>CM060913.1:116152309-118552309 GCA_030737875.1 Allium sativum | reverse complement strand
CCATTGTATCCCCTCTAGAGTACACTGATCAGAAGGTGATCCCATACCTTGTATGTTGGAATCCAATCTCCAATAAGCGCCCTACGGTTTTTAATTATATAATATATATGTAGAGCATGAGATACAAGTGTTCTACTAGATGGTTATCTATTTGGTTAGACATTATTATAATATCACTGGATTTTGATATCAAAATATTTTGGGTTATAGTAAGGTAAAAACCGTTTATGTTTATGTATGGCCTAGTCTTACTGTTATCATTTTGTTTCAAAAAGGGTTTTCAAAGTTAAACAATATGGTTGGAGTTTACTTACACCAGTACCATGACTGACCCAGAGTTTATTTTGTGTGTTTTCCCCTAAACTCTTGGGTGCCAAATTTGTCTGAACAGCCAAGTGTTCAGCCTTTGCAGATACACTTGGAGGAGCTTGAAGCAGGAGACTTCACCATTAGTTATTTATAGTTATCTTCCATTGAGTTATATATGTGTTGTACTCTGATATGGTATGTATATACAAATTCATTTTTGTATTTCAAAGTTATGTTATACATTATATTTTATTCGTTTCATTGTGAGATTCGTGTTACTATTATTCTGTTCGGTTGTGATCTTCTTCTTCTATTCTAAATTTCTTTCTTTCTATTTCTCACCCTCTAACTTCATTCTATAAATGACCTGATATTTTCGATACTTGCATAATCAACATGGTTTTTATGTCAATTTTCGGTGTCGAAAATCTCGCGGGCCTTTACAGCGGTATCAGAGCTAAAGGTTAAGTAATTTCCTTGGCTCTATGGCGTGATTCAATAGAGATAGGGTTAGTAATACCCTAAATTGAGACTAAGTGTATATAAAAGAGAGCGTATTTGTGTATTGATTTAAAATGGTTTTATATTGTGGAGATTTATTGGTTGGATGACTTATGAATTCCGGTCGATCGGTTTGATCCACTGTATCGATAGGAATTTCTAAACACTTGAATACAATAAACCGACACAGTATGTTTTGAAAAGCTAGGTAATGAAATAATTTTTACCCAAAATATATTTTTGATATAAAAATAAGTATATATATCTTGAGATTATTATAGTATTTTGAATGTGTTAATCATTATTATAATTGAATAAGATTATAATTGAGTTGGTTATGTAAATAACCAATTGAAGTTCGTATAAGTATAATATATAAAACCAGATGAGTTAAATCTGAATTTAAACCAATTTGGAATTAAAAACTTTGGAAATTTGGAAATTTTTGTAAACAGATTTGAATCTGATATATGGAAATTTTAAATCCTAGGTGATTTAGAAATAATTTTCCAAATATTGTAAAGGATATTTTGAAGTAATTTCTAAAGGAAAGTGTTTGAAGATAAGCTTTGGAAGAAATATAGTATTAAACTCACTTTATCAGCTGGAAAAAAGTTCGGATGGTGGGTGGCCACATCATCGGTATTCATTTTCGAGTTTCTAAGTGACGGATTACTACCAAAGATTTTGTTTTTGAATTGTTTTGACAAAAGGAATTCTTTTGAATCCTGAAAAGGAATATTGATTTTAGAAAGGCAAACTTGATTCAAAAATCACAGGAAGAGATTATCAAAAACATACAGGATAAATTCATAATATTGGAATAAAAGTTTACTTAAGGAAATAAATAAGAATGTGAGAAAGAAAATAGAAAATTGTAATTTAATTGAAATCAGTTAAGAGGAAATTGAATGGTAATAAAATTATGTTGAGTGAAATTGGATTTTGAAATAAAATTGGACTCAGGTGAGTAAGTGGATTGGTTGTGTGTTTTGAATTGAAATAGAGTTGGATTGTTAAGTAAGAGTTTGGAATTAAAATTGAGACTGAAATTTGAATGGAATTTGGCTTGAGTATATGAGAATTACTAGTCTGAGGATGAGTTGATTGGAGAAAAGTGGAAATACTTGGATATATTCTAGTTTGATAGCAAATGGCAGAGATAGAGCTGAATACCCACAAAAAGGTACATGTTTAAATTATATTGAGTATGGGATTTATGAGCCCTTTGGGCAAGCCACTTGGCTGTTTGATTTTCTTTTGGATTGGAGAAGGCCTAGAAAGGCGTGTTGTAGTTGTACCGATCTAGCCATGCAAAGGAGATACTGGCAAAATTTCTAGGAAATTTAAAGCATTAGAAAAATTTCAGAATTTGAAATTTTCCGTTAGTAAGAGTTAATATTTAATTGAAATAAATTTGTTCAGTTGAAATAGAAGTCAAGAAGTAAACAAAGTATTTTAATCTAGTTAGAAGGGTTCATTGCATTTCCCTACCTTAGTAATTTCGTGGACGAAATTCTTTTAAGGGGGAAGGAATGTAACGTCCCGCAATTTTTGTGATTTAATAATTAATTAATTTAATTAATTTAATGTATTGGATTGATAATTTATTAAATGTCGTTGAACATCTTAATTATAATATTAATTTTAATCGAGCCCATACCGCCGTTGTAGTTCGTAATTTAACGTTTTGAACTTCAACTGAGTGTACAGGATCCGTTATTAATCTGATTTCTTCGAAACAAGAAACGTTGGAATCTATTAAACTGTATTTTTCTAATGGAAATGAAAAATGAAGATTTCACGTTATAGATTGTAAGTTATATCCAAATCAAATTTTCAAATAGTCGCTATTGAATCGTTTGTGGACCATAACGGTTTATTTAATATAACTAGATATTGGTTTCGATTTTGGAAAAGCACTTTGAGGCGTAGTTATAATTTAATTTTTTGAATTTTACTATAATTTTTATTTTGAAAAATAAGCAATTTTTTATTTAGAGTATTTCACACCCTATAACAGTACTTTGGGGTTTCACAAAATGAGCAAACTAGTCTATTTTATTATATTTTTAGGATCGGGGCACATCACTTGACACGATTGTATTTTTATTTCTATCTGTAGCGGTTCGGACAGGCATGGAATCTTACGTGTTACACAGTATGCTAGAATTCTAAAACATGAAATATAAACATTATTGTACACAAACACTTGACACAGGTCATTAAATTTTTGGTTTCATCTTTCTTAAGTGTAACATGCCCTATGAATATGCGAACAACATCTTCCATGTATACCGGAAACAAATAGGAAGAAGAAACTATATATAAGTCACGCAAAGGACAAGATAATTTTGGTGAAACCACTTCAAATGTGCCATACATATTATCCTATTATCCTACTGTATTGAAACCCATATCCTATTCCTTCTCATCTTTATCATATTTAATTCTCCCATACCCTTTCATTAAATGATATTTGTCCTCCTCTGCATATGTCCCATACACTACTCCTTCTATTATGTCTTCATCAAATTAAATGAAATACAACCTATGTTTGAATTTTAGCCAGCCTACCATTTATGATAAGAAGGGACATTAACCTTATTTTACATCAAATACATATATATGGAATGACATCTTTATTCATTTCTTCTTCAGGAATGAAATAATATAGCTGCTTAATTTATTTTCATCTCTCCAGCAAACAAAATTTTTTTTGAAGCCTCTTTATACACAGATCTTCACAAGAAAAGAAATTTCATATTCAAATCTTAGTGGATTAAAACAAAATGAAATCCAGACTTCACGCTCATACCCCTTGTTATGTGTTCAATCATAATTCTGGGGGTCCTTTTTCCATTCCAACGATGAAAGTAGGGCACCCTGTAGCGGGGTTTTCGAGCGTTCAGTAGCGACGAGGAGGATGGTGCGGGGTTTAGGAGACCGAAGAGCTTAGTTCGTGAATAGGTTTAAATGGGGAGATTGTTGTATCACAGCACATGCGTGTAGAGCTCAAGTATTTGAAAAAAAAAGAATAATAATAACGTGAGCTGAAATGAAGGACGTTGTCGGTAGGTTTTTTTTGAGTTCTTCTATTTTGATAGAGCAGGGCAGGAATGCTTGGGACTTGAGCAAGGGAAGTGACGTAAAGCATGCACAATTGACAGTTTGACACTTTGAGCGAAATGAGGCACATGCTTTGGGGTGTTTCCTGGTTGATGGAGGCGGGACTTTTTGTTGGGGAAAGTAGGAAGGCTTATGGTAGGGGGAGCTGTTCGTTGAAACCGTGCATGTGAATAGGAGCTACAGGAGACATATGTATATACTGAGGCTTGGTGGATGAAAGCACGGTTTGTTAGTGTGTACAAAGTCTGGAGGACGATGAGTGTGGGTTTGTTGGTGTGTACAAAGTCTGGAGGATGGTGAGTGTGGGTAGGTGAGTGCAGTCAAAAGCCAACGTGAATTATTGAAAAAGAACGGGTTTGTGTCGCTGCAGGAGGAGATGATGACTGTTTTACACAGTATAGGGAAGATGGGAAAACTGTATCTGCCAGTGTATGCTGAAACAAAGTAATTATCCTTATATGAATATATACATGAATGGTGTGACGAGAAGAAATATGATAAGAGAAAAATGTTGGTTTCGAGAGTATTAAAGTATGGAGGGGATGGAAGTAAGGTATGGAAATAGAAGCTTTTGGGACATGAAGTATTTGGGTTACAGCATGAAATTTTCCGTATGTTTGAAGTGAGAAGGTCACAGTTTTAGGAGGAAGGAAGCAATGTTGTGCGGGTATTGTACTGAGGGAAGAGGGAAGCAACGTTGAGAGCGGGTCATGGGTAGTACGCGTGATATTGGGCTAGGCTTAAATTGTAAGGTCCATTTTTTTGTATATAAAATTAAAGTTAATTTAGTATAATAGTGTGTTAAACTATATTAAGCATAAATAATCCATACGGGAACGGAATCGAACAAAACAAGTACCACTGAGATCGCATCAAATAATACTACAAAATAAAACCAGTTTGGACTTTGGAGCAATTTGGGGTTCATTACGAATTATGGCAGAATTGAACGCCAGATTTAATCTACCAACGTTAATCGTTATTTAACGGTTAACGACCAAGGTGAGTAAATTCACTAATTCTGTTCTATTTTAAAATATTATAATTACATTCATAAATAAATCATTGAATGCTATGTGTGATGGTTGTTTAGATGATTTACTAAATTATTTGGCTGAAATAATATATACCGATATATAAATTGTCAATTGAATGCTGATTCTGTTTATCATTATATTTCATACCGATATAAATTGTCAATTGGATGGCCAACAACCGTGGGTGACAATATATTTATTACACTCAAGCTAAATGAGTAGGCGGTCATGTGTGGCCGGACTGCAAGATGTTCTTGTTGAACCACGGTGTATCCCCTCTAGAGTCCACTGATCGGAAGGTGATCCCATACCTTGTCTGTTGGAATCCAATCTCCAATAAGCGCCTTGTGGTTTTTGATTTTATACTATACATTTAAAGCATGAGAAGCAAGCGTTCTACTAGATGGTTATCTATTTGATTAGACATTATTATAATATCACTGGATTTTGATATCAAAATATTTTGGGTTATAGCAATGTATAAACCGTCCATGTTTATGTATTGCTGGTCTTACTATTATCATTTTGTTTCAAAAAGGGTTAACAACGTTAAACAATATGGTAGGAGTTTACTCACAGCAGTCCCATGACTAACCCAGAGTTTATTTTGTGTGTTTTCCCTAAACTCTTGGGTGCCTAATTTGTCCGGGCAGTCAAGTATTTTGGCTTTGTAGATACACTTGGAGGAGCTTGAAGCAGGAGACTTCACCATTAGTTATTTAGAGTTATCTTCCACTGAGTTATATATGTGTTGTACTCTGATATGGTATGTATATACAAATTCAATTTTGTATTTCAAAGTTATGTTATACATTATATTTTATTCGTTCCACTGTGAGATTCGTGTTACTTTAATTCTGTTCAGTTGTGATCTTCTTCTTATATTCTAAATTTCTTTCTTTCTATTTCTCACCCTTTAACTTTATTCTATAAATGACCCGGTATTTTCGATACTTGCATAGTCAACATGGTATTTTTGTCAATTTTCGGAGTCGAAAATATCGCGGGACGTTACACCACTTCAACGTCACCTCTCCCTCTGGTTTGAGCATTGCACCATCCATCTTGCCTGAACCCATAAACCACCGCCTCTTCACCACAGCGGCCACCAACCAGTCACCGAAACTGCACCATACCAGAGCCCCCGCATCGACCTTATCACCACCATTGCGCCACCCTCATCCATATTTCTAGAAAAATGACCCTACGTATTTATTTCTCCCTATGCCTGGTACTACTCATGAACGCAAGGTGCGGTTGTGTCATTTTGATTTAATATGGAGTCTGCGTATCTTTTCTCTATAGGAGGAAATTTTCAGTTTAAAACATGGAGGCGTAACTTTTTCATAAGGGCAGAAAGGCTTTTGTGTTTTCATTTGGTGAAGAAATGATTTTATATAAATGTGTGAAGCCATTACAGCTCACGCATGAATTCTTGAAGCAGAAAAATAAAAGAAGAAGCATCCACAGACACAAACACGTATATAATAACGAATTGGGTATTAGATAGGATCAAAGTCCCTCAATGGAACCAATAGGCAAGCTGTTATAGGAAGGTTTACAAAATATAGATTTGGATGAAAAGAAATATGGGGTATGTGTTGTACTAATTTTGAAGGTAGGTTGTGCATATTATACTAGGCTTGTACCTCCAATTCTTTGCTTTGAAGTAAGCTTTTGATTTTATATTTTTTTCACTTTGTTTAACATGTATCATTATGCGGTTGTACTATTCTACCACTAACTGTCGTTGACCGTTCACAAAACAACTCCGATTGGCTCAAAACTAGAAATATAATAATAATTCGCTGTACATTTCTAATAAAATTCATTTCATCGAAAATGGAGGTCATTTGGAAAATAGCTATTCTTAAGACTTATATAATATCGATAAAATATAATTTAATTCCAAACAATTTACTTTAAATAATAATAAATTAATTATTGTATATATCCTAATGGATATATATATATAAATATATATATATATATCACTACAAATTCAACTAACATAAAACTATAACTCTATATTAACATTTTCGAGTTAAACGATATCCAAATTATATAAAAATTCCTTTTAAATTTATTAAATAGACCTTACAGTTTATTAACAAATTCTACAGCGATTATTTGAAAATGTGATTTGGATATAACTCACAATCTATAATATGAAATCTCTGTTTTTCTATTTCATTAGAAAATTATGATCAAATAGATTCGAACGATTCTTGTTTCAAAGAATTCCGATTTAAAATGGATTTTATATATTAAATTAAAGTTCAAAACCCAATATTACGAACTACCGTGATGGTAAGAGCTCGTTTATGAAAAAAAATGATAGAGCAACTCATTTATAATTTAAACATAAACTATACATTCAAATGTCGTTTAATAATGAATTATATATTAAAAATCCATTTATAATTCTAATTCGACATTTAAAATAAGAAAATAAATTAAATATCTGGGTACTAAAAATATGGAACGTTACAGTTTTAGCCGTGGAAACGTTGTTTCTGTACCTTGTCAACGATGGGCGCGAGTCGTTTGTTAACTCGTTTTATGTTTTAGAGATTTTTTAAGCCTCCTTTATAGTCTACAGATGAGAATTTTTGGAGTATTATGGGCAACTTAGGTAAAATTCCACTGTAGGACGGGAATTAGAATATTTATAAGCGAAAAGAACGTTAAAATTATTCTCTTTTATATCCTTTTTTCGTCTTACGAGAAATTAAATAGGGAATGATTACATGCGTTGACATGATAAATGGTAGGCTTTGGATGCAAAATTGGTTATTTCACACTTCTACTCATAGTCATATTAGGGTTATTGATAAAAAAGTGTTTTCAAATTTGCATTCATATAGAACTTCCAGTATATTTAAAATATTTTGCATCATGTTTCCAAAAGTGTTTTAAAAAAATTAATGCATACATATAGGAGGATCCAATTTATAATCACGGCGCATACATATTTTATGATTGTGATGCATTATGTACACTTTACACATGCACATTTGGTCGCAAAATGGATGTACACAAATTGATTGTGTAGGATAGGGTAGGTAGGTGTCAGAATTTCTGGAAGGAATTTGTGATGGCCCGCCCCGCACCAGCCGACATTTCCCTGAAATGCGCTGCGCCAGTGCCCGACCAGCACGGGACGGTCGTCAAAGGAAAAAGATTTAAAACTATGAATCACCAAAGAACCTGTGGTATATCTCACAACGCATGGAATAAAGTATAATAATAACATAACTTGATATAAAACAGCCGAGACAATACATAAGCTGAATACTAAACCATAACCATCAGAGTAGCAGAATCCAAAATACAGCTTATGATCCAAATCATCACTATTACACTTCAAAATACTGTCTCTAAAGCGAAATAAAAGAGGTATACTACTAATGCCCAATGCAGTGACCAGCAACACCACATGGAGAATATATGTAAATAGTATGTGGAAGCCTTCTGCTCATCTCTGGACAGCCACTCGTGCATACCACCTAACCTGTCTCTAGTCTGCTCATTTAGGAGCACCCAGAGTAATAAGAAGAGACATAAAACTCTGGGTCATACAAAAGTCTAGTATGAGCGATAACAGCAAAACAAAGCAATAACAGGTATAAATAATCATACCTGAACCTGGACCTGCAACCAAAGAGTTAGCACAACAAGATATACAGTGCTCTAAGGTAACACTAACATAAAGTGTAAAATGAGAGTGTGTGTGTCATGGTGATAGCAAACATCAAACATAGCAATCATCCTCATATTTCTCACTCATTGCATAAAGCATACAATATCCACCACTTTGATCACCATAACTATTGGGGCCATGATGGAAACTCCGTACAACTATCTCTATGACCACTTTGCCTTTAGGGGCCCTGTTGTAGTATGACTCCATGGAACCTCTGACCCCACTGGTTCATAGTCAATGCCCCCTACCTCTATAGTGAACCAAAGTTATAGATATCGATAACCCCTTTGCACACATCCCGCAACAAATCCCAACTTTAGAAGTTAACCCGTTGATCCTTATTTGGATCTTGAGCCATCATTCTCCTCTGGACTTCCTTTGCATCTCGGGTTTTGATCTTCTCTAGCTCGGTCCGGTCCTCCTAAAGCTGTTCAGTTCGTGCTTCCCGAAGTGGTTCAGTTCGTGGTGCCTCATCGTAGTCCAGCTCGTGGTCCTCCTCCAGCTCATGGTGTCTCAACGGTTCGGTTTGTGGCTCCAACTCGGCTCATGAGTGGTTCCTGCTCGGGTCGTGAATCTAAGCTCCGGGTCGGTTCGTGAATGGCACTCCGTGTCGTGGCATCGGTTCGTGGCTTCCTTCTGGTCGTCGGCTCGTGCACTTCAGTTCGAGGCAAATGGGTTGGTTCGAGGTACTTCACGGTTCGGCTCGTGGGTGTCTATAGGGTCGCGGTTCGTGAACTTCATCCGGGTCAGGTCGTGATGCGTATGTCATGAATCATGGTCACGAGCCATACTTCCCTAGTGTTCCAGCAAGTTATTTACGCCACACAACGGCGTTTTCAACCATTCTAACTTTACTAATCAATCATGGGACATACCAAACAGCAGTAACAACATATAGGACCAATCAAAAACATTAAAACATCAGTCACATGTGTTATTTAGGATCAAACATACCAAAATATATGATTTCCCCCTTAATCCTCTTAACCATGTTTAACCATAGGATTAGCAAACTTAATCCAAATTAACCCAATTTTTAACCAGTAACATAAACAATATTTTAGAATTTATGCATATTTTTCTAGATTTTTGTAAGGTGTAATTTCGGTAATTATCACTAATAACCACTAATTAGCCGTAATTAGTAAATAAAAGTGCAAATAACTCACCTTAGCCACAAATAAATTTTAGATATAAAACTCTAACTGATTTGGCATAGATCTCAATGTATTCCAGCAGCTCTATCTCGATTTCTATGCCAATATGCCTTAATTTTATGTAGATTTGGCTATTATGTGATTAGAAAGTGATTAAAGATGAATTTAGAAGGTGGAGGCCATTACTAGGGTTCAAGGAATGTAAGTGGCGGCTAAAAAAATGAAATGAAATGTTTTCCCGAACCCTTTCAGCCCTCCCATAACCCTAATCCCGAAATGGGTGGCTTAGCTGCTAATCGCCCCGTTAAGCCCAATTATGCTGTTTTTCATCTTCCAAACCTTATTTCAGTCATATCTCCCAAACAATAAGTCTGTTTGATTAATGTGACCACTCTACGAAAAGGTACACCATCATTCAAATCCAATGGAATTGGTTTCAGGTCAAACCTCCTTACTAATCAAAAGTTATAGGCGAAGCAAGATTCGCTAGGGGTAAAACGGTCATTTTAAAAATCGGTAAAAATCGTGAACATGGGAAATGACCCCAATAGTCGTTCCTCAAAGTTAAACGACCGTACGACTTTGTATGAGAATGAAATAAATATTATATGATCCTCGATGCGTAAAATGCAGGTCGTTACACTCTCCCCCCTCCCTCCTTAAGAAATTTCACCCCCGAAATTCCTTAACTAAGAAAATAACTAAAAGGTCCAACATTCCTACCAACCATTTGCAACAATCAAACATACATAATAAACACAACAAGCCTATCCTAGCATGCAGAATAACTGCGTCGCGATTAAAACCTTACCGGGTAAAGAGATCTGGATATGACTTCCTTTTGTTATCCTCGGTTTCCAAATGCAGTCACTCTCGTTATCACCCCATCGGACCTTAACCAGTTTCACCGCCTTCCTCCGAAGTTGCTTCGTATCGTGTCCGACAGTACGAATCGGTCTGCGGCTTTCAATTGCCTCGGGTTCTACCTTGGTATCATCCATCTGATCGGGTGAGATAACCATATCAGAATCGTGCACGAACTTCTTTAACTGAGAAACATGAAATACGTCGTGCACTTCCGCTATCTTGTCAGGCAATCCGAATTTATACGCTAAATTCCCAACTTGTTTGAGAACTAGGAATGGACCAACAAAACTTGGTGCCAATTTACCTCTCCTACCAAACCGAATCACGCTCTTCAACGGAGAAATCTTGACGAATACCAAGTCGCCAACGGAAAATTTCAAATCTCTTCGTCTTTTATCGGCATAAATCTTCTGCCTATCTTGGGCAGCCTTCATTCGCTGTTGAATAACATTGATCTTATCAGTAGTTTCTCTTATTACATCTGGCCCAAGCACAAATTTATCACCAGTCTCCCACCAACATGATGCTGAGTTGCACGGTCTTCCGTACAAAGCTTCAAATGAAGTCGTTCCAATACTGGACTGATAGCTATTATTATATGCGTACTCTACCAAATGCAAATGGTCATCCCATGAACCTCCAAAATCCATATACAAGCTCTCAAGAGATCCTCTAATACACAATTCCCCCTCTCTGTTTGGCTGTCCGTTTGAGGACGGTATGCGGTACTGAGATGTAATTCTAACCCTAAAGCCTCTTGTAAGCTCTTCCAAAACCCACTAGTAAATAATGGATCTCGGTCACTCACGATACCTTTGGGTACTCCATGAAATCTCCCTACCCACTTCATATACATTCCGCTAACTTAGCTGCCTTCCTATTCGACTTGACTGGTAAAAACCTTGCACTTTTGGTCAATCGATCCACAATCACCCAAATACTATCATGACCCGATCTAGTCTTTGGTAAACCATCAATGAAATCCATTGAGACTTGTTCTGATTTCCATTCGGGAATTTCCAGCGGTTGTAATAAACCATTAGGCTTATTTTGCTCGGCTTTAAGCAACTGGCAGTTCACGCACTTAGATATAAACTTCTCAACGTCTCGCCTCATCCCTTCCCATTAGTAGGTTTGCTTCGTGTCTCGATACATTTTGTTACCACCGAGATGTATAGTTAGCTTCAAGTGATAACGCTCCCTAAGCACTTCATCTCTCAATCCATTAACATTGGGTATAACTAGTCTTAGTGAGCGATAAAAAAGCTAACTAACATCATCAATAAAGTATATGAGAATAAGCTGACTAACCATCAATCTACCAATCACATTACTAGATTAGAACTCCAAGCCCAACTCCCCACATTTGAAAGTAATAGCCTTTATAACAAAATCTTTCAACCATACACCAAGACGAAACCCGAATGACCCATTCAATCCTATTAATCCAAAGCAACCAAACAATAGCACTCATAACATCCAGTTTATACATCTTATGTGAACCGTCCTAACCAAATTCAACATCCCTCAAGTATAAGCCCCAGAGGCCTAAACCAATATCAAACAAGCACCTAAGAAGCGTCTCCTTCGACATTGGATAATCTACGTGAGACAGTTCAACAAATCAACCAATCACTCATAACCGACTTTGGCTATCACTGCTAATCCTACTTTGAAACCTTTGTTAATCGTGTGATTGGCCATATCACCATGCTATCTGTCAAGAGCTAATGATAACCCCAGTTCTAATCAAGCTACTGCGCATCCAACGTACATTTGCCTCCCAGAGACAACTAGGCTCATACAATAGGTCCAGGGTATTCGACTAGTCCAACTAGCCTTTTAGGTGCTCCTATTATACCCTTGCTTTGAGCCCGTTAGAACTTACGACAATGATAATGCCTTTATAACTCTAGTCGGTATCACCGGCTACTATCCACAAACTCAGACCCAGTCTCGAGTATCCATTCCCCATAAACTCAAGTCCAACGTAAGTCGTCTCCCTATTCGTTGCATCTTCAAGATCAACGAACAACCATTTTTCTTTTATGAGTTCAAGTCCAACTTGAATCGTCCTAACGTTGCATCTCCACGATCAATGAACACATTCTATCACTTTGAAGTTTTTACCATTCTTGAACCAAAGAGAATATCAACATAGGGTCCTAAACAATCGATAACATTCACCGAACAAGTCCTATCTATCACCCGCTAAAGCCATGAATACTTTGATGCCCGTATGACTGGTCCAATCAATATCAAGGGACAATAGAAGCCCCAACTCCAAATAGACTACTGCACGTACAACATACGTTTATCCTCCAAGGATAACTAGATCACGTCCAACGGATCCAAGGTAAATGGGCATCCCCAAATATCCCTGCTTCGAGTCCGCTTAGAACACTCCGAACTATCGACGATTCCTTAGCACTCTCATCAAAAAAAGCTATCCACAACTCCATCTTCAACTCGAGTCCATACATAAGCGAAGGGAATCTCGGCCTTGATAGCAAACACAACTAGTGCTTCTCACTTGGAAACACTTTTTCGGATAAATCCCTTCTTCAAAAGATCGCTTACTTGCACCTCGAGCTCTCGCTGCTCTCTTGGTGCCATACGACGAAGTGGAATCACTATAGGTCTGGCATCTTTCACTAAATCAATCTTAAACTCAATTTCTCGGCGTGGTGGATGTCCGGTCACTTCCTCGAAGATGTTCGGATACTCGCTAGCAATAGGCACATCTGATAACTCATAATGCATGATGTCAAGGGAATTTAGAAAACTAGCCATCGCCCCATCACTGGTTAGGCAACCAAACACTACCCTCCGCCCATCATCCTCTCAAATGGTCACCGAATACCCTCATAATATACCACCACCCCATACCTTGGGAGCCAATCGACTCCCAAAATAATGCAAAACCCAGTAAAGCCCAAAACAAAGCAATCACAAGCAAACATACATCCATGACTCGATAAGACCACATTATGGCAAATCATACAAAGGCTAGTTGAACCACCAATCGGGCTCGTCACAAATAAAGGTCTATCGACAATCTCAGGTTCCAATTCCAACCTATCTACCAGGTCACTAGATATGAAGGAATGGGAATCCCCGGTATCAAACAACACTCGAACACGAACGTCATAGATATAAAGCATACCTTGAATAACGACACCTATTCCCTTCTGTGCCGCTGTTGGGGCATTCAACGAAGAAGGAACGACGTTGATAGCATATGCTTACACGATCTGCTTCTCCTTAGGGGGTTGTGGATATTCTGATGTCCTTCTTGGCTGCAATTGAAGCACTTCCTTTCCCCGGGCTTTTCCTGACAATCTCTGGCATAGTGGCCCTTCTTGCCATAACTAAAGCACTCAACGTCCTTCTTATCCTTCTTCATCTGACCATCCTTGGTTTGGTTCTGTTTCCTTTTATTATGGGAATTCTTCTTGCCTTCACCGCTTGCCTGCAGTTTTGGCTCCTTTGCAGATACAATTGGAACCTCGGTCTTTGATTTAGGGTAAAGGCTCTATGATCTCAATGCCTTCCCCGCAATAGATTCGAATGTATCATCCATATGGTTTATAAGTTTTTCTCCCAAGTACTCATCTAAGCCAGTTATGAACCTCTCGTTCTTCTTATCAGCAGTGTCGATAAGAGATAATCCATATTTCGATAAGATATCAAATTCGGCAATATATTCTAAAACTGCCCTACCATTCTGCCTAAGCTCCAAAAATTTCTTGAGCAATTCTAATTTCTGAGCAGCTGGGATAAACTAATCGCTGAAGTCGGTCTTAAACTGATTCCAAGTGACTTGATCCTCAGGAGTAGCCACTTTAATAGCATTCCACCAATTCATCGCCCGTCCTTGGAGTTGGCACGATGCTAGCTTTCTTTTCATTGCATCATCGATTCTAAAATCCTCGAAGATGCGCTCACAACTATCAAGTCAATCTTGAACATCCGTAGCCGATTTCGTTCCATCGAACGGATTCCCACCAAGACTACTATAATCCTTGTTAAGCTTAGCGAAATCGGCTCTAGGCACCTGCAATACTACACCACCACCATTAGCAACATTAGGAGCTGCTCACTGAGCATCCCTACGATCTCTCGCATGAAGGCAGTAAACATCGTCCTTATATCAGGGACATTCCGATTGTTGGCCTCTGAACCCGTACTCCTCGTATTTCGGCTCACCGTTCAATCTATAAAGAGAAAACGATTAACCATCTCCTTCGTGGTGCCCGTGCAACGCGACTTCATCCTTAGATATACTAATAGTACATATACAGCTTTCAAAAACCAAAATATCCCAAATACGCACTCTTATACACGTGTACTATCTCTCCCTGATGTCTTCCCCTAGGTTAAACTACGCAACCTAAGCTTTGATACGATGTGTAACGACCTGCCTCGCACCAGTCGATATTTCCCTGAAATGCGTTGCGCCAATGCCCGACCAGCATGGATGGTCGTCAAAGGAAAAATATTTAAAACTATGAATCACCAAAGAACTTGTAGTATATCTCACAGCGCAAGGAACAAAGTATAATAATAACATAACTTGATATAAAACAGGCGAGACAGTACATAAGCTGAAAACTAAACCATAACCATCAGAGTAGAGGAATCCAAAATATAGTTTATGATCCAAACCATCATTATTACACTTCTAAAGCGAAATAAAAGAGGTACACTACTAATGCCCAAAGCAGTGACCAGCAACAACACAGGGAGAATATATGTAAATAGTACGTGCAAGCCTCCTGCTCGTCTCCGGACAGCCACTCATGCATACCACCTAACCTATCTCTAGTCTACTCGTTTAGGAGCACCCAGAGTAATACAAAGAGACATAAGACTATGGGTCAGACAAAAGTCTGGTATGAGCGATAGCAGCAAAACAAAGGAATAATGGGTATAAATAATCATACTTGAACCTGGACTGCAACCAAAGAGTTAGCACAACAAGATGTACAGTGCTCTAAGGTAACACTAACATAAAGTGTAAAATGGGAGTGTACGTTTCATGGTGATAGCAAACTCAAACATAGCAATCATCCTCATATTTCTCACTCAGTGCATAAAGCATATGATATCCACCACTTTTATCACCAGAACTATTGGTGTCATGACGGGAACTCCGTAAACTATCACTGCGACCACTTTGCCTTTTGGGGCCCTGATGGAGTACGACTCCATGCAACCTCTGACCCCACTGGTCCATAGTCAATGCCTCCTACCTCAATAGTGAACCAAAGTTATAGATATCGATAACCCCCTTGCACACGTCTTATAGTAATGCCTAACTTTAGAAGTTAACCCGTCGATCCCATTTGGATATTGAGCCATCACTTCTCATCTGGACTTCCTTTGCATCTCAGGTTTTGATCTTCTCCGGTTCGGTTCGGTCCTCCGGAAGTGGTTCGGTTCATGCTCCCCGAAGCAGTTCGGGTCGTGGTGCCTCATCGTAGTCCGGCTCGTGGTCCTCCTTCGGCTCGTGGTGTCTCATCGGTTCGGTTTGTGGCTCCAACTCAGCTCGTGAGTGGTTCCTTCTCGATCGTGACTCCAAGATCTGGGTCGGCTCGTGCATGGCACTTTGGGTCGTAGCATCGGTTCATGGCTTCCTCTTGGTCATCGGCTCATGCACATCGGTTCGAGGCAAACGGGTCGGTTCGAGATACTTCACGGTTTGGCTCGTGGGTGTCTACAGGGTCGCAGTTCGTGAGCTTCTTCCTGGTCGGGTCATGATGCCTATGCCACGAACCATGGTCATGAGTCGTACTTCCGTACAGTGTTCCAACAAGCTATTTACACCACATAACGGCATTTTCGACCATTTTAACTTTACTAATAAGTCATGGGACATACCAAACAGCAGTAACAACATATAGTACCAATCAATAACATTGAAACATCAGTCACATGTGTTATTTAGGATCAAATATACCAAAATCTATGATTTTCCCCTTAACCCCTTTAGGAAAAAAATTCTTCCGAGGCTTGTTTTAAAAACAATTTCGCGTTTAGGTCTGATTTTCAAACTTATTACCAAATAGGGCCTGTTTATGCCTAGTCAGTAGTCCAGTTAGCAAAATTGTAACTGCTTCGTATGGGCGCAAATATGAGTTGCGCCCAGAATATTTCAATTTTTTCCCCCTGCGCAAGTGGTAGTTGCGCACTGGTACTTGCATATTTCATTGTAGTTGAACCTATGTAGTAGATGGATTGTTTTTCCAAACTGTCCATATGGTTTTTTTTTCCAATCCAGCGCAACTAAGAGTTGCGCATTAAAAAAAAGATTCCCAAGCTTGTGAAACAGTTAAAAAAACCTAGCGCAACTTATACTTGCGCTCCAGCGAAGTTTGTTGAAAGATTCTGGGCACAACTCATAGTTGCTCCCATAAGAAACAGTTATAATTTTGCTGACTGGGCTGCTGGCTGGGCATAAACCAGCCTGTTTGGTAATAAGTTTCGAAATGAGCCCTAAACACGAAATAGTTTTTAAAACAAGCCTCGAAAGAAAATTTGTCCATCCCTTTAACCATGTTTAACCATAGGATTAGCAAACTTAATCCAAATTAACCAAGTTTTTAACCAGTAACATAAAATAATATTTCAGAATTTATGCATATTTTTCTAGACTTTTATAATGCATAATTTCGCCTATTATCACTAATCACCCCTAATTAGCCGTAATTAGTGAGCAAAAGTGCAAATCACTCACCTTAGCCTTTCAGATCTGAAACTCTAACTGATTTGACATGGATCCCAATGTATTCTAGTAGCTCTATCTCGCTTTCGATGTTAATCCGCCTTAATTTGATGTAGATTTTGCTATTATAGTATTATGTGATTAGAAAGTGATTAATGATGAATTTAGAAGGTTGAGGCCGTTACTAGGGTTCAAGGAATGTAAGTAGTAGGTAGAAAATTGAAATAAAATATTTTCCCAAATCCTTTCAGCCCTCCCATAACCCTAATCCCAAAATGGGCTATAGGCTTAGGTGCTAATCACCCCGTTAAGCCCAATTATGCTGTTTTTCATCTTCTAAACCTTATTTTAGAGATATCTTTGAAACGGTAAGTCCGTTTGATTAGTGTGACCACTCTACGGAAAGATAAACCATCATTTGAATCTAATGGAAGTGGTTTCAGGTCAAAACTCCTTTCCAATCAAAAGTTATAGGCGAAACAAGATTCTCCATGGGTAAAATGGTCATTTTAAAGATCGGTAAAAATCGTGAACATGGGAAATGACCCCAATAGTCGTTCCCCAAAGTTACATGACCACACGACTTCGTATGATAATGAAATAAATATTTTACGATCCTCTGATGCATAGAATGCGGGTCGTTACAGAATTCCTTTCGATGGGGAAGAATGTAACAACCCAGAATTCTGAAAATAATTAAATTAGTCATTTAATTAGATTTCCAAAAATAGAAAATTCTACAAATGATGGAATTTGACCATGAAACTCAGACCCTTTCGTTCGTTACGGAATTCTGGTTAATTTTCATATTGAGTTTTGCGAACAGAGTCCGTATGAAAAAATTACGGACGAATTACGAAAAACAAATGAAAATAATAAAACAAAATAATATATAATATTTAATAGCACTTATAACTCCCTTCACTGGGTATTTTGGCCTATGGGCGGTCGACACCCTTGGATGGAGCAGTCGACCGCTTCAGTCGTTTTCAATCCAGTGGCGGTTAGGGTTATATAGATTTTTATTATTATTAATTGTATATAAACGGATGGATGTTTATTAAATTAAATCTAATGATTTGGGGTCATTCTAACACCTATTAATAAAGGGTTAGATCCCCCCATTCTTTTCCATATATTTCTAAGAGCAGCATCAAACTCTTCCATTTTCTTTTCTCCTCAAACAAATTCATATACAAACATAATCAACTGTAAATAGCATAGAAATAAGGAGATTAATCAGATTCACGTGGAAAAGGTATGGATTGGCGTTTAGGTTCTTCTTCATCATATTTCTCCCCTATTTTCTTATTTTCTTGTTGATCTACAAATCTGAAAGTGTCCCCTTTTCGGAATACCAGTAGATCTGTAAGAATCTAGGAATTGTAGGCCTAAAAAGGTATTTAGATGGCTTTCGGGTGAGTGGAAAGTTTACATAGTATACAATAATCTGATTAATTCGTTTGTGGTAAATCGAAAATGAATGCCTAAATATTTACTAGATCTATTTATAATTTAGTAAAATCTAAAATAATGCTATTAGATATGTTTTGAGTATTGTAAATCTAAACAATAATTATGGTTTTGAATAATATTATTTTGTAGGCTTGTTAGATTGTTCATATTGTTGCATACAAATATATTCAAAATATTGTAGTTATTGTAAATAACATAGAATAGTACCATAAATCATTGTTAATAGTGTAGCTTATTCCAGATCTATAGTTTTGGTGTTGATTTGTGGTTCAGGTAAATTTGTTTAAATGATTATAAGCTGGTTTGTGTTTAGTTTGTCTGTTTTTAACTTGGTTATTGTAAATATACCTTTTTGGTTCTTTTTCAATAAAAGGGACATTATTTGAATTAGTAAGAAATATATATATAAACCTAAAAGAAAAGGGTTGTGTAAATTCGTGGACAAACACAAGTTTATGTATGTTTGTACATAGTTTGCATCAGTCAATCCAAAAACATATATTATATATTTCTTATGATTTGAAATATTCTTCTTTTAAATATATTGGGAATTATTTACAATAACCTCAGTTATTGACTTTTTCGTAAGATTTGAAATCTTATTACAAAATTGAATGCAAAAAGGGTTGTTTTGGTTGTTAGCTTAAACCAAAACATTGAATTGAATAAAATTAAAATTAAAACTTAATAACTACGTTAACTACACGAGAATATAAATATATATACATAAATGCATATATATAATCTGTCTGAACCTACGTAAACAACGAAATATATATTATAATTAATGTTTGTTGAATGTATGTTTGAATGGTTTCCATTTTTTGGAATTACATGTGGAAGTATAATCCATATTAAATGGAAATATATATTATGACTATGGTAATAAATGGCATAAAAGGGATTAATTAGTGCTTTAGGAAAATATGACTATTATAGTCATAAATGACAATAACCCTAATTAATGAAAATAAATGGAATTATAAAGGGGATTAATAGGTATTGATTGCCATTTCAAATACTAAGTTCAATAATGAAATAAATAATTAAACGTCCTAGTAAAGGAAGTTATAAGTTTTCCCTTTTATTCTAGTCAATCTATAATTAATATTTAGAAATTAAAATTAGAATTAGTAGATTAATGATGCAAGGTCAGTTGCTTTGTTAGCCAGAAGTCTACACTTTCCAACAATCGAATATATTGATGTGAGACACTATTGACCATAGGAACCTGTGATGATTGTTAGTTTGCATAACATGGATTATTTCTAAATTTAAGGTTTACTTCATTAGTGTAACACCCCGTAATTTTAACAACAATAAAGAGGGTAAATTAAAGAATATTTAATTTGATATTCAGAATCAAGGGAAACGGACTGTGCCATTGCGTCCCTCTTGAAATTCTGGTCAAGATGACATTTCGTTTGCGTAAAAAGGACACCGTATGAAGAAGTTATGAGGCTTTAAAGTTTGTATACGCGTAGAAAAATTATATATATATATATATATATCAGTACAAACTTATCCAGAAACAGTTGAAAAAATAAAAATTCAGAAAGCGGCAAAATTCCCGCTCTAGGGAGTCGACCCCCTTGGGAGGTGTCGACGCCAGGGTCGACCCCCTTAAAGGGGTTCGACACCGGGGTCGACCCCCAAGGGGTGTGTCGACCCCCCTAGGGATGAGGTGGCAGTCGAATTTCTTGGGCTGACAGCTATATATACAGGCTCATTTCTCTTGGTTTCTTCACTAGAAATCAACGGAGGCCAAATGCTGTCAGTGCCTGGACTGATTCAGACCCTTTTCTTCTTCTGCAATTAAAGATTTGAGATTCATGTATAGATCTATTCTTCTTCTATTTTCTAATCCAAATACTGTGAGTTTCACGTTACTTTTAGATTTAAATGATTAAAATTAAATGCTATGACTATAGTTTGGATCCATTCCTATGACTTAATTATACCAGATCTATAGTAAATTGTGAAACTATGACATACTGAATTAGTTATGACCTGAATCTCAATCCTTATCATATCGAACCTACTGTAACTTGTGAATCTATGACATTCTGAATTAGTTATAACTTGAATCTCAATCCTTATAATATTGGATCTATTGTAAATTGTGAAACTATGACATTCTGAATTAGTTATGACCTAGATCTCAATCCTTATCATATTGGATCTACTGTAACTTGTGAATCTATGACATTTGGGCATAACTATGATGTAGATCTTAAACCATTATTATGTTAGATCTAATTTTGATTTATAGATCTAGCTTACTATTTAGATCAACTTGTGCTTATCATATTAGATATGAACTGGTTGGACATCTAAATTGTTATTTAGATCTTACCATACTCATTATGACATCCTTAATATGATAGAACTAGTTTAATTATCACAAGTGCACTAGATTTATTCGTATATGTCCACCTTATCACTATGCCTGTATTTTCTTATGCTAGCTATCTTAGAATAATCACTTTTGTCATCTTCCCATCACCTTTCCCTTTTTATTGTTTATGACCAGGCTACTTTCTAGCCTAGGCATGCCATCAAATATATGCGAATATGTTAGTTAGGGAATGGGGGAAAACATTAAAAATTGGCATAACTTGAATAATGTTTATGGACATGAATGTGGACCTATAATTCACTATAAACATAAGTGGGGAAAAAGAGGCATGAAACCTATAACCTATAATGACATAGGTGAAAATTGGATAATAATGACATGCCTAGGATCATAGTAATTAGAAGCTGTAAATGCACTTATGACACGAGGTTAGATTGCACTTGCGGTGGAAGTCTGCCCGGAACCGACCGACATATCTAGCAATCGCAAATGTTGAATCTAATGTGAGAGGTCTAAGTGCACAAATACGAGACGTGCTAAGACACGAGGTTAAGCCCAATTTGTGGAATAAGTCTGCACGGACCCACCCGACATGTCCAGCATCCACAAATTGTAGGCTTAATGTGGGAGGTCTAGCACACCTTAACCATAAATAAAAATATGGTAATAAATTGTAATACTTAACCTAGTTGAATCCATAGGGATTGTATGAATATGAACTTAAATAGGGGTTATGTAAACTTGTTTGGACATTGGGTGGGTTAAGTGAACCGGAAGGGGTGGGTAATATTTATATATATGCCCACAAACTTAACCTATGGGGGTTATGTAATTAAACGCACTTAAAGGCATACATAACCTGTAGAAACCCTAGTGGGGATACAAGAAAAGGGGGAGAGTTTGTATCATTTTGTGTGGGGACCTGTTTCGGTCAGTAACCCATATAACGGTATCAAACGAGTACTCCATCCTAGGTCGGAGTGGGGCACGCTTACTGGGGTGATTATAAGAGATCCAAACGTGGGGGACGGTGTCATGACGGCGAGTTTCATCGGGGTCATGTGCGTGTATGGCTCCGCTTGCCCAGGAAAATAAGACATTGTGACATCAGTAGATATGGTTGTGCACTCAACACGAAGGGTTGCCACTTTAGGGAAGTAATACCACCTACCGTGGAGCCGGCGCAGGGTATGTACGGAATAGGGAGCCGATCGATTAGGGTAGTACTTAGGGTACATCTAGATTCTGGTAAGTTAGGAGTCCATTATAGGGGCTGCTTGTGGATTGTATCCAGTTAAAACCTCTCACCAGAAGTACTCCTAAGTCTACCAACTTATGCATATTAAGGGATCGTCTCATATTTGGTTATACTAGTATTAGTATAGAGTAATCATTAGAGAAGCGTATACACTCTATCATGTTTATCTCATCATGCTTATCCTTTATGATGTTATCTTCCTTATACATTTTATATGTCTGTCATAATGCTTTTATTTATTTACTTGCTAAAAGTAACTGGGCTCGGTGGACTTTATGTCTAACCCTTTTTGTTTCCTCTTCTTTCTTCCGTTTCCCCCCAGGTTCGTAGATTGGGAATTCTCGGGCTTAGTCAGCACTTGGTTGTCATCTTGATTGGAGCAGCTTTTGAGGTATTGCTCAGTTTTTATCTTTGCTACTATTACTTTGTCTCTTTTGGAGAATTATGCTTTTTATGTATTTTCTGTACTCTAATGGTACAAGATAGAAGTTTTACATTATTGTAATGGGTTTTATGTAGTTTCAGACTTATGGTATTCTGGACCACGATATTATGACTTATGTTTGAAATAAAATTTAAATTCCGTTGTTGCTATTATATCTGTCTTGTAATATTTCTGTTTCTGTTTACCTATAATGTTTCACAAAACTTAATGCATTCCCTTGGTGAATGACATTAATGGACGTGGGGTGTCACAATTAGCGATGTCTTAAGTGGTTGTAGGGCCCTCCTCCTGCCCAATAGAAGAAGCCTAAAAGGAAATAATTTAATAACATTATCTGCTTTGGGATTAAGGTCTTAAGTGGTTAGATCCACCTTTGAAAATATATTAAGTGGTCGCATAGCCCACCTCCCAAAAATGAAGCATTAAAGGCAAGTTGGGTATGAGCTCGATAATCTCCACTATTTGTCTGCTTCTTTGGGTCGAGGGTCCACATGGGAATGGGTTTTAAAATGGCTGGTACGGTATTGCCATAGGTTTACCTATCCTACGGGAAGTACTAAGTAGCTAGGAGATTATCAAATAAAGTGCTTGATAGTAATAAGGGGGTCCACCAAAGGGAGGTCTTAAATGGCATGTGATGCATACCTATCTGATTGGTCTTAAGTGAATGCTTACTATCTCTCGCCTTATGTAGGGCATGTGTATATGCGTGCATGGTGGAAGGCTTAAATTAGTAGGACTTGTAGCTAGTGTCCTCTATTTTATATTAGCGTAAAGTAAACCACCGAGTAAGGTATTAAGTGGCCGATAGGCCTGACTTGAGTCTTAAATGATTTAAAAGGATCAACCCTTACCTATCATAGGTAGTGAGGTCTCTTATGTGGCTATATAGAAATAACAAACCTCCTTATGGTATATTGAGTAGTTAAGAGCCTACCTCTTAGTTTTTGCTAATTGGTTATGGTGAATTAAAGGCTTCATAGTTAGCGTAAATGTTCTATCTCAATATTGCGATATCGTTTATCGTTGGACATTTGGATTTTTCAGGCTTAGTGTTTACAAGGTTAGGTTAGAATTATTATCCCATTTAGACATATGTCACTGGTTAAAGCAAACATGATACATCTATGTATTGTAAACATTGTTATACTCTTTCTTCTCAATAGAACTTATTGTTTTGATACCCTCCTTATTATAATCTCCCAGGTTATCTTGAGAAGGTCAAGGCTTAACAGTTGTTCAAGTTTGGTTTTCGGTTCTTGTTCTCTCTCATGCTCGGTATTGACGTGGTGACTTGCTTTTATAAGGTACTTATCTAGGTTGATACTAGTCTATAATATTTCATTTCCGCTGTGAGTTATTTTATCATATTTATTATGCTCATAATCATATTTGCAGGTACCATATTTACATGCTCTACGCTTAGATGGGTTTGGGTTTAGATTTTTATCGAAATTTAGGCTCAAAAAATTATGGGGTGTTACACATACCTTATAAATTCAGGAGAACTGATAGAAGACGTAGTTTCATTTGGAAAACACATATCTTCATAACCCAAAGGGAAATAATCCTAAGGTTGTTATCGCTTAGCGTGAAAGGATGAGTTTAGAAAACATGAAAATTTTAAACCTTTATCAAAATAAGCCCCACAAACATAAGCATCGAGCGTAAAAGAAGAAAAGCCGAAGCCTTCAGAAGAATCCTTTCGAAGACCTCCACAATAGCTTCATCGTTACACTCGTAAGAAAGGGGATAAACGCTCCTATGAAGCCTTCGCATGTGCTTATACTGGATGACTAAAGAAGATGAAGTGACTAATAATTTTATTTCCCAATTGTTTAGATAAACAATTGTACTGACTTAATATCATTGAACCCTTGGATAACTTGCTTAATAAATTCCCTTATTAAGCCCCCAAGATCACACATCCACCAGTATAAATATATTGGTATAATTGTTTAAACACATTATCTAATACACTTCATTCATGAAGTCCATAGCTTCTTGCAAAATATGTCTTTTTATTTGTGATGCATATTCCAGTAAATAGATGATGGCATAGTATTTTAAATCCTAAAAGATATAGATCCATATCTTTATATAGGAACATGATATATGCTTTGATACACATATTTAATCGTACTTCTTAGGGATTTCAAAATAAGCAAAGCTTTGAATGCACAAAGCTTTGGGTATGCGTGCACGTGCACAAGGTGTACACCTGCACAGCCCCTTGGATGTATACAAATATTATAACAAAAGGATCTTATGTCAGAAAGCATTTACATGGAGAAATCTGATGTAATTTCTAAGATCATAACATGAAAAATATCATTTGACATCTTATAGTGGCATTTCCTCAAACACATAATAAAATATATGATGAAATGCATATACAGAAAGAATTACAAAATCTTGGTATGGAAACCCATGTTTGTGCATAAATAGGTTAAGAACTTTTATAAAAACTCTTTTCAGACAACATTTATGACTGGTGAAAAGCATGATTGGTTTGGGATAGAAACTCATAGCTCACTGGCTAAACACCGGTGCATCAAGTTCATTTAACTATACCAATTGGATATGTCCTAAACTTTATAAAGAAATAAAACCACTCATTTACCACAAATAATATTATATATATATATATATTCAAAAAGGATTTGTTATTCACTGGTAAAATTATATAATACATAGATTAGTTGTGGTATGAGGATGATTCAGTGATAAGATTTGCACATTGTAACTGTGCAAACTACCACTTATAATTCATTCCTACTAATAGGCAATAATAAGGCACACATGCTCTTATAAAGATGCATCCCATCTATACTTTGTATGTGCCAAAACTACTTTTATAGGGGATTCAATTATACCACATACCATGGCATAATAGATTATCCATTTAAGCTATGATAATAAAGCACAAAATACTAACACTTTTTCTAGTTCCATAGAGGTTCATGCATTACATTTTCATTCACTCATATAGCAGACAATTCTCTTAGTCTCTTGCAAACATTTGCATACATTTATTTTCAACATAAGATTACTCAAAACTCTTTAAGTTAACTGCAGCAATTCCACTTGATAAAGCACCCCAATTAGCACTTTCAAGACATCACACTCAAGCCCCTTTTCCTGAATCAATTCCTTGAGCTACCCCATTGCCAACGAGGAACCCCAAAGATTGGATAAACAAATAAATAGGGTCAGATTTGTAATCTAGTGTGAGTATAAATCAACATTCAAATGGCATTATTGAACAAAATCTTTATCACAATCACCTGTGTATATGAATACATCAGGGAAAATGTAGACATTACTAAACATCATACAATGCACATACATAACCCTAGTCCTTCTCATACATGTCATTGAATCCCATAACTTCATGCATTTAGTAAACCTGGACTAACAACCAAATTTCACTAGTGGATCACCATCCTAATTGCCATGTGTTAAACACTAGTGCACACTGTATTTCCCAAATACACAAAGGCCTACTGGGGTTATATTAAGCCATATGCATATCTAACCTCCTTACTTGATGATAAACGGATCAACACAATAGGTGACTAGAATCTCCACCTAATCCACTTTAATGTTTCTAGTTAGGCTTAACTGTTTTGACCGAACCACCCAACACATCCCTTTCCCTGATGCATGTTACCCCATCACTAAAGATGAATGAACAATCCCAAATTAAGTGTGAGTGTACATGCATAAATTAAGGTGAATATTCATTTAAAGTATCATTAATGTACAATCATTCAGAAACATATGAAAACATGGTAGACATATGCAAGTTTCAATGAGAAATGTTCAAGTTATTAATAGACTATAGCTATAAATTTCTATTGCCATGAGCATAAGATAGAGATGATTAGGACACCTCCTAAACCATAATATTTCTCTTTAACAAACTTGTGATTTAAATCAGAGAATATCTTGGGTAAATGGATAAGCTTATGAGCACTTATCATAGCTCCATTTCCCATTATTGAGAGCACACATAAGCCTTAAACCTCCTTGTATAATGTTGCATGCTCTTAACATAATAACCCTACCTCATGACAATATTTATGTTATTGTAATCTCAGATCTACATGAATCCTATCAGTTAACATCCATTTAACCTTCATACATACAATCAGATGATTAAACCAAACATGGAAACATTATACCATATTCAAGCACTATATTGATGGTATAACAAAGGTTGCCTGAATAGGTCTTATGGCCAAAAAGAGTGAGATATACTCACCAAAGTTCTCCCTTCTCCTAACTCTAAGTTTTCCAGTTCCCTTACTTATTCTCTATGGCTCCTTCAATACTTGTTTCCAAAGTTAATGTTATGGCATTATCCCATTCTAAAATGGTTAGTATGCTATTTATAATTTGTGTTTCCCTAGGGTTTTGCCTTATATCAAATACCAGTATTATCCTTGTTAATGTATATTAGTATGGCTACATTGTGATGTATAAAATCTCTCAGGTGTACTATTTTCAAATGCATGCCATTTGCGGGCTATAATTGGCAATATAATTATCATTCAAATGGTCTGACTCTGGTTGGTCGCCTCCTCTTATTTTTTATTTTTCGTTTTAAAGCCAGAGGACAAAAAATTGAAAAGGACAAAAGAAGAATACCTAAAATTCAAATAAAATTTCTTTTTCCTCGACTACCATGTTAAATATCCTAAGTATATAGGTTGTACTCACACATATTCCATGTTAAATCATGATTACTTGCCTAATTATTCCCATTATCCCTTATACTTATTTCTAATTATGACCAACATTGTATATATCCATTTATATTTCACTTTGTAAATGGGAGTTGTCGTTTATTTCTATGAAATTCTTAAATGTGTATAAGCCTAGGGTTATCACAGCAGAGCCCAGAATCCAAAGGTAGGCAGTTCCTCGGCTATAAGTATTAACCTAAGAGCTTAGAATTGTTGACCAACTCCTCATTCTCAATCTTGTATTCTTAAATCAAATACGTAAGCCCTAATTTGTAAATCAATTTAAGGAAAAGTATCTATAATTCTTAAAATCCTTAATAGAAAGATTCGATCACATCTTTTAAGTAATAATAGTGAATTTATTCAATTATTTTATTATTCTGTTCTAACATTACAGTATCATTCCCAAAGTTATACGAAAATACTACTGAGTAACAATACTCTCCCTTCTAGTTATTCCCGAAAGCTTTAAGTAAAAAATTTGGATACCCACACCTGCAATCGGTATGGACAAACCAAAACCCAGTTGAGACCCATATATTGATAGTTCCCTAAGACTTCATACCTTTCCTTAGACTTTCAGTCCTGACCAGAACATCCAGCAAGACCGCCATAGACCCACCAGCACTACGCCATAGATTGCATACTGCAACACCATAAAAGTGATGCAGGAAGTGCCAAAAAATGTTGCTATAGGCCACAAATGATCTATCACAACACTTTCTCGGTGTTGCATTTTGTCACATTGCCTTAGAGTCAAAGGCAACATCTTTGCGACTCTAACGTGACATTGGTACAGGTGTTGACGCAAGTACCAAATTTACAAATATGGGGGCCCCACATATGGACCCCAACACGTGGGGCCCACATGTAACGCCCACTAATTGTAGCCAACTGTTATGGAATCCTGTTATGGGGCCCACATTCGTTAATCTATTATAACACTTTTACCATCCAATGGCAACACTTTGTTAGTTTATCACAATATTTAACATCACATACTGTAAAACATTTACTATCACATTCCACAATGTACCATCACATACTGCAACATTTTTGTTGAATATTCAAACATTGTATTTTATTCAAATAAGTATTTTATGCAAATAAATATTTTATTCAAATAAATATTTTTCTTCAATATTGCAAATAGTACAAATTTTCTGACTCCACTATTGTACATTCATTGGTATATTACAAAACCATTCATATTTACACACATTCCTCACTACATTGTCACTCGATTCACTCTTATACATACTCACTGACCTCTCTGACACACAGTCTTCAACTGCTTCCATATCTATCTGTCCAGACATCCTGACGTTCAATAGCTAAAATGTACCAAAAAGCACCTACCATCTGCAAGAAATATAACTGTTATAGTAAATCACTCATGTGGAAATTAATAACAAATATACATTCATGATAATAGTATTGCAAAATTTAGCAGTATGAAAAGTAAAACATACATGACTAGCAAGCAAGAACAACAAAAAATATTATGCAGCTCCCGCCCAAGCTGTTTAGAAGACTGCATATTGTATATCAAAGCAACAATGAAATCTACAAACAGCGGCATACAGTAACTTCAGTTCAGCATAAAGATGCACTAATAGATGCATAACATAATTTACACAATCAAAACAAGCGTAATCAGGAAATTTTACATACTATAAATCTATAATAGGTGTATAGAACCTATTCTTTAAATTGTTCTTGCTTTTACACATAACTAGGAAAAGCCATAACTTAAACCTACACATTGTTAATCAATATCATTAACTATCAACATATGTAGTCCAAATTTGTATACAATTGCTTACGTTAAAAAATTCACTGAGCGCGGTTATTTTATGAGCCTCAGGCTTTGCAACAGTATCCCATATCTGCATATATAGTGATCGAAACCGTATTTTTAACTTATTTTTATTCCATTGAAACATATAAATAACAAAATAAAGGAAAAGAAACTAATGTACTTTCTGAATGTCATCCCTTAAAACAGGTTCTAAATGTTCTGATGGAGTCTACATTGACGAGAACAAGAAAATAATAAATATAAATAAGTTATCAGGCTAGAAATTTAGTGAAAATAAACATACAAAATGTTGATAAATACTTTATTTTGTCACGAATTACAAATAGCACTGTGGACTTTCGTGTACTGAGTAATCGCATCATGACCTAACAAAGATGATTGTATAATCAGATACTGCAGAATAAGAGAATGTACGATATTCAAGTGAGTGTACCTGAAATGCAGTTTCCAGTAGAGGCTTGTTAGCAGCCTGTTCCCTACTGATATCATGACACCACCGATCAAGAAAATTAGTAGCTTACGTTATGAATAATCCAGCTCTCATATCAGTCAAATAACACTAGCTATGAAAAATTCGAGAAAGAACTGCTCACATATTGATAAGAACAATATGCAATACCACCAAAGCAAAAAGGGCACTTTGCTTCCAAAATGAAGTATCATCCCAAAACCAAACAAAATGGCAAACAAAATTTAATCAACAGGCCAAAGAAGTATTTTCAACAGTAAATTAAACAATATAAGTTCTTGCTTTGTTGGCATAGATTTTCAGGATATTATGGACCTGATCTAATTCTAGTTTAAATGGACTTTAAGAAGAAACAAAATCATCTCTCCTCTTTCTCTACCTTATGTACCTTCTAAGTCTGCAACTATTGTGAAAGGTTCAATTCCAACACATTTTGTTATCCGTATACCTTTTGTCGTTTGGCTCCTACAACAAAAATGAATATATAAATTCCGTAGGGACTAGTGTTTGCAAAAACATTATTCAGACAACTAACTAGTGTTATAATATAGAGGAAATGCAATAGAATGTACCATCCTCTAAAAGCATCCAAGAGTTGGAACAATAATAATTCCTACAGGAGATTTCTTAGTCGGACCCATGCTATTCAGTAGCATAGCTGGAAAGCAGAAATGCAACGGACCCGTTACGAACCAACTAGATGGCAATCTGCTAGCCGACACCGACCTTAGCAAATACACTAAGTAGTCAATAGTGATTCACTCAACAAAACGTTCTAATCAAAAGAATACCAAACATGAACTGGATTACCAAACGCTTCGTCTGGTAGAAGTGATCATCCCTATAGTCTGAGAAATAAGCTGAACTGCATGCAAGTGTTGCATGGAGGTCATAAGAAAGAGTTGGTGCATTGAGCTTGCTTATTAATTCTTTATACAAGATATGCTTCGCAATTTTACAAACTACCATTTTTTTCTCCCATTTTATGTTTGAATTTATCATAAGAACTTGTGTCTAGTTGAATCCGAAGTTTATTTGGGTAACTTATATGACATTTGCTAGAGCAAAAATAAGTTCCCTACTTTTTCATTGTGAAAATATAGTAAATAAATGTACGCTAGAAAATAATCACTCCTGGTAACATCGTCATTATGAATTTTATCATATAACATTGGCATGAAAATAATAATTTTTTTCCATGTCATTTTCTATTAAACGGGCACAAAAATTTCCATTTCCAGGCAAACTGTAGGTGAAACTAGACTAAATCTTGTAAAAAGGAACATGGGTATATCGAAGAAAGTAGTACGACAATTGGTAAAGCGTTCACCAAATACAATATACCAGTTGTGTCAAACCCAGTGGACAATCTTATGTGCGCCACATGAAAGTTTCTGGGTGTACAGCTCGCTCCAAACAAGATAACTGTTGGGTAACTGTGACTTGGGACTTAAACCTTAAGCCCCCATGCCGAACAAGTTATTGAGTACCTTGGAGAACAAATCTGAGCATCTCTGCAGATCTGTGTTATCTTGAATATGGATTAACGTCTTCAACCTTGGAGTATGCAGATCGAATTTGAAGCGGAAGGGCGGAGGCGGCGGCAAGCAAAAACCCTAATTTTTGGCTTCATAAAAGATGTAGTGGATAGAAGTCGCGGATCGAGACGAACACAGATTGAGGAGAAAGAGGAAGAACTGAAGTCACGAAACCATTTTTTATTGTACAAAGGACCTTTAAAAGTTTAGGGTGTGTTTGGTTTAAAATGAGTTTTGGGTTTTTAGTTTTCAAAATTAATTGTAAAACATTAAAGGTATGAAAGGAGGAATGGTAGAATGGAAGGAAGATGGAGGGGACCGCGGAGAGGGTGTAGCAATGATGGAAGGAAGAATTGGTCTACATGTTTCTCTTATTTCTCAAAACATGAAAAATAGATAAAAGTTGTTTTTTATTTTGTGTGTTAACTTTGTTTTCTAAAATGGTTGTTTTTCATGATATGCATGTGTTGTGCACATTATTGTATGGACGAAAACTCAAAACTTAAAATGGTAAACCAAACACTACCTTAGATCTTAGAATTGGCAATTCGGGGAAGACTAAAATGAAAAGGAAGCACATGAATGGAAATGTTAACGAGAAACAGAAGAAGAGCAACGGATAGTGATGGACGGTTGAGATTTTATTTTAATGTAATTTTTTTAATTAGAGTATATCTAGATCTACAGCAACACAATTTGATATCTATGTTAACACCTTGAAGTATGTGTTTCAATAGACAAAAATCAGCATAGCTTTGGTTACATTGTAGTTAGCAACACCATTTAATTTTGTTGCAGTACAACCATCTATGGCGTAATGCAGAACCATGTCTAAATGTGATAAAATGGTGATTGTCTAAGATTTTCCAATCCACCGAAAACGTAGTCCATTCTCCTATGTGCTACAGAAAGATTCGATAATATGACATTGCTCCGAGGAGACATTTTTGCCAATATGAAAGGATTAAGACAAAACTACATAAGAAAACTATTGATCTACGGACATCTTACCGTTAATCCTTCTTTCTATGTGAAATTTCTTTTAGAAGTTTCTGCAACTATTATACAAAAATTCAGCTAAAAGGCATAACATAATCTGAGCTACTCCCTTTTATAAAATGAGGGATTCTACAGAAAAACGTTGTTGACGTCTTGGCTAACACATTGATATCTTGCCTTTACCTCTCTCAGTTGCAACAAAATTTGAATCGGTAGCTTTATTCTTTTTGCTAGGTTGGCCTTCTGCCAGAGTTCGATAAGCCTCTTTTGTGCCACCGTAGTAATATTATAAATTTCTTATTCGATTTCTTGCCTCTGAGAAGCAGTAAGGCAACACTGGAGAGAGGGACAACATCCATGGTGTCAGAGGAAGTAACTAAAAAATGTAAAGCGATTAAGGAATAAGTTAGTAAAATTTCCTTACGCTTGAAAAAAAAAACCGAAACTATCAAGATGAATAGGTGAGGGAGAAGAAAAGTTAAGTGGGTTATATCTCGCTAAATAGCAAACACTCGATGACGAACAATCCATTACTAGCGATCATCCTAAAATTTTCTGACTAGTAGGAAGTATAGGGTGCTTCGTGAGAAGGCCAGGAATCAAGAGAGAATGCCTATTTCCTAATAACGAGGAAGCTTTCGCCATTTTTTCCATGATGGTCTTAGTTTCGGTGATAGGGGTCTTTGGCATCAGGTATGGAAAATAAAAGTCATAACACTATTGGATGAAGAAGATTGTGTACAATATAGTAATAAAAAACTTACCAAGATTAATGAAGGTTGCTGAAATGTCGGAGGACATCGAATAAAGAAAAAAAAAAGCAAATTCCCACTTACTGGATTTATTGATGCTCCCTTCAACAAACTTGAGTGAAGTGTAAGTCCTATATATTTGAGAATTTACTTGACTTAGCTTTGCTAAATGAACTAGTTACTTGAGAGCAGATGCTTTAAGAGAAGAACAAATAGATTTTAGGGGAAAAAATTCCAATCCAAGTATGACGACCCAAAAATTCCCGTCTTTTCAATCGACCATAAGTCACACGGTCCGATCCAAAAGTCAGAAATCCTCGAACTGTTATGGGTTACAACACATCAGAACAAAAACACAAAAGAATATGTCATTGTTATTACAACAATTTTACATTAGAGTACAAGAATATATCAGAGTACGTTGCAAATATCAAAGAATAATAAACACATTATAATACACAGCAGAAACATAAATACTGTAATAATCCGGAAAATGTGGACCAATTTAAAAATTTTAAAATTGGGTATTACCAAAGAATTTGAATAATTGAAATAGCATATTTCAATAAAATAAAGAATTGGGGCTAGTATTGCAGTTTGAAATTTTGAATACAAACTTTGTCTGACTGTACCGAGTGGAAAATGTAACGGATTTTAGCGAAACTGAAAATATTTAAATCTGTTTATGAATACCTTTCTAATGAATCTGAAAAATCGAAGTTTCGTAGCGGGAATCAAAAGTTATGGCCAAATGAATTTTCAGAAAGGTCGCTATATAGCATATATAGCCCTTGAAAATAGATATTTTGCATACGACCTCGGAATTCGACGAAACCACTTTTGTTGGGTCCGGGATGTCAAACTATTGCTAGGTTTCAAATTTCATAATTTTTGAAGCTAGTATGTGAGCGGGGCAAAAGAAAACGTGATTGGTCAATTTCTGTTAAAATGGATCGACCTAAAAATGGCCATTTTTCAAACGAGCTCAGAATTCGACGAAACAGGTTTTGTTGGGACCGTATCGTCAAAACAAAGCTAGATTTATTTTTCTGGAATTTTTCGATTCAGTTTGTGGCCCTGGCAAATTGAAATGTACGTTCAAATTAAATATTGAACGTTTTATATTTTAATTTGGAAAATAACTGACTGTAACAGTCGAATTGGCCAACGAAACATATCACATTGTGTCCGGAATGGGGGTATTTAGCTAGGGGCGACAGTCGTTGGGTTTGATTTCGAGTTCGAATGTAAAAACACTATTTAAAATTTCCTATAAATCCTCGGCCAATAGGATTTTTCCTTTCAAAAAAAAAAAAAAACATGGAAACCCTAGCCGCCCTTTTTTCTCTCGACGATCCACGTTGCTCCGACCTTCCCTCCCCTTTTCCGGCCGCCACCGCCACCTACAGGCCGCACCACCACTCGAAAGCCCCTTCGCCCCTCTTCACATCCGACCCCGATACGACCCCCACCATCACCTCCTCCGCCTGAATCGAAGCCAGGAAGTCATCGACTTCCCAGCGCCGCCGCCGCCCCGATCTGCCATCGCACCCCCTCAAACCACCAGCGCCGTGAAGCCCTCGCCGTCCCCTTCCACGTCAGCATCGCCGATCATCCCAACACTGCATCGATTTTGCAAAAATCCCAAACCTAGTTCTGAACAAAATATAAAGGTTCGACCTTTATTATTCTGAATTGAAAATAACACTTTTAAGTGTTGCAAAACTTTGAAAAATAATATCTTTTTCGTTCGTTAACGAAATTTGATGAAACAGGAGACACCGTGACCGCAAGGAGGCTCTCTACCATCTAGCAGAAGCCGCGGATTTTTCTAATCTTCCTACGATTTTTAGCACTGCAAAAACCAATGTGAGGAATCTAAACTAAATTGTGTGAATGGAATCGCGTTGTATAAATTATATAAGCGAAGTGTAAATTATATACGCATTGTATACCTCATGTACATGTGTTGTATAAGTTATATTAGCGGTGTATAAATTATACAAGCGGTGTATAAATTATACAAGCGTTGTATGAAACATATATGCTTTGAATTGTGATGAAATGCAAGTGAATTATAGTAATATATATATATATATATATATATATATATATATATACACACACACTCCCCTCGTCCACAGACCATGGACGATATTTATTGCTTGTGATTGACATGATATTATATGGTATGACGAATGGTTGGAAATAATTGTTTGTGGTTGATATTGTGGTTGAAAAATACCCTCTTGTGGTTGAAACAAATTAGAATAGGATTGCGGAATTGAAAATAAAACATGTCGCCTGCGTGCGAACTAGATGCATGATCTCCATTGTCAAAAACCGCGAGGTTTTAAGGTAGAGCGAGGAGCCGTACTAGGGACGGTCCCGGTTTTAACTACCATGCCGTTATGCTGCCGAAATTTTCTGAAATATTCATGTGTTGAGTTGAAATTCATTCGTTGAATCGAAATTCATGTGTTGAATATTATTTGAATTTAAACAAATAGCTTTAGCGATAAAAATCGCATTTTTATATATATACAACTATAGAGAATATTCATGTGTTGAGTTGAAATTCATTCGTTGAATCGAAATTCATGTGTTGAATATTATTTGAATTTAAATAAATAGCTTTAGCGATAAAAATCACATTTTTATATATATACAACTATAGAGAATATTCATGTGTTGAGTTGAAATTCGTTCGTTGAATCGAAATTCATGTGTTGAATATTATTTGAATTTAAACAAATAGCTTTAGCGATAAAAATCACATTTTTATATATATACAACTATAGAGAATATTCATGTGTTGAGTTGAAATTCATTCGTTGAATCGAAATTCATGTGTTGAATATTATTTGAATTTAAACAAATAGCTTTAGCGATAAAAATCACATTTTTATATATATACAACTATAGAGAATATTCATGTGTTGAGTTGAAATTCATTCGTTGAATCGAAATTCATGTGTTGAATATTATTTGAATTTAAACAAATAGCTTTAGCGATAAAAATCACATTTTTATATATATACAACTATAGAGAATATTCATGTGTTGAGTTGAAATTCATTCGTTGAATCGAAATTCATGTGTTGAATATTATTTGAATTTAAACAAATAGCTTTAGCAATAAAAAATCACATTTTTATATATATACAAACTATAGAGAATATTCATGTGTTGAATTGAAATTCGTTCGTCGAGTTGAAATTCATGTGTTGAATGTTATCGTATTTTAAAATAAAATGAATAGACAATAAAAACTACATTTTTATTGTGAATATGAAGTGTTAAAAATATTCACGTGTTGAATAAATATTTTTGATGATAAAAATATTCCTTTTATCATGTATACGCTTTGATAAAAATACACACGTGTTGAAATAAATAATAGTTTGTTAGAAATGTTATTATTAGCTTTGTTCTGCATATATATACATGTGTTGAACAGGGGAAAATGGATTAGCTGTAGAGTAAAGAAATTATTTGCGTGCCCGACAAATAGGTAAGCCTTGATGAGTTGGCTGCACAATTTTATTTTTATATCAACTCCTGTGAATGCCATTGGATGCGGAGTGCTGGTTATTCTGTGTGAAATAATAAACATCGCCATAGGATAGTAACAATTAATTTTGAACTACACTACATGGCATACTTCTTGACGATAGGCATACTTCATCATATTCCACATAAGCAATTGGAGCTTGTGTGATGAGGTGGAAGATTTACCATACGAGCGAGAGGCTTGTATGGCGATGATTATATACTACAGGTTGAACTGATGAGTGATATGGACTATATAAAATATAACGATAAATTGCCAGATTAATAAAAACCCCACACGGGTCTGGAGTTGACAATAATCACGTCTCTCTAGTTATTAGATACGGCACATGGACTATTTATTTCCACACGGAACGGGGTGACGAGAATTTATTCTCTGGAGTTATTATCTATACACGCTCCCCCGTAAACACCAGAATATATCACTATAAATATGTGGATGCTTTTTAGGATTTATTGGGCACCTAACACGGCCCAATAAATTTCCAAACCCCTTCCCGTACAAAGGAGGTTATGGCGAAATTTTTCGAAATATTAAGGCGTTAGTGAAATATTTGAAGTGAAAAAGAAGTTGAAATTAATGAATGTACTATATTTGAAATTATAGAATGAACTATATTTATATATATAAATATAATTGAAAGGAATCGAAGCCGTGCAGTTCGTGTTTTGGAATCGTAATTTGAAACGATTAGTACGAGAATTCCGACCATCGGATTTTCCAAAAACCGCAACCGCTGGGTTCGCCTTGGAAATATCTTCCCAACGGCACCAACCTTGTAAAAATCCAACGGTTGGATTGTCTGGAATGTTTAATTCAAATCTGAAGAAAAACAGCGCCAGAATCGTTTATATTTATTTATAAATATAATTAAATAAAATCGAATAACGACGCTGCAGTTCGAATTTTGAAACCGTAACTTCAAACGACTAGTGTGGAAGATCCGACCGTCAGATTTTCACGAAACTGGAACCGTTGGGTTCGCTTTGGGAATATCTTCCCACTGATATAGACTTTGTAGAGATCCAACGGTTAGATTTTCCGATATGTGTAAAACAAATTAGGGGAAAAACAGCGCCAGTGCCACGACACAACCTGAAACGTCATTTAATTAAATATGGCCATTTTTAAATAAATAAAAATGGCGAAAAATCGTTATAAAATATTATAAGCAACATAGATTGGAAATAAACTAATTTGGCTTGATCTGTTTGATATTTGATGGTTGTATGTGTTTGACACGAAAATAACACTAAAGAATTGAAATATGGATGTCGAATAATATAACCATAGAAAGAACTGATTTGAATTCTAATTACGTAAATTATTTGAAAAGGCCGAGCTAACCCTCATTTCAAATAATTAATCGAGTGATTCGAATTGGGAAGTGCAAAGACGATTCAAGACCGACGATCTTCGTATCGGTTGGATGGGCGCTGCTGAGGTTCCTGACTGGAGTAGCTACCGTGAAGGAACGGAAGTAGTAGCCGTCTGAACGTATGCGTTGATTGGACGGATATACGAGGAATTTGACGTCTCTGGTTTCGTTCAGACCCAGAACGGACTTGTAAATGGACTGTGTGTCTGACATTGGATTTTGTTCTATACTGATTGATCTCTGTTAAATATATATCTGTTTGGCGGCGGAGAATTTATTCTTTTGCTTAACGCCCTTCTCTGAGACGTACGAGCTCAGAGGTTACATATCGATAGAAATCAATCGTATGGAGTGGATTGCCTATGTGGCATGCCAAGATGCTGTGATCAAGGCTTCTGTTGCAAAGCAAAGTCCTATGTTGATGATCAAAGCACGGCCTACATAGCCTGGCTTTGTGTATAGCGTGGATTCGCGAGCCTCACACCTCGGTATGAGTCAAAAACGGGATAAGGACCCAAGGAGTGCATGACGTTTCTTTCTAGCTATGGTGATGTCAGTGACCTACCAGCCCTGACATATATATCTACTTTTCACCTTTGTGGTTGTTGGAATGCGAGGCGCCTCGATTATAGGTCTGTAAGGACCGGGAAACGTGTGTTTAGGAATAACTAATCCTCAAATGTAAGAGAGGACCGGCCTTGGAGGATCCAGGGGTTACCCAGAGTGTGTAGTCCTGAGGCATTTGCTAGAATGTCTCGAAGCGGAGAGGAGCTTGCCCCTTGCCTCGACTCATGAGGGAAATCCAATTTCCAATACGAAATAACGGATTCGATTGTAGAACTAGTATGACGACATAGTATATGGTAGCTATGCCGCCTATGATTGATATTTATGATGCTATTCGTTTTTGAAACATATATGCACTAGTAATATTATCAAATGATTTTTGCTTTACACGTATCAAGCATATTTGGCCATTATAAGGTAAAACTCTATCCTCCGGCTTGCGTTGCATTGTATGATGGGACTTGAGTCTTATAATGGCTTCATTCTTTTTAAAAGCATTGCGTTGTTTTAAAGAATTTACTTTGTTTTAAAATGCACTAGCAATCACTGGAGTAAACCCATTCCGCGAAAGTGGCGTGGTCCTATGATTTGCTTATTACTGTTGTTTAACTGTTAAATAGATTCCTCATACCAGTCCCCATGACTGACTCGTTGTTTGTTTCACTTTGCAAACGCAGGTGCCCTTATTTCCACACGGGCAGCCTAGTTCACAGGTGACAGGTTGTTTTTGGCTCTACACTGTTGCATAGAGTGCATTTTGGCTCATGGCGAGGCTGACTTCACAGAGATGACTTTGACATTTTCCGCCATTATTGTACTTATATTATGATTCCGCCACTGGCGATGCAGACTGCTTTACTTTCAGTACTTATTATCGTATGTATATGTACCGCCTTCGGCGATGTAGACTGATACCCTTATTATGTCTCACTGCATGTATATATTCCGCCTCTGGCGATGGTGACTGATCACTTCCCTTTTATTTACTAAGTTATATCCTACGCTGTGCTATTCTGATATTGTTACATGTTGTGATTCCGCTGTCATATCCATGTAAAATTATTCTATTTATTGTTTTTGCTATTATCTGTACTCTGCTATGATGATTGATGTTTTATATCCCAATGATTATCCTTAATACCGCCCCCCGGATTTTGGCATCGTCACAAATACATTCAGTAAAGACTATAATATGCTCTGGACACAGCTTTAGCTTTAATCCAGAATCCTACTCTAAAAGACTCCAGGACATATCTACAAAAACTTAACTACTAGCTGTCCATGTGAAAAACATGGACACCCAGAGTTTAGGTGGAAAACATTAAACTCTGAGTCGGTCACGAGACTGGTGGAACCACCAAAATGATTATTTATTTTATTTTAAAATTAGGTAAATCACGGGACCACGCTGCATAACACGGAACTGGATTTCTCCACATGAATACTAGTCATAAAAACTTGCAACGCTTTTTAAAAAAATGGGCCTATTATAAGACTCAAGCCCCATCACATAATGCAACGCAAACTGGAGGATAGAGTTTTACCTTATAATAGCCAAACATGCTTAATACACGAAACTCTTTTTATTATCATTGGTGCATAGTGTGGAAATCATTTTCTCAAATAAATGTACTAATCTTATATGACATAATACCTCATCCTATTATGTTGCCATATAGCTGAAAATACAATGCTCGTATTGGAAGTTGGATTTCCATTAATGACCAAGGCAAAGGATCTTCCTTAACCATTCGAAATATCCTGGCATCTGTCCCAGGACTCAAAGCACGGTCCTTTGGAGCGATTAAGCCGACCAGCATTGAACACAACCTGTTAGAACCTTTCCTGAACATAACTACCCCCAGTCGTGTTTGACCATTATCCCGGTCTTCGATTAACCATCATCTGAGGTGCCTTGATACATCATCCTCATAAATAATTTCCTAGGATCTATACCATAGCATCACTTTTCAGCTAGAAGGGAATGCATGATCCTTATCTTAATCATCCATCATCCTATTTTCGGCCATTCATGGGTTGTGAGGCCTGTTGAAGTCACATTTCAACATAAATCTATGATATATCAGCCATGCTTTGATCGTCATTCACAAAGCTCTGCTTTTGAAAAAAAATCTTTGATCTATTAGCTGCTTAGCATGCCATATTGTCAATTCACAACATATAATCAGTATTTACTAATATATAACCCTCTGACTACATAAGTTTCAAAGGAGGGTGCTAAGCGAAGAGAACAAATTCTCTGCCACCAACTGATATAACATCCATAGACATCAATTTATTATGTCGTGACTTACAATTTCAGACATACATCCATTTACAAGTCCATTTTGCGTTTGAACGAAACCAAAGGCACTTTATACCTCGTCCAATAAAGGAGAGAGGCCCTTGCATATCTTGTCAATCTCCTGGTACGTCTGGACGACTGCCACTTATAACCTCGTCTTGGGTGTACCTCCCAATTGAGACATTAGCAATATTCCAAACGATGTGAAGATCTCCGGTCTTCAACCACTATCTTCGATATCTTCGACAATCGTCGTATAGTTACTCAGAATGAGTTGGAACTTGGCCCTTTCGAATAGCCAGCGCCTACGTAAAATCAAGTGGTATATAAACATATCATAAGTCTCATTCCAATTAGTAATATTCTTTTACTCAAATCATCATTTACATTGGAAATTTCTCCTTTTTTATCAAAGATTTACACCTTCAAAACTCTTGTTTAAATCTTTTCTTAGAGATAATTTCTCATTCCCATCATATTCATCCCATGGAGAAAAACTGGTGGTACTCCATATCTAACACCCTGTGTGTTTTGATAAGTTTAATTACCTTTTTCATTTTAAATCTATTTGAAGATTCATTAAAACACTAACATAGTTTTAATCTCCATTTGTTCAATCAAATCTTTATTGAAATATTTATTAGAACCCTAACTTGAGAGTTCATCTTTCCTTTAACTGGGTTAAAGAACAAATGTTATTTAGAACATCGTTCATAATAAACCCAAAATCCAATTTAATATCAAATATAAGGTTCTAAATAGAAATCATATCGACTTATATTCAACATCAAATTCTAAAATCAACAAATAACGTACAGGGAATAACGATATCTATATCGCCCAAATTTGTCAAACTGTATCCATATAACTACGGAATCCAATATTGAAATATCCAAAAATTATTTCCATTCAAACCCAGATGGACTTAAGTTTGAAAACTTTCAGTTTATCTTCAAGCTATATATCAAAATATACTGATTTATTATGTTAAGTAAATTAGGTCAAAAGTAATCATGGTTCAAAACTTCAAAGTTCTTACTTAAACCATTTTAAAATCATTAATTATGATTTATCATAATTTTTCCCTATTTTTAATAATTTTTATAAGGCCCTTTCAATCGATTTCTAATTCTGGTCACCGAACTACATTTATAGCGACCTTTTCAGAAACAGATTTGAAGTTATCTTAAAATCTAACCGTTGTATTTTTAAAATTTATATTTCATTTAAAAATCTTTTCACTTTGAATCCAACGTTATTCATTTTAGGATAATCCGATGATCGGATCTCCTAGTATATCAATTCAAATTAATGGTCGAAGTTCGCGAACTACCGCTGCATGACAAGTCCTATTTAGACCAATTCGATTTAAAATTAAAATTAAATCGAAAACCTTCCAATATAATTTATTAACTATATAAAACATATATACTTATTTTTGAAAACAATATTTCACTGATTTAACTTTGAAATCCAATATTCCATTGTTTGATCATTTAATTATTATTTTAATAATTAAATAACTTCTTTCAAAACTTATTATTTGAAGTCCAAATTTTCCTAACATTCATTATAAAGATGGTTTTGTAAATAAAATCTTTTTAAAATATTTCCTAAATACCCTAACCAAACTTCACTTTAACCCATTACTATTCATTTTCAATTTAAATTCGAAAACGTGACTTTATTAATTGAAAATGAATTCAAATCAAATTCTTTCTTTTACAAAAACTATTCGAAATGACATTAACTAACTTTCCAAGTTATGTCAAATTTAAAATTCAAACATTTATTTTCACTGAATATTTTATTAATAAAATATTCAAATTAATTCAAAATAGGAATGAGATGCAACCAATTACCATATAATTTAATTTATATGGATTTCACCTCTCATTAACATCCACTAATAGTTATCAACAAATATTAACACTCAATTACCAATTACTGACATCATTAGCATAAGTATTAAGATTATTAACACTCAATATCCAATCAAACCATTTTTAATTAAGGTATTAAACCTTATAAATAATTTATTGTCTTAATTGACAAAACCAATTCCACATCAACACATATCATATTTAAGTGATCATCAAAGACATAATCAATATCAACAATGGTCTAACTAGTGTCAACGATATGTGTCATTCTCTATCACATGTTCACTAATTTTTCTTAACTAAACTAAGTGGTCAAGGTGAATCAATTCTTCGAGATACTAAGTGATTAACTCAACTATTAATAACATCATCATTTTAACTTCTTATTTACTTCAAATTAACATGCTAACCACATCACATAACTGATTATTTAGCAGTTTATCACCAATTTACTCATTATCTAGTTTAACCAAAATAGTTAAACAAAACGGCTATAGAGTTCTCACCACAGCATTACAACACCACAACTCTTCATATGTAGGAGTTTGCTGAATTGTGCATAACCAGGACTTCACCTTTTCACAACTTACTAAATATATATAAGTATATAAAGTTCCATTTGCAATTTCAAGAGGAAAGGTTTAGTTTTAAGGGGGTTAAGAGCTTGAAAGTTTAGTGGGGCCTACGGCTTAGGGATGTGGGGTCCACTTAGGGGTTGCGCAGCCTAGTAGTGGTGTGAGAGGAGGTGCGTGAGTTTGTTGGGCTCAAGGGAGTATCTTACGGTGGTGGAGTTTGGGGAAAAGGGGGAAAATGTGATCTTTTTTGTGTTTAAAGGTAAAAGGAGGGTCTTCGAGCAAGTGGGGGCCCACCGCTTAAGCTAGGAGGGAGGAGGGGTGGTGCGCCAGGTCTAGTGGTCGGGTGGAGGCTAGTAGTGGTAAGGGAGGAGGTGGGGTGAGGTCTAGGAGGAAGGAGAACAAGAACAATGGAGTTTAAAGGTGGAAAATGTAAAAATAAAAAAATGGAAAATGAAGGTAAGTAAATTAAAAGACCTTTACATGCCAAGGTACTAAGGGGAGTTGTCTCGTTGGAAGATTATGAAAACTCAAAAGGGGATCCATGTGAAATTTGGTGTGTTGTCTCATTTGTAGGAGTGTGTGGTCAGTTGTGTTAAAAGGAGGGATTAGTTTAAGGAAACTTTTAAATAAAAACTTAGGGGTACCATAGGAAGGTTATATGTATATGTAAATTAATTTCAACTCATATGAAATCATTAGTACACATTAATATGTCCTTTAGGTTGTCATTACCATTTTATCAATATTTTTCAATTGTTCCATATCATCCAAAACTGCTAAATTTTAAGTCGAATTTCAATAAGATGATCTCTATATGGTTTCAACTCGTATGATTGAACAGTAAGTTAGATTAATACAAAATTTGAAACCTAACTATTTCACTAATAAAGTTCCACTAAAATTGGTCTCATCGACTTCGGAGACCGTTTAGAAATGGCCATATTTCTAGCTTTTTTTGAATTCTAACTGATTTTTCAATACGTGTTTATGTACGTACGTTGACATACTAACTCTGATTAACTTGAAATTTTAAACGTTACCATATTTTGACATTGCAGATATGATAAAAATGGTTTTGTTAGATTCTGAGACTGTGTAAAAAATGGTCTACAGGCTATTAAAATAATATTAAATTACTGATTTTCAATATTTTCACTTTTAAATAATTTTTTAAAGTTCACTAACCTTATTCTAATCTTAACAAGATATAAACAAAATTAGAATTCATTTTCAATAGTTTTCCAAGTCTAGATTCAATATTTGTTGAAATTTGAAATTCATTCGGACATATCCAGTTAAAAGTCCTTTTTAAATCTATTTGAATCCTATTTTAAATTGACTGAAAATTTGGTCGTTACATTTTTTCCTACTTAAAAAGATTTCGTCCTCGAAATCAAAGGCAATACTAAAGGTCATTTACTTAACCAAATCGGCCTTCATTCAACTTACTCAATTTCTTTGACTTTTCAATTTCTAAGAACTTCCCAATTTCTCGAAATTTGGCTAACACCCTAAATTAAAAAAAAAATAGCCATAGCCTCCTTTGTATTGGTCAATCGGTACAATTACAACTTGCCTCTCTGGGCCTTCATCAATCAAAAAGAAAATCCAAAAGCCTAGCAGCTTACCAATCGCTCATAAAATCATCATACTTAGTCAATAACCTTTGTGTCTGCATTCAATTTTATTCCTCTTCAGCTTTCATACAATAACCTATCCAATATACATTTGTCCAACTATAACCAATTTCCAATTCAGTCCAACATTAAATTTGACTTGGCTCAATTTAATTTCCAATCTCTTATTGGTTTTATCATACCCATTTTTTATTAGTTAAACTGATTATCGCACATCACAACCAGCAATCAATTGGTTGTTTAACTTTCCAAGTTTATATGTTGTCAAAACTTATATCTTTTATATACTCAAAGTATATTTTCAAAGTCAAATTACAAACATTAAAATCTGACTAAGTTCTTGGTCCTAACACCAGCCAATTGGAATTATATAATCATCATACTTTCGAAACTCGAAAATTAAAATTGATGATGTTGCAATCATCATCAGAATCATCCCCGAGCGACTAGAGTGTGATTCTATATCTATCTAGTATATTTGAGACTTCGTATATACGTCGGCCAGGCGTATATGCAAAATCTTCCTATACTCAATAGTGCAAACCAATTATGAAATAAAATACTCAAATTCTTATTATAAGATATAATTTTTCATAGTCAAATTCATTTTACATATACACCAATTCGTTATCTTTTGTGTATTGTACTCTTCAAACTCATCCTTGGGCATTACTAACCCTATCTCTAATGAGTTATTCATTCTAGAATACGACAAGTCCTATCTCTAATGAGTATTCTTTTATAAGATGTTACTAGTATGATGAGTCTTTTCATCTTGTTCTAATGTATCGTACCCCTAAATCTTTGCAAAACCAAAGCTTTGATACTAAAATATGACGACCCGAAAATTCCCACCTTTCGAATCGACCATAAGTCACACTAGTCCGATCCAAAAGTCAGAAATCCTCGAACCATTATGGGGTTACAACACTTCAGAACAAAAACACAAAAGAATATTTCATGGTTATTACAACACTTTTACATCAGAGTACAAGAATATATTAGAATATATTACGAATATCAGAGAATAATAACCACATTACAGTACACAGCGGAAACATAAATATGTTCAGTGGAAGACTATCAAATACTCTGGACAAAGATTTAGCTTCAATTTAGAATCCTGCTCTAAAAGGGTCCAAGGCATATCTGCAGAACCTTAACTACTAGCTACCCATGTAAAAAATGTAGGCACTCAGAGTTTAGGTGGAAAACAATAAACTCTGAGTTGGTCATGGGACTGGTGCGAGAACCAAAAGAGTTATTTACTTTATTTTACAGTTAGGTAAATTACATGACCACGCCGTATAACATAGAACAGGTTTTCTCCACATGAGTACCAGTCATAAAAACTCACAATGCTTTTTAAAAAATGTAGTTACTATAAGGTTCAAGTCCCATCACACAATGCAACGCAAACCAGAGGATAGATTTTTACCTTATAATAGCCGAACATACTTGATAAGTGAAATTTATCTTTTATTATCATTAGTGCATTGTGTGAAAATCATTTTCACAAATAAAATATCAATCTTAAACGACACAATACCCCATCCTATTATGTTGCCATATAGGTATACATTTAAAATGCAGAGCTCGTATTGGAAGTTGGATTTCCATCAATGAACAAGGCAAAGGATCTTCCTTAACCATTCAGAACATCCTAGCACATGTCCGGGGACTTAATGCATGCTCCTTTGGAGCGATTGAGCCGGCCAACACTGAACATAGATGGTTAGATTCTTTCCTGAACATAACGTCCCCAGGTCGTATCTAACTATCATCCTAATCGTTGATTGACCATCTTCCTTGGTTCCTCGATCCATCATCCACATAAGTAAATTGCCTGGGCTCCATACCATGGGATCGCTTTTTTAGCTAGAAGATAACACACGTCATTATCTCAGCTGTCGATCATCCTGTTTTCAATCATTCACGAGTTGTGAGGCTGGTCGAAGTCACATTTCAACAAAAAGCTATGCAATGTCAGCCATTCATTGATAATCATCCAAGCTTTTAAATAAAAGCTTTGATCTATCAACAACTTAGCACACCACATTGTTAATTCACAACAAATAATCGGTGTCTATTAATATATAACCCTTTGAGTACATAAGTCTCAGTGGAGGGTGTTTAGCTAAGAGAATAAATTCTCCGCCTCCAATAGATATAACATCGATAGACGTCAATTTATTATGTTGTGACTTACAATGTCAGACATACATCCATTTACAAGTCCGTTCTGGTTCTGAATGAAACTGTAAGCTCCATATTCCTCACCCAATAAAGGAGAGAGGCCCTTGCATATCCGGTCAATCTCCAAGTATGTCTAGACGACCACCACTTATAACCTCGTCTTGGGTGTACCTCCCAATTGACACATCAGCAATAGTCCAAATGATGTGAAGATCTCCAGTCTTCAACCACCGTCTTTGATATCTTTGACAATAGTCATATAGTTGCTCAGAATGGGTTGAATCCCAGTCTTTCCAAATAATTAGTGCATCCTTCAAATCAAGTGGTATATAAACATATCATAAGCCTCATTCCAGTTCGGAATATTCTTTTACTCAAATCATCTTTGCATTCGGAAATACTACTTTAAATCTTATCGAAGATTTACATCTTTTAAACTCTGGTTTAAAATATCTTGGAAATAGTTTCATATTCCCATCCTATAGAGCAAAACTGATGGTACTCCATACCTAACACACCTTGTGTTTTGATCAGTTTAATTACCTTCTTTCATTTCTAATCTAGTTAAATATTCATTAAAACTCTAATATAGTTTTAAACTCCATTTCATTAAATCAAATCTTGATTAAAAGTTAAAAAAAAACTTTAACTTGAGAGTTCATCTTTCCTTTAACTGGGTTAAAGAACAAAGGTTATATAAAACATCATTCACAATAAACGTAAAATCCAATTTGATATCAAATATAATGTTCCAAATAGAAATCATATCGACTTATATTCAACATCAAATTCCAAAATCAACAAATACCGTATAGGGAATAACGATATCTGTATCTTCCAAATTCCTCAAACATTATCCGTATAACTATGGAATCCAATATTGAAAATCCAAAAATTATTTCTATTCAAACCCAAATGAAATTAAGTTTGAAAACTTTTAGTTTATCTTCAAACTATATTTCAAAATATATTGATTTACCGTGTTAAGTAAATTAGGTCAAAAATTCAAATCATGGTTCAAAAATTCAAAATTCTTACTTAAATTATTTTTAAATCATTAATTATGATTTATCATAATTTTTCCTATTTTTAATAATTTTTATAAGACCCTTTCAGTCTGTTTCCAATTCTGGTCACCGAACTGCACTATAGCGACCTTTTCAAAAATAAATTTGAACTTATCTTAAAATCTAGCCATTGGATTTTTAAACTTTCTATTCCATTTAAAAAGTCTTTTCATTTTTAACCCAACGTTTTCATTTTGGGAGAATCTGACGGTCGGATCAACCGGTATGTCAATTCAAACTTAATGGTCGAAGTTCGCAAACTACCACTGCGTAACAAGTCATATTCAAAACAATTCGGTTTATAATTAAAATTAAATCAAAAACCTTCCAAAATAATATTTTAATTATATAAACATATATAATTATTTTTGGAAACTATATTTCATTGACTTTACTTTAAATCCAATATTCCATTATTTAATCATTTAATATTATTTTAATCATTAAAATAATATTATTTTTCAAAATTTATTATTTGAAGTCCAAATTTTCTTGACATTGTAATAAAAATAAATATGATAGTTTTGTAAAGAAAATATTTTCGAAACCTTTCCTAGGTACCCTAACCGAAATTCAATTTTACTCGTTACAATTCAATTTAAATTTAAAAACAAGCCTTTATTATTTGAAAATTAATTCAAAGAAAATTCTTACTTTTACGAAAACTATTTGTAATGACTTAAACTAGCTTTCCAAGTTATTTCAAATTTAAAATTCAAACTTTTATTTTCAATGAATATTTTATTAATAAAATATTGAAATTAATTCCAAATTGAAATTAGATGCAACCAATTACTATATAATTTAATTTATATGGATTTCACGCATCATTAGCATTCAATAGTAGTTATGAACAACTATTACCATTCAATTACCACTTAGTGGCATCACCATGATTTGGTATTCATGAGGGGATACCCGTTCTGTGATATACATTATGGTCTTATGATTTACCTAACTTTAAAATAAAGTAAATAACTATTTTAGCTCTCACACCAGTCCTATGACTAATCCCTTTTTTTGTTCCACCTAAACTCTAGATGCCCATATTTTCCACACGGGCAGCTTAGTAATTTTGGTTTAACAGATATTTTATAGAGCAAGTGCTGGATTGAAGCTAGAGGTGTGTCCAAAGAATTTTATTTCTTCCTTTGAGAGTTTATGTTTTTCTGCTATGTACATGTTACCCTATGATATTGTTATTTCCACTGTGTGTGTATTTACTATTGTACTCTGATGTAAGATGTACTCTTTAAAAGTTATTGCAATGGTAATGAAAAAGTTGTTGCCCCAAGCGACATGTCTTGTTAAGTGGTTTAATCATCGATTTGAACTGGGCTAGCCGAGTGGGTCGTCACATTTGGTATCAGAGCTTTGGTTTATACAAAGCTTTATGACATGACTCATTTGAATAGAAGGAAAGTGCCTACTAGAGATAGGATTAGTAATAAGAGTGACTTATTAAAGATAGGGTTAGTAATGTCCTAGAATGAGTTTGAAGATTATTATATATAGAAGAAAATGAATTTGGTTTTGAAAGACTATATATGGATAACCTACCCAATTATCTTATAATAATAGTTTGAGTATTATATTTGATGTCGAGATTGGACTATCGATTATAAGACGATTTTGAGTATACACCTGGCCGATGAATATACGAAGTCTCAAATAAATTGGATAGATACAGATTCACATTCTAGTCTCGACATCGTATTGTTTGTTTACGAGCTTCGAAAATGGGATGTCGATATGATTCCAATTGAAATGTCAAGATATGCTTAAATCCATTTAGATAAGTATTTGAAAATGATTTGAATAGGCAAGATAAAAGAAAAAAATAGCCTTAAGGTAAGAACTTGCTTAAAATTTAATGTTTGAAATTTGGGAAATGGTTAAAATGATTTGAGCTTTGATTTTAACAAATACATGTTAAATAGATTAAAATGATAGAAATTATTCAAGCCAATTAAAATTTAACGTATGTGAAGTTTAATAATATGGGATTGGATTTATGTCAAGTGGAAGTGGAATGATAAAACTTATATAAGAACGGTTTGGCATTTTGGTAAAGATTAAAAATTAGTTGGAGTTGGACGTATATATATTGGACAAGTTATAAAATGGAAGCTAAAAAGAAGAATAAAAATGAATGCTCGGCTCACATGTATATGTTTATTGTATTAGTTGGGTTTGATAATTTTATGAGCCGAGAATGCTCGGCTCACATGTACATGTTAATTGTATTAGTTGGGTTTGATGATTTTATGAGCCAATAGGAAAGCCACTTGGCTTTTGGATTTTCATTTTAATTGGTGAGGGTCTGGAGAGGCGAGTTGTAGTTGTACCAATTGAGTCGTACAAAGGAGGTTATAGAAAAAAATTCGGAAATTTAAGGCGTTGCCAAATTTCGAGAATTGGAAAATCTTTAAGAAACTAAAAGGCTGAAGAACTTAAGTTAGTTAGAATACAAGCTTTGTTAGTTAATAAATGACCTTCAATTCTATCTTAGATTTCAAGGACGAAATATTTTTAAGTGAGGGTGATTGTCACAACCCAAATTTTATTAAGAAATATTTAATGAATAATAAATACTTAAAAAAATATATTTTAAGAATTAATGACTTCGAATTTATTTAAATTAAGGTTTGGACATATAACTAATAATATATTTAAAAACGAGCTCGCAACGACGTGCTGATTTGTAACATTACGTTTTGAACTTTAAATGAATGTATATGATCCAATATAAGTCATAATTCATTGAACCAAGAAACACTTGAATCTATTGAGCTATAGTTTTCTAATGAAAGTGAAAAATCGAGTTATCATCTTGTAGATTGTGAATTATGTCCAAATCAAATTTCTAGAAAGTCGCTATGGAACCAGTTATGGGCCATAATAATTTATTAAATAAAATAAAAGATTTTTTTATATAAATTGAATATTGATTTAGCTTGAAAATGAAGTACCGAGTTATAAATCCAAGTATTTTAATTTTGGAGCTATACGATATTCTATTTGGATATATACGATAATATTAGTTTATTAATATTAAATTGTATCATTTTTTGAATTTAAATTATATTTTATCGATTTAATTGAATATGGGAAAGTAGCCATTTTGTAAACGACCTCTGTTTTTTGACGAAACCAATTTTGTTAAATCCGTAGTGACTAATTATTGCTAGATTCTTGGATCAATCGAAGTTAGTATGTGGCCGTGCGAGCTATAAACGTTCAATGTAAATACATATATATATATATATACACACACATATATATACATATATATATAATATCAATAATTTAGGCCCAAACTTAGCGCTATTTGAATAAAAGGACTCGGATTTCGACAAAACAAGTTTCAATAGAACCGTAATGACAAACCATAGCTATATATCAATTTTCATCGCCAACGGAGTTTGTATGTGCCTGAGCGAATTTATAAACATCAATCGAAGATAGATATCAGCAAATAGTAACCTAGTAATCAAATAGAATATTATTAAACCCAAAATATCTAACCTATAAATAACCCCCAAGCTCACCCCAATCCATAAACCCAAATTTTCAGCCGTATATTTGCAAAAAAGCCCCTTCTTCTCTTTTAATTTTTATCTACAAATTGGTGTGGGAATAGAGAAAACTTCCAATTAGGAAGTTGTAGTGTATGTTGGGCCTTACCTGCAACAAAAATTTGATGGAAATTGGTGTGTTGGTTGTTCGTAAATCTGGCCTTTAAGTCAATGGCGTAACTTTATGATTTTACCATTTTGCATGCAAACGATAGAGAGTAGGCCAAAGGTGTCAACTAGGATGTTGAAAAGGGAAGAGAGGTCTACGACTTTGCTTTTGGTCAGTCGATCTGAAGTCAACTGTGGTGGCCGTGACAGTAGGAAGATCAAAGGTGAACAATTTTTATGAGCATCATACATATTTTCGTGATTTCTGGTGAATAGAGGCGTTGTTAGACGAAGTGGTTAACGGGGGAAGTTGTGTGCTAGTGAGATTGACCCACTGGTCAAATTTCATGCGGTTTGGTTGTGTGTGGCGGCTTGGGCAGGAGCACGAACAGTTTCCATTCATGGTGTGTCTGCTCGCCGACGACGACGACGATTGGGGGCAGGGGATTCATGACGGTGGCATGACCTGGAACGAGGGAGATGCTGGTGGGGTTGGTTCGGCCAGAAGCGGTCTATGGTGGCAGCAGCGGTTAACGTTTGGGGTTGAGCTCAGTTTTGAAATGTTGGAGAATATGAGTAGTAAAGATTGATTATTTAATTAGATTAATTGATGTATTCAATGTTCAAACAATTATGTCCTACTCATATAAACACAGAATCTAACGAAACAAGATCCTTCAGAATTGTGGCAAAGAATCATACATGTATAAATTGATTTGGATAAGATTGGAGCTAGTTAGAGTTTTGGTTTAAATTAAACCACATTTAATTTGATTCAAAATATATCGTTATTGAAACGATCAAAAATCACTATGAGAACTCTTTTGACTCAACTTGAAAGTTATTTATAATAGTCAACTGATTATATATTGATTGGTTGTGGTTGCTATTATTGCTTCATGGATGACGAGTGTTATTACAGTTTTATTTATACTATTTATGTACATATAAGCATTAACATTTACGATACTTATATTATAATTGTTGATTGATGGATGATAACTGTTGTGGTTGTTATTATAATTGATCATACAATTCACACCATGAATATGAAATAGTTTGGGAGTTGATTGAGTCGAGTTCCATTGGAATTTTAAATGAAAATATATTCATTTAATTGAAATAAGGCTTAAATGGAAATTGGTTTCTAATATCCAAAACAATTTAAAAATGAAATAGAGATGATTTCAAACAACTATTGAAAAGGTTGGAATGAATTTGAAAGATTTTGGAATTAGAAATGACTTGTTGTAATTAAAAATAGTTTTTGAATTGTAAATACAAAAGTGAATTCGAATTAAATATATAAACGATGTTTTCAATTCAAAATGATTGCTCCAATGATCTTATTTATCTTTATAATGGATTTCAGGGAAGCTTGGATTTCAAAATATTTAATTTTGAAATATATTATTATTTTAATATTATAATAATATATAATATTCAATTTTATTTATAATTGAATATGAAGTTGAAGTTGTTTTTAAATGAGCTTACAAACGTTTTATAAAATACGTTTGGTTAGAATCAGACGAGTTTTATTTTCAATAATAGTATAGTTTGAATAGGATGGGTCGCGCAGTGGTAGTTCACGAATTTCAACCATAAACTTACAACGACTATAATTAATGCAATTTGAATCTGATTTGCACGAAATGAAGTACGTTTTTTTCTATTTATAATAGCGCTCAAATAAAAGAAAAAAGTTTGAATTTCATGTTACGTTTAAATCTATTTTTGAAAAGGTCGCTGTAAATGCAGTATGATCGAAATTGCCATATAAAAATTATAAAAAATATGAAAATATTATGATAAATCATAATAAGTGATTTTAAAGAAATTTGAGAAAGAAAATTAAGTTTTGATCTACATTTCGCTTTTTGTGCTATCAACCTAACTTGCTGAATACGGTAAAACGACGTTTTGTGTATTTAAGTTAAACAAACATAAATTATTTGGTTTATCAAATACAACCATGCTTTGAAATATGTGTCTAGATGGGTCTTTTGAGTAAGATGGAATGTTTTCCAATAATAAATTGGATTTGGACAGAAATAATCTTCGGATATTTGGTATTGATTACCGCTACGTATACGTTTACTATTTGAGGAATTTGGAAGATGTCTGTATCGTTATTCCACTTATAGTATTTGTTGATTACGAGAACTGGTGTTGAATATACGTGGATATAAATTATGTGTAAATCTTATATTTAATATTAATTAGTTTGGGATTTGTCGTGAATGGTGTCTTCAATAACATCATCCTTTAACCCAGTTAAAGAGGAAGTATACGGAATAAAACTTTTAATTAAATTAATGAAGTTTTCCAAAGTGAAGTTTTCCAATTAATAAATTAAATTGGAATTGAATGAAAATCGATTTAGTGATAATTGAGATGGCTCTCCGTGGATGAAGACCTTTACTCTTTAAGGAATATAAAAGGCTTTGTCGCTATTCCACTTATAATATTAGTCTGATACAATAATTTATATCAATTGTGAACTAATATAATTACCGTGAAGATTCCATTTCTAATGGAAGTATAATTTTGGGTTTATCATTAACGAAGTTTTAAATAACGTTTGTTCTTTAACCCTATAAAAGGAAAATATTATTTTTCGGGATAAGTCTAAGAGTAATCTCTATTCAATTTGAATATAATGATTTGATGAAAGAGTTTTCCCTAATCGACAATAATGGGATCAAGTTTAGTGATTAGTTAAAGGAAGATAAGTGTGTTTTTTCACATAAGTGATAATATTAAGAAATCGTAAGTACGATTTTGGGATAAAGATATGAACAAGGAAAGATAAAGTAATCTACCCTAATTAATGATCAACAAATGGATTGGGTTCGGGATAAATATGTTTTCCTATAAAGATAATTGAAATATTTAATTAGATTTGAAATGAAAGAAGGTAATCAAATTTACCAAAATACAAGGGGTATTAGATATGGAATACCACCAACTTTGCTCCATGGGATAAATAGGATGAGAACGGGATAATGATTTGAGAAATTTCCTTTTTCGTGAGATTCAACAATCTCAATAGAAAACTTGATTCGAGTTAAGTTTGCGAATAAGACTTAATATTTTTTTGAGATAATTTCCAAGGAAAGATTTAAACCAGAAGTTTAAAGATTGTAAATCTTTGATAAGATTTAAATGGGTATACCCAAAACAAAGAATGATTTGAGTAAAAGAATATTCCAAAGTGGAATGAGACTCATGACATCTTTATAATATCAATTGTTTGTAAAGGTGCACTAGTTATTCAGATAGACCGGGTTTCAGCCCACTCTTAATAACTATATAAAGAATATTCAAGAATATTTAAGATGGTGTTTGAAGACCCGGGATCTTTACATCATTTGGATTTCTTATTGATGTCTCGATTGGGAGGTACACCCAAGATGAGGTTATAAGTTGCAATTGTCCGGATGTACTTGTTGATTATCTGGATTTATAAGGGCCTCTCTCCTTTATTGGACGAGAAATAAGGTGCCTTAGGTTCATTCACAACCCAGAACGGACTTGTTTGGATGTGTGTCTGACATTGTATATTGTCGTACGTAATGGATTTTTGCTAAATGTATTTCTGTTAGTGGCGAAAATTTATTCTCTTCGCTTAACACCCTTCTTTGAGACGTACGAGCTCAAAGGTTATATGGTTAGTGTTTGTCAATTATATGTTATGAGATGACAATGTGGATTGCTATGTGATGAGCTACTAATGACCAAAGATTTTTGTCACAAAGCAGAGCTTTGAGTACAACGTGATTTCAGGACTTCATAACCGATGATGATCCGAAACAGGATGAAGTACAACAGAGATACGGACTAACATTTCCTTCTATTTGAGAAAGTGATGCCATGATATGGAGCCCAGGAAATTTGCTTAACGGATGATGGAACAAGGCACCTCGGATAATGGTCGATAACGATCGAGGGATGTTGTATTCAAAAGAAACCCAAACAATACCTAATATAGGTGGGCCATCTTTGCCGATAGAAAAGGAGCACTCGTTGATCCTGGAACATCCCACTAGAGGTGTTCAAATCGTGGTTAAGGAAGATCCTTTGCCTTGGTCATTAACGGAACCCAACTTCCAATATGAACCTTCTATGGTTTTAGTTGTAATATATATATATATATATATATATATATATATATATATATGTAATATATGGGTACCTACATCTTCTAAGATTTATACATTTACTTCGAAAGTTATTTCCACACTATGCACTAGTAATAATAAAAGAGACTTTCGTGTGCCAAACATATTTGGTTATCATAAGGCAATAATTGCTCCTTTGGTGAGCGTTGCATTGTGTAACAGGATGTGAGTCTTTTAGTAACTTCATTTCCACAAAGCATTGTGAGTAGTTTATGATTTGGTATCCATGTGGGAAAACCCATTCCTTGATATACAACGTGGTCTTATGATTTACCTAACTTTGAAATAAAGTAAATAATCGTTCTAGTTCTCACATCAGTCCCATGATTGATCTAGAGTTTATTGTTCTTCCATCTAAACTCTAGGTGCCCATATTTTCCACACGGACAGCCTAGTAGTTTTAGTTCTGCATATGTTATATAGAGAAGGTGCTAAATTGAAGCTAGAGCTATGTTTAAAGCATTTTATTCCTTTTGCCGAGAGTTTATGTTTTTCCGTTGTGTACATGTTACACTCAGATATATTTATTTCCACTGTGCATGTATTTATTATTGTACTCTGATGCAAGAGGTACTCTGGTGTAAAAGTTATTGTAATGATAATGAAAAATTCATTTTGTTCAATTCTTATGCATTGTAACCCCAAGCGATACGTCTTGATGATTGGTTTAAGTTGGTTTAATCATCGACTTGAACCAGGCCAGCCTGGCGGGTCGTCACATAAACCTCCAGACTCTGCAAATTTTTAGTGACTTGCAACTCGTAGTTTGCCAAGTATGAAAGTAATTTCAAGAAAAATAAGGAAATTTAGGTCCATATTTACCAAAGCTTCGGAGTTGCAGAATGATTTTGATTATTATACCATCACCTACATTCCATGGGGAAAACATGTAGGTTGATTCAATTGCCAAGTATGCTAGTTTTGGAGAAGTGTTGCACTTAGGTCTAGTGCCGGTGGAAGTTTTCACCCATCTTTGAATCAACGACATGGATGTCGAATGGATCATGGAAACGGCCGAGGAGCAAGAATCATGGATGAATCCAATTAACAAATACTTGACCCACAAAAGACTTCATGCAAATCCGACGGAGCGGAAGAAGCTACTCAGGAAGCTTTTAGATTCATCATGCAGGATGAACGACACCATAAACAAGGGTTTTCCATGCTAATGTTGCGGTGCCTGACCTGAAACAAAGCTAAGAGGATTCTAGCTAAAGTGCATGAGGGTGAATGTTGAGATCATTTTGGGGGACATACTCTAGCCAATAATTGCTTCGATGCGGCTACTTCTGGCCTGACTCAAATCTCCAGATGTTGTCAATTATACCAGAAAGTGCAATAAATGTCAAAGGTTTTATAATAATTCAAGATACGTCTCCAAAAAATTTACGTACATGATCACCCCTTTTTGTTCGCAGTATGAGGAATCGATTTGATAGGAGCGTTGCCAATGGTGAAAGATGGGGAAAGATACAAAATTATTTCTATTGATTATTGCATGAGTGGGACGAAGTGGAACCGCTTGCCTCTAATTAATACTAAGAAAGCTATTAAATTCATGACTAATATTATCTGTAGATATGGGGTGTCGTAGAAGATCATAACTTATAATGGAACCTAGTTTGAGAGTGCTGAATTGCAAAAATAATTGAATGAAGTACTAGATTGAAAAGAGATTTGCAGCTGTAGTAGAAAACGACTTGCAAACAAAATAATAAAGTCCACAATCAAAGAGCGACTAATGAATGCTAAAGGAGGACGACTGGGTGAACTACCACTTGGATAATGGGTTTACCGTACTACACAAAAATCTGCAGCTTGGCATAAATTGTTCTCTCTGGCGTTCGGTTTGAAGGCAATGATACCCGTAGAGTTGGAAGTACCTTACTTACTAGAGGATCTAATTCAACCAAACGGAGAACGAGCAATTTTTATTGGGAGCTTTTATTCGCTTGATAAGAAAAGAGCCGGAACTCAAAATAGTGGCGCATCAGAAGAGGGCAGCAAGACATTTTAACTCAAAAGTCTTCCACAGAACCTTTGGAGCCGGAGGCCTCATCCTGAAGAGAACGATGACCAGTGTAGGAGTATTTAGGCCAAGTAGGGAAGGGCCCTATGTGATCGGCAAAAGCTATCTGATGGTACCTTCAAGTTAAAAATAGTTGACGAAGTCCAAGTTCCCCGAGCCAGGAACAACAACCTCTTATGGCCCTATTTTACTTGAACTTTATTTGGAGTTTGAAATTTTTGTTGTTATGTTGCGAAATTAGCCACCCTTAGCAACTGAGGGCATTGCTTATAAACTTATTTTATTCTATTATCAATAAAGCTTGCTTTTAAATTTACTGAGACTGCATATTTTCCAAATTCTGAAATCAGTTCAAATTGGAAAATTTTGAAGTTTGTTTAAGTTTGTAGGCTTACAAACTTAATTATTTGATTGTGATTTGCAGAAATCTAATGAATTTTAAAATGACTTGAATGATGAAAATATTAAACAAATAATTAACTCTCATGTGCACAAAATCAAAGCATATACTTTGATTCCTAAAAGCAAAATAAAGAGCATCCCTCAGGACGCACAACAATCAAATGGAAAATAAGTGAACTCACCATCGAGACCCACGATAATGGCATGGAGCAGTCTATGACGCGACGAAAACCTCGCCATGATGAGGCACAGAATCGATCAATGTCGAGAACATCTGACTTTGGGGAACATAATCAAGCAATGCTAATTGTAAACATTAGAAAGCAAGGGCAGGAGATAACCGAATAAGTCAAGGTAAATTCCCCTCCCCATATAAGGTAAGCACTTTCAAAGTTGAGCTCGTGACTCTGAAGCTGGCATCCTTGTCTTTAAATAAGGAGACATGCCAGTTACCGTCGAGATCACAACAATAAAAAGAAGGCTCCCTCACTCCCATTTGGGGTTAGCACTTCCAAAACTGAGCTCGTGCATCCAAAGCAAGTATCCGCATCTTCAAATGAGGAGAGCGCCTCTTGCCATTGGATGACGACTCCAAAGATAAGGCTCCCTCACTCTCATTCAGGGTCATCGCTTCAAAAGATGAGCATAAGAATCTAAAGCATGCATCCTCGTCTTTAAATGAGAAGAAGCGCCTCTTACCACTGAGATTACAATTCCAAAGAGAAGGCTTCCTCGTTATCATTTGATGCACACTTCCAAAGTTAAGCTCATGTATGCAAAGCATGCATCCTCATCTATAAGTGAGGAGAAGCGTTTCTTACCGCTGAGATCACAACTCCGAAGAGAAGGCTCCCTCATTCACAATCATAAAGCTTATGTAACGACCCGGGGGATTCGATATCTGAATTCCAACAATAATACATAAACTTGTATTACCTGCCAAAACTCAAGTATTGAAAACACCATATGGTTAATGAAAGAAAATAGAGGGTGAGGTAAGAAAGAAATATTAGAATAGAAGAAGAAGAAGAACACAACAATATCATAGTCTCACATCGCATTTGAATAAAATATAATAGAAACAAAACTTTATTGAGGGCTTTTAAATATAAACTTACAATCATTAGGGTACAATAATACATCTGGACAGTTATAATAATCTGTCCTCATATACAACACACAACGGAATACATACTAATCTGTATCATACGTCTGAACTTCTCCAGTTTATCTTCGGACTTCACAGCATCTGATAACCTGAACCTATACAACCCGGTCTAACCCAAGCATTACAAATGCTGGATCAGTCTTGTGAACCAGAGTGAGAAAACTCGCTAAGTTTTAAAAATATCAATCAACCTAATTTTAAAGTCAAACCATTTCTTTTTGAAATCATAGATTATTATGATATTATAATATTGTCTAAACACAATTAAATAACAATCTAGCGGAAACGCTTGCATCTGTGACGGCCTGCCCCGCACTAGACGACATTTCCAAAGAAACGCGCTGTGCCAATGTCCAACCAGCACGGGACGGTCGTCAGAAGAAAAGAAACATAAGAGTGAACTAACTAGGAACCTGTAGTATCTCTCACAGCGCATGGAATAATAATAACATAACTTTGACATAAAACAGTCGAGAAAGTGCATAAGATGAAAACCAAACCATAACCATTATAGTAGCGGAATATAAAATACAGCTTATGATCCAAACCATTATTACAACTTTAAAAATACCATCTCTAAAGAAAGAAAGGAAAGGTACACTACTAATGCCCAAAGTAGTGACCAGCAACAACATAGGGGGTTATCCGTAAATAATACGTAGAAGCCTCTGGCTCATCTACGGATAGCTACTCGTGCATACCACCTAACCTGTCTCTAGTCTGCTCGTTTAGGAGCACCCAGAGTAATAAGAAGAGACATAAAACTCTGGGTCAGATAAAAGTCTGGTATGAGCGATAAGCAACAAAACAGAACAATAGCAGGTATAATCTAATCATACCTGAACCTGGACCTACAACCAAAGAGTTAGCACAACAAGATGTACAGTACTCTAAGGTAATACTAACATAAAGTGTAAAAGTAATATGGGGGTGTGCATGTCATGGTGATAGCAAACATCAAACATATCAATCATCCTCACATCTCTCACTCAGTGTGTAAAGCATACGATATCCACCACCCGATCACCCAATCCTTTGCTACGATCACTTTGCTCCATGGAGTCATAATGACTCCATTGCACTGATCCATAGCCACTAATCCATCTCTCAGCGGTGAACTAAAGTTATGGACATCGATAACCCATTTGCACACGTCCCGCAGCAAAGTCCAACTCATGAACTTAACTCATTGGTCCCTTTTGGGATCATGAGTAATAACCTCCCATTTGTACTACCTTTTCATCTCGGGTTTTGGTCATCATCCCCGTTCGTCCTTCAGTTCAGTTCGTGATCCTCCATATCGACTTGTGGTGCTTTGAAGCTCCGGTTCGTGATCAGCTTCCTCGGCTCATGGTTCGCCCCAAGTACAGCTCGTGGTTCATCCTTCCGCTCGTGACTCGATACACCAAGGCTCGCTTCGTGGCCTGCTCCAGTTCGTGATACGTGGACGGATCGTGGACCACCTTCGGGTCGTGGGACCCACTTGTGATCCCTATCTTGGTCGTGGTCTTCTGGCTTGCCAACCTAGGGGTCGCCCTATTCCTCACAATGGGGTGTGAGGGTTCACCATCTTCCTCATGGTCGGGGTGTGAGGGTTCGTCGTCTTCCTCACAATCACGGTTTAAGGGTGCTTCACGATCCTAGGGGTAGGGTCGTGAGGGGGCTTCACGTTCCTAGGGTTCGGGTCGTGAGGATACTTTACCATCCTAGGAGTTAGGTCGTGAGGATATTTCGTCATCCTAGGGGTTGGGTCGTGTGGATACTTCACCGTCCTAGGAGTCGGATTGTGAGGATACTGCACGATCCTAGGAATCATGGTGTGAGCGTGCTGCACGATCCTTGGGGAAGGGTCGTGAGGAACAGGTGCTTCACAAACGGGAATGACAAGTTTCCTATAACTTTTTCCAATAAGCTATTTACGCCATGCGACGGTGTTTTCAACCAACCTAACTTTTCTATGCAATCACAAATCATTCCAAACAGTAATAGCAACATATATAATCAACCATAAACACCAAAACAACAATTTAACATGCAAATATGGATCAAACATACCTAAAACTATGATTTTCCCATTAATCCCCTTAATCATGATTTAACCTTACGATTAGCAAAACATGTCCAAATTAACCCAAATTTTTAACCGAGGCACAAATTAATATTTAAGAATTTCTAAACATTTTTCCAGAATTTTAACATGCATAATTTCGTTAATTAACACTAATCACCCCTAATTAGCCGTAATTAGTGAAAAACAATGCAAATCACTCACCCTAGCCACAAATAAAACTTTAGATCTAAAACTCTACTGTTTTGGGTTGAATTTCTATGCAACACAGCAGCTCCAACTCTGATTTGGTGTTGATTTGCCTTGATTTGGTGTTGATTAGCTTAATCCTTGATTAGAAAGTGATTAGAGGTGTTTTTATAAGGTGGAGGCCATTGTTAGGTTTCAAGAGATGAAAAGTGGAGGTTGAAAAATGACAAAAACTGATTTTCCAAACCCTATCATCCTCCCCATAACCCTAATCCCGAATTGGGTTATGGGCCCATATGCTAATTACCCTAATCAAGCCTAGTTAAGCTGTTTTTCACCTTCCAAACCTTGTTTCAGCCATATCTCCCAAACAGTGCGTCTGTTTGATTAATGTAACCAATCTACGGAAAGGTAAACCATCATCTGAATCCAATGTAAGTTGTTTCAGGTCAAAACTCCTTACCAATCAAAAGTTATAGGCGAAACAAGATTCGACAGGGGTAAAACTGTCATTTAAAAATAGGCAAAAATCGTGAACATGAGAAATGACCCCAATAGTCGTTTCCCAAAGTTACATGACCATACGTCCTCATATGTAAATGAAATAAATATTCAACAATCCTCCGATGCGTAGAATGCGGGTCGTTACACTCTCCCCTCCTTAAGAAATTTCACCCCCAAAATTCCTTAATCAAAACATACAAAGGTGTTCCGCATGCCTATCAATCATTCACAACAATCAAACATATACAGCAAGCACAACAAGCCTACCTTAGCATGCGGTTTACTAACAAGGGAAGAAACTATCACTATTAAAATCTTACCAGGAAAAGAGTTCTGGATGCGATTGCCTTATGCTCTCCTCTGTTTCCCAAGTACAGTCACTCTCATTCTCGCCCCACTGAACCTTGACCAGTTTCACCGCCTTCCTTCGAAGTTACTTCTTATCGCTCTCGAAAATACGGATCGGCTTGCGATTTCCAACCGCCTCGGGTTCTACTTCGATGTCATCCAACTGATCCGGCAAAATAGTCATATCGGGGTCATGCACGAACTTCCTTAACTGGGAAACATGAAACACGTTATGAACTCCCGCCATCTTGTCTGGAAACTCAACTTTATATGCCAAATTCCCATGCTCAAGAACTAGGAATGGACCAACAAATTTTGGTGTTTACTTGCCTCTCCTGCCAAATCAAATCACACTCTTTAACGGAGAAATCTTGACAAACACCAAGTCGCCAGTGGAGAATTTTAAATCTCTTCTCCTCTTATCAGCATAACTCTTCTGCCTATCTTGAGCTGCCTTCATTCGCTGTTGGATAACCTTGACCTTATCTGAGGTTTCTCTTATCATACTGACCCAAACACAAATTTCTAACTGGTTTCTAACCAACATGATGGTGAGTTGCATGGTCTTCCATACAAAGTTTCAAATGGAGTTATACTAATACTGGACTGATAAATGTTAACATATGCAAGCTCAACTAGATGTGAATGGTCATCCCATGACCCACCAAAATCTAATATACAAGCCCTCAAGAGATCCTCTAATACACGATTCACCCAAATACTATCATGATCCAATCTAGTCCTTGGTAAACCATCAATGAAATCCAATGAGACTTGTTCCCATTTCCATTCGAGAATTTCCAACAGTTGTAACAACCACTAGGCTCCTTTTGCTCAGTTTTAACTAAGTGGAAATTCATGTACTTCATCTCTCAATCCATTAACATTGGGTACAACCAGTCTCCCATTCTTTCAAAGCCATCCTTCTCTATCAAGTCCACACTTGCTCATCTCCTTGCTATCGATATCCATTTCTACCTTGGAGATGATTTCCAATAGGTTAGGATCGTTCCTCTGACTAGAACCAATCTTCTCAATCAAAGTCGGTATGATCGTCTAACTTTCTTACATTTCTGGATCCAATCCATACTTACGTCTGAGATCATATCCCACGATATACTCTAGTTGCTTCCATTCAAGAAACATAGCATCTAAATTGTCATGTCTCCTATTCAATGCATCAGCTATCACACCTAGTCCGATAGCACAGGCATCTGTGTATGCTGTCATTTCTTCATTCTCTGTTACGAGAATCCTACAAGTGATAGTCTACTTAAGGGAACAAAAATAGGAACAAACATAGCAACCATAGCATCCACCAAACATGTCCTATCTATCAACTGCTAAAGCCATAAATACGTCGATACCTACCTGACTGGTCCAACCAATCCCAAGGCTAATAGAAGCCCCACCACCATACATACGTCGATGCCTACTTGACTGGTCCAACCAATCCCAAGGCTAATGGAAGCCCCGCCTCCATACGGACTACCGTACGTCCAACGTACGTTTATCCTCCAAGGATAACTAGATCACGTCCAATAGATCCAAGGTAATAGGCGTCCCCAGATACTCCTGCTTCGAGTCCTCCTAGAACACTCTAAGTATCGACAATTTCTTGGTACTCTCATCGAAAGAGCTACCCACATAATCTAACCCAGTCTCGAGTATCCATTACTGGCAAATCTCAAGTCCAACATGAGTCACCTCTCTATTTGTTGCATCTCCAAGATCAATGAACAACCATTTTTCTTTTACGAGTTCAAGTCCATCTAGAATTTTCCTAGCCCTCGTTGCATCTCCACGATCAACGAGAACATCTTATCCCTTCGAAGTTCTACCATTCTTAACCAAAGAGAACATCAAGATAGGGTCCTAAACAATCCATTACCTTGCAGCTTCCTCAAGTCCCACTCGAGTCATCTCCTAGCCCTATCGAATCCAACTTAGGGCAGTCCATACCATTGAACAGTCTTATCATGCCACAGCTGCACATCACTCTTCGAGTAAGCCGAGATATCATTCAATAGAAATCACAACAACTACTTATATCTCATGAAAACCATCCTAGTCGTACTCGACATTCCCCAAGCACAAGCCCAAAAGGCCTAAACCAATATCAGACAAGCACTCAAGGAACATATCCTCCGAATTCAGACAATCTACGTGAGATAATACTAGCAAAACAACTAAGCAATCACAAGCAAACATACATCCATAACTCGATAAGACCACACTACAACAAATCATGCAAAGACTGGTCGAACCACCTATCGGGTTCGTCACAACTAAAGGTCTATCAAGTACCTCAGGTTCCAATCCCAACTCATCTACCAGGTCACTAGATATGAAGGAATGGGATGCCTCACTATCAACAAAACTAGAACAGAAACATCATAAATAGAAAGCATACCTCGAATAATGACGCACTTTCCCTTCTCCGCCGCAGTTGGGGCATTCGACAAAGAAGGAACAATGTTGATAGCATATGCTTTCACAATCTGCTTCTCTTTAAGGGGTTGCGGCCAATTATCCTTGTGATGTCCCATTTGGCTGCAATTGAAGCACTTCCTTTCCTTAGGCTTTTCCTGACAATCTCTAGCATAGTGGTCCTTCTTGCCATAACTAATGCACTCTTTATCTTTCTTGTCCTTCTTTTTCTGACCACCCTTGGTCTGATCCTGTTTTCTCTTATTTTGAGACTCCTTCTTACTTCCACCGCTTAATTTCTTGCGGCTTTGGTTCCTCTAAAGTTGCAATAGCAACATCGGCCTTTGACTTAGGGTAAAGACTCTCCGATCTCAATGCTTTCCCCACTATAGACTGGAACGTCTCATAGATGTGGTTTATCAGCCTTTCCCCTAAGTACTCATCTAAGCCGATTATGAACTTCTCGTTCTTCTTCTCGGCAGTGTCGATAAGACATAATCCATACTTTGATAAAGTATCGAACTTAGCAATATATTCTGAGACTGCCCTACCATTTTGCTTAAGCTCCAAAAATTTCCTAAACAATTCAGATTTGAGAGTAAATGGAATGAATTTTTCGCTGAAACGATTCATAAACTGATTCCATGTAACTTGATCTTCAGGAGTAGCTGCTTTAATAGCATTCCACCAATTCATAGCTCGTCCTTGAAGCTGACGCGATGCTAACTTTTTCTTCATGGTATCATCGATTCCCTAGTCCTCAAAGATGAGCTCACAACTATCCAACCAATCTTGAACATCCGTAGCCGACTCCGTTCCATGGAACGACTTCCCGCCAAGACTAGTATAATCTTTGTTAAGCTTGGCGAAATCATCCCTAGGCGCCTGCACTACTGCACCACCATTGTTAGCAGCATTAGGAACTGCTCCCCGAGCATCCCTAAGCATCTCTCGCATGAAGGTAGTAAACATCGTCCTCATATCAGGAACATCCCTATTGTTTTCTCCTGAACCTGTACTCCTCGTATGTCGGCTCATTGTTCAGTCTGTAAAGAGAAAACGATTTACCATCTCAATATGGTGCCAGTGCAGTGCGGCTTCCTCCTTAGATATACTAATAGTATATATACATATATATAGCTTTTGAATACCAAAATATCACAAGTACGCGCTCTCATATACTTATACTATCTCTCCCTGATGTCTTCCCCTAGGTTAACTACGCAACCTAGAGCTCTGATACCAAGTGTGATGGCCCGCACCGCACTAGCCGACATTTCCAAAGAAACGCGTTGTGCTGATGTCCAACCAGCACGGGATGGTCGTCAGAAGAAAAGAAACATAAGAGTGAAATAACTAGGAACCTGTAGCATCTCTCACAGCGCATGGAATAAAATATAATAATAACACAACTTTGACATAAAACAGGCGAGGCAGTGCATAAGCTGAAAACTAAACCATAACCATCATAGCAGCGGAATCCAAAATACAGCTTATGATCCAAACCATTATTGCAACTTTAGAAATACTGTCTCTAAAGAAAGAAAGGAAAGGTACACTACTAATGCCCAAAGTAGTGACCAGCAACAACATAGGGAGTTATATGTAAATAATATGTAGAAGCCTCATGCTCGTCTCTGGACAATACTCGTGCATACCACCTAACGTGTCCCTAGTTTTCTCATTTCGGAGCACCCAAGGTAATAAGAAGAGACATAAAACTCTAAGGTAATACTAACATAAAGTGTAAAAGTAATATGAGGGTGTGCATGTCATGGTGATAACAAACATCAAACATAGCAATCATCCTCACATCTCTCACTAAGTGCGTAAAGCATACGATATCCACCACCCAATCACCCAATCCTTTGCTACGATCACTTTGCTCCATGGACTCACAATGAATCCATTGCACTGATCCATAGCCACTAATCCATCTCTCAGTGGTGAATTGAAGCTATGGATATCGATAACCCCTTTGCACACATCCCGTAACAAAGTCCAACTCATGAAGTTAACTCGTTGGTCCCCTTTGGGATCCTGAGTAATAACCTCTCATTTGAACTACCTTTGCATCTCGGGTTTTGGTCATCATCCATGTTCGTCCTTCAGTTCAGTTTGTGATCTTCCATATCGACTCGTGGTACATTGAAGTTCCGGTTCGTGATCAGCTTCCTCGGCTCGTGGTTCGCCCCAAGTACAGCTCGTGGTTCCTCCTTCCGCTCGTGACTCGTGACACCAAGGCTCGGTTCGTGGCCTGCTCCAGTTCATGATACGTGGTCGGATCGTGGACCACCTTCAGGTCGTCGGACCACTCGTGATCCCTATCTTGGTCGTGGTCTTCTGGCTCGACATCCTAAGGGTCGCCCTCCTAGGGTTCGCCCTATTCCTCATGATGGGGTGTGAGGGTTCGCCATCTTCCTCACGGTCGGGGTGTGAGGGTTCGTCGTCTTCCTCACGATCGCGGTGTGATGGTGCTTTACGATCCTAGGGGTTGGTCGTGAGGGTGCTTCACGTTCCTAGGGTTCGGGTCATGAGGATACTTTACCATCTTAGGAGCTAGGTCGTGAGGATATTTTGTCATCCTAGTGGTTGTGTCGTGTGGATACTTCACCGTCCTAGGAGTCGGGTCGTGAGGATACTGCACGATCCTAGGGATCATGGTGTGAGGGTGCTGCACGATCATAGGGGTAGGGTCGTGAGGAACAGGTGCTTCATAAACGGGAATGACAAGTTTCCTATAACTTTTTCCAATAAGCTATTTACACCTTACGACGGCGTTTTCGACCAATCTAACTTTTCTATGCAATCAAAAATCATTCCAAACAGTAATAGCAACATATATAATCAACCATAAACACCAAAACAACAATTTAACATGCAAATATGGATCAAACATACCCAAAAATATGATTTTCCCCTTAATCCCCTTAATCATGATTTAACCTTACGATTAGCAAAACATGTCCAAATTAACCCAAATTTCTAACCAAGGCATAAAATAATATTTAAGAATTTCTAAACATTTTTCCAGAATTTTAACATACATAATTTCGTTAATTAACACTAATCACCCCTAATTAGCCGTAATTAGTGAAAAGCAATGCAAATCACTCACCTTAGCCGCAAATAAAACTTTAGATCTGAAACTCTACTGTTTTGGGTCGAATTTCTATGCAACACAGCAGCTCCAACTCTGATTTGGTGTTGATTTGCCGTGATTTGTTGTTGATTAGCTTAATCCTTGATTAGAAAGTGATTAGAGGTGTTTTTAGAAGGTGAAGGCCATCGTTAGGTTTCAAGAGATGAAAAGTGGCGGTTGAAAATGACAAAAACTAATTTTCCAAACCCTATCATCCTCCCCATAACACTGATCCCAAAATGGGTTAGGGGCCTGGGCCCATATGCTAATTACCCTAATCAGGCCTGGTTAAGCTGTTTTTCACCTTCCAAACCTTGTTTCAGCCATATCTCCCAAACAGTACGTCTGCTTGATTAATGTGACCAATCTACGGAAAGGTAAACCATCACCCGGATCGATTGTAAGTTGTTTCAGGTCAAAACTCCTTACCAATCAAAAGTTATTGGCGAAACAAGATTCGACCGGGGTAAAACAGTCATTTAAAAATAGGCAAAAATCGTGAATATGAGAAATGACCCTAATAGTCGTTTCCCAAAGTTACACGACCATACGTCCTCATATGTAAATGAAATAAATATTCTACGATCCTCCGATGCGTAGAATGCGGGTCGTTACACTCTCCCCTCCTTAAGAAATTTCTCCCCCGAAATTCCTTAATCAAAATATACAAAGGTGTTTCGCATGCCTATCAGTCATTCACAACAATCAAACATAAACAACAAGCACAACAAGCCTACCCTAGCATGCGGCTTACTAACAAGGGAAAAACTATCACTATTAAAATCTTACCAGGAAAAGATTTCTGGATGCATTCCCTTATGCTCTCCTCTGTTTCCCAAGTAAAGTCACTCTCATTCTCGCCCCACTGAACCTTGACCAGTTTCACCGCCTTCCTTCGAAGTTGCTTCGTATCGCTCTCGAAAATACGGATCGACTTGCGGTTCCCAATCGCCTCAGGTTCTACTTCGATGTCATCCAATTGATCCGGTGAAATAGTCGTATCGGGGTCGGGCACGAACTTCCTTAACTGGGAAACATGAAACACGTTATGAACTCCCACCATCTTGTCCAGCAACTCAACTTTATATGCCAAATTCCCATGCTCAAGAACTGGGAATGGACCAACAAATCTTGGTGTTAACTTGCCTCTCCTGCCAAATCGAATCACTCTCTTTAACGGAGAAATCTTGACAAACACCAAGTCACCAGTGGAGAATTTTAAATCTCTTCTCCTCTTATCAGCATAACTCTTCCGCCTACCTCGAGCTGCCTTCATTCGCTGTTGGATAACCTTGACCTTATCTGAGGTTTCTCTTATCGTACTGGCCCAAACACAAATTTCTCACTGGTTTCTAACCAACATGATGGTGAGTTGCATGGTCTTCCATACAAAGCTTCAAATGGAGTCATACTAATACTGGACTGATAACTATTATCATATGCAAGATCAACTAGATGCGAATGGTCATCCTATGACCCAGAAAAATTTAATATACAAGCCCTCAAGATATCCTCTAATACACGATTCACCCAAATACTATCATGATCCAATCTAGTCCTTGGTAAACCGTCAATGAAATCCATTGAGACTTGTTCCCATTTCCATTCTAGAATTTCCAATGGTTGTAACAACTACTAGGCTCCTTTTGCTCAGTTTTAACTAACTAGCAATTCATGTACTTCATCTCTCAATCCATTAACATTGGGTACAACCAGTCTCCCATTCTTTCAAAGCCATCCTTCTCTATCAAGTCCATACTTGCTCATCTCCTTGCTATCGACATCCATTTCTACCTTGGAGATGATTTCCAATAGGTTAGGATCGTTCCTCTGACTGGAACCAATCTGCTCAATCAAAGTCGGTCTGATCGTCTAACTTGCTAACATTTCTGGATCCAATCCATATTACGTCTGAGATAATATCCCACGATATACTCTATTTGCTTCCATTTAAGAAACATATCATCTAAACTGTCATGTCTCATATTGAATGCATCAGCTATCGCACCTAGTCCGGTAGCACAGGCATCTATGTATGCCGTCATTTCTTCATTCTCTATTATGAGAATCCTACAAGTGATAGTCTACTTAAGGGAACAAAAATAGGAACAAACATAGCAACCATAGCATCCACCAAACATGTCCTATCTATCAACTGCTAAAGTCATAAATACGTCGATACCTACCTGACTGGTCCAACCAATCCCAAGGCTAATAGAAGCCCCGCCACCATACATACGTCGATGCCTACTTGACTTGTCCAACCAATCCCAAGGCTAATGGAAGCCCCGCCTACATACGGACTACCGTACGTCCAACGTACGTTTATCCTCCAAGGATAACTAGATCACGTCCAACAGATCCAAGGTAATGGGCATCCCCAGATACTCCTGCTTCGAGTCCGCCTAGAACACTCTAAGTATCGACAATTTCTTGGTACTCTCATCGAAAGAGCTACCCACATACTCTAACCTAGTCTCTAGTATCCATTATTGGCAAATCTCAAGTCCAACATGAGTCATCTCTCTATTCGTTGCATCTCCAAGATCAATGAACAACCATTTTTCTTTTACGAGTTCAAGTCCAACTTGAATCGTCCTAGCCCTTGTTGCATCTCCACGATCAACGAGCACATCTTATCCCTTCGAAGTTCTACCATTCTTGAACCAAAGAGAGCATCAAGATAGGGTCCTAAACAATCCATTACCTTGCAGCTTCCTCAAGTCCCACTCGAGTCATCTCCTAGCCCTATCGAATCCAACTTGGGGCAGTCCATACCATTGAACAGTCTTACCATGCCACGGCTGCACATCACTCATCGAGTAAGCCGAGATATCATTCAATGGAAATCACAACAACTACTTATATCTCATGCAAACCATCCTAGTCGAACTCGACATTCCCCAAGCACAAGCCCAAAAGGCCTAAACCAATATCAGACAAGCACTCAAGGAACATCTCCTCCGAATTCAGACAATCTAGGTGAGATGATTCTAGCAAAACAACTAAGCAATCACAAGCAAACATACATCCATAACTCGATAAGACCACACTACAACAAATCATGCAAAGACTAGTCAAACCACCTATCGGGTTCGTCACAACTAAAGGTCTATAAACTACCTCAGGTTCCAATCCCGACTTATCTACCAGGTCACTAGATATGAAGGAATGGGATGCCTCGCTATCAACAAAACTAGAACAAAAACATCATAAATAGAAAGCATACCTCGAATAATGACGCACTTTCCCTTCTCCGCCACAGTTGGGGCATTCGACGAAGAAGGAACAACGTTGATAGCATATGCTTTCACAATCTGCTTCTCTTTAGGGGGTTTCGGCCAATTATCCTTGTGATGTCCCACTTGGCCGCAATTAAAGCACTTCCTTTCCTTCGGCTTTTCCTGACAATCTCTAGCATAGTGGTCCTTCTTGCCACAACTAAAGCACTCTTTATCTTTCTTGTCCTTCTTTTACTGACCACCCTTGGTCTGATCCTGTTTTCTCTTATTCTGAGACTCCTTCTTAACTCCACCGCTTGCTTGCGGCTTTGGTTCCTCTAAAGATGCAATAGCAACATCAACCTTTGACTTAGGGTAAAGACTCTCTGATCTCAATGCTTTCCCTACTATAGACTGGAACGTCTCATCGATGTGGTTTATCAGCCTTTCCCCTAAGTACTCATCTAAGCCGGTTATGAACTTCTCGTTCTTCTTCTCGGCAGTGTCGATAAGAGATAATCCATACTTCGATAAAGTATCGAACTCAGCAATATATTCTGAGACCGCCCTACCATTCTGCTTAAGCTCCAAAAATTTCCTAAACAATTCAGATTTGAGAGTAAATGGAATGAATTTTTTGCTGAAACGGTTCATAAATTGATTCCAAGTAACTTGATCTTCAGGAGTAGCTGCTTTAATAGCATTCCACCAATTCATAGCTCGTCCTTGAAGCTGACGCGATGCTAACCTTTTCTTCATGGTATCATCGATTCCCTAGTCCTCGAAGATGAGCTCACAACTATCCAACCAATCTTGAACATCCGTAGCCGACTCCGTTCCATGGAACGACTTCCCGCCAAGACTAATATAATCCTTGTTAAGCTTGGCGAAATCAGCCCTAGGCGCCTGCACTACTGCACCACCACCGTTAGCAGCATTAGGAACTGCTCCCCGAGCATCCCTAAGCATCTCTCGCACGAAGGTAGAAAACATCGTCCTCATATCAGGAACATCCCTATTGTTTGCTCCTGAACCTGTACTCCTCGTATGTCGGCTCATCGTTCAGTCTATAAAGAGAAAACGATTAACCATCACAATGTGGTGCCAGTGCAGTGCGACTTCTTCCTTAGATATACTAATAGTATATATACATATATATAGCTTTTGAAAACCAAAATATCACAAGTACGCGCTCTCGTATACGTATACTATCTCTCCCTGATGTCTTCCCCTAGGTTAACTATGCAACCTAGAGCTCTGATACCAAGTGTGATGGCCCGCACCGCACTAGCCGACATTTCCAAAGAAACGCGTTGTGCTGATGTCCAACCTGCACGGGATGGTCGTCAGAAGAAAAGAAACATAAGAGTGAAATAACTAGGAACCTGTAGCATCTCTCACAGCGCATGGAATAAAATATAATAATAACACAACTTTGACATAAAACAGGCGAGGCAGTGCATAAGCTGAAAACTAAACCATAACCATCATAGCAGTGGAATCCAAAATACAGCTTATGATCCAAACCATTATTGCAACTTTAGAAATACTGTCTCTAAAGAAAGAAAGGAAAGGTACACTACTAATGCCCAAAGTAGTGACCAGCAACAACACAGGGAGTTATATGTAAATAATACGTAGAAGCCTCCTGCTCGTCTCTGGACAACTACTTGTGCATACCACCTAACCTATCTCTAGTTCGCTCGTTTAGGAGCACCCAGGGTAATAAGAAGAGACATAAAACTCTAAGGTAATACTAACATAAAGTGTAAAAGTAATATGGGGGTGTGCAAGTCATGGTGATAACAAATATCAAACATAGCAATCATCCTCACATCTCTCACTCAGTGCGTAAAACATACAATATCCACCAACCAATCACCCAATCCTTTGCTAAGATCACTTTGCTCCATGGAGTCACAATGAATCCATTGCACTAATCCATAGCCACTAATCCATCTCTTAGTGGTGAACTAAAGCTATGGATATCGATAACCCTTTTTCACACGTCCCGTAGCAAAGTCCAACTCATGAAGTTAACTCGTTGGTCCCCTTTGGGATCCTAAGTAATAACCTCCCATTTGAACAACCTTTGCATCTCGGGTTTTGGTCATCATCCACGTTCTTCCTTCAGTTCAGTTCGTGATCTTCCATATCGACTCGTGGTGCTTTGAAGTTCCGGTTCATGATCAGCTTCCTCGGCTCGTGGTTCGCCCCAAGTACAGTTTGTGGTTCCTCCTTCCGCTCGTGACTCATGACTCCAAGGCTCGGTTCGTGGCCTGCTCCAGTTCATGATACGTGGTCGGATCGTGGACCACCTTCGGGTCGTCGGACCACTCGTGATCCCTATCTTGGTCGTGGTCTTCTGGCTCGACATCCTAAGGGTCGCCCTCCTAGGGTTCGCCCTATTCCTTACGGTCGGGGTGTGAGGGTTCACCATCTTCGTCAAGGTTGGGGTGTGAGGGTTCGCCGTATTCCTAACGGTCGCGGTGTGAGGGTGCTTCACGATCCTAGGGGTTGGGTCGTGAGGGCGCTTCACATTCCTAAGGGTCGGGTCATGAGGATACCTCACCATCCTAGGAGTCGGGTCGTGAGGATACTTTGCCATCCTAGGTGTTGGCCCGTGAGGATACTTCACCATCCTAGGAGTCGGGTCGTGAGGATACTGCACGATCCTAGGGGTCGTGGTGTGAGGGTACTACACGTTCCTAGGGGTCGGGTCATGAGGAGCAGGTGCTTCACGAACGAGAATGACCAATTTCCTATAACTTTTTCCAACAAGCTATTTACGCCTTACGACGGTGTTTTCGAGCAATCTAACTTTTCTGTGCAATCACAAATCATTACAAATAGTAATAGCAAGATATATAATCAACCATAAACACAAAAAAAACAATTTAACTTGCAAATATGGATTAAACATACCCAAAACTTTGATTTTCCCCTTAATCCCCTTAATCATGATTTAACCTTACGATTAACAAAACATGTCTAAATTAACCCAAATTTCTAACAGAGGCATAAAATAATATTTAAGAATTTCTAAACATTTTTCCAGAATTTTAACATGCTTAATTTCGTTAATTAACACTAATCACCCCTAATTAGCCGTAATTAGTGAAAAACAATGCAAATCACTCACCTTAGCCACAAATAAAACTTTAGATCTGAAACTCTACTGTTTTGGGTCAAATTTCTATGCATCACAACAGTTCCAACTCTGATATGGTGTTGATTTGTCTTGATTTGGTGTTTATTAGCTTAATCCTTAATTAGAAAGTGATTAGAGGTGTTTTTAGAAGGTGGAGGCCAATGTTTGGTTTCAAGAGATGAAAAGTGGCGGCTGATAAATGATAAAAACTGATTTTCCAAACCCTATCAGCCTCCCCATAACCCTAATCCCAAAATGGGTTATGGGCCCATATGCTAATTACCCTAATCAAGCCCAGTTAAGTTGTTTTTCACCTTCCAAACCTTGTTCATCCATATCTCCCAAACGGTAAGTCCGTTTGATTAATGCGACCACTCTACGGAAAGGTAAACCATCATCCGGATCCAATGGAAGTTGTCTCAGGTTAAAACTCCTTACCAATCAAAATTTATTGGCGAAACAAGATTTGCAAGTGGCAAAACAGTCATTTAAAAATCGGCAAAAATCGTCAACATGGGAAATGACCCCAATAGTCGTTCCCCAAAGTTACACGACCATACGACCTCATATGTAAATGAAATAAATATTCTACGATCCTCCGATGCGTAGAATGCAGGTCGTTATAGCATCTCACGCTTTGAAAAACAAAAGTGAAAATAAATTTTGTTTTGAAAATTTTAATCAATTATTCGTATTTGATTATTTATTTATATTGATTTGGACTATCAGGTATATAGAGATTTTAATATACGTCTGATCCACATGTATTGGAAGCCTCCAATATACTGGATGGATATAGAGTCACACTCTAGTCGGTTGGGGATAATTCTGATGATGCGGCTGCATCATCAGTATTTATATTCAAGTGCCGAAAGCGTGATATCTATATATTTCCATTAGACTGGTGTGAGAACCAAAATATAGTTAGAATATATTATTGTGATTTGGCATCAAAAATGTGATTTTTGACTATATATCAAAGTTAAGAATTTGAAACGTTAATTCACTAATTGATTACAGGTTGTGTTGTTTGATTATTGTTTGATTAATTAAAATGTTGAACATTTAGCCAAATTGTATCAAAAAGTGAATTGTATTGAAAATTTGTCGCATTTGCATGCACATACATGTACTTACATTGAATAGGTCATAGCAAGGAGGCTAGAGCAGAAGAATAAAATTGTTTACCCGACTAGTTTGAAGTGTGATTTTAGGTTGTCGTGAATGGTATCTTCAATAATATTGTTCTTAAACCCCGCTGAGTTAAGAAAATCAGAAACTAACTGGAGATTATTTAAGTTGAATGGTTTCTTGGGTATTGATCTGATGTTGGTTTCGGCCTTCGGGGTTAATACATAGGGAATTGCTCACTTGCTATTTTACGGTTAAAGGCTAATAGAATGGAATGTGATTTTGGGTTTGTCGTGAACCGTGTTTTAAATGACATTGGTTCTTTAACCCAGTTAAAGATTAAAACTAAGTGGAGTTTTAATGAATCTTTAATTAGATTGAAAAGATCGAGAATGGAGTATCACCAGTTTTGCTCTAGGCGATAGTTAAATCTTTAATTAGATTTGAACGTGTAATGGTAATTGAATTTACCGATAACACCGTGGTGTTAGATATGAAGTATTACCAGTTTTACTTCATGGGATGAATAGGTTGGGATTGGGAAATTAAAACAAATGATTACTTCGGTAAGGTTCGTTAATCCCGACTAATTTGAAGTGATATTCAAAGGAAGATTAAAGAATAAATTTAAAAGAATTTATCTTTGATAAAATTAATGGGAACCTTTCCCTAAGAATGTGAAATTTAGAAACTAACTGTAGGTTAGCTAAGAAGAATGGCTTCCTGGGTATTGATCTGATGTTGGTTTCGGCTTTCGGGGTTAATATTTGGGGAATTGTTCCCTTACTAATCTACGGTTAGTGACCGATGAATTGGAATGAGGCGTATGTTGTGTTTGTGTAACACTTGTTTATTATATACGCAAGTTATTCGGAAGGACTGGGTTTATCCCATTCTGATATTTTATGTGTAATATTGATTTATACTCTGTATATTCTTGTATTCTGATGGAATTGTTGTAATTAACAATGAAATGTTCTTCTGTCTGCGTTCTTTTGTGTGTTGTTCTCAAAGTATCCGCTCTTTCCTTCACGGGGAAGTTACGGGTCCTTACACTCTTATTGGAGTTTGAATTTCCAACTATGACAAGGTATGAAACCACCTTTCGATAGTGTATCTCTAGAGGAGAATACAATGGGTTCAACAAAAACATCTTGCAACCGGGCCACACATGATCGACCAAACATTTCGCTTGAGTATATCGAATGTATATCACCATTCACTTCGAATGCCAATTTGTCAGATCCGTTAAATCACTAATTGACGTTCACAAAAATATTCTGGGTGTTAACGCCACAAACAAAAGTACGGTTACAAAAATCAATGCACGTGACTCTTAAGAAATACTCCGTCGGACATTCGTCCATGCAAGTCATCCAAGAACAAGATGAACTGAAGGCACCCTCCTACCACATCCTAGGTATCACCCAATAGATTAGTAGCGAGTAGTCCTTGTAAATCCGTAGATTTCAATCACGACAAGATTACAGTATATCTCCGGCCGCTAAACCCGAGATTTTAAGTAACCCTATCATTTCATGAAGATTCACGGTCTTCTGTTTCGCTATCTTGATCAGTATCTGATATCTTCAACATTTCGTATCTGCTAGTTGGAACGGTTTTCGAATATAAATTCGATCACGGTCTTTCCGTACCAACAATCGTAAAGGAAGATTTGATAGTCGGTTATTTAACTATCAAATAAAACAACCATTCAATCATAAAACAAAAATAGATTCACTGGTTTATTACTCAGCATCACTTGAATTTTTTAATTAAAATAATTAAACAAATCATTTACAACTTAAAACTCTTTTCAATATTTCAATATACCATTTCACTTCTTATTTAATCATAAGATTTTCTTCAAAACTATTTATCATACCATTCCTCGTTATCTAAAATCAAGTAAACACTTCAACTCCCCATTCGTAAAACAACGTTATAAAAACTCTTTTATATCATTATTTGAAAACAATTACCAACTCTTATTCTTATAAAAATCTTACTTCAAAACAAAACTTCTCATTTCCTTTTTAACTTATAAATATCGTGATATTTTCACGCAATCCCTTTTGTTTTCCGTTACCTTGGAAATCTCATTATATATTCTCAAATCATTATTTCCGTCACTGGAAACATTCCTATTACTTATTCACGCATTCCTATGCTTCAACGCTCATTAGTCCATGACAGCAAATTGGTAAGCGAATAATTTCCTGAATATCAACCCCGAAGACAGAAATCAACATCAGAATAACACTCAGAAAATCACTCAACTCAATCAATATCTAGTTAGGTTCCCATTCTTATCGTAACTCGTTATCAACCTATACTATTCCATTTCTAATCCATTCATCCATCTTCCACATGAAAATATCACTCGAATTCTATCCCTATCACTTAATTTCATTAGGTATCGCCAATTCCAAATTAACGCTTCGAATTCACATCTCCTTTTTATAAAATCTAAATTTTTAATTAATATAAACCCCTTCTTATCTCGACTTCTTTTATTTAATTCAAATGTTAAGTAAATATTTATTTTAAGCTATCTTGTTCGCTTAAAATTCCTTTTATAACTCAATTCATAAAACTCAGGTTCTTATATAAAACCCGTTCATAATCTCCTTTATAATCCAACTTGTTTTCATTTCAATTGTCGATTTCCTTTGATGAATTTCTTTTACAAGGTAATTACTTAAATTATTATTATTAAAAATAATAATTGACTTCAACAATAACTATTATAAAATTATTTAATTGCCTATTTAACTAAAATAAATAATAAATTTCCTTTTTAAACTCTTATTAATATTCAAACAAATATTTGTTAGGCTATTTCAATATATTACTTGATAATAAAACAATTCAACTTAATAATCAAACCCCAGTTGAAATGGTCGACTTGGTAAACTCAATACACGATTATTTCTTTAACCAGTTCCAATTAATTCCACATTTAAATTAATTAATAATATAATTAATTTAAATAAACTCATTTAGTTTTTTCTTAGAACAATTAATTCCACACTTAATCATTACATAAATTTCTGCTTATCTATTTATAATTCTTATTAACATAAGAAGTTGTTTTATAAAATCAGTTAACCATTACTTATAAATTTAAATAATAAATATTAAAATTTTATTTTCTATTTAATAGAATTCAATTTAAAATAATAAATTGCAAAATCTATTCTCAGTTATAAAATAAATTTTATAACTTCATTTTTGTCGATTCACCTGACGATAAATCCATATTTCTAAAACGATTGATTATAAAGCCATCTGATGCCAATTACTCAAAAAATACTGTCCATTGGTTAATATCACAACAAATGTTGAATTATTATTCAACAATACATAAATAAATCAATCATTTAATCGGGTTGGTCATACAGTTCATATAAAGGTAATATGAAAATAAATAATAAATTTGAGGAATCCAGTTGGATCCCTCCAACCTGATTTCCCTGCATCAAAATTCGTTATCTCAAATAATATTATTCAATCCAACAAACAGATATGATATTCAAAAATAAATAAATCACAATAATCTAGTCATCCCTATTATAATTTAATATGTTTATATTATTATAGATGTAACCAACAAGGTAAGTTATGGCGTTGGGAAATAATCGTTAAAAATAACGATTTGGTTCAAATTGATTAAACAAACGTTTAATTTAATCAGTTGAGTCCAACACATATAAATATGTATAACATCCATCAAAAAATTAACAAACATAACACATAAGTAATAAACCCGACTTATATAAATATAAGTGGTTAAACTGAGTGAGTTAAACTCACTATGATTGTATTTGTTTCAGAAATGGTTCAGTTACAGCTAAATTAAAACAGTCGTTTAATTTAACCATAATTTCTATCTATCTCCGTCCCTGTCCAATTCTGTTCTAGAATGTAGATTCTGTTACCACAACCTCAACGTCTTTTGTTTCGTTCTATTCGGATAACTAGTAAAAAAGTTATACAAATTTTAGTTAAGACGATTTAATTAAAATAATTTAATCTACCTTAATTATAAAATTTGGTTTAAATAAATTTTACCTACGTAACTAGCCTTAAATTTTCTCACTTGTTCAATATACCTTTCTTTGAATAACTTTTTCTTCTTGCTTTTTTCATATGAGAACTTCGTGCATGTCTCCAATGTGCACATCAATCCTAGGCCATACATTTATTTGGAAAATAACCGGACCCACTTATCTCTTTCTGATTTTTCCTAGATTAAAAACCACGGCCCAATCCAAACCTTTGTAAAAAGAAAACACGGCGCATTCCTGTTCTCTTCTTTTGCGCATGTATTTCTTCACCTCAAATCAACACGTTCTAGCCCTTCACTTTGCATCCTTATGTTACTCCCTTCGTGCCCATGCATTCTTTGGTTTCAACTGTGGTTGATCCCATTTTTGTTTTGCATGCAGCTCCCCTTTGTTCCATGCTTTTATGTTCATTTCCTCCCTGTTGTTTGTTCCGTTCTTCTCACTTTCGAATTTCCTGACACTCCCTTACGTATTCAACTAGCTGCTAAAGCCATTTGATTATTTCCATGTTAAAACTGTTTCCAACTAACGCGATCTCGATCCTATTTTATACATCAGCTTCTTTTTTGTTCAGTACTCTGATCACAATATTTTTTTTACTGCTGCTTCATTTACCCTTTATGCCTTCAAGCTTCTGATTTGCCCAATATTCCCTTTTTCCATGTAGACCACCTTCGTTTGCTAACTTCCCATCATGCTTCGTTTTCACCATCGTGTTTCAGCTTTCATTCACGAAGACCAAAACAGGCTGTCTACCATTGAATCGCGCCTCCCCCCTGACACCAGAACATCATCGGGAACCACCTCCCGAAGTGTTACAACTCCACTTGTCTGCGCCTCCACGTCCGTGCACCTCGATCCTTCCTATCCTCCTCAAAGTTGGTTCGAACGCCTGCCTTTTGTGGCTTGGTATAGGCCATCACAGTAAACAGAATCCAGTTATCGCCGATTTGGCCGAAAGAGCTTGAAGAGCTCAGCAATAATGAAGAAGAAAGCTTCCGAAAATAGTGCGTGAATAAGAAGATTTTAAATGGGAGAGTTTAGAGCTTCTCAACCATTGAATAGAAGAAAGAGGCGGCGTATTCTTTCATTGACCATGCACAGAAATGATTTAGGGTTATTGACTGAATAAGGTGTATATATATAGGGGTTTGGTTTATAAAAATATTATTATACGAAACTTCACAATGAAGTAACGTGACAAACCACCATATATAATCTCCGTTTTCGACGAAAATTGTAATCTTAGCATAAAAATATATTCCAGACATAATGAGACAGGTTTCGTCGAATTCTGAGGTCATTGTAAATAGTACTTTATAAATCACAGGTGAAAAACACGCGTATAAATTTACCTCAATCACAAAACAAATCCAAATAAATTGAAACTTGAAACACTACTAAAATTTATTATTATGGGTTTTATAAAATTAGTTTCGCTGAAAACGGAGATCGTTTGCACTTCCATTATTCAATTTTACGCATAAAAAAATGCTATTTTGGACATCCAAAATATCCAGTTTCTAAAAATAACAAACAGCATATCTATCTTGACTCTAAACGTCAATACGAATTCAACGGAATTTGTTTCATGGCTTAATTCAATTGTTATCGAGTTATGAACAAAAAAACCTTTTTAAAACGATTTAAATTATTAAATTAATCGCTATAATTTATAAATAATTCCACAGCGACTATTTGGAAATTTGAATTGGATATAACTAATAATTTATAAACTAAAATCTCGATTTTTCTCTTTCATATGAAAATTATAATCAAATGGATTCAGACGGTTCTTGTTTCATCGAATTCCGACTTATCGGATTCTGTATATTCAATTGAAGTTCAATCAATATTACGAATTACCGCGACGTTTCAAGTTCGTTTTATAATTATATATAAATTAAACATTTAAAATTCGTTATATAAACGAATTATATAATTTATACCCATTTAAAATTCCAAATCAATATTTAAATAAATAAATTAATTAAATATCTGACTATCGAAAATATGGGACATTACAAAACTTCCCACTTTAAAGAATTACGTCCTCGAAATTACTAAGGTAGAAAAATGCTACAAACCCGTTATCTTTTCAAAACTCTAATTTATTTCAAATCGAAAACCAATGCATTATTGTAAATAAAAATCCACAAAAATATCAAAAAAATTCTAATATTTTGAATTCTTGAAAAAATTCAGCAGAATCTCCCCTGTACGGAGTGACTTCTGCGATATCGCAGGAACAAATAACATATATACATCGACCCACACAGTCAGAAAACAAAATTCAAAACCCAAAAATTATATTTTCGCGTAAGCGTACCTTATGCGAGCACTATTGAGCATACTTTCTCAACTTATTGCGATATACTCAACCAAAATAAAACTCAAAGCCTTCTAGTGCCTGTACTCAACTCAATTCATTATGTAAGTAAATAATACATGTAATTCTAGATAATGTTCTTATATCAACAAGTATACTTCCCAAATCACAGACCTAAACAAGGATTAAATCATCCAATTTCAATTTATATACGATTCAATTCCAATTTATAATACTGTAATTCTTTTCTTTAGCTTACAGTTCATTCAATTTCTTATCAAACCATTTAAAATTCTATATTCAATGAATCTAAAAAACAACCAACAAACAATGCACATCCAATATAACCAATCATTCAATTTTGATTAACTACAATTAATATTCAATATTAACATTTACTTGGTTTTTACGGATTATAATTATCAACTGATTAATATCCAATTGATTTCAATTCAATCATTAATAATTAAATTTCAAATTTATCTTATTTAATTCCAACTCAACATTTATTCTCAAATTAATTCTTACTTAACCAGGTTAAGTTTCAATCCCAATATTCAACTGATTAGTTTATTTTCAAAATTAGTTTACTTCCATTTCAGCATCCAAATTTTGATTTTCATTCCAAATATCATCTAATTCCTCTTCAAAATTTATTTAACTTATTTTTAATTTAAATTCTGATTCATTTTAATTCCATACTAAAATTCTCATTTACACATTCCATACGCGAAATATTCTGGTTATATTAAACCAGCCCAATTCATAATCCAATTTGAATTCCATTCAAACCAATAAAACAATCAATATCTAAATAATTTAATAAAATAATTTCTTTTTTTATACAAAATTATAATTCGGGAAAAATTATTTCATTTACCCTCTTTACAAAATAGTATCGTGTCTATTTCGAATTCAAATGCTTCTCAACACCTGAACTGATCAAACAAACAATATAAAATCTTTTTATAAAATCTACAAATACACATTCTCATATATATACACTCAACTCAATCTGGAGTATTACTAACCCCATCTCTATCGAGTTACAACACAGAGCTAAGTTTATTACTAAGCCTGGCTCTGATACCACTATAACGACCCGGGGGATTCGACTTCCGAATTCCAACAATAATATATAAACCTATATTACTTGCCAGAACTCAAGTATCGAAAACACCAGATGGTTAATGAAAGAAAATAGAGGGTGAGATAAGAAAGAAAGAAATATTAGAATAGAAGATGAACACAACAACATCAGAGTCTCACATCGCAGCGGAATAGAATATAATAGAAACTAACTTTATTGAGAGCTTTGAAATATAAACTTACAATCATCAGTGTACAACAATACATCTGGACAATTATAATAATCTATCCTCATATACAATATACAACAGAATTTATACTAATCAGTATCATACGTCTGAACTCCTCTGGATTATCTTCCGACGTTACAGCATCCCATAACCTGAACATGTACAACCTGGTCTAACCCAGGCATTACAAATGGCGGATCAGTGTGGTGAAACAAAGTGAGAAAAGTCGTTATGTTTTTAAAACATCACTCAACTTGATTTTAAAGTCAAAACATTTCTTTTTAAAATCATAGCTTATTCCTATATTATAATAGTGTCTACACACAATTAAATAACAATCTAGCAGAAACGCTTGCATCTCACGCTCCAGATATATGGTTTACTATCAAAACCCCAGGCCCTTATTGGAGATTGAATTTCCAACTATGACAAGGTATGGAACCACTTCCGATAGTGTATCTCTAGAGGAGAATATACTGGGATCAACAAGAACATCTTGCAACCCGGCCACACATGACCGACCACTCATTTCGCTTGAGTGTATCGAATGTATATCACCAACAATTGGGTACGACCCACCGTCTCCCGATAAGGGACAACATCGAAATAGATTAAAGAAGGAAATGAATTTTCTCTAGATAGGTTATTATACACCCTACTTGGGAACTACCCACTTAGCCATGCTACCTGCCTGATTTTGTCATTTCCCAATTGAAGAGGCTTGAGGTTTTTCACTGCCTTTAGAACAACATATCACCATTCACTTCAAATGCCACTTTGTCAAATCCGTCAAATCACTACCAGATGTTCACAAAAATATTCTGGGTGTTAACGCTAGCAACAAAAGTGCGTTTGTAAAAATCAACGTACATGACTCTTAAGAAATACTCTGTCAAACATTCGTCCATGCAAGTCATCCAGGAACAGGATGAACCAAAGGCACCATCCTACCATATCCTAAGTATCGCCCAATAGATAAGTGGTGAGTAGTCATTGTAAATCCGTAGATTTCAACCGTGACAGGATTACAGTATATCCTCGGCCACTAAACCCGAGATTTTAAGTAACTCTATCGTTTCATGAAGATTCACGATCTTTAATTTCGTTGTCTTGATCAGTATCTTATATCTTCAACATTTCGTATTTGCTGGTCGGAATGGTTTTCAAATATAAATTCGATCCCGGTCTTTCCGTACCAATAATCGTATAAGCAGATTTGATAGTCGGTTATTTAACTATCAAATAAAATAACCATCCAATCATAAAATAAAAATAGATTCACTGGTTTAGTACTCAGCATCACTTGGCTTCTTTAATTAAAATAATTAAAAAAATGATTAATTTGAAACTTAAAACTCTTTTCGATATTTCAACATAGTATTTCACTTCTTATTTAATCATAAGATTTTCTTCAAAACTATTTATCATACCATTGCTCATTATCTAAAATAGGGAAATCACATCAACTCCTCATTCATAAAACAACGTTATAAAATCTCTTTTATTTCATTTTTTGAAAACAATTACCAACACTTATTCTTATAAAAATCCTATTTCAAAACACAACTTCTCATTTCCTTTTTAACCTGAAAATATCGTGATATTTTCACGCAATCTCCTTTTGTTTTCTGTTACCTTGGAAATCTCATTATATATTCTCAAATCTTTATTTCTGTCACTAGAAACATTCCTATTACTTATTCATGAATTCCTTTACTTCAACACTCATTTGTCTATGATCGTAAATTGGTAAGCGAATAATTTCCTGAGTATCAACCCTGAAGACCGAAATCAACATCAAATTAACACTCAGAAAATCAGTCAACTCAACCAATATTCTGTTAGGTTCTAATTCTTATCATAACTCATTACCAACCACTAATATTCCATTTCTAATTCATTCATCCATTTTACACTTGAAAATATCGTTCCATTTATATCCCTATCACTTAGTTTCATTAAGTATCGCCAATTCCAAATTAACATTTCGAATTCACATCTCCTTTATAAACCTTGTTTATAAAATCTATAGTTTTAATTAACATAAACCCCTTCTTATCACGACTACTTTTATATAATTCAAATGTTAAGTAAATATTTATCTTAAGCTATCTTGTTCGCTTAAAATTCCTTTTATAATCAATTAATTAAACTAGGGTTTTAATATAAAACTCGTTCATAATATCCTTTATAATCCAACTTGTTTTTATTTCAATCTTCGATTTCCTTACTTCGATGAACTTCATTTACAAGGTAATTACTTAAATTATTATGATTAAAAATAATAATTTACTTCAACATTAACTATTATAAAATTAGTTAATTGCTTATTTAACTAAAATAAACAATAAATTTCCTTTTTAAACTCTTATTAAGATTTAAACAAATATTTGTTAAGCTATTTCTATATATTACTCGATAATAAACCAATTCAACTTAATAATCAAACCCGGTTGAAATGGTCGACTTGGTTAACTCAATACATGATTATTTCTTTAACCGATTCCAATTAATTCCACCTTTAAATTAATTAATAATATAATTAATTTAAATAACTTCATTTAATTGTTTCTTAGAGCAATTAATTCCACACTTAATCATTACATAAATTTCTGCTTATCTGTTTATAATTCTTATTAACATAGGAAGTTGTTTTATAAAATCACTAAACCATTTCTTATAAATTTAAATAATAAATATTTTTTTTTAATAGATTTCAATTTAAAATAATAAATTTCAAAATCTATTCTCAGTTATAAATAAATTTTATAACCTCAATTCTGTCGATGCACCTGAAGGTAAATCCATATTTCTAAAACGATTAATTATAAAGCCATCTGATGCCAATTACTCAACCAATACCATCCGTTGGTTAATATCACAACAAACATTGAATTATGATTCAACAATCCATAAATAAATCAATCATTTAATCGGGTTAGTCATACAGTTCATATAACAGTAAAATGAAAATAAATAATAAATTTGAGGAATCCAGTTGGATACCTCCAACCTGTTTTCCCTACATCCAAATACGTTATCTCAAATAATATTGTTCAATTCAATAAACAGATATGATATTAAAAAATAAATAAGTCACGACAATCCAATCATCCCTATTATAATTTAATATGTTTATATTATTATAAACATAACCAACAAGGTAAGTTACCTCGTTGGGAAATAATCGTTAAAAATAATGATTTGGTTCAAATTAAATTAAACGAATGTTTGATTTAATCAGTTCAGTTCAACACACACTCACACATACACACACACACACACACACACACACATATATATATATATATATAGCATCCATCAAACAATTAACAAACATAGCACTCAAATAATAAACCCGACTTGTATTAATATAAGTGGGTAAACTGTGTGAGTTAAACTCACTTTGATCCCATTTATTTCTGAAAAGGTTCGGTTACAGTTAAATTAAAACAGTCGTTCAATTTAACCGTAATTTCCAGCTATATCCGTCCCTATCCAATTTTGTTCCAGAATGTAGATCTTGTTACCACGACCTCAACGTCTTTTGTTTCATTATATTCGGATAACCTAGTAAAAAGTTATACATATTTAGTTAAGATAATTTAATTATAATAATTTAATCTACCTTAATTATAAAATTTGGTTTAAATAAATTTTACCTACGTAACCAGTCTTAGATTTTCTCACTTGTTCAATATACCTTTCTTTGAATAACTTTTTATTCCTGCTCCTTTCATTCGAGAACTTCATGCTTGTCTCCAATGTGCACATCACCCCAGGCCATACATTTATTTGGATAATAACCGGGCCCGCTAATCTCTTTCTGATTTTTCCAGAATAAAAACCAAGGCCTAATCCATAACTTTGTAAAAAGAAAACACGGCCCATTCTTGTTCTCTTATTTTGCGCATGGTATTTCTTCACCTCAAATCAACATGTTCTGGCCCTTCACTTTGCTTCCTTACGTTACTCCCTTCGTGCCATGCATTCTTTGGTTTCAACAGTGGTTGATCCCATTTTTGTTTTGCATGCAACTCCCCTTTGTTCCATGCTTTTACGTTCATTTCCTCCCTACTGTTTGTTCCGTGCTTCTCACTTTCGAACTGCCTGACACACCCACACGTATTCTACTAGCTGCTAAAGCCATCTGATTATTTCCATGTTAAAACTGTTTCCAACTAATGCGAGCCCAATCTATTTTATACAGCAGCTTCTTCTTTTTTAGTACTCTGATCACAATATTTTTTTACTGTTGCTTCATTTACCCTTTATGCCTTCAAGCTTCTGATTTACTCCATATTACCTTTTTCCACATTGACCACCTTCATTAACTAACTTCCCTTCATGCTTCATTTTCACCATTGCGCTTCAGCTTTCATTCACAAAGAGCAAAACATGCTGCCTACCATTGAATCATGCCTCCCCTTTTGACACCAGAACATCATCGGGAACCAACCCCGAAGCGTCGCAACTCCACCTGTCCACACCCGTGCAGCTCAATCATTCCTATCCTCCTCAAAGTCAGTTCGAACACCTACCTTTTGTGGCTTGGTTCAGGCCATCACAGTAAAAAAATAATCCAATCATCGTCGTTTTGGTTGAAAGTGCTTGAAGAGCTCAGCAATAACGCAGAAGAAAGCATCCGAAAACAGTGTGTCAATAAGAAGATTTTAGAGGGGAGGGTTTAGAGCTTCTCAATTGTTGAATGGAAGAAAGAGGTGGCGTATTATTTCATTGACCACGCACAGAAATGATTTAGAGTTGTTGACTGAATAGGGTGTATATATATGGGGTTTGGTTTATAAAAATATTATTATACGAAACTTTGTAATGAAGTAACGTGATAAACCACCATAAACAATCTCCGTTTTTAAAAAAAAATTGTAATCTTAGCATAAATATATATTCCAGACTTGATGGGACAGGTTTCGTCGAATTCTTAGGTCATTTGTAAAAAGTCCTTTATAAATCATAGGTGAAAAACACGCATTTAAATTACCACGATCGCAAAATAAATCCAAATAACTTGAAACATTACTAAAATTTATCATTATGGATTTTATAAAATTAGTTTCATTGAAAACAGAGATCATTTGCACATCCGTTATTCAATTTTACATGTAAAACAATGTTATTTTGGACACCCAAAATACCTAGTCTCCAAAAATAACAAACAATATATCTATCTTGAGTCTAAACGTCAATACGAATTCAATGGTATTCGTTTCATGGCTTAGTTTGATCGTTATCTCAAGTTATGATCAAAAACTCTTTTTTAAATGAATTAAATTATTAAATTAATCGCTATAATTTATAAATAATTCCATAGCGACTATTTGGAAATTTGAATCGGACATAACTAACAATTTATAAACTAAAAACTTGATTTTTCTCTTCCATATGAAAACTAAAATCAAATGGATACAGAAATTTCTTGTTTCACTGAATTCTGACTTATATTGGATTTTGTATATTCATTTGAAGTTAAAAACTCAATATTACGAACTACCGCGTCGTTTCGAGTTCGTTTTATAATTATATATAAATTAAACGTTTAAACTTCATTATATAAACGAATTATATATTTCAAATCCATTTAAAATTCCATATCGATATTAAATAAAATAAAATAAATTAAATATCTGACTATTGAAAATACGGGACATTATAGCTTAGCTCATGACTCCGAAGATGGCATCCACGTCATTAAATGAGGAGAAGCGCCTCTTACCACTGAGATCACGACATTAAATAGAAGGCTCCCTTATTCCTATTCAGGGTCATCACATTCCACTATAGGAAAATGCTGTATTAAAAGAAAATAGGGATTGCAAAGGGGCTTGACTTGCTATAATTAAGTGGTTAGTGATTAATTAGGGTAGATGATGACTTGGGTAAATGCCATTGTTAGTACCATTGACATCGTTACTAATTACTTGAAATTTTTGTTATTTCTCCCCATCTTTTTTTGTTGCCGCAGAAATCTCATATCCCATTTCTTCCTTCACTTCCATTTTAATCACATTCTTTTCCTCGTTAACATGCAACCCTCTTCTTGATACTGCATTGCAACCCTCTATTTTATTCCATACTGCAATCACCATCAAAAATTACTGCTACTTCTTCCACATGTCACGGATTACATTTTCTTTCGGTTGTATCTATTAATTGAGAGTTTGATGCCATTGATATGGTTGATTTACGTGGTTACTAGTCCTCCATTTCGTCTCCGACATCTGCGTGGAGGTTTTCTTCCTTTTTGGTGTTTACTTTTGGGTTTTCATTAGAAAATTCAACAGTCAATGATATGTTTTCTCTTTGCCAAACTTGAGTTTTAACAATGATTTTCACCAATAAGGCTTAATCCAGCTGGAAATTTTGACGTGTTGACGGCTGCAAGCGCTTCTGAACCCACGACTGCAAACTGACCTACAAGCACTTAATCCAGTAATCATTTGTTGTTGCCATAGATCCTATATTGTATTATTATTATTAGAAAATCAAATTTGTTTTTAATAGTTTCCTTGCGTCATTTCTTATTTTTGTAAATTTGTACGGGAACCAAAGTCTATGTATTTTGGATTACTACTAATTCGATTCATAGGCAGTTGAAATTCTCAACTTTTGTCAAATAAATTTCAGTTGATTTGAAAACGATGCCAATTTTCTATGCAATTTGTAAAACCTATTTTTGATTCATCTTCTAATTTTTTGGTGTCTTATATAATTGATCTTCTGATTCTTCGTAAAAGATAATCAAAATTTGTAACCACTCATCTTTCGATTTTTTGAGAAATCAAATAATTAACATTAATTTATGCTTTCAAATTCTATAGGTTGACATGCCCTCAAAGGTTTCCATATCATGTCAACTGACACATCATATTAGCATTAAAATTAACAAGTGTTTTGATTGCTCTTAGCAGATCCACTGAATCCTAACCTCGTCCCTGAATTTAATCCTATAGTTAAATCACTAACTCCCTCTCGAGGTAGTGAAGGTAAACCATGATGTTAAGCCAAGCTACTTTGCTCTCTATGTGTGTACAATTCGACACTGTGGTATGACCTTTTATAATGTTGTCTTGGGAGTATGCTTACTTATCTTCACTTGAAGACAATGTGTTTATGTTCTGGTTTAGATTCTTCTTTTACTGAACCTCGTCACCACCATAATGAGGTACATCAATGTCTGATTTTTGAATTCTAATGCATAGTGGTTCTGTCCCAATAAAAAGGATGGCATAACTTTAAAAGGAAGTTGGGGTTTAAGTTGTATGCTTCTGATGTTTGCGTCATACATTCATGTAAAATATGTTCATTCTTGATTGATGCAGTAATGTATCGTATATTACATCTTCATACGATTGTTTCGCATACAATATAGTATTATAGTTCGGTTAAGTGCATACCATTGGAACTATAATTGTATTTAGCATGTTTTGAAATTTACAATGTGCCTTTTTGGATCTAATATGTTAGGCCATACTTCAAAAATAGAAATTAAATTAGTTTATCCATCCTATTTCTAAGCAGGTTTTCAAATTGATGCAGACTTCATTGGTGTTGACCTAAGTAAAGGTTGAAATATGTGTTGACGAAAAAAGTTGGTTTAGTGACAGTCAACCCCCAAAGTGTGTTGTTCACACACAGGTATAATCAAAAAGTGCAAAAAAAAAGTGAACACAGGTGATACAATATTTTTATAGTGGTTCGACCTCAACCAACCCTACTTTCACTTTATAATCTCTATTTATACTGTTGATTTCAGTTTACAGCTATTTTTATTGAAAGAAAGTACAGAAAGAAGTGGTTTATACACAAAATCCTTGTTTTATATTTGAGGTGTATGATAGGCTATTTTTGGAAAGCCTAGCATAAGCTTTTATGTAGAGAATCCAAGATTTTTAAGATGCCTTCCATTTCTGGAAACAGATGTATTTATAGGCGAGAAGGTGGGATGAGCTGAGTGTAACTTGGCATGCATCTCTTTTGGGGTTGGCGACGTGTAATTCGATCCAAAAAAGTAGTTATAGGCGAAGGGACCCGGTCTCCTACTAAAGGACAGTTCTCCTAGAGAATTGCGGCATGTGTGGAGCTCAAAATCTAGTGCATGAAAAGTAGTGCAGGTCAAGGATGACTGGTTCTGTAGCCTTGGGAGCATGACTTCATCTTGTAGCGTATACCTCGGCCTGATATTTCCGATCCGATATTGAAGGCTTGATCCGATCTTCCAGGGGTAACTGGATTGATCGGTTGGTTTTGACTTTGGAAGTGTACACCCATTTTAAAGGAGGATATCTTTGTGTGCTAAGAGATTGGTTTGGTTCGAACCATAGTCAAGCGATCCATAATGAAGGTAAGTATTTGAGAATGAGTTTCAGTCTTGAGTTGTGATATCTTTTGCCAAAAAGCGTGTCAACATTTTGCCTCCTAGAACATATCTTTTTTTGGATAAAGAAGATGTGTTCTGAATCTTCCAGGAATCTCAAATAAAATTCCATTAGAAGTCTGGAAAGCCCGGTTACCTCGAACAATATTATGAAATGTGCCAGAAAATCGACGATGATTGTAATAAGGCCAGAAAACCCACTATTACCGAGAATCATATTAAGGCCGGAAAACCAACAACCACCAATAATCATATTAAAGCTGGAACTCCAGGAATGCCAGAAAACCAGTCGGGCATGTTGGATCGACTTTTGGAGAAAACCAGAAGGACGGGGATCTTGCCAAGATAATTTGTACTTTGGTGTTTGTTGGGAGCAGAAACCATACTCAGATTATGATCTAGTTTTCTTGTCAAATCCTCGCAAGGTAGCTCAGTTCGTCAGGTATAATCCATACCTTGGAATTCGAGCATATGCCATGCCTAGAGGTTCAATTTTTTAGATATAAGCCATACCTAGGAACCTAGGGTCGAGCATAAACCATGCTCGGGGTGTGATTTTTCTAAAGAGATTGAGTATAAACCATACTCGAGATTTAGTAGTTATTATTAGTCAAGTCCTGACAAGGCTCCGTTCGAGTACTATCTATACTCTTATTGGAAGAGAGCTCAATTTGTCATATCCTGAAAAGCAGAATTTAAGAAAGGTACCAACCATACCTTGGGGGACAAGCATAAACCATGCTCGGTTTGAAAGAAGGTTAGGTTTGTTACATCTTGACGAGTGAATTGTATATCCATATTGAGAGAGACAAAAGGTGGTCACATCCTAACAAGTAGAATATTGGTTTCAGTATTAACCGTAACGTAGAGATGAGCATAAACTTTGCTCGGTTTGAGAGACTCGTCACATCCTGATGAGTAAGCCATATGTTCAGGTATCAGCCATACCTTAAGGACGAGCATAAACCATGCTCGGTTTTGGGTTGCGGGCTTTGCCATGTCAAGGCAAAGTACTTAGGTTCGTCAAACATAATCCATGTCTGAGAAATAAAGTTTACCGCTGCTAAACAATATTACAAAAAACCGAAACAAATCCTAATGGGTTTATATCAAATCCGAAGCACGCCTTGGATAAAATCCTAACCCCGTACGTGTGTACTTCAACATAACCACATTATTAAAAAAAAAATAACTGAAATACATTTCTTATATCCTAAGAAATGGAGTGTATTCACATTGATCTAAACTAGATCAGTTGATGATGAAGTCGCAGTTGCTAAGCTTGGGGTCCCTCCCATTTAGGGAGGTACGGGGACCATTCTAAGGAGCTTGGGAAGGTAGCTGTGGCGGTGTGGATTTTTTAACATACTCAGATAGCTCTCAACGTCTAACATATTCCTCAATGAGATCGCATAAGTGTCTGTAATCACTGGTGCCATGACTTACCATATCATAGTACATGCAATGCTTCCCTGATTCACGTTCTCTTGGCTTGCCTCCCTTCTTGGAGGCTTTGGAAAAGGTAGAGATCCTTGTACATTGAGGTATATATCCGGTTGGGAGGAGTTAATGTAACGACCTGCCTTTTCGATTGCTTCAATTCGGTAATTAAACCAACTCAAATCATCCAAAATTAAAGATTGCTTATAGGGTTTAAACAGAAAATACACATAGAATCACACACAAAAAAACAACATAATATCTCACAATGGAAATTTATTCCAATTAATATCAGAGTTATACAAAAAATATATTTTACAGTAAAATATTAATATATACAATACATAGAATTTATATTAAATAAAAAGAACGAACCACAGCTAGCACGTCTTCATGATCTTCAAGTTTCAATAGCTGAAATCTCTATAATCCACAACACTCGTATCTGACCCCGAGCATTCCATGCAAAACATAAAACACAAGCAACTTCGGATAAACAAATAAATATAATTGGTAATCCTAACAATATAATAAACGATTCGAGTATGGTAAATAAATGAACTGCTGAAAGGTATATATTCATGTCAAAATAGGTCGAAGTACATGCGAGTCAACAATAATATGTGCGACAACAAGTAGGGGTGATCTCCAAGTTTCGATAGCTGAAATCTCTAAAATCTACAACACTCGTATCTGACCCCGAGCATTCCATGCAAAACATAAAACATAAGCAACTTCGGATAAACAAATAAATATAATTGGTAATCCTAACAATATAATAAACGATTCGAGTATGGTAAATCAATGAACTGCTGAAAGGTATATATTCATGTCAAAATAGGTCGAAGTACATGCGAGTCAACAACAATATGTGCGAAAACAAGTAGGGGAACATTGCATAGACAAGCAACATCTTAAATTTAAGGTGCAGCTAAGTATATAAGCCAAGATAAGCATGCATGCAAGATCTTCTTGCCAAACCAAATACAAGGCACGTATGGGGATACTTTAATACAAATAGAGGGGACCCACGTTGCAAAGCATAAGGACATCAGTTACTAATTCAGTTTTAACTTTCTTGCAAGCTTCAAGATACCCCAGTAATTTGAACTAAGAGAGTAGCAGATTCCAAAGGAAACATCATTAAAATCATTACCCAGGTAACATAGGCATGTTAATATGAAACATGCAAACAAGGGGAGCTCAGTCTAAGGCCAAAGATATAACAATAAGCAAGTATAATAAGGACAACAACTATGGCTTAAGCAACAATTCAAAATATTCAAGCCATCCACACACAGTCCAAGAATGTGTAAGTGCAGTATCTCGAGCCTGGGCCGAGGAGAATACGAGGTTTGATAGATTCAGGTAAACAAGAAGGCCCAAAACTCAAAAACAATGCAGTATCCTAAAGCTTGATACAACCTTTCATTTTACATAGGCAACATAGTATATGCGTTCCATTTATACGCATGAAAAAAATACTTTAGTAATAGTATATGGTGGTTGAAACCAAACTATGCATGATAGTGGGAACTCAAGCTAATTCAATGAAACAAGTATAATACATTATAAGTCAGGCAAAAATTTAGTAGTGTCAGAACTTACACCTTCCAGTTTTAAGAATAAAGCCTTAAGGGTAAAATATGCAGACCCATTTTTTTTCATACAACAAAGCACCAGGTGGACAAGAAAATTGAACATGCATTGTAGTGGAATTTTAATGGAAATTGACAGGCTCACAAGGAGCTGCATATGTTATGTGACAACAAATCCAAGGGGTGTCTATAATTCATACAAGTACATAGATATTAAAAATTCAGATCTGGGCAGTGCATAAGCTTATAACAGTGCATACTCATGCTAATATTGTATTATAGGTAACTTATATATATATATATATATATATATATATATATATATATATATATATCAAAGAGTGATAACAGTGAAAGGCATGCGCATGGAAATCTAGTACAACATATAACGTGTGTTCACAAATTCATATAACAAGTGCAATCAAGAATTCAGGCTTCAACAAACTAGCAATGCACAACAAGTGACGATTACGGTCAAAAATCAATGTGGGGAATAATGAACATACAAGATGAATTCTAGCTTAAATATGGAAACCAACAGTGGATCAAACTGCTCACACGCGGCAAAACTAGCATAACGGTGGTTATGGTGATGCACAAGTCTAGAACGCATAGTATTTGAACATGTGCAGGCACATGTATCGGATTAGGACAGGGTGGACAGTAAAAATTTAAGGGTATTTACGGACTCAAACAGTATTTCGGCGAAGGCAGTGCAACATCTTGGTGTCCACATATGCTGTAAATACGCATATACACACACACACCCCAATATATATATATATATATATATATATATATAGGAAAGTTTATTTAGATACAAAATTTTAACACAAATGGTGACATAATTGATTTGCGCTATTGGATCACCCCACGAATTTCACCTCTCCATACAAAGACAAAAAGATCCAACGGTTGAGGCTTCGTGTCTTTTTGTTTGTGTGTAATTTTGTGTCCAAACAGCCAGTCCTTACACACACACACACATGTAACAACCACCACCTATTTACCTACAATTCAAAAATAATGACAGAATATAAACCAAGGTAGCGGCCTATTTAGGCATAAATGCAAGTCGTTTTCGTATATATATATATATATATATATATATATATATATATATATATATATAGAGATACACACACACATACATATGAGTGTACATATACACGCACACATAAACGGTCCTTACATTTATACCCCAAATTCAAGTAAATAATCGCTGAAATTAAACCAAAGACAACCATCGAAAATGGTAGGGGATGCAGCAGTAAAACAACCCCAAACAATCATACTCGGTGCAATACAAAGAAGTGAACTTGGAACAAGTTTAATTGTGAGATTAACTCACGTTAGATCGACAGGCGGATAACGGATACGGGTTGCTTCATGGCGCCACAGGGTTGGAGCAACGGTGCGAACTGGCAGGCTTGCCATGCCAAAAAAGAAGAGGAGGAGGAAGCAGCCACTGGGATGAGAGAGCAACGCTCGGATCTGGAGAGCAGGCTGGCGATGCTTGTTTGGCGGTGCGTTGTCAATGGAACCAGCGTTGCTCGAAGGAGGAGCATTAGAAGTTTTGCAACGAGTTCAATCTTACCGGTGATGAACCTAGTAGCGCCGATGGAGACCGACAACTCGAGTTGGTCAGCATGATTTGCAGTGGAAGGCGAAGGGGCCATGCTTGCGGTGATTTGGCACTCAAGGTGGACGACGACCATTATTGAACTGATTTGATTTAGGGGAAAAAGACGCCATTCTCGGGTTTTCACTACCGCAAATAATCATCAAAAATTGATTCAAACGAAGTGATTAAACTTTGATGTTTTCAATATAAAATTGTTTAAATCACTTCTAAATGAAAATAACAAATTTCAAACATCAATATTTTATTATAAATTGATTTCATGATTTAAAACAATACATTCTAAGTTTAGTTTATCGGTTAATGCTTATTTTAAAACATTTTAATTCAATAATTAAATTTAACTCAATAACTTAAACGGTCAAAATTAATGAGATGTTACAATCTCCACCACTCAAAACATTTTGTCCTTGAAAAGGAGAGTTTGTAGAAGAAAAAAAATATGTATATAACAAAATATTCTTACTTAAACAAAGTTTACTAAGTTTTAGAACAATATAAATTATAGGATTTCAAATTCGAAAATTCGTCCTTACATTTTTAATTAAATTTAGTTGTTATAACTCTATTTATTAAATTTACAATCTTGATTTCAAACACTTTTATTAAAGTTCGAGTTATAGTCTAAACTTAAAATATTCATAACAAAACTTTAATTTTGAAAATATGATTCTTGCTTTTGAAAATAATTTTTGAAATCAGAAATAAGTATTTTATTAAAAATCCAAAGTTATTGTATTTCTCAACATATTTAAAATTTTCATTTCTTAGTTTATTATGTTGAAGTTATATAAATTTAGTTGCATATTATTGATTTGTTATTTAACATTTGAAAATACTTGATAACTCGAAGTTTAACAAGTTTACTATCGTTCTTACCGACGTAAGGCATATGCTGGCCAAGCGCACAACTAGAATCTTTAAGTACTTAATACCTTGTTTCAACTACCAGTAAAAATACTTTAAACATTTAAAATAGATATGGAAAATATGTTCCTCCATGGATGGCGGTTACTCGGTGGTAACGCTACTATCCTGTAGAATCGCTTGTAACCATGGGTATCACACCCCTCGAATTTCGCCATGGTTGTTTCCATAGATCGCAGTTATACAGCGGTTATGCCACTATCCTAGTGGAATCACTTGTACTATAGGCATCGTGCCCCTCAAATTTAGCTATGGCTTCTAGATCACAGTTACACGGTAGTTATGCCACTATCCCAATGGAATAACATGTAACTGTAGGCATCGTGCCCCTCGAATTATGCTAAAACAGATAAGTATAATAATTAACATGATCCCACCGAGTGGGATTCCAATATCAATGGATACTCCAGTAATCAGAGCACCAACATAGCTAAGATTTTCAATTTTCAATGGACACTCTCAACAAACGCCACAACAACCCCTCTCATTAGGAATTGCGATTTTCAATGAAAGGTACTTCCCATATCTTCATTTCGAAAACATATATACTATATTTATAGTACTTTATTTCACGTTTCACATATATCGCACTTACATAAATATCAATTTACATAAGATTTCATTTTCAACATCATATTTTGAAATATGTCATTCTTATGTAAATTCCATTATATAATGGTTCATTTTAAATCAATTAACTTCCACATCAGTAGCTTAAGAAATTAATCATAATTCTTATATAAATCTTCCATATATAAGGCACGAAAACCTCATATCAAATATTCAAAATCAAGAATTCTCAAAATTCCATTTCAATACCAATTCAGTTTTGGTTTTACAATCAATTTGAATATTCAATATCATTCCAAATCTGGTTCATATTCACAATCAATTCATTATTAAACATCACATTCGATTTGGGTTACATATCACAATTTTCATTATCGAATTGAATCTTTACATTCAATCATTTTGATTTAAATTGCTCGAATCAGAAATATATATTTTTGTTTCAAAATAGTTAAATACACAATAGTTTGAGTAAAATAATAAGCTTAATACAAAATGGTCTTAAATTAAATAAATAGGTTTTGGTCTAAAATAGTTTAAATAAATTAGATTTGTTTTATAGAATAGGTTTGGATAAATTAAATGTATTTTGATACAAAATAGTTCGTAGAATTATTTAGAATTAAAATAGATTTGGTATAGAATAATTAAATAAGATAGACAAGTTTAATACTTTAGTTCAAATAAAACAATGGTAAAACATATAATAAACAATACTAATTCAGAAATTATTCCAATTCGATCCAATTTTCCTAACCTTTCGCATTTTAGCTAACATCAATTCCGATATCGAAGTCAAACTTAAATTTGACTTAAGATTCAATTGAAAACTTTTCAGCTAGAACCAAATGTTCAATTTAGATCACAACTCAAATTTCTCATTCAATTTCTCATTTTCAATTTTCATTTAATGTTTGAATTCTTCATTCATTCCATATTATTGGTTTTTAACAACTTCCGAATTTCTAAATATTACGTTCATCACTTAAATCAATTCTTCACAAGTTAAATTTTACCTTTTTAATCTATTAGACCATTAAACTTAATAGAATCCTTAATTAGCCAATTTAAAATTTGAATTTAAACACCATTTAAACTTTGTTTTTGTCTTCAATTATCAACATACTAACTAAATTTTAATAAATCAAAGTCATTCATCAAATTAGTTAAGTTGATTTATACCTTCAATTGATATAAGCTTGTAATTTGATATCAAACCATTTGATTCATTGGGTAAAGCTAAAAGAAATTTATCTCAAATATTATTTTTGTTAAAATATTCCTTGAAACACAATTGTATTCAAGATATTTCAATTTTTCATACTTAGGAAATTTCATTTATCTTCATTTCCAATATTTACTTCCCCTAAGCTTTTGGATTATTTAAATAATTGAAGAATCTATTTTTCAATTCAACAATTGCAGGTCATAAGTTCAATCAATTTTTTCCAGTATATCTCTTCTAGATGTACAATTTCACTGTCCTAATACGTAGGATTATCATTAAACCAACCTCGAGAATCAATTCTCGATTTTTTTTCAATTATTCAAAATATACATATTTACATATTAAATCATGCTTCACAAATAAAACTTCATTTGATCAAAGTGAACAAAGTTACCAAAATGGTCTCCCTCGCTTTGAGTTTCGAGAATCAATTCCAATGACGAAGAATTATCATCGAAATTAGTTTCTAGCGACGAAAGTAGGTTCTTCATTCATATATTTTCTTCTTGAAAATATTTCAGAAAATCAATTTAAACATTTCTATTTGAAAATACTTGTTTATACTACTATTATTTTTCAAAACCAATTTCAAAATTTTTGGAATTAGATTCTCAAGTTTGGCAAACGATCTCCTTTGTTATGCTAAATTCATTTTATTCCACTATTTATCTTTAATTGGAATACGTATTTCTTATCAATTAAATAATAGTAAAGCAGAACCTTTTAAATCTCCCCACTTAATTGTAGGAGATTTCTCTCTTCTCCTTACTTCTCTCGAGATATTTTATTTTTAAATTAATTTACCATTTCACATTTATTTAGTATTTCTCTAACATTATTTTACTTCTTTAAAAATTATATAGTTTGATATGAACATTTCAAAATTTTCACAATTATTTATTAACTGTCAGCTCCTATCAATTTATATTTAAGTCCACATATTTAAATTAATTACAAAAATCCAAAATTTAAATAATTTAAGTTAATTTAATTAACTAATATTTCTTTTGAATACTAAAAATGATAAAATCATGTTCTTTAGCTCCAAATACCTGCACTTCAAATTTTCTACTATCATTTTGGTTTCTCTTATGTCTTTCTAATATTTTATATTTAGTACCATATTTTAGAATTAGGTTCAGAATATTAAAACTATTTAAATAGTTTTGACAAACTATTATTCGTTGATTTGTTTAATAAAATAAATCACATAGGATTAACCATATTCAAATTAATAATGAAAAAAAAAATCAAACACATAAATGCTTCTATCACATAATATAAACTATACACATAAATAACTATCACAAGTTCAAAATTGAACTCATTTACGTCAATATATTTATCGTGTATTACATTGTAACATTAATGTCAAACGCTTACATTTTAAATGTTATTTATTTATTTATAAAACACCGTACGATATAACTTAACATTGTACATTTAAGTCAATATATTTAAATTATTTATGTGGCTTTGATAATTTAACAAATGGATCCAATAAATTATTGTTAATTCATCTAATTAACGACAAATATGATGTTTTAAAATGTATATCATGTTCATATCAATAGAAAGAGCTAAATTAGTTTTTCTTTCAAATATAAAGTTAAAAAAGTCACATAGTTTAAATAATATATGTTAACGATAATAGTTTTTTTAATATATTATACACTTACCTTAATAAATTTGTCATAAATTAAACAAATAATTTCCACTTTAAATACCTACATTTTAATATTTCTACAATTATTTGTTGCACCACCTCAATTCTTTCATGATATTTTATATTTCAATCCATATGTTTACACTACTCATGAGATCATAAATTCTAATTATTTAAATAACCGTAAGGATATTTAATCCATTTTTCTAATAACTCCAAAAAATATACGTTAATTTTATATGTATGTTCATATTAATTTTTTTTAAATTTTCCATGTAACTAAAGCTGTTAATGCAAAAAATAGCATTGACACCCAAGAGGTGTTTCAACACTTTAAGATTAATCAAAACAAGGTTAAGAACAAGGAAATGCAGAAAAAAGTAAGACTAGAGAGTGTTTATATTGGTTCGACCTCATTTTTGGCCTACGTTCACTTTAATCGATGATTCCATTATGATCTTCATCATTACAAGTTACACGATCACTTCAATTTTATACATCTTTTCCATTTTCACAATTCGATCTCTTTTCTCTCTCTACAATATCTTGAATTCACCATGGAAATAATTAGATCTCGTTGATAGCAATGATTATCGTGGACTAGATCTTTAGTATTCGAGCTTGGCGATGTTCTTTGATGATTTCACGATGATGGAAATGACTGAATGAAGTTTGATGGAGCTTTAATGAAGTTTGAGATGCTTTAGCAATGTTGAGAAATGAAAATGGCAGCCCTTCTGGGTAGAAAAATTCGGTCCCTTTGATGTGTGAGAAAACGATGTATTTATAGACAAAGTTTGGAGTGAAGTGGCAGTTTTGTAATTTGGTTTATGTAGAGTCATGGATCGGTCGATGACCCGACTCATGACGGATGACCTGATTTCAATAATGGACAACCCGACTTCATATTTCTTTACCGACCCATATTTGGGTCGTGTATGCTTCTGTGCGCCTTAAACATATATTGAATGACCTATGAACTCTGCCCATGCACATTTCATTATGCCCAGTATTTCCAAGTGCGATTATAAGTGTAGCCGACTCATGCATATATTTAACACGAACGTCCCAGTTGTGCCATGTGGCACTATTAATAGCAAACCATCCATACTTTTACACCTATGTGACCCACTGCATAACCAATGTATACATGCTCCAGGTAATCTATTCTTCCACCAACCCAATATTATGTTAATACCAATACAGTTGATGGTTGCTGAACCTACTTGAAGCCAGAGAGAAAAGTGTGCACGACCCATCGTTATATCATGTTTGATCGACTCATAACTTGACTTACTCACACGTGGAGGATGCATAATGACCCAAACATTGTGATAAAAGGTTCGATCTATATGATGTTATACATGACGGCGACCCATTCTTCTTTCATATTAAAATAAGTGGTCCTTATATATTTCACATGTCCATTCTTCTTTTGTGTAAGCAATTATTTCTGGAGCGATCCATGTCACGTGTACTTGACGTGTGCCTAAAATATATGAAACCACCCCATGCATTTTATGCCACATCATTATTATATTTATGGAGCAACCAATATGCACGATCGACTTGATCATTGTCATATGCAAATGACCCATTGCTTTATATTGATTCCTAACGATTCACTGTTGCACTAAACATTGCTGACACATAATTCCAATGTCATCCAATACTTCTAAACAACAATTTATATGGTTGCCGACCCATTATCTTGTATGTTGCAATATGAAACGACCCATCTTCAATGCATGGTTGTTGATCCTTTATTATATGCTAACCTAGTCCATCATATATATTTGCCACATGTCACACAAACTTGTCGTGTATATTATCTATCTCATTGCATGCTATATAACTGACCCATACATTTTACTCACAATATAACCATGCACGTGCTCATGTAGATGAATTTCCCAGTGAAAGCATCATCGACCCATCTATGCGAGGAATGCCCAATCCAATACGTTACTTTTGATCAGTGTTTCAATAACGGGGTTAACATTTGCCCCTCAAAGTTTTTGTTCTCTGAAAGAAGTATAGGCTTCGAAATTTCAATAGTGATGATGCTTGTTTGTGGACCGCAAGTGACTGACAATTCTTGATGGGTCGTGTGTGTACATTTTCTATAATGGATAACACGCAGTTTGAATTTGACGGGTCATAAAAGTCCACGTCAGCTTAGCTTTGTATCCTCATTTTCAGATCCATTTCTTTTCTCATTTTTTTATTTTGAGAATACATTTATACTTTCCTTGCACTACAAGAAAAACAACTTTCAATCATAATTGAAGACAGCTTTTTGGGTCCAAATGTTGTCAAATTTTGGTCCACCTAAATTCACTACTCGATGAAATGCTTCCGTTGAATTCAAAACTGGCTGAAAATGCTGATAAAATATTTACCCTAATCAACGCGCATGGCTAACATCCTGCCTTCATTTTAATTTCCCTCTACCTAAAATATTTAGTTTCCCTTTTCCTCCAGTTTCATTTCCCTCTTTCGATTTCATTTCCCGCGTTTGATTTCATCTTGCGGTAAAACCCAATTTTATCATTTCATAGTTTCTTATTTCCCTGCACTAGTTCCTTTTGTTCATGTACTTCGATTGATTTAGTTATAATTTTTCTGCTGTATATTTAGTTCGATCGATTTATTTTTCAATTGATTTAATTGTTTGGCTTTCAATTTGGTTGATTTAATTACTTAGCCCTTGTACATTTAGTTCAACCGATTTACACTTATTAGTGAAATCTATAGTATACGTCGGACAACTTAAAAAATCAAGAATAGATACCTCAATATGTTTTTTATTTGCTTTCTTTCACATATTTGAAGCCACAGCCTTCCTAGTTGAAAACTGTTGTGTACATATATAACTGGTTGAAAATTGCTGTGACATATATACCTGCTTTTGTACATATATACCTGGTTGTGTACATGTATGTCTTGTTTAAAAATGTTGTGACATATATAGCTGCTTGTGTACATATTTACCTGCTTGTGTACATATATCGTTGATTGAAAATTGCTTGTGTCTAGAGGGAAAGAGCGGCAACAAGTAATGATTTGAGTATGTGTGAATTGCAACTAGGGAGTTGTGCACATGAGCTATAATTAACCATTTGTTTATAACCTTTTTGCTATTTGTATTTTAGATACTTGATTTCATACACATTGTATATGACGATGGACAAAGATTGGTTGCATAAACATAGGTATTAGTTACTAATTTATATTAATCTTCCGATTTGACATACTCTGAATTCTGATAATATAAAGTAATGGTTGTTTTCAATTTTATTTATAGAACAAGTAGAGAGAATGGCCTAGGTGTTCAAAATTTTGTGCTTGATGCTAAAAAAATTTTAGGAGATGTGGAAAAGATTTTGTGTCCTTATATAGACTGTCGTAATCTTAGTCGTCACAACGGAGACACCATTGTTGAGCACCTGGTTATAAGGGGAATGGATCCTAAGTATGAAGGTGGTATGTGGTATAATCATGGGATTAAGTGAATATTGAAAAATCGGTTAAAATGGGTGAGACGTATGACTTACTCAAAGCAATCCACTATGAAGATGAAGTCTATTTCAATCATACTTTTTTTTATGATGACAAAGATAAGGACGGTGCAGAAAAGCGGCATGATGATATACTTAAAAATTTGGAAGATGCTGAAACCCCACTGTATCCTGGTTGCACAGACCATATAAAGTTATCTGTCATTACTACTTTGTATAATTTTAAATGCGATACCGGATTACTGATACTGGTTTTGATAAATTTCTTAACGTCCAACATATGTTTTTGCCGAAGGATAACGTACTCCCTAAGACTTTATATGAAGTAAAAAAGTTTCTAAAACTATTTGATATGGGATTTGAAAAGATTCATGCTTGTGAAAATGATTGTTGTCTTTTTCATAAAAAGAACAAAAATTTAAATAGCTGTCTGAAATGTGGTTCTTCACGATGGAAGATCAATCGGGATACAAAGGAGATTATGCAAGGTATCCCGGCTAAGGTGTTGAGATATTTTCCAACAATTCGAAGATTGAGATTCTGAGAATAATGTTTAGATCTAAAAAAATGGCAGAAGAATTAATGTGGCATTTCAAAAATAAAAGTAGCGATGGAAAGATGTGACATCCTATAGATTCTATAGCATGGAGCATGAATGATGAAAATTGGAAAACATTTTCAGTCGATCCCCGTAATATTAGACTTAGTCTTGCTACAAATGGCTTTAATCCATTTATGTTAAGCTCCAAGTATAGTTGTTGGCCAGTAATGCTTGTGACTTATAATTTGTCACCTATGTTGTGCGTAAAGAAGGAAAATATCATGTTAACACTTCTAATTCAAGGTTCAAAACAACCAGGAAATGATATTGATGTATATCTGGCACCATTACCAGAAGACTTGCATTACTTGTGGAGTAATGGAGCAGAGACAAATGATGCACTAAATAAGACAATTTTTAACTTGAAAGCTATTTTATTATGGAGGATAAATGATTTTCCAGCTTATGGTAATCTTGCTGGATGTCCTGTAAAGGGTAAAAAAGTGTATCCATCGTGTAGTGTTAACACTTATCATCGGTTGCTGAAACATAGTCGAAAGACTATTTATATGGGTCATAGAAGATTTTTATCTATTACAAATCCATTAAGAAAATAGGCATTGTTTGACAACACCATGGAGGATGGGAAAAGCCTAGAATTCTAACCGACAATGATATCTCTTTAAGTTTGAAAGACTTTCCAAATGATTTTGGAAAAGGCACCGAAAGCAAAAAGAAAAATATGGACAAAGATAAAAAAGAAAGATTGACAACGACAATGAAGATGATTAAGAAGATAATGATCCTATTAAAAAAGAGCTATTAAGGTGGAAAAAGAGATCAATCTTTTTTGACTTGCCATGTTGGGAGGTTAGCATTTATATTCCATTTTCTTTATTGGTCTATTACAAGCAAAATGTGGCAAAACTCTAAAGCTTAACTTTTTCTTATTATAGGCACTTCCATTATGTCATAATTTAGACATAATGCACATTGAGAAAAAAAATTGTGAAAGCACACTTAGTACAATGTTGCATGACAATAAATCAAAAGATGGGATTAATTGTAGACATGATCTACAGGATTGGGGAATTCGACATAGCCTTTATGCACAATGGGACCAAAACATATCTTCCACCTGCTCCGTTTACATTATTTGGAAAAAAAATTATTTTGCAAAAGGATTTATGATTTTAAAGGTCCTGATGGTTATTGCTCAAATTTTAAAAGATGCATATCATTGGTGGATTGTAAAATTAGTGGTTTAAAGTCGCATGATTATCATGTTTTGATGCAAGAATTATTATCGGTTGCACTACGAGGTTTGTTGCCCATAAAACCCAGAAAAGCAATTATTCATCTATGTTCGTTCTTCAAATAAATATGTCAACGTGTTCTTGATAGAGAAAAATTATAGCAACTCGACGACGAGATCGTTTAAATATCGTGTGAACTTGAAAGATATTTTCCACCTTCATATTTCGATATTATGATACACTTGACGATTCATCTTGGGAGGGAAGCTCGGTTGTGCGGACCTGTTCATTTTCGTTGGATGTATCCCTTTGAAAGGTATATGAAAACGCTTAAAGATTATGTAAGGAATTATGCACGACCAGAGGGATGCATTGCGGAATCCTATCTCCCAGAAGAATGCATGAGATTTTTTAATGAATTTCGGAGTAAATCGACAAACATGGAAAAAAAATTCGAAATGAAGAGTATGATGATATTGCAATACTTGAAGGATGTCCAATTTCAATGTCCGAACAAGTTACACTGTCTACCAAGGAAAAATAAATTGCTCACTTAGTAGTGTTAATGAATATGGCCGTAGTGGAACTGCTTTTGGAGTAAGTTAATATCATGTTATGTTTCCATTGATTTTTTGTAGTTATGTTTGCGGTTACAACTTGACATTACTTTTATTATACTAGTTTGCATTTGAAGAGTTGCAAAATTTAAACAAGCGCTTAGAAAGAAATGCGACATTACTTTGGAAATATCATGGAGATAATTTTGCTAGTTAGATTAAAAAAAAGTTTGTTACAAAAAATTCAAAATTTTCCTATATGATTTATAAATACTATTTTGAAATACTTGCTTTTTCTTTTTTAAGATTCCTATCGGCTCAAAAGATCATGATAAAGTGTTAAAATGGATTGCTTATGGCCCTAAAAATACTACGTTGCCCTGTAAAGGATTTATTATTAACAGACAACGATTCCATATAAAAGATGTTGATAGAGAAACTCAGAATAGTGGAGCGACCTATGATGCGACCACCATGTGTAGAGCAAGTGTAAAAGACAATTATCAAGTGGTTGATGTGGTCACTTACTATGGAATATTGACTGATATTTTATTATTGGATTATAATATTTTTTATATTACTATTTTCAAGTGTCATTGGGCGAATATAGGAAATGGGACAAAAGTTGAAGATGGATTTACACTTGTTAATTTGCATCAAAGCCAGGTTTCTTTTTCTAGAGACCATTATATTCTAGCATCTCAGGTGAAACAAATTTTTTATTCAAGAGAAAATGATTCTTCGAATTTGTATGTTGTGGTGAAAGCGCCGCAAGAGGTTTTCATGAATTATAGATAGAAGATTTTATTGAAGAAAACAACTATGTTGTAAGAGATTGTGAAGAAATCCAGGACTTGGTTGAGGATGCTAGTTATGTTAGGGAGGATTGCGAAGGCATAATTGTGTAGTTCTAATGTCATGTTTTATTTTGGGTAGTCAATTATAAGTTTTGATTTAGATTTGATGTTTTATGTAATGTTGAATTGTAAAACCTATTGATTTGGAACTTAATGCAAGTCTTTTAAGCTTGGCATGTTAGCATTTAAGCATTTGAACTTGGCAGTACCATAATTTTCTGTTTTGATACCTCGCATTTTGAGTATTTTCTTGTCAATTTTATATTTATGTTATTGGCAAATAATTTAATTTGTTCACAAAGTATATTATCTAAATGTTCACCTTTTTGGCATTTATAAAGGTTACATAGCCAATGGTGTTCAAATAAGTAATTAACTGGAGGAAGAAAAGGGTAAGACTGTGTTGTTGCTGCTTTTCTTCTTTTGCCTCACTGTACAAGGTTTGCAATATTTCACATATTCGTTTTGTTTCCAGCATTGCATATAGGGTGTCATCCTTGATTAGCTCTTGCTGCATGGTTATTTTAGTTCATAGATACACAATTATATTTCTCAGTAAAAATAATATACAACAATACCACAAACTAATGATGGATGTCCTTTCTGTTCATAGATGGACAACTATGATATATTTTCATTTTAATCGCGTTTCTAGTTTCATGTGGTATATGCTTATAGCACCGGAAAGAACTTGACATTATAACTTATCATCGTTGTAACACCTCGAAAATTTTTAACGACGCTAAAGATGATGAATTAAGGAATAATTAGTGTGAAATACACTGTTAACAATGAATTTAAGGAAAACTTAATTAAATATTCAGAATTGAGTAAAACAGACTGCAGCATTGCGTCCATCTCGAAATTCTGGTCAAGATAGACACTTGGTTTGCGTAAATCGGACACTGTATGAAGAAGTTATTAAGGTTTGAAGTTTTATGAATATAAGGTAGATATATATACATATAAATTTAAAAATATTCAAAAATCAGTAAAACCAGAAATCTGGCACGTAAATCGAGGAAGGGCCGACATACTGAAGTTGACTCGAGACCCTACTGGGTCGACTTAGGGGTCGACTCTGGCTCATAGGGTCGACCCCGGTGTCGACCTAGGGGTCGACACCCATGAAGGGGGTCGACCTACCTATGGCTCTGGAAACTTCTTTTCTGAGCCTAGACGATTTTGGAGCTAGATTCATGAACCCTAGGCTATATAAAGGACCATAGACCTAGGTTTTATTCATCTAAAAACAATGGTGACGACGAAGCTCCGCTGCAACGAAGATTGAATGGCCAAATCTACTCCAAATATAATTCAACAAACGCTATACAAATTTAACGATTGCTACAACAAATTCAGCGATGGCTACAACAACTTATTCAACATGTTCTTCGCAGTAATTTGGATCCATTACTTTAGATCTATTCACTATGAGTTCATGTTATTTTTAGAACTGAATATTTAAATAGTAATCGGGACATGTATATAAAAATTGGATCTTGAATCGGTGCCTAATCGGTTCTATTATGACTTATTTATATCGTCACCAAGTCTAACCTTGTCATAATATGTCCACTCAGTTTTTATGCCTATTTCTACCATTATGTTATTGATTCGTTATTATGCATGTTCTGATTCTATTCTCTCCCTCCTTTTCCCTTTTTATAATTATATAGTCAGGCTACCTTCGAGCCTAGGCCTAACATTGAAAAATGCGAACATGCGAACGATTGGGAAAGACATAATTTGGGGCATAATTGGTATTGGAAAATATGGATCTAAATTTGGGCATAAGTTTGGAAATATACGAATATGGATTTGGGGACATATGTCTTGTTGCATAATATGAATTTAGGCATGCATTGGAATATATGTAAATATGGAATTGGGTACAAAATGAGACATGTCTAAATATTGATTTAGGACATAAATTGGAACATATGTGAATATGAATTTTTTGCATAAATTGGAAAATATGTGGGTCTAGATTTGTGCATAATATATATATGCCTTGATTTATGACATGGGAAAAAGGAGCGTATGGTGCATAATTAAAAGATGAATTAAAAAGGGGCATAAAAGTCTATATTTTGAATAATGAATTGGGCATATAATTAAATATGGGGAAAAGAGACATGAACACCAATAAAGGAATATGTAGAATTATTTGGATAAAAATGGAATGTCTAGTAATTACAATTAGGAATTGTAATTGCAGTTATGACACGAAGTTAGGTTACATTAGTGGTGGAAGTCTGACCGGACCCGACTGGCATATCTAGCAGCCACTAATGTTGAACCTAATGTGAGAGGTCTAAGTGTGCAAATACGAATCGGGCTAAGACACGAGGTTATACCCAACTGCGGAATAAGAGTGCCCGGACCCGACCGACATATCCAGCATCCACACGTTGTAGGCCTAATGTGGGAGGTCTAGCCCATTATAACCAAAATTGGACATGGTAATGAATTGGACTACTTAACCTAATTTAATCCATAAGGATTGTATGATTATGAACTTAAGTTAGGGTTAAGTATAATTGGATGGGTAGTCGGTCGGTTTAGTAAAATAGAGGGGGTGGGTAATATTTACATATAGGCCCACGAACTTAACCCAATAAGGTTATGTAATTAAAGACACCTAGAGGTATACATAACCGGTGGAAAATATAATAAAGCTATGTAATTAAAGACATTCTTGTAGGGTAAGCATAACTTGTAGAAATGATAGAATTAGATATGTGTAATAATCTACTAAGTAAACAACGATAAGTCGTAGTGACGGTGTAAATTAAATTTATGATTAAATGAGAAAGAATGAGGAAAACTTGTAAAATAAATAAGTTATATTTAGTCATAAATGGTAAGTGACATGTTAATTAGGAAACATGTGAATTGAGATATACTTAATAATGTATCAAGGAGAACATGTTATTGTAATGACGTAACCAAGCAAGAATATAAAATAGATTGTGGATTACATACCTTGGGCCCCAATCTAGAGAATAACATGTTGTATGCTTATTAATAAACTTATATGGATTAAGTTATATGATTGAAATTAATAAGCAAGAGAAACATGGTAAACTGGAATAAGAATTCAATATGAATGGGAATAACCAAGTTAAATAGGAACCGGGTGAGGTAAGGCAAGCACGTAAAAGAATGTTTGAACATAGGGTCTAACAACATATTAAAGAAAGGCGTTTGGACCAGTCCGTATGTTTGAGGGTGAATAACCCAACGGGGTAGATCATCGAGGTGTTATAAGACACGAGGGAAGCGCATATTCATCTGATTGTTATGACGGCTCCAAAGGACTGGAAGGGGAGTACGCGGCTTCCTAAGGTACGTAAGGTGCTCCTAGTAGTCCTCTGTGCGGTGATAGATGTCTTATTCTGTACTCGCAGAGGTTGGGTCTGCGCGTAACTACTAGGTGGATCGACCTTGACTGCAGATGTAGCTATGTAGTCAGAATGCTATGTCGAGGTGACACCAGGGTGATTCAATGGTTGTCTCATGAGGAGGTAGAGAGGGTCATGACCAACAATGACAGCAGACCGTCGGATGCCCGTCATCGATAGCCAGCGGGATGCGAACAGACTAGAGCTAAACCCAAGATATCATTTTACCTTTCACTATCGAGGTACGGGGTTGAGGGTATACACCACAGGGATGTTTAGATTGGTTATTATTAGGGGCGGTCGCTTAGCCCTATAGTCTTTAGTAGTTGAGGGAGGGGCCGAGGTGGGGCCATAGCCACCATGAAAAACAGACCCAAGGAATATCTGTATTTGAAGGCACTTAAATGCGGCCTGTACAGATATGGAAAAGCTTCCGGCCGAGTTTTGTGTTTCTTTTTTGAGGCATCGAGCTACAATTACAGTACATATGTGGGACAGTCTAGATACATGCATATCTACTCTGGGTGGTGTATCGTAGACTAGAGGGAATTATTCCGATAAGGAATCTGATTCGATCGATGGTGGCAGTCTGTATGCTTACGTAGCATAGTAATGACAGATATATGCGGAACGTAACATTGTTATATAGAGATCCATACGTCACTCCGGCGTAGGATGAGGGACTGCGTTCACTACGGTGCTGACCGTGCGAGTGGGTTACCATGGGGGTGTATCTCAATATTGAGAGATATCTACATATGTTGTATTAGGTGGATCCATGGGAAAGTAAATGGGTACAATGCGCATATAAGTCTTGAGTGCTATTAACCCAAGTAACCTAATAATCAAGAAAAAGTAATGGAATGGTATTAGTAGCGATCATTCTATTTATGATATACAAGTATCTGCGCGGTGCAGAGAAATGTATTTAAGAAGCACGCAATATATCATGTTCATCTTATCTTTCTCAGTTCACACTTGTTATTGTTACTGTTATCTTGTTCTTCTAGTTTTATATATACCTGCCATGATACTTTTATTTATTTATATTTAGAAGTAACTGGACTCGCCAGACTTTATGTCTGACCCTTTTTGTTTCCTTTTCTTTCTCTTTCGTCCCCCCCCCCCCCAAGGTTCTCAGGGTGGAAGTGCTTAGGGTTGATTTGGATTCTTTCAGCTTAGCTTGGATTTTGGATATAGATGTACTGCTTTGACTTCATGTCAACTCTCTTATGGCTTTGCAAGGGAAATATGGTTTTATGCTTTTGTACTCTGATATTTTTGGCAAGACATATTATTTATGTAATTAGTTACTTATGATGTAAACTCAGTATTTGGGACCATTATGTTTTGATTTAAATAAAGTTCTTAATTCCATTGCTATTTTACATGTATGTCTTGTGCTATTGTGTTCTTATTTACCTATAACGCTTCACGGAACTTAATGCATTCCCTTGGTGAGTGACATTAACGGACGTGGGGTGTCACAATCGTAGGCAATTTCATGTATAAAATGAGATAATGCATAGGAATGGTGCAACCAGTTGAAATATAACAATATAAAGGGCAAAGAAGACGCTCTAGAAGAGAAAGGACGAAGAAGAAGAAGATAACCCTGAAACATCGGACTTGCTGCAATCTTATAAGCTGCGCCTGCTGCGTCTTGAGAATTATCGAGGGCAGATTGCGTTCTCTTTTCCATTCAGAAAAAAGGCAATTAGGTATATTTTAATTTTTTTCGATCTTGTTTGATTATCTCCCTTCTGTTCTGATTCTCTGTATGAATACTAGACTGCAAATTAGATTCTCCTTTTTCCCTTTTTTACTTGATAAGTTTAATTATGGAGACAATTCATGATTGTTCTAAATTAGAATGGATGAAATAAATTAGTGAATCAATAGGAACGTACCTGTATTTTTTATTGATTTTAAATTTTTATGTTATTAATTTGAAATTCATACAACATAGTATAGGAAAAAAGACGAAGAACGAAGACGATAAAAATTGTATTAGAGTTGGAAAAAATTGACAAAAGTTGTTTTGTACTCAAGTTTATGTTACAAAACACATGCATGTATGATCTGATTGCAATCCCTTCTCTTTTTTACTTTCAGATATAACTAATCATGTGTTCTTTATTATGTTTTTATTGTAACTGCAGCAAAGTGGAAGACAATCACATTCTAGGAATGTTACAACCTAAAAGCATCTGGTACCTCATCGGTCTTGGCTCTTTGGCGACCATTCAGCGTGAGTACGTTGCATTGCATGCATTTATCATCTAAGCAATCAAGTTAAAATTTTGTGTGAATGTTAAAATTATCACTGGAGTTGTTGCTACAAAACTTTTCAAAGTAACTTATTACCAGTAATGCCTGGTATAAATGCAAGTGTTAGGGGCAGCTAACTACAAGCTGGTGGATCCTTTGTACACCAATAATTATATAATAATAATTATATGAATAAGTATGAGTGGTACTGTGGTAGTAACATATGATTTTATGGAGCCTAGAATTGTTTTCTAAATATAAAAAGCAACCTCTTGCAATGCCAGAATTATAGCAGCCCAGAATTTTTTTTTGAGTGAACGACAACAATTTTTTTTGTCGTCTAGGGCAACCCAATGATCCGAGCCGGCCTGCGTATAGGGCTTGGGAAATACTAGAAATAAACTTGACTTTTTTGATTCCTAGGGTAGGTTTTGTGTTTAAGGTAGGTTTTGATATTTATATGTAGGCCTCTCTGTGTGTGTGTGTGTGTTCAGTAGTCCATCATCATGCACTTGGGTTATAATGCTACAGTAACAAGTAAACACTCTCCATACTGTTTGCTTGATTTCCTGGGCAAAGCAGTGCATGAACATTAGAGAACACCAGAAAGAAGTGTTGAATCCCATGAAAATAATAATAATAATGACAATTGCGAGTTTTTTAAATAAAAGAAAGGCATACACACCTGTAATTTGGAAACATCTTTTAATCCTAGTAGTTTTTCATGTCGTCTCCGTGGTTTTGGCACTTTTTTGCATCTGAAAGTGAATCCTATGGGAAGAGAAAATTGTTTTATTTAAAGAGAGAAGAAAAGTCTATCATATTAATTGCATGGACATACAATTACCTTTTGTCTGAGAACTGGTTATTGATACCTGAGGTTTAGGTGGGTTAGTGCTTTTTTTTGTTATGGTTGCTATTTTCTGTTTGAAGAAATGTTTTGTGCTATGTAAATGCATGTGGTGATGCCTAGTTGTTGACATGTGAGTCTTGTTCCTGTCTATGTAAGTGCAGTCGCGAATTGTATTGCCATTGAAGTTTCTAGCCTTTTCAATGACTAGCAACTGCTTCGGCTTGCTGAATTGCTGAGCCAAGAGTGGATGTACCCACGACTTGCTACTCCGAAATAGTAAGCGCAAGCTTGCTGCTCTGAAATAGCAAGCCATGGCTTGCTGTTTAGAAGCAGCAAGTTGTAACAGCCCGGAATTTCAGAACCAATTTTTATTTTTAATTTAAACTATTTTTAGGCATATGGAGTATAAATTGGTTATTTTTACAAAATAAAAACTTGAGAATAACTTAAATAAATTGTTTAAGTGATTAATTTTAACTTATTTGATAATTATAGCATGTATTGATTGTAAATAAATTTGGTGATTCTATTCCTTTTTTTATCACATCTTCACTTATAATATATGTTTATATTATCTAAAGATTTTTATCTATTTTATACTATTCCATTTTGGAGTCACTTTCATGTTCTTATATAAAGTCTCGTTCAAATTTTCATTTATACTGTTTTTATAGTTCGTATCTGAAAAAAATACAAATTTATATGTGCCAAAGTTGTCCCCTTTATTAACCTATTTGATATCATTTATTACACGATTTTATTTTTCAACTCATAGTTATCTATTTTAAATTATGGGAGAACTAAATATGATTTTATATGTTTTATGCTTGATTTTTTTCTCGTATTCATTTGTGAGAAAAATAATCATCATAATTAGACTTTTATGTATGTTTTTTAAATTCTAATTTTAATACATACTAAATCAAAACTTCACATATTCATTTGTTATTTTATAATGATTTAAACTGTCAAGTAATTAATTAATCATAGTACATGTGTCATTTTAATTCAAGGTTTAATTTTTTCCTTTTATGGGCAACTACAATTTTAATCTTATAAATCTTCCTAAACAGAAGCTTGATTATATTTTGTAATTCTAGTTTTCAAATTATGACAAAGGTTAAATTTCATTTTGTATGCATATATATGATTTAGAGTTCAATTACTAACTTGAATGAATGTGCAAATAATAAGGAAAATACTACACCTTTCCTTTTTTCATAAATGTCGGCCTTAATTACTTAATCATTCCTTTGGTTAACATATGTTAACTTTTTCCTATTAGTAAAATTTCTTTTAATGCATTTTACACACATGCACTTGCATAAATATTTACTATCACATATTTGTTTTAAAATAAATTTTGGACAACAAAGGCATGAAATATTCTGTAATAATTGTCATTAACTTGATAAAATAAAATAAAAAAGAGAAATGAAACAAAGGAAGGCAATGTATAAACCTCTACGCATGAAGATTTTTTTTCTTTAGGACATCATTTTAATTATGGAAGTAAAATTATATCTTTTAATCAATCGCATGAATTAAGACTATCTTTCCAAAATAAAATAAGTGTGCCATTAACGAGATGCGTTAATAAGAGATTTTTTTGGTGAAGTCTTATTCTTTTGAATTAAAGATGTGGTAATAAATGCGGTTATGGTAATTAACTTTCAATAAATGTTTTTGAATCACCTATTGTAATAAATCACTAGTATTTATGGTCGTTGTAACTTATGTAACACCTGTTTAGACCAAAGATTAAAACATATTTTAGGATAGTATTACACCAAAGGTTGTTTTTTAAATAAATATTTTAGTATTTAGATATAATAATGGGTAAGATTTTTGGGATATAATAAATGATTGGAAGAAGATTAGCAACTGTTATTTAATAATATATATCTACACATAACCATGCTTTAAAAAAATTAACAATAAAATATTATAAAAATACATCCATCTTCTTCAAACCCTAAATACATAACGTAGCCGCCGCCACTACATGAAACGATTGGCTGAAAAAGCTTCCACCTTCTTCCACTAATTCCCCTTCATTACTCAATAAAACTCCATCCTCGTTTGGTGTTTTTGGTAGAGATTCATTCACTCTACAATCCTGTACGGAGTTGATCAGTTCTCATCGCGTATTGCGCCCGAACCAGAGCCCCAAACCCACGGCCTTGAGATCGCCGCCCATCCCCCAAGGCTCGATCGATCTCCGCCATAGTGGGTCCCCCTTGCACGCCTTCCTGTGCTCTCCATCGCAGTGTAATCTGATCGTGCCAACTCTGTCTTGTTTGATCGGAAATTCCAACCCTAGAATTGAACTAATTTGAAAAAGCATCGGCCTTGGTCTTTTAAGGAAGAAGAAGGTGGAAATATTATTTAATTATTTAAAACTAATTTATTTTAAATATTTACAATGTAAATCTAATCATATCTCATTCATATTGAATTAGAATAACACGATTTCTGAAGCGTTGCGATCGTAGAGACGAGGTCTACATTTTTAGGCTGCAAAGAAGCGATTCTGAGCTGACTGAATTTTGGGTCAAATTTGCAGATCTGAACTATTCCAATTCAAAAGAACGGTGAGAAATCCTATTTTATTTTTAATATTATTTATTTTAAAATAATTTAAATAAATCGTAATTGTATTCTCATTGATTCGCTGTATATGCTATGTTACGTGATTTGATTTGTATGTGATGTGTTAATATAGATTTGTTAGTTTAGATATTTTGTTAATATAGATTTGTATGTGATGTGTTAATTAGAATAAATCATTTATGTTGATATTTTGTTGAATCATATATATTCAATAAAAATGGAGCATCATGTTTGTTTATTGAATTGAATTAGAATTTTCAATTCGATAAAAATCTCACCTTTGTATATTTTATTGAATTGAGTTAGAATTTTCAATTCAATGAAAAGATAACACCTTTGTATATTCTATTGAATTGAATTAGAATTTTCAATTCAATGAAAAGATAACATTTTTGTATATTTTGTTGAATTAAATTAGAATTTTCAATTCAATAAAAATATCACCTTTTGTTAATGTTGGATTGAATTAGAGTTTTTAATCCAATGAAAATATCACCTTTTGTTAATGTTGGATTTAATTAGAAGTTACAATCCAATAAAAATATTGTTTTCGTTGTTATAATTAAACTTGCAACAAAATGGACATTTGGTTAAATAGCAAAATTAGTTAAACAAAAATCCTTATTTTTGTTTATTGAACTTGTGACACCAAAAATGAAATTTATGTAAATAGAAAAATTGTTCATGTTTTTAATCAAAACATGAATTCATTAAAATATACAATTTTAATGCTGAGAAAATGAATAGATTTAAAAGTTATTTTTTATTTGCATTTTAGATGTAAATAAAAACATAGATTAAAAAGTTACATTTTTATTTGCATTTTAGATGTAAATAAAAACATAAATTAAAGAGTTACATTTTTATATGCATTTTAGATTTAAATAAAAACATAGATTAAAAAGTTGCATTTTAGATGTAAATAAAAACATAGATTAAAAAGTTATATTTTTATTTGCATTTAGATGTAAATAAAAACATAGATTAAAAAGTTACATTTTTATTTGCATTTTAGATGTAAATAAAAACATGGATTAAAAAGTTATATTTTTATTTGCATTTTAGATGTAAATAAAAGCATAGATTAAAAAGTTACATTTTTGTTGGCACGTTAGATGTAAATAAAAGAGTAGATAAAAAGTTACATTTTTATTTACATCTTAGTTGTAATAAAAATGATAGAATTGAAAGTCATATTTTTATTGTCATTTTAGAGACAATAGAAAGAATAAATTAAAAGTTACATTTTTACATAAAAATGATAGAATTAAAAGTAATATTTTTTATTGTCATTTTAGAGACAATAAAAAAAATAGAATTACATGTGACATTTTTAATGTCATGCCAGTTGAAATAAAAATGATAGAATTAAAAGTAATATTTTTATGGTCATTTTAGAGACAATAAAAAGAATAGAATTACGTGTGACATTTTTAATGTCATGTTAGTTGAAATAAAAGGATAGAATTAAATGTATATTTTTATTGTCATTTTAGGGACAATAAAAAGAACAAAATTAAAAGTTACATTTTATGGTCATTTAAGAGACAATAAAAAGAAGAGAAATAAAAGTTGCATTTTTATTGTCATTTTATATGCAATAAAAAGAATAGATTTAAATGTCACATTTTTTATTGACATTTTATATGCAATAAACAAATAGATTTAAATGTCATATTTTTATTGACATTTTATATGCAATAAAAAGAATAGATTTAAATATCACATTTTTTTATTGACATTTTATATGCAATAAAAAGAATAGATTTAAATGTCGCATTTTTATTATCATTTTATATGCAATAAAAAGAATGGATTTAATTGTCATATTTTTATTGACATTTTATATGCAATAAAAAAATAGATTTAAATGACACATTTTTGTTGACATTTTATACGCAATAAAAAGAATAGATTTACATGTCACATTTTTACTGACATTTTATATGCAATAAAAAGAATAGATTTAAATGTCATATTTTTTAGTGACATTTTATATGCAATAAAAAGAATAGATTTAAATGTCAGATTTTTATTGACATTTTATATGCAATAAAAAAATAGATTTAAATGTCACATTTTTATTGACATTTTATATGCAATAAAAAGAATAGATTTAAAAGTTACATTTTTATTGTCATTTTATATGCAATAAAAAGAACAGAGTTAAATGTCACATTTTTTGTTGACATTTTATATGCAATAAAAAAATAGATTTAAATGTCACATTTTTATTAACATTTTATATGAAATAAAAAGAATAGATTTAAATGTCACATTTTTATTGACATTTTATATGAAATAAAAAAAATAGATTTAAATGTCACATTTTTAATGTCATTTTATATGCAATAAAAAGAATAGATTTTAAAGTTACATTTTTAATTTCATTTTGTATGCAATAAAAAGAATAGATTTAAATGTTAAATTTTTATTGACATTTTATATACAATAAAAAGTATAGAAATAAAAGTTACATTTTTATTGTCATTTTATATGCAATAAAAAGAATAGATTTAAATGTCACATTTTTATTGACATTTTATATGCATTAAAAAGAATAGAATTAAATGTTACATTTTTATTGACATTTTATATGCAATAAAAAGAATTGATTTAAATGTCACATTTTTATTATCATTTTAGATGAAATTAAAATAGTAGACTTAAAATCATATTTTTATTTTCATTTGGTTTCAACAAAAAGAGTGAACATTAAGAAAATATATTTTCAATGAAATTTAGTTTACATTGAAAGAACTAGGCATTAAAATATGATTGGTCTCAAATCATTACTTTTATCATATTAGTTAGGATTAAGAAAATCATATGTATAATTTCTAACATGAATATGGACTGTACTTGGCTTGTATGTGATTGATTGAAAGTAGTTGAAATCGCCAGACGATTTATATATATATATATATATATATATATATATATACGCGTTTCGACAATCGTAACCTAAAACGATTATACCGAAAGATCCCACCGTCGGATTTTCCCAAAACTAGAACCGTTAGGACCGCTTTGGGAAGATCTTTCCATCGATATGAATTTTATTAAAATCCAACAGTTAGATTTCAAGATAAGTGTAAATCAAATTTTGGTAAAAACAGCGCCAGGGCCGCCCATCGACCCGAAGCGTCGTTAAATAAATTTATCTATTTTTAAATAAATGAAAATAGCGATAAATCGTTATTAAATACCATTAACGATATGGAATGATTTTAAACTATATATATGCGAGGATCATTTGAAAAGACCGAGTTAAATCTTATTTCAAATGGTTATACGACGATCTAAATTGAAGATCTTAAAGACGGCGATTGAAGACCGGCGATCTTCACATTGAAAGGATAACTACTGATGCCCGACATTGGCTATCTACCAATAAAGGGTTAAAGTGGTAGTTGTTCGGATGTACTTGTTGATTGTCCGGATATGCGAGTACCTCTCTTCCGTATTGGACATACGGGACGAGGAATAAGGTGACTTCGGTTTCGTTCAGACCCAGAACGGACTTGCAAATGGATGTGTGTCCGACATTGAATTTCATTCTGTGTAATTAAATTGATTTATATTAATATATATCTGTGGTGGCGGAGAATTTATTCTCTTGCTTAACACCCTTCTTTGAGACGTATGAGCTCAAAGGTTATATATTGGTAGTTATCGATCGCATGGCGTGAATTGTCAATGTGACAATCCAAGATGCAATTGATCGAGTCTTTTGTTGAAAAGAAGATCCTTGTGGATGATGATCAAAGCATAGCCTATTTCGGCATAGCTTTGTGTATTACGTTACCTCGCGAGCCTCACACCCCGGTAGAGTCAAAAACGGGACAATGGAACGCAGGGAGTGCATATCTTTCTTTCTAGCTAGAAGTGGTGTTTGGGTTTTTACAAGGCCCGACATTTTTACTTATGTGTTTGATGGAACGAGGCGCCTTGGATTTTTTTTATTGGTCGTCAATGGCCAATTTGTAGGTCGAATAGGATCGGGGAGCGTGTGTTCAGGAATTGCCAATCCACTAACGTTATTTGTGGACCGGCCCTGCTGTATCCAAGGGTTGCCCATAGGCGTGATCCTGAGACATTGCTAGAGTGTCTCGAATCAGTAAGGAGATCATTCCTAGTCTTGACTCTTCATGGAAACCCAATTCCCAATGCGACATCACGGTTTTGATTGTAAACCTATATATGGTGACATAGTATATGGTAGCTATGCCGTCTAGGATTGATACATTTACTTTGAAATATTTTTGAAACATATTAGACACTAATAATAATATTAAAAACATTATTTTCCACGTATCAAGCATTTTTTATCATTATAAGGTAAAACTCTATCCTCCGGTTTGCATTGCATTATGTGATGGGACTTGAGTCTTATAATGATTTCATTTTCTAAAAAGCATTGTATTGTTTTTGACTTAAAATTTATAAAACTTATGCATTGGAAATCCAATGGAATAAACCCGTTTCGCGTTAGCGGCGTGGTCCTGTGATTAGTCATATTGTTAGTTAATAAAGATTTCTCATACCAGTCCCATGACTGACTCATAGTTTGTTTCACTTGCAAACTCGGGTGCCCATATTTCCCACACGGGCAGTCGAGTAGCTTTTTGCAGATAATTTTAGCAGGATCCTGGATCGGAGCTTAAAGCTGTGTCCAGAGCATGGATAGTCTTCCATTGTACCAGTTTATTCATTTCCATTGCATTGTATTAAATCTATTGTAAATTTATTCTTCCGCTGTTGTATTATATTCGATGTACTCTAATATTCTGTGCTCTGATGTAACATTATTATAATGTTTATGAAAGTCTTTTGTTATTTGTTCTGATGTGTTGTATGTCCAAAGTTAATGCATTCGAGGATTTCCAACTTTTGGGTCAAACCTGTGTGGTTTATGGTCGATTCAAAGGGCGGGGATTTCGGGTCATTACACAATCTCAGGCTTGATGTTCCAACAAGTCATGGCTTGTTGTTTCCGAACAGCAACCCACAAATACATCCACTCTTGGCTCATGTTATTTTGCTGTAATTTATTGATTGCGGATATTGTAAAAATAGATGTTGAGTTCATATTATTTTGTAGTAGGTATTATAAGTTAAATATGTTAATTTTTATTTGATCACTAACCGTTAAATTTCATCCTTGTAGGTAGGTGAAGAATAATGTTGATGCAAGGAATGCAAGGATGTTTTCTTAAAGTTTATTTTGCTATCAGTGTAGTATGTTTATTTTGTAGTAGGAAAGACTTTTATTTCGGTGGTGGCTTTGTAGTAGGAATGCACATTATGTCTTTGTTTACAAACTTTGTAAACTTTGTTTATGGATTGTGTTCAATTTCACTAATGGAAGCGGCTAATAGTCGTGTTTTTATATAATTATTTTTCATTTGATTTTTTGGTGAAGCAGTTGTACTATGATAATAGTATAGTTTAAAGTAATGATATGTGTGCAAATGTAACATAATGATATGGATGCTGTAAATTTAGCACCAGCAGATGACAACATAAACAAATTGCTGTGCATATTTCTACAGCACAAATGACATGATGTGTAAATATTACTAACAGCGTTTCATGATTGCTGATAAAACGAGAGGGAACTTTTTACAGCGTGTAAAAAACGCTGATAAATATTAGTAGCAGCGTTTAAAATTAGCTGTTGGAAGTCTAAGTGTGAAGTTGTACATTTTTTGATAACATGTTTCAAACGCTGTCTATTTTTAAAACAACAACTAAAATAAGTTGTGTATGGTATATTAACTGCTAGTTCAAAACGCTGTAAAACGTGAAATGTAACAGCATTTATTCTACCACTATTGAAAAAAAAGGAGACTATGACAACATGTCGTTATACAGCGTTCATCAAAACGCTATAAAATCGTACAACAGCGCTTTTAGGACGCTATTAAAAGCATTTTTTGGAGTAACGTTGCTGCAAATTATTTCAATAATGGCCGATACTTCTTTTTTTGAGAAAATTGTGCTGCACTAAAATTGGCTGAAGCTTCTTATGAATATTTCTACGATCCGTGCTTCTCTCGCTATTATTTACCGAATCGACCGCTGCCGTTGAACTCTTAATGCCACCGACTAGGTCTGAGCTTGCCAACCGTCGCCGCATATCAGAAATTCTACGTCCATTCGATTTGAACCCCAGTAATTCTCCAATTTGCTCAAACTGAATTTAAACGTGAGTGCTTTATCCTTCAGATATGAGTTGAGCTGTCATGGTTTCGTCATCGATCTGTTATGTATTTGATCATCGACAATTGATGCTTATGCTTAGCTCATGCCGAGTCAAATTTAGACATTTAGGGTTTTTGCTGAATTGTTTTTGACAACAGGTGTTTCCTTGTAAAATTTTTTGCTAGCCTGGTATCAGTGTTGAATTGTACTCCAAAGCTTTGTAATGATTTAAATTTTAGGTTTGATCTTCAAATTGAATTTGGTAATTGTTGTCAATAATCGCGACTTGTAACTTGGATATGTCAGTCATTTGTGTATGATGTTGTCTGGGAAGATATGATTTGTGGCTTTGTTGAATTGTGTTTATGATGAGAGGATTCGGTTTTTATTCAGTGATGCATGAGTTTGCCTGTTCACCTGCAGTTGTGCTTGGCAACAAGCCTTTGAATTTTAGGAAGACAGACTTTGATTGCAATTATTCACAAATCATGCGCTTTAATCTGTGTTTACCAACTTGATAATTGCACTTTTTCATGTTGATGTTTATATCTTTGATTTTTGATGTATGAAAAATTTCTGTCAATTACTGTCGGTCACATCTTGCCCATAGTGCATAAGTATTTATGGATTGTTCTTTGAATTTGGGATTTGTCAATGACATTTTGAATTCCTATGTAATTCTTGTTCGTGAATTGGCAATATCATTTGAATTTCTTCAATAATCAAGTGTTTCCGACTTGGAATTATTGATATGTGCTTAAATTTAACAACACACCTTGCACATAGGTTTTTAAAATACTATTCATAGTGATGCAAAAAATTTCATTGTCTTGACTTGCGTTAAATGAACTGAGATTTGACCCTTTTGGATTTGGAGAAACAAGGTTTGATAACCATTTCCTGTATGGATCACAAGTTAACTGGATCGTGATTCTTCAATGGTTCGGGCTTGGAATTTGTCCATAACTTTGATGGATTAGATGATATGGTCCACGATGGATCAGATGTTCATGGTCCATGATGGATCGGATGCTCACGGTCCATTCATGGACTGCGCGCTTACGATCCATTCAGGATTGTGCATTCACAGCAAATTGGAGGATAGCATGCCTTAGAGATCTTTTGTTCATTGAACTTTTTAAAGCGATCCAGTGTTTTGAAGTGATCGACCGTATGAATCTGCGCGCTTATAAACCAAACTTGCTTTTTCATCGTTTATTGCCCTGTAAATCGTTTCAAAACGAGATTCCATGTGCAAAGTGGATACCAGACATAAGAATAGTTATCGTTTTAGAAAGGAAACCTCTTCTGCTAAAATTGGAGCTTCCATTTAAGTTTCTCAAATCAGTCCTTTTCTTTTCCCCATCCTCTCAACAATCCACCAGAGATACCATTCTGTTTAAACTCGGTATGTTTTAAATCAAGCATGCATTCAGTTTGGCATTCCCGAATTTGGTGCAAAATTGTCGAGGAAAGAGAATTTTGTTGATCGTCCGTCCGCCTTGCGACTTTGTTGCATTAGTCTCCAGATTGCACGATATTTGTTGGACTCGAAAATTCAAGTTTGAACTTGCATATGGCTTTTGAACTAGTTGACTATGCATACTGGACTCGTTTGGAACCTTTGCCTTATTTCAATGAACAGTGATGCAACATTGACGCAGTTTTATTGGAGAGTTTTACTTGGTATATATGCTCTTCCAGAGAACCTAACCATTTGTCTGACGAAATTTTCATTCTAGCTTTCCTCGTACAATTATTAGTGATGCCTCGAAGAACAAGAATCAAGCTGACTGGGTAGCTTATGTGCATTGCTTAATAAGTTGTGCTAAGCCGTCTTTTTACATCCTTCTTTTGTAACATCCACCCCGAGAACCATGAGCCTTGGAGCTATGTCTTAGAATTTGAATGATGTGCATAAGTGAATCGCTTCTTGTGTTGTTCCTACCTTAGCATATATTGATTTTCTCCGTGTTCTGGGATGCCTTTTGTATATTGCATCCTCGTGGTATTATTATCTCTTCCAACAGTGTTTGATATCATGGACCTTCCCGACCTACATAAAACTTTGAATCTCAGCTTCACAACGGCTTTCCCCTAGTGTATGACTATTGCCCGATCTTCTTTTTACATCTCATATTGACAACGTTGATGGATATTAATTTCGATTCCTTGAGAAGCCTTATTGCTCTATTGGATTCGAACTATGCCATGTTCTCATAGTCGCCTTCTAAGTGGTGCTTATCCTTAGGTTTGTAGCAGAATGTCATTAGGGTTGTTTGAGTTATTTATATTTGGAGCTTTGTAGACGAGGGAGCCTTTGCATTGAGGGATATTGGGTTTGTTCAGCGAAGGAGTTCATTCTCGCAGGAGATTGCTTTTGATTTGATTTGACCAATGTATTCACCGTTCCTCCTATCTGATGCTCGCGGAAAGTTAATGATAACCAGATGGATTTTAAGATTGATCTTCATTGATGTAATGAGTTTCATTCTTGTATCGAGCATACCGATTTTGTCAAGCTTTTGGATGCAGCATTCTTTTAGGCGAGGTCTTCTTGCCAAGATTCTAAGGAGAGATCTTCCATTTTTAGTACACTTTGGGTTATATATTCCCAAGTGCAATCGCCTCTTTGTTGAGTGCCAGTTGTTTTTTTTTTCCTTTTTGCGATGTCGTTATGAACCCGTGTATGTTTTCCGAGCATAGTCAAATCCCAATGTGGTTGTATTCCCCCTACCATGGGTCATCAGGTACTGCAAGAGCTAGATGTGATCAGTTTGTCGAGTTTCTTTGATTTTGATTGATGCACCAGAAGCTTCCACTCTTTTGGCAAAGTCTCTTTGCTTCTGCTAATATGTTAAGAACTTTTGAGCTTGCCAATTCATTAAGAAACCCAGCTTTGCTGATTGATCTTGCACTTCTCCTTGGAAAAGTCTTTAGTTCATGTGCCTTCGCATGGGAGGTCTTATATTTTCCCAATGTTCGTCTATAATCGAGCTAGTTAACTCAGGCATTGAAGACTTTTGTCTGTAATTATACTGATTAATTCAAGCATCAAAGACTTTATTGGGTTCCCCCGTAGAGGCCTTTGGTTTATATTCCCCTAGAGAGGGCTTTTACTTGAGTGGTGCCTCCGGAAAGAACTTTTACTTCAGTAGTGCCCTCAGAGAGGAATTTTACATGATCCAACTTCATCGATTTGTCGTGCGAATCGACGTATCGACATCACTAAATACCCCTGGAGAGGTCTTGAACTTTATCCAACTTCATCGATTCATCGTACGGATCGATGTATTGACTCCATTGAATCCCCCCAAAGAGGTCTTGAACTTTATCCAACTTCATTGATTTGTCGTATGGATCAATGTATCGACTTAATTGGATGCCCCTGAAGTGGTCTTGAACTTTATCCAACTTCATCAATTTTTCGTGCGGATCGACGTATCGACTTTGTTGGATGCTTCCGGAGAGGTCTTGAATCTGATCCAACTCCAACGATTTGTCGTGCGGAATGACGTATCGATCATTGGATGCCCCTGGAGAGGTCTTGAACTTTATCCAACTTAATCGATTTTTCGTATAGATCGATGTATCCACTTCACTCGATGCCCCTAGAGAGGTATTGAACTTGATCCAACTTCATCAATTTTCCATGCGGATCGACGTATCGACTTCATTGAATGCCCCTGGAGAGGTCTTGAACATGTGTCATGCGGATCGACGTATCGAATTCATTGGATGCCCCCGTAAAGGTCTTGAACTTGATCCAACTTTATCGATTTGTCTTACTGATCAACGTTTCAACTTCACCGGATGCCCCCAGAGAGTTCTTGAACTTGATCCAACTTCATCGATTTGTCTTGCAAATCGACGTATCGATTTCATTGAATGCCCCCGAAGAGGTCTTGAGCTTTATCCAACTTCATCGGTTTGTTGTACGGATCGAGGAATCGACTTCATTGGATGCCCCTAGAGAGATCTTGAACTTTATCCAACTTTATCAATTTGTCGTGCGGATCAACATATCGACTTCATTGGATGCCCCCAAGAGGTCTTGAACTTGATCCAACTTCATCGATTTGTTGTGCGGATCGACATATCGACTTCACTGGATTCCACCGGAGCAGTCTTGAACTTTATCAAACTTCATCAATTTTTCGTGCGGAACGACGTATCAACTTCATTGAATGCCCCCGGAGAGGTCTTGAAGTTTATTCTTTCGTCTTGCCTTGTTTCCCGCCGCCTGACTCTTGGTGAATCCCACTTTTGATCTATAAGGGGTGCATTACATCCTCGTGTTTGTGCAGAATGACGTTTATAGCACTCGACACTTGAGTTGTCTCTGTTGGGATGTGTGGTAAAGGTCACTCGGTCTTGTTGGACTGTGATGAAGCAAGTGCTCCTTGGATAGCCTGCAACATTAAATCAATTTGAGAACCATGCAATTCTAAGCTGGAAATAGAATTTTGTAAGCAATCTTTAAAGTTGATTGAGTGCAAGCTTTGTCAATAGCGGAAATAGTAAATGTTCGGATACAATGCCCCAAGTCATGGTGGGTGGCTTATTATCATTAGAGATTGCAATTCCGACATGGATCCGCTGCTTCTGCTTATGGCTTTCCAACATATTACTTTTACTCGTTTTTCTTGATCAACTCTTCGATCTGGTTCTTCAAATACCAACACTCATTAGTATGGTGCTCGGACTGATTGTGAAATTAACAGATCTCCCAGATTTTGCTGCCTTGTTACCTATCTTGATCGACTATGGTGGTTTTAGAAAATACCTTGCGTCCTTGTTAGCGAAGAACATGTTCTTTAAAGTGTCATTTAAAGGGGTCAACTCTTCGAACTTAAAAAAAACTTTTTGTTATCATTCACCCATTTTCCATTGTCCTCATTTCCCCTTTTCAGTCCTCCGGTATTCTTCTTATCACCTTGCGCATCATTTTCCTTCTTTTCCGGCAGAACTCTATTTCCGACAACATTCTGGGTGATAGACGGGTCATCTTCCACTCTAATGAACTCTTCTGCCTTCTTATAAAACTTCTCGAGAGTATAAGTCTCCTCATCTTGACCCATTTCCCGAACTCGGACTTCTTATCCACAACTCGATATAATGCCATCAATACCATCGAGGCTCTAGATTCCCAACTTCTGCCATGACAGTATTGAAACGAATAAGAAAAGATTTCAATGACTCTCCTATATTTTGCTACAGATTGGATAATGACATGACATCCTTATCCTTTAAAGCATACAATCTAAACTTCTTTTGCCATGTCCACGAATTGGTTAACAGATCTGGGCAGCAGCTTTGTGAACCATAGCGATGCCGCACCCTCCAAATAGAGAGGAAAGTATAAACACCTGATTCCATCCGCCACCTTTGCAGCATTAATGTGCCATTCATACCTGAACAGAAACACATTAGGATTGGCGATTCCTCTATATGCAGGCATTGTCGGTGGAACAAACTTCTTTAGGAATTCATCTTTATGGATCTACTTAGTAAATGGAGTTTTGCTTAGAGCAAAACCCCATTCTCTTTCATCATTATTTCAGGATAAACTTTCCTTCATGATTTGCTTGGTCATCCCTGATATATGCTCCTCATCGTTGCGTCGTGTTACGGGGCGGACGCCGGTTCGGGGGAGTGCCCCTTCGGTAGAACTTGCCTTTTTTGAGAAGTATGCTTTTTGGGATGATTCTTAGCATTTACATTGGAACTCTCAATATTAGCATCATCTAATAATTCTTCCACTTCCTCAACGTAGTAATCGTAATTGCAATCCGATGCAGAAGAACCAGCATCCTCCAAGTCCAACTCAACTTTTTGATTTGTCGGATTGGCTTGAGTTATCAAAAGAGCTTCTAGCTTGTCCATCAAAGCTTTATTTGAGGCTTGCATTTTGGTGAGAGCAGCATCCAATTCATCTCGGGTTACTCCAACTCTCGAAGTTAGAGAAATATTGGGTGATTAGTTTGAGAAGCGGCTACAACATCATTTTCAGAAACTCTAATGGATGTACTTCCTTTTTTTATGGTGCCATTATATCAAACAACTTTTCTAAGCATCGCTGAAATCCTTTGAATGAGCTTGACTTTTAGATCTTGTGGATCTACATTGAAAGATCAAGCTTTAACAACCTTCCCTCGACAAGGCTCTTAACCTTGTGGTCGTGGGTTCGAGCCCCACGGTGGGCGCCAAAAATGTTAATGCAAAAAATAGCATTAACACCCCCAAGAGGTGTTTCAGCACTTTATGATTAATCAAAACAAGGTTAATAACAAGGAAATGTAGAAAAAAGTGAGAGTAGAGAGCATTTTTAGCGGTTCGGCCTCTGTTTTGGCCTATGTCACTTTAATCGATGATTCCATTATGATCTTCATCATTACAAGGTGAATGATTAGTTTAATTTTTTACATCTTTTCCAGTTTTACAATTTGATCTCTTTTCTCTCTCTACAATCTCTTGAATTCACCATAGAAATACTTAGATCTCGTTAATAGCGACGAATATCATGGATTAATCTTTGGTAATCGAGCTTGATGATGATCTTTGATGATTTCTCGATGATGGAAATGATTGATCGAAGCTTGATGAAGCTTTAATGGAGTTTGAGATGCTTTAGCAATGTTGAGAAATAAAAATGGCATCCACTCGGGGTAGAAAATTCGCTCCCTTTAATGTGTGAGAAAACGAGGTATTTATAGATGAAGTTTGGAGTGGAGTGGCAGTTTTGTAATTTTGTGTGTGTAGGGTCATGGATCGGTGGACGGCCCGACTCAAAGGCGGACAAACCGACTTATGACGGACGACCCGACTTCAATGATAGACGACCTAACTTCATATTTCTTTACCGATCCATATTTGGGTCGTATATGTTGTTTTGCGCCTTAAACATACATTGAACGATGGATGAACTCTACCCATGCACATTTCATTGTGCCCAGTATTTCCATGTGCGATTATAAGTGTAACCGACCCATGCATATATTTAACATGAACGACCCAGTTGTGCCATGTAGCACCATTAACAATAAACGATCCATACTTTTACAACTATGTATAACCAATATATACATGCTCTAAGTAATCTACTCTACCATCGACCTAATACTATGTTAATACCAATACAATTGATGGTTGCCGAACCTACTTCAAGATGGAGAGAAACGTGTGCACGAACCATGGTTATATCATGTTTAACCGACCCATATCTTGATTGCCTCACACGTGGAGGATGCATAACGATCCAAACATTGTGATAAAAGGCCCGATCCATATGCTAACATCCTGGCGACCCATTCTTCTTCCATATTAAAATAAGAGGTCCTCATGCATTTCCATGTTATATATTTCATATTTCCATTCTTCTTTCGTGTAAGCTATTGTTTCTGGAGCGTTCCATGTAACATGTACCTGACATGTACTAGAAATATATGAAATCGTCCTGTGCATTTTCGGCCACGTCATTATTATATTTCTGGAGAGACCCTTGTTTATGATCGACCTGATCATTTTCATACGCAAACGACCCATTGCTTTATATTGATGCCGCTACACCATATATGCTAATTAAACTGTGTTTTTAGCCATATCTAAAGCTCTATAACACGACAAAAAGCCATATCAAAGAAACGGTGTGTTAAATTTTTAGATACGGCTATAAATCGTATCACACTAGTGATAACATATGGCTTATAGCCGTATCTAAACCGAATTCAGACACGACACCGTATCTAATTATATCTGTGTATGCACACACACACACACATATATATATATGTATATACACATGCATATATATATATATATAAACAAAAACTATAGAAATATTTTTCATAACACAACATATATACCACAATTTATACACAAGAATAACACAATTTATATATATATACACACACTCAAAGCATTACAAGATTTTTCGTAACATGAACACAATGTATAACATACAAACATATACAATGGAAACTGTCAAAGATTTTCATAACAGTACGAACTAACAAAAAAAGGTAAAAACATATGATCAGCCTGATATATATAACTCCAGTCGAGGCCTGGAAGATTGAGCGTACATGCTGATCATGCCGATGAAATCCATGTGTTTGCTATAAATCAAAGAAGTACTATGAGAATAAGCTAGCTCATGATGCTGATCATAAAGTTTTATATATAACAGCATAAATATTTATATATGTACACAGTTTAAAACAAAAGCTTAAAAGGCCTACTTGATGATTGGCAGTAAAACTTAATCGTGATAGCTAGCGCCTGAGTTCCAGTAGCACAAAAGCACCAAAATCTACATGAAAAAGGAAGTAATTTTATGCCTGATTGCGCACAAAATACCATGTCTTTATGTTCGTACTAATAACAGTGAAGGGCTATCGTGTCTTTGTATTCATGTGTGCATACTTGTCAATCATATGTATAACATGTTTATGTAATGCTACTGACATGATTTCATTCTCCAAAACAATTCATTTTCTTTGAACCAGTTTATTTTTCATTAACATGATTTTCACGTAATGACGCACTAATTCTCTCTAAAAGTATTAAACCACCAACTTATTATAATTCTCCTTGTCACTTGGCTGCAATGTAGATGTAATAACCCGGAAATCTGAGCCAATTTAAAAATTTTATTTTGGCAATTTTAGCGAATTTTGATTATTTAAAATGAATTATTTTAAAAAATATCGACGAGAAATTTATTTTGAATAGAATTCGAATGTATATATTTATATAGATCGTCGTCAGAATATAAATATTTTATTTATAATTATAAAAGGAATTGAAAATGGCGCGGTAGTTCGATAATTCGATTTCAAAATTCAATTGAACATACCGGGTGCAAAATAAACCGGATTTTAGTGAAACCAAAAATATTTGAATCTAATGGAGAAAATCTTTCCAACGAATCCGAAAGATTGGAATTTCATAGCGGGAATAAAATGTTATGCCCAATTGAAATTTCAGAATAGTCGCTATGGAATTTCGGCCCTTAAAAATAGCCATTTTGCAAACGACCTCGGATTTCGACGAAACCACTTTTGTTGGATCCGCGATGTCAAATTATTGCTAGATTCCAAATTTCGTAATTTTTCGAATCAATATGTGAGCGTGGCAAAGGAAAACGTGTTTTGACAGTTTCAGTCAAATTGGGTCGACCAGAAAATGACCATTTTTCAAACGGTCTCAGAATTTGACGAAATTAGTTTTGTTAGAACCGTATCGTTAATACGAAGCTAGAAATAATTTTTCTGGAATTTCTAGAGACTGTGTGTGGCCCCGATAAATTAAAATGTATGTTCAAATTGAATTAATACTGATTTATATTTTAATTTAAAGAAAAACTGATCGTAACAGTCGAATTGGGTTATGAAACATAGCCCATTGTGTTCTGAATGGGGGTAATTAGCTAGGAGCGACAGTCGTTGGGTTTCGTTTGGAGTTTAAATGTAAAGTCTACTTTCTAGAGAAAAATAATAATATAAAATAAAATAAAATAAAAAATCCTTTTATACACATATCCCCCTTCCTTCTTATCAGTTCAGATCGAAATTTAAAAAAAAAACCTATGAACCCGTCGCCCGATCCCATCAGACCACCCCACGCCTAGTCGCCCCCCCCCCCCCCCATCGAGATCGACTACCGCCTCATCCCCCTCAAATCGCGAGCCACCCTTCGGACCATCTCATCCACCATCGTTCAGCCTTCTCGTGAGAATCCCGAACTCGCGCGACCACCAAGGAGGACCGGATAAGCATCTTTGGGCGCGGCGGGGTCTGGGCCACCCATGGTGGCAGCGAGCCGACCTCCGATCAACTGAGGAGGCTGCGAGGAGGGATTGAAAGGGGCGAACTCCCTACCGTCGAGACCTGAAGCGCGATACAGGAATATCAGCGTTGAGTAAGCTTTTTATTTTATTGGATTCCCTTTTTCAGTTTTAATATATATAATAATGGGTTTAAATTTCTGATTTTTATTATTATGAAACCATGTTTAAAATCCGATTTATAATGAGTTTAACATTAAATAAAAATTCAATCTTTTTATATACAATAACATAATAAAAACACGATGTTTAACATAGGAGAAAGCATAGATTTTATAAGCATGAAAGCATTTGATTTTTATTATGTAAAAGCAAGAATAAAGGTTTGATTTTTATTATGTAAAAGCAAGAATAAAGGTTTGATTTTTATTATGTATAATCATGTTTAAAGATTAGATTTTTGTATAGTGAAGATTATAAAAGAATGATTTTTATAAGATAGAGTAAATAAAAATTCGATTTTCATTGGAGTAGTGATGTAAAAAAAAATGATCTTTATATATGTAGCGAGATTAAAAATATGATTTTTATAGTTTAAAAGACGATATTTTTATACATGAAAAGGCGAGATTTTTATATTATAGAAAGAATAAAAATATGATTTTTATTTTGGTAGAGTATTTAAAATATGATTTTTAATGTATAGAACATCATATTAAAAATGTGATTTTAATATGAACAGCGTGGGGAAGACTACGTTGGAAGTACGAGCAAATGCAGACTGTTCTGAATTTCAGAAATTTCTATGGAGGAGTGGAACCCTCTGTGAGAACTTCTCACTTTTAATTTATTTCTAGTTTGAAATATATACTAGGATGCAGATGGTGTTTAGTAGCACCGGACACCCGTCGTCCACAGACCATGGACGGCTTGTATGCTTGTTTGTTTGATTTTGCTGTGTAGTTGATTGTGTGATGTGATGTGAAATGAAATAAAATATTTGCATAGTTAAAATATTTTATAGTTGAAAATAAAATTTTTAACTGCATTTGAAATGAAATAAATATAAACAAATCGGACGATTTGTTTATATACACACATTTGACTGATATTGATTGTTTGAAAACCCCACACGGGTATTGGGGTGATATATGACATACACTAATCCCAATAATTAGTTGTATGTTGATCGATTGATTGACAGACTGTTATAAGCGTTGAATATTTATATTTGATGCTTATACAGTGTAGAATGCACTTTGGATGATGGTTGATTATTTGTCATTGTTGATATATACATGCTTTGTATGGAAATCCATAGAAATAAAATCTATGGTAATTGAATGGGCCTCATTCCAGTTTTGAATAGAAATATTTGAAAAAGAAATATTTGAAAAAGAAATATTTGAAATAGAAATATTTGAAAATAGAAATATATGAAGCCGTGTTGATTAGATTTGCGCCATTTAGACGTGAACGATATTTATATCGATTTTATTCAAATTGAAATGAATATTAAAGTGAATTGAAATTCGAATTAAATTAAATTGATTTGAAATTCGAAATAAACTGAAATGATATGAAATTCGAATAGAAATGAATTTGAATTGAAATTGAATAGAAATGAATTCGAATTGAAATTGAATAGAAATGAATTCGAATTGAAATTGAATAGAAATGAATTCGAATTGAAATTGAATTAATTTGAAATTAAAATTAAATTGAAAACGAATTGAAATTGAATTAAAAATCGATTTGAATTGAAATTAATTTGAAATGAATTTAAAACGAATTTGTAAGGGAAAATTCAATTTTAATTTGAATTTGAAAAGGAAGTCGAAATCGTTTTGAAAACGAATTTAAAATGATTTATAAAATACGTTTTAAAGGGGAATCGACGAAGTATATATTATATATATCATATATATAATATAATGGCCTGAATAGAACGCGCCGCGCTGTGGCAGTTCGTGAATTTCGACCACTGACTTCGAATTGACGTTGCGGGAGATCCCACCGTCGGATTCTCCTAAAACCGGAACCGTTGGGTTCGTATCGAAAAGAGCTTTCTAACGAATATTAGAAATTAGAAATCTAACGGTTGTATTTGGAATTATGTCCAAATCAAATTTGAAAAAGGTCGCCATAAGTGCAGTTCGATGGCCGTTGATGGAAATCGACTGTACGGGCATTGATAAAATTATTAAAAATATCAATAATTTGTGTAAAATCATAAGAAATGATTTGTGAAGAAATGGGATGTAAAACTCCATATTTGAAATGATAAAAATAGATTTGTATCGAAATGAACTAGTTTTGAACTAGAATAATAATTTATTTATTTTTAAAATAAACAAATTGGATTTGAAATGGTTTAGAAAATAACCAGAATTTCCAATAATTGCATTGGAATGGATTTGAATTGAAATTGTTTTCGGAGTATTTCGATGTTGGATTTCGTGATTATACAGATATTGTTATGGAAATTTGAAAGATATATATATATATATATATATATCGTTATTTCCAATACGATATTTGTGAGTCGTAGAATTTGATATTGAATATAAGCCGATATATTTTCTATTTAGAGCCTTATATTTAATATCAAATGTGATTTGGGTTTGTCATGAATGGTGTCTTCATTAACACTGTTCTTAAGCCCAGTGGAGAAAAAGATTAAATCTTTTTATTTAGATTTAATGAAGTGTACCAATTGAATAATATTTAATTGGAATTGAATTGGTGTTGATTTTTGGGTTTATCGTGAGCAGTGTTTTAAATAACACTTGTTCTTTAACCCGATAATTAATGAAATGTGATTTTGGGTTGTCGTGAACGGTATCTTCAATAATACTGTTCTTAGACCCAAAAAGGAGTTAAGAAAATTAGAAACTAATTGGAGGTTAGTTAAGTTGAATGGTTTCTGGGGTATTGATCTGATGTTGGTTTCGGCCTTCGGGGTTAATACTCAGGGAATTGCTCACTTGCTAATTTACGGTTAGGGACTGATTGAAATGTGATGTGATTTTAGGGTTTATCGTGAACCGTGTTTTAAATGACACTGATTCTTTAACCCAGTCAAAGATTAAAACTAAGCGGAGTTTTAATGAATCTTTAATTAGATTGAAAGGATCGAGAATGGAGTATCACCAGTTTTGCTCCAGGCGATAGTTAAATCTTTAATTAGATTTGAACTTGAAATGGTAATTGAATTTACCGATAACACCGTGGTGTTTGATATGAAGTATTACCAGTTTTACTTCATGGGATGAATAGGTTGGGATTGGGAAATAAAATAAATGATCACTTCGGTGTGGTTCGCTAATCCCGACTAGTTTGAATTGATATTCAAAAGTAGATTAAAGAATAAATTTAAAGGATTTATCTTTGATAAAATTAATGGGAACCTTTCCCTAAGAATGTGAAATTTAGAAACTAACTGTCGGTTAGCTAAGAAGAATGGTTTTCTGGATATTGATCTGATGTTGGTTTTGGCCTTCGGGGTTAATATTAGGGGAATTATTCTCTTGATTAATTTACGGTTAGTGACTGATAAATTGGAATGAGGCGTATGTTGTGTTTGTGTAACACGTATTTGTTATATACGCGAGTTATTCAGAAAGACCGGGTTTATCCCATTCTGAATAACTGATACGACGATAAGTCGAAGATGAAGACGATGGTAGAAGACCGGAGGTCTTCAAGTCGTTTGGATAATTACTGATGATCTTGATTGGGCCGTACACCCAAGAGGAGGGAATCAGTTGGTGATCGTCCAGACGTACTTGGAGATCGATGGACATGCGGGGTACTAGGTGCCTCCGGTTTCGTTCAGACCCAGAACGAACTTGTAAATGGGCTGTGTGTCTGACATTGGATTTCATTCTGTGTGACTGATATCGGTTGCATAGAGTGGTTTGCCTGTGTGGCATGCTAAGATGCACATGATCAAGGCTTTTGTTGAAAAGCAAAGTCTTGTGGTTGATGATCAAAGCACGGCCTTTGTGGCGTAGCTTTGTGTAGCGTTGATTCACGAGCCTCACACCCCGGTAGTGGACCAGAAACGGGAGAGGACCTCAGGGAGGACATGCGTTTCTTTCTAGCTAGAAGTGGCGTCAGTGGTTTTACACACCCTGACGAGTTTGACTTATGTGGTTGTTGCTGTTGCGAGGCGCCTTGGATATATCGGTGACTATGTGAAGCCGATGGAGCCATTCGTTGGCACATTTACGCCCTAAAGGGTGGGGAAACGCACTGTTCAGGCATTATAATCCACATCGGTGGACCGGCCCTGACGATCCAAGGGCTCACCTGTGTCTGGGTCCTGAGGCTCGGGCTAGACAGTCTCGAATCGGTAGAGGACTATCTTTTGCCTCGGTTCACAGATGGAAATCCAATTTCCAAATACGTGATTTTGCGGTTTTAATTGTAGAACTAGTATAGCGACATGATACATGGTACCCATGCCGTCTATGATTGATACTTATGATTTGAAGTTGTTTTATACACTATGCACTTATAATAGTATCAAATGATTTGATTTAAACGTACTAAGCATATTTGGCTATTATAAGGGAAAACCCTATCCCCCGGCTTGCATTGCATTGTGTGATAGGACATGGGTCATATAATAGCTTCATTTTTCCAAAAAGCATTGCGCTATTTTGTTATATGCACTGGTATTCTTGGGAGGAAACCCGTTCCGTGTTATACGGCGTGGTCCCTTGATATATCTGATTTAAAGTAAAGTTTTAAATAACTGTTTTAGTTCTTACACCAGTCCCATGACTGACCTGGAGTTTATTGTTTTAACCTAAACTCTAGGTGCCCTTATTTTGACACGGGCAGCTAGTAGTTTTGGTTTTGCAGATTTATATTCACAGGATCCTGGTTTACAGCTGGAACGATACTCGGAAAGCTTTGTATCCGTATATCTCCTTCTAGTTGTGTTTTGTATTATTTTTCCGCTGCTATGTAATGTATTGTAATCTCTGATATTTATAGAATGTATTTTATTTGTTAATACTCTGTATATTCTTGTAATCTGATGGAATTGTTGTAATATACAATGAAATGTCCTTCCGTCTGCGTTCTTTTGTGTGTTGTTCTCAAACTATCCGCGCTTTCCTTACCGGGGAAGTTACGGGTCTTTACAGTAGATATAACATTGCTATAGCCTTGCCCTTTCTATTCTATCACCCTTATCTAATGTAGTGTATCCGAGACGAGGGGATGGAAAAAAGCGAGATATTACCTGAAGTTTATATAAAAAATGCTCTAATTTTTCCTGCTAAGTACCATAACAGAAATCCCAATCCAGTAGACCCTGCACAATTATGGTTTTACTGCATAGTTATAACCTATACGGTTCAAAACACTAACAACTTCTCGTATTACATGAAGGGTTGTACCATGGTAGAATTAACTGAAAAAAATGTTATTGAAATATACATCGCCAACAAAATGACCATATTGATCACTACCATAGATATTAACCTTGAGCCTCTTTCCTTCCACTAATTTTACCAATTCCTCCTTCGACTCCTTCCCATATGGCATTGCACTCTCATCTCATCACCCCACAGGTTCAACAAAAAGCCATAGAAAGCATAAATAATAAGAGTGTTCTAATAAGCATGCTTATATCCTAGCATCATTACTACATGAATGGCAGTATCTCATTAAGCATCGAACTAGAAACCTATGTAAGTATGTTGATATATGAACAAGTAACAAAACCAAAAGCTAGAGTGACATTAAGAGAATATGAACAAGTAAAAAAGAATTACCTGAATGTAATGGTACAAATTAAGAATAATTTGATATTTTTCATGACTCATACCATTTCTGAAGTGTGTTACACCAAAGTCCACAATCTTCAGATTACCCAAATTTGGAAAATCTTACTTTGTTCTAGTAGATCATTGGCATCATTTACATTTACAGTGGCAAATAAAATTCCACTTTATAGCTGAATTAGGTAAAGCAAGGCTACTTATAATTATATCTGAGACTTTGATGAAGGTTGATTAGCACATTGGAATGATGCCAATGATCTAATTAGTTCAAAGCTCGAGACACACAAATCGAATCATCTCTACCGGAGGAGGAGATTTCAGAGAAAGTTGGAGGCACGATTTGGTGACCAAAAACCCTAATTTGGGTTTTCGGTCACCATTAAAGTAAAACAAAAGGAAAAGGGAGCGACCAAAATTTGTATTCGGAGAGCCTAAAGGGGTGCACAATATGATACACATTAGATTTGCCTAAAGGCCATGTTAAATTAACTGATCCAGCGCTTCCTTGATAGACGGTCAGATTTAGGGTGTTTATGGTGTTGCAGATCGCAAAATGTAGTTTGATATGGCTCTAAGCACTGTCAAATATGATACGGCTATAACCTGTATTTTATCTCCGTAGCGTTGTATGCCAAATTGGCTGTTATGGTGTAGTGTGCCCAATGATCCATTGTTGCACTAAACATAGCTGACCTATAATTCTGATGCTATCCAATATTTCTAAATAGCAATTTATATGGTTGTCGACCCATTATCTTGTATGTTGCAATATGAAATGACCCATCTTTAATGCATGGTTGTTGATCCATTATGATATATTAACCTGGTCCATCATATATATTTTCCACATGTCACACAAACTTGTTGTGTACACTATCCATCCCACTGCATGCTATATAACTTACCTATACATTTTGCTCACGATTTAACCATGCACGTGCTCATGTAGAAGAATTATTCCCAATGAAAGCATTGTTGACGCATCTATGTGAGGAGTGCTCGATCCAATATGTAACTTTTGAACCGTGTTTTAATATCAGGGTTAAAAAATATATTTATAAATCACATAACATGAACAATTTATACCAATAATAATGACAAAGTTAATTTTTAAATTAGTTATGATTCATTCATATCTAGAATATATCATATATTATATCAAAACATTTTTTCGAGAATTAGTAACTCTATAACAAATTATACAATTTTTTTTTTTTTTTTAATTTTTCCTACTATGTTATACAATGAAACTAACTTCGTAAATTTTACCTTTAACTTATTTAAACAAATTTTAGTAACAAATATTTGCCAATTTATCGAATAAATCGCTAACATACATCATTTTCAACTTGTACACCTATATTAACAAAAATGATTAAAAAATTCTCAAATATACATGCGTATATATTGTTTGTGTAATTTATAGAATATAAATTACACATACACAACAACAATAATAACTTTAGTTAGTAGTTTATATATTTCACATCAAAATTTATCATATATTGCATAACAAAGTTCTCATTTTAACATTAAAATAATAAATATTATTTTTAATAGTATTGTTGTGTGCAACGCACGGGTTACATACTAGTTATACTTCAATGGTTTAACATTCTTCAATTTATTCATCCATTCATCGTAGATACTTTACTAGTTAACCCTTCCTAAATTTCAACAACCGTTTGTTCTTTCTACAAGTATTTCCGAAATATTTGATTCGAATTCAATTAGTGAATAACTAATTTTATTAATTCCCTTATATTACACTCAAAATCTTAACAGACTGTGACAACTCGAAGATGAAATTTGAATGGGTTCAAGCTTCAAATCTAGGAAGGCCTTAACAAAGAAAGATATGGAAGGTTATAGATTCGAAGAGTCGGAATTTCGAATGGATTTTAAATTCAAAATACTTTATGTTTCAAAATAATATATATTTTTAAAATACTTTATTTTTCAAAATATGCTCTCTTTAGAGTAACTCTGGTGATAATTCCACTCTATCTAGGGTATTGCTACCCTATCTTTAGTAAGTTTTTAAACCTGATAAGCTAAGCTTGATCAAACCAAAGCTCTGATACCAACTGTAATAACCTGCTTTTTCGATCGCTTTAAGTTGGTAATTAAACCAACTTGAATCGTCCAAAATGACATTTTTATTTAGCTTACACGGTTTAAAAAGAAAATACACACTGAATCACAAAAAAAAAAATCTCAAATGGAATTTTGTTCCAAAATAATATCATAGTTATACAAAAAAAATATTTTACAGTGGAAGATTAACATATAAAATACATAGAATTTACATTAAATAAAAAGAACGAAGCACAACGAGCATGTCTTCACGAGCTTCAAGCTTCGATAGTTGAAATATCTAAAATCTGCAGCACTCGTATCTGACCCGAGCATTCCATGCAAAACATAAAACACCCGAGTCAGGATTATACTTATTTCAAGTAAGCAACTTCGAATTAACACATAAATATATTTAGTAATCTTGACAATATATTAAATGATTCGAGTATGATAAATCAATGAACTGCTGAAAGGTATATATTCATGTCAAAATGGGTCGAAGTACATGCAAGTCAACAATAGTATGTGCGGCAGCAAGGAGGAGCAATTTCCGTAGAGAAGCAACATCTTAAATTTAAGATGCAGCTAAGTATACAAGCCAAGATAAGCATGCATGCAAGATCTTCTTGCCAAACCAATGACAAGGCATGTATTGGGAAACTTTAATACAAATAGAGGGGACCCACGTTACAAAGCATAATGACATCAATTATGAATTCAGTTTTAACTTTCCTGCAAGCTTCAAGATACCCAAGTAATTTGAACTAAGAGTGTAGAAGATTCCAAAAGGAAACAACATTAAAATCACTATCCACCTAACATACGCATGTTAATATGAAGCATGCAAACAAAGGGAGCTCAGTCTAAAGCCGAAGGAGATAACAATAGGCAATTATAATAAGGATAGCAAATATTACTTAAGCACCAATTCAAAATATTCAAGTCATCCACTCACGGTCCAAGAATATGTAACTGCAGTGTCTCGAGCTCGTGCCGAAGGAATACAAGGTTTGACAGATTCATGGTAACAAGAAGGCCCAAAGCTAAAAAAATGCAGTATCCTAAAGCTTGATACAAACTTTCATTTTACATAAGCAGCATAGTATATGTGTTATATTTATAAACATGAAAAGATACTTTTGTAATAGTATTTGGTGGATGAAAACAAACAGTGTATGACAGTGGGAACTGAAGCTAATTCAATGAAGGGCAGTATAATACATTATAAGTCAGTCAAGAATTTAGTAGTGTCACAACTTACACCTTCCAGTTTTAAGAATAAAGCCTTAAGGGTAAAATATACTTACCCATATTTTTGCATACAACAAAGCACCAAGTAGACAAGAAAACAGAACATGCATTTTAGAGGAATTTTAATGTAAATCGACAGGCTTGCAAGGAGCTGCATAGGTCATGTGACAACAAATTAAAAGGGTGTCTGTACTTTTTACAAGTATATAGTTATTAAAAATTCAAATCTGGGCAGTGCATAATCATATAACAGTGCTTACTCATGCCAACACTGTGCGGCAGGTAACTTATATAGGTATCTTATATATATTTCAAACAATGATAATTGGTAATGGCATGCGCATGGAAATCTAGTACAATATATAACTTGTGCTCACAAATTCATATAACAAGTGCAACCAAGAATTCAGGCTTCAACAAACCAGCAATGCACAACAAGTGATGATTATGGTCGAAAATCAAGGTGGTAAATAATGAACATACAAGATGAATTCTAGCTTAAACATGGAAACAAACTGTGGATCAAACTGCTCACACGTGGCTAAACTAGCATAAGAATGATTATGTAAATGTACGAGTTTGGAATGCAAGTATTTGAACATGTGCAGGTGCATGTATCAGATTACGACAGGGCGGACAGTAAACGTTCAAGGGTATTTACGGACTCAAATAGTATTTCGGTGAAGGCAGTGCAACTTTTGGATGTAAACATATGTTGTAAATACGCATATACATACATACCAGTTTATATGTATAAATATATATGGGGAAGTTTATTTAGACATAAAATTTTGACATGAATAGTGACACAATTGACTTACACCATTGGATCAACCCATGAATTCCACCTCTCCATATAAAGACAAAAATATCCAACCGTTGAGGCTTTGTGTCTCTTTGTTTGTGCTTTGTGTCTCTTTGTTTGTGTGTAATTTGTGTCTAAATAGCCGACCCCTATATATATATATACACAAACACACACATATACACACATGTATGTAACAACCGCCACATATATACTTGCATTTCACAAATAATGACAGAATTTAAACCAAGGTAGTGGCCTATTTAAGCGTACACATAAATCGTTTACTGCATATACACACATACGAGTTTACACATGGACACACGTAAATGGTCCTTATATATATACCCCAAATCCAAGTAAACAACCGCTAAAATTAGCCAAGACAGTCATCGAAAATGGTAGGAAATGCTGTAGTAAAACATCCCCAAACAATCATACTCAGTGCTATATAAAGAAGTGAACTTGAAACAAGTTTAATCGTGAGATTAACTCACATTGGATTGATTGGTGGATAATGGATACAGGTTGCTTCATGGCGCAGCAGGGTCGAAGCAAACGATGTGAATTGGTAGGCTTGCCATGCCGAAAAGAATAAGAGGAGGACGCAGTCACTGGGGTGAGAGAGCAGCACTCGGATCTACAGAGTAGGGTGGCGATCCCTGTTTAGCGGCGTATTATCAATGGAAGCACTATTGCTCGAAGGAGGAGCATAAGAAGGTTCACGACGAGTTCAGTCTCACCGGTGATGGAGCTAGCAGCGTTGATGGAGACCGACAGCTCGAGTTGGTCGGCTTGATTTGCGGTGGAAGGCGAAAGGGCCAGGCTTGTGGTGGTTTGGCACTCAAGGTGGATGGCAGCCATTATCGAACTGACTTGATTTTAAGGAAAAAGGCACCATTTTTCAGGGATGAATTAATTTGGGGAAAAAGGAAGATTTTTGAAGAGGCCATCAAAAATGATTTTTGGGAAACATTATTTTCGGTTGTTAGTAAAAGAAAATGTAGGAGAACATGGAGAGTGGGGTTACTTGAAAGTTGAATGGCAGAAGATAAATAACGATGGGAAGCCATTTCATAAAAATAAGGATATCCCCTTTTACTCGTTCAACTCAATCGACGTGATCCACTGATTATTCAAATTTCAAATATATTCATCGTTTTGTATATTATTCATTTCCTAATTCCATTTTTTAAACTACCGTTCAAAACAAACAACGCTAGTTAAAACCAAAAAAATTCAAACATACAAAACAAAATTGTTGTGCTCATTGAATCGGTACAGAATTGTGTATCTTTCAATGAAATTAATTCCTCTGCTATGTCTCCTTAGACATATTTCAAATATTGAATGTTGGATTTTTATTTTATTTTAACATTTTTATTATTATTTGTGATATATCAGTTGCTGCTACACAAATAATCGTCAAAAATCGATTCAAACGAAGTGACTAAACTTTGATGTTTTCAATTTGAAATTATTTAAATCACTTCTAAATGAAAATAGCAAATTTCAAACATCAATATTTCATTATAAATCAACTTCATGATTTAAATCAATACATTCTAAGTTACGTTTATCACTTAATGCTTACTTTAAAACCATTTTAAATTAATACTTAAATTTAATTCAATAACTAAATGATCAAAATTGACGGGATTCTATAGTTAAGCTCAGTGTATTAATCATATTTGGGTTCTCTCCGGAACCGCACATTCCTGTCGTTCTTTTTCGAGGCTCTCCCTTTACCCTAGTTTTGGACAACGATGGTCGGTCTCCTATCCTTTATAGAAAGTACCTCGATGTGATGGCCCACCCGCACCAGCCGACATTTCCAATGAAACGCGATGTGTCGACGTCCAACCAGCACGGGACAGTCATCAAAAGAAAGGAAATGGAAGAAATTTGAAACTATGTATCATTAAAGAACCTGTAGTATATCTCACAGCGCATGAAACAAAATATAATAATAACATAACTTGATGTAAAACAGGCGAGACAGTACATAAGCTGAAAACAAAACCATCATAGTAGCGGAAAGATTCAAAATACAGCTTATGATCTAAACCATCATTATTACAACTTTTAAAACTGTCTAAAGCAAAATAGGAAGGTACACTACTAATGCCCAAAGTAGTGACCAACTACAACACAAGGAGAATATATGGGAACAATACGTGTAAGCCTCCTGCTCGTCTCCGGACAGCTACTCGTGCATAACCAGCTAACCTGTCTCTAATCTGCTCATTTAGGAACACCCAGAGTAATAAGAAGAGATATAAAACTCTGGGTCAGACAAAAGTCTGGTATGAGCGATAAGCAGTATCAACAGAACAACAATAGGTATACATAACCATACATGAACCTGGACCTGCAACCAAAGAGTTAGCACAACAGGATGTACGGTACTCTAAGGTGACATTAACACATGGTGTGAAAATAATGGGAAGGGGGTGTGCATGTCATGGTGATAGCAAACATCAAACATAGCAATCATCCTCACATCTCTCACTCAGTGCGTAAAGTATAGGATATCTACCACTTTGATCACCCAATCTTTTGTTAAGATCACTCTGCCCCATGGAGTCATAACGGCTCCACTGCACTGATCCGAAACCACTAATACTTTGCTATGTCCACTCTGCCCCATGGAGTCATGACAACTGCACTGGCTCATAGCCCTGCTACGATCACTTTGCCCCCATGGAGTCATGACGACCCCACTGCAGTGATCCATAGCCAATATCCGTCTCTCAGTGGTGAGTCAAAGCTATAGGCATCGATAACCCCTTTGCATACGTCCCGCAGCAAGTCCAACTCACGAAGTTAACTCATTGGTTCCCATCTGCGTCCTGAATTCTACTTCCTATTTGGAGTACCTTTGCATCTCGGGTTCTAGTCTTCTCCGGATCGGTCTCCATTTGGTTCGTGGTTCACATCTCATGTCCAAACTCCTTGGTTCGGTTCAGGGTCACCACTCCAGTTCGGATCGGATTGCTCCATACGGGTCGGTTCGTGATGAACCATCGGTTCGGGTCGGGCTTTTCCACCTAGATCGGTCCGTGCATTTCTTCTTCTAGGGGTTCGGTTCAGAGTAGCACTCTAGTTTGTGATCAACATTCGGTTCGAGTCGTGCCCCTTTTTGTTCGTGATTGATCCTCCAGGTCGGGGTGCTTCAGCTCGTGAGCAAGTGGCTGGGGTGCAAGTGGTTCGGGTCATGCCTCTCCATCGATCTAGTTCATGATGCACTCAGGCGAGCAGGTCGGAGTCGCGGGGTGCTTCACGAGCGGGTGGGTTCGGGGAACCCGATCCGATCCCATTTCATGCACTATTTCTTGCAACTTTTCCAGCAAGTGTTTACGCCACATGACGGCGTTTTCAACCATTTTAACTATTATAAGCAATCACAAATCATACCAAACAGTCATAGCAATACGTATAATAAACCATAAACACCAAAACGATGAATACTCATGCCAATATGGATCAAACATACCCAAAACCCATGTTTTCCCCTTAATCGAGTTTAATTATATCTAGCACTAGGATTAGCAAAATATGTTCAAATTAACCCAAATTTCTAACAGAGGCATAAAATAATATTTATGAATTTCTACATATTTTTCCAAATTTTGATAATGCATAATTTCGTTAATTAACACTAATCACCCCTAATTAGCCGTAATTAGTGAAAAACAATGAAAATCACTCACCTTAGCCACAAATGAATTATAGATCTGAACTTCTCTACTGTTTTGGGTCGAATTCCTATGCAACACAGAAGCTCCAACTTTGATTTGCCTTGGTTTGATGTTGATTATGCTAATATATGCTTAAACGGTGATTTGGGGGTGATTTAGAAGGTGGAGGCCATTGTTAGGGTTGAAGAGAGGTAAGTGGCGGCTGAGAAAATGAAAAATAAATCGTTTACTAACTAATTTAAGCCTCCCCATAACCCTAATCCTGAAATAGGTTATGGACCTAGCTGCTAATCACCCTAATTAGGCCCGGCTAAGCTGTTTTTCACCTTCTAAACCTTATTTCAGCCATATCTCCCAAACGGAAAGTCCGTTTGGCTAATGTGACCACTCTACGGAAAGGTAAACCATCATCCGAATCTAATGGAAGTGGATTCAAATCAAAACTCCTTACCAATCAAAATTTATAGGTGAAACAAGATTCTCCAGCGGCAAAATAGTCATTTAAAAATCGGCAAAAATCGTGAACGTGGAAAATGACCCCAATAGTCGTTCCCCAAAGTTACATGACCATATGACCTCATACGAAAATGAAATAAATATTCTATGATCCTCCAATGCATAGAATGTGGGTCGTTACACTCGGGATTTTCCATCTCAATGTTGGCATCTTCTTGCAGGAGGACTCGGTCGGCTTCAGAATAGAAGTCTCCAATATCTCCGGAAGGGTCTCTCTGAAAAGAGATTTTGAAATCTGTTCGATTCAAAACTTTAGCCACAGCTGCCATAAGCACCATCGATGGCTCGAGTCGATCAACTGATGCTACAGCCGCGTTGAATCTTTCCAAGAAAGAGCATAGGGTCTCGCTGGACCGCTTCTTGATAGACGTGAGGAACATGATGCTCTTCGGTTAAGATTATGAACTTTGAACTCTTCAATGAAAGAGATGACCAATATATTCAAACTGTTGATCGATTCGGTTGTTAGCTATCGGAACCACATGACAGCTATATCAGTCAAGGAGAGAGGGAAGCACTTGTCTATAACATTGACAGATGCTGCTAGTACTTCCATATGATGCATGTATCGCACGACATGTATGGTCGGGTCAGTCCTTCCATTGTAGGGTTCTAGGACCGAAAGTTTGAAGTCAGGTGAGTTTCGGGAATCCTGATTTCCCATGTGAAATGACTGCAATGGACGTTATCCACGTCTGTTAGGAAGTAGTGCCTCGAGTGAAGCGCTCAATGATGCTTGCAATTTGGTTTCCGTCCCCAAGAATTTGCTGCTACGAATCCAATTCTACACCATGGACATTAATGATAATCCCGATCCTGGGTGGAAGCTTGCCATGAGTTCAAGGGCTATGTTCGGTACAACCCACGTGTGATGGGTGGAGGTGCTCCCCAGCCTTGGTAGAATGTTCCAGATTGTCTGGGGCTTCGAGTTGGCATGTGGGTTGGTCTGAACCATACCCATGCTTGTAGGATTGGATTGGTTCAGGTAAGAATTATCAGCTCGGGGATCGGTATTGCCCCCACTCGAGGTGATGTCATGGTTGCATCAAACTAGGCTCTGGTCGATTTGAAGGTTGCATCAATCGATCCGACCTATGACTCGGTCGATTGGGAAGTGAAGTTGGCCCACTTGGAGGCAGAGCAATAGACCTATTGTAACACCCCACCTCCGCCAAGGTAACTCTTGCAAGCACACTAGCTTTGGAGGGGCGTTAAACAAGGTAAACATGCATGCAAATATCACAAGACAGAACATATAAGTAAAACAGAGTAGTAAAGCAGTGGATAAAACTAGCATTTCAAAACCATAGTCATGTTACAACAAAGTACTTGGTCATTATTTTCCAACAAACAAAGTCTAGAGAAAAGCATAAACTGAAAAACTGAAATACATAAAGTACTATCCCCAAAGTGAAGTGATAAACCATAGCTAGCTCAATGTCCAAAACCGTACATGAGCAAATCCAGTAAGCAAGCTATAAAGATCCAAGCTAAGCTCCAATGTTCCCACCCTGAGGACCTGAGGGGGGGGGGGGAAACGGAAGAAAAGAGGCGAAAGAAAATAGGTTAGTCAAAAAGACTGGTAAGCCCTAACTACTATCAGTCCATGAACTAGTAAAGTTAACTGGCATGAGAAGCTGAGATGAACATAAGGATAACAGTATACTGGCATGATGATTAACTAACAAGATAGATAAAGGCGTCATCGCATAATCAAGGTTAAGTTTTGCACCACGGGTGTACTAGCATTCTAACATGTCAAGTAAAAACAAGAGTTGATCCCTTGGCCCAAGCTTGGCCCAATATCATGAGGTGACCTAAATCAAGGTCCAACTACACGGTCTAGTTGATCGTCTCCCTATAAGCCTAACTCGTCAAGTGTCGGTGTCATACGGCCAAAACATGAAATGTAGTTAAACTGCGCTAGGTCCACCCTAGGGTGTATCAAGTCCTAGGGTGTCAACCTCAGACACAAATCAAGTATGCACAGTCTAGATCTACTGGTACCCGTGCTTGATTTTCCAACTCCGGACTATGTGCACGACCATAGTCCGCCTGGACCTACACCGGCATACCTACTCAGCCGTCGTTTTGGTCGCTTACATGTCAGCCCAGTAATCGTGCCCCACCCTAGCCTAGTTCCTAGGGTCTTATGATACTATCAAGAGGGTTACTGCTGAAAAGGACCACGCAACTAGGGTTTCTTAACGGGTTAAATGTGGTTAACCCGATCCAAACGTGGATTAAATTGGTTAAGTGTACCCAAGGTTCATGACTTAACCCCGATTAACCCATCAAGCCCAAATTGGTTAAGTATTAAGTGGACCATGACTTAACCCTAATCAGGAGGCATTACTTAACTTAATGTACTTTAACCTCTCACATTAGACCTTGTTGTGGTTACTAGTTAAGCCGGGCGGGTCCGGGTAGCTTTACACCACAACTTGGTCTAACCTCGGGTTCGAGCACACCATGACCAACTTCTCATATTGGGTCCTATTGTTTGTAGCCACTAGTTAAGCCGGGCGGGTCCGGGTAGATTTATGCTACAAACTCAACCCAACCTCGAGTTGGCCACACTCATATTTTCTAAGTGTCATGTCCATTATGTTTCCAAAACATAATTACAAGCCAACATATCACGTCATTTTATAAAAACCATGTTCATGTCATAATGTTACCCAACCCCAACGTAATCCCATCGTTTACATAATCGCAACAACGCATAAAGGATAAAATAGGGAACTTGGCATAATCATGACATAAAGGTGTTGAAGCCACAAGTTAACATGGTGGCATATGAAATGTACATATGTTCATATACTTGCATATTGCATTATTAGGCTTCAAAAGTATGCATAAAACCAAACTTAGCATATAAGTGATACATGGTGACAAATGACATGTAGAAGTTGCTAGGAGTTCGCATTTAGCCTCACATGCAAGTTATCATAAGGGATATGATAACTTCCATGTTGCCAAAATGCAACCTTTAATATAAAGCTTGAAGCTTTAAGCTCACAAACTCAAGTTTAACTTGCATAACATGATAACATGTGTATAATGATCAACCCAAACTTGCATAACATAGCAACATGTGTCATACATAATGATTGAACCAACTTGCATAACATAATGATCAACCAAACTTGCATATCATAATGATCAACCAAAACTTGCATCATTCATTTAACTTTATGGTTCAAAAAGAAAGTAGAAAAGGGCTTACAATGCTATGAAGACACAAACGAATATTTATTATAAAGATTGAGACGAAGCCCTTATGCAATCACCAAAAAAAAACAAATATGCAAGCTCCAAATGAAAAACCCTTGAGCCAAATCAATAAAAACCCTTGCTTTGTAATAGAAATGTTGCAACTTGACTTGAATGCAAACTAAGAACACTCATACAAGCTTGAATACACTTGTATGAACTCAAAATCTCTCATATAAATATACTTAGAAATTTTAGCATGAGAGTGGAGGCCATGAGAGGAACAAATTTGGCATAGTTTAGTTGTAGGGTTGAATAATGATGATTTAGGCTAGGCTTAGGGGTCTTTTTATAGAAGATTAGGATAGTATTAGCCATAGGATTAACTCTAGATCCAATCCGAGCCATCAAATCACGTCACAAGCCTCCAAAACAGGTCCAAACAGCCAAAATAGGTGCACCAGGCCGACCTGGCCGACCAGGGAGGTCGACCCCCAGGTCGACTCTAGTGTCGACCTGGTTGGGGGGAGGTCGACCCTAGTGTCGACCCCCCTATCGACCTGTCTGGGCGGGAGTTTTCCCGCCCAGTCTGTTTTGGCTGAATTTGAATTCTAAATTCAAATTTGAACTGTTTTTGAACTTGTAATTTTCTGAAAACTTTGACGGGCCATAACTTGGTCATACGGACTCCGATTTTCGAAAACTCGGACTCTATTTCGCGTATTTTTCCGAGACGAACGCAATGGGACAGCCCATTTCCCTTGATTCAGACTTTACAGTTTAATTCTGCCTTGATTTATGTTATAACATGTTATTCAAAAATACGGGTTGTTACATTCTCCCCTCCTTAAAGGATTTCGTCCCCGAAATCTCCAAGTTAGGAAGAACGTATCCTACCATCCATCATCCATCTACTCAAAACATCATCCACGTGCAGTCATTGTCCTTAAAGGATTCTAAATGCTATATGAACATATGCAAAAGGTGTGTGTATATGTACTTATCTAATGCAAAAATCAGGTGGTTACTGATTCAGTAAACCTCCTTAATGCAAAGTATATTAGTGAAATGAGTCCATATGTATGCAAATTCCTAACATAACTTATAGTCTCTACCTGAGTGCACATAGCATTCATCCATATGCAACATTCACGTGATAGCATAACAAGTTTCATCCATGAATAGTATAAGCACTCATGCATATGCAACATGAAAGTGTGTGAGCCGATCTTAGTGCCTAACGTGTATCATGCATCCACGAGTATCCACTTGCAAATACTTGCAACCACTTGCAAACATCAAGCATAACATGTTTCAAATACATGTTTCATCCAAAGGGTTTCTACCTAAGGTTCTCATGACACGATTACGAGATAACAAGATAAACAAGGTAAACATGGATAAACATGGATAGCAAAAAGGAAGATATGCTAATTAGGAAAGAGGTCGAGAATGTACCCTCAAAAAGGAATGGATAAAGCCCACGCATCTTCTCCTCGGTTTCCCAAGTTGCGTCTTCATCGGCTTCACTCCACTGAACTTTCACCAATTTGACTTCTCGATTCCTTAACTTCTGGATCTCTGTTCCCAAAATACGAATCGGAGCTCTTCTCAGGGTTGCCTCTTTCTCTACCTCAATGTCTTCAAGAATGCTTGGTTCAACCACCTCAGCGGACTCATGTAGGCACTTTCGGAGATGCGAGACATGGAAGACATTATGCACTCCGGCTAGCTTTTCGGGCAATTCCACCTTATAAGCCATCTTTCCAATTCTCTCTATGATAGGGAAGGGTCCTACGAACCTTGGTGCCAGCTTCCCAACTGCTCCAAAACGTACCACATTACGCAAAGGAGAAACCTTCACGAAAACCATGTCTCCCACTTCGAATTCCAAATCTGCCCTTCGCTTGTCAGCATAGGATTTCTGTCTGTCTTGGGCCGCCTTCATCCGTCTTCGAATCAACTCTACCCTCTTGGATGTATCCCTAATCATATCGGGCCCAAGTATAAGCTCATCTATCGTCTCCCACCAACAAGTTGGTGACTTGCACAGCCTTCCATACAAAGCTTCAAATGGTGCCATCCTTATGCTTGCCTGATAGCTGTTATTATAAGCGAACTCTACAAGAGGAAGGTGGTCTTCCCAAGTACCACCAAAGTCAAGAACACAAAGCCTCAATAGATCTTCTAGCACTCTATTCACCCTTTCGGTTTGGCCATCCTTCTGGGGGTGATAGGCTGTACTCAGATTCAATCGCGTACCCACCGCTTCCTGCAAACTGTTCCAGAACTGGCTAGTGAAAATTGGGTCACGATCGCTAACTATGCTAGAAGGAACTCCATGCAACCGCACTATCTCTCGAAGATAAATAGATGCTAGCCATGATGCGGTCCTCTTGCTTTTTACTGGAATGAAGTGAGCACTCTTCGTAAGTCTATCAACTATGACCCATATGCTCGTGTTCCCTTTTCTTGACCTAGGCAATCCATCCACAAAATCCATAGAAATACTCTCCCACTTCCATTGCGGGACCTCCAATGGATGTAATAGCCCACCTGGTTTCTTTGACTCGGCTTTCACTTGTTGGCACACCATGCACTTTGAAACATATTATGCCACATCCCTCTTCATTCCGGCCCAAAAGAAAATGCGCTTCATATCCCTATACATCTTATCCCCTCCAGGATGTATAGTCATCTTCGAATGATGTGCTTCTTCGAGAACTTTATGCACCAAGTCCCCTACTTGTGGAACGCATAGCCTTCCATCACGCCTTAGCCAACCTTTATCATCAATAGAATATCTAGCAAGGTGACTAGACGTCTCACCACGGATCAACTTGTCCATAACTTCAATTATCTGTGGATCTTCCTTCTGCGAAGCCCCAACCTGATCGAGAAGTGTGGGTCTAAGCTCAAGGGATGCTAATGAACCCGTTATCGATTCAACAGCCGTCGTGAAATCAAAGGTTGCCAAGAATTCTAAGTTCTTCATCTCTACAAACAAGGGACTCAAATTCAATCTACTTCTGCTTAGTGCATCTGCCACAACATTACCCTTGCCAGGGGTATAAGCTATCTCGAAGTCATAAGATGCCAAGAATTCCATCCACCTTTGCTGCCTTAGATTCAGATCTTTTTGCGAGAAGAGGTACTTGAGTGACTTGTGATCAGTATACAACTCAAACCTTTCGCCTAGAAGATAGTGGCGCCAGGATTTGAGAGCAAAGACGATCGCCGCTAACTCCAAATCATGAGTGGGATAGTTCTTCTCATGAACTTTAAGTTGCCTACCCCCATAACATATCACTCTTCCCTCTTGCATCAGAACAGCACCTATCCCCGTGCCACATGCATCTGTGTACACGGTAAACATCTTACCACTATCGGGTAATGCCAAAACTAGAGCTGAGGTAAGGGCTCTTTTGAGCTTTTGAAAAGCAAGCTCACACTCCAAGTCCCATGCAAATACTAAGTTTTTCTTCGTCAACTTAGTAAGAGGGGCCGAAATCTTAGCGAAGTCCCTGATGAACTTCCTATAGTAGCCCGCCAGACCGAGAAAGCTTCTTGCTTCGGTTGCATTCCTAGGAGTCTTCCAGTCTTGAACCACAACCACTTTCGCGGGATCCACCGCTATGCCTTGCTTAGAAACTATATGTCCAAGAAACCGAACCTCCCTTCTCCAAAAATGACATTTGGAGAACTTGGCTTTCAACTGATGCGCCCTAAGCGTATCCATCACTTCCTTGAGATGTCTGGCATGTTCTTCCTCATCCTTTGAGAAGATCAGAATATCATCCACGAAGACAACAACAAACTTGTTAAGGAACTCCCTGAACACCCTACTCATCAAGTCTACGAAGTAGGCGGGTGCATTAGTCAATCCGAATGGCATGACAAGCCATTCAAAGAATCCATCTGGAGTCCTAAACGCAGTTTTATCAATGCTATCCTCAGCTACTCTAAGCTGATGGAATCCGGTGGCTAGATCAAGCTGAGAGAAAACAGAAGCACCAACGAGCTGGTCAAAGAGATCATCAATCCTCGGTAACGGGTGCCTATTCTTCTTTGTCAGTTTTTTCAACTCTCGATAATCAACACATAGGCGAAGCGAACCATCCGCCTTAGTAGCGAATACCACCGGAGCACCCCATTCAGAAATGCTTCGCCTAATAAAATTCTTCTCAAGCAACTCCTTGATCTGCTTACTGAGCTCCCTTCTTTCACGTGGGGCCATGTGCCTAACGGGCAATGATACTGGCTTGGCAGTATCAACTAGATAAATGCGGAAATCTATCTCTCGTTTAGGGGGTAACCCCTTAACTTCCTCAAAGACATCAGGATAGTCTCGGAGAATCGAAAGAAAGATATATGGCTTTTGGGGATTATGTTTTTCATAATAAACCTTTCTCTTGAAAATACACTCTTTAAAACATGTTTTTGAAAATACTTCTTTTTAGAAATGCTTTTGAAAACGATTTTCGAAATCCTTTATCTGTTCTGGTAACTTTCGACTTTGAAACCACGTGTAACACCCAACGTCCATTAATGTCACTCACTAAGGGAATGCATTAACTTTCATGGAGCGTTATAGGAGTATAGAACAGAAATTCACAAGACAGATATATAAAATGGTACTTAAAAATTCAAAATTTATTCATTGCAGCGGAAAAGAAAAACATGTTTGGTTACAACTTCAAAACCACATACTAAAGCCAAGTACACAAATATCCATCATGAACAAAATTATTATCAGAGTACATAAAAGTAAAACCATAATCCCTCTCCAAATAGCCATAATGAAAAAGAGATAAAGCCGAGCATTACTTTCAACACTTCCAAGCACTTCAAGAAGAAAGAAGTCTGAATCAAGCTTCACTAATCCTACCCTGAGGACCTAGGGGGAAGAAAGAAAAGAGGCGAAACAAAAAGGGTTATACATAAAGTTGGCGAGTCTAGTGACTTTGACAATATAATCAGTAAAGTAACAGGATAAGAACATAAACTGGATATAAGAGATGACTGTAACATAAGCAGATATGACAAGGTAAACAAGATAGAAAATCGGCTGCGCTTCTAACCACTATAAGATATGCTCTGCACCGTACCATCATACTAGTTACATACTAAAAGATGATCCGTCCCTACTAATCATAATAATAGTAGCTTCGTGTACTCCTAGAAGCTCTCGTAGATCCCCACTTGCTCCTACCACCACTTGTTGTACTCCTAGATGCTCTCGTAGGTGCCCACTTGCTCCTACCACCACTAGTAGTACCCACTATCCTCCCCATTCGATCGGCTCCCTAACCTCGTAGATGTCTGTGCTGGTCCCACAATAGAGTGTATCACTCCCTAAGGTGGCATACTACTGAAATGCACAGCTTATACCTACATGATGCAACAACGTCTTACCTATCAGCATGGGCCCACGCACGCACATGACTCCATTGGACTCGCACTGCCATCGCTAACTCTTTATTGACCTCTTGCAATCAACCCCAGTAAGCATGTCCCTGTTCTCGACCTAGTTCGAGCTCATATTGATACTAAAATGGGTTGTTGGTTGAAAAGGGTCCACAAACTTGACATAAGCTTCCATCCTAAGCTTGATCCCCACTAGGAATTCCCACTTAACACCTTTTTATCTGTAATGACCCACATTCTACGCATCGGGGGATCGTGGAATATTTATTTCTTTCCTGTATAAAGTCGTATGGTCATGTAACTTTCGGAAACATCCATTAGAGTCATTTCCCATGTTCATGATTTTTGTCGATTTTTAAATGACCATTTTGCCCCTAGTTGGTACTGTTTTGGCCATAACTTTTGATTGGAAAGGGATTTTGACCTGAAACCACTTCCATTAGATTCGTTTGATGGTTTACCTTTCCGTAGATGGTCATCATAGCCAAACGGACTTACCGTTTGGGAGATATGGCTGAAATAAGGTTTGGAGGGTGAAAAACTGCTTAACCGGGCCAAATCGGGTGATTAGTGAGTAGGCCCATAACCCATTTCGGGATTAGGGTTATGGGGAGGCTGAAATGAGATAGAGAATCATTCCATTTCAGTTTTCTAGCCTCCACTTATCACCAAGGAACCCTAAAAATGACCTCCAATCTCTAAATCAACTCCAAATCATCTTTTGGTCAAGGATTTGGCTTAGCAATATCTAATCAAGGAAGATCTACCCCAAAGCAACATTGGAGCTGCTGTTTAGCATAGAGGTTCACATCAAATCAGAGATTTATTTCAGATCTTAGTTTATTTGTGGCTAAGGTGAGTGATTTGCATAGTTTTACACTAATTATGGCTAGTTAAGGGTAATTAGTGTTAACTAGCGAATTTAAGAATGATAAAATTCGGGAAAAATGTTCATAAATTCTTAAATGATGTTTTAGACCTCTGATATGAATTTGGGTTAATTTAGTTAAGTTTTGCTAATCCTATCATTAGTTTCAACTAAACATGCTTAAGGGGAAATATGGGATTTTGGGTATGTTTGATCCATTTTAACCTATCAAATTGATGTTTTGATGTTTGTGGTTGATTACGCATGTTGCTATGACTGTATGATATGCTTTGTGATTGATTTCAATAGTTGGAATGGTCGAAAACGTCGTCGAATGGCGTAAACACTTGCTGGAACAGTTTTAGAAAACAGTGCAGGGTTCGGATCGGATCGGATAGGGGGCTCGGATCAGATATGTTGAACTGGGCAAGGAATTCGATCGTATCGGTACCAGACACTTGGGAAAATTGGCAAAAAGGAAGGCCACGCTAACTGAACTGGGATCGGATCGGATTAAGGAGGACGGATCGGAGCGGAAGCATGAAGACGGATCGGAGCGGAAGTATGAAGACGGATCGGATAGGAGCATGTGATGGATGAGGAGGCGGATCGGAGCGGAAGCACGAACTGGAGGGGAATGGCACCCGACCGGAACTGCACCAAAAGAGGACATCCGACCTGAACCGTACCAGAAGAAGACCCGACCCGAATTGATGGAGGACACCCGACCCGAACCGATGGCTTGAGGAAGAACCCGACCCAACCCAGTATTGACCAATAACCCGAGATGCAATGGTAGTCCAATATGGGAAGTTAGAGCTCAGGATCCAGTTGGGAACCAATGAGTTCACTTCATGGCTGGGCTTTGCTGCGGGACGTGTGCTAAGGAGTTGTCGACGTTCATAACTTTGATTCACCACTAAAAATGAAGGATGGCTACTTATCAGTGCAGTAGGGTCATTACGACCTGAGGGGCAAGGTGATGGTAGCAAGACTACGTTATCAGTGTAGTAGGGTCACTAAGACCCGAGGGGCAAAGTGATGCGTAGTAAGACTATGAGCCAGTGCAGTGGGGTCACTACGACTTCATGGGGCAGAGTGGACATAGTAAGGATTAGTAAGGCTATGAGCCAGTGCAGTGGGGTCCTTGTGACTCCATGGGGCAAAGTGGACATAGCGAAGGATTTGTGGCTACGTTATCAGTGCAATGAAGCCATTCATGACTTCATGGGGCAAAGTGATCGTAGCAAGGTATGTTGGGTGATCGAAGTGGTGAATATCGTATGCTTTACGCACTGAGTGAGAGATGTGAGGATGGATGCTATGTTTGATTGTTTGCCATCACTATGACATGCACACCCCCACCTCCGTATCTTTACACCATTTGATATGGCACCTTAGAGTGTTGTACAGTATGTAGTGCTAACTCTTTGGTTGCAGGTCCAGGTTCAGGTATGTTTCTAGTCTACCTGTTATTGTTCACTTTAGATGCTTATCGCTCATACCAGGCTTTATGTCTGACCCAGAGTTTTATGTCTCCTCTTATTACTCTGGGTGCTCACACGAGCAGACTAGAGACAGGTTAGCTGGTGATGCGCGAGTAGCTTATTCGGAGGCGGGCAGGAGGCTTCCACGTATGATATATATATATATATATATATATATATATATACACATTCTCCCTGTGTCTTTGGTGGTCGCTACTTGGGCATTAGTAGTGTACCTCTTTTATCTTGTTTTTGCTTTGAGACAGTTTGAAAAGTTGTAATAAGCTGTATTTTGGATTTCCGCTGCTATGATGTTTAGTTCTGGTTTTCAGCTTATGCACTGTCTCACCTGTTTTATGTCAAGTATGTTATTATTATATTTTATTCTATGCGCTGTGAGACACTCTACAGGTTCTTTGTATGTTCATTTCCTTCTTCCCTTTTTCCTTCTGACGACCCGTTCCGTGCTAACTGGACATGTGTATAGCGCACTTTTGGAGTAAATGTCGGTTGTTGCGGGGCGGGCCGTCACACTTGGTATCAGAGCTCTAGGTTGCGTAGTTAACCTAGGGAAAGACACCAGGGAGAGATAGTACGTATATGAGAGCGTGTATTTGTGATTACTTTAGTTTTCAAAAGTTATATATATACATATATATATATATATACTATTAGTAGTATAAAGATGAAGTTGCACTGCACTAGCACCACTATGGGGTCGTTAATCATTTCCCTTTTTCAGATTGACGATGAGCCGAGACACGAGGGGTGCTGGTAGAGGGACCAACCAGGGGAATGCCGCTGACATGAGGGCGATGTTTACTAACCTCATGAGAGACATGCTTAGAGAAGTGCAAGGGGCAGTTCCCAATCCCGGAGTTGGTGTTGGCCCAGTAGTGCAGGCGCCTAGGGTCGATTTCGCCAAGTTGTGCAAAGATTACACAAATCTTGGTGGAAAGTCGTTCCATGGAACGGAGTCGGCCACGGATGTTCAGGACTGGATGGATAGCTGTGACCGTATCTTCGATGACTTGAGTCTTGAGGATGTGATGAAGAGAAGACTAGCGTCTCGTCAACTGCAAGGGCGAGCGATGAATTGGTGGAATGCCATTAGAACAGCTACTCCAGAGGACCAGGTTACGTGGGATCAGTTCAAGGCTCGCTTTAGCGAGAAGTTTATTCCAGCTGCCCAGAAGTCAGTGTTGTTCAAGAGGTTCTTGGAACTCAAGCAGAACGGAAGGGCAGTTTCTGATTATATTGCTGAGTTCGACACTTTGTCGAAGTATGGACTATCTCTTATCGATACTCCTGAGAAGAAGAATGAGAAGTTCATTACTGGCCTGGATGGATACTTGGGGGAAAGGCTTATTACTCACATCGATGAGACTTTTGAATCGATTGTGGGGAAGGCTTTGAGATCAGAGAGTCTTTACCCTAAGTCAAAGACTGAGGCTGCATCTGCAGAAGGGCCAAAGCCTCAAGCAGGAGGTGGAGGCAAGAATAACTCTCAGAATAAGAGAAAGCAGGACCAATCTAAAGGTGGTCAGAAAAAGAGCAAGAAGGATGTTGAGTGCTTCATCTGTGGAAAGAGGGGCCATTATGCTAAAGAATGTCGGGCCAGGCCAGCGGAAAGGAAGTGCTACAACTGTGGTCAAGTGGGACATCATAAGGATAAGTGTCCGCAACCTCTTAAGGAGAAGCAGATTGTGAAAGCATATGCTATTGATGTTGTTCCTTCTTCGTCGAATGCCCCAACTGCGGCGGAGAAAGGAAAGAATGTTGTTATTCAAGGTATGCTTTCTATTTATGATATACCAGTTCGAGTTTTGTTTGATACTGGGGCTTCCTGTTCCTTCATATCTAGTGACCTGGTAGATAGGTTGGGACTGGAACCCGAGATAGTCGATAGACCATTGGTTGTGACGAACCCGATTGGTGGTTCGACTAGCCTTAGTATGATTTGCAGGAATTTGGTCTTATCGAGTCATGGATGTATGTTTGTTTGTGATTGCTTTGTTTTGGGCTTTACTGGGTATGGCATTATATTGGGAGTCGATTGGCTCCAAAGATACGGGGTGGTGGTAGACTGTGAGGGCTTTTTGGTGACAGTGAGGGCGGATGATGGGCGGAGGGTAGTGTTTGGTAGTCTACCTAGTGATGGGGTTATGGCTAGTTTTGTAAATTCCCTCAACATCCCGCAGGATGAGTTGTCAGATGTGCCCGTGGTTGGCAAGTATCCGGACGTCTTCGAGGAGGTGACCGGGCTTCCACCACACCGAGAGATTGAGTTCCGTATTGATTTAGTGAAAGATGCCAGACCTATAGTGATGCCACTTCGTCGTATGGCACCAAGGGAGCAGAGAGAGCTCGGGGTGCAAGTCAGCAATCTTTTGAAGAAGGGATTTATTAGGAGGAGTGTCTCCGAGTGGGGAGCACCAGTTGTGTTTGCCACTAAGGAAGATGGTTCCCTTCGTTTGTGTGTGGACTATCGCGAGTTGAATAAGGTAACGAGGAAGAATAAGTATCCTCTACCACGGATAGATGATTTGTTTGATCAACTGGAAGGAGCAAGAGTGTTCTCCCAGTTGGACCTCGCGACAGGATTTCATCAGCTTCGAGTAGCAGATGAAAGTGTTCCGAAAACGGCATTCAGGACGCCGTCTGGATTTTATGAGTGGTTGGTCATGCCATTTGGGTAGACCAATGCACCAGCCTACTTTGTGGATCTTATGAATCGAGGATTCAGGGATCAGTTGAATAAGTTTGTTCTTGTGTTCGTGGATGATATCCTTGTTTACTCAAGGACAGAGGAAGAACACAAGGGACACTTGAGGATAGTGATGGAGGTGTTGAGGAAACATCAATTGAAAGCGAAATTCTCTAAGTGTCATTTTTGGAGAAGGGAAGTGAGATTCTTGGGTCATGTTGTTTCAGAGAGTGGTATTGCCGTGAACCCTGCGAAGGTGGCTACGGTACAGGATTGGCCTACGCCCAAGAATGCAACAGATGTAAGAAGTTTCTTGGGGTTAGCTGGATATTATAGTAAGTTTATCCAGGATTTCTCCAAGATAGCAGCACCGTTGACTCAATTGACTAAGAAGAATCAATCCTTCGTCTGGGACAGAGTGTGTGAGGATGCCTTCAAAGGTCTAAAGGAGAGGTTGACGCATGCGCCAGTGTTAGTCATTCCTAAAGGGAATGAAAAGATGACGGTATACACGGATGCTTGTGGTACCAGACTGGGTGCTGTATTGATGCAAGGAGGTAAGGTTGTAGCTTATGCTAGTCGACAGCTAAAGCCGCATGAGAAGAAGTATCATACTCATGATTTGGAATTGGTAGCGATTGTATTTGCGCTGAAGATGTGGAGACACTATCTCTTGGGAGAAAGATTTGAGTTGTTTACCGATCATAAATCGTTAAAGTATCTCTTCTCTCAGAAAAATCTGAATCTCCGTCAGCAGAGATGGTTAGAGTTCTTGGCTTCGTATGATTTTGATATTGCATATACACCTGGGAAAGGTAATGCGGTGGCCGATGCCTTGAGTAGGAGACAGGCCAGCTTAGGGGCTATGTTTCTTGAATGGAAGCAACTGGAGTATATAGCGGGGTTTGATTTCAGACCAAGGTGCGAATTGGATCCACTTATGCTAGCTAGTTTGGCGATCAGACCCACTCTGATAGAGCGGATTGGTTCCAGCCAGAGGAACGATCCTAACCTATTGGAAATCATCTCCAAGTTAGAGATGAACATCGACGGTGAGGAGATGGATGTGTATGGGCTCGATCGAGATGGATGGCTTCGAAAGAATGGAAGACTAGTTGTGCCCAATGTGAATGGTTTGAGAGATGAAGTGCTTAGAGAATGTCATCACTCAAAACTGACTATACATCCCGGTGATAATAAGATGTATCGAGACATGAAGCGGACTTACTACTGGGAAGGGATGAAAAGAGACGTTAGGAAGTTTATATCCAAATGCATGAATTGCCAGCTAGTTAAAGCTGAGCAAAAGAAGCCTAGTGGGTTGTTGCAACCATTAGAAATTCCCGAATGGAAATGGGAGCAAGTCTCGATGGATTGCATCGATGGTTTACCAAGGACTAGATCGGGATACGATAGCATTTGGGTAATTGTGGATCGATTGACTAAGAGTGCAAGATTTATACCAGTCAAATCGACCAGAACGGCAGCCAAGTTGGCAGAATTGTATATGAAGTGGGTAGTGAGATTTCATGGAGTACCCAAAAGCATTGTGAGTGACCGAGACCCGTTGTTCACTAGTGGGTTTTGGAAGAGCTTACAAGAGGCTCTAGGGTCAGGATTACATCTCAGTACCGCATATCATCCTCAGACCGACGGTCAGACGGAGAGGGTGAATCGTATATTAGAAGATCTCTTGAGAGCTTGTATATTGGATTTTGGTGGATCATGGGATGACCATTTGCATCTAGTAGAGTTTGCATATAATAATAGCTACCAATCCAGTATCGGTATGGATCCATATGAAGCTTTGTACGGAAAACCATGCAACTCACCATCATGTTGGATAGAGACTGGTGAGAAGTTTGTGCTTGGACCAGATGTGGTGAGGGAAACTTCCGATAAGATTAAGATCATTCAACAACGAATTAAAGCTGCCCAAGATAGGCAGAAGAGTTATGTTGATAAGAGGAGAAGAGACTTGAAATTCTCCATTGGTGACTTGTTGTTTGTCAAGATCTCTCCGTTAAAGAGCGTGATTCGATTTGGCAGGAGAGGCAAGTTAGCACCAAGATTTGTTGGCCCATTCCCTGTTCTTGAATTAGTCGGGAATTTGGCATATAGAGTTGGCTTACCAAAGAAAATGGCGGGAGTTCACAATGTATTTCATGTATCCCAACTAAGGAAGTTCGTCCACGACTTAGATATGACTATTTCACCTGATCAGTTAGAGGACTTCGAAGTAGAACCCGAGGCAGTTGGGAACCGCAAGCCGATTCGTATTGTGGGGCACGATACGAAGCAACTTCGAAGGAAGGCGGTGAAGCTAGTCAAGGTTCGGTGGGGCGAGGACGAGAATGACTGTACTTGGGAGACAGAGAAGAGCATTAGGAAGGCGTATCCAGAACTCCTTGTCTGGTAAGATTTACTTTGCCATTTAGTTTTCCGCATGCTAGGGTAGACTTGTTTTGCTTGTTTGCATGTTTGATTGTTGTTTTATGATTGATAGGCATGCGGGATCTTTGTGTGTGTTTTGATTTGGGAATTTCGGGGGCGAAATTTCTTAAGGTGGGGATAGTGTAATGACCCGCATTCTACGCATCGGGGGATCGTAGAATATTTATTTCTTTCCTGTATAAAGTCGTATGGTCATGTAACTTTGGGAAACATCCATTAGAGTCATTTCCCATGTTCATGATTTTTGTCGATTTTTAAATGACCATTTTGCCCCTAGTTGGTACTGTTTTGGCAACAACTTTTGATTGGAAAGGGATTTTGACCTGAAACACTTCCATTAGATTCGTTTGATGGTTTACCTTTCCGTAGAGTGGTCCTAATAGCCAAACGGACTTACCGTTTGGGAGATATGGCTGAAATAAGGTTTGGAGGGTGAAAAACTGCTTAACCGGGCCAAATCGGGTGATTAGTGAGTAGGCCCATAACCCATTTCGGGATTAGGGTTATGGGGAGGCTGAAATGAGATAGAGAATCATTCCATTTCAGTTTTCTAGCCTCCACTTATCACCAACGAACCCTAAAAATGGCCTCCATTCTCTAAATCACCTCCAAATCATCTTTTGGTCAAGGATTTGGCTTAGCATTCTCTAATCAAGGAAGATCTACCCCAAAGCAACATTGGAGCTGCTGTTTAGCATAGAGATTCACATCAAATTAGAGATTTATTTCAGATCTTAGTTTATTTGTGGCTAAGGTGAGTGATTTGCATAGTTTTACACTAGTTATGGCTAGTTAAGGGTAATTAGTGTTAATTAGTGAATTTAAGCATGATAAAATTCGGGAAAAATGTTCATAAATTCTTAAATGATGTTTTAGACCTCTGATATGAATTTGGGTTAATTTAGTTAAGCTTTGCTAATCCTATCATTAGTTTCAACTAAACATGCTTAAGGGGAAATATGGGATTTTGGGTATGTTTGATCCATTTTAACCTATCAAATTGATGTTTTGATGTTTGTGGTTGATTATGCATGTTGCTATGACTGTATGATATGCTTTGTGATTGATTTCAATAGTTGGAATGGTCGAAAACGTCGTCGAATGGCGTAAACACTTGCTGGAACAGTTTCAGAAAACAGTGCAGGATTCGGATCAGATCGGATAGGGGGCTCGGATCGGATATGTTGAACTGGGCAAGGAATTCGATCGGATCGATACCTGACACTTGGGAAAATTGGCAAAAAGGAAGGCCACGCTAACTGAACTGGGATCGGATCGGATTAAGGAGGACGGATCGGAGCAGAAGCATGAAGACGGATCGGAGCGGAAGTATGAAGACGGGTCGGATAGGAGCATGTGAAGGATGAGGAGGCGGATCAGAGCGGAAGCACGAACTGGAGGGGAATGGCACCCGACCCGAACCGCACCAAAAGAGGACACCCGACCCGAACCGTACCAGAAGAAGACCCGACCCGAATTGATGGAGGACACCCGACCCGAACCGATGGCTTGAGGAAGAACCCGACCCGACCCAGTATTGACCAGTAACCCGAGATGCAAAGGTAGTCCAATATGGGAAGTTAGAGCTCAGGATCCAGTTGGGAACCAATGAGTTCACTTCATGGTTGGGCTTTGCTGTGGGATGTGTGCTAAGGAGTTGTCGACGTTCATAACTTCGATTCACCACTAAAAATGAAGGATGGCTACTTATCAGTGCAGTAGGGCCATTACGACCTAAGGGGCAAGGTGATGGTAGCAAGACTACGTTATCAGTGCAGTAGGGTCACTATGACCCGAGGGGCAAAGTGATGCGTAGTAAGACTATGAGCCAGTGCAGTGGGGTCACTACGACTCCATGGGGCAGAGTGGACATAGTAAGGATTAGTAAGGCTATGAGCCAGTGCAGTGGGGTCCTTGTGACTCCATGGGGCAAAGTGGACATAGCGAAGGATTTGTGGCTACGTTATCAGTGCAGTGAAGCCATTCATGACTTCATGGGGCAAAGTGATCGTAGCAAGGTATGTTGGGTGATCGAAGTGGTGAATATCGTATGCTTTACGCACTGAGTGAGAGATGTGAGGATGGATGCTATGTTTGATTGTTTGACATCACTATGACATGCACACCCCCACCTCCGTATCTTTACACCATTTGATATGGCACCTTAGAGTGTTGTACAGTATGTAGTGCTAACTCTTTGGTTGCAGGTCCAGGTTCAGGTATGTTTCTAGTCTACCTGTTATTGTTCACTTTAGATGCTTATCGCTCATACCAGGCTTTATGTCTGACCCAGAGTTTTATGTCTCCTCTTATTACTCTGGGTGCTCACACGAGCAGACTAGAGACAGGTTAGCTGGTGATGCGCAAGTAGCTGATTCGGAGGCGGGCAAGAGGCTTCCACGTATGATATATATATACACACATTCTCCCTGTGTCGTTGGTGGTCGCTACTTGGGCATTAGTAGTGTACCTCTTTTATCTTGTTTTTTCTTTGAGACAGTTTGAAAAGTTGTAATAAGCTGTATTTTGGATTTCCGCTGCTATGATGTTTAGTTCTGGTTTTCAGCTTATGCACTGTCTCACCTGTTTTATGTCAAGTATGTTATTATTATATTTTATTCTATGCGCTGTGAGACATTCTACAGGTTTTTTGTATGTTCATTTCCTTCTTACCTTTTTCCTTCTGACGACCCGTTCCGTGCTAACTGGACATGTGTATAGCGCACTTTTGGAGTAAATGTCGGTTGGTGCGGGGCGGGCCGTCACATTATCCAAATGTCTAATCACATGTCACATCTTGGTTAAGTGCTTTCATTATGTTTCACATGCTACCCATGTTACCCACTTAACCCTTTATTATTCCCATGTCTAATCACATGTCTCATCTTGGTTAAGTGCTTTAATTATGTTTCACATGCTACCCATGTTACCCTCTTAACCATTTATTATTCCCATGTCTAATCACATGTCTTATCTTGGTTAAGTGTTCATTAATTCATTATAACCATAATCTTGCATGACCTCCCATATTAGATTACCGTTTTGTTGTTGCTAGATATGTCAGGCGGTTCTTGGTAGGCTTATACCGCAATCCGAATCTAACCTCGTGTCTTTGCATTATTACGCATCTAATTTCTGCCTTTGACCACTTACATTAGATTATCGTTTTGCGGTTGCTGGATATGCCGGGCGGTTCCGGGTAGGCTTATTCCGCAATCTGAATCCAACCTCGTGTCTTAGGCGTTCATTATTACTTTCTTGATTCAAATCCCAATTACAAATCTTGGATTCTATTATATTCCAATTACCCATAATTTCAAATCTAAATTATGTTTATAATTTTAATCCAAATTATGCCTATAATATCATGTGTACAAGTTATGCCAAATTATGCCCAAATCCATTTTCTATAGCCATCAACAATTTATGCCAAATCTCATTTTATTACATATTTCCCAAACTTTTCCTAATCATTCCAACATTATTCGTACGTAAATCTCAAGGCATTATGCTTAGGCTCGAAGTTAGCCTAATATCAAAAGGAAAAAGGGAAAGAAGAAGGGGAGAGAATCAAAACATCAAAATTGGCATAAACATACAAATATGCATGTGAAATAAATAACGACAAAATAGATCAGATAGGCATATGGTAATAGCAATTGGGTATGAATTTATAGGATAACGAATTACAAAACTTGATATGATTCATCTTATTTACAGGCATATACATCAAATCCAATTTACAAACTTATCACAATTACTTTTTTTTAATTATATGTGAAAGTAACTTAAAATCACCTTGGTTGGATCTAAAAGAAGAGAATTAGCTTTTGTTTTTTGTAGATCTGATCTTGAATAACCTCTTTTTGATTTGTAGATCTGATCTTCTAATTTGACCTAATGGAGAAGAAAGGCTTGTTTTAATTTAGATTAGAACAGCATGGAGGTGCCATGGATTAGGGTTAAATGAGATTAGGGTTAGGTTTAGGTGTTTATTTATAGATGTATTAGGTGAATTAGAACCTTTAGATTAGACTAGAGACCATCAGAACCACTCAAATTAAAAAGACACGTCATCAAGGAACTCTCCAGAATTCTGCAGTCCTGGGCTCGGCCTGGGCGCACTTCCCAAGTGCGCCAGTGCATTTTTGTTCTGATGCACTTCACAAGTGCGCCAGTTATCCTGGCCTGTTTCCAAGTTGTTCTGCCAAACTTCTATCGTCCATAACTCCTTCATATGGTATCTGTTTTACGCAAACTTGGACTCTATCTCAAGTAGAATTCCGAGACAAACGCAATGGCGTAACCCATTTCACTCAATTCTTCTTTTAAAAATTAATTATTCTTCCATTATCCCTTATGTCATGTTTTAAAATTGCGGGGTGTTACAACGTACAACTATTGTTATGCTAACAAATGATTTATATGGTGTTGTGAGTTGTTATGTATGGACAACCTGCATTAAGCATAAACAATAATCTATTGGTAATCATATTGTAAACGTTGATGTTATATAACTGTAAATAATAACCTGGGGCAAGTTATAAGTGGACGAGGATTGGCGAGCACATAATGCACAAAAAGTATATTAATGTTGTATTTCAAGTTGTAGTGTTGCATTCAAACACGGTTCAACCAGATGTGAAGGATATTGTTCCACCAATGCCTCGGTCTAACTTAATTGCAATTGAATCATAATGGAACTTGAAGTGTACCGACATCAACAAACGTAGTTACACAGTTCCGAGATATGAACAACGTTATCCAACTCTCAGTTCCTAATTGTACTACACTAGGAGGCTTTGTTGGATACGATAGAAATTACATTATTCCCTAAGAAAATCAAGCTATAAAAGTTTGTGATTTAACTGATTGTGATGATGACTTTGTTGTAGCATTGGTACGATGAATTATAAGTTAACCGTTTCATTAGAAAATTGAAATAACTAATACAAAAATTTTGCTTTTACAAATTGAAGGTGCTAAAAAAATGGATATTGATGATCTCTCGACATCCCATATTTAGCATCTGGTACTATGGTTTTTCTTTTTTTCTTAGTTTCACAAAACAATTGTTCCCTCTCTTTGTAAACATTTGGTGTTCTATTGTACATTGATCTTTTTTTTCTTGGTTTCAGGGACTGATGACTATAATGTGTTTATTAATTCTATGATGAAATCTGATAATAAGAACAAGGAGATGTCTATCCAGGTACAAAGTTATTTAGAAGTATATGCATTTTTTATATAGGTTGGTAAAGTTCTTGAAAGTCACAATTTCTTAATGAGTTAACGGGATAAACGATCACGTAATGATGACAAGAGTGTACATTTTAAATTATATTAACTGAGTAAGCAAGCGGGTGTATGTTTTATATTGTGGAGGGAAGACGACGTCTCTTTCTTTGTTGTTTGGAAACTTCCTGAGTTTGCCTTTAACTATGTTATCAAGTTGAACCGTGTTGGAAAACCATGCTTGGAAATTAACTAGGTTATCAAGTTTGCCCGAGTTCTTACTTTGTTGTTTCAACATGACCATGTTTTATACGACTTTATGTTACATTGTTTGCTAATATTGGATATCTAGGGCCCTGATTAATCTAAGATTTTACTATTTTTTTGTCTTGTAGGTTCCAAGAGTAAAGATTCTGTACCATATAACCGGTTCAATCACTTTTATAATTGAAGTTCCATGGGTTGTTGTACCCATATACTTGGCTCGAGTTAGATTTAACAGAGAATTAAATCAACATATTTAATTATCTTATTATATTGTATACTGTAAACCAATTCTTTAATGATACAGTTGTGAGCTGTACACATTATTTTTAGGTTGACTGAATCTTTAGTTGTTAGTTTAGATTATTTGTAACTCTATTTATATCTCCAACTGTCAATGAAAAAGATGTGCTATCATTATTAATTCATCTTCTTCTATATGGTATCAGAGGTATAGTCTCATCACTTCTTTGCCAATCCTACTAACATCACTAACATGTTCACTGATCCTTAGCTTGTCACCATCCCCAACCCAGAATCTTCAACTCAGAAGCATCACCCATCCATCCATTATTAAATTGACTTCCACAAAATATCTTGCTTGGAAACTCCAGATTGAGGACATTCTCATTGGCTATGATCTGTACAAGTATATTGATAACACTTATCCATGTCCTCCTTACACCATCATCACTAACAATGTTGAAGCTTCTGACCTGGCTTTCCTCTCCTGGATTCAACAAGACAAATTGTTGTTTGGTGCATTTGTTGGTTCAATATCCCTCTCTCTTGTTCCTCTCATCCAACAATCCACAACTGTAACAAACCTCATTTTACGTATCGAAGGATTGTAAAATATTTTATTTTGTTCCCTAAGGGTTGGATCATTCCCAAGTTTTGATATGTTGTCTATGGGGATGTGAGACATGTCCATAATTTTTACCAAATTTATTTGTCACCTTTTTTCCTCTGTTAGTTTTGTACAAGGCATAACTTTTGACTTAAATTGAATCAGGTGCTGAGGATGATATCATTGGGAAGGAAATGATGATTCTCATTTCGTAGAGTGGTTACATCAAAGATTTGGTTCAACAGTTTGGGAGGAATCGCAGTTTTTGTGTTTCACAGTTTGTTGTTCAGGTTTTGTAAGCCATAATGGGCTAATTTGGAGAGGCTTATTAGTGGGCTGGTGATAGGATATAAATAGGGGTTAAGAGGCATAGAGAATAGTTTACTTTCTCCATTCTCTCATTTGGAAAAGCAAGAGGTCCTCCATTACTCCATCTTTTACACCTTTCCACCATTAGAGCTTAGAGAATCAAAGATATACATTGTTTGAAACTAGATCTATGCCATTCCAAGAAAGAGTTCATCGAATAGAAGAGTTTAGAGCAAATTCTTTGGTGGCTTGATCTAGATCCAAGTGTTTTTGGGTTGTTTTGGAGAATTGGTGAGCGATACACATCTTTCACATGGATTCATTCAAGTATATGAGTTGTTTGAGTATAATTTCATCGTTTTCAAGTGTTTTTTCCTAGATCTAAATCATGGTAAGTATATTCTCACTTGAATAACCATAGGATCTAATTTAGCAACTTAAAACTTGTAATTTCCATAAAGTTTCATATGTTTATGTAAGTTAGATCCATAACTTTAGTTCATATGTTCATTTATCATGATTTTGGTGAGTTCTACATAATTATTGAAGATAATTATCATTTTCAAATTGTTATTGATTGCATAACATGTTTGAGGTTGAATTGGATGAGTTGATTTCGTCGATATAGTCGTCCGGCGAAGTTTTGGTCAAGTTTGGAGATGGATCGGGTTTGTCCAGGGATGGATCGGTTGAAGCACAAGAGGTTGGATCGGTCGATTGCATAGCTCGGAGAGCAAGAAATGACGGATCTTCCGGATATGATGGGTCGGTTGGCATGATGGGTTGGTCAGTATGATGGATCGGTCGGCATGATGGATCAGTCAGAAGTTGGGTCCATTGGTGGACTTGATGGGTCGGTCAGGGAATGCATGGCATGGATCAGCCGATGCTGAGGGTGATGGGTCAGTCGGTCAAGCATGGGTCGGTAATGACTCCAGAAGCATGGGTTGGTCGAGGCTTTAGGATGATGGGACGAGATGAGATGGGTCGGTCGGGCTCAAATCAGATGGTTCGGTCGGAGCATCCATGGCATGGGTCGGCATGTGTTCAGGGTTATGACAACGCTTTTAAATGCTATGGTTTGTGGGATAAACGCGGTGGTTTTTCTTTATAGCAAATAGCTGAAACGTTATGGATTGATGTTGAACATTATATTGATGTTGTTTGGTTCATCGATGTTATGTCTTCGAAGTGAATTCAAGCGAGAATGTCGAAGTGTTGTGATGTGTTCTTTGTGCATCGTATGCAACGAATGTGGAGACAACTCAAAAGTTTTTTGGGTTCGTAGATAGTGGTTGCTCAAAGGTCTTATGAATAGTCGCCATCGATGATCGTTAGAGATGTAAAGGCCGATAGATAATCGTTGTCGTATGTTCTAGTAGGCTCAAAGAAGGGGTTTTATGATTTCATTGTATGGTCGAATACCCTGGGTTTCGTTGTATGGCCTAGATACATTCCTTTATATGGCGTATGGAGTTTTGCTAGAACCGGATTACACCATTGACCCTTGACAGTTGATGGCACGGTGTTTAGTTGGTCACACGAGTAACGATGGTTTCAAAGCAGGGTTGGCAGTGATAGCCAGAGTCAATCATGAGTGCTTGATTGTTTTTCTTGTACCATCTCACATAAGTTGTCCAAAATCGAAGGATTGTTTCTTCGGTGTTTGTATGATATTGGTTTAGGCCTCTACGGCTTGTGCTTAAGAGAAGTTGAGCTTGATTAGGATTGTTTACGTGAGATATAACTAGTTGCTATGGATTATTATTGAATGTTGTTTATGTTACTATTGCCATGAATGAAGTGTTGTTCCTTTAGTAGTTTGGATTTTAAAGGATATCACTGTTAGGTGTGAGGAAGGCAGGTTTGGGTTCTTCTCTGGTGTTTGGTAGATTGGTTTGTTAGTCTACATGTTCTCATATACTCTATTGATGATGTTAGATAGTTGTTTTATCGCTCACTAAGACTGTTGTCTAACTTAATGTTTTATGTTTCCTCTTATTACCTTGGGTTGTTCATATGATTTTTGGATGGGCATACTAGGTGACAGGTGACAAGTGATTAGTGAGGATGATGTTGTTGTGCGAAGGCGAGCAGGAGGATGGCATATTATCTAGAACCTTTATTTCTGCTGTTTGTTGAGTGTTGTAGTGAGGCTTCATGTATGGACCTTAATTTTGTATCCAGCGTTGTATGGATTATCTTTCGGGATGTTATGAAAGTATTAGAATTTTGTTATATGATGCTTCTCTATTTCTACATGTTGTATATGTTGTATTATATTTTATCCTTGCACTGTGAGTCATACGATAGGTTCCGCATGTGTATACCTACCTTAATTATCGTCCATAGCCACCTGTCATATCTTTCAGCGCATTATTCCTCTTGTTTTGTTATGGGGTTATGTGCGGTCGTCACATTTGGTATTAGAGCTCTGGTTAATCGATTTTAGCCAAAATACGAAGACTTAATTACGTATGAGAGACTTATTTGTAGATTTTGATGGATGCATACTATATTATACTATATAGTATAGTAGCATTTTAACACCATTAGCAGTTTTTCTTGGAAGTGGCTAATTATTCTAAATTGCCGATTTAGGATGAGTCGTCGACCATCAAGACACACTGCTGGGGGAAGCTGGTTCTGGAGGGGGAAATGGCGGTACACCAGACTATTCAACCATGTTCGAGGCCATGATGGCAGCGATCACGAGGAGGGCTCCTGCTATAGATACGGGTGTGATAGATGTAGGGATCCAAGTGCAGGTACCCAGAGCTGTGGATTTCGCAAAGCTATTCAAGGACTATACCTCTCTGAGAGGGAAGCCATTCAAGGGGACAGAGCCAAATGAAGATGTTCAGAGATGGTTAGATGCTTGTGTTAGGATCTTTGAAGATTTGGGAATAGATGATGCAAATAAGAGGAAGCTTGCATCGAGACAGCAACATGGTAGAGCCATGGATTGGTGGAACTTTGTTACACTTGAGACTCCAGAAGATGAGATAACTTGGGATCATTACTGAGTGAAGTTTGAGACAAAGTTTATCTCTACAGCTCAGAAGTCTATTCTATTCAAGAAGTTTGTGGAGCTGAAATAGAATGGTAGACCAGTGCTTGAGTATATCTCTTATTTTGAGGCCTTGTCCAAGTATGCTCATTCATACATTGATTCTTCTTTCCATAAGAACGAGAAGTTTGTGATGGGTCTAGATACCTACATCGGAAGGCCACTGGTGGATCATCTTGACGATCCATTTGAGAAGATTATGGAGAAAGCCGTAAGACATGAGAGCTTGTTTCCAAAGGAAGGAAATGTTATTGCTACAACCAAGGAAGCTCTGTAACCACAACAGAGTGGTAATGATAAGAGGAGAAGCAGCAAGAGTAGAAAGGGAAGGATGATCAAAAGAACCAAAAGAGTGAAGTGATTTTCTTCAACTGTTGGCAAAGAGGCCATTATTCCAGGGATTGTAAGAATATGAAGGCTGAGAAGAAGTGCTTCAAGTGTGGGAAGCTAGGAAATGACAGGAAAGTTTGTCTAGAGCAAGCTAAAGGAAAGCAGATAGTGATGACTTATGCTTTGGGAGTCGTGCCGTCTTCTTCAAAATCTCCTGCTACAGAGGAGAACGGAAAGCGTGTCGTCGTTCAAGGTACTCTTTCAGTTAATGGTGTTTCAGTTCGTCTATTTTTTGACATTGGAGCATTGCATTATTTTATCTGCAATAAGCTTGTGTGCCGCTTGGGTTTGGAACCCGAGTTATGTGATAAACCTTTGATTGTAACTAATCCAGTAGGTCGTCCAACCTTTGTATGCTTTGCCATGGTCTTGTGTTGTCGAGTCATGGTTTCTCCTTTGTGTGTGATTGCTTTGTGTTGAACTTCGCTGGGTTTGGGATCATCTTAGGCATGGATTGGCTCAAGAGGTATGCGGCAAGAGTGAATTGCGAAAATATAGAGGTGAGAGTCGGGGATGTGGAAGGGCAAAAGGTGTTGATTCGATGTAAGCTCGAAGATGTTGTCTTCGTAAGCATTCTATATTCGCTTGAGATTCCACGGGAAGACTTTTCATCTGTGTTGATCACGAATGAGTTTGAGGATGTATTTGACGAGGTCAAAGGTTTGTCGCCGCATCGTGAGATCGTGTTTAGAATCGATTTGGTCGAGGGTAATAGACCAATCGTTATGCGTCTTATGCAGATGGCACCTAAGTAACAACGACGGTTAGAGGTGCATGTTCGTGACCTTTTGGGAAAAGGATTCATTCGGAGGAGTGTATCCGAGTGAGGTGCACCAGTTGTGTTTGCAATTAAGGTAGATGGCTCGTTGAGATTGTGTGTGGACTATCGTGAGCTGAACAAGGTGACCAAGAAGAACAAGTACCCATTGCCGAGGATTGATGACTTGTTCGATCAACTTCACGAGGCCTAAGTGTTTTCTCAAATGGATTTGGCAATGCAATTTCACTAGTTGAGAGTGGCAATAATAGTGTGTCGAAGACTGCTTTTATGACACCATCTGATTTCTTTGAATGGTTGGTCATGCCATTTGGGTTAACTAACGCGCCAACATAATTTGTGGATCTGATGGATAGGGTGCCCAAATATTAGTTGAACAAGTTTGTGCTTGTGTTCATGGATGATATTCTGGTTTATTCCCAAACAAGCAAGAACATAAGACGCACTTGAGAGTTGTTTTGGAAATCTTGTGAAAGCATCACCTGAGAGCTAAGTTTTCAAAATGTCACTTCTGGAAGAGCGAAGTGAGGTTCTTAGGCCATGTTGTTTTTGGAAACGGGAGAGCGGTTGACCCCGCTAAAGTGGCAGCCATCCAGGATTGGGATAGACCTAAGAATGCGATGGATGTGAGAAGTTTCCTAGGGTTGGCTGGTTATTACCGAAGGTTTATCAAGGATATCTCTAAGATAGTTGCACCATTAATAGGATTGACGAAGAAGAATCAAGTGTTCACATAGCATGCAGAGTGTGAGCAAGCTTATGGAATCTTGAAGGAAAGACTGACGAGTGCTCATGTGTTGACCATTACAAGTGGGAATAAAGAGATGGTGGTATACGCCGATGCATGCGGTACTAGGCTTGTAGCAGTGCTGATGTAGAAAGATAAAGATGTGGCCCATGCAAGTCGACAGATGAAGCCGCATGAAAGGAATTATCCAACTCATGACTTAAAGTTGGCGGCGATAGTGTTTGCTTTGAAGATATGGAGACATTACCTGTTGAGGGTTCGATTCGAGCTATTTACGGATCACAATTCAAAGATAATTTGATTTTCTGGCATCATCTAATTTTGGTATAGCCTATACTTCAGGAAAAGGTAATGCAGTTGCAGTTGCTTTAAGTCGAAGACATGCAAGTTTGGGATTGATGTTTTCGGAATGGAAAAGCCTCGAGTTTTTGGCAGGGTTTGATTTCATACCAAAGTGTGAGTTAGAACCTGAAATATTAGCAGGCTTATCGATAAAACCTAATCTCATTGAGAGGATTGGCGACAAAAAAAAGCGATATGCAAAGCTTGTCGAGTTTATCCAAAAGTTGGAACCAGAAGATAAAGAGTTCGAGGTCGATCAAGAAGGCTGGCTTCGAATGCAAGTACGACTAGTTGTTCCTAATATTGACGAATTGAGAGATTAGGTTCTGAGGGAATGTCGTCACTCAATGTTGATGATTCATCCTAGTGGTAATAAGATGTATCAGGATATAAAGCAAGCTTACTGCTGGGAAGGGATGAAAAGGACATTGGAGCGTTTATTTCCAAGTTCATGAACGGTTAGTTAGTGAAAACTAAACAAAAGAAACCAAGTGGATTGCTTCAACCATTAGAAGTTCCTACGTCAAAGTGGTAGCATATATCGATGGATTTTATCGATGGACTACCTAGAATAAGGGCAGGAAACGAAGAAATTTGCGTCATAGTGGATCGCTTGACCAAAAGAGCAAGGTTCATTCCTGTTAAATCAACTAGGACAACATCGAATTTGGCTGAGCTTTATATCAAATGGATAGTTCGATTCCATGGTGTCACTAAGAGAATAGTAAGTGCCCGTGATCCGTTGTTCATGAGTGCATTTTGGAAAAGTTTGCAAGAAGCTTTGGGAATCGAGTTGTGATTGAGTATAACTTATCATCCCCAAACCGATGGTCAGACCGAAAGAGTTAAACGGGTTTGGGAAGCTCTCCTAAGTGCTTGTGTGCTGGATTTCGGTGGATCGTGGGAAGACCATCTACATCTAGTTGAGTCTGCATATAATAATAGCTACTAGTCGAGTATTGGGATGGCACCATACGAGGCATTGTATGGTAGACCATGTAATTTGTTGCATAGAAGCTGGAGATAAGTTGGTGCTTGGGCCTGAGATGATAAGAGAAACCTCGGATTGTATCGAGATCGTTCGTCAATGAATGTACGCAGCCCAAGATCCTCAAAAGAGTTATGCCGATAAGCATCGAAATTTTTTGGAATTCAGTATTGGCGACATGGTTTTCATGAAGATTTTGTCGTTGAAGCATGTAGTTCATTTCGAAAATAAAGGAAAGTTAGCTCCAAGATTTGTTGGACCATTTCTGGTAGTCGAGCGAAATGGAAAGCTCGCATATAGATTGGATTTACCTAAGAAGATGTCAAGTGTGAATAATGTTTTCCATGTGTCGTTTCTACGGAAGTTTTTGCATGATTCGAATGTGGTGGTATCTCCAGAGCTGTACGAAGACCTAGAAGTAGAGACCGTAGTTGCGAAACCTCGTAAGCCACTTTGTATTGTGGGGAATGACACGAAACAGCTTATGAGGAAGACGGTTAAATTAGTCAAGGTACAGTGGAGTGAGGATAGCGGCAATTGTAAGTGGGAGACGGAGGAGAGTATGAAGACGACCCATCTAGAACTCTTCGTCGGTATGACCCATTGATATCATGTCATCGTTACATCATTGTAGCTTGTTGTTGTTAGAAATCCGCGTGTAAGGTTAAGGCTATGAATGCATGGCTTGATGGCTACTAGTTTGGGTGATAGAATTGGTTACTCATGGATGATAGGCATGCAGAATCGTTTTGGTTGCTTATTTGTCGAAAATTTTAGGGGCGAAATTCTTAAATGGGGAAGAATGTAACAGCCATCATTTTACATGTCGAAGGATCGTAAAATATTTTATTTTGTTCCCTACGGATTGAATCATTCCCAAGTTTTGATATGTTGTTTATGGGGATGTGAAATATGTTCATAATTTTTATCAATTTTATTTGTGACCGTTTTCCCCTATCAGTCTTGTACAAGGCATAACTTTTGATTAGGATCGAATTAGGTGCTGAAATTAGTCTCATTGGAAAGGAAATGATGTTTGTCATTCCATAGAGTGGTTACATTAAAGATCTGGTTCACTGGTTTGGGAGGAATCGCTGTTTTTGTGTTTCACGGTTTGCTATTCATGTTTTGTAAGCCATAATGAGATGATTTGGAGAGGCCCATTAGTGGGCTGGTGAAAGGCTATAAATAGAGGGTAGGAGGCATGGAGAATATTTTTCTTTCTCCATTTTCTCATTTGGAAGAGCTAGTGGTCCTCCATTACTCCATCTTCTACACCTTTCCACCATTAGAGCTTAGAGAATCGAAGATCTGCTTTGTTTGAAGCTAGATCTACACCATTCCAAGAGAGAGTTCATCGAATCGAAGAGTTTAGAGCAAATTCTTTGCTGTTCGGATCTAGATCTAAGTATTTTTGGGTTGTTTTGGAGAATTGATGAGCGATATGCATCTCTCACACGGATTCATTCGAGTATATGAGTTGTTTGAGTATAATTTCATCATTTTCAATTGTTTTTCTCCTAGATCTAAACCATGATAAGTAACTCATTTGAGTCACCACAGGATCTAATTTAGTAACTTAAAACCAATAATTTCCATATAGGTTCATATGTTTATGCAAGTTTGATCCATAATTTTAGTTCATATGTTCATTTATCATGATTTTGGTGAATTCTACATAATTATTGATGATAATTGTCATTTTTAAATTATTAGTGATTTCATAACATTTTTGAGGTTGAATTAGATGAGTCGATTTCATCGATATAGTCGTTTGGTGAAGTTTTGGTCAAGTTTGGAGATGGATCGGGTCTGTCCAGGGATGGATCGATCGAAGCACAAGAGGTTGGACCGGTCGGTTGCGTAGCTTGGAAAGGAAGAAATGATGGATCGGTCGGCATGATGGATCGGTCGACATGATGGATCAAGTGGTGGACTTGATGGGTCGATCATGGAGTGCATAGCATGGTTCGGCCGGTGCTGAGAGTAATGGGCCGGTCGGTCAAGCATAGGTCGGTCATGACTCTGGAATCAAGGATCGGTCGGGAAGAGATGAGATGGGTCGGTCGAGGCTTCAGGATGATGGGACGAGATGAGGAGGGTTGGTTGGGTTCTGATCAGATGGGTCGGTTAGAGCATCTATGGCATGGGTCGACATGTGTTCAGGGTTATGACAGCGCTTTGAAACGCTATGATTTGTGGAATAAATGTTGTACTTTGTTTTCATAGTAAAATGATGAAAAACTATAGATTGATGTTGAACCTTATATTGATGTCGTTTGGTTCATCGATGTATTGACTTCGAAGTGAATTCAAGCGAGAATGTCGAAGTGTTGTGATGTGTTCGTTGTTCATCGTATGAAACGAATGTGGAGACGACTCAAGGGTGTTTTGAGTTCGTAGATAATGCTTGCTCAAAGGTGTTCTGAGCTTATGAATAGTCGCCGTCAATAATGACTAGAGATGCAAAGGCCGAGAGATTGTCGTCGTCGTAGGTTCTAGCAGGCTCAAAGCGGGGGTTATACGATTTCGTTGTATTGGTCGAATACCCTGGGTTTCGTTGTATGGCCTAGATATGTTTTGTTGTATGGCATTTGGAGTTTTTGCTAGATCCGGGATTCACCATTGACCGTTAACAGTGGATGACAAGGTGTTTAGTCAGTCATACGATTAATGATGGTTTCAAAGCAGGTTTGGCACAGATAGCCAGAGTCAGTCATGAGTGCTTGGTTGTTTTGCTTGTACCATCTCACGTAAGTTGTCCAAAATCAAATGAGATGTTTCTTGGGTGTTTGTCTGATATTGGTTTAGGCCTTTTGGGCTTGTGCTTGAGAGATGTTGAGCTCAATTAGGATGGTTTACGTGAGATATAACTAGTTGCTGTGATTATTATTGAATGTTGGTTATGTTGCTATTGCCATGAATGAATGGTTGTTTTGATTTCCATAAATGATATGTTATTCCTTTGGTTGTTTGGATTGTAAAGGCTATCACTGTCAGGTGTGGGGAAGGCAGGCTTGGGTTCTTCTCTGGTGTTTGGTAGATTGGTTAGTTAGTCTACCTGTTCTCATATACTCTACTGATGATGTTAGATAGTTGTTTTATAGCCCACTAAGACTATTGTCTGACTCAAGGTTTTATGTTTCCTTTTATTACCTTGGGTCGTTTATCCGATTTTTGGATGGAAAGACTAGGTGGAAGGTGATTAGTGAGGACAATGTTGCTGTGTGAAGGCGAGCAGGAGGCTGGCGTATTATCTTTGCTATTATCTAGTATGTTTGTTTCTGTTGTTTGTTGAGTGTTGCAGTGAGGCTTCATGTACAAACCTTAATGTTGTATCCAGTGCTGTATGGATTATCTTTCAGGATGTTATGAAAGTTTTAGAAGTTTGTTATATGATGCTTCTCTATTTCTACCCATTGTATATGTTCTTGTATATTTTATCCTTGTGTTGTGAGTCATACAACAGGATCTGCATGTGTTTACCTACCTTGATGATCGTCCATAGCCGCCATACACACCTTTTAGCGCATTATTTCTCTTGTTTAGTGCAAGGGTCATGGGCGGTCGTCACAGCCACCTCCTGCGAAGCATGGCAAATTATTTCTAACACCTATGCACGTCCGACTCATGGCCACATAAATCAAATAAAGGATCAAATCAAGAAAGCCATGAGAGTTCTCAGTCCATATCGGACTATATGTAATACATTAAAAGCCAAATAGATCAACTCTCTGCACTCGGCAAACCGATGAACCATGAAAATGTCATTGAGAAAATTTTATAGGTTCTTGATGATGACTACCGTCAAATTGCAGATATAGTGGAAGGTAGAGAAACTCCCATCTCATTTGATGAACTTCATGAGAAACTCATCAACAAGGAATTGGCTCTTCAACACTCACAGTCTGCTTCATTCCCTTATCCCGCAACGACAAATGTTGCGTTGACCAAATCAATAATTCACATCCCGCAATGACAAATGATGCGTCGACTAGATCCAACCTCCACACTCTAACTTCGACAGAGCTGTCTCAGCCTTCACAAACCATAACTCGTCAACAAAGCCCTTATCTTGGTAAGTGTCAAGGATGTCACCAACGAGGTTACACTGCTGCTCAGTGTCCCTTCTTTCAGCTAGTACCCACCGCATCACAAAGCAGTACTAACTACTTGCCCAGTGGATCTCAGTGGCAACCAAAGGCAAATGTTGCAACAACATTATGTGTTAACACTCCTACATGGCTTCTCTACAGTGGTGCCTCTCACCATGTCACAACTGACATTAATAACCTCTCGCTTCATGCTCCATATGATGGGCCTGATGATATCGTAATTGGTGATGGTACAGGACTGCACATTTCCAATACGGGTTCTACTACTTTTAACACACCCTCTCATAATTTTCAATTAAATAATGTTTTATTTTTACTGCCATGAAAAAAAACTGATATCCATATCTCAATTTTGCAAAACCAATAATATTTCAATTGAATTCTTACCATATTCTTTTCATGTGAAGGATATACTGATAGGGGCCATTTTGTTGGAAAGGACAACCTAAAGGTGGTGTGTATGAATTACCAGTCTCTCACCAAGCTTCTCATCCGTCAGTATTTGTCAATACCAAGATGTCCTCCAATGTTTGGCATCATTGTCTTGGTTATCCATCTGAGACTATCCAACGTCATATTTTATCTAAATTTGATTTCTTCAAATTTTTCCAGTTACAAGAATTTCATTGTAAAGACTGTTTTTGCAATAACAACCATAAATTGCCTTTTTATCAATCATCTATTGTCTCTAGTGCACCTCTTCAGATTATTAATTCTGATGTGTGGACCTCACTTATTTATTCTATTGATGGTTACAAATACTTTGTCATCTTTGTGGATCACTTCACTCATTATATAGGGCTGTACCCCCTTAAACAAAAATCCGATGTAGCTACTATTTCCCTCCACTTCAAAGCTCTTGTTGAAAACTTCTTCAAATAGAAAATTGCAACATTTTACTCTGACAACGGAGGGAATATCTAGGTCTCTCGAAAACCACTAGTCTTGTGACATACTTATCCATGCATGGAATCTCGCACCTTACCTCACCACCCCACACTCCAGAACATAACTGCTTCTCGAAACGTAGACATCGACATATTGTGATTTAATCAACTGACTGTTAGAAAATTTTGAAAAGAAGGAATTTTTGAGAGAATATATTTTAATGAGGAGGAAATAATTTTTATTGCCTAATATGTTGCTTCATATATTTCTTGATTCAACTTCATGCCACAAATGAGATGACAGTACATCTCTTTTTATAACATAACAAGCTTCTAGACTTTTCTTTTCTAGATTTTTCTTGCATTCCCTAATTTACAATATTTCCCCTTACAAAACATTCTCTAGAATTTTCTAATTTGAAGGCCTAGAAGTTGTTACTACTTAATTTTGACTTTCCTTAATACAAACATTAAATTTGTTGCATAATTAGTATTTCCTTACAAAACCAAATTTATTTCCAATATCCCCCGTAAACTTGGTTTTGCAAATTAATGCAAGATTTTTGATTCTTTATATTTTACGTGCTCTGGAAAGGAAAAGAAATTGTCAAAACTTCCATTTTTTTCTTTTCTTCTTCTTCGTCATTACCACGGCCTTTGATGTGACTTCACAAATCTGTGTTGAAGTGCTCCATTCATCTTTCTTTCTTTCATTGTTATGGAATATTCCAAAAATTATGTTCTCTAACTTCCATTTTGTTCCCATGTCATGAATTTTGAATGAGTCATATAAGGCGTCTTTGAATTCTTTCAAAAATTCACTTTTACATTCTTTGACCAATTCAATTTCCTCATTTGTTTTCCAAATTTCTTCAAAATTTTGCTTGTGCTTCAAATTTTCATCAAGCTCTTCAATATCTCCTTATTTCATCTGTTCTTCATTTTCGTTAGCTTTCTCATGCTCTTCGTCGGCTAGTTGAGGGTCGAAGTATTCCTGTTGTTCTAGCTCCTTCTTTGCTCTCTTTGCATCATTCAGTTTTCTCAATGTCTCTGGATTACGATGCATTGTCAATGCTTTCTGAAATGTTTCTATGGTCGGATCAAAATCCTTCGAGGTCTTTGCAAGTTTCACCAATGTGCTTCCTTTTCTTGTCAGTGCTCTTGCTATCATCTTGAAGTCAGAATGAAGCTCTTCCCCCCTCTTCTCAGCTTTGTCGCAGTCTTTGTTGCACTCTTCATACTTTCCCATCTCCAGGTGAACAGGAGCACGGTTAGTCAAGAAGGAAATATCCTCCTCATCAAGATCCAACGCTTTGCCATAACACTCAACTGTAGCATTCCCAGCTTCCTTTTGCTTCTGCGCCTCCTCTTTCCTCTCCTTCTTCTCCTTCTCTTTCTCATCCACCATCTCTTCTTCCATAGGTTCTAGCATAGTCTCTTCTTTCTTCTTCTCTTGCTCCTTCTCATTCACACTCTTGCTATCCTTCTTTTCATCTTTTGCATCAATCAACTTATCTTCATTAATTATTTTTGCATCATCTTTTCCATATACCTTTTTCAAGAGATTCCATGTATCTTTTCCACACCTTTCTCCAAAAATGAGATCTGAAGCTTTCTCATCGACGTTCTCAAAAATCACAAAAAGAGCACGGTAATTATCCCATTTTAATTTTGCAAAGGCTTTCTTGTCCATTTGCGACATGCTCTCGAAATCATTGTGCCATTCATAGCCATTTTCAACAATCTCCCATAAACCTTTGGATATTAGCTCCTCTTTTTTTCTACTGCTCCATTCTTCATAATTCTCTTTTATGAGAACAATTGATGAAGAAAATAGAAATCCCATGATTTCAACCTTACTCTTGTTGAAAGGATCTTCTAGCTCTGATACCACTGTTAGCAATTTTATAGCTATGATACCACTATTAGAAATTTTTGAGAAGAAGCAATTTTTGAGAGAATATATTTTAATGAGGAGGAAATAATTTTTATTGCTTAATACGTTGCTTCATATATTGCTTGATTCAACTTCATGCCATTAATGAGATAGTACATCTCTTTTTATAACATAGCAAAATTCTAGACTTTTCTTTTCTAGATTTTCCTTGCATTCCCTAATTTTCAATATTTCCTCTTACAAATCATTCTCTAGAATTTTCTAATTTGAAGGCCTAGAATTTGTTACTACTTAATTTTGACTTTCCTAAATACAAACATTAAATTTGTTGCATAATTAGTATTTCCTTACAAAACCAAGTTTATTTCGAACACTGGCGACATATCAATTAATGGAGTATATTCTCAAATAGATAACAATACTAATCCTCGTAGTATCAGAATTATTTCGTTCATTATAGCTACTAATGCAGGCAGTCCTAAGTTCGAGAAACTTTATCGTGATATGGAGAAAGGGGTGAGGATTGGAATGAATGACATTAATAAACTCATCATTCGCCATACAATTAGAACAAAGTATTGAATTGCATTTCCTTATTTGTACAACAATCTACCTAGGAAGGTAAAACTTGGAATCTACCCAGAGCCGGCCCAGAGGACAGCTCACCAAGCCCATAGGCTGGGGCAACCCACTGGGCCGGGACAATAAATCATGTATTTTAGTTCAACTATATTAGAATATTTAAAACTGAACAACGAGCAAAACCAAGGGGAATATTGGCCTTGTGGTAAGTATAGGCGTAATAAAGGAATTGAGCAGGGTTCAAATCCTACAGCCAACATTTGCTGTTTTGTGAAAAAATATGCCCTGCTTTGCAAAATTTTCTACCTCAATTTGAGTCTTTGCAAAATTTTATGCTCCACATTAACAAAGTGGGCCGGGGCAGCAAATTGTTTGGCCGGCTCTAAATCTACCACAACCAATGATTATGTACATCAAAACCGTGGATACTCATTTACCCACATTTTACTACGATCCGTTGATAAAACCTATAACTTCTGCTAACAAAGTGGATCGACGTAATAGAAAAATATATGAAGACGATGATGAAGATGATTTTAGTTTTCCAGAGGGAGTGGAACCACTTTCGAAAAATGCACAGCTTTACACTGATACTACAGTTGCCGGTATCTCGCTATTATTTGCTCCAAGACTTTTTAATATGAGGTCTAGTTGTATGTGTCGAGCTGAAGATATACCTCTTGTATCTGAATGGTTCGAGGAACACTAGTAAGTAATGCTTTATTGCTTGTTCATCTGCAGTCCTTGAGCTTTTACTCTCTGAATATATAAAATGTTCGCTTCCAACTTCATATTTCAGTTAATATAAAATGTTAGTGTCCAGCTTCTCATTTCAGTAAATATAAAATGTTCCCATTTTACTTTTTTAAGATGATGTCTGGTGATATGTAGTTGATATACGTTATTCAGAATTATCTACTTTTTATGTTATTGGTTTCAATACTTTGTCTGCAGCCCTCCTTCATATCCAGTCATATCTTTACAAATATAGGCTTATGCAACAAATTAGAATGCGTAAAGATTTGAAGCATCTGATATACTATCGATTCAACACAGTTCCAGTTGGTAAAGGGCCAGGTTGTGGATTTTGGTCACCTTTGTGGAGAGTTTGGTTGTCCTTTTTATGTGGTATTATGCCGATGCTTGAAAGGTGGCTTGGCAATTTGCTAGCAATGCAATTTGAAGGTTGCCATTCCAAAGGTGTTTCTAAAACTATTACCAAGCAACGTGTAGAAAGTCATTTTGACTTGGAACTCCGAGCTGCTGTTATGCATGATGTTCGATGCAATGCCAGGTAATATCTTTATTCACAAATGAGTTGACTGTAACGTTTTCTGTTCTCATTAATATTTGATAATTAATGTATACAGTAGTGAAGGACAGAGTCATTCTTAGATCCTGTAAACTAGTATTATATATGATACAAGACATTTTACTACTTGCAATGTATGAAAATTGCAAATTTCTATTTACTTCAAACAAAAAAAGCACGGAGGATCCTGCAGCACCTTAGTGAAGCATGGCTGTGCTGGTAAGCAAATATCCCTTGGAAGGTACTAAAATAAAATCAATACCAACCATTGTGCGCTTTCCATCATAGAAATTTGAATTCGTCTAATGTTAGGTGTGACACACAGGTTCCTAGATTACCAGTCGTTATCGAGAACATGATTCTTAGATATGTGAAGTCAAAGGTAGATTGGTGAACTAAATGTTGCACATTACAATCGTGGGCGTATTAAAAGAGGTGCAACAGTTGATAAAACTATTTGTTGGAAGATTTACTCGGTTGTGGTTAAAGGCTGAGCAGGTCATATATACTTCATTACACTTGCAGCACTGACTTGTTCTTATAGAAATTTATTATTCACTCACAAATATCTGTTATTGCAGGAAAGGCAACATAACTATCTCAAAGATGGTTCATATGGACATTTCAGTGTGTTGTTATGCTTCAAACAGAATTTGAAAAATTCTTTGAGAAGATAGATTTGACAATGCTAAACAGGTAGTGCTTAAACTAACAGTGCCTTAAAAACTAGTCATATGCTTTATACTTACGCTAAATGCATATGTTTTTTTCCAGGCTTCTCTGCTTGGTTCTTGACCACAACATTGCTGACCATGTGAATGCTAAGAACAATGTGGTTTTATCCTTAAAGGGTATGAGTCATACAAACCCGTATGGTCTCATTAGAGGTCTGCGGTTTGCTTCATTTGTGGTTCAGTACTTTGGCCTTGTGCTTGGCCTCTTACTTCTAGGGTTAACTCGAGCTAGTGTAATAGAGGGGCCACCTCAGATGCTGAATGAGTTCATTACCTATGCCAACACCAAATTTGAAACTAGGGATCGAATCATGTTATATTCATGATACATTGATAGGATCCATATACTTTTCTGCTTCACTCATGATGAAGCACATGATCTCATCCAGAGATATCTATTTGAACATCCTGATCCAAATAATGAGAATATGGTTAGCTATAATAACAAGAAGTGTTGGCCTAGGGATGCTAGAGTGAGGCTCATGAAACATGATGGTAATCTTTTTAACAAGCACGAAACTATTCCATCATTTACCCATTTATTTTTGAATTTACATCGACGTGAATTGATTTCGATGCATCATTTACTGTGCAGTCAACTTTAGCCAAAGTGCTTCATGGGATATGAAGAAAGATTGCCTCGTAGTATCACCATTTTGGAGTGGGAAAACAGGTTTGTCTCTGATTACAACAAAGATAACCCTAGCTTCTTATTTATCATGTGAGTGTGCTTGCCTTGACGTTTCATTTGTCATACATGACATCTAAATCTGCCTTCATTTTTCTTGGTTCCCTTGATTGTGGGATTCCCTTCTTTTTCAGTATAGAATATACTTCTATAGCTAATCATTATGTTAGTTGCAGACATCTTGTCTAGTTATTTACAGTCGTCTTATTTAGTTATAGTACCACAGTTTTTTTATCTTAGCATACTATCTTGTGTTGGCCTAAGATTGTTACTAAATCTTGTTAGCATATGTTAGTTTAACGTTGTATTGATCATGGTTTCGAGTTGTAATTTCAATCAATGTTTGTTATGTAGGTGGGGTTTCGAGGTTTGTATTTTACTAAAGATACAGATTGACTCAGAAAGCATTTAGCAACATAAAAGATGGTGATTGGAACCTGTAGAATGAACAGACAAACAATCGCTTTCTTACAAGTTGATGACGAGCACATAAAGATGTTTGAGAATTATGTGAGGCAGATACTTATGTCATCGGGGCCAACTGTACATACTCTCATTCGTAAGTCATTACTAGGCCTTTAAATCCATTACTTTCATTTTGATTCAGTTGATTTATATATCAAGATGGATGCATATAGATTAGCACCTTGGTTTTGTTTCTGCAGGCCTTATGACATATTTCCATGAAGCCACTGTACATACTCAAGAATTGTTAGATCTCTTAGTTAAATGTGAGAACAAAATTCAAACTTATATCAAAATTGGTTTGAAACTTTGAATTCAAAAACTCCTAGCAGATATGACATGTTTCAGTGTCATTTTCACAGAAACATATACAATCAGGACATCTTTTCTGATGCTATTTTGTGATTAGGTTTCCCCTATTATATTTTGTACATCCAAGGAAATTGGAGGTCTTGGCATGTTATCTATGGGACACATTTAAATTCCACAAAGTGACCTTCGTTACAATCAATAGACAGATGTTGGTGTAATACACTTCAAAAGTGGTATGAGTCATGAAGAAATCAACTTATTCCTAATTTATATGGTTACATTCAGGTAATTCTTGTTACTTTGTTCATATCCTTTGACATTACTCTAGTTTCTGATTATGTTATTAGATAATTGTTGTATTTTTGTGTCAGTCATGAGAGAGTGAATTTATCGTCTCACAGCGTGTGTGGGCTGGATATGCATTAAAGAGGCAGGAAGCTCAGCCGCAAGATTGGCGTCTGACTCTCGAGGATCTTAAGGTATGCATTACATCTAGAAAATGTGGATGCAAAACACATGCTCAATTAGTATTTCGTAACTATTGCTTTTATCCTTGGAGATAGTTTCCATCAATCAAATTTTGTACGAAAAAAAATCTCCATCCTGGGATTTTTTTTAATGTCTCTCACGATTAAATTGGACTACAGTGATATTAGTGTGATGCTTTTGTATGTTATCTGATATTTGTCACCTTTCAACTTTTTTGTATGCTTGTGCTTCTGTTCGACAAATGTTATATGATGCTTTTGAGGTTGATGCAAGATATCACTTTTTCTTCTTCAAATTGATCATATGCTTGTCCATGTTCATAAAAATATTTCTAGTATATATCCGTTTATGTATTGTTAATTTTTATCATAGATATTTATGTTTAATTCATCATGTATGAAATGTTATAGCAAGGTTCGAGAGTCCGTCCGAAACGCTAGAATTCCGATCGTTCCGTTCCGGTCCGCCCCGGTTCCGGCGTCGTCCGGAACAGAAATATCTAAGAAACCCGATTCCGGATTAAACAATAAAAAAATATGGCACAAAAAGCGAAATCATGAAAAATTTAGATCAAAGATGCATAAAAATAGAATTAAACAAAGGAGAAACATACCTAAACTTGAACTACTATGTAAATCGAGTTCGATTATAGTACCTGTAGCATCCTTAAACCTTTAGCTGCTGCGTATATCAATTTTGAGTACAATTGTTGAAGAGTCATTAGTTCTGAATAGGTAATGTAATTTTCCCCTTTATTTTAGAATTTCAAAACGAAAGCAAGTAGTGCTGGAGGAAATCTGCAAAATTAAAATTGAGAAAAACGAAAAGATAATATACGGCTGATAAACGTGCTATTGTACTTAACAGTACATAGGCAGAAAAATGAATTATATGTTTCAAAGAAACGAAATGTACTGGAATCTAAAATTTCAAACTATGAGAAGGCTGAAGAAGTAGAGTGGATTTTCATTTAATTATTGCTTCTAATTTAGTTATTTTATGTAATACCTTTTGTCTCATCTATATAATTTGAATAATTAAGCATTCTATTAATATTGCATATTTATATAAAAAATACCGGAATTGACAAACCGGAATCAAACCAAAAATTCTCGAACGGAACCAGGATTGCAAATTTTCTGTATGACCAGAACGGAACCGAAAACCGGAATTTCGATATATATATATATATATATATATATATATATATATAATGATTTGGTTTGTGACTCCATTTGTGCACTTACATTAGTGTGATGTAGTTTTTTGGAATTGTTATAATATATTAGTAGAATTGAAAATTATGAGCTTTAAATATTATGGCAGCAAAAACGTATAATAGATTTTTTTTTTTTTTTTTTTTTTACAGCATTTTAACAAGGCAATGAAAAGAAGATTTGTTACAGCTTCATTATACTATAGCATTATGCCAGTGCTATACAAAATATTCTGCAAGAAGTAAACAATTCTCATAGCAACGAAATGATGCTACAATAGATAGTAATGAATTTTCTATAGCGTTTCAATGTGTCATAAAAGCTTTATACGATGATTCCATAGCGTGTTCAGATTATATAATAATATGGTATATCAACATATTATAGCAATGAAGTGACATTATAGAAGTTCTATAGTACGTTTCAAAATGCTATAAAAAAGTTGTTACACCGATATGGTCCTGTTTAAGATGCAAACAAAAGTACAGTTTCTACTGCAAGTATTACACACTACAGTATTTACCAGATTTTTTAACAATATGTTGATCTATGGCATTTATAAAATCACAATAAAAAGTTTTTACAGTGGTTTTTGACGCTACAAAAAACCAGTTTGTTGTAGTATCCAAATCTGACCTCATGACTTTGAAGCCGGCTTCCTCGTTTTTAAACAAGGAGAAGGGCTCCCTCATTCAAAATTTTGAAGCGAAGGCTCCCTCATTCACATTCAGGGGCAGACTCCCCCGACTAACGGGACCAAATGCCCCCGACGAGATGGTATCCTCACGCCTTAATCGAGGTTGAAACCCATCAACGAGCATATCTAGAGTCTCTAACGAAAGGGTTTCCTCGTTCCTTGTTCAGAAAGGATTCCTCTGATAGCTAAGATCAATTATCTTCGATGAGTGGGAATTTTTTTTCCTTGTAAGGCAAAAGATCTTAACTACTATGATGCAAAACTAGATTATCTCTAAGAATACCCCACCACAATGAACTCGGTTGAGCAATGCCCAAAGGGGGCTATGAGAACACAGCATAGCTTGAAACAAAGGCAATAAATGCGAAATCTAAAAAATAGAGGTTAGAAAGCATCCCGCAAATAGGATTCAATGCTCAGTATGCCAAAGCAATCGAAATTTTGTAGGACCGGGAAGTCACGATAGACTATGGGCAATCAAATGAAAGTAAAAGTAAGTTTCAGCTTGTGACAACCCATGGTATGAAGGGCAGTACTATCCACAATTACACAAGCTCTATTGGAATGAAACATACTATGGGCCTACCACGATGAACAGAAAATGCGACAAGAGAAAAAAAAGCTCTATAAGGAAGTAAAAGCTATAGAGAAACAGAAATATGCTTAGAATATTAAAACATAGACAATACAATGTAGAGTCGTACAGTAAACAAAAGTAACCTCATTGCCATATAGTATTTATTTACAATAGCGCAATCAATCCAAAAAGTGGGGATCGGTGCCCGCGCAACACTGGCCAAGAAAGGAAAATAAAAGACATGACACAATACAAGGCTAAAATTAAATTCCTAATCCTTTTATTTCCCATTTCGAAGTAATGCCCGGCTTGATGGTTAGCTTCCGAGGCTTGTTCGTTTGGAAAGTAGTTGAAGTCATCTCGAGAATAGTTGAAGTTATACCTATAGGAATCACAGAAGTCTCCTCGGTGTTGCTAGTGAATGTCGGATCAGCAGGGGTGCCTCTTTGGTTTTTTACACACACCACGCTTCCTTTTAGACTTCGCTTCGCTCTCGGAAGAAGGTTCCTTGTGTTCAGTGGTGACATCTCCGTATTTAGTTTTTTTTTCGCGAGCTCTTTCTTCTTCTGCTCAGTGCTTTCCGAAACTTCTCCAGAGGATATAAACAGGTTAACCAGATCTTGTAAAGCCACAATTCGCTTGGAGTGTGATCCTAGCCGGGAAGCAAAAGTGGAAGCTGGGAGAAGAACGGTGGAACAACTATCTAAGGAGTAAAAGTTGCTATTGCAGAAGTTGTGTGGAAACAATTGTCGAAGAAGTAAAAATCGCTACCATCCCCTCAATACTGAATGCAAGAGGACGAGAGGATGGAAAATACAAGACTACAGTAAATGAAAACAAGCAAGTAAATCATCAAACTCGAATGAGGAGAATAGGTAGTAAACTTCTAGTAAAGTATCAATTTATCCATCATTGGAGAATCCTGCTTGGCGATAACAGTAATCTCAAACTCCTTACCATTTTTTTCATTTTCTTAGTCAATTGAAAGAACCTCCCCAGTGGAAATATCGATTGGAAGCTGAGTAGAGTGAAGGATAGGAGTGACGATCATAGTAGCAACAGGAATACCAACATAAGCGATAGTCTTTCGCATACTGGGCCAACGGGAGGAACAATAATGTTAGAAATAGCCTAGTCATGATGGGCTTGGCCTAACACCCAATTTCAGCTGTAGCATTTATCTCCTTTTCAATTGGGAGTTCCTCTTTCCCCTGAGAAAGAGTAACCTGAGATTCATCATTTAAGTAGAAGGTCATATGCACCTCTTCTGTATATTTAGTTTCTACAAGTCACTAAAGAATTTCTCTCCATACTTCAGCAAGCGTGCATATACTTTTTCATAAAAATAAAAGGCTTCCTTTTCCTATGACACAGTAAACATAGAAATTAAGCATGGTTGAATTAATGTGACACAATAGACATAAAAGGCTTGCTCTCTTTTCTTTTGTGTTTTCTTTTTCTCTCGCTGCGCTTGCGCAAGCTACTCTTTCAATATAGTAATTTATAGTGATTAAGAGTTAACTATTTGGGTAAGGTATGAGATGTTATTCCGATAAGCCTCTGTTGTCCTTTTCTCCATGTCAGCAGGTCCTCCACAGCCTTTTGAGTGGCATGGCCATGGGCATCTCAAACCGAATATTCCAACCACCCCTCTTTCTTCTTACTTGCCCTAATTGTTTTGGCTATTATGCCCTCATCCCATTTCTTGGTATCCTCAGCTTCATCTTTTGCTATAACAAGTTATTCAATTTCAATGTCGCGCTCTTTGAGGGTTTTTCCTACTATCCCTGGTCACTCTTCATAGTCAAGAGTGCCTAAAAGTTAGGTTTGTTAACGTTTTTGAGCTCAAAGGCTAACTTCTACCGGTTAGACAACTTCTCTACAACACCTTTTAAATGTTCAATGTTTTTTAAGACTGCATCCTTATCTGTGAATGTCACTTCCAAGGTAAATCACGCTTCGCTAGGAACCATCTAGGCAGGCTTTGAGGTATTTAGTAGGCTCAGGAGGAAGTGAGTGAGGCGGTCTTTTCAAAATCTGCTTGTAAAGGCCCGCAAATCTGTACCCTTTGAGTTGACTAATATTACACACGCCGACCTAAAGTGCACGAAAATACAAATCTTTAATAGAAAGAAAATTAGAGAATGAGAAAAGAAAGAATGAAATACTAGAATAAAAGAATATGAAGAAGAACCAACACCACACAGAGTCTCGCATCGCAACGGAATAAAATATAATGTAGAAATAAATCTTTATTGAGAGCTTGAAAAATACTTACAATCACCAAAGTACATCAATACATCTGTACAGTTATAACAACTTGTCCTCATATACATCACACATCGGAATAAATACTAGATAATATCATACATCCGAACTCCTCTAGCATATCTTCTGAAATTCGTAGCATCCAAACCTGAACTTGTAAAACTCGGTCCGACCCGAGCATTGCAAACGCCACGGATCAGTATGATGAACCAACGTGAGAAAACTCACTAAGCTTTATAAGTAATTTCTGATTTGATTTAAAAGTTTAAAGTCCATTTCAAAGAAAAGGATAATTGTAAGACCAATCCACATATAAACACGGATGGCTTTTACCTTACGATAACCCAAAACTTTTTTGGTTATCAAAATCCAATGATATTATAATAGTGTCTATCAAATAAATAACCATCTAGTAGAACACTTGCATCTCACACTCTGCATACATAGTATATAATCAAATACGGTAGGGTGCTTATTGGAGATTGGATTCCAACTATGACAAGGAATGGAACCACCTTTCCATCAGTGTACTCTAGAGGGAATACACTGGGGTTCAACAAGAACATCTTGCAACCCGGCCACACATGACTTGTCACTCATTTAGCTTGAGTGGACCGAATGTATTATCACCCACAGTTGGGATCAACAACCGTTACTGAAAGCTACAGCAGCGAAAGAATAAGAAGACAAAAAGGAATTTCTCTAGATAGTGATAATACACCCTGCTTGTGTGCGACCCAACTAGCCATGCTACCTGCTCGATTTTTGTCATTTCTCGGTTGATGAGGCTTGAGGCTACGATTACCTACCTTTGAGATCAGCACATCAAATTTTTAATGTCACATCGTCAGATCCGTCAAATCACTAATTGACGTCCTCAAAAATATACTCAGTATGTTTGAAGAAATCAATGTACGTAACCATCTAGAAATACTCTGTTAGACACTTGTCCATACAAGTCACTCAGGAATAGGATGAACCGAAGGCTTCCTCCTACCGCATTCAAAGGATTAGTAGTGAGTAGTCCTTGCAATCTGCAAAACCTCACTTACGATCAAATCACGTCAGAATACCTATAGTTGCAATCTAGAAAATATTCAACAAGTAATCCTTATGCTTATGCAGATCAACTGTCTTCAATTGATCCACCTTCATCAGCATCTTTTATCTTCAACGTTTACGAATTTGCTAGTCGGAATGGTTTTCGAATATAAATTCGATCCCGGTCTTTCTGTACCAACAATCAATTTGACTAGATTATGATAGTCGGTGATTTAACTATCAATGTAAACAACCATCATCCATAGAAAAATAAAGTGGATTCATTGGCTCAGTATACAGTGTCACTTGGCCTCTTCAGTTAAATAGTTGCTAATTAAATTTCTAAATCTTCCAACATTTAGAATATTGCTTTTCCCTTCTTATTTCCAAATCAATTTATTCAACTTATAACTCTTCGAATTATAATTTATGGTATCTTTCACGGAAATATTAATTTAATTCCCCAACCTACCCTCATTTGCAAACTAATATCATTCTTGGATAATCATGAAGTCGTTCAAGTTGGGGCATTTTATTTACCACTCAGACCTTGAGTCGACAACATTCTTATCTTCAGAATAAATAGAAGTTTGTCACCGAAATATCATTCTAATAATTATCCCAACACTTCTATTTACTATAGGATCCCTCTTCATAAATACTTATCTTAGTTTTGTTTTAATAAACTCCATTTCACATCTAAAATACTTGTCTTTAGATCTCATTGTTAAATCTTCACTTTTATAATCGAATCCAATCCATTTAAGCTTCGGTTCGATTTCAATTCGTATTAAATCTTGTTTAAAACTTTCCTTTTATAAAGTTCCTTTCAGGAAATAAATCAAAATTCTAACTCATATAAATATGAGTAAAACTTATTTAAAATTCTTTTTGCTTACAAACAGGGTCTTACTCAACTCATTTTCCTTTATCGCCATTTCCATTTCAACATGCTTACTTTCAAACATTATTCGCTTTATAAGTTAATATTATTCCTTTTATAGAAATCTGGACTCGATATATCAAACAACTTGATTTCATTTGAAAACACTATTATAGGTACAAATCTTGTCTACCAAGTCACTTTATAAATTCATATTTATACTTCATACACTACCAACTTTGAGGGAATTAGGGGCACCAAAGTAGAGGCCTAAAAAATGTTTTGCCTCTAATTATACTTCATTTGAGGCAAAATTTTTATTAGCCTTTACTAATTAACTATAGAGGCAATAATAACCGCACCATAAAATAATTGAAGGCAGAATTAAAGTTGGCCTCCAATTATATCTATTTGGGCAAAAATGAACGCCCCTAATGTTTTGTCAAACTTTTGGCCCACCAAGCACTAAAATTTGAGAGACCCGCTAGAATACCCATTAGCTCCAGGTATTGTCTCATCGTTCTCAAATCCATCTTCTAACAAATCGATCTATCGTTCTGGAAAATATAAAATCAGAAGAAAATCCAAGTGAATCGAGACTCTTGCTGGGATCCAATCGAACGCTCTTCACCTTAATAGAACGCCATGGTAAGTATTTATACGAAATCCTATTCTCAATACCCGTTTTAAACCCTAATCACAAGTTGTTTGTTATGCATAATATACTGTCTAATTAAATCAGTTGCTAATCTTCTGTTTATTGGACCTATTCTACTTGCTTTATTATCCATGTTGTTCCCTTTCATATTATTTTCATTCTAGCTCTTTGTGTTGTTGAAAAGGAAAAGATTTATTTGTCATATTTATATTTTCCTTCCTTACTAACAAAATGTTTCATTTGGTAGTCGTTAGTATTACCTTTTTTTCTGTTTATGCAGGAGAATTTCAAGTCAAAAATAATTGCATATATGTAGTATGTTTAAATGTTTAAAAAAAGTGTATAATTGTTTATCAGTTCAGTAAACTTGTTTTTAGCTTTACAAGCAGCTAAAGGAATTTCTTGATGACATTTGTTGTGGGTTACTATTGATTTAACACATTGAATGACTTAATTATTGAAACCTGTAGCATAGTACATGGATGTGTGATAAATTAGGGTACTTTTTTTATATGCCTTTACTGACTGAATTTTTATAGTGTTGCACAAATTCAAAAAATATTTGATGTCAATAGTGTTTTGTACTTTGCTTTAGTTAGCATGCTTTATTTAAATGAGCGAGAGCAGTGTGAATACATGAAACACTTTATAATCGACAGGTTCGATATGTTACAGAGGAATGGAATGCCATGAGTTAAACCATGAGTGACATTATTTACTGATAGAATCTTACACGTTTATCATCATTTTATAAACTACTTTTAATGGAGAGGATTTCTCTCTAGCATTTTAAATTCTTTTTGCAATGGCTAATTGTGATATGAGTATATCAAATATTGGAAGGGTAAAGAAGTAATGAGATTTATAGGATGTTACATGCATGTTTATGCATGTTATGATAAGAACAACTTGCTTGTTATTGTTATTGCGTGATGCATAAACATATTGTGACTTGTTACTTTTGAGTAATTGAGTGCTCATTTTTTGTGTATTGGGGTGAATTAAAACCATTGGATAATAACTCAAGGTGTAAAATGTCCAATAAAACTTATTTATCAAAAGTTCAAAGTAATTTTGTTAGATTTTAGTCTTAAACGACTTTCATTTGACGACTTGTATTTGATCATTGTCTGCATTTTCTAATTACTTTGGATTTCATAAGTCTTTTATTTGATCATTTATTGCTAGATAATACTATTACTCTTTGAAGTATGATGATGCTGCACTAATGGTTCAAAATGTATGAGAACTGCTTACTTCCTCTTGCTATTACCATTCCTTTTAGCTCTATCCAACTGTAGCAGTACCCTCCGAATTCTGCTGTCTAAATATTCTGGCAGCCTCTCTTCAAGTTGCTACTCCATGAAAGTATTACTGCAATCAAGTAATCAACAGTACACATATTACATTACGTGTATGTACTACATTTCATTTTTTTTTATTCTGAATGCCTATCAGGCGGTTGTTGGCAACTAAGGTTTCTCTGTGTGGTCTCTTCAATGAATATCTAATAGTCGATGCATGGAAAGTCATTGAGAAATAGCTGATGTTTTCTCAATATTAACCTTAATTTTTACGCTATAAGATCAATTTTTTCCAATATGGTTTTTGTATAAGGTTTCAACCAATATTTCCAACGGATTTCACTATTTTGTGACTGTACAGTTGTGAAGTTCAAAATATTTATCATACTTCTAATTTTTGAGGCATTTACATGTGTAATTCATTTTCCAAAATGGAATATTAGATAACACTAATATTAAACCAAGAGTATTGAACTTTTGATTTATTGAGTTTCGTGTATATGCTCTTTACACTACCTAAATATTTATGGCTTAATTTGGTTTGCCTTTGTCTATAGGAATTATCCGCAATGACCAGATTACTTCATTCAACTGCTTACAATTTGCCAGGTTTGTTTATAATTTTTGGCATTAAATATCTATATTATATACTAAAGACGAGTTGCAAATACGTCATGGAAGGATTTGTTGCAGAGAAAATACCTTCACGTATATTAATTTAATTATTTACATGGCTAATTTAAGAAGTACCGATGGAAAAACATTTTAATTTTCAGGTACAGATTCTATTTTATTGGCAACAAAATTTACACGAAGTTGGGAAAAGAAGAGAAGGTAAAGTTTGCACTTTTATGAATTCAAAATGATAAGCAAATGTTTATATTAAATGAATAGTTTTGTTTGGTTTAATAATGCAACTTCTCAACTTGAAGAGGAGTGGAATGAACGCTTTAGTAATTTTATATCTCAAATTTATCATGTTTCACCGCATGACTATATAGAACAAAGTTTCACTCTCTTTACCCTGCAAATTAGAGAAATTGTTCAACTATCAGCACGGTATATAATGAACTATACAATGTTCTTAGCATCTCTTGCTTTAATTATCATTTACATCTTTCTCATCTATCAGTGTTATTAATGGTGCACGGCGCAAAAAGGCTAAAACCCTCTCTGGAGCCTTGGCGCATGACACGGCAAATAGCGCGCGCCTTTTTAATTTACTGCGCATGTTTAATTTTTTTTAATAAATTTAATACGTTAACAAAAAATTTTAAAAATTCAATATTTTTCGCTAAAACATATGCAACAAATTTTTTATGCATTTTACAGAAGAACATAAAGCATAAAATTTCAAGCACAATAGTTTTCAAATCTAAAATAATAATACATATTACTGATAAACTAGAAATATGAATTTGATAAATTTAATGCTCGATTGTATCTAATAAATACCAAATCATGAAATATTTTCATGTTGCAGACAAATCGTACGAAGATATTAGACATATACACACATGCAAAAAAATTATATCCAATGGTATGTTTCAAAGCTGATTAAATGTTGATTTTCTGAGGATGTTTTCTCTTTCTTTAAAGTCGCTTCTCTTGATTTATTATTCACGGGTTCTCAGTCCTATTCATTTGCTTTTGCATCTATGCTAGGCAATATTTTAATATTTTATACATTACATTATATATTTCTGACAATATTAAAATGAATCTAAACATGTGTTATCAAAGCGTACGCTATAACGACAAATAGCGCATAGCGCAATGTTTGTGCTATTGTACCTATAATAGCGCAAAGGTTCCTTATAGCGTAAAAATAGCATGTTATTTTATCATAGCGCAAAATTGTGCATTGCTTTAAATAGCGCGATATTTTGTTTTTGTCTATTTTAAATGTTTGAACAATGAATTAAGCCCAAAATAACACGCTATTGTATTTATAATGACTCAGAGGAAAAATGTCATAGAGAATGACTCGAAAGAAGAAGAGATTGATTATCGTTTAAATAATGATTAATGGTTATGATTTAGATGAAACTAGTGAATATGTTTTAAAAATTTAGAAGCATAGTTTAATTTTATGTTTTGTTATTGTACACTTGAATCACGTTTAACTTTTATTTAAAAAATCTTGTTATTGCAGACTTCATAATTTTTTTTTCACTTGATCTTATTTTCACTTGCAACTTTTCTTATTTATAATTTTTTTTCTTGATACTTGTTAGTAGTTTTTTTTTAAAACGTTTTGTATAAAAGTGTGTTTTCGTGCATTTTTTCTGAGAGTTTTATATCACTATAATTGATAAATAGAAATAAATCTCATTATAACTCACAATTATAAGAATAAATTTTAAACTTGTAGGATACAATTATATCCATCAATTATTTTAAATGTACAATATGAACTTATCAAATTTTCTGTGTATATTATATTTTGCATAAAAAATATTAAATACATGCATAAAGTATGGTAGTGCTTGTATTTGGAGTCTTGAACGTTTTGGATATGACACAAAATATGCACAAAAAAATCAAAATAAAATTCAGTTGGACAAAAGATACTTAATCACTTCTTTTTTCTAAATGAACGCAATAGCGAGCGTTATAGCGCATAGAGCAAGCCTTGAGCTATTTTGCGCTATAGACTACACTGATCTAAACTATGTTGGATAATAAAACATATGTCAGTTCTAAACGTCGGTATGCTAAGATCAATCAATTGCATAATTGTAAGGTTATGAACTCGTTGATGATAATCAAATAGATAATAATGATGTAATTATGTTTCCATATAATTGGAAAAAAGATGATAATATAGATATTCACATTTCATGTTATCAGTTATTGTGATAATAATAGTTATAGTAGTAGTGATGGTGGTTGTAGTGATGGTAAGTGTATTTGTAGCAGTCGTAATTACAGTTTGAAATGCAAAAGAGTTAAAGAAAAAAATCATCATAAAATAAAGAAAAAGCGCGCCATTTTGCGCGGTGTGCCATTTTGCGCGGTGCGCCATTTTGCGTGCCTTTTCATGTGCGCGCGCCGCAAGCAATATTGGCGCAAACGCCACGCCATGGGCGTGCCTAGGCGCACCTCTCACAACTATGTCATCTATGCAAATTGATCATAATTTTTCAATCAAGTACTACTATTATAGTTTGAGCAACAATTTAACCAAGATTTTGAAGTAAAATCACAATGACGCGACATAAGCTGCCATACATAGCAAGTTGGGAAAATATTTGTAGACTTAAATACTCAGTTATGACAAGCAAGTCAGAAGTTTTTATTTTGTCAAGATTATTGAATATCTCAAACCATATATCGAGCTCAACAATTCGTTTTGAAATCTATATTTTTATTCAAATCACGAATGATGATAAGGTGGATAAAGTTCTGATTATCATTGAAAATGATGCAATCATGCAATATATTATCTGGGTATGTAATCTATGTTGAACTAGTCGACGGATATACAAATGTTACTTGGGTACACTCCCCTTAGGCTGACACACATTGAAAAGTCATGGTCACTATCATTTTTTTGTTGTAGTCATGTTTCAGATGTAAAGACACTCAACCATAGCTGTCGTCGTTGTCAAGTATGCACATATTGTATTTTCATTTTTTTATTATTAGTATTTTGAATGTTCAGCTTATTGACTAAGCAGGATAATTAGTCGTTGTTGAGCCAGGTGGAATTATGGCAAGACTAACCCACTACTTTCCTCTATTGCTAAAGGCAATGGCATTATATATTCATCATCAATATATCATTCAGGTTCTATTTTCTTTTTCTTTTAGGTAGGAGGGTTATTTTCAGTAATATTATCCTGTAAATAGTCATTTTTGATTAGCTTGGCATTGGTACATGGTTCTTTCAAAATTACAATTGCATTATTCATATGGAAAAGCAAGAGTATGATTTTGTTTTCTTCTACAGGCTTTTCATCTCCATGCTTCTAGACTTTAGCATACACCTTATTACTGTGTCTGACACACTTTCTGAGCTGGTTCACAAAATTTTAGATTTAACATAGTTGTGAAGATGAGAAGCTAGATACATAGGTATGGTAATATGATGAGACAAGTATAGTCATGTTAGTTTAAAAAAAAAATCTAAATAGAAGCAATTCAGAGTGCAGTAGAATTTACAAACATACTTGAAGTGACTGCACTGTCACAAGAATGGATTATTGGTGCCAATTTCGCAATGTTACAATAATTGTGGCTTATAAAGGAGTGTTTTCTGTATAAGTTGGATAATATTGTCATAAACTGGGCAATATTTTAGCATAAAACTGCAATATATGAGATGTATAGTATTGATATCAAACTTAAGCTCTCCTTTTTTTGGTGTTAGATCTTGGATTTTAGTCGCTACTGCCATTGTTTTGATCTTTAGAACCCATTTTTGGAACTTTGGATGAAACTGACACTGTGTTGCTTCCTATGGTGAAAATGTATATACTAATATTATGATTTTGCAGGGATAATAAGATGTAATTCTGTCCATCTCAACGCACACTGCATTTCCCCTCATTGGCGTCTACAATGGCCTAAACTCTATAGTATAGTTTGTAGGTGTGGAAAGAATGGTTTTTTCATAGATAGATTGGCAAAAAGATGTCGAATATAATATATTTTTGATGTATCAGGCAAATATTATGAATATGGCGTTTTATTTGTTGTGTCACTTTGATGTAACTGACAGTATCAAGACAATGTATATTGTTTGCTTTCATCAATGAAAATATCTATGTTGTAATGATAGATTATATAATATTTAAGTTGTATTTTATTTGTTAAATGTTGCATTCATATCTGCAAAATAGTATATTCTTGCTATTCCTATTTTATAGTAATTCGTTTTGACAAACAAGCAACCCAATAGCTATAAATATATTGCATAATTATTTGAAAATTTAGTCAGTAGTAGGGGAAATAATAACCGCCTCTATTGTTTATGAGCAGCTCTACATCCAACGTGGCAGCCTTGGTAATAGGGGCAAATTATGAATCTCATCTGCCCCTATATATTATTAAGGACGCTGGTTTTTGAGGCAAATCATCTTTTGCCTCTCATGTTTTCAAGGGCGGTTTAAGAATATTTAATGTCCCTAATAATTTTAGCTGAGGCATTTTCAAATGCCCTTGCTAATCAAATATTTGGTAGTGATATAAAAAACTAATTTACAGGTCAACATCCTTTAAATCAATTAGTTACTTCATCATCAACTATTAATAAAATAATTAATCTTCCTTTAAAGTTTATTTTAAAATAATAATTAACTTTAATAATAATTAATAATCCAATAACTGTTTTTAATAATCAATTTTCATTCAACTAGTTGACTTAGTCAACTCAAAACTTGGTTAATCCATTAACCAATTTCAATTAGTCCTTTCTTTTAAATTAATCTATAAAATAAATTTAAATAATTTCACTTAATTTAATTAACAATTGAATTAAACTAAATAATTGCATTGAACTGTTTTTTTGAAACAATTAATTTAGTCCTCAACCATTTGGTTAATTTTTGCTAATTTGCTTATAAACTTCATTAACATAAGAGTTTGCTTTATATACTCAGTTTATAATTACTAAAAATAATTATTCATTTCCTTAATAAACTTCCGTTTAAAAATAATCTATATAAAATAGATTTCAAAATCAATCTTTAGTTATAAAAAAACAAAATTTTTAACTTCCTTTCTATCGACTTACCTGACGGTAAATCAATCTTTATAAAACGATTCATTCTTAGGCCATTTGCCGATACTTACTCAACCAATATCATCCATTGGTTAATATCAAACAAATGTTGAATTTGGATTAAATAATCAATCAGATTAATTAAACAGTTTGTATAAGTAAACAACATATTTGAGGAATCTGGTTGGATGCCTCATACCTGTCCTTCCTTGTATCAAAATGAGTTACCTCAATTTCAATACAACAATATATTCATTTTTATTCATCATAATAAATGGAAATAAACAGTTTAACTAATAACAATCAACAATTAATTAATAACATCCAATTAAGCATCCAATTATTTATTTAATACGTTTATATTAATATAAATGTAACAAATAAGGTAAGTTGCCTCATTTGGGATTCAATCGTTAAAATAACGATTTAATACGATTAAATTAAACAAACACTTAATCTAATCAATGAATATTAATGATATTCAGTATACATGCAAACAGCCATCCCATCATCAACCATTAGCAAATGTTGCACACAAAATAAAAACCCTACTTATATAAAATATAAGTGGGATAAACTGAGTGAGTTAACTCACCTCGGTTTTCCATTCATCATTAAAAGGTTTGTTTTAATTAAATTAAACTTAAATTTAATTTAATTAAAACTTCCAACTCTGTTTAGACCGGATCTAAGATGTTACGCTTGTCATTATGGTTCTAGCGTCTTTGGTCTTGTCGAATTCTGATAACCAACGAGAACCTTACCAAATATAGACGGTCACGATTTAAATTAAATTTATTAAACCCTTAACTATATTTTAATTAATGTAAATAAATTTTACGTTTATTTATTTGTCATGTTCATACTGCGTTGAAATATATATTAATGGACCATTGAAATATATATTCATACGTGAACTATGGGCCACATTATATATAAATTATAATGATTAGGTTGACCACGTTAAAAGTGGGATTAGGCATACTGAATAAATAACTAGGCACATTAATGAACTGGGTTGGGAATACACTTCAAACAACTAGGCCACACACACAAAAGTTAAAATTTAATATATATATATATATATATATATATATATTATTTACCTTAATCTTTGTTTAGGGAAAATAAAACACTGTTAGGCATAATAACATCGATTGGCATATTATATAACCTTTCAGGGGCCACGTTATATATAAAAAGAATGACACAATGAAACTCGCCATGTAATACTAATATATATATATTTAATTAACCAAATGTTTACATGTGTTATAAACAACCGGATTAGGCATACGTAAAAATATAATTAGGCACATTAAATATTCCTCATCGTTGTTTCTATTACTTCCTTTTATTATGTACCACAACTTATCCAATGGTCCATCCCCACGCGCGCACCATCTTCAACTGCCTCAGCCATGCCACCAAGATGCGCCACTTATTTGAGATAGGAGCAGATAAGCAAGAAGCGAACACGTTGAAAGTTATCTTTATAGCTGAAGGATATCTCTACTTATGTTGCTTTGTTTCCTTAAGAGCTGTCTGAGAATTCTTCTAGGATCAGATCTGAAGCAATATTCTGCATAAATCCCTTGTCCTTAGCTATTGTCAACAGATCTGAAACCAATCATCTTAAAAATCCCACATGTTTTTCTTCTCTCATCATATCTGAAGCAATTGGAATGAAAAATATCACCATCGAGCATATCAACTCTTCTGGCAACAACCCAACTGCCATGTTCATTTCCATTCATGAAGGCCCCCTCCAACAGGTGATCCACCACGTTATTTCCTTCTATCTTGTTTCTGATCCTACCATACCCTACTACAATATTTTTTAACCCATCATTCCCCATTCAAACCCCTTTTGCTGTGTATATTGAACTCACCACACCTCCTTGTACAACACCTTCCCATTTTTGATATCGCTTCATCCAAGATGTGCTCCATATTTTCCTATCTTCAATGTTTTTTTTTATTTTCTTCTATTTTTCGAACATATCCATAAATAGGCCATGCCCCGTTATCCCCGCATGCAAGATTCTCCCATTTTCTACTATTTTCACTGCTCATGTCTGTTGCTAACGCCGGACCTGAAACCAATGGTTCCCAGTTTTTCATCTATACTTATACTTCTCAAATTCCATGACCCAGCTGCTACCCAAAGATGAAGGGCTTTTGATATTATGTATGAATTGAGGCGTGGTTAAACTTATATATATTTTGCTGAAAGAAGTTTGGTCCTTCATTTTTGTTTTGCAGGAGAAGCAATTAAACAAGGCATATGCGTGTATTTATAGAAAGGAAACCTACGTGGTTCGCCCGTTTTAATTTTTTTTTTAATCTCTGTATAGGTCTGCAGATATTTCGTAGCCATGTACAGTATTTAGGTAGGGATGCATATGGTTTTGTTTCTTTGTAGTGAAGCATGTTTGAGTTGAAAGGATACATAGGGTAGGCTACATTGGTTTAAACAATATGGTAGGTCGGTAGATAAAATATCTTAAGACATGCTATTTTTATTTTAATGTGATTGAGACTTGGCATATGCATTAGGCCATGTATATAGGAACAATAGGCCTGTGTATTTAAATTGATTTGGACTGTTGAGAAGAAAAATATATGCCTACATTACATATACATAATAGAATAGGTTGGGTAGGATATTAAAAATATAGGCACACGTTGGTACTTTTCTCATTTAGGTTGTACATATTTGTGTATAGATAAGTTTGTAGAAATGGTGAAGGTATGAGCTATTTTTATATGTTTTTGGGTAGGCTAATATTTAGGGTAGGTTAATATTTAGGGTAGATTTTTTATAAGGTAGATTTTATTTAACGTGGTACCGCTATTTATCGTCAACCGTTTCTAAGTTGCGTCGACACATACGAACTCCAAACGCAATGGAAATAGATACACTGCCACTCTTAACACTTTGGTTCCAATGAAATTAATTTTGTTGAAAACCGACTTTGTTTACATAATGATATTATTTTAATTTATCGGTTCACCTTTGAATTGCACACCAAAAATATAACTAGCTATGCGTATTCCAATAAAATTCGTTTCGTCAAAACGGAGATCGTTTGAAAAAGGTTATTTTTAAAGGTTAAATAATACTGGTAAAATATAAATAAATTGTAAAATAATTCAATTTGATATAAATAAATTATTATTATTATATATCTCCAAATGAAATCTTATACAGCTTTAGAATAAACCAATATGGATTTTAAACTCAATATTTAAAATTCCAAGTTAAATGATATATATATATATATAAACCCTTAATAATTTATTAAATAAACATTACCGTTTATTAAAGAATTCCACAACAACTATTCGAAAATTTGAGCTGGACATAACTTGCAATCTATAATATGAAATCTCCATTTTTCTCTTCATTATAAAAATATAATCATATAGATTCAAAAGTTTCTTATTTTTAAAGAATTTCGACTTATATCAGATCCTATATATTCAATTAAATTTTAAAACTCAATATTACGAACCACCGCGTCGTTACGAGCCTATTTAGTTATATTATAAATTTAAACATTCAAACTTCATTTTGTTAAATAAATTCAATTTAAAACCCCATTTATATTACCAAATCAATATTTAAAACAGATTTAAATGTTCGTAATGAACGTTCAAAAATCAGGGACGTTACATTCTTCCCCCCTTAAAAGAATTTCGTCCTCGAAATTACAAGGTAAGAAGAATGCTTTGTACCCAATTGTTTTAAAATAATTACTTTTGAATTCTCATTGAAAAAAATTCAAACTCTTAAAAAAAATTAAAAATTTCTCCAGCACCTCCTCTGCGTGGTTCAATCGGTACAACTACAACTACCACTCCGGACCTCAACTTCTCCAAAAGAAAATCAAAAGCCAAATGGGTACCTAACTCAAGGTTATAAAATCAACCACTCCAATCAATATATTAAGGTTTACCTATTTTTCGGGCAACTCAATACCAATTTCGAAGCAATCAACTAACTGCTCTTCGTCTTCAATCTGTACTTCCAATTTGTGTAACCAAATCAACTCCGTAGCCTTTTTGAATGTGAACTTAACTCAACTTACAATGCAAGTAACAATTAAGCGTTAAATAATTTAGTTTCATTTCATAACTGATTTTATTCCCAATTCATGATACTGGAATTTAGTTTCAATTCATTCAACTCCCATAGTGACCCATTTGATGAATTTTATTCAACCAATCCAACATCCAAATAACAAACAACCAAATTATTTGAATTATATTCAACATTGATACTTACTGGTCTGCATTCACTTTAGTTTAACATACGTTAATATCAATCGATTAATATTGGATTGATTCCCATTATTATCCATTCGATTTCCAAATCCTAAATTTTATTCTATTCAAATTCCATTTGAATTCTAATTAAATCAATCAGAACAACCAAACAACCAATATTGCTATACTATAAAAAATTATTTCCCTTTTCTTTAAAAATACAATTTCGGCAAAATTATTTCATTTATCCTCTTTATAAAACAATATTGTGTCGAATTGCCAATTCAATATGGTTTCCCAACATTTGAACCGATCAACCAGCACAATACAAAACATATTTATATAAAATTTATAAATACGCTCTCTTGTATATAAGCTCAAACTCAATCTAGGGTGTCATAAACCTTATCTTTACTGAGTTATGCCACATAGCCAAGGTTACTACTTAACCAATAGCTCTGATACCAAATGTAAAGGCCCGCAAATTCGTACCCTTTGAGTTGACTAATATTACACACGTCCAAACCAAAGTGCACGAAAATACGTATCTTTAATAGAAAGAAAATTAGACGATGAGAAAAGAAACAAATAAATACTAGAGTAGAAGAATGAGGAGAATAACCAACACCACATAGAGACTCATATCGCAGCAGAATACAATATAATATAGAAATAAATCTTTATTGAGAGCTTAAAAAATACTTATAATCACTAGAGTACATCAATACATCTGGATAGTTATAACAACCTATCCTTATATACAACACACATCGGAATAAATACTAGATAATATCATACATCTGAACTCCTCCAGCATATCTTCTGAAATTCGTAGCATCCGAACCTGAACCTATAAAACTCATTTTGACCCGAGCATTACAAATGCCACGGGTCAGTCTGGTGAACTAGCGTGATAAAACTCACTAAGTTTAATAAGTAACATCCAACTTGATTTTAAAGTTAAAAATCCTTTCAAAAGAAAACAATAATCGTAAGACCAATCCACACATAAAAACGAACGGTTTTTCCTTACGATAACCCAAAACATTTTTTTATTATCCAATTCCAATAATGTTATAATGGTGTTTATCAAATAAATAACCATCTAGCAAAACCTTTGCATCTCACGCTCTACATACATAGTATATAATCAAAACCGCATGGAGATTATTGGAGATTTGATTCCGACTATAACAGGGTATGGAACCACCTTTCGATGAGTGTACTCTAGAGGGGATACACTAGGGTTCAACAAGAACATCTTGCAACCTGACCACACATGACCGGTCACACATTCAGCTTGAGTGGACCGAATGTATTATAACACACAGTTGTGATCAACAACCATTACCGAAAATAGTACCAGTGAAAGAATAAGAAGACAAAAAGGAATTTCTCTAGATGGTGATAATAAACCCTGTTTAGGTGCGACCCAAGTAGCCATGCTACCTACCCGATTTTTTCCATTTCCTGATTGATGAGGCTTGAGGCTACGATTACCTACCCTTTAGATTAGCACATCAAACTTTGAATGTCACATCGTTAGATCTGTCAAATCGCTCATTTACGTCCTTAAAAGTACACTGGGTATGTTTGAAGTATGTTTGAAAAAAAATCAATGTACATGACCATCTGGTATCGGACACCCGTCCATACAAGTCATCCAGGAGAAAGATGAACCAAAGGTACCCACATACCGCATTTAAAGATCAGTAGCGAGTAGTCCTTGCAATCCGCAAAACGTCACCTGTAACAACCCTCATTTTTGGTACCAATTTAAAATTTATTTTTAATTGATTTTTATGGATTTTAAATATTTAAACAATTTATTTTGAAAATAAACGACATAATATTTATTTAATAACAAAAGATTGAATGTATAAATTTAAAATTTAATTAAAAATGACTCAAAACGTCAGGGTAGTTTGAAATTTTGGTTTTCAATTTTAATTGAATGTATATAATGCAATATAAGTCAAAAGTTGATAAAACAAGAAATATTAGAATCTGTTTAATAAAATCTTTTTAATGAATGTGAAATTTGAGATTTTATATTATAAATTGCAAGTATTGTCTAGATTAAAATTTATAATAGTCACTATAGAATTTATAAATACTTTAATACAATTTAAGCCTGTAAAAATAACTATTTTGCAAACCACCTCCGTTTCCGATGAAACTAATTTTGTTGGATCTAGAACATCAAATTATTGTTAATTTTAAAATTTCAAGTCGACTGGAATTAATATGTAAGGTTGATAAATTTAAACGCGTGTTCAATTTTAGTTGGCAATTCAATAAGCTAGAAATATGGCCATTTTTCAAACAGTCTCCAAATTCGATGAAACCAGGTTCATTAGAATCGTATTTTCAAAACATAGCTGGACTTCAAATTTTGTAATTTTTGGAGTCAGTATGTGGTCGTGGAAAATCAAAACATACGTTCAAATTCAATATTTAACGTTATATTTTAATTTTGAGAAAAATTGGTTAAAACAATCAAATCTGCTTACGAAACAAATTTCATTGTGTCCAGAATAGGAATATTTGTCTAGAATGTTAGTCGTTGGGGTTCGTTTGGAGTTCGGAGCGTTTAATTTCACATTTAAGCATATAAATGAATAAAATATTATTAAATTATATATATATAACCTAACATATCTAAAACCCTATTTCATCTTTAGGGCAACTGCCATTCTCTATTTTAATGGGCAGGGAAGATCAAAATCATTTCATTAACTACTCCAAATCCCTTTAACGATTCTGGAAACTATCAACATGAAAATCATAGACCTATTCCAGCTCTATACAATGGACGGTGGTGATCATCCATAAGGCTCAATGGCGGTCGATTTATGGCTTCGAAGGTGATAGTTTTAGGCTAGTATTTTGAGATGCTGGGGAGCTTGGGCTTGGCACGGTCCTGGCACAGGGAGGCGTTACCACTGCGCTTGTCGTGGGCATTTCAAATCGGGCATCGACCACTTACAGATGGTGCGACGTGGTGACAATCGGAGGGAGCATGGGTTCGGTGAAATATGAGGTTATGGGATTTTTTTGGGAAGAAAAAGAAACCGCATTGCCTAAATTTCATGTTTTATTTAACTAAATTTAATTAGGAAATGTTAATTAAAAGTTAACTATATTAATTTATTTATTTATGTAATAATATATACAAAGCAGTAATTTATTCAAACGATATCAGAATTCAGTAAAATTGGAACCACTGGAATCGAGCAGACGAGCACTACATTTCAAAACTGATTGGGATAGAAATGGAGCAAGCTACAAATTTTGACTAAATTAAACATTCAGTTTAATTCAGTAAAACAATCGTTATTTAACGATTTCATAAACCGGTCAATGTGAGAACTCTCCCACTCAAATAATTTTTACTGTTATTATATCTGTGACTGAATTTAAATTGATTGCCTATAATTGCAATATTTGTTTGTTGATTAGTGGATGTTTACATTTTTAATGTTATCATTATTAAACTGTAAAAATATGCATTGTTAAATAAAACGTTTATACTACAAATTATTTAGGGATGATAATTTGACCACACATCTCCCAAATATTAGATAAGTTCACATGGATTGTAATGTAAACCCTACACGGGTATTGGGACGATAATTTTACACATCGCCCAAGTGTACAAATAATAATAATTGGTGATGGATGAAAACCCCACACGGGTCTTGGGATGATAATTAATTTGCACATCTCCCTTGTGTATAATTGTATGTCAATCAATTGAATGGCAGACCATTATAAGCATTACTAAATTATTTATTGCTTATATAGTTATAGATGCACTCTAGATGTTATTTGGATGATTAATGGTTGTTTATCACTATTATTGAGTACCTGCAATGAATGAAATCTATATAATTAACATTATAAGGTAATTGATTGAGTCACATTCCAATTCGAAAATAACAAAAAATTTATTATAAAATTCAATAAAGAATCAAAATATTATTTTAATGTCCAATTTTGGATGGGCACAAAAATATATAAAGTCGAGTTAAGTAGATATATGCCATTACTCGAACGAATTATTCTATCGATTTTATTCATTTTTATAACAAACATAAAAAATATTTGATTTCAAAATCTGATATTTTGAAAATATTATTATTTTGATATTAAAATAATAATATGGATTGTTCAATTTTAATCTAAAATTGAATTGAAAGTAGAAATCGTTTTTAAAATGAATTTATAAACATTTTTAAAATACGTTTTGAATGGAAATCAATGAGATATATTATATATATTTAAATGGTCTAAATAGAACGAGTCGCGTAGCAATCGTCCATTGACTTTGAATTGACGTACTGAGAGATCCGACTATCGGATTCTTCTAAAACCAGAACCGTTTGGTTCGTATCAAAAAGATCATTTAAATGATAATAAGAGATTTGAAATCTAATAGTTAGATTTTATGAAATCTTAAATTCAAATTTGAATAAGAACAGCGCCAGTGTGGGTAAATGACCGAAAACATCATTTAACTAAAATGGCCTATTTTTGAATGATTAAAAATAAGGAAAACTTATTTAAATCATAATAAATGATGTGAAAAGATTTTTGGATAAAACATTCCAGTTTTGAAAAGATAAATAATATTTTTATCATAATAGATTAGTTAACAACTAATATAAAAATCCAATGTTTTTAAAATTAAAAAGTTGGATTGCGAATGGTTTTAATATAACCAGAATTTTTCCAATGTGTAAATTGGAATGTATTTGAATGGAAGTTAACATAAGATATTTCGATACTGGATTTCGTGATTATACGGATATCGTTAAGGAATTTGGAAGATATAGATATCGTTGTTCCAAAACGATATTTGTTGGTTTCAAAATTTGGTATTGAATATAAATCGATATAATTTATATTTAGAGCCTTGTATTTAATATCAAAATGGATTTTGGATTTGTCATGAATGGTGTGTTCAATAACATTGTTCTTAAATCCAGTTGAGAAAGGAATAAATCTTTTAATTAAGATTAATGAAGTTTTCTAATTGAAAAATATAATTGGAATTAAATTAAAATGGATTTTGGGTTTATCGTGAACTATGTTTTTAAATGACATTTGTTCTTTAACCCAATTAACAGTAAAGATATGATTTGGAATTTATAAACTTTTAGTTAAGATTTAACTAAATTTTTAAAGTTAAGTTATCCAATTTAATATATTAAACTCGAACTGAGTGGAATTCGATTTATTAATAATTGAGATGAGCTTCTTTGAAGGAAAGCCTTTATTATTTATGGAATTTAAAAGGCCTTGCATTATTCCGTTTATAGTAATATTCTGATATGGAAATTCATGTTGATTACGACTGATCTGATTTTCATGAAGATTCCATTTGATGGAAGACGATTTTGGGTTTATCGTGAACTGCGTTCTAGATTACGTTGGTTCTTTAACCCTGTTAAAGATAGGATTAATTTTCCTAAAGTTGAATAATCATTAAATAATGATTTTTGAGATTAAAACTAAATGGAGTTTTAATGAACCTTTAATTAGATTAGAATGTGAATAGGGTAATTAAATTTACCGAATTCAAGAAATGTTCGAATTAGAGTATCACTAGTTTTACTCCATGCGTTAGTTAAATCTTTGATTAGATTTGAATGTTAAATGGTAATTAAATTTACCGATAACACAATGGGTGTTAGATATAGAGTACCACCAGTTTTGCTACATAGGATAAATAGGTTGGGATGGAGATAATAAAATGAATGATTACCTCGGTAAGGCTCGTTAATCTAGACTAGTTAATAAACCTTTATTTGGTTTAATTTATGAATAGATAATAAAAAATCTTTTGAAATGATTTCCAAAGTGAAGATTTAAACAAAAGGTTCAAATGGAATAAATCTTAGATAATATTTGTGTGAATAATTCCCAATATAATGAATATTTGAATAAAAGAATATTCTGGATTGGAATTAGGCGTATGATGTGTTTTTATAGCAATTGATTATAAGATACGCGAGTTATTCGGAAAGACCTGGTTTAAACCATTCTGAATAAGTGTTACGATGATTAAAAGTCAGAGATATGAAGACGGTGTTTGAAGATCGAAGATCTTCACATCGTTTGGATGATTGTTGATGTCTCGATTGAGATGTACACCCAAGACGAGGTAATAAGTGGTGATCGTCCAAACGTACTTGGAGATTGACCGGATATGCGAGGGTCTCTCTCCTGTATTGGACATATGGGACGAGGAATAAGGTGCCTCGAACGGAATTGCAGATGGATTGTATGTCTGACATTGTATTTCGCACTGTATTCGTTGATCTTTGCTAAATATATATCTGTTTGGTGACGGAGAATTTATTCTCTTTCTTAACACCCTTTTCTAAGACGTACAAGGTTAGAGGTTATATATTGGTAGAAATCAATGGTATGGTATGGATTGACAATGTGGCATGCTGAGATGCATAGATAATGGTTTTTATTGGAAAGAAGAGTCTTATGGTTGATGATCAAAGCATAGCTTTAATATAGCGCCGCTTTGTGTATAACGTTAATTCGGGAGCTTCACTCCGCGGTATGAACCTAAAACGAGATTAGCGACTGCAGGAAAATGGACATACATTAGTTTCTAGCTACTAGTGATGTCATGGTATGAAGCCCAGACATTTTAATTATGTGGATGTTGGATAATGGAAAGCAAGGTACCTCAGATATAGGGCTGATTAAAAGGCTCATATGGTCGACATACTGACAAAGATTGGTCGACGTACTGACCATGTGACAGGTTCGATAAAACCAGCTAACTATTGTTCTTGGTATAACTAATCTGCGATGGTTGACCGACCCTAAAGATACATTGATTGCCCAGAGGTGTGATCCTGAGGCATGTGCTAGAATGTCTCGAAATCGAAAAGGAATGTCCTTTGCCTTGGTTCACAGATGGAAATTCAAATTCCAATACGCTATTTTATGGTTATAGTTATATACCTGTATGGCGACATAATATAATGATACGTATGTCGTCTATGATTGATACATTTATATTCGAAATTGATTTCTACACTTATAATAACAATAAAAGATAAATTTCGCATATCAAGCATGTTTGACTATTATAAGGTAAAAGTCTATCCTCCGGCTTGTATTGCATTGTGTGATGGGACTTGAGTCTAATAATAGCTTCATTTTTTCGTTTTAGCATTGCATTGTTTCTTTTATGGTATTCTTAGGAGAAAACCCGTTCCGTTTCATGCGGCGTGGTCCCTTGATTTACCCAACATTAAAATAAAGTTAACAACTATTTTATTTCTCACACCAGTCTCATGACTAACTCGGAGTTTATTGCTTCCCACCTAAACTCTAGGTGCCAATATTTTCCATACGGGTAGCTAGTAGTTTTAGTTTTTGCAGATATTTCTTTTCATAGCATACTGGATTATGGCTGGAGCTATACTATGGAATGCTTTGTGTCCGTGTATTTCCTTCAGCTGTGGTAGTTGATGTTTTCCACTGCACATTATATTTATGTATTTGGAATTCCGTTGTTTTGTAATTTAAATCTTTGATATTTTCCAATGTATATATTTATTTGTGCTCTGATATATTGTACTCTAATGTAATTTGTTGTAACAGAAATGAAATGTTCTCCTGTTTATGTTCTAATGAGTCATGTTCTCAAAGTAATCCACCTTCTTGTTCGGTTTAGGCCAGTTGGGAGGTTCGGATCGCGACATTAGTCTCGGCCAAATCACGTCAGAATACCTCTGGTTGCAATCCAGATAATATTCGACAAGTAATCCTTTATCTTATGAAGATCCACAGTCTTTAATTGCTCCACCTTCATCAGCATCTTTTATCTTCAACGTTTACGTATTTGCTGGTTGGAAAGGTTTTCGAATATAAATTCGATCCCCGGTACCAACAAAAGATTTGGCCAGATTTTGTTATTAGGTGATTTAACTATCAAAATAAATAACCATCATCCATAGAAAAATAAAGTGGATTCATTGGTTCAATGTATAGCGTCGCTTGGCCTCTTCAGTTAAACAATTATTAATTAAATTTCAAAATCTTCCAACAATTGGAATACTGCTTTTCGCTTCTTATTTCCAAACCAGTTTATTCAACTTATAACTCTTTGAATTATAGTTTATAATATCCTTCACAGAAATATTAACTTAATTCCCTCAACTACCCTTGTATCTAAACTAATATCTTTCTTAGATAACCATGAAGTCATTCAAGTTGGGGTATTTTATTTACCTCCCGGACCTTGAGTTGACAACATTCTTATCTTTAGAATAGATAGAAGTTTATCAATGAAATCTCATTCCAATAATTATCCCAACACTTCTATTTACTATAAAATCGCTCTTCATAAATAGTTATCTTAGTTTTCTTTCAATAAACTCCATTTCACATCCAAAATACTTATCTTTAGATCTCATCATTAGATCTTCACTTTTATAATCAAATTCAATCAGTTTAAGCTTCCATTCAATTTCAATTCATATTAAGTCATGTTTAAAATTTTCCTTTTATAAAATTCCTTTTAGGAAATAAATCAAAATTATAACTCATATAAATATGAGTAAAAATTATTTAAAATTCATTTTGCTTATAAGCAGGATCTTACTCAACTCAATTTCCTTTACCGCCATTTCCATTTCAACATGTTTACATTCAAACATTATTCACTTTAGAAGTTAATATTATTCCTTTTATAGAAATCTGGACTCGATATATCAAACAACTTGATTTCATTTGAAAACAATATTACAGTTTCAAATCTTGTCTATCAAGTCATTTTATAAATTCATATTCATACTTCATTTAAATATCTAGTTTACAGGTCAACATCCATTAAATCAATTAGTTTACTTCAACATCAACTATAAATAAAATAATTAATATTTCTTTAAAGTTTATTTTAAAATAATAATTAACTTTAATAATAATTAACAATCCAATAATTGTTTTTAATAATCAATTTTCGTTCAACTAGTTGACTTGGTCATCTCAAAACATGGTTAATCCGTTAACCAATTTCAATTAGTTCTTTCTTTTAAATTAATTTATAAAATCAATTAAAATAATTTCATTTAATTTAGTTAATACTAATTAAGTTAAATAAACGAATTTAATTATTTATTTGAAACAATTAATTTAATCCTCAACCACTCAGTTATTTTCTGCTAATTTGCTTATAAACTTCATTAACATAAGAATTTGGATTTTGCATAAGACTTCTTTTTACCATGTCTTATCTTTTTGGGTAGACTTCTTTTTACCATGTCTTACCTTTTCTTATATCAGAGCACAAATAAATATATACATTGGAAAATATCAAAGATTTAAATTACAAAACAACGGAATTCCAAATACATAAATATAATGTGCAGTGGAAAACATCAACTACCACAGCTGAAGGAAATACAAGGACACAAAGCATTCCATAGTATAGCTCCAGCCGTAATCCAGTATGCTATAAACTTCATTAACATAAGACTTCTTTTTACCATGTCTTATCTTTTTGGGTAGACTTCTTTTTACCATGTCTTACCTTTTCTTATATCAGAGCACAAATAAATATATACATTGGAAAATATCAAAGACTTGAATTACAAAACAACGGAATTCCAAATACATAAATATAATGTGCAGTGGAAAACATCAACTACCACAGCTGAAGGAAATACAAGGACACAAAGCATTCCATAGTATAGCTCCAGCCGTAATCCAGTATGCTATAAACTTCATTAACATAAGACTTCTTTTTACCATGTCTTATCTTTTTGGGTAGACTTCTTTTTACCATGTCTTACCTTTTCTTATATCAGAGCACAAATAAATATATACATTGGAAAATATCAAAGATTTAAATTACAAAACAACGGAATTCCAAATACATAAATATAATGTTTATAATATGGAAGTGGACTTGATTTTTGCCCATGCAGCTGTGACATTTGCAATTTTTATCCTGTTATTTAGCCATGTTTGTTAAGTTGCACTCTTCATATTGAAAACTGGAATTTGATATTTAAAGCATCTTTCACATTTCAAAGTTACTATATTGTATGTTAAACGCTTTAAAATATATTGTTTTATGTCCTAGATTCATTCTTTGTTATGGTTTTTCGTTTTCAAAATGATATTCAGTTTTCTTATCCCAAATCCCTTCACGTTTGGTTTTTGACATCTGTAATTAATTTTTCTTATTATTGGTAGGCACGACGTACTCAAGCATATCCATTCATCAATTATTTTTTTGGTCTGGGCCAAGTGAGTATGTTTTTATATCTAGAACTTGCCCTCATCCTTTGCTCTCTTCCTCTCATTTTTTTTTCAAAATTAATTTGAAACTGCATTTATGTGATTTCAAGTGGAGTTGAGATGGCAGCGATTAAATTTTAACAGTTCCTTTATTGATTGTAGAATGTAATCCTGTTTTCATTACGTTTCATGGTCATGTTTTAAATTAGTGGGCACAACTACATGATACATATATGGACACATGTTTATTTCGCCTAGCCTATTTATAATGGTGAGTGTATAATTAAACTTGGCCCCGTTAATTCAATATTTTTGAACCAGGTTTACATTCAATATGTGATGTCATGCCTCTTTTATATTTATTTTGTTTTGTGTGCATTATTTTGTCCTTTTCTTCATATACAGCATGTTGAGTGTAGATTTATCTAACCAAATATAAAATGCCATGGAGAATATGCTTAAAATGACTGGGTGGTGTTTCCATTATGGTGTTCTCATTCGTTAAGTTTTTAGTATGTTGCACATGTTCTTACTTTTTGTTCTCTTTATAAGATTTTCATGTAACTGCATTTAGCTAGATAACTGTATAATAGGGAAGGTTGACTCAACCGTAAAATGTTGAAATCATTTATTCACTGATAATGTTATCTGAATATTTAGCTTATAATATTCACATTGTGAGATTAGTCATAGCGAAGCTGATATATGTAAACAGAGAGAGGGGGGAGCTACTGGCAGTTTTAATATGTAAGCTAGTTTCCTTCTATTACGCAACTATGTGAAAACCTGAAGTGTATACTATTTTAGTTGAAGTGTTAATTTTAAAGAAAAAGAGCTGAAGGATATATGATCCAAATTTTGTCATCATACATTGATTATTTACTGCATTTCTAAGTAAGAGACCAATTATAATTTTGCTCCCAAGCCTAAAATCTAATAGCTTTGATATGTATCGACTCGCAGCTAGTGCTCTAATGGTTAATCAGCAAAACAATTTACTGATGTTGTCATGTTGTTGCTTTGGCAGATTAGTTACTCTTTAGTGGGTACTAATAAGATTGCTAACTTTCCAGTATTGAGGAGGATTTATATGTCAGGCCTGAAATTTTATATTGAGATAGAGACATATTTAATATGAGGTTAGAGATGGGGACCAAAGATTAAAAGCAGGGAAGATACTTGTAACGACCCGCAAATCCGTGCTATCTGAGTTGACTAAATACACCACACGTCCAACCCAAATAACACAGAAATACGACTCATTATTAGAAAGAAGATAGAGGATGAGAAATAGAAAGAAAGAAATATTAGAATAGAAGAAAAACAAAGATCACAACTCACAGCGGAACGAATAAAATATATTCTATAACATAAGCTTTGAAATACAAATCTGTTTTGTACATATACACATACCATCATCAGAGTACACATAACTTTTGATTCAGCGGAAGTAACTCGAAATAACTAACGTTGAAGCCTCCTGCTTCAAGCTCCTCCAAGTGTATCTGTAAAAGCCTGAAACACTTGACTGCCCGTACAAATTTGGGCACCCAAGAGTTTAGGAAAAACAAAACAAAACAAACTCTGGGTCAGTCATGGGACTGGTGTGAGTAAACTCCAACCACTTGTTTAACTTTCAAAACTCTTTTCAAAGAAAAGATAATAGTAAGACCAGCCCACACATAAACATGGACGGTTTTTACCTTACTATAACCCAAAACACTTTGATATCAAATCCAGTGATATTACAGTAATGTCTACATCAAATTTAATAACCAAATAGTAGAACGCTTGCATCTCACGCTCCACATATATAGTATCAAATCAAAAACAACATGTCGCTTATTGGAGATTGGATTTCCAACATGACAAGGTATGGGACCACCTTCCGATGATGTATCTCTAGAGGCGAATACACCTGGGTTCAACAAGAACATCTTGTAACCCGGCCCACACATGACCGACCACTCATTTCGCTTGAGTGTATCAAATGTATATCACCAACGGTTGGACTCAAACCACCGTTTCCCGAATGGGCAGAATCGATAGATTTAGAAACAAAAGGAATTTCTCTAGATAGGTGATTATACACCCTAATGGGGGCGACCCACATAGCCATGTTGCCTGCTCGATTTTTGTCCTTTCCCGGTTGTTGAGGCCTGAGGCTACGCATACTTACCATTCATTGATAGAACAATCACTTTGAATGCCACATTGTCAGATCCGTTAATCACTAGTTGAGTTTGCACAAATATTCTGGATATTATGCTAAGGGATAAATCCGTTGCAACCATATATACTCATACAGACCAACCCATTTGATCATTGGAAATACTCTGTCAGACATTCGTCCATTTACGTTCGTTCTGGGACTGAACGAAACCGAAGGCACTATTTCTATAAATAGAAAAGCCCTTGCACTTTACTCCGTCTTCAATATATTCAGCATACTTGGTTCGCAACGCTTATGCCAATACGGAGTGATTCTTCGGATAATAATCCAACCGGTCTCCCCATATTGACAACGATGGTCAAAAACTTCGATAGTCTGTGATTTAACTATCGAATAAAAACAAGTGTTCATCCAACATATCAAACAAATCACTGGGCTCTTTAATTAATATTTCATTAATTAAATCACTTCTCCATTTTCTCTATCAATATTTGTTAACCAAATATTTTCAATAATCATCTCGGCCTCTTATGCCATTTGGAAAACGTTTCCAAAATATTAACTTCTTTTATTTTCTATATATTAGAAAATGTCTCTATTTGCAATTGGAAACAATTCCAATCATTTATCTCTATCCCCTTTTTGTTTACAACATTCGATTCTTATATTCACTTTACTATCGAATTCAATACGTTGATACAATGATTTTAAATTATCAAAATATCTTAAAAATATTCTAACTCCTTAAATTTCCGGAAAATTTCGCCATAACCTCCCCTGTATCGGGAGCATCGGGAAATTTCAAATAGCTTCCCGGTATCTTCCTCAATCAAAAAGAAAAAGGAAAAGCCAAGCGGCTTGCCGATACGGCGCATAAAATCTCATATACGAATTAAACATGTACCTTTTTGTCGAGCACATAAACTTAAATCCTCATATACTTCATATTAAACCTGCTTACACATATTCACCTGTTTCAATTCAATTCAATACCATCTAATCGTTTGAATTCAGTCCCGCCCATTTATCCTTTAAATCGGCCATTTTGCCTATTTCACTTCTTTGTTGAACATAACATGTTCAAACAAAATATTTACTCGTTCATAACCAAATTGAATTTCAATCTCAATTCTAGTTTCCTTTTTGATTTCCAAATATAAACTTTCAAATTGAATTTACTTATTCAAACCCCAATATCCATTCGAAATCTCATTAACTAATTTCTATTCAATTTAGTTAATTCTATTCAAAGTCGAAAATCTGATTTCTGTTTCAAAATCAAATTCATTACTTCACTTGAGTTCACATATATTTTACAACTCAACTCTGAAATTTTCTAAATAGAAACTTCGGATTTTCTCGCTTAAAATCCTTTTATAATATTAAATAAACCATTATGGTTTTAAAACGATTCTGGCGCTGTTTTTCTGAAAATTTGATTTTGACATAACTAAAAATCTATACGACGAAATTCATATTTTTCTCTTTCATTAGAAAACTATTATCAAACTGGTCCTGTCGTTTCTTGTTTCGAAGAATTCCGACTTCAATCGAGTTCTGTATATTCAATTGAAGTTCGAATTGCCAATTTACGAACTGCAGTGCTGCGGCGAGTTCGTTTTAATTATATTTATATATATGAACTTTTAAAACTTCGTAAAAATGAATTCAACTTCGTTTTAACCTTATTTGAATTCCTGGATTCAAATTCCAATCTCACTTTTGAATTCTATATTTCAAATCCCAATTCCTTTCCTATTGGATATTCAAATTCAATACTTGAATTTCTATTTGAATTCCCTATATTCAAATTCTAGACTTGAATTCATTTGAATTCTCTTATTCAAACTTTATACTTAAATTCCATTTGAACTTCTATATTCCCATTTCTATATTTGAATTCTATTGAGATTCAAATATTCAAACTCCTTTTTAAATTCTATATTCAAAATTTCATAGTTTAAAACCCATTTGAATTTCATATTCAAATCCCATAGATCAAATCTTATTTGAATTCAATTTGAATCTCTTATATTCAAATTTCATTTTCCATTTCCGACCCCATTTGAATTTCTAATATTCAAATTCATTTTCAACACCGTTTGAATTTCTAATATTCAAATTCATTTGAATTTCCTTGAATTCAAATTCCATTTCAAAACCATTTGGATTTTCTATTTTGAAATCCTATTTTGAAATTCTATTTACAATTCTGCTTTGAAAATCCTATTTCAAAGTTTATTTCAAATTCTATTTTGAAATCTCATATTCAAATTTCTACTTGAATTTTCTGTATTCAATTCCATGTTCAAATTCAATACTCGAATTTCTATTTTAACTCTCTATTCAAATTTCATATTTAAATTCCATTCGAATCTCTATTCAAATTTCACATTTGAATTTCTTCCTTGAAATACTATATTTCAAATTCTATTCAATTCTTCTTTGAAATTCTATATTTCAAATTCTATTTTGAAATTCTACATTCAAATCTCTATTTGAATTTCTTTATTCGAATTCCTTTGAATTCAAATTTAAATTCCTTGAATTCAAATTCTATTTTTCATTCTAATTTCGCCTATTCAAATTTTAGTTGAACTTCTATTTGAATTTCTAATATTCAACCCCCTTTTAAAATTCAAATATTTAAACTCCTTTTCTAATTCTACTATTCAATTGTTGTACTCAAATTTCATTTGAGTTATATATTTAAAATTTCATTTTTCACATCTTATTTTGAAATTCCATTTCAAATCCCAATTTCATGCTTGTATTTCTATTTCTGAATTATCAAATGATAATTTTTTTCACTTCATTTATAACTTCGTTATAAAAGAACTATTTATAAACTTCGCTTATAAAGAAACTACTTGTTTTATTTTTCAAAAACAAGTTTATATTTTTATTTCCATTTTAAAATTCAAATTCTATTTAAAAATAGAATTTTTCCTTTTTAAATCTCAAATATCCTTTTAATTGGCCCAGTGATACTTAAACCAATCAAATCATCAAATTTTCAATCATTTGGTTTTAACACATCATATATGAATATATATGAAATCAAACAAACAACAAACAAATAATATATTTTTGAGGAATCCAGTTGGATTCCTCCAACCTGTTTCCCTGCATCCACAGATGTTAGCACATAAATAATACCCATTCTGCTTCGTGGCAGAATATCGCGGTATAGAAGGTCATCCACTAATCATAGCGTGGGGCGTATAGGGTAATCATCCGCTATGAAACTGCGGGCATCCGCTAATGAGACTGCGGGAATCCAACCAATCAATCAACCCAATATATATATATATATATATATAGCCTAAATAACTAATATATATAAAACAAGCAGAAAACATTCACACAAGCAACAACAATTATTTTTAACGAAATAAAAATAATTATAAATAAAAGGTGAGTGAGATTTACTCACCGTGATTTTCAGTTGTCGAATATCCTGTTTATCTCGAAATTACCGGCTACTAATCTTCTCGAATGATATTTGATCCTGCGATAAATTTTATTTAATTTTACCGATTAACCATTTATTTATTAAATCAATTTAAATAAATAGATAACTTTCCTCTATTTTTCTCTTCTTTTAATTGTTACTAAATTAAATTTAGCTTAACAATTTATTTAAACTAATCCATACTGATATACAAAAAGATCCTAACCATTTACTAATTTAATTCTAACCCTTTCAACTAATTAAAATCCTAAAAAAAACATTAAGTGAACAAATTATAATTAATTACCTAAATTGATGATGTAAACACCCCCTTTCTCCTAACAAGCAATTTTCCATTTCTGACCTTACAAAACTTCCTGTCACCGTGAGCTACCACCAGCCGTCTCCATCATCAACAAATTCGCAAGCCACCTCAAAGACCAATCCGACTCCGTAATTCATTCGACAGTCGAAGACCATGACCGCCCATCGAACTCCAGAATCAATCGAAACCCACATCCCTCTACCCTCAATCGCGAGTATTCATAAATTACCAGGTTTGAGGGAACCGCGACTTCAGATTTTCGAGCTTCAGGAGGTAACTTCGATCGCGAGTGCTGCCTGTCCTTGGTCGAGCTTCTGGAAACTCCACGGCTTCGATTTGCGATGCGTGACTTAAATTGTTATTGGGAGAAAAGGGGACGAAGGAAGAGGGAATTGAAAATGTGTCTGTTGGTTTGGAGAATAAAATAACGAAGGCGATGAGTGATTTTATAGGTGCGGAAAGGAGAACATAACGTACGAAGGCCATTAATTTGTGTTTCCTTGATATAGAAAATGGAAGACAGGAATTTGGGCTCGAGGAGAAATATAGGCTGCGGAATTAATTACTTAGGTCTGCGTTTCTTTTTTTTTTCATATTGATTTTATTTTAATTAAATAATTAAAATATCTCGCGGTCCTTAACTAGTAATCCCGAACCATTATTCAACCGTGACGACCGACGATACCAGATTATAACGCTATTCCGAACTCAACGGAACTGATATTGAAATTTAAATTCGAATGTAAATATAAACGGCCATATTAAATTGAAAATTCAATAAAAATATCATTTATATTATCAACTAAATATTTAAAATAATATTAAATATTTAAAATAAATTATTCAAAAATCTGGGTCGTTACATTCTTTCCCCCTTAAAATAATTTCGTCCTCGAAATTGCTAAGGTAGGAAAAAGGTACAAATCTATTTCTTTTCAACATCTCACTTATGTTGAAACTCAACTCCTCCTATTTCTATGACTTTATTTTCAACCAAAACTTTTGGTCTCCATTCATATGCATTCTAATTCATATTCATTTCAATTTATTTCAAATTGATTCTAGTCAATTTATTCACCTCGAACCCTTTAACTTGCTTCAGTTAAATTTTAATTCCAGAATCCATATCCCAGGATTTTTATTTCAAATCCTTTTGAAATCACTTGAATATATACATGTATATTTATTTCCATTTCAAATTCAAACATTTGAATATTCAAACCAATTTGTTTTCTTCCAAACAAATTTCCATCAAAAACTTTTTCTAAGGTAGCAATTCATCACTTAGAAACTCGGAAATGAACACTGATGATGTTGCAATCATCATCAGAATAATTTCCCAGCCACTGAAGTGAGTTCAGTGCTTTATTATTTCAAAATCCATGATTTTCTTTCAAATCCTTCTAAAACAAATCTATATTATTTTAACATACTTTGAAAAATATTTGTCAACTTCCCAGGATTTTTGAATTCTTAATTCTGGTTTGAATTTAATTCTAATTCATCTCATTTGTATATATTTTATTCATATACAAATTTTATTTTGGTTATATATAACCATTTCGATTTTTATAATCTTATTTGATTATAAAATCAACATCCAACACATCCATATAATAATAATTCTAGAAAATTATTCTTTCTATATCAAAATAGAAATTTTTGGGTAAAATTATTTCATTTACCCACTTTAAAACAATACCATGTCGTATTTTCTGTTCAAGTATTTAGAAATCCCTATCGACTTCGTGGCGTCCCACGATTCGATCAGAATTCATAAACCACTCAACAGACTAGCCAACACAATATAGAACAACTTTTATATCAAATTTACAAATACGCTCTCTCGTATATATATACGCTCAACTCATTCTAGGGTACTACTGACCCTATCTCTAATGAGCACATGCCACACAAGCCTAGGTGTTCGCTCAACCTAAGCTCTGATACCAACTGTAACGACCCGCAGATCCGTGCTATCTGAGTTGACTAAATACACCACACGTCCAACCCAAATAGCACAGAAATACGACTCATTATTAGAAAGAAGATAGAGGATGAGAAATAGAAAGAAAGAAATATTAGAATAGAAAAAAAACAAAGATCACAACTCACAGCGGAACGAATAAAATATATTCTATAACATAAGCTTTGAAATACAAATCTGTTTTGTACATATACACATACCATCATCAGAGTACACATAACTTTTGATTCAGCGGAAGTAACTCGAAATAACTAACGTTGAAGCCTCCTGCTTCAAGCTCCTCCAAGTGTATCTGTAAAAGCCTGAAACACTTGACTGCCCGTACAAATTTGGGCACCCAAGAGTTTAGGAAAAACAAAACAAAACAAACTCTGGGTCAGTCATGGGACTGGTGTGAGTAAACTCCAACCACTTGTTTAACTTTCAAAACTCTTTTCAAAGAAAAGATAATAGTAAGACCAACCCACACATAAACATGGACGGTTTTTACCTTACTATAACCCAAAACACTTTGATATCAAATCCAGTGATATTACAGTAATGTCTACATCAAATTTAATAACCAAATAGTAGAACGCTTGCATCTCACGCTCCACATATATAGTATCAAATCAAAAACAACATGTCGCTTATTGGAGATTGGATTTCCAACATGACAAGGTATGGGACCACCTTCCGATGATGTATCTCTAGAGGCGAATACACCTGGGTTCAACAAGAACATCTTGTAACCCGGCCCACACATGACCGACCACTCATTTCGCTTGAGTGTATCGAATGTATATCACCAACGGTTGGACTCAAACCACCGTTTCCCGAATGGGCGTCGATAGATTTAGAAACAAAAGGAATTTCTCTAGATAGGTGATTATACACCCTAATGGGTGCGACCCACATAGCCATGCTGCCTGCCCGATTTTTGTCCTTTCCCGGTTGTTGAGGCCTGAGGCTACGCATACTTACCATTCATTGATAGCACAATCACTTTGAATGCCACATTGTCAGATCCGTTAATCACTAGTTGAGTTTGCACAAATATTCTGGATATTATGCTAAGGGATAAATCCGTTGCAACCATATATACTCATACAGACCAACCCATTTGATCATTGGAAATACTCTGTCAGACATTCGTCCATTTACGTTCGTTCTGGGACTGAACGAAACCGAAGGCACTATTTCTATAAATAGAAAAGCCCTTGCACTTTACTCCGTCTTCAATATATTCAGCATACTTGGTTCGCAACGCTTATGCCAATACGGAGTGGTTCTTCGGATAATAATCCAACCGGTCTCCCCATATTGACAACGATGGTCAAAAACTTCGATAGTCTGTGATTTAAATATCGAATAAAAACAAGTGTTCATCCAACATATCAAACAAATCACTGGGCTCTTTAATTAATATTTCATTAATTAAATCACTTCTCCATTTTCTCTATCAATATTTGTTAACCAAATATTTTCAATAATCATCTCGGCCTCTTATGCCATTTGGAAAACGTTTCCAAAATATTAACTTCTTTTATTTTCTATATATTAGAAAATGTCTCTATTTGCAATTGGAAACAATTCCAATCATTTATCTCTATCCCCTTTTTGTTTACAACATTCGATTCTTATATTCACTTTACTATCGAATTCAATACGTCGATACAATGATTTTAAATTATCAAAATATCTTAAAAATATTCTAACTCCTTAAATTTCCGGAAAATTTCGCCATAACCTCCCCTGTATCGGGAGCATCGGGAAATTTCAAATAGCTTCCCGGTATCTTCCTCAATCAAAAAGAAAAAGGAAAAGCCAAGCGGCTTGCCGATACGGCGCATAAAATCTCATATACGAATTAAACATGTACCTTTTTGTCGAGCACATAAACTTAAATCCTCATATACTTCATATTAAACCTGCTTACACATATTCACCTGTTTCAATTCAATTCAATACCATCTAATCGTTTGAATTCAGTCCCGCCCATTTATCCTTTAAATCGGCCATTTTGCCTATTTCACTTCTTTGTTGAACATAACATGTTCAAACAAAATATTTACTCGTTCATAACCAAATTGAATTTCAATCTCAATTCTAGTTTCCTTTTTGATTTCCGAATATAAACTTTCAAATTGAATTTACTTATTCAAACCCCAATATCCATTCGAAATCTCATTAACTAATTTCTATTCAATTTAGTTAATTCTATTCAAAGTCGAAAATCTGATTTCTGTTTCAAAATCAAATTCATTACTTCACTTGAGTTCACATATATTTTACAACTCAACTCTGAAATTTTCTAAATAGAAACTTCGGATTTTCTCGCTTAAAATCCTTTTATAATATTAAATAAACCATTATGGTTTTAAAACGATTCTGGCGCTGTTTTTCTGAAAATTTGATTTTGACATAACTAAAAATCTATACGACGAAATTCATATTTTTCTCTTTCATTAGAAAACTATTATCAAACTGGTCCTGTCGTTTCTTGTTTCGAAGAATTCCGACTTCAATCGAGTTCTGTATATTCAATTGAAGTTCGAATTGCCAATTTACGAACTGCAGTGCTGCGGCGAGTTCGTTTTAATTATATTTATATATATGAACTTTTAAAACTTCGTAAAAATGAATTCAACTTCGTTTTAACCTTATTTGAATTCCTGGATTCAAATTCCAATCTCACTTTTGAATTCTATATTTCAAATCCCAATTCCTTTCCTATTGGATATTCAAATTCAATACTTGAATTTCTATTTGAATTCCCTATATTCAAATTCTAGACTTGAATTCATTTGAATTCTCTTATTCAAACTTTATACTTAAATTCCATTTGAACTTCTATATTCCAATTTCTATATTTGAATTCTATTGAGATTCAAATATTCAAACTCCTTTTTAAATTCTATATTCAAAATTTCATAGTTTAAAACCCATTTGAATTTCATATTCAAATCCCATAGATCAAATCTTATTTGAATCTCTTATATTCAAATTTCATTTTCCATTTCCGACCCCATTTGAATTTCTAATATTCAAATTCATTTTCAACACCGTTTGAATTTCTAATATTCAAATTCATTTGAATTTCCTTGAATTCAAATTCAATTTCAAAACCATTTGGATTTTCTATTTTGAAATCCTATTTTGAAATTCTATTTACAATTCTGCTTTGAAAATCCTATTTCAAAGTTTATTTCAAATTCTATTTTGAAATCTCATATTCAAATTTCTACTTGAATTTTCTGTATTCAATTCCATGTTCAAATTCAATACTCGAATTTCTATTTTAACTCTCTATTCAAATTTCATATTTAAATTCCATTCGAATCTCTATTCAAATTTCACATTTGAATTTCTTCCTTGAAATACTATATTTCAAATTCTATTCAATTCTTCTTTGAAATTCTATATTTCAAATTCTATTTTGAAATTCTACATTCAAATCTCTATTTGAATTTCTTTATTCGAATTCCTTTGAATTCAAATTTAAATTCCTTGAATTCAAATTCTATTTTTCATTCTAATTTCGCCTATTCAAATTTTAGTTGAACTTCTATTTGAATTTCTAATATTCAACCCCCTTTTAAAATTCAAATATTTAAACTCCTTTTCTAATTCTACTATTCAATTGTTGTACTCAAATTTCATTTGAGTTATATATTTAAAATTTCATTTTTCACATCTTATTTTGAAATTCCATTTCAAATCCCAATTTCATGCTTGTATTTCTATTTCTGAATTATCAAATGATAATTTTTTTCACTTCATTTATAACTTCGTTATAAAAGAACTATTTATAAACTTCGCTTATAAAGAAACTACTTGTTTTATTTTTCAAAAACAAGTTTATATTTTTATTTCCATTTAAAAATTCAAATTCTATTTAAAAATAGAATTTTTCCTTTTTAAATCTCAAATATCCTTTTAATTGGCCCAGTGATACTTAAACCAATCAAATCATCAAATTTTCAATCATTTGGTTTTAACACATCATATATGAATATATATGAAATCAAACAAACAACAAACAAATAATATATTTTTGAGGAATCCAGTTGGATTCCTCCAACCTGTTTCCCTGCATCCACAGATGTTAGCACATAAATAATACCCATTCTGCTTCGTGGCAGAATATCGCGGTATAGAAGGTCATCCACTAATCATAGCGTGGGGCGTATAGGGTAATCATCCGCTATGAAACTGCGGGCATCCGCTAATGAGACTGCGGGAATCCAACCAATCAATCAACCCAATATATATATATATATATATATATAGCCTAAATAACTAATATATATAAAACAAGCAGAAAACATTCACACAAGCAACAACAATTATTTTTAACGAAATAAAAATAATTATAAATAAAAGGTGAGTGAGATTTACTCACCGTGATTTTCAGTTGTCGAATATCCTGTTTATCTCGAAATTACCGGCTACTAATCTTCTCGAATGATATTTGATCCTGCGATAAATTTTATTTAATTTTACCGATTAACCATTTATTTATTAAATCAATTTAAATAAATAGATAACTTTCCTCTATTTTTCTCTTCTTTTAATTGTTACTAAATTAAATTTAGCTTAACAATTTATTTAAACTAATCCATACTGATATACAAAAAGATCCTAACCATTTACTAATTTAATTCTAACCCTTTCAACTAATTAAAATCCTAAAAAAAACATTAAGTGAACAAATTATAATTAATTACCTAAATTGATGATGTAAACACCCCCTTTCTCCTAACAAGCAATTTTCCATTTCTGACCTTACAAAACTTCCTGTCACCGTGAGCTACCACCAGCCGTCTCCATCATCAACAAATTCGCAAGCCACCTCAAAGACCAATCCGACTCCGTAATTCGTTCGACAGTCGAAGACCATGACCGCCCATCGAACTCCAGAATCAATCGAAACCCACATCCCTCTACCCTCAATCGCGAGTATTCATAAATTACCAGGTTTGAGGGAACTGCGACTTCAGATTTTCGAGCTTCAGGAGGTAACTTCGATCGCGAGTGCTGCCAGTCCTTGGTCGAGCTTCTGGAAACTCCACGGCTTCGATTTGCGATGCGTGACTTAAATTGTTATTGGGAGAAAAGGGGACGAAGGAAGAGGGAATTGAAAATGTGTCTGTTGGTTTGGAGAATAAAATAACGAAGGCGATGAGTGATTTTATAGGTGCGGAAAGGAGAACATAACGTACGAAGGCCATTAATTTGTGTTTCCTTGATATAGAAAATGGAAGACAGGAATTTGGGCTCGAGGAGAAATATAGGCTGCGGAATTAATTACTTAGGTCTGCGTTTCTTTTTTTTTTCATATTGATTTTATTTTAATTAAATAATTAAAATATCTAGCGGTCCTTAACTAGTAATCCCGAACCATTATTCAACCGTGACGGCCGACGATACCAGATTATAACGCTATTCCGAACTCAACGGAACTGATATTGAAATTTAAATTCGAATGTAAATATAAACGGCCATATTAAATTGAAAATTCAATAAAAATATCATTTATATTATCAACTAAATATTTAAAATAATATTAAATATTTAAAATAAATTATTCAAAAATCTGGGTCGTTACATTCTTTCCCCCTTAAAATAATTTCGTCCTCGAAATTGCTAAGGTAGGAAAAAGGTACAAATCTATTTCTTTTCAACATCTCACTTATGTTGAAACTCAACTCCTCCTATTTCTATGACTTTATTTTCAACCAAAACTTTTGGTCTCCATTCATATGCATTCTAATTCATATTCATTTCAATTTATTTCAAATTGATTCTAGTCAATTTATTCACCTCGAACCCTTTAACTTGCTTCAGTTAAATTTTAATTCCAGAATCCATATCCCATGATTTTTATTTCAAATCCTTTTGAAATCACTTGAATATATACATGTATATTTATTTCCATTTCAAATTCAAACATTTGAATATTCAAACCAATTTGTTTTCTTCCAAACAAATTTCCATCAAAAACTTTTTCTAAGGTAGCAATTCATCACTTAGAAACTCGGAAACGAACACTGATGATGTTGCAATCATCATCAGAATAATTTCCCAGCCACTGAAGTGAGTTCAGTGCTTTATTATTTCAAAATCCATGATTTTCTTTCAAATCCTTCTAAAACAAATCTATATTATTTTAACATACTTTGAAAAATATTTGTCAACTTCCCAGGATTTTTGAATTCTTAATTCTGGTTTGAATTTAATTCTAATTCATCTCATTTGTATATATTTTATTCATATACAAATTTTATTTTGGTTATATATAACCATTTCGATTTTTATAATCTTATTTGATTATAAAATCAACATCCAACACATCCATATAATAATAATTCTAGAAAATTATTCTTTCTATATCAAAATAGAAATTTTTGGGTAAAATTATTTCATTTACCCACTTTAAAACAATACCATGTCGTATTTTCTGTTCAAGTATTTAGAAATCCCTATCGACTTCGTGGCGTCCCACGATTCGATCAGAATTCATAAACCACTCAACAGACTAGCCAACACAATATAGAACAACTTTTATATCAAATTTACAAATACGCTCTCTCGTATATATATACGCTCAACTCATTCTAGGGTACTACTGACCCTATCTCTAATGAGCACATGCCACACAAGCCTAGGTGTTCGCTCAACCTAAGCTCTGATACCAACTGTAACGACCCGCAAATCCGTGCTATCTGAGTTGACTAAATACACCACACGTCCAACCCAAATAGCACAGAAATACGACTCATTATTAGAAAGAAGATAGAGGATGAGAAATAGAAAGAAAGAAATATTAGAATAGAAGAAAAACAAAGATCACAACTCACAGCGGAACGAATAAAATATATTCTATAACATAAGCTTTGAAATACAAATCTGTTTTGTACATATACACATACCATCATCAGAGTACATATAACTTTTGATTCAGCGGAAGTAACTCGAAATAACTAACGTTGAAGCCTCCTGCTTCAAGCTCCTCTAAGTGTATCTGTAAAAGCCTGAAACACTTGACTGCCCGTACAAATTTGGGCACCCAAGAGTTTAGGAAAAACAAAACAAAACAAACTCTGGGTCAGTCATGGGACTGGTGTGAGTAAACTCCAACCACTTGTTTAACTTTCAAAACTCTTTTCAAAGAAAAGATAATAGTAAGACCAACCCACACATAAACATGGACGGTTTTTACCTTACTATAACCCAAAACACTTTGATATCAAATCCAGTGATATTACAGTAATGTCTACATCAAATTTAATAACCAAATAGTAGAACGCTTGCATCTCACGCTCCACATATATAGTATCAAATCAAAAACAACATGTCGCTTATTGGAGATTGGATTTCCAACATGACAAGGTATGGGACCACCTTCCGATGATGTATCTCTAGAGGCGAATACACCTGGGTTCAACAAGAACATCTTGTAACCCGGCCCACACATGACCGACCACTCATTTCGCTTGAGTGTATCGAATGTATATCACCAACGGTTGGACTCAAACCACCGTTTCCCGAATGGGCAGAATCGATAGATTTAGAAACAAAAGGAATTTCTCTAGATAGGTGATTATACACCCTAATGGGTGCGACCCACATAGCCATGCTGCCTGCCCGATTTTTGTCCTTTCCCGGTTGTTGAGGCCTGAGGCTACGCATACTTACCATTCATTGATAGCACAATCACTTTGAATGCCACATTGTCAGATCCGTTAATCACTAGTTGAGTTTGCACAAATATTCTGGATATTATGCTAAGGGATAAATCCGTTGCAACCATATATACTCATACAGACCAACCCATTTGATCATTGGAAATACTCTGTCAGACATTCGTCCATTTACGTTCGTTCTGGGACTGAACGAAACCGAAGGCACTATTTCTATAAATAGAAAAGCCCTTGCACTTTACTCCGTCTTCAATATATTCAGCATACTTGGTTCGCAACGCTTATGCCAATACGGAGTGGTTCTTCGGATAATAATCCAACCGGTCTCCCCATATTGACAACGATGGTCAAAAACTTCGATAGTCTGTGATTTAACTATCGAATAAAAACAAGTGTTCATCCAACATATCAAACAAATCACTGGGCTCTTTAATTAATATTTCATTAATTAAATCACTTCTCCATTTTCTCTATCAATATTTGTTAACCAAATATTTTCAATAATCATCTCGGCCTCTTATGCCATTTGGAAAACGTTTCCAAAATATTAACTTCTTTTATTTTCTATATATTAGAAAATGTCTCTATTTGCAATTGGAAACAATTCCAATCATTTATCTCTATCTCCTTTTTGTTTACAACATTCGATTCTTATATTCACTTTACTATCGAATTCAATACGTCGATACAATGATTTTAAATTATCAAAATATCTTAAAAATATTCTAACTCCTTAAATTTCCGGAAAATTTCGCCATAACCTCCCCTGTATCGGGAGCATCGAGAAATTTCAAATAGCTTCCCGGTATCTTCCTCAATCAAAAAGAAAAAGGAAAAGCCAAGCGGCTTGCCGATACGGCGCATAAAATCTCATATACGAATTAAACATGTACCTTTTTGTCGAGCACATAAACCTAAATCCTCATATACTTCATATTAAACCTGCTTACACATATTCACCTATTTCAATTCAATTCAATACCATCTAATCGTTTGAATTCAGTCCCGCCCATTTATCCTTTAAATCGGCCATTTTGCCTATTTCACTTCTTTGTTGAACATAACATGTTCAAACAAAATATTTACTCGTTCATAACCAAATTGAATTTCAATCTCAATTCTAGTTTCCTTTTTGATTTCCGAATATAAACTTTCAAATTGAATTTACTTATTCAAACCCCAATATCCATTCGAAATCTCATTAACTAATTTCTATTCAATTTAGTTAATTCTATTCAAAGTCGAAAATCTGATTTCTGTTTCAAAATCAAATTCATTACTTCACTTGAGTTCACATATATTTTACAACTCAACTCTGAAATTTTCTAAATAGAAACTTCGGATTTTCTCGCTTAAAATCCTTTTATAATATTAAATAAACCATTATGGTTTTAAAACGATTCTGGCGCTGTTTTTTTGAAAATTTGATTTTGACATAACTAAAAATCTATACGACGAAATTCATATTTTTCTCTTTCATTAGAAAACTATTATCAAACTGGTCCTGTCGTTTCTTGTTTCGAAGAATTCCGACTTCAATCGAGTTCTGTATATTCAATTGAAGTTCGAATTGCCAATTTACGAACTGCAGTGCTGCGGCGAGTTCGTTTTAATTATATTTATATATATGAACTTTTAAAACTTCGTAAAAATGAATTCAACTTCGTTTTAACCTTATTTGAATTCCTGGATTCAAATTCCAATCTCACTTTTGAATTCTATATTTCAAATCCCAATTCCTTTCCTATTGGATATTCAAATTCAATACTTGAATTTCTATTTGAATTCCCTATATTCAAATTCTAGACTTGAATTCATTTGAATTCTCTTATTCAAACTTTATACTTAAATTCCATTTGAACTTCTATATTCCCATTTCTATATTTGAATTCTATTGAGATTCAAATATTCAAACTCCTTTTTAAATTCTATATTCAAAATTTCATAGTTTAAAACCCATTTGAATTTCATATTCAAATCCCATAGATCAAATCTTATTTGAATTCAATTTGAATCTCTTATATTCAAATTTCATTTTCCATTTCCGACCCCATTTGAATTTCTAATATTCAAATTCATTTTCAACACCGTTTGAATTTCTAATATTCAAATTCATTTGAATTTCCTTGAATTCAAATTCCATTTCAAAACCATTTGGATTTTCTATTTTGAAATCCTATTTTGAAATTCTATTTACAATTCTGCTTTGAAAATCCTATTTCAAAGTTTATTTCAAATTCTATTTTGAAATCTCATATTCAAATTTCTACTTGAATTTTCTGTATTCAATTCCATGTTCAAATTCAATACTCGAATTTCTATTTTAACTCTCTATTCAAATTTCATATTTAAATTCCATTCGAATCTCTATTCAAATTTCACATTTGAATTTCTTCCTTGAAATACTATATTTCAAATTCTATTCAATTCTTCTTTGAAATTCTATATTTCAAATTCTATTTTGAAATTCTACATTCAAATCTCTATTTGAATTTCTTTATTCGAATTCCTTTGAATTCAAATTTAAATTCCTTGAATTCAAATTCTATTTTTCATTCTAATTTCGCCTATTCAAATTTTAGTTGAACTTCTATTTGAATTTCTAATATTCAACCCCCTTTTAAAATTCAAATATTTAAACTCCTTTTCTAATTCTACTATTCAATTGTTGTACTCAAATTTCATTTGAGTTATATATTTAAAATTTCATTTTTCACATCTTATTTTGAAATTCCATTTCAAATCCCAATTTCATGCTTGTATTTCTATTTCTGAATTATCAAATGATAATTCTTTTCACTTCATTTATAACTTCGTTATAAAAGAACTATTTATAAACTTCGCTTATAAAGAAACTACTTGTTTTATTTTTCAAAAACAAGTTTATATTTTTATTTCCATTTAAAAATTCAAATTCTATTTAAAAATAGAATTTTTCCTTTTTAAATCTCAAATATCCTTTTAATTGGCCCAGTGATACTTAAACCAATCAAATCATCAAATTTTCAATCATTTGGTTTTAACACATCATATATGAATATATATGAAATCAAACAAACAACAAACAAATAATATATTTTTGAGGAATCCAGTTGGATTCCTCCAACCTGTTTCCCTGCATCCACAGATGTTAGCACATAAATAATACCCATTCTGCTTCGTGGCAGAATATCGCGGTATAGAAGGTCATCCACTAATCATAGCGTGGGGCGTATAGGGTAATCATCCGCTATGAAACTGCGGGCATCCGCTAATGAGACTGCGGGAATCCAACCAATCAATCAACCCAATATATATATATATATATATATAGCCTAAATAACTAATATATATAAAACAAGCAGAAAACATTCACACAAGCAACAACAATTATTTTTAACGAAATAAAAATAATTATAAATAAAAGGTGAGTGAGATTTACTCACCGTGATTTTCAGTTGTCGAATATCCTGTTTATCTCGAAATTACCGGCTACTAATCTTCTCGAATGATATTTGATCCTGCGATAAATTTTATTTAATTTTACCGATTAACCATTTATTTATTAAATCAATTTAAATAAATAGATAACTTTCCTCTATTTTTCTCTTCTTTTAATTGTTACTAAATTAAATTTAGCTTAACAATTTATTTAAACTAATCCATACTGATATACAAAAAGATCCTAACCATTTACTAATTTAATTCTAACCCTTTCAACTAATTAAAATCCTAAAAAAAACATTAAGTGAACAAATTATAATTAATTACCTAAATTGATGATGTAAACACCCCCTTTCTCCTAACAAGCAATTTTCCATTTCTGACCTTACAAAACTTCCTGTCACCGTGAGCTACCACCAGCCGTCTCCATCATCAACAAATTCGCAAGCCACCTCAAAGACCAATCCGACTCCGTAATTCGTTCGACAGTCGAAGACCATGACCGCCCATCGAACTCCAGAATCAATCGAAACCCACATCCCTCTACCCTCAATCGCGAGTATTCATAAATTACCAGGTTTGAGGGAACCGCGACTTCAGATTTTCGAGCTTCAGGAGGTAACTTCGATCGCGAGTGCTGCCAGTCCTTGGTCGAGCTTCTGGAAACTCCACGGCTTCGATTTGCGATGCGAGACTTAAATTGTTATTGGGAGAAAAGGGGACGAAGTAAGAGGGAATTGAAAATGTGTCTGTTGGTTTGGAGAATAAAATAACGAAGGCGATGAGTGATTTTATAGGTGCGGAAAGGAGAACATAACGTACGAAGGCCATTAATTTGTGTTTCCTTGATATAGAAAATGGAAGACAGGAATTTGGGCTCGAGGAGAAATATAGGCTGCGGAATTAATTACTTAGGTCTGCGTTTTTTTTTTTTTCATATTGATTTTATTTTAATTAAATAATTAAAATATCTCGCGGTCCTTAACTAGTAATCCCGAACCATTATTCAACCGTGACGACCGACGATACCAGATTATAACGCTATTCCGAACTCAACGGAACTGATATTGAAATTTAAATTCGAATGTAAATATAAACGGCCATATTAAATTGAAAATTCAATAAAAATATCATTTATATTATCAACTAAATATTTAAAATAATATTAAATATTTAAAATAAATTATTCAAAAATCTGGGTCGTTACAATACTATTGTGATAGGCCAAGTAAGTAATGTTTTTCGTTTGTTAGCAAATGATATATTGAACTTTTGTTTCCATATTGGCTAAAAATAGTCGTGAAGACTGTAATTTCTAACTAGCCCTTTGAGAAATTACTAAGAATGCTAAATAGCCCTTTGAGGGAAGTTTCTTGTTCAACAAGACCTATACTAACATGTTGCTGGAATATAAGTTTATAAATATCCCCTTGACAAACTGTTGCTTGCAATCTTTTCTCTCTTTTCTATGTTGTTGAACTTATTGAGTAATTGAATAAATTATTTTGCAATGATATAGGCATTATTCTCAATACAAAGCATGATAGTGGTATTAAAAGAGAAAATTTTAGAAGCCAATGTTAGCAGTTTGATTCCATGTTCATTGATGTTTTCATTTGGTAAATATGACTGTTTTCTTTTGAAATTAAATAAAATCCTAAATTAATGTAAACTGTGACAATTGCATTGAATATATATAAAATAGGAAATTCAAAATTTACTACAATTTTTATGAAGCTTCCTAAAACTGCACAATTACAGTCTTCCTTAATTTTCCATTGACTGGATCATATAATATAAAATGGAATAAATATGCAAAATAGTCCATCCGAGGTGGATAATCTGGGAACAAGGCGCTATAGTCTTTTCGTATCTACGATAATCCATATCAACTTTTAACACGTCACTACCTTTGGTTGAATTTATGCACTATAGCGGACATTTTCTGACATTGAGATTATTTTCCATGTTCAATTTTAAACACTTGCTCATATTTATGTGTTAACACTTATGGTAATGCATTTACTGTTTATATTGTATATGGAAATATCAACTACGATGATAAATTCCTATTATCATATTTAGGAAACCATACATTTGTCAAAACTTACAGGAATTTTAGCATTTACATTAATAAATTACCAGCTTACCGTAAATACCTAAGGATCACTTAATAGGACAAGTCATTAATGCACAATATCTCATTTTACCTGACTTTTATTATTTCTTCTTTCCAAATTATTTCCAGATTAATTTTTAGTTGCACCATATCTTATTTTTTCAGTTTTTATTTAATGCACTACTTCCTTCCTTATTGATGGTTATGTTGTATGTTACTGTAATGTATCATGAATTTGTTAAGTATTACATTATGCTTATACATCAGCTATCTTCTATTATGCATGCACTTTGTTCAGTGTGTATCAGTTTTTTTAACATTTGATTTGTAATACACTTACCAACATCAGTACAATAAAACAGTTTGAACTGCAAGTAGTGGCTATTTTTTATTTTTCAACCTTGAATCTTTTTTATTTATAACTTAGCTGCAGTAGTGTACGTGTATACTAGATGCTTAGTAATAGTTCATGCGATACCCTAGGCCAAACTGATGTTATTTTTTAATTGTAGAAAATGGGTAAAAATACGAAAAGAAAGAGGACTACGGTTAGCAAGAATATCCAAAATGAAGATAATTCTGAAAAATAATGATGCTCAAATTCAAGAACACCCACAAGTAGTCAATGAAAATACAACGCCACAAGAAAGAAATATTGAAATTGTTGAAGAAAGCGAGAGAAGTGACCTACTTAGAATGCACATTTATGGGGACCGACATCCAACTTACAGCATATTGAAGATGCCATCGACACTACGGTTGCTTGACCTGCTTAGAATGTTATAACGGATGCAAGTTCCGGTACGTGGAATTTATTTTTCTGCTATTTCTGAATCATTAAAGATTTAATTTGAGCACTCTGTAATTTAATAAATACTACGACCTAATACAAACTTGTGTCATACATGTTTTGAAATGTGAACGATCGTTTAAATTATTTACTTGAGTACAAGTATTTGAGTGTTATCTGTAATACATTCTTGGATGATTGAATGGACATTGTTGAGTGGAGCGATGGAGCAATGGCATTGATGTAACATGAAAGATGATGTCTGGTTATTTAGGACTTGGGATAGGTTTTTTTGAGTGTTCGTTTAATTGTGACGTGCAAGAGTTGATGGTAGGAGGCAATGATTTGCATGGTCAGTCAGATGCGGGTTGTGTAGATGGCTTTGTTGTGGGGCTTGAGTGGAAGTTTGAATTGTGGTGCAGAGTGAGTATTAGATGGTAGCTGTTTGGAAGTGGTTCAGCTGGATGATGGAAGTTTGGAAGTCGGAGGTGGTCAGGAGGTTGTGGAAATCTCAGTGTCTTTCTAAAATATATATTAATGGAGATGCAGCAAACTATCATGGTTTCTCAGGGTGGGAAAAATTAGAAATCGTACTGGGGCTGTAAGTTTATAATAGAATTAAAAGTTGGGATGGGATAATAACAATTGACTAATATCATTAGGCTTATATAAAATATATGAATGAGGCTTACTGGTATGGCACAGGGCGGTTGATAAAAGGAAAAAAGAGGGTACTTCAGGAAAAAGTTGCATGCACAGCTATACATGCATGTGCCTATCTGTATACTTCAGGAAAAAGGGTGGGTCAATAACCAGAAATATTTAGGACGTGTATACATTTTCCTATTGGTATGAATCTGGTAATAGAATGATCCAAGAATTGTGATAAATAACAGATGTTCATTTTGTATCATAAGGTAATGGTTTGAGGACCTGAGAATAAGTTCAAAAGCGTTGGTCAGATGTATTGTAAAGAAGATACATGCACAGCTACACATGCATGTGCCTATCTGTATAAAGAGGCATATAGATATCAACGTTTGCAAAGAGATTTATATTAATATATCTATGTTGAAGTGATAACCTTATTTCTGTAACCAAGGAAAAACTTAGGTATACCTGATCACATATAATATCACCATACAAACTGTGTAACAGAGTATATTGTAACTAAATCCTGAGGAAAAAAAGAAATAAAGATATCTAAAACCATATATCGTCCATTTTAATTTACAAGAGATTTTCCCGAAACCATTTTTAATGGAAGGAAGGTGCTGGATTATTACTTGGTCATTGCATTACTCTTTATTAGGTTTAATGACTTCATTTAGTTAGTTAAGACACGAGAATTAATTATCCAAATCTTCCAAATAGAAAAAAAAAGTCTGGATAAAATGTAACAAAGTAATCAATGTTAGAAATAGCTGAATTATCGCATAAAGCTTCATATACTGGAAATGCGGTTAAGCCATAAAGGATAATCAATAGAACTATTTTTGAAGATTCAAAAGAAAGATTGTTAAGTTTAATAATAAAATGGAAGTCAAGTTTATCTGAAGCATAACCATGTTTGATTTAATTTTGCAGCAGATTAGTAAGACCTCTGATCAATTGCATTTGCAACTAGGCAATAAAATTCTTGATTTAATCAATGAAACCTAAATTGAGATATTTGGTACATCTGCATAATTAAAAATTCCTAACAACATATATACATGGTGAGTTACTAAAACTAATTCAGAGTTGCTACAAATAATTAAGATGTTCAAACTATTTAGTGAACCTTATAAATTCGCTTAAGATATTTAGTACAGCTGTTCAGTTTTACCATTATAGCATTTTATTTTATTTTTGCATATGCATACCAAGTTACTGTGAATAATTAAGTTGTTTAAACTTTAAATCGAAAGTTGTTCAAATAGTTCAGCATACCATACTTATTTAGTCCAATTATATTTGTTTCTTGTAAAAAAAAACTAAGAGAGCTTACTGTATTTTGACCATTGTAATTGAAGTTGTCTCATTAACGTGCTCAAATAACACCATGCATGCACAAATATTTATGCTATAATTCATAATGATTAAACATAGGAAATTCATTCTTATTTTGAACACAGCATCCATAACGTACGTGGATTGGTCCCCTGAGATTCTAGATGTGCTGCAGACCGTTAATTATATCTGTATGTTTCTTAACTTTCGCTCCACTTCTCAAATTTTCAGCTAAGGCTAATGAGGTGCAAAACAATTTTGATTAGACTGAAGTGTTCAGTGAAGATGGATATACTATTAGAAATCTTGGGAGCACTACCTATTCTGGCTTCTTGCAATATATATTGTCTAAACTACAAGTACTATCATGAAGTACTTGAATTGTGGATTGTACGCTAATGAAGATGCTTTTAACGTGCAATTGTATTAACTTCCTTTGCATGCAATTATATTGGTTAATTACATATCAAAGGCTGCATTGCAACAACTTTCCATAGAGTCTCTTACTGCATTTCACTTTAATTGTGATTTATACATATTGTAACTTTAATTTTGCATTACATGAGCAAGACCTCTTGTCAATTTCATATACTAAATTTTTATTATTATTATAAATCAATACATTACAATATGCTTCTTTTGATAGTTATAAGAATTGGAAAAACACTTCCAAATTGCTGAAAACTTATAAACGAAGATAAAGATAGTGGACTGGGATAATCAACAGGTTTGTGCCTACTCACGAGATAAAGAAGCACAAAATCATATAGAACCACATCACGTTTATCCATAAGCTTACCATACAAGATGCATAATCTATCTCAAAAAATCATGTCATCAATAAATCATCTAACTAAATTCGATCCCAAAATAGCCCTAGTAGGCTCAGATTTATCTAACCATATGTAAAGAGAAAAAAATAGAGTGAGTAAAAGAGCTTCTGGGTGAGCTGAAATAGCAAATAAAACATTTAAATAGCAAACAATAAATCATGGATAATAAACTAATTGAAAATAAATAACCTAAAATAATATTTTTAACCTCAATTTGCCGAAAGCCTGGCTCGCATAAAGTTCTTCAGTTGAAGAAATCCAACAAAACTATGGCCAAAAGCGACTTCAGTAGCTGGAAAATCAAGGGCCTCTTTAAGATAAGTATTTAAGGGAAAAGGGAATAATCTAAAGAAGGTACGATAAAAAATAAAAAAAATCAACGGAGAAATCTTCTTTCTCTTTGGATGTATGAATGGAAACGCGGCACTAACAAAAGGGGAAAATGATTTCTTTTGGAGGGAAGAAATGAAAAGGAGGCGGCAAGAAGAAAAAATAATTAGACCTAAATTAGTATTGAGTATTGTCAGTGTTGGTGAGCTCCTAATTTTCTATTCGACTGCGCCTGCTGCTTCAACGCTAAGGAGCGATGCTGTAAAATATAAGTTTTGTTGTAATTATATATTGCACATAAAATAAAAACCCTACTTATATAAAATATAAGTGGGATAAACTGAGTGAGTTAAACTTACGTTGATTTCCCGTTCATTGTCAAACGGTATGTTTTAATCGAATGAAACTGACATTTAATTTAATTAAAACTTCCACCTGCGTCCAACTCTATTTATACCGGCTCCAAGATGTTTGTTTTGTCATTATGATTCCAGCATCTCTAGTCTTGTTGAATTCTGATAACCAATGAGAACATCACCAAATATAGACACCCACGGTTTAAATTAAATTTATCAAACCCTTAACTATATTTTAATTAACGTAAATAAATTATACGTCTATATAATTTGCAATGTTTATACCGGGTTGGGCACATTTTATATATAGGATTTAGCATGTTGAAATATATATCAATACATGAACTATGGTCACATTATATATAAATTATAATGATTAGGTTGGCCACATTAAAAGTTGGATTAGGCATACTAAGTAACTAACTAGGCACGTTAATGAACTAGGTTGGGCTTACACTTCAAACGGCTAAGCCATGCACACCCAAGTCAATACTTAATATATATATATATATATATATATATATATATATATATATATATATATATATATATATATATATATTATTTAACTTAATCTTCGTTTAGGCAAAATAAAACATTGTTAGGCATAATAACATCATTTGGCACATTATATAACCTTTCAGAGGCCACGTTATATATAAAAAGGATGGCACAATGAAACTCACCATGTAATACTGATATATATATATATTTAATAACTAAATGTTTAAATGTGTTATAAACAACTGGATTAGACATAGATAAAAATATAATTAGGCACATTAAGTATTCCTTACCACTGTTTCTATTTCTTCCTTTTACTATGTATCGCAACTTCTCCAATGGTCCATCCCTGCACACACACCACCTTCAACCGCCTCAGCCATGCCACTAACATACGCCACTTATCTGAGATCAGAGTAGAGAAGCAAGAAGCAAACACGTCGAAAGTTATCTTGATAGCTGAAGGATCTCCCTATTTATGTTGCTCTGTTTCCTTAAGAGTTGTTTGAGAATGCTTCAAGGTACAGGTCTGAAGCAATATCCAGCATAAATTCCTTGTCCTTAGCTACTAACAATAGATCTAAAACCAATCATCTTTAAAAACCCATATGTTTTGCTTCTCTCATCATATCTGAAGTGATTTGCATGAACAATATTACCACCGAGCATATCAACTCTTCTAGCTACAACCTGACTGACACTGTTCATTTCCATTCATGAAGGCCCCATCCAACAGGAGACTCCACCACGTTATTTCTTTCCATCTTGTTTCTGCTCCTACCATTCCCTGCTACAATGTTTTCTAACCCATCATTCCCTATGAAAACCCCTTATGTTGTGTATATTGAACACACCACGACTCCTTGTACAACACCTTCCCATTTTTGCTATCACTTCGTCCAAAATGTTCCCCATATTTTCGTATCTTCCTCGTTTTTTTCTTTTCATCTATTTTTCGAATATATCCATAAACAAGACATGCCCCCATTATCCCTGCATGCAAGCTTCTCCCATCTGCTACTAATTTCACTGCTCGTGTCTATGGCTAGCGCTGGACCTGGAACCAATTGTTCCCAACTTTTCATCTGCACTTATACTTTTCGAATTCCATAACCCAGCTTCTACTCGAAGACTGAAGGGCGTTTGATATTATATATGAATGGCGGCTTGGTTAAATTTGTATTTTTTTTTTTTTTTTTTTTTTTTTTTTTTTTTTTTGCTGAAGGAAGTTTGGTCCTTCATCTTTGGTTTGCAGAAGAAGCAATTAAATGGGTGTATTCGTTTATATATAGGGGAAAGTTACGTGGTTCACACGTTTTAAAAATTATATATTTTTCTCTATATAGGTCTTTGGATATTTCGTAGCCATATATAGTATTTAGGTAGGGATGTACGTGGTTTCGTTTCTTTGTAGTGCAGTGAAGCATATGCGGGAGGGAAGGATACATAAGGTAGGCTACATTGGTTTAAACGACATAGTAGTTCGGCAGATACAAATATCTTAAGGCATGATGTTTTTATTTTAATGTGATTGAGACTTGGCATATGTATTAGGCCTTGTATATAAGAACAATAGACATGTGTATTTTAATTCGATTTGGACTGTTGAAAAGAAAATTATATTCCTGCATATACAGAATAGAATAGGTTGGGTAGGATATTAAAAATATAGGCACAAGTTGGTATTTTTCTCATTTACGCTATACATATTTGTGTAGAGATAGGTTTCAGAAATGGTGAAGGTGTGAGCTATTTTTATACGTTTTTGGGTAGGTTAATATTTAAGGTAGGTGTAATATAAGGTAGATTTTATTTAATGTGGTACCACTATTTATCGTCGAACGTTGGGTTGTATAATCAATAATGGTCAATAATCTGCTAGGTGAACTCATGGATCAAACGTAAAAGCTCGTGGATCAGAACCCTAGGAGAAAGCCAAGCAGGAAATAATAAAATACTAATGGATCAGACCCCCTCTTACCTATAAAAACTAAAATATTTTTTTCTAAATCCGAGGATCGACACCAATTCACCCACCATGGATGGGTACTGGTCTGCCATTTTAACTTTCAGGTCGTGAAACTCCTTGCATAACAAATACACTTTCCCTGAGGCACGTAGACAAGTTTGAAGGGAAAATTCAAAGTTTAACATTGTGTGTGTTTCCTAACCATGAAATGCAAGTTCGTGGACTGACAATTCAGAACAAATCTTTGGAAAAGAGGCAACTTTTTAATCATAGACGCTTACATAACAAAGTCTATTTGAATACTGGTCCAGAGCACATCATGTTTTCAACAAAATGTACTCTAGAGGGTGAATGTTAATCTAGTCCTAAACCTAAAGGAAATGTTCTTAAGAAAGTGAAGGAAACACGATCCGGATTCAACCCAAACTCCATAAACTACCTCAAAACTCACATAGAAGTCAACACAGGAAGATTTAGGTAAAATTATTCTAAGTCTATAGACTGGCACCGATCCATAGAATTTCATCATAGCATGGTGTGGCTCTTTCCAAAATGATCCCCAAAATGCAAGAAATCCTAATTGAAATTTTTTAAGTCATTTTAAAGTGTTTAAATATGATAACTTGATAGACAAAAGTGAAATAATGAAAGCCAAAGCAATGGACCTATAAGTACGAGGTGATAAAGCCCAGACCAAGCCGAAGTTAGCAGAAAAGATCAAAAGAATAAAGGTAGAAGATAGAAGAATCAAAACACAAAAAGTGAAAGTCTTTGCATTGGAGCAAGTCCATAGGCTTTGGACCGGTAGCTATCCATAAAATTGACTTGTACATGTATGATATTTCAGACGTGGGCTAGGGAGGTTCGAAGTGGCTTGCATGTAAAGTGAGTCATCCCAGTAACTTCTTAACTCCTATAAGTACCTCATACTCTGCAACGGAAAGAAGGGCTAATCTTTATATGTCAAAACAATGTTAGAATTCAGATTCAACCATTTCAAAACTCTAAGGATAGCTAGCACTAATCACCTAACCAATTACAGAGACCTACTCCGATAACTGGTAGTACGTGTGCCACTTGTTTACTTACTTTGGAGATAAATGTATTCATATTCATAATCATTGTATTCAAAAGCATTGTATCTGAAATGGCAAGTAAAGTAATTAAGATATTCAAAGTGGACGTAAGATTAATCAATGGCTAAACCACTATAAAATTGGTGTCTTCTTTCTCTGCTTTTCTTTTCTTTCATTGTTTAGATATTTTAATTTATTTTATATTGTTTGCCTTGAAAGGAGTGGTGCTTTCACAAAAATTAGGTGTTAGTGCCATTTTTGACATTATCACTATTATTAAGTAAAATTTTGACTAAGTTTAATAAATATTTAGTTCGTGAACTTGACTGAGTGAACTATCTATGTTTTCACTTGTGCAAGAAGATTAAGCTAATTTGTTTTGCAAGTGATGGTAGCATGTTCCAATGTAAAAACATAAATGACAAGATATTTCAAGATAATAATAAGTAATTAATTTAGTGTATATAGCTATACTCTTAATTAAAGATCAACACGGTATTGAAGACCAAATATACTATTTTGATACAATATTAACCATATTTTATTTATTTTAACGTAGTTATCAATAATTGTGCGAGAACTTGTGGAGCTAAACTCTCGCAAGATCCCAGCTATAGCTTGTAACCCTCTTCAACCGCTATGTTATTTAAATTTTGAGTTGATGAATAGCAGATCCGCTTTAAACACTACTATTTTTCACTGCTCTGCTAAATCAAGACTTCTTAGTATCTACTTTAGCAATAGTAATATATATAGCTTGATTTGGTTTTTCCTTTTAAAAAAAAAAATCAATAAATCCTATATGAAGAGCTAATTATAAGGCATAAGCATACAATATATGGTAGAAATCTATTCTAGTCAACATATCTAGTGTGCATAAGCGTGGTATTATTTGATTTTGTAATGTAAGATTAGTTTATATTAGTTTCTTCTAAATAAATAATATGAGAATGATAATGAATTAATTTTACGTATTTGGTTTAACATTTAATGAACCTATTGCACCTCCTTTATATTCCCGCATTATCCTCGCTCTACCTTTTTTACCTCCACCAATCTAAAACCGTTAAGTGTCGCATGAGAAACATTCTTCTTAGAGAGAAAATGTGAATAAGGTAGATCTCTTATAACAATGGAGTTTTTTTTTACTTGATAGATTGAGCGATATTGTAAACTGATTTTGTATTTGCATACCAAATTATGATTGTCAATTTACCCATTAAAAACTACGACATACATAAGTAATTTAACTGCTAAAATATATAATCGATTGTTGAAAACCACTCCTCAAGCCATAAAGTAAAACTATAATAATACTTGTAAAATCACATAAATAAAATGATTTCTTTATCTAGTATCCCAAAAAAGTAAAATTATGATATTTTTCTCATAAGCGTTCACATACAGAAATCCCACAAACTTTGTGTACTGTTATAGGCATCTCGATTTTTTGTTTTGTCCATGAAAACTAAAGGCCAACTTGAACAATTTCGTTTTTTCTCTTTCCAACACCACTTATTGTATTCTTCACATGAATATGCATCTTAAATTCAAGATTCCTTCTTCATTATTCCTTCTAAAATAAATGGCACTAGTGAAGAAAATGTAAAGAAGTTACGTCGCTTGTTAGAAAGGAAGAAATTTATAGCTCTCAATAACATACACAGTTATCGAGTAAGTATTCCATCTCCATCTTTTTCTGAAGATCTAGATTTTCAAGTCGACATTAAATTGCTTTTGTTTAATTTATTTGTTGAAGAATCAAAATTCTATGCAACGAAACATTGGTAAAAATAGATTTTTCCACATGAAGTAGCAATTAACTTCTTCGTAACCATCACAATTTGGGATTGTCCACTAAATCTTTACATTTAAACAACTACTAAGCAATTGGTTTTAGATTTTTTCTAAGAAGCACATTAAGATCTATTAAGTACTCATTGTCTACTGAACTAAAGGTGAATTCTTTATTTACACCAAGGAAGGTGGATTTTACATTACTAAATTTGTAGATAAGGAAGAATACGAAAAAAAATCCTAATAGGAGTTCTTACTTCTATGGTACAACACTAATGATAATTTTGAAATGGTCTCCGGTGCTAAATCTGACAACTAAAATGTTACTATCCATTTCGGTATGGATTTATTTCTAGGATTAAAACTAGAATTCTAATCGAAAGAGAGAATTAGCATAATCGCCCTAGTTCTTGGAAGGTTATTAAAAATGGATCTCTATACTAAATGTATAATTAAAACTTAATATGTAAGAGACTTGACTGAAATCAATTATGATTTCAATTTTCCAACAAAGAGAATACAATGAACGAAAACAATGATATGTTCATTCAACCGCTTGTTTTTGGATCCAAAACCCTTTATTTGTCCAAATTACTATTGTTTTGATCATGAACTAAAGTGATATAAATTTGATAAGGCATTGGTGGCAAAAAAAACTAACCGGAATGGCACTACATCCAAAGAAGATTATAGGCAACAAGAAACTTTGAAAAATATGCAACCATAAGAACAAAAACATGACAAAGTGAATGGTTTTGGCCTAGAGCAGAACAACCAAGATTTTATGCAATCTAATATTGATACACAAATGTTCCTATTTAAAAATAAATTTATGAAACGGAGTTTGAATGCTCAGAAAATATATCTAACGCAATTCAAGATCATCAATCCAATACAGATATAGTTCAACAAGACAAAAAAAATACAAATTATCATCCCACATTGCTTTCTGATGGTTCCACTGGAACATGTTTTATGTATAAACATAGCAAGAAACAATAAAAGAAAGAAATTGTAATCAAATTCACTTCAGCGAAATGCGATGGTGAGATCGATATTCCTGTACGGAAATTCGATACCACATAAAGTCAAAAGGTAATAAAATGAAATAAACAAAAACAATTGCGAGTATTCTCTCAAATAACATATGTGTTAACTCCGTTATAAAACATGATCTAGGAAATCATATGTATCACATAAGAGTGATAGATCATTTATATTTACAAAATGATGGATCAGATGATGTTTTAATATGGATCGGGAACAATTTAAATGATGGATCAGGAACAAATTAAATCATGGATTGGGCATGAATTTTGTGTATGGATCAGGCGGAAAAATAATTCATGGATCAGGCATAAAAAGATCATCATGGATCGGGCAGCTTCTTCTTTCAAGGATCAAACAGCTTCATCTACGGATCAAGCTCTTATTTGTGCCATGGATGGGGAAAAAACCATTCGCCCCGGAAACGTGTCACACATGGTGAAAATACCGATCTGCCAGAGTGCGCATCGAGGGATCTACGAAGTATGGTGGATCGGGCATAAGGCCAACTGATGGATTGGGCATGATCAATGAGTGATCTTCCACATGCCATGCACCGCAAAATGGGTGATCAGCCCATGCGCCACACGATGGATCCCATCGTTTTCATGGATCGGGCAAGCTCCTCATTTGATGGATCGGGCAGAATCCATTTACCATGGAAAGACGCTGCACATGAGGGGTGATTTTCCAGGAGACAATGCATGGGATCAGTGCACTTTAGCAGATTGGGCAAACGTCAATTTGGTGGATCGGTAAAAATGCAAAGGAAGATCTGCCACTGCCAAACATGTCAAAATACGTGATCGCGCAAGGTGCGCAATGGTGGTCATCCCATTTTTTGATAAATTCATAATGATTCCAATACGTGGCTCTAAGTTGAACGTGCTTAGAGTTGCACTATCAACGACTATTGCATGCCATGTGGCATAAATCAAAATCGACTTATAAATCTACGTACACATAAATACAAGTTTGCCACCCTCATCAAGCCACACCTATAAATACCCCACCATTTCACACAATCAAGGGATCGAGACTCTCGACGAAGAATGTAGAGGCCCGCAATCCATACTATCTGAGTTGACTAAATACACTACACATCCAACCCAAATTGCACAGAAATACGAATCATTACGAAATAAAGAAGAAAAAGGTAGAAGAAGAATAGAAATAGCAACATAAAATCTCACATCGCAGCAGAATAAAATATAATATATAAAACATATTTCGGAATACAATTTGTTTGTATACATATACATGTCAGCATCATAGTACAAAATACAATACAACGAAATAAACTCTAAATATCTAACACTGAAGCCTCCTGCTCCAAGCTCCTTCAGATAAATCTATAAAATTCTGAACTATTTGACTACACGTACAAATTTGGGAGCCCAAGAGTTTAGGGAAGACATAGAAAAATAAACTCTGATCAGCCATGGTACTAGTATGAGTAAACAATTTAAAACAGTTTGAGAAAATAAACGATATCTCATAAGTCTACGCCGTATTACATAGAATGGGTTTTACCTTATGTGAATCCAAAACACTTGATTCTACTTTCAAAATCCTTTTTGAAAGAAATGATAATCTTTATATCAAAACTCTTTTGATATTATAATAGTGTCTATCAACCACGACTAAATAATCATCTAGCAGAATGCTTGCATCTCATGCTCTATATACATAGTATACAATCAAAACCGCTAGTACTTATTGGGCAACTATGAAAAGGTATGGATCCACCTTCCGATAGTGTATCTCTAGGGTTGAATACACTGGGTTCAACAAGAACATCTTACAACCCGCCCTCACATGACCGACCACTCATTTCTCTTGAGTGTATCGAATATATATATATCACCAACGGTTGGGATCAGTGATCGTTTTCCGAATGGGACAACATCGAATAGAATAAAGAAGGAAATAAATGTTCTTTAGATAGGTGATAATACACCCTAATTGGGAGATACCCACTTAGCCATGCTGCCTGCTAGATTTTTGTCATTTCCCGGTGGCTGAGGCCTGAAGCTACGATTAATTACCTTTCATTGATAGCACAATCACTTTGAATGCCACATTGTCAGCTCCGTTAACCACTAATTGATTTTCATAAATATAATTTGGATACAATGCTAAGAGAATAAATTCTCTACCACCATATATATTGATACAAACCAACATATGTGCTCATTGGAAATACTCTGTCAGACATTCGTCCATACACATTCATTCTGGGACTGAACGAAACTGAAGGCACAATTTCCATTACTCCACCTTAGGCAACTGCAATTTCTACATAGAATTAACAGAAAAAGCCTTTGCACTTTACCCCGTCTTCGAATATCTTCATGTAATCTGATTCGCAACGCTACAGCCAATACAGAGTGGTTCTCGAATAATAATCCAACCACTCTCTCCGTATTGGCAATGATATTGGCAAATACTTCGATAATTGGTTATTTAAATATCGAAGAAAAACAAACATTTATCCAAAGCACCAAACAAATCACTGGGCCCTTAATGAATATTTCATTAATTAAATCACTTCTCTATTTCCATATCAATATTTGTTAACCCAAATATTCTCAACAATCATCCCGGCCTCTTCCACTATTTGGAAAACATTTTCATATATCACCTTCTTTTTTTCTGTACTTAGAAAATATTTTCTATTTATGATTGGAATTCATTTCCAATTACTTCTCCCTTTCACGACAATTCATTTTCATATTTAGGAAATATTTATTATTTTATTTCCAAAATTCCACTTTCTTGGATTAAAACGAATGTTGTGTAAAACATCTTTAGAATAACCCAAAATATTGCATTCAACTAAATCTCTTTAAACAATGATCTTCGAGACTGAATCTTTATATTTATTGGTTAAAATTGAAATCAATCAAGTTGGGTATAACTACCTCTTAGACCTTGACTGAATAACATTCTTAACTTCAAAACAAACAAGACCACTTACCTCGAATAATCAATACCATAAAAACCAATTATTCATTTTTAAACGTATATATGTTTTTGTAACGACCCGGTTTTTGAATGACTTTGGTTATCGACATAAACTCAATGACGACTAACCAAACATCGAAAAATATTGGTAGTTAATGAAAGAAATTAGAGGGTGAGAATAGATAAGATAGAAACTTAGAATATAAGGAGAAGAACAACACAACATCAGAGTAACACGAACCTCACAGCGGAACGAATAACATATAATATAACTTTGAAATATAAATCTGTACTTGAATATACATATCATTTCCAAAGTACAACACTTACAACACAGCGGAAAATAACCATAGCTATATAATTTTGAAGCCTCCTGCTCCAGCTCTTCATGTATCTGTAAACCCCGACTACTTGACTGCCCGTACAAAATTGGGCACCCAAGATTTTAGGGGAAACAAAACAAAATAAACCCCAGGTCAGTCATGGGACTGGTATGAGTAAAACAGTTTGAAGAAGTAAACGATATCTCATAAGACCACGCCGTATAACGGAACGGGTTTTCCCTTATGAGAATCCAAAACATCTTTATATCAAAAACCTTTTGATATTATAATAATGTCTATCAATCACAATATAATAATCATCTAGCGGAAACGCTTTCATTTCACGTTCTACATATATAGTATACAATCAAAACCGTAAGCACGTATTGGGTAATGGATTTCCAACTATGACAAGGTATGGAACCACCTCTCGCTAGTGTACCTCTAGAGAGGAATACACTGGGTACAATAAGAACATCTTGCAACCCGGCCACACATGACCAACCACTCATTTCGCTTGAGTGTATCGAATGTATATCACCAACGGCTGGGATCAACAACCATTTCCCGAATGGGACAGCATCGACAATTGATTTTTTGAAGTAAATGAAACTCTAGATCAGGTGATTATACACCCTAATAGGTGCGACCTACATAGCCATGCTGGCTGCCCGATTTTTGTCATTTCCCGGTTGTTAGGCTAAAGGCCACGCTTATCTCTGACAGATCACACATTTATTCACTTTGAATGTCACATCGTCATACCCGCCAAATCACAAATTGATTTCCCCAAAAATACCACAGGTATACAGCTAAGAGAAACGAATTCCTCCGCCACCAAACGTAAATACGTATGAAGAGATCAACTTACGCAATCTATTAAATATACTCTGTTAGACATTCTTCCATACAGGTCGTCCTGGGACTGGACAAACCAAAGGCACTATTCAGTACATCCATCTTAGGCAATTGTAATCTAAGATTTATACAACAACCCTTGCACTTTACTCCGTCTTCGATATATTCAGCATACTTGATTCGCAATGCTTATGCCAATACGGAGTGGTTCTTCAGATAAAAATCCAACCGGTCTCTCCATATTAACAACGTTAAAATGGTCCAAAAAAACTTCGATAGTCGGTGAGTTAACTATCAAAGAAAAACAGGTGTGTAAACGATGATATTATTTCCAAATGGAAATATTATCGATCAATCGTCATTGAACATTTATCTCTTTATTTAACTTATTCATTTTTTTCATCTGCTGTTTCCATATAATCAACATTTCTTATTTTCTAAATTTAGAAAATATATGTTATTAACAATGGAAAACATTTCCGTTTCTTGTTTTCTATATTAGAAAACTTTTCTGATTCTTATTTGGAAAACATTTCCAAAGCTTCTTCATTTGGTTTAAACAGATGTTTAAATAAAACATCACCATGCTAACTCAAACCATTTCACTTATTAACTAAATTCTCTTAATCATCCTTCACTATCAAACCTTACCATTCCTTAGTTAAGAAGGAAGTCAATCAAGTTGGGGTATAATTACCTCTTAGACCTTAACTGAACAACGTTTTAACTTCGAAATAGTCAAGGTTTATCTTTTAAACTTTTAACAAACTTCCTTACGTAACTCTCGAATTCTATTTACGAATCCACTTCTTTTATAAAAACATTGGTTATAACGATAACGTTATAATCCCTACTTTCGAAGTACGTAACTTCAAATATAACTTTTATTCTTTAATTTGAATAATTAACCTACTCTAATTTATTTATAAGTAAATAAATCCTGATTTAAAAACCGAAAAGTAAATAATACTTTCCCGAATTCGATAAAAATCGAATTCGACGTATAACTCTCTTTCGAGTAACTAGCATTCGATTAACTCACTTCGAATAACTTATATTCGATAACTCTTTTTTTCGAATAAACGATATTCGATAATCTCTCTTCGAATAAACTATATTCGATTACTCCTTTTCGAATAACTAAATTCGATTAACTCCTTTTCGAATAACTAAATTCGATTAACTCCTTTCGATTAATCTATAATCGATAACTCCCTTCGATTAAACTATAATCGATAACTCCTTTCGATTAAACTATAATCGGTAACTCCTTTTGATTAAACTATAATCGATAACTCCTTTCGATTAAACTAATCGATAACTCCTTTCGATTAAACTACAATCGATAACTCTTTTCGATTAAACTATAATCGATAACTCCTTTCAGTTAAACTATAATCGATACCCTTTCCTTTAGCTCTATTCGAATAAACTATATTCGATACTCCTTTAACTCTATTCGAATAACTAATATTCGATACTCCTTTAACTCTATTCGAATAAACTATATTCGATACTCCTTTTAACTCTATTCGAATAACTAATTTTCCCATTTGCAACAATTCGAAAATTTTAACATTTTTAGTAAATTGAAATCTAACTTAAAATTTAAATTTAAAATTAAATAATGAAATTTAGTATTTGGTATGTATTTCACTAAACATAGCGAAAAATCAAATTTCGTAGTAAAATGCGCAAGTTTCAGTATATTCGCGAAATTTAGTTAAACTTGACAACTTATTCACAACCTTGAAAAAAGCTCCATATGATAGAATCTTGATTGTATATGACCCACTTGTTTTCTCTCTATCTACAGTCCTATCCAATAGACATGCCATGCACTGTCATGCAATCCACAAACCTACCAACTCTTTCTTTTAGTTCATTTACGCTGACAACTCTTCCTCTAATAGACAAAACCTCTTCAACCTTCTTCCTCATCTTAGACAGAATACCCATCTTTGGTTTTTCATTGATGACTTCTATTGCTCTATTAGGAACACTGGCAGACTTGGGGGCTAACCCACTCTCTCTACATGGAATTTATCCACTAAATCAATCCATTTAGGTTGCTGATCTTTTGGATGTTAAAACTATTGGTGCACAATATATTTGGAACAACAATAAAAGATCAGGAGCTAGAACCTTATCTAGTGTCAACTTTACTGTTTGCACTTTTAAAACTTTATCAACCTGGTCATCCCTATTTAACCTCATCTCCACGCCTTCTATTTCAGACCATTCTCCCTAGTGATTATGCTTGGGGTTGAAGCCATGAAAGGGAAATCAAGTTTTATTTTTTTCAAATGATTAGATTTTTTATCCTGAATTTTTTTGACGTAGTTAAGAATGCTTGGGCTAATATATTTCATGAATCCGATGTTTATTTTCTAGGAAAAATCGAAGAACACTAAACTCTCTATTAAAGGTAGGGCTAAAGAAAAATTTAGTGATGGTGATGCACTGTCCGGTGGTTTGAAAAGCCAATTAGATGCATGCCCAACCCTTTGCCAAAGCAGCAAAAGCACCCGCTTGGGGCCCCAGGTAATCTAAGGCACCAAAATTTATTGATACCCAGTCGGCAAAAAAATGTAGGAATCACAATTACCAAATCACGATTCACGAACGACTAGAAAACTACAAACGAGTTGATTCACGATTCAGCCATCAACTGCAGTGATCCATTCTTCACTTCGCGGTAAGAGAACATCAATTTTTGGTTTAAGGTAGTTCAAACTTTCAGTCTCCATCCCTGATCTAATTTACGAAAATGAACCGTCGTGAGAAAAAAATGTTGAAGCCTTAAAGGTGTAAAATGCCGACGTTTGAAGGTATTATTTTGGATTTTGTAAGTTGGAATATTTAATTGCTGACCACTGCACTAGTTTAGATGTGTTTAAGTTGTAACACTAATTTTTTTTGGTAAACTGATGCAGCGATTTGTAAAATAAAATTATGAACATCTAAGCTACAATGAGGCTACAATGCGATTGCATATATATATATATATATATATATATATATATATATATATATATATATATATATATATATATATATATATATATATATATATATATATATATATATATATATAGGGAAAGTCTATAGTAACACAAAATGTTGACACAAAATTAAACACATAAGATATAAACCACTAGATCTCCCCATGATTTATACCTCTCATGTAAAGACAAAAGAATCCAACGGTCGGGATATTGTGTTTAAAGTTGTGTCCCAATAGCCGCTCCCACACACACACACACACACACACATATATATATATATGTAAAAGAGTGAAAATCTAGTTTTTATTTTATATTTTAATTTTAGGTTAGTCATCTTATATTACTTTAAAGATTAATTTGCAATTTTGAGCGTACTGTTTAATTCAAAATTGATATATTCAAATTCATATCTGGTATAGTTGATAATTTTATCACAGGGATTTATTTGGTAGTATTCATTGAATTTTTTAATGGCTTATTAATGTATAATTTGTCGATAAATACCTTCATTTTCATAGAAAGTTGGAGTTAAAAATTTTTAGTAGGTAATATAGTAGTCTCTTTATGAGGGCATCATTTTCGTATTTTGCTTTAGGTACCAAAACTCCTAGAACTGACCTTGATTAGATGAGGGATAAAAGCTTATATTCCTAAACCTAATGATCCAATCTTGTAGGCCAATAAACATTCATTATCTCAATGATACTCCAAGATTTTGAAACAAGAAGCCATCATGTTAAAGCGGAATCTTAAGATAAGATGAGACCATGAAGGAGATAGAGATTCTGCCTTTTTCCACTCCTCTCTCTCAAAGATAAACAATTTAGAGGTAATATCAAGGCCGTTTATGATGATCATGATCAGCTCCATCAGAACGAAGACAAGATTGACGGAATATTCCTCTCATACTTAACAAATTCGTTGGGGAACTCTGGTAACTTCATCCCCGACTTTGGGATCCTTGATGGCGTACACATTCCTACATTATCCCCTACTGACATTGCCATTCTCTTCAATGAATAACAACAATGAAATCAAATCTTCCTTTTTTGCCTTAAACTAAAATTCCTATTGTGGTCCTGATGGATTCAATGCGATGTTCTTCAATTCTTGCTTGTTCTTTATGGAGCATGATGTGTATAAGGCAGTTAAGAACTTCTTCAATAAATGCAAAATGCTTAATTCGATTAACTCGGCCAATATATCTTAATCCCAAAAAAGATAAATGCGGACCATGTTAAATGTTTTAGACCTATTTTCTGTTGTAACACCATCTACAATTGCCTTGCTAAGATAATTACATCCAGGATCAAACTAATGTTGTCCAACATTATCTCCTCAAATCAAGATGCCTTCCTTCCTAATCAAAATATCCCTGACAAAGTGCTTTTATCCCATGAACAATTAAAAGGATATTCTATCCCATGAACTATTAAAAGGATATTCCTTCTCTCATATTTCCCTTAGAATCATGCTCAAATTTGATATCACAAAGACTTTTGACACTATTCACTGGGACTCCATTATTAGAATCATGAATTACATGCACTTCCCGAAGCACTTTACTGCTAAGGTCCATACATGCATCTCAACGGTGAGATTCTCCATCAACATTAATGCAACTTCGGTTGGTTATTTCCTTAGCAAACAAAGGATTAGGCAGGGTGATCCAATCTCCTTATACCTGTTCGTTATTGTCATGTGGGTGCTCAATCAATTTTTCATGTAGATGGTCATGAAAGGCTTATCCATCCTTTACCACAAATGTAAGGGTCCTATGATCACTTCCCTGATGTTTGCTGGCGACTTGGTGCCTTCTCTAAGCCTACTTTATCATCCATTAATGCCGTCCTTAGTGGTTTGGATAATTTCTATCGGTTAACAGAGCTAAAAGTTAACTTGGCAAACTCTGAAATTATGATTGTGGGGGCTAATCAAGTACTCATTGACTCCATCATCAACACCACTTTGTTACACCCTTCTCAGGGGACTGTTAGCTATCTTGGCCTTCCCTTTGCCACCTCCCATATCACCAAGTCCTATCGCATGCCTTTGTATGAGAAAATTGTGGGCTGATTTAACTGTTTGGCAAATAAATATTTAAGTAAGGCGTCAAATTAACGCTCATATAATCAGTTGTTTACTCCATGACTGCTTACTGGGCATGATCCTTTATCATACCTTCCAAATTATCAAAATGGTAAGGAGCGCAATGTATAAGTTCTTCTGAAAAGACTCTATAAACTCTAATACAAACCTTTTGATCTCTTTTGCTTTGATGAAGCATACCAAAAACAATGAGGGCCTTGGCATTAAATTTTAGCAATGTGGAATATGGTTGCTTTTGCCAATCACCTAAATGATTATTTGATTAAGAAAATCTGCATACGGGTAGTCCGGTCTAATAATTATGTTGTTTAAAATAAATACTTCTTATGCATGGAGATACCACACAACTACAGTTGGACATGGTGGTGTAGTTTTTAGCTCATGGCTACTTTCCTTTTGATTACCAGACATGTGATCACCGAGGCAGGCAACGACAACACCGGTATGACCCATGGGTTAAACCAGGTTTCATACTTCATAACATTTTGAACTGCCAGCAAATCAGTCAAAGTGGTATATGCTTACATGCTAAAGCTAAAGACTTTTTGCGAGGGTCGTATTAACCTGTCTTACTCTAGTAACCAAGAGGTTGGGCAACTATTGAAAAGGGTTCAGGACATTAGCATTCATATAGTCAATCGGTTTTACATCAATTAGTCCATTAAAGGAACCAGTTTTAATATTGGTGACATTTGATAAAATCCTAACCATGTAGAATAGTTTGCCAACTTTTAGATGGTACAAAAGAATTTGACTCAAACATAATAATGAAAAGGAGAATTTATTGCTTTGGAAAGTTATATGGGATTCTTTTAACACAAAATAAAGCTTGGTTCTAGAGGTCTTAACGTAGATAGTTTGTTCTTTTTGTTAGGAGGAAGGTGAAGACATATTACATTTATTCTTCCAATGCCCTATATTCTTCAAGGTTTAGTCCCGTATGATGGAAAAGATTGTCAGAAGAAATGTGATGAGAGATAGTAATGTGGAATGGGCTATACTGTACAAGAGTTCTAGATAGAGAGGGGAAGATCTACGTTTTACTACACAGTTTTCTAAAGAAATTCATTAGAATATTGCGCAGAGAGAGAGAGAGAGAGAGAGAGAGAGAGAGAGAGAGGAATGCCATTGGTTTTTAAGAAAAAATTCTTAACATGGTACAATTTCAATTGTATTTAATGCATGAAATAGGGAGAGGGATGAAGACTGCTCAATTTGAGTCATTTGACATAGACCCAGGTATAATTCTTGGATTTTCGGCTGCATTGAATCTCTGATTTTTATCTTATACTTTCTGTTGTTTTCAGTTTTCTTTGTTTTTCATTGGTTTTCCTGTGTTTGATTCTTGGTGTGTTGATATACTTTGTTTCTTTATCTATCTTCCACCAAACCCAAAGCATGTTTCGGTGCTTATTTCTTCTTCTTTTGTAATCTTCCTTTGGTATATCAGTAAATTGGTAAAGGTCAGCTAACCCCGCTGCCTTTGCCAAAAAATCAAAATCGTTGAAAATTTGTAAGTCTCAAATTCAAATATTTGTTTGTTTAATACTAAACTTTTTTCTAAGAATGATGTCATTTTTCTTTTTGTGAAATTCAGATGTTTATTGCAACGGATTTATGATTTTGTCTATAGAAATGGGCAAACTCTACAAAAATGCGCAAAATTGTCGACATGATCTATGTGTATTTCTAGCTGTTTTTCTTTGCTATTTGTTCTTTCTTGTCCATTTAATATGTTTCATACATTCTGAAATTTTAATATTTTGAAATTTAAAAGTCGCATAACTTTCTAACAACCAATGCCATATAATAAATCGCGCATTCATAACTTCCTATTTATCCTCTTTCCCTCTATGATTTTCTTTTGAATTTTGAATAAAAAATAAATATTGTCATCTCATGTTGAGTCAAACAAATTTGTTATTACCTAAGTTATCCAAATTTAATGAGATTTTTTCAGAGATAAATACTTCTTTTCTTTTTCACACATTATTCTCTACTCCTCCCTTTCTTCCAATTCTAGATCTAGATTTCAAAATAACAGGATATATATATATATATATATATATATATATATATATATATATATATATATTCAAAACCCATTCTTCCTTTGATCGAAATCATGTATCCCTCTTCTCCTCATGACTTAGCCATAGCATTTAGCCCAAAATACCTAACCCTAAATCCTAGAAAACCCTAACCCTAACACCCAAAATTCATGCTTTTATTTTTTGTTTCTTTATAGATTTTGCCTCCAATTTCTAAGGTCGCAACTATCACTCCCTTTAGAAATCTACAAATTAACTATTTATTTTTTCGGATTCAGTGTAATTGAGTTAGCTACTTTTTTCATTCTGATTACTTCCCAAAATTAGAGTTTTACCATGTTAAAAATGCAAATCTTTCAGACCAATCTTCAGGTCTACATTTTTAGATCTAAAATTACTCTTCAGTGTTTCATCCATATCTCCCTCAAAAATAACCAAAATTTAGTTCTTTTTTAAATCATAGAAAAAAAAATTCGAACAACTTTTCTTTTGATCACCTTTTCAAATTCAATGGTTAACATATTCAAAAATCAGTTTCAAAATGACTAATTTTTAATATTTATGTTTTTTTTTGGTAGACACTATGAAAATCTAGGGCAACCCTTTGATCAAAATGAATCCTATTGCCATCTTCTCTTCTTAAAAAAATATCAAAAGTGTTTGTAGTTGTTGCTTTATTCATCGTAGCTTTTCTTGATTTGTCTTGTGTCTTCATCTAAGCCACGAAAGATGAGATTTCATTCATGACTAACATCTACTGGCAGATATTGACATCTCATGAAAAAATAGAATTTTTTATACTATCATTGATTATTGCATGTATTAATTGTTATGATTTATATGATTACTGATATGTTTCATGATTTGAGGATTGTTGTTATGTTTGATGTTTGTTTAAGGTGGTTCATTTATTTTGACATAATCCCTATTATCACACTTCAAGTTTCCAACATTTTAAAATGTGTATGAAACCATTATAAAATTGATTTGGAAATTAAATTTTAACTAATTTGAACATATCTTATATTAAAATTTTTAACTAATTAAGTTAAGTTGATTTGAAATTTAAAATTTGAAGCCCGAATTAATGTTAAGTCGGAAACAACAACGACCATGAAGCCAAGAAACAAATACTGAAAAGAGAAAATAATAAAGATAACATTACCAAAACTCCTAAACATTGCCTATAAACAAGACATGTCTTGCTCACAACTTCTGAATAGTCATATCATGGTAGGTAAATGCTCAATCTCGTGTTGCAAACACTGTTGATGTTGTTTGACGTTTCCACATCACCACCTTTCAATGAAGAATTAGAGATGTCAAAGAAACATACCACAAAACTGCCTTTGATGGAGATTCACCTAACATTAACTAAAGACAAAGTGGATATATGAAAATACAGAAAGTAACTTCATGAAACGGCACAAAAGAACAACTAGCTGAATCCAAAATGATGCGATACAGAAAGATGGTTATGCCACCGATCAAAGCAAAGATTGATTTCCACATCATAGAGAAAATCTAGTCATAACTTCCCATTTAGAAATAATGTGCTAAATGAGTCACCCATCTACGTCGGTAGTTTGGACATAGATCATCCAACTCAAAAATCGACATATAGGGAAAACTGATCTACTACAAAATCTCCAAAGCCGGTCAAACCAAAGATCATTCAATTCCACATAAAACACAGAAGCCACTAAAATTTCATCGAGATTCTTCTAAGAAATACCATCCAAAGACAACTCAATTTTCATCTCTGAACACTACAAGGAAAATACCTTATTACAACTAGCTATTTGCAACAGACGATAAATGACAGTTGCAGTAAATGATATTTAGCAACAGACCTATTATAGAAGTTGCAATAGATAATATTTAGCAATAGGCCGTTTCCTTCTATTGCGAAAAACATATTTTTAGCAACTGCGCTTCTCTTCCTGTTGCAAAAACATACTTTTAGCAACAATGCTTCCATAACAGTTGCAACAAACATATTATTTGCAACTACGCTTCCAAGCCTGTTACGAATAAATATCTTTAACAACTTTTTTCGCCACTTGTAATAAATATACATTTTTACAACCAATAGTAATTATATAACAATTAAGATTAATATTTCATAATTACTAACTAAGAATAAAATTTAAGTATTATAAAGTGATATTTGTAACTAATAATTAAATAATAATAATTAATATGCACATAATTAAATATGTAACAAATTGTTAAATAGTTAATATCGATTATATAATAATTAATAATGATTATTACATAATTAAAAGTAATAATTAATAACTAAGACAAATATTAAATAATTGTATTTGATAATTAATATTAAATTTTAACAATTGATAATTGATACTGAATTTATAATAATTACTGCTAATACTTTATTATTATATATATTAGTTTTGTTTCCAATTATCCCATGTATTGTTTCTCGATACTTAATAATTTATAATTCACTGGTGCCCGCTAAAATTTCACGCTAACCGGCCATTTCAATATCTAATTGCCGTTTTGAGTCTTTTGAATGGAGGCTAGGTTTTGAGCCACCGCCAATCTCTTCCTCTCTAGATCTTCTTTTCGTCTCCCTGCTTCTAAGCCCTCCGCCCCTTTTTTATCATGTGTTCCATCTCTCTCCTCTCATATCTCAGTTTTTTTCTAGACCTTCTCCTTGTTATTCTCTCCATGCTTCCTGTTCGCCCCTTTCGATCCAATAAATCCATAGCATGGAATTCTGATTGAACCCGCTTAGTTTCTATTTGTAGTCGTTTGAGTGCCTCCTTCTGAGCTCCGACTTGTTGCTCCTCTCGCCTCTCCAGCAAGCAAATCCCTTCCGCTTAGAAGGCGAGAGGGACAATGAAGTTCTGGTTTGAAGGCCACAGACTCCGCTTAGAAGGATACTGCCTAAAAGAGGGTTTAAACAGATTTAGATTCAGGTATTTAAACTTTTTTACTCTAGTTGTTTATGCTTTGTACTTCCATTTTTGATCAGTCGAATCAGGTATCTTATTTTAAAGTTTACACCATACAGTTAAGTGATAGATATTGTTATCTAGCTTGCTTCGGTAGAAGTTGGCTCCTTCTCTCTGATTATTAATCTCAAGTTGAAACATATTGTCTTGATTTAGCAATTTAAGCCCATCAGGAACACTCTGCAGTAGCTTTGGCCGTAGATTGCCGCTGAGTTAAAGATTGGCATGGTTGCTTCTACCTCGGGAAATCTTGGAATAGATTTACGCTATGTAAGTAGTCTTTGATCATCCCTTCATAGTTGTCAAGATCATTGATTCTTTGATTTTGATCATGAGTGCTTTGATTGTTGGGTTTTTTGCTTGATTTTAGAAGCAAAATATTGACTTCTGTTTCTTACATTTTGTTTGAGAGATGTATACTTACTGTTTCAATTTCCTCGTGAAGCTTGCTATTTCTTTCCAAATGAAGTATATAACAGTAGTCATAACAATACTTGTTTTATTAAATTCAGCCTTACTATTTTTTATTTTTCCTTGAATGTATTTAATTCATTGATGTATTGGAGTGATTTTTGCTGGCTGAATTTTAATTTTTCTTTTAGCAATGTACTACAAGCGCCTTGAGTACACACACTTGAAAATTAGAAGTTGAAAGCTGGACCAGCGATACTGCATGACAACAAGACCGTTGACGTATTGAGTTGAAATCCCTATTGTCACTGACAATTACAGCCGAAGTAACCAAGGATTATACATCTTTAACCGACCGTCCGTGGATGATAACTGAGATCAATATGGTTTATGTTTATCCTATTGCACGCACTAAGATGTAGAGAAAGCAACTTCAAACATAATATAAAATACATACTGGAGTTCAACTATTATTACACCAATTAGTTCTGTCTCTAAATTATAAGTTGAAATCCCTATTGTAATAGTGGGAGTGAGATATGCAACTGGTGCAGTTAAAACCTTGCTAAGACCCAACAAAATCCATGCAAAGTTTAGGGCTAAAACTTTGCATGTCTCCTACTTGTCTTTTTTTTAAGTCTGTTTGTTGAGTCTGAAGTGGATCAAGCTCGATCTCAACCTTATATCTCCATTTATCCTTCATTCGGATTAAAAACCGGGTTAACAACAAGTTTCAAATCTTCTAATCTTTGTTTGGGGGGGGGGGGGGGGGGGACACGGTTTATAAATGCTGAAAACACATTGTACGTACAGATTGAATTAAATGCATAAATACACATGGGTCTAATAATTTCTGCAGCACGAATTGAAGTTGAAACTTGAAAGCAGGACCAGTGAGACTGCATGATAGTTGACGTATTTAGGAATTGAGTTGAAACCGATTTCCCAAGCACTGAGTTATTATGAACCAATGTGGACAAATGTTAAACTAACGTTACTGATGCATGCGTGCTGTTTTTAAATTGACTACCACTCCTGTTACAAAAAATGCAAATGTTACTGATGCATATTGCTTTTATATCAATATCTACCGTTACTAATGCATATATAAACTATATGCTCTACATATTAACAAATGTTACTATTACATATATGAGTTTTTTATTATGAAGTTTAAGTATCCACAATTGATGCGGATAAAATCTCAGTATAAGTTTAAGTGTCCACTACTGTTGCTGAAGCATATGAGTTTATAACTATATTACATATATATTGTATTTACAAACGTTAATAAAAAAAAAATGTGGACATTTCACATGAGGTACTTTTGTACAGCTTAAAGTGAATTGCGTTTATCTCCAAAATACGGCTGCGAGATAATTGATTGCATCATACGGCTGCGAGAGAATGATTGCATCATATGACTTAAATTTGAAGTTTGAGGAGGCCTTTTGCTTATTACTTCTTTGATAGGTATCTTATTTTAAAGTCAATTCTGAATTTGTGTATTATGGTCTTGCAAACTACGTTTATATGTATTAACTGGATAACTTGGATACGGTCATTCTTGCAGTGATAATTACTTCTAATATATTATTGCATTGTCGTTGTTGTTGATGATGTTTAGTCACATCCCCCTCCCTCTTTTAAAACTTTTTAAAATTCTATGGAAATTCGGACCCATTCTGTGTGGTTTTTACCCCCCTTTCTTTTCCTGTCCATTTGTATAATTTCTGCTAGAATTCCTGTATGCTTGAATTTATTCCAACATCTGGTCGATCCTCTTATCCCTATTCATAATATGCATATTCTTGCTTATTTTCCTTGAATTTTTTCTCTGTAATGGGTATCTACATTTTAATAAAATACCCAGCTAAACCGAACACTCAAACTTGTAAGGAAATACGGACCGATCCTCCGACTAATACTTGACGCTATTCAAAGAGATTTACCACTGTATTTTTTATTAGCATCTCATTGCTTTGGTCAATTGAGCTACTTTTGGGTACTAATTACCATCCACATTTAGTTACGGTAATTATACGATGGCGTACATGGCATCTGTTATATTGTTGTTATTCTTTTCAAAGTCATATCAAATTTAATGATTTATGCCATATTTGTCCCTCTAATATATCCAGTGGATCATTTGAGTTGCACATTTTAATTTTTTATGACTATGTACCATCTGCTTATTGTTGCTGATTTTTAGTGGAACAAACTCTGGTGATGTATGGCTGAATTTTCTCTGTCTATATTTCTTTTGTACCCTCTTTGTTTTCTTGCTTTTTTTTTACATTATGCAATTAGCTAACTGATTCGGCAGTATTAAATTACAAAAAATGTCTATCTCCAGGTTACAATGGTGAAAAAAGATCTGTAGATGTGAACCTTGGTTTGTCTTTTTTCACATTAGCTTGCTTGCTTGATTTTCCTGGGACCATCGAAGATGAAGATTTAATTTGTTCACTATCTCTTCCCAACCCTTCTGATATCACGTTAGCAATGCATAATTTTTATAGCTCGATCATTTGGGGAAGAACTAGCAAACCAATGATTGAGTTAGCTTCTCTTCTTCTCAGGCATAGTCAATACGAAGCTGCTGAGATATTACTGTTCTCTTTCTTTATCCAATATTAATAACTTTGCTTTTATTCGCTATATTGCTGCCATTAACTAACCCGATACCTTTCTCCAACAAGAATCTTTTTCTTATTATAGATATGTATTCAAGTAAAAGAAGGCTCTCTTCCTGTGCTTAAATGGTTAATAGTGACAAGTATGCTAGTCTTCATCTTTTAGGGTTTTGCCTACTTGCACGTGCACAATATGAACTACATGGTGTCCTTCAAAGAGAAGAAGGTTTGCGAGGCCATTCGCTGTTTTTTTCAAGTACTTTCATTGCATTAACAATTTATTTCATATTATTAGTTCCACATATGGTACACAATCAATTTTGGGCCATTCTATTTAATTATTAGTGAAATTCTCTATCATTAGACCTTGCTACCACTATAATAACCTGATACCAAATCTTTCGCACCCTGTATTCTGTAATATATCTTGATTTTTCACTCTTGTCATAAATTTCATTCAAAACATTTAGTTCATCAGTCAGTTAAATCACTATTCCAACTTGCAGCAACACCGTAATTGTACTCCAGCATTTAAGTATAAAACAATCACTATCTTCTTCTATTTTGAGTAGTCCTGGATGAGGTAATTGCAGATCGTTGCTGCTTCTAACATGAGATGATTTGTGATGGTGTATTAAACTGAAGCCTGTCATTTTCTATTATTGCTTTTTTACGATTTTTTCAAGAGAAGGGAGGATGTGTTTCTTTGCCTTGAGTGCTCAACATTTATATTTAAAGCTGCCGTCTGTATTTGAATTTTGCATGTGGGACAAGTGATGACTTAATGTACAAAATGTGGATCTTTGCCGGCAGCATTTCAGATTCTTGCTGGCTTTAGGCTCTTACTTGGAAAGTGAGAGAAGATTAGTTGGACACAAGTAGGTGCATAAACATGAATTATGTGCATGGTTGCATCATGTAGTGTAGTATTTGAAATTTTGACCGTTGAAATGCATTGTAAAACTGAAAATAATGCAAGCATGGGGATGCTATTGAGGAAGAATTATAGGACCAGATTTAAGAATTCAGTGTAATTGTTTGTATTATTAAAACTTTTTTTGTACTCTTAATTATCAGGAAACATTTTGTTGTAATTGTTTGTACTATTAAAACTTTGTTAAAATAAAATTTTTATTTGTTTATTTCATTCTGTGATATACGCTATTACTAAAACAAATACATTAAATATGTAATATTTATAAGTCGTAATTTTTTTATAGAATTATGAATTTTTTGCAACGGGCGTATACTGTTGTAACAGCAAAAAACCTCTTGCAAAAGAGTCTACTGCAACAGGAAATAACCGTTGAAAAGAGGGATCAACCTGTTGCAACTTCGGCTATACAGACGGACACTTGCCTGTTGCAATAGGCCTACTACAGCAGATTTTCCCTGTTGCGAAAAGTGTTTTTTGTTGTAGTGGAAATAACAAATGCTTTCGTCAAAATCAATTCCGGCAAGATTTGGCATAGGCAAGGCAGCATAGGCAACAATCCACTTCAAAAAATGTAGAATCCCACTACCACAACCAATTCATTTAGCCCTAAAAACGATGAAAACCTCTGCTTATTCTGATCCAACAAAATTGTCTCTCTAAGGGTAAGACCTAAATGAAACGAGACAGATCAGATAGTGCAAGTAGGCGTTATGCGATAAGAAATGATTGGAGACAAGAAATTGGGTTTAGATCATGGAGTAATGGTGGGACGAGGTCTAATGCGCAAACTATCATGGAAAAGTAGGAGATGAGATGATACAAAGAAAGAGAAAATAAATAAAGATATGGCTTGGCTAGATGAGTAAGAAAGGACGAAAGAAATAAGTTTAAGTAGGGGAATTTGGACGCTACTTTTACAGTTGAGTCCTAGGTTCATGTTGTGCCAAAACTCATCAACTATTTGACCACTCTAAATATAATACTAGACGGTCAATTGCTAACAAGCTTCAGATAAAGGTTGAGCCTAGACCCTATTATGGTCGAATTAAAATATTAACCGTCCTGTGTCATTTCTTAAGATTGACGTGATCAGAAAAATAAATTTCCTCATCACAACGGTAACAAAGACCATTGTCAAATTCTGATCCATCCTCCAAAACTTGAAAGTAGTCTCAGCAAAAGTGTACGACCATATAATCCTCCCGAGAATACCCAAAAATAATTTTAGCTAGAAATCCATAATGAAATTAAAATGGATTTATCCACTTACATAGCTGATGAGCCAACGAACGATTTAAGAAATTGGATACCCCTTGCTAAACAGATTTTTTTCCTTAGTCCACTCGAGAGAAATTTTTATAATTCTTTCCAAACTCAACTTTGTTCATAAACTGATGGTCTCGTACTATATGTTTATGTTATCATTTCTTTTTAAAACCAAATCTTACTTATATAAAAATGAAAATAATTTTAAGACCTTTGAAATCCTTTTTTGTTTTCAAACAAGTTTTAAAAATAAATTTTATCTTGACTATAAGACCGAGAACTCATATAAATATTTTGGAATAATTAATACAATTAATCCCAAGTTTCATGTGTCTTCCAATATTAATCCAGAGTTTGGATTATTTTTAATTAATCCCAAGTTTGGGGGGTCCCTTCCCATATTGATCCCATTGACTTATTAACTTGTTATAGCCGGTTATCAAACGTAAATTCGTCTTTCCAAACTAGTTTCCCACTCCAAAATAATTCTAGCCATTAACCATCACTTCTTCCTAACCCCGCCTTCAATCCACCGGGAATCCCACCCGACTTCACCAAACACTACTGCTCCGCAAACTAAATCGTCGCACCACCTTTATGTTACGCCCAAACTCTTCAGGGCAAACCAATTCGTTCAAACTAACCAATTTGTTTTAAAAGAAAAAAAGTCAAACAAAGCTTCAGGGGGTTCGATCGTTCAAAGCTCATTCAGCTGCTCAGAAATTTCATCGCGATCGAATTTTGGGGTGCTTGGTTTTGGGCCAACTAACACTAGGATTGGATGTGGGTAAAAATTTGGTGATTGATTTAGACGCGGTAGATCTTATGCAGCTGTCCTACTTTACAGATGGTGAATGATTTGGTGAATTGAACTGAACACTAGGAAGAACCGAACTTATGTAAAATGTTTGGACGTGTATTGAACTGAACATTAAAGTTGAACAGCTGCATAAATTATTTGGTGAATGATTTGGACGCGGTAAATTCTTCTACGGTTGAATTGTTCCTGCAGTGTCCGAACTTATGTAGCTGAATTCCAAGTGCTTGTTCCAAGTGCTTTGAGAGACATCGATTGTGTTTGCGTAGAAGAAGTAGTTGAGCTTGGAAGTTGAAGGTAATTTTGTGTAAGGAAACTCTTCTTTGACTTCTGCGTATTGAACTGGTTTGTTATTGAAGTCTTTATCCTCATCATCATCAGTCCAACTCCATTGATATTGATATTCAATGTCTTTGGGATTTGACTTTTTGACAGATGCTTTGTCCAGGCTAATTGTGAGGCATGGTTTTTTTGCATCCTACACATTGTCATCGTCCTAATTGTTTGAGTACGCTTGTATGAACCTGGGTCAGGAGCCAAGTCTACGGTGATGATGGTGTGTTTGGTTTTCATTGCACTTGGATGGCTATGGTAGAAGCAGCTGGTTGACGAAGAAGGGTTGCGTTTGATTGCAAGCAGTTTGGCAGAAGTGGCAGTTCTGAATAGTAATGGCATAGAGGGATGTGATGCAGCTGGGGATGGTAGATGGATGATGGCTGGGGTTGCGAAGAGATGGAAGCGTCGATCAGAAGATAGTGATGGTGATACAGTTGTGTGATTTTCTTTTCAAAGCTATGCAAAATCAAATGTAAAATGTATTTTTGATTTGGGAAAGTTAAAGCACAATTACTGGCTGTAACAGGTTAACAAGTCAATGAGATCAATATGGGAAGGGAACCTCCAAACTTGGGATAAACTAAAAATAATCCAAACTTTGGGTTAATATGGCAAGACACGTAAAACTTGGGCTTAATCATGTCAATTATTCCAAATATTTTTCAAACAAAAGAATATCTGAATTGCTATATAAAATATCAAATGGATATACTTCATTATTGCTTCTGGATTAATAACGTATTAACATGAATTTTTCGTTTGCCTAAAAACAGGGAAAAGATTTTCAACTAGAACTCCTGAACAGAACCAAAAACCGAAATCGTGAATATTTCAGTTTTAGCTAGCTTTTCATCTAGTCACAAAATTCAAGTCCACATGATTCACCGTATGTCATCCTCATACTTTTCAAGACAATCACCAAGTGCACCGTGGAGTTAATCAGGGTTGGCAAGAAACCTTGAACTCAAGAATATTTTCTAACTCCCATTCGTTTAAACCCATAATTAAGAAACAGGCTCCCGACTACTTCATCGTCCAAATTATCTAGAGTCAAGCGCTAAGGACCAAAGAAAATAGAAAGAAAGTTCAAATGCATGCTTTGACTAAATCCTAAATTATTAGTTCCTTTGATCGTCTAAACATGAGCTCTGATACCTAATGTAACACGCCATACTTTTCTGAGCCCAAATTTCGATAAAAATCGAAACTCAAACCCATCCAAGCATGAGTAGTGTGAATCCGGTACCTGCAAACAACGAGAACGAGCATAATCAGAGTACAATAAAATTAACTCACAACGGAAAAAAGACAGGATAACAAGTATCGACTAAGGAAACTACCTTAATAGTGAATCGTCATATCAATACCAAGCATGAGAGAGTAAGAACAGAAACCAAACTCGAATACTTGCAAAGGCTTGTCTTCTCCGAGATAAACCTAAGAGTTGTTATGAGGAAGGGGGTTAAAAAACAAGTCTTGGTGAGTAGAAAATATATAACACTGTCCACAATGTACAAATGCATCCCATTTGGTTTTACCCAAATCATATGCCTAAAAAGGCTGGTAATTCTAACCTAACCTTGCAAAGATCACGCACGACGATTAATTACCATACCCAAGGTAGAACTTCCCAAAGATAATTTATCGTAAAATACTGGGATAGAACTTTTATGCATAAACATAAAGCCCTTAAATCACCACATAAATCGATACCAAAACTAAGAGGCGGGCATTCCAACAACTTAATACCTTATTAATAAAGGACATATATAGCAAATTACGGTCTCGCACACAATATATACATATACATATATATATATATATATTTGTGTGTGTGTGGTTTCCTATGATCAATTAAGGCTCATCGAGGATCCATTGATCCCTTAATGCCATACTAAATGGTTTACAACACGCCGCTATAAATTGGAGGACACTAACTACTAAGTCCTATAATTTAAGTCTTCCGTCATTCACGCATATTCCTAACCCCGCATAAGGCGAGAGATGGTAAGCGGCCACTTATTACCTACAAGCTACGTAGACGACTAATCATCATTTATGACTTTCCCTGATGGGCCCTTGTGTTACTATCTAGCTGACCTTATTAGATAATCCACTAGTCAATTAATACTTCCCACCGGATAGGAAGATCTATGGTACGTTCATAGCGGTCATTTAATACCTTATCCATAGACGGACTCTAACCCAGTCACTTACTACCTATAGGAAGCGGACTACCATAGAGATTACTGATATCACACCCAATTAGCCATTTAATACTTCATATTTATGAGGAGGTGAGTTATCTGATCACTTAATACCTGATAAGGGCGGAACCGATAACTCTACCCTTAGGGGGATGGTTGGGTCCAATCACTTAATACCCAATGAGTGGATCTCACTACTTAGTAACTCTTATCTCTAATTAGGCTATGCTATGAAATTATTTCCTTTTTGGTTTCTTCTTTCGGAAGGGAGGAGGACCCTACAGCCACTTGGTATCTCAACGCTTGAAGTAATCCTTTTGGATAAATTCGCGTTACGCAATTAGTTATCGTCATGGGTTCCTATGGTCAATGATATCTCTCATCAGTTGTACATATATCCAACTGCTGGAAAGTGCAAACTTCTATCAGATAACGCAACTGACCTCGCATCATCAACATACTAAGTCAAGTCTTTATTTTAATTAAAGATAATGTTTTAGAAATTGAACTAGAAATAAGCTAAGGATGATTTCTTATGATTCATAGTTCTAGGATATTTATTCATTTATTTACTTATTGGATTTAGTATTAACTGCAGCAATCAATACCCAAATTTCCCATTTAATTCTCTTTAATTCAATTAATTATTATAACAGCCACATGCCACCAATGACCATAATGGTCATATTCCCTAAGGCCACGGAAACTCAATTATACCAATTAAATTCCATAATTGTCTCATGCCAATAATGACCATAACGGTCACATTTCCTAAGGTAATGGACAACCTATTAAATGTCACTTGCATCCACCCCTTATAATCAATTTTATTTATTATAACTTCCATTTGTTTTACTATTGTTATTTTACTTTATTGGTTCTTATATATATATAAGTTTATTATATAAATTTCTCTAATCGGAGTTACAACATTTATCCCTACGCTTTTCATATTGTAACCAACTGCCATTTATTTCCTTATTAATTTCCCCTACAACATTATGGTTACAATCTTAATTTCCTTTCTATTAACTCATAATATTTTAATTTATAGCAATTAACTCCATATTTTTTGCAAATAAATGTAACGGTTGCAAAACATTAATTTCCATTAATTATGGGAAATATTACTATACAACTATCATAAAGGGAAACTCATTCAAATTCAAACCCATAACACATGTTTACCTAAATTAATAATAATAGTGTTATTTACATTTTTTGGACAAATAGATTTATAATACAAAATTATATATATAAATATATATCCGTGTGTGTGTGCGTGCGCGTGTATGTGTGTGTGTGAGAATTTTTAGCATTTCCATATAGTTAATAATTATTTTAAATTCTTATTATTTTACATTCTAGCCTAAACGAACGACTAAATAACTTTTTTGTATTTAGTTTTGCTGAGATTCAAAATCTCATAAAAAGGTTATTTATTGTAATCCTTGCAAATCCTTCCCAAATTATTTAAAAGAGGGAACACTGACATTTTTTTGGCATAGCTATTTTTTTTTTGCATAGCCGACCGGTTTTTATAGTGTTCCGTATCAATCTTTTATTATGACTAATAATAAAATTACAATATAGTATAGGTGACTGTAGTTAGCAGTAAGCTATTCGGTTTTTAAGGTGGACCGTCCACTATCTAAAGAGTTTATAGTGTTCCGTCCACTCAACCTATACAGCCTTATAGCACTGGAGCTAGCTAATTTACTATACTACAATAACGCTCCACGCAGGGAGGATAAGACCATAAAGGTTCCATACGACACTAGGTAGTGTTTACATCATCAATTACAACAAAATGCCGCAAACAAATAAACAATTTCATAGGTGAAAAGTTACATGGGTACGTTTACATGTGCATTATCATATTGCTACAGAAAGGACACTACACAGTAAGATACAACTATATCAGTAGAATTATGGAGATTACTAAAGCCACGAGCTAGCACAGAGAGTACCAACAACATCTCCTTTTGACCTTCTAGCCCGGCTAGAGAAATGCACATACGATGTGACATAGGCAAGAGCTTCGTAAGTCGAGAAAGATAACGTCCATGCTAGTGGAAGATCTTTGGAAGGAAGTTAAAAATCTTTACCGGAGTTTGGCACGATGGGCGCGGAGCATCTCCTGAGTGCTACGAACATAGGTGAAAGAAGGATCACCCAAAATTCTCCACCAACCAGAACAAAGTGGCACATGTCGACAAATAATATCCAAACCAACACAAAAATAACTCCAGCGAAGAGCAGTTAATATAGGGTGATGGTGTTTGCATAAGAGGCATACCATACTGCCAAAGTGTCGTTGTGATCATGGTTATAGAAATATAGTACACCACCGGCATCGAGGCTTAGGTCTGAGACGAAGCTTCACGTGGATAGCCCACTGTCGACAACGAAACCAAATCAAGTATAATCAAACCATAGAACAGAAAAAAACACAGCAGTAATAGTCTGAATACAAAAAGTGGATCTGAGCACATAACAACCAGAGAGGTCGAACCAAACAACAGATAAATGAAAACTCTGCTCCAAAATACACAAAACCAACTACCAAGAAGCTACCGACAAGACGTAAAAAAGAACAACATTGAATACCCATTGCATAAAAAGGTACCATCACAGATCAATAGTGAGCTAAGTCGGAACGCGAAATGATTCCACCCAATCGGAGTTGCTGTTGTCCATTAGACTCCACATCAGTGACGAACCTCAAGGAGTACTATGTGATCAGTTGAATAACTTTCGTAGTTGCCTGAAATCACACAGTAAATTGGGGGAAGTGGAGTTAGTTGCAGTATGAGGGGGTAGAGTGTCAGATCTATCGTGATTGTATAAAAATAGGCCATTAGGGCTCAGATCCGTACCATGTAAAAGCTTTGATTTGAAGGTGACTTAGAAGATTATCGGTGGTAACCAGGCATGACATAAACAAGGAGAGGAGGAGACAAGCGTTTAGAGGAGAATATTGACATTTTTCAAATCACAAGAAACAAAGAATATTTTATTTAGAATACATGACGTAAGCAACGTGAAAAATACATGAATTTACAAATCTCATCCTATATGATTTGTTAATATTTCTTGTAGATTCCAAACAATGTCTTTTTATTTAAAATGAAAACAGACAACTAATTTACAAAAATCAAGCAAAAACTACAACAATGCCAAACACAAGTAGATTTACAATTTTAAGGTAGCAACCTGCACAAATCATACAAATTATACTCAATCCTACAAATCTGAAATAAACAAGTATGCAAATCTATAAATATTTAGCAACTGGTTTTTAGATTTAGGGTGCAAACAATAACCAAAAGATATAAAATAATTGTAGGCAAGATATGAAAACTATAACTAAAACGTCTACAAACCTATATCAGATTTTTAGACGTACAAATTCATACTGACATAGATGAAGTAAATCTGATACTTTTAGGCATACAAATTCAGATTAACACAAACAAAGTAAATCCTATACTATTACCAATAATTTATTTTCCACTCACCTAAAAGTCATTCAAAATCCAAATCTGAACAAAAATTTTAGGCTTATATTCCCATATCCCTACAGATCTATAATATGTATATAAAGTGGATATGTAGAAACATTAAAATTTGTAGATTTGAGAAAAGAATTGGAAAAGGGGAAAGAAGATTAATAACATAAATTTCTTACATGCAGAACCAATCCTTTTTCGTAAATCCGGATTAATTATCTCCACTCTTTGTTTGTTTGATTATAATATATATATTTTAGAAATTTAGAAGAGATTAGAGAAATGGAAATGACAGATCTTCGCTGCTACCTCCAAAAAAATGTGAGCAAAAGAATAGTGGACTAGGCATATATTTATAGACAGTAAAATGACCATGGACCGTTAGATTTATTTTCATAAAAATATGTTCATTTATATATAAATTTATAATATATAAGACCCTAGCCGCCACAGGATGATTCGATCTGCAGGTCGTAGGAGTGGATGACTACTAGTCAACCCCCCAATCTATCCCAGGGCAACCTGGCTCCTATGGGAGGCGGGTGATAAATGGAAATTTTGACTACCATTAGTATATATATATATACACTCTTGATTAATTATTTACTATCATTTTTGTATTTTATTTGTAACTTTTATTGTATGGACTCCGTTCATGAAGTTTCAAACAAGAAAGTTGACCGAAATTCCATCACGAACGCAACATTGTAGGTTTCATGATCAAATTCCACCATTTACTCAAATTTCATTTTTGGAATATAACTAACGTCAAATTCCAAAGTGTCACAAAATTACCCTTTAATATTTCAACCCCAAAGCTGGTTCCTTACAATGTAAAAGGTAATTAATCAACCCTAATTAGAAAGAATGATCCTCCATAGAGACAAGCTTTTAATTAATTATCTAATTACTACTGTGTCTCATCATCTTATATAAGGTTAACTAGCCAACCTCCCACAAAATACTAGTCGACTAAGAGTGTGAGTGTAGCAGAAGCGGGGTATTTTAGTTTGCGGAGAATGCGTTCGGGGGTTTAAGTAGATCATTTAAGCGGATTATTTCTAATTTGGGTTTTTAATTTAATTTATTTATGTTTAAAATAGAAAAGTATCATTAAACAGAGATTATCATTAAAGCAAAATAATACAATAAACCAAACAGAATACAAATATGCAGAAATACCACAGAAACTGAAAAAGTAATAGAAATCCTATCTGTTGTCACTTCCTTGGTTGATCAGATAAGCTTTGTAGTTAACAGAAATACGTTCGAGGTGTGCCTCATGCAACAACCATGCTTTTGCGTCGTCATCATTTAAGATGATGAATATATCTATATTGTTGGACTATGTAACAATTGTAAAGCTTCACTGAAAATAAAATCCGCTCCTTCACTCAAACGTTTAATGTGCTCTACCAAATATGTGTAGCTTAAAGAATTCCCTACTGACCATACACTATTTGTGTTCGGACTATTTATGTTCGGACTTTCTGTAGTTGTAAACTTTTTTACTTTTCGAGCGTGGATGTAATCAACGATATCATCATCTTCTCATCGATTTCACCACGTCGATTTAAAGATGAACCAACATGTCAATTTTTTTGAATAGGAGTTTCTTGAATAGGAGTTTTATAACTTCCCAGAAATTTCGACAACTGAAATGAGGAGTTAATTTAAAGATTTAACTACGGACAATCAAATTTTTATATTAATACTTGAGTTAGAAATTTAAAATCGAATATATGGTATTGAGTATGAATTGGACTCGATATTTAATTCAGAGTGGTTGGTTATGAATAAAATATTTATTGTTGAATATTTGAATTGGATTTGAAAGTCGATTGAAAAATATAGATGGTGGAATTTACAATCAAATGTTATTAACATTAAACAAATTGAAATTTTATTTGTTGAATTATATGGAAAATGGGGTTAGATATGTGCGTATATTTGTATATATAAAGAAGTTAAAATTTAATGTTTCAAAATTTGGAAAAGAACAAAGTTATTGGTGGGCAAACAAAATTAAATCGGTGAACTGATAAACAATTTAAAATTGAAAATAACGTCATATGCAAATGAAGTCGGATTACAACTAGAATATTTTTTTTGGATTCATAATGTTGAAATGTAGCGGCACATCAAATTTTTTTGTTTGGGAAGTTGTTTTGGCAGTACGAATATTGAGCGTTCCGTGGTAATTCGCGGTGTGGATTAATATTTAATTATACCCAAATGTTAACTACCCCAAATATATTTTCACCGAACTATATGATGAACGCACTGCCACCCTAGAGCCTATTGATATAACGTTGTTCTCATCCTCACCTTTTCTTCTACAAAAATTCACGCAATCCCTAATTTCATTTAGAGAAAAAATCACTTCTTTTTCCTAAATTCACCGATAATGGCCGAAGCCCCCATCGTTCGCCTCTTTTAATTCCAATAACCGGTAAGTCCTTTACCCAAAATTAAATTGAAGCTTTCCCAAATCAAAGAAAACGGCTGCCATTGTTTCTCAAAATCGATTACAACCGGATCCGCCACCATAAATTTCGTCGCCTCCTTGTATATGTCACGATCCGCAAACCTACTTCTAGTCTCCCTCGTGCTGTCATCAAGGCCACTGATTTCAGTCTAAAGCCATCGTGGTTAAAGGTGAGTTATTTCACTCACGATTAATCTTGTTTTCAAGTAATTCGATTTCAATTAAATTGGATATAATGGTGTGATTTTTGGGTGCGATTTGCTTGTGCGAATTCTTTGATGTGGGTTACTATCATTCGTTCTCAAGTTGGTCTTGCCATGTGCTGTCTTAACTTGTTATACACAACACAATTTGGCCTTTCATGACCTTTTCTTGACCCTTTTCGGATGTTTAAACCATGATTTCATATGTATGTTGAGCCACGTCTCTATGTGTGTACATATATACAGGTTTTATGTGTATATACATAGCTCGGCATACACACGCTTTTTTTGGTTGCTTGAGCTATGAGTTAGACTGAATATATATACATATATATGATCCATTTTATGAATGGGTTAATTTTGGAAAAATATATTCAATGTGATACCTGAACTATCCGAGATACCATTTGAAATTAAACCACTGATAGAAATTTTATAAACTATCTATTTATATACAATAAGATATTTTGAAACTATCTGTTGTCTATTTATTCATGAAATAGTATCTTAGATATGCAGTGGGTTCATTCAATTTTGAAGACCATCTAAAATTAAACTCTATCTTAGATACTCAGTATGAATTGATTCATGAGTCCATTTCCCGACTGACACCTACACATGTATACATTCCATTTCAAAAATTAACAAGTCTGATTCGGTGTAGAAGTTGAATAACCCTGTCTATAGTAGCGATTATATATATAGTAAGATATTTCGCAGGTACACAAAGATTGGAAATTCAAATTATACTTGAAATTTATGAAAATGGTGGTAGACCATCCCGATAGAAATCTGCACCGAACAACAATTCGGCTACCCTGTTGTGTTTGGTTTGTATTTTGGTTTGAATCTCGTTTGAACCATGCACTTTTTTGAAACTAAAAATGTACAATAACTGAAATTTGTACTGGATGCCTTTATTTATTTCTTATACCACGATGTGCCAACCTTGTCATGACACTGGATACAGTAAGCAAACTAAATTTGTTGCATACCCCATTTAGTAAGGGCTGGATAAGTATGAATATACATGCATGGCAGTTCACTTGGTTCACTTGTGTGTGTATATATATATATGCTGCAGTTATAAAGATAACTTGTTCCATGGCAGTTCACTTGGTTCGCTTGTATTTACCTATACTGTAGTTATAAAGATTACTTGTTCCATGACAGTTCACTTGGTTCACTTGTATTTACCTATATATATATTATATATACTGCAGCTATAAAGATTACTTTTTCCATGACAGTTCACTTGGTTTACTTGTATTTACCTGTACTTTATTTACCTGTACCACCGATCCAAGTGCACTTGCGTGCAATCCTGGACATCTTGCTAGAGATTGTCCGAATTTGGTGAGGAGAGATCCTTTGCCACGGCTCGTGAAGGAAATCAAAATTGCAATACACAAATTTATGGTTTTAGATGTATACCTACGACGACACAATAGGATGGAGTGTTATGTCATCTAAGATTGATACATTTATTTTCAAAATTGTTTTAAAACACTTAAACACTAATAATAATATCAAATGATTTTTATTTTTCTTCGTACCAAGCATATTTGGCCATTATAAGGTAAAACTCTATCCTCCGGCTTGCGTTGCATTATGTGATGGGACCTTAGTCTTATAACGGTTTCATTTTTCAAAAAGCATTGCGTTGTTTCATTTTATCTTATGCACTGGCAATCGAGTAGAGGACACCCGTTCTATGTCATACGGCGTGGTCCCGTGCTATGCATTAATTTTAAATAAGTTAAATTAACTGTAAGATTTCTCATACCAGTCCCATGACTGACTCGTACTTTGTTTTCCCTTGCAAACTCGGGTCCCCATAATTTTTACACAGACAACCATGTGATCAGGTTATTAGCTTCTCTTTTAGATATGTACTGGAGCTATGGATATTATTTTAGCTTGGAGCTAAAGATGGACTGTTATAATTTATTTTTGAACTTTTTAAGACACTCTCTTATGTTGATTATATTTGATTCCGCTGCAAACTTATTATTATTTCTAAGTTTAAACTGTATTTGTACTAAGTGTGATCCTGTAATGTTGATGTAACTCTCATACTTATTTCCTCTGATGTAAAATGATGTAAATTATTCTCTGATATCATGTAATATGCTATGTTTAATGATCTGCTGATGTGTTTAATGTGTTATATTCCAAAGACTATCCTTAACGCCCGGGATCGGGGGTTTGGAGTTGTCACATAAAGTGAATATGTGGTTGGCACGACCCAAACTTCCCCATAAAGGAAAGCCCGGATCGAGTTGAGAACACGACAAATCAGAACACAAATAGAAGAACATTTCAATGCTTATTACAACAATTCCATCAGAATACTAGAATATAACAGAGTATGAACAAATAATATATATTTGATCAATATCAGAAGATTTAAATTACATTTAAATACATAGCAACGGAAAAATAATACAAAACACAACTTAAAGAAATACACGGATATAGAGCTTTTCGAATATCACTTCTGCTATAAACCAGGATCCTGTGAATATAATATATGCAAAACCCAACTACTAGTTGCCCTTATGGAAAATAGGGTCACCCAGAGTTTAGGTTAAAACAATAAACTCCAAGTCAGTCATGTGACTAGTGTGAGAACTAAAACAGTTATTAATCTGATTTTTAAAGTTAGGTAAATCAAGGGATCACGCTGTATAACATGGAACAGGTTTCCTTCCAAGAATACCAGTGCATAAATAAGCAGCGCAATGCTAAATAAAGAACAATGAAGCTATTATAAGACCCAGGTCCCATCACACAATGAAACGCAAGCTGGAGGATAGGGTTTTCCCTTATAATAGCCAAAGAATGTTTGATACGCGAAATTTAATCTTTTATTATTACTATAAGTGAAGAAAACAACTTCAAATATAAATGTATCAATCACAGACAGCATGGGTACCATATATCATGTCGCCATACTAGTTCTACCATTAAAACTGCATGATGTCGTATTGGAAGTTGGATTTCCATCGTGAACCAAGGCAAGGGATCGTCCTTACCGCTTCGAGATGCTCTAGCCCGCCCCTCGGAATCAGAGCTCGAGTGACCCTTGGATCGTCAGGGCCGGTCCACACGGAGTGGATTAAAATGCCTGAACAATGCGTTTCCCGCCCTATGTGGCGTAAACTGGTCATATATCGACCAAATCCATCGGCTCCCGCAGTAGCCGATATAACCGAGGCGCCTCTCTTTCCATCATCCACATAAGTAAAATGCCAGTGCTTGCCAACACTGACACCACTCCTACCTAGAAGGAAACACATGTCCTCCCTGATGTCCTTTCTCGTTTCTGGTTCACACCGGGGTGTGAGGCTCGCGAATTAACACTATACACAAAGCAGCGCTATATTAAAGCTATGTTTTGATCATCAACCACAAGACTCTGCTTTTCAACAGAAGCCTTGATCATTTGCCACTCAGGCATGCCACATAGGCAATTCACGCCATGCAACTGATGTCTATCGATATACAACCTCTGATCCCGTTCGTCTCAGAGAAGGGTAAAGTATGAGAATAAATTCTCCTTCACCAGGCAGATGTATATTTAATAGAGATCACTCAGCACGGAATAAAATCCAGTGTCAGACACACAGTCCATTTACAAGTCCGTTTCGGGTTTGAACGAAACCGGAGGCACCTTATTCCTCGTCACATATGTCCAATACAGGAGAGAGGCCCTCGCATATCCATCGATCTGTAAGTACGTCTGGTCGATTACCACTTATTACCTCGTCTTGGGTGTACAGCCCAATCAAAACATCAATAATCATCCAAACGATGTGAAGATCTCCGGTCTTCAACCACCATTTTCGTCTTCGACTAATCATCGTATCAGTTATTCAGAATGGGATAAACCCGGTCTTTCCGAATAACTCGCGTATTTTATAAACAAGTGTTACACAAACACAACATACGTCTCATTCCAATCCAGAATATCCTTTTATTCAAATATTCTTTTCACAATTTTAAACCATACTAAGGTTTAACCAAACTAGTCGGGATTAGTGAACCACACCGAAGTAATCATTTATTTTATTTCTCAATCCCAACATATTCATCCCATGGAGCAAAACTAGTAATACTCCATATCTAACACCATGGTATTATCGGTAAATATTAATTACCATTTCATGTTCAAATCTAATTAAAGATTTAGCTATCGCTTGGAGTAAAACTGGTGGTACTACATTTTCGATCATTTTCTTGAATCGATAATTTTAATTATCACATTCACTTTTCAATCTAATCAAAGATTCATTAAAACTCCATTTAATTTTAATCTTCCCAAAAATCAATATTAATGATTATTCAAAGCTAAGAAATTAATCTTATCTTTAACTAGGTTAAAGAACCAATGTCATTTAAAACACGGTTCACGATAAACCCAAAATCACATTCCATCAGTCTCTAACCGTAAATTAGTAAGAGAACAATTCCCTAAGAATTAATCCCGAAGGTCGAAACCAATATCAGATCAATACCCAGGAAACCATTCAACTTAGCTAATCTGCAGTCAGTTTCTAATTTTCTTAACTCCATTGGGTTTAAGAACAGTATTATTAAAGATACCATTCTCGACAAACCTGAAATCTCATTCCATTGTTAATCGGGTTAAAGAACAAGTGTTATTTAAAACACCATTCACGATAAACCCAAAAACCAATTCCAATTCAATTCTAATTAAATATAAATTAATTGGTAAACTCCTTTGAATCTAATTTAAAAGATTTACTCTTTTCTCATTTGGGTTTAAGAACAAGTGTTAATGAAGACACCGTTTACAACAAACCCAAAATCCAATTTGATATTAAATACAAGGCTCTGAATAGAAAATATATCGGCTTATATTCAACATCAAATTCCTAAATCAACAAATATCGTATTGGAAATATCGATATATATATATATATATATATCTTCAAAATTCCCATAATAATATCCATATAATCACGAAATCCAATATCGAAATGTTCCGAAGATAATTTCGATTCAAATCCATTCCAATTCATATATTGGAAAATTCTGGTTATATTAAAACGTTTAAAAATCCAATTTATTTAAAAATAATTGGATTATAATTCTAGTCAATAACTAGTTCATTTCGATAAAAATATATTTTTATCTTCTCAAATATGGATTTTTTCATCCCAATTCTTTCCAAACCATTTATTATGATTTTACACAAATTATTAATATTTTTAATAATTTTATCAAGGCCCGTACAGTCAATTTCCATAAACGGTCATCGAACTACACTTACAGGACCTTTTCTAAATTTGATTTGGACATAATTCCAAATCTAACCGTCAGATTTCAAATTTCTCATATTCGTTGGAAAGCTCTTTTCGATACGAACCCAAGGTCCCGGTTTTAGGAGAATCCGACGGTCGGATCTCCCGTAATGTCAATTCGAAGACAATGGTCGAAATTTGCGAACGGTCGCGGCGCGGCGCGTTCTATTCAGGCCATTTAATAAATAATATATGTATTATATATTTTTCATCGATTTCCATTCAAACCGTATTTTATAATTAGTTTTAAATTCGTTTTAAAAAAAAAACGATTTCAACTTCATATTTAATTTCAGATCAAAATTGAATATTCCATATCATTAATATATAAATGATAATATTTTCAAAATATTATATTTTGAAATCATTTCCTTTTCGATATTCATTATAAAAATGAATAAAATCGATATAAATATCGTTCACGTCAAAATGGAGTTAATCTAATCAACACGACTTTATATATTTAAATATATTCGTGTCCATCCCAAATCGGACATCAAAATCAGATTTTAATCTTTTACCGAATATTATTTTAAAATATTCATTATTTTAAAGTAATCATTATTTTATAATATTTCTTCTTTCTGAACAGGAATCAGACACAGCCAATTGCCATATAACGTTATTTATATGGATTTCATACAACACATGTGTATAACAACAATGAAAACAAAAATCCATCATCCAGAGTGCATTCTACACTATCTAAGCATTAATTATAAATAATTAACGCTTACCACAGTTTGTCAACCAATCGATCGACATACAACTAAACAATTGGGATTAGTTTACATCAAATATCATCCCAACACCCATGTGCGATTTCAACCAATAAACACTGAATATTATTTGTGCAATTGGACGATGTGTAAAATTTTATCATCCCAATCCATATCAGTCAAATGGGTGTACATAAACAAATCATCTGATTTGTAAATGAATATATATTTTATTCACATACGCGTTAAAAATTATATTTTGAACGATAAAATATTTATTCCGTTCATTTACACAATAAAAATGATATTTTTATTGTTCTAACATATTTTAGAAAATTTTGGCGGTATAACGACGCGATACTAGAACCGGGATAAGGTCTAGCCTTATCCCTTGCCCAATAATGGCTCGCGCCATACACAAACCAAATCACACCAATTCATTTCACATCCCAAACCAATCCAAACAAATAAATCAACCAAACCAAACAATCAAATAAGTCGTCAATGGTTTGTGGACGACGGGGAGCAGTTCATATATGCAGTTATAAAATAAATAACTGTACAAAGAAAATTATAGTGAGGAGTTCTCACCTTGGGTTTCCACTCCGCCATTCTTTAACGGACGATGGTTTGGATTCTGTTCAAAATTCCAACGCAATCCTTTTCACGCTGTTCATAGTAAAAATCACATTTTTAATATGATGTTTATATTGAAAATTACATTTTTATATCGTCATTTCATATATATAAAAATCCAATTTTTATAGCGCTATCACCTATATAAAAATCATATTTTTACATAGCTGCTTTTAAAATAAAAATCACAATTTTATTTTTCTATTCATATAGTAACGATCATATTTTTATTTCACTAACTTCATAATAAAAATCATATTTTTATTCTATGTTTACATATATAAAAATCATATTTTTATTCGCCAGAAATATAAATAAAAATACTATTTTTATATTGTTAATCATATAATAAAAATCCTACCTTTATAATGTCATTCACATAATAAAGATCCTATTTTTATAATTAAAAATGATAAAAACTCACATTTTTATGGTCGGAGGAGTCCAAGACGGTCGTCGGTGGCGGCTTGGGGCGCTGGGGGTTCGACATGGCGGTGGATGGCCAGGGATGGTCAGGAAAAGGGGGTGGCAGCGCTGTTTAAGGGGGATTGGGGTTTAGAGTTCGGATTTGGGGGAGGAGAAAGGGGAGAAGGCTGCTGGAGGGAGGAGTGGTAGGGAGGACCTCGCCGGAGCGGCGGCGGCGGCGGAGCGGTGCGTGGTCGCACCTGGCGGCGGTCGCGATGGGGAAATGGGAGAAGAGCGACGGGGTCTGGGCGTTTTTTTCTTCTGTTCAGTTCTGACATGGAGGGAGAAAAAGGAAGGGGTGGGGTTTATATAATTAATTAATTTAATTTAATTTTCAATAAAAGTTGACTTTTTATTCGAACTCCAAACGAGAACCAACGACTGTTGTCCCTAGCTAAGTACCCCTATTCCGAACACAATGGAATATGTATCGTGAGCCAATTCGACCGTTTTGATTAGTTTCTATCCAAATTAAAATATAAATAAATAGAACGGTCAATATTGATTTTAACGTATATTTCAATTTATTGGGGCCACATACTGACTCCAAAAATTCCAGAAAAATTAATCTGGCTATGTTTTAATGATACGGTCCTAAAAAAACCAATTTCATCAAATTTGAAGACCGTTTGAAAAATGGCCATTTTCTGGTCGATCTAAATTGACTGAAACTATCAAAACATGTTTTCTTTTGCCACGCTCACATATTAATCCCAAAAGTTATGAAAATTGAAATCTAGCAATAACTTGACATCTCGAATCTAACAAAAGTGGTTTCATCGAAAACGGAGGTCGTTTTCAAAATTTCCATTTTTAAGAGCTATATATATATATATATTCCACAGCGACTTTTATGAATTTGAAACTAGACGTAACTCTCAACTTTTAAAACGAAATCTCAGTTTCTTACATCAGTTAGAAAGATATTATTGAAAAGATTCAAATATTTCTAGTTTCGCCCAATTCTGACTTAAAACGAATTCTGTATATTCATTTGAATTTAGAAATCGAATTTTCGAACTACCGCGCCATTTCAGGCTCATTTTATAATTAAAATTAGTTTCGCCTAATTCTGACTTAAAACGAATTGAACAGATTCAAATATTTCTAGTTTCACCCAATTCTGACTTAAAACGAATTCTGTATATTCATTTGAAATTAGAAATCGAATTTTTGAACTGTCGTTCCATTTTAGGCTCGTTTTATAATTAAAATTAGTTTCATCCAATTCTGACTTAAAACGAATTTTGTATATTCATTTGAAATTAGAAATTGAATTTTCGAACTGCTGCGCCATTTCAGGCTCGTTTTATAATTAAAATAAAATTATTCGTTCTAACTTCGTCTAAAATAAATTTTTTGTCGTTATTATTTAAAATAATTCTTTTTAAATATCCAAAATTCATTAAAATTTCCAAATAATTTTTTTAAATTGATTCTGATTTTCTGGGTTGTTACAATCTCCCCCACTTAAAATCTTTTCGTCCTAAAAAAGGAACGGAGCTGCTTTCATTCTTCAAATTTTCAGTTTCTAAGAATTTCTAATTTTTCAAAAATTTGGATAACACCCTAAATTTTCGAATAATTTCGCCATAACCTCCTTTGTATGGGGAGCACCGGGAAAATCCCCAAACCGCCACACAGGCCCTCTCATCTCAGAAAGAAAAAGAAAAAGCCAATCGGCTCATAAAATCATCCAAACCCAAGAAATTTGTAAATATGTACCTATTTGTCGGGCATACAATTTTATTCCTCTGCTCTATCCTTCTTGCTATGACCTGTTCAATGTATATACATGTATATGCATACAATTTCAAACAATTTTCAATCCAGTTAAATTTTCTTATTAGTTCAACTAATAATCAAACAACACAGCCAGCAATCAATTATTTGATTATTTTCTCTAACATATATCTTTCTATATATACATAAAAATCATATTTTGTGTGTCAAATCACAACAATAAACCCTATCTAGTTTTGGTTCTCACACCAGTCAATTGGAAATATATAAATATCCCACTTTCGAGACTCGAGCATAGATATTGATGATGGTGCGCCATCATCAGAATCATGTCCGGCGACTAGAGTGTGATTCTATATCTATCCAATATATTTAAGGCTTCGTACACACACTAGCTAGGCGTATATGCCAAATCTTCATATACTAGATTGTCCAAATTCAATTTAAAAGAAATATTCAAATACGAATAAAGTGGTTTAAATTTTCAAAACAAAATTTGTTTTCATTTCTATTTTAAAAATATACTCTTCGCACTCGTTCTAGGATACTACTGATCTTATCTCTAATGAGTCATTCTTATTGGATATTACTAATCCAATCTCTGACGAATTCTTTCATTCGGTTCTAATGCGCATTGTTCTCGAGCTCTGTAAACCAAAGCTCTGATACCAAACTGACACAACCCAAACTTCCTCGTAAAGGAAAGCCCGGATTGAGTTGAGAACACGACAAACCAGAACACAAATAGAAGAACATTTCATTGCTTATTACAACATTTCCATCAGAATACTAGAATATAACAGAGTATGAAAAATAATATACATTTGATAAATATTAGAGGATTTAAATTACATTTAAATACATAGCAGCGGAAAAATAATACAAAACACAACTGAAAGTAATACACGGATACAGAGCTTTCCGAGTATCTTTCCAGCTGTAAATCAGGATCCTGTGAATATAAATATGCAAAACCAAAACTACTAACTGCCCGTGTGGAAAATAGGGGCACCCAGAGTTTAGGTTAAAACAATAAACTCCAAGTCAGTCATGTGACTGGTGTGAGAACTAAAACAGTTATTAATCTGATTTTTAAAGTTAGGTAAATCAAGGGATCACGCTGTATAACATGGAACGGGTTTCCTTCCAAGAATACCAGTGCATAAATAAGCAGCGCAATGCTAAATAAAGAACAATGAAGCTATTATAAGACCCAGGTCCCATCACACAATGAAACGCAAGCCGGAGGATAGGGTTTTCCCTTATAATAGCCAAAGAATGCTTGATACGCGAAATTTAATCTTTTATTATTACTATAAGTGAAGAAAACAACTTCAAATATAAATGTATCAATCATAGATGGCATGGGTACCATATATCATGTCGCCATACTAGTTCTATACTTAAAACCGCATGATGTCATATTGGAAGTTGGATTTCCATCGTGAACCAAGGCAAGGGATCATCCTTACCGCTTCGAGACGCTCTAGCCCACCCCTGAGGATCAGAGCTCGAGTGACCCTTGGATCGTCAGGGCCTATCCACACGGAGTGGACTAAAATGCCTGAACAATGCGTTTCCCTGCCCTATAGGGTGTAAAATGGTCATATATCGACCAAATCCATCGGCTCCCGCAGTAGCCGATATAACCGAGGCGCCTCGCTTTCCATCATCCACATAAGTAAAATGCAGGGCTTGCCAACGCTGACACCACTCCTAACTAGAAGGAAACCCATGTCCTCCCTGATGTCCTCTCCCGTTTCTGGTTCACACTGGGGTGTCAGGCTCACGAATTAACGCTATACACAAAGCGGCGCCATATTAAAGCTATGCTTTGATCATCAACCACAAGACTCTTCTTTTCAACATAAGCCTTGATCATTTTCCACTCAGGCATGCCACACAGGCAATTCACACCATGCGACTGATGTCTATCGATATACAACCTCTGATCCCGTACGTCTCAAAGTAGGGTAAAGTAAGAGAATAAATTCTCCTTCACCAGGCAGATGTATATTTTGATAGAGATCACTCAACACATAATAAAACCCAATGTCAGACACACAGTCTATTTAAAAGTCCGTTCTGGGTTTGAACGAAACCGGAGGCACCTTATTCCTCATCCCATATGTCCAATACAGGAGAGAGGCCCTCACATATCCGTCGATCTCCAAGTACGTCTGGACGATCACCACTTATTACCTCGTCTTGGGTGTACAGCCCAATCAAGACATTAGTAATCATTCAAATGATGTGAAGACCTCTGGTCTTCAACCACCATCAATCGTCATATCAGTTATTCAGAATGGGATAAACTTGGTCTTTCCGAATAACTCATGTATTTTATAAACAAGTGTTACACAAACATAACATACGCCTCATTCCAATCCAGAATATCCTTTTATTCAAATATTCTTTTCACAATTTTAAACCATATTAAGGTTTAACCAAACTAGTCGGGATTAGTGAACCATACCGAAGTAATCATTTATTTTATTTCCCAATCCCAACCTATTCATCCCATTGAGCAAAACTAGTAATACTCCATATCTAACACCACGGTGTTATCGGTAAATATTAACTACCATTTCACGTTCAAATCTAATTAAAGATTTAGCTATCACCTAGAGTAAAATTGGTGGTACTCCATTTTCGATCATTTTCTTGAATTGATAATTTTAATTATCACATTCACTTTTCAATCTAATCAAATATTCATTAAAACTCCATTTAGTTTCAATCTTCCCAAAAATCAATATTAATGATTATTCAAAGCTAAGAAATTAATCTTATCTTTAACTGGGTTAAAGAACCAATGTTATTTAAAACACGGTTCACGATAAACCCAAAATCACATTCCATCCGCCTCTAACCGTAAATTAGTAAGAGAACAATTTCCTAAGTATTAACACGAAGGCCGAAACCAACATCAGATCAATACCCAGGAAACCATTCAACTTAGCTAATCTCTAGTTAGTTTCTAATTTTCTTAACTCCATTGGGTTTAAGAACAGTATTATTAAAGATACCATTCCCGACAAACCCAAAATCTCATTCCATTGTTAATCGGGTTAAAGAACAAGTGTTATTTATAACACCATTCACGATATACCCAAAAACCAATTTCAATTCAATTCCAATTAAATATAAATTAATTGGTAAACTCCTTTAAATCTTATTTAAAAGATTTACTCTTTTCTCATTTGGGTTTAAGAACAAGGGTTAATGAAGACACCATTCACGACAAACCCAAAATCCAATTTGATATTAAATACAAGGCTCTGAATAGAAAATATATCGGCTTATATTCAACATCAAATTCTGAAATCAACAAATATTTTATTGGAAATATCGATATATATATCTCCAAATTCCCATAACAATATCCGTATAATCACGAAATCCAATATCGAAATATTCCGAAGATAATTTCGATTCACATCCATTCCAATTCATATATTGGAAAATTCTGGTTATATTGAAACCGTTCACAAATCCAATTTATTTATTTAAAAATAATTGGATTATAATTCTAGTCAATAACTAGTTCATTTCGATAAAAATATATTTTTATCTTCTCAAATATGGAATTTTTCATCCAATTCTTTCTAAACCATTTACTATGATTTTACCAAATTAATAATATTTTTAATAATTTTATCAAGGCCCGTACAGTCGATTTCCATAAACGGTCATCGAACTGCACTTACAACGACCTTTTCCAAATTTGATTTGGACTTAATTCCAAATCCAACCGTTAGATTTTAAATTTCTCATATTCTTTGGAAAGCTCTTTTCGATACGAACCCAACGGTCCCGGTTTCAGAAGAATCCGACAGTCAGATCTCCCGTAACGTCAATTCGAAGTCAATGTTCGAAACTCGCGAACGGTCGCGGCGCGGTGCGTTCTCTTCAGGCCATTTAATATATATAATATATATATTTCATCGGTTTCCATTCAAAACGTATTTTATAAATCGTTTTAAATTCATTTAAAAAAAACGATTTCAACTTCATATTCAATTTCAAATCAAAATTGAAAATTCCATATCATTAATATATAAATGATAATATTTTCAAAATATTATATTTAAAAATCATTTCCTTTTCGATATTCATTGTAAAAATGAATAAAATCGATATAAATATCGTTCATGTCAAAATGGCGTTAATCTAGTCAAAATGGCTTTATATATTTAAACATATCCGTGTTCATCCCAAATCGGACATCAAAATCAGATTTTGATCTTTTACTGAATATTATTTTAAAATATTCATTATTTTAAAATAATCGTTATTTTAAAATATTCCTTCTTTCTGAACTGGAATCAGACACAGTTAATTATCATATAATGTTATTTATATGGATTTCATGTAACACATGTATATAACAACAATGAAAACAAATATCCATCATCCAGAGTGCAGTCTACCCTGTATAAGCATTAACTTTAAATAATTAACGTTTACCACAGTTTGTCAACCAATCGATCGACATACAACTAAACAATTAGGATTAATGTACGTCAAATATCATCACAACACCCGTGTGGGGTTTCAACCAACAAATACTGAATATTATTTGTGCAGTTGGGCAATGTGTAAAATTTTATCGTCCCAATCCATTTCAGTCAAATGGGTGTACATAAACAAAACGTCTGATTTGTAAATGAATATTTAAAAATTATATTTTTAACGATAAAATATTTATTCTATTCATTTACACAATAAAAATGATATTTTTATTGTTCTAACATATTTTAGAAAAATTAGGCGGCATAATGACGCGATACTAGAACCGGGATAAGGTCTAGCCTTATCCCTCGCCCAGTAATGGATCATGCCATACACAAACCAAATCACATCAATTCATTTCACATCCCAAACCAATCCAAACAAATAAATCAACCAAACCAAACAATCAAACAAGTCGTCCATGGTTTGTAGATGACGGGGAGCAGTTCATATATGCAATTATAAAATAAATAACTGTACAAAAAAAATTATAGTGAGGAGTTCTCACCTTGGGTTTCCACTCCGCCATTCTTTAACGGACGATGGTTTGGATTATGTTCAAAATTCCAATGCAATCCTTTTCATGTTGTTCATAGTAAAAATCACATTTTTAATATGATGTTTATATTAAGAATCACATTTTTATATCATCATTTCATATATATATATATATATATATATATATATATATATATATATATAAATCCAATTTTTATAGCGCTATCACCTATATAAAAATCATATTTTTACATCGCTACTTTTAAAATAAAAATCACATTTTTATTTTGCTATTAATATAATAAAGATCAGATTTTTATTTTGCTAACTTCATAATAAAAATCATATTTTTATTCTATGTTTACATATATAAAAATCATATTTTTTATTCACTAGAAATATAAATAAAAATCCTATTTTTATATTGCTAATCATATAATAAAAATCCTACCTTTATGATGTCATTCACATAATAAAGATTCTATTTTTATAATTAAAAATTATAAAAACTCACATTTTTATGGTCGGAGGAGTCCACGGCGGTCGTCGGTGGCGGCTTGGGGCGCTGGGGGTTCGGCATGGCGGGGGCTGGCCATGGATGGTCGGGAAAAGGGGGTGGCGGCGCTGTTTGAGAGGGATTGGGGTTTAGAGTTCGGATTTGGGGGAGGAGAATGGGGAGAAGGCAGCTAGAGGGAGGAGTGGAAGGGAGGGGGCCTCGCCAGAGCGGCGGCGGTGGTGGAGGGGGGCGCAGTCGCGCCTGGCGGTGGTTGCGATGGGGAAAGGGGGGAAGAGCGACGGGGCCTGGGCGGTTTTTTCTTCTTCTGTTCAGTTCTGACATGGAGCGAGAAAAAGGAAGGGGGGTGGGGTTTATATAATTACTTAATTTAATTTTCAATAAAAGTTGACTTTTTATTCGAACTCCAAACGGGACCCAACGACTGTTGTCTCTAGCTAATTACCCCCATTCCGAACACAGTGGAATATGTATCGTGAGCCAATTCGACCGTTTCAATCAGTTTCCATCAAAATTAAAATATAAATAAATAGAACGGTCAATATTGATTTTAACGTACATTTCAATTTATTGGGGCCATATACTGACTCCAAAAATTAGTCTGGCTATGTTTTAACGATACGGTCATGACAAAACTAATTTCGTCAAATTTGAAGACCGTTTGAAAAATGGCCATTTTCTGGTCGATCCAAATTGACTGAAATTATCAAAACACGTTTTCTTTTGCCACGCTCACATATTAATCCCGAAAGTTATGAAAATTGAAATCTAGCAATAACTTGACATCCTTGATCCAGCAAAAGTGGTTTCATCGAAAACGTAGCTCGTTTGCAAAATTTCCATTTTTAAGGGCTTTTTATATATATTAAAATTTATATAAATTCCACAGCGACTTTTCTGAATTTTAAACTGGACGTAACTCTCAACTTTTGAAACGAAATCTCAGTTTCTTACATCGTTAGAAAGATATCGTTGAACAGATTCAAATACTTCTGGTTTCTCCCAATTCTGACTTAAAACGAATTGTGTATATCCATTTGAAATTAGAAATCGAATTTTCGAACTGCCGCGCCATTTCAGGCTCGTTTTATAATTAAAATAAAATTATTCATTCTAACTTCGTCAAAAATAAATTTTTCGTCGTTATTATTTAAAATAATTTATTCTAAATATCCAAAATTCATTAAAATTGCCAAAATAAATTTTTTAAATTGGTTCTAATTTTCCGAGTTGTTACAGTAATCTATATATTTTACCATGTGAGGAAGTTTGAATTGCAACATAAATGTTGCAAATATATGTTTTACCAAAGGCGATGGCAGGGTATTCGCACTGCGTCATAAAGTCATATTTTAACAATTTAACTAGTGGTTGCTATAGCATTAGAAAGCTACAAAAAAGGCAATGGAAAATCGAAGTTAAACAATTTCTATAATATCCAATAAGGCGTTGTTATGACGTTGGAAAGCCATCAGTAAAAAAAACTATAAGGCATTGATATACACCATAAACAAGTTGCCTTCTAGGCATCAGAATACAATTCCTGAACTATTTTTTATCCATGTCAGTTTTTTTTACCAAAGTGACATTAGGATAGCCGTTATCAGCTCCCTGTCCATGCATTTTTAGCATCGGTCGAATGTCTATTTTAGCAAACGGAACTTGTATTCGAATGTTTATCAAGATAAAAATTATTATGCTTAAATAATACTTTTGTTAACGTAAGTAAGGCTGTTGTAACGTCCTGCCTTTCTGACCACTTCAAATCGGTAATTAAACCAACCTAAAACGTTCAAACCAACAGATCGTTATTTAGCTTACAAAGTTTAAAACAGAATCAACACAGAAAACACAAAATAAATAGATAACATAGTATTGAATAGCAAAATAAAACCTTTATATATAAATCAGAATTTTGATACAAGTTTTCTATACAGCGGAATTTAAAATACAAGCTGAATACAAGAAAAATATTTAATGTTTAAATCTTCAGAGTGCGCACGTCTTTGGAATCTCACAACTTGCCAATCTTCGAATCTTAAGCTGTTATCTCCAAATCTGTAACACTTGGGTCAGACTCGAGCTTCCATGCAAAACATAAAACACTCGAGTCAGGATTAATCATTGTTTAAGTAAATTAATTTCAATAAAACACTAAATATAACAGTTAATCCTCACATTAAATATATACCAAATATACAGTTATGAAGCAACTATACTATGTCAGTTTATTTTCAAGGGACTGTGCTCGTGAAAGCTTTCATATACACATATTGTACAGGTACATGTGTGCACTGCCTCAGCATCCTAGAACAAACACATATGCAAGATAAATCATAAAAGTCAAGGCAACGAATACATGCATGCGCTGGCATCAACATCCAAGAATTTAATCCAAATACAAGGCACAACAAGAAAATCAACACAATAGCAGATATGCACAGATATTTCCAGTTAATTACAAGATGTGTACATTTTTTCAGTAAGTGCATAACATATCCTGAGTTAAATTAATATGCATTCATGTGAGCCCAGTTTCAAACATGCAAAAGTGGGAGTGGCGGACATCAACATACATGTTATGGTCAAATAAATGGGCACAAACTAAGCCAACTGATAATAATACATATTCACTTTCCAGGCAAATGATGAACATATGTGAGATGCTCATGCTACATGCTACCAAAATGTAGCAACGTACACTATGCGCAAGATATATGGTTGAATTCCTTTCGGCAAGGGTTTTGTGCATTGACTGCACAATAAGTATATATGCAATGGTCAATGGAAATGAGTCGTACATATGCAACAACAAGATATGACCATTCTCCACTAACTAGGTGTATGTGTTGGGTGTCTATATGTTTATTCCGAACAAATATATATCTGCCCTATGTAAACTTAGCTCCGTACTGTACAAATAAGTCGATTAGATTCATATATACACACATGTGAAGCAAGGACATGAAGCCACAGTGAAAACATGCAATATCTATTTGTTTATTTGTTTGTCCTTATTCAGTTCAAAGGGTATACCATTTCTTAGGTATGTGTCAGTGTGTAAAACAAAGATAATAACCAGTATATCCCAATATTCTAAATTTATCAAGGTAGTACATGTGTATGGCAGCTGGCGTGCCCAGGTTATCGAATTACCAAGATTTTGGTTCCAAAAATGTATATATATGGAATGCGAAGAAAATCATGCATGTATTTTTGACATGAACCAATTTACATGTTCAAAGGGGTTTCCATAAAAACAATAAGCAATTTTGGAAAGAACAATTCGCAAGAAACTTTCCACAAAAGTTACAGTTTTGGTCATCTGTTTACTGGTTATGCATTTCCAAGTCTAACATGATGCTAAACACACATTTTCAGGAAATAGATACGCAAGTATATGCTTATATCTTAACAAAATCATTGAATAAAATGGGATAGTTCACTCACATGGTTGATCATTGGTTGTGCTTTCAAGTTACGAATTTATATGAAAATCTAACTAGCTATTCAATACATTCAAAACCATATCTGCCTATATATCTTACTATATACCTACATAAATAGTTTTCAGTGGGGGTAATAAGGGAGTTATACTCACAAATGTTATTTACTATCAAATGCCTTCTTGTTCAATGCTACTTAAATGATCACAGGGTTCGAACATGCTATATTCTGGTATACCTATATAAATTTGCATCATTCTACTTAGTAATATATTCAATTGGAAAGAAGGTTTACTCATGCATGTTTTATCTACTGTTTTTGGGTCCAACTAGACAGCAAAGACACTGGTATAACACCAAGTGATTGAATAATATTAACTGCCGTAGCAATACCAAAATACAACAGTAGTTCAAAAATGCAGGGCAACATGAATTAAGCATAGTACCACCAAGGCTAGTAGTGTCAAGACGAACGCAATTTCAACACATACATGGCTCATGGAAGTAAACCATTTCAACCAAAAGAATGCACAAGTATTATTTTTCTGGTCATTAGGAAAAATACCAAAAAACAAACAATAACCACAAAGCAGCAACAAATCCAAATTCAACCATTATACTTCAGTGTGTTTTGAATCGAATTTCTTGAACTAAAATTAATCGTGAGTTAACACTCACCTGTAGCAGTGATGTTTTTAGACCAAAAGCGGTGACCTAGATTGGTGAGCTTCTTGTCAATTACAGCTACAATTTCAGAAGAGGTGCTAGGGTTTCGGCGAGATGAAGGAGGGAAGCTTTGGGTAACCGGAGTTGGGTGCGACGGTGAGAGAATTTGATTTTTCGGTGGAAGCCATTTTTCTCTTTCAATCGTGGCCATTTATTCATTATTTAGGAAATTTATTTGGGGGAAAAAAGAACCGATTTTGGGAATGGAGCGATTGGGTTCGGCCATTAAAAATTAGGAAGAAGCAACCATTTTTCTGCTCAAGGAAATGGGGGATTGCTGATTTTTTTTATAGAGGCAAAAGTTGAGGATAAGCACGAATTAAATCATAGGTGGCGTGATTTTCATAAGTAGGTCGACCCAATGTTATTTGAGGAAGGTTTATTTACATTTAGTTTAATATCAAACTGCACCTTAACCAATTGTTGAACGCTCAATATTCGTACTGTCCACATACTCTCCAAATGCAACGAAAATATACGCACTTTTACGTTCCAACGTTCAGAATCCAATAAAATTAGTCTGGTTGTAATTCGACTCCATTTGTATACGACGATATTTTAATTTTAAATTATTTATTGGTTCACCGATTTAATTCCGTTTGTCCACCAACAACTCTGTTCGATTCCAAATTTGAAACGTTAAGTTTCAATTTCTTTATATATATAAATACACACATATCCAAGCCAATTTCCATATATTTAAACAAATAAAATTTCTATTTTTTTAACATCAACTATGTTTATTTTTAAATTCAAACTTTTATATTTTTCAGTCGAATTTCAAATCCGATTCAAATATCCAACCAAATTCAACTCAAATATTCAACAATGAATATTTGGATCCCAACCATTCTGAATTCAATTCATACTCAAAACAATATGTTTGATTTTTAATTTCTATCCCAAGTATCAGTATACAAATTGATTGTTCATTGTTAAATCTTTTATTAATTCCATATTCCAGTTGTCGAAATTTCCGGGGTGTTACAGCTGTTATGGAAATGGTTATCGTTACCATTTGGCAAATACTGTTACCGTACTGTTTTTACTGGTGAGCCTGAATTGCTTACCGTTATCGTTACATACGACTGGTATGCCGAAGACTGGTATACTGATAATCTGGTAACCGTTACACTGGTAATGGTAAATTACCGTTCATCCATCAAAGTTTGTATCTTGACATGTTTTTTGTACACAGTGCATCTTTATTATACCATATGTAGTGTTAGTCAATAAAATTGTAAATAAGAAAGAAAATAAGTGTACGTGAAATTATTTTACATGATTTTTGAATTAAATTTAATCATTCATTTGGTTCTAAATGTATGTAATAAAGCATATCAGATGAATATACATATGTTTTAAATTTACTTGTAAAATTACCGTTACCGTTGGTATTGAAGAAATGTTACCGATAATTTACCATTAAAATGGTAAATTTTGTTGGAGAATGGAGTTTTTATGACAACTTTATTTCAATTATCATTATTAATTGATTATAAAATATATACTAACATTTCTGTCTAGAATATATATATATATATATATATATATATATATATATATATATATATGTCGGGTTTGTATGCAAGACTTAAATACTGAAGACTGTATAGTTTTAGTGTTTCAAGAGATTCAGGATTCAGAAGGGATACAAGACTCATGAGTAATCAAGTTATGGAGATATCAAGATTTCAAGAGTTCAAGAAAAATATAGTAATAGAGTCCAGTTTATATGTAAGACTCTGAATAGCACTCCAGGTTCAAATTCTATTTTTCAAATTCTGATTTTCAAATTTCAAAATTATGTTTTCAAATTTAAAAACTTGATTTCAAAATAATTTCTAAATGAATTCAAACTATTATCTTACTTATGATTTCAAACATATATAAATTTTAATATATAAGTTTATAATATATATATATATAGTTATAGAGTTATATAGTTTTATAGTTTTAAACCTTAAAACTTTATAAATATGTTTTTATATATATTATATTATTATGATTTTATATGATTTTACACTTTAGAATATTCATTTATATTACTAAGTTTTGACTTAAGAATTTCCAGATATATATATATATATATTTTAACACTTGAAAAATAGTTTTTAAAAATCAAAATGCAAGGCATATGCCGACATACATTTATGTCTATGTCGACTTACAACTGTCATTTTTTCAATTTTCAAAGAAAGTGTCTTTTTATTATATGTGACGTTTCTGAAATGTTGCAACCATTGAAATGCTGTAAATAGGGGTAAATAGGGGCTGATTTCGAATTTTTAAATTATTCTTCTTCTTCACCCCTTTTCATACTACATTAAAATACATCATTTCCTTGATTTCTACACTTATACTTTGCCGATTTCTACTCAAATTATATAAAACTTCATCTCTTCTCAATCTCTATCTACTACTATCAATTTGGAAGTGCTATTGAAGAGTTATAGGGCTGTTGTAATTATTTGGGAATTATTAGGGAAAGGGTGTGCTCCTTGTAGCCCTTAAATCAAGGAAAGGAAGCGGTGTTTACCTTATAGCCGTGAAATCAAGGGTTTTTGGAGCGGTGTTAACCTTGTAGCCGTGAAATCATGGGGTTGTACTTGGATATTGATAATAATTAAACTCTGCGCAATCTAGTGTTGCATGAGATTGGACGTAGGAGTAATCTGAACCAGTATAAAATCCGGCATGTTCTTCCTTTTCTGCCTTTTTTATTTATCTGCTAATGTGTTTTTGTTTGATTCTGTGTTTGTGATCATCTTTGGTGTGTGAATCATATAGTAAATCATTTAAGTTTAAGTTTTTCATAAATTCCTCATAAGCACTATTCACCCCCTTCTAGTGTTTGTTTTGCCTTAAGATCCACATTCCGCAATCCCTAACAAATTTACAATACCATACCGTTTCAACTGATATTCCGATTTAAATCAAAAAAGGTTACCGATTGACTGACAATGGTATGGTAATGGTAAATGTATTGTTACCATAACAGCTTAGACGTAAGTACATAATAATAAACATTACAATAATTTTGGTTAAAATCAAATCTCGCTTCGAATATAACCTACCTGATCAAAGCAAAATCCTTATTTTAAACTAAATTATTTTGAAAAATAAAATTTAGAAAGAATCCAAAAAGGAATAAAAATAGAAATTTTTATTAAATAAATAGCACTCTACAAATAGTAAAATGTTAATATAAAAGTTGTAAAAAAATGATTGCCTAGAAATTAGAGAAAATTGACAATTTTGGCAAATTATAGGATTTTGAAGTAATATGGTTTTCGAAGTTTGTTTACATGTCAACAATTGTTTGTATTGAAAAGTTGGACTCATGAAAATTATTCTTTCAATCCTAAGTTACAATGAAAATCTGAAAAGGAAAAAAATTCAACGAAAATCAAACTATAGAAAAGGATATTATTAAAGAATCACCAAAATTTTAAATTGTAGGTAATAATAATATCCGTTTTGGTACTTTTCTTTATTTTAAAATCATTATTTTGATTTAAGGAAAATATTTCTTTAAAGCACCTACCAATTTTCAAGTCATTCAATTGTAGAAATATATAATATTAAAAACTTCGGTAAATTCTTGCCCAAGCTCAATTTCACATTGACGCTTATGCGGATACCTGATGGTACAAGTCGACATTATTAGTTTCCTTATTTCTACTTTGCGTGGACTATTCAGATAAAACACGAACTCCATTTGCCGTATGTGTAGCAAAGTCCTACATACAACTACAAAATTATTGCCATTAATATTCACTATTTTTATGTAGTAGCTATATTTGTAGACTCTTCTATATACACTCCAATATATACTAGCTTTTTACTCAAAAAGAAAGAAAGACAAGTATGTACTTCCTACTATTTAGAGTCAGTTGCTAGATAATTTCCAATTGCTAGTCAATGACCAAACGACCACACATAGTCATGACAATTTTTTGAAGTCATGTTGTCTTGTCGTGTGAAATTGAATTGAAACAATGTAGGAATTCAAAGAGCAAAGTTGAAAATTTTCAGTTGGGAAGACATGAAAAAGTATGCACGTCGCGATAAGGAATTGTGATTGATTAGACACATTGGAATATGAAGCATGAGGTATTGAGATTGGTCAATCAATAGTGATTAGTGTTTGGAGTGGGAGTAAATTAAATTTAACAAGTCAGCAGTATGTACTATGAAGTAAAAAATAGGCAATATGGAGCACGCACTGAAATCAAACTAGATAAAACTAGTATAACTGCACAACGGTGGGAAAACTGACCGTTAAATCTTTCAACTAGATAAAAAGATGAATCTATACATTACAAATATGTAAAACATATATTGCTAAACACTGAAATGTGTAAATCTTCTAAGAACAATTGCAATAATGTTTAAAGAATAATATTGCCAAAATATGTTTTGAATCGTAAATTGCAATATTCAAAAGTTAAATCAAAAAGAAGTTTAAATCGTAAATTGCATACTCAAAAAATAAAATAAAAAATTATTGCGCATACATTAAAATTTATTTTGTTGTCTGAACTTCTATATGTAAATTTGAACTTAAGTTTCGCTTTTGTTCAAATATTATTTTGTCCTTAAATTATTAGTATTAGAATTTGATCCAGTGAGAAGAGAGAGATACAACGATAAACAATTAAAAGAATACATTTTTATTGATTATTGACTATTACAAAAGATAAAAGATTGATTTACAATGCTAAACTTTACCTCTACTTATAAATGAAAAAGGATCATTCTTGAATAGAACATTCTAGAGCATATATGGGTCTATACCAAATATAGACCCAAATTAATAAAATACCAAATATAACTTAAAATTAATGCAATACCAAATGAAAGGCAGCATATTTTATTCTTATCTCTAACATTACCCCTCAAACTCACGATGTGGAAAATCGTGAGTTTGCCAAATAGAAGTTGCATACTGAAGAGTAGCAAGATTAAGCAACCATTTCAATTTTGTTAGAGAGTAACGCCAAACACCAAACACTCAACAGAAATCTTCAATTAACTCAACAATCTTCAATTTGATCGGTAAGCAAAAGATCGGAGCGGCCAAATGACAAAACTGAACCCGAATGTGTTTGTATGTTTGCATCCCCCAAACATACAAAGAAAACAAAGCAAACTAAATAGAATGTTTGTATGTTTTCATCCCCCAAACATACAAAGAAAACAAAGCAAACTAAATAGAATGTTTGTATGTTTGCATCCCCCAAACATACGAAGTAAACAAAACCAAATCGATAAGGATGAATCAACATATGTTTGCATCCTCCAAACATACCTTACAGTACCACCTACTACCTTCAATCAACGTCAATTGCCTTCCTAATAAACAGGGTTACCGATACAGGCATCAAACGAATAATAATTATCTCCAAACTAATATTACTCTCTGACAAATCAATCAACCCAACCAAGTCATACTCCTACCACAATACACTCAACCTTCAAGAACAATTTGCAGCTTCCAACCTTATCTTCTTCCCATACATCTTCATCTTCTCTCGCAACCTACTCCGTCAACACAATCCACTAACCAAAACACTACATACATCTCCCCATAGAAAACAATCAAAAATACCATCACCCACAAACTGTCAGTACATTATATAAATCATCACACCGACTAGACAAAACTGCATCACCCAGACTTCCAAAAAAATTACCAAACTATATTTTTATTCCGAATCCATCTTAGCGAAAGTCCTCATTTCTGCTCAATATTTTCATGTTGTATGCAGTATATGAAATGAAGCATAAGTCAACCCAAGAAGTAGGTAACACATATAGGGTGTAATGCAGAAAGTAATGTAAGTGCCTACCTTTATGATTTGATCCTTTGAAGTAGTAAGAAGCCAATTACTATTTTAATTTCATTTGACTGAGAAGACAATGTTTTTGTGGCCGTGACTGCCATATAGTATCTAGTTAGATCATAAATATTAAACAGTATAAATAACTACAACCAATGGCAATGTATCCATATTGAACATAATTCTTTTCTTGAATTTGCAACCCACAATTTTACAATATTGTCCTTTCCACCTGTACAGATATGTTGAATTATCATAGAAGCATTAATTATTATCATGGAAAAGAAGGGTAGATATACCCGAAGAAAACAAGAATTTTCTTTCGGTGCCAATCGGCACATTCAACATCCCAGCCATGGTTTGTCTAAGTATAAATCATGACTTCAGTTAGTTCTAGTTAACTTAAGAGTGAATATGCAATAATATACACTGATTTTCTAATCTAGGTAAATAAATTTTATTGGTTATTGCTATAATATATAAGAAGGAATAAAAAAATCATTGGCCTATGTAGTATTTAACCAATTCTAATAAATCAAGGCGGATAGATTATGCAAAAACTACAATAAAATACTAATCCAACTACATAAATTATTTAACAAAAGCCCACAAACATGCCTTGCCAAGAAAACCGTGTTATATATCGCAGTGAAAAATAATACAAAACACAACTGAAAGTAATACACGGATACAGAGCTTTCCGAGTATCGTTCCAGCTGTAAATCAGGATCCTGTGAATATAAATCTGCAAAACCAAAACTACTAGTTGCCCGTGTCAAAATAAGGGCACCCAGAGTTTAGGTTAAAATAATAAACTCCAAGTCAATCATGTGACTGGTGTGAGAACTAAAAGAGTTATTAATCTTTATTTTAAAGTTAGGTAAATCAAGGGACCACGCCGTATAACACGGAACGGGTTTCCTCCCAAGAATACCAGTGCGTAAAACAACAACGCAATGCTAAATAAGGAACAATGAAGCTATTATAAGACGCAGGTCCCATCACACAATGTAACGCAAGCCGGTGGATAGGGTTTTTACCTTATAATAGCCAAAGAATGCTTGATACATTTAAAACAGATTATTTTGATGGTACTATAAGTGTAGAGTGTCAAAACAATTTCAATCATATGTATCAACCATAGACGACATAGTATCCCTGTGACGACCCCAAAACCCCGTGACACGGTGTTAAGGATAATCATTGGAATATAACACATAAATCATCATTAGCAGATCACAGATAATAGCATAAACATAAAATAGGATAATTTACACACATATGACAGCGGAATCATATAGATATCACCACATCAAAGAGCACAGTGCAGGATACAACTTAGTGCATAATAATACATAATCAGTCACCATCGCCAGAGGCGGAATCATACATAAAAGAGTACACAAAATAAATATCAGTCTACATCGCCAATGGCGGAATCATAATACATATACTAAAATGGCGGAAAGAGTCAAAGTCAGCACGGTGTAGTCAAGCTTCGCCATGAACCAAAAAGTGCACCAGATACCTGTAACTAGGCTGCCCGTGTGAAAATAAGGGCACCCGAGTTTGCAAGGTGAAACAAACTACGAGTCAGTCATGGGACTGGTATGAGAAATCTACTTAACTTATTAACAACAATAAAAAGGCAAATCAAAGGACCACGCCACTTTCTCGGAACGGGTTTACTCCAATGAGTGCTAGTGCATGAAATAAAGTAAATGATTAAATCATCACAATGCTTTTTATAAAATGAAGCCATTATAAGACTCAGGTCCCATCACACAATGCAATGCAAGCCGGAGGATAGAGTTTTTACCTTATAATGGCCAAAAATGCTTCATACGTATAAAACAAAAGTGTTTGATATTTTTACTAGTGCATATCTGTTCAAAAGCGATTTCAATCATAAATATCAATCATAGGCGGCATGAATGACCCATACCACTATGTCGCCATACCAGTAATACAATCACATTCGCATATTTCGTATTGGAAATTGGATTCCATCATGAGTCGAGGCAAGGGGCAAGCTCCTCTCCGATTCGAGACACACTAGCAAATGTCCCAGGACCCCACTATGATCCTTGGAATCGGCTGGGCCGGTCCTCTCTTACTTTTAAGGATTAGTTATTCCTGAACACACGTTTCCCGGTCCTTACAGACCTATAATCGAGGCGCCTCGCATTCCAACAACCACACAGGTGAAAAAGTATATATAATGTCAAGGCTGGTAGGTCACTGACACCACCTTAGCTAGAAAGAAACGTCGTGCTCCCCCAGCGGTCCGTCTCCCGTTTTTGACTCATACCAGGGTGTGAGGCTCGCGAATCCATGTTATACACAAAACAATGTCACACAGACCATGCTTTGATCATCAACCACAAGACTTTGCTTTGCAACAGAAGCCTTGATCATGTGCCACTTAGGCGTGCCACATAGGCAATCCACTCCATGCGACTGATTTCTATCAATACATAACCTCTGAGCTCATACGCCTCAGAGAAGGGCGTTAAGCAAGAGAATAAATTCTCCGCCGCCAAGCAGATATATATTTAACAGAGATCAAATAGCACAGAACAAAATCCAATGTCAGACACACAGTCCATTTACCAGTCCGTTCTAGGTCTGAGCGAAACCGGAGGCACCAATTCCTCGCATATCCGTACAATCAACCGTATGTCTGGACGGCTACTACTTTAGTTCCTTCACGGTAGCTACTCCAATCACGAGCATCAGTAGAGCCCATCCATCCAATGTGAAGATCGTCGGTCTTCAATCGTCTTCGACTCTTCGACTTCTCAACGTCGATCGATTATTTGAAATGAGATGAACTCGGCCTTTTCAAATAACCCACGTATATTTAGATTTTCAAATCATTTTACCACATGGTTGGACTATTCAACATTCACATTTCAGTTCTTTAGTTATAATTTTCATGTTAAATACATTCAACCATCACATATCAAGCAAACACAACAAAATTGGTTTATTTCCACTCTATATCGTCTATAATATTTTATAACGATTTATCGCCATTTTTATTTATTTAAAACGGCCATATTTAATTTAACGACGATTCAGGTCGTGCTGATGCACTGGCGCTGTTTTTCACTAAATTTGTTTTGCACATATCTGAAAATCTAACCATTGGATCTTCACAAATTTTATATCATTAGAAAGATCATTTCAAAACGAATCCAACGGTTCCAGTTTTGGGAGAATCCGACGGTCGGATCTTCCACACTCGTCGTTTGAAGTTACGATTTCAAATTACGAACTACAGCGTCGTTATTCGATTTAATTTAAAAATATTTATATATATATAAATATAATCGTTTCTGGCGCTGCTTTTCTTCAGATTTGAATTAAACATTCCAGACAATCCAACCGTCAGATCTTCCCAAAGTTGGTGCTGTTGGAAAGATATTCCCAAGGCGAACCCAACGGTTGCGGTTTCGGGAAAATCCAATGGTCGGATTTCCCGCACTCATCGTTTGAAATCACAGTTTCAAAACAAACAGCACGGCCACGTTTCATTTTAATTTTATTTATATATTTATATAAATATAGTTCATTCAAAAACTCCTATATCGTTTTCACTTCAAATATTTCACTAACGCCTTTAAATTTTGGAAAATTTCGCCATAACCTCCTTTGTACGGGAGGGGCTAGGAAAATTCCCAAATAGCCACACGGGCATCTTATGTCAAAAAGAAAAAGAAAAAGCCAAGCGGCTAGCCAACAGGCTCATAAAATCATCACACAAACAAAACAGTAAATGCGTACCTATTTGTCGGGCACAAAATTTTTATCCCTCTTCTCTAGCCTCTTTGCTATAACCTGTTCAATAAATATGCATGTACATATATAAAATTCTTATCACTTATCATTTTCCATTCTACTTCATATTTGATTCAATTTGGTTTAAAAACACCATTCATTCTAATGTTGCATGCATAGGCAAAAATCATATCATTAGCGAATTAATGAATATTTCAACTCATGCATATTTATTTGAACAAGTGGCTATTTTTAACACTTCACATTTCAAAATTGATAATTTTGGCGAACTAAAATATATTTCAACACATGACTATTTTATTTAGTTCCTATGCATGTTAAAAAATAATATTTCTTTCACAAATATTTATTTCAACGCTCGCATATCTTTAGCATATCACATATATGATAAAAATGATATTTTTATCATTTAAAATATTTATCCAACACATGAATGTTTTTAACACTTCATAGTTTCAATAAAAATGTAATTTTTTTTGTTCAATCTTTTTATTCAACACATGAACTTTTCCAATACACACACTTCTCAACACATGAGCTTTTCCACACATGGATATCTTATATAAGTTGTTCATTTAAGAAAGATGAAATTTTTATTGTTGAAACTATTTATATATATATATAAGGCGAATATTTTACATACTTCATATATATTTTAAAAATGTGATTTTTATTGTTTAAACACTTCATTCACTCACACATGAATTTAATTTTCACACATCACTTCTCAACACATGAGCATTTCCACACATGGATATAGTTTCAACACATGACTTTAATTTCAACGCATGAAGATAATTTCACAAAATGAAAATAATTCTAACACATGAATATTATTCAAAATTTCGGCAGCATAACGGCAGGGTAGTTAAAACCGGCACCGTCCCTAGCACGGCTCCTCGCTCTACCTTAAAACCTCGCGGTTTTTGACAATGGGGATCCATGCATCTAATTCGCACGTAGGCGGCATGTTTTATTTTTATTTTCACAATTATTTCCAATTCATTTTAATCACCTATGGGTATTTTTCAACCACAACCAAACAATATCAACCACAAACAATTATTCAACCATTCGCATTTTTCATCCAATTTTTCACACCAATTCACAACAATAAATATCGTCCAGGGTTTGTGGACGAGGGGAGTATATATATATATATATATATTATAATTTCTATATTTCACTTGCATTTCAACACATATATCAATTATTCTATGCATGTATAATTCATACTTCGCTTATATAGCTTACACATCGCATGTACATGAGGTATACAACACGTGTGTAATTTATATTTCGCTTATATAATTTATACACGACATTTTCCATTCAAATTCATATAATTTAGATTTCTCACACTGGTTTTCGGAGTGCTAAAAATCGTAGATGACTCAGAAAAATCCGCGGTCTCTTCTATGTGGTAGAGAGATTTCTTGCGGTCCCGATGTTTCCTGTTTCATCGAATTTCATCAACACACCATAAAGATATGATTTTTCAAAGTGCAAACATGAAAAAGAACTCACCTTTCTAAGTGGTTCGAAACTAGGGTTGCGGTTTTCGCGAAAACCGAGGCACGATGGGATGATCGGAGGTGATGACGTGGAAGAGGGAGGAGAGGGGAGTCGGCGCAGGGTGGTTTAGGGTAGTTCGGTGGTCGGTGGCGCACGTGGCGGCGCTGGGAAGTGTCGGACTTCCTGGGCCTCGTTCTCGTCGATGGGGAGGAGGGAGGTGACGAGGGTAGGGCGGATTGGAAGAGGGGAGGCGGCGGCGTCGACTGGTGGTGGTGGCGGCATCGGCAGGGGGCTGAGGCGGCGACGATTTGGGGGGAAAGGGTTGAACGATTTCCGCCGTCGATCGGGGAAGAAAAAAAGGTTTTCTCATTTTTTTTATTTTTAAAATAATGAAAGGAAATTTTCCATTGGCCCGTGGTTTTATTATATTTTAAAATACTGTTTCTCCACACGGACACCAATTCACACCCAACAACTGTCGCCCCTAGCTAAATACCCCCATCCCGGACATAATGGGATATGTTTCGTTGGCCAATTCGACTGTTACAGTCAGTTATTTTTCAAATTAAAGTATAAAACATTTAATTTTAACTTCGAACTTACATTTCAATTTGCCAGGGCCACAAACTGATTCGAAAAATTCCAGAAAAATAAATCTAGCTATGTTTTGACGCTACGGTCCCAACAAAACTAGTTTCGTCGAATTCTGAGATCGTTTGAAAAATGGCCATTTTCTGGTCGATCTAATTTAACAGAAATTGACCAAACATATTTTCTTTTGCTACGCTCACATATTAGCTTCAAAAATTATGAAATTTGAAACCTAGTAATAATATGACATCCCGGACTCAACAAAAGTGGTTTTGTCGAATTCCGAGGTCGTTTGCAAAATATCAATTTTCCAGGGCTATATATATTTTATATAGCGACCTTTCTGAAAATTCATTCGGCCATAACTTTTGATTCCCGTTATGAAATTTCAATTTTTCAGATTCGTTAGAAAGGTATTCATAAAAAGATTTAACTATTTTTGGTTTCGCTAAAATCCGTTATATTTTCCACCCTGCACAGTCAATCAAAGTTTGAATTCAAATTTTCAAACCAACTCACTATTTCTAATTCACTATTTCATTGAAATATTCTATTTCAATTGTTCAAATTCCTTTGAAATACCCAATTTAAAAATTTTAAATTGGCTCGTATTTTCCGGGTTGTTACAATCTCCCCCACTTAAAACTTTTCGTTCTCGAAAAAGAAACAACGGTAAAATAGGAAACAAAATGTAAACGCAAAGTATTGTAAAGGTACCTTGCACTGGAGTTAGTCATAGATGTCCACTCTGCATTTGGGGTAAGCTTGCTTAATGCTTTACTCAGTCTCCCAAGTATAGTCTCTAGGATCACTACTCCACTGCACTTTAACTAAATGAACCTTTTTGCTTCTTAGTTCTCTAGTTTCTTTGCCAACAATCTTTAATGACTCTCTTCTGACTGCTAATTCTGGAGTTATGTCTATATCCTGTTGCGCTGCTTCTTCTACAACAAGATACGGATCATGCACATGTCTTCTAAGTTGTGATACGTGAAATACATCATGCACTCCAGGCAACCAATTTGGTAATCGAACCCTATAAACAAGAGTTCCAATTCGTTCAAGTATAGGAAAGGGACCAATGAATCTCGGTGCCAACTTCCCAGTTTTGCCAAATCTGATTACTCCTCTCATCGGCGAAACTTTCAAATAAACATGGCCACCAACAGCAAATGTCAAATCTCTTCTTCTAGAATCTACATAACTTTTCTGTCGGCTTTGGGCGGTTCTCAATCGCTTTTTGATGAAGTCGACTTTATCAGATGCTTCTCGAATCATATCGGGTCCTAACACAAGTCTGTTGCCAGGTTCTACCCAACATGCTGGAGATCTGCACAGTCTGCCATATAATGCTTCAAATGGCGACATTCCCAAACTTGCTTGATAGCTATTGTTATATGAGAATTCTGCCAAATGCAAGTGATCTTCCCACGACCCACCAAAATCAATTATACAAACCCGCAATAAATCTTCTAGAATTCTATTCACCCGCTCAGTTTGGCCATCTGTTTGAGGGTGATAAGCGGTGCTCATATTCAATTTCGTTCCCAATTCTGTCTGGAATGCCTCCCAGAATTTGCTAGCAAATATTGGGTCTCTATCACTGACTATGCTGATGGGAATTCCATGCAGCTTAACAATTTCTTTGAAATATATCTATGCTAGACTTTGAGTGGTTCTATTGGATCTGACAGGTATAAAATGGGCAGTCTTCGTGAAGCGATCTATGATTACCCAAATGCTTTCATTACCTTTCCTGGTTCACGGCAAATCATCTATGAAATCCATGGAAATCTGTTCCCATTTCTAACCTGGGACTTCCAACGGTTGCAGCAATCCAGCTAGCTTCTGTTGGTCGCTCTTTACTAATTGACAGGTAGGGCATCTGCTAACATACAAAGAAATATCCCTCTTCATTGCCTTCCACCAGAAAGTGCGTTTGATATTGTTGTACATTTTACTTACACCAGGATGAATGCAAAGTTTAGATTTATGGCATTCATCTAGCACTTCTCTTTTGAGCTCAGGAATGTCGGGAACACATATTCTTCTATTCAATCTCAGAACTACCTCACTATCTACTTGGAAACTGGAGCCTTCGCCCCTTTGGATCCTTCTTATCATCTCTTTCACAAAATTGTCACCTTTTTGAAGAACAGATATTTTATCAATCAATCCTGGCGTAATTATAAGATTGGCAATGATTGCGGTTTTTCTACTAAGCGCATCCGCTACAACGTTAGCCTTCCCCGCCGTATATAGGATATCAAGATCATATGCTGCAAGAAATTCTAGCCAACGCTGCTGTCTCAAATTCAGATCTTTCTGGGTGTATAAATACTTCAATGATTGATGATCAGTGTACAGTACAAATTTCTCGCCCAATAAATAATGCCTCCAGATTTTCAAAGTAAAAACAATAGCTAGCAACTCAAGATCATGAGTTACATAATTCTTATCATGCGGTTTTAGTTGGCGGCTTGCATAAGCGACTACTTGGCCTCTTTGCATTAACACTGCTCCAAGACCTCTAATAGAAGCATCTGTCCAAACCGTCAAATCCTGATTGCCATCAATAACGGTTAACACTGGAGCAGTTGTCAGTTTCGATTTAAATTCCTGTAAAGCTTCTTCACAGTCGGAAGTCCACTTAAATTTCTCATGCTTCTTCGTGAGCTTCGTTAACGGACCGGATATCTTCGAAAAATCCTTAACAAACTTTCGATAATAACTAGCCAACCCCATAAAACTTCTAACCTCTGTGGGTGTAGTGGGTTGTTTCCAGTCTTGAATCGCTGTTATTTTGCTCGGATCTACCGAAATCCCTTTCTTTGACACGACATGGCCAAGAAACTTCACTTCTTCTTGCCAGAAGACACATTTAGAGAATTTGGCTTTGAAGACGTTCTTTCTTAGAATCTCCAATACTTGTTCCAAGTGTTTCTCGTGCTCGGGTTTTGATTTGGAGTAAATTAAAATATCATCGATGAATACGAGGACAAATTTATTCAAAACTCCCCTGAACACTCTATTCATTAGATCGACAAAGTTTGCTGGAGCGTTGCACAGGCCGAGCGACATTACTAACCATTCATAAAATATGTCCGGACCTCTAAAAGCTGTCAAAGGAACGCACTCCTCTGCTATTCTCAATTGATGAAAACCTGTAGCTAGGTCCATTCGGGAAAATACTCTCGCCCCATTTAATTGGTCTAGCAAATCATCGATGCGGGGTAATGGATATTTATTTTTGAGCGTCTGTTTGTTGAGGTCTCGGTAATCAACGCACAATCGAAGAGTACCATCTGACTTTGGGACAAACACAACAGCTGCACCCCAATTAGAAAAGCTAGGTCTGATTAGACCCTTCCACAACAGTTGATGAGTTTGATCGCCTAATTCTTCTTTTTCCTTTGGAGTCATTCTCCTAATTGGATGTACCACTGGTCTGGCATTGGGAATTAGATCTATTCTGAATTCTATTTCTCTTTGCGGAGGTAAGTTTTCGACTTCTTCAAACACATCCACATAGATTCTGACAATAGGAATCTTTTCTCGGGAAGTGGGGATAACTTCTAATGCCGACCAAAATTCTTCTCTATCTGAATTCGAACCATGACATGGTACAGTAATATAACCAAGCTTCGTTCGAATTTTAACTATTCGTTCTGCACACTTTCCTTCGGCTTCGTATTTCGTTAACCAATCCAGCCCGAGAATGATATCGAATTCGGGAAAATCCATGATGACTAAATTAAACGGAAACTGGTATCGGGAGAAAAAGTAGGCACCTTACAACACGAACTGAGAATAATAGAACCCCCTATTGGATTATGAACTTCAACCGAATCCTTAAGCTTTCTCTGTTTTAACTTTAATTTGTGCACTGTGTTACTATCAATAAAACTACGCGACGCACCCATGTCAAACAATAAGGAAATAGGAATATTTTTAATTGTAAGGGTACCTCCCAAAACATCAGGTTTACCTGCTCCATCGGAAGCAGCTGGCCGGCTCGACCCGTCATACACGTGAGCTACTGCGGCCTTTTTCAGCAAAGGACAGTCTTTGACAAGATGATCCGTCTTGCGGAAATTAAAGCAGGAGCGAGGGTTCCGAGAACCCTGGCTTGAACCTTGTGAATTTGTCTTCTGCCTCTTCGGGGTTGCACACACATTAGAGAAGTGCCCCATTTTGCCACAGTTATAGCAGCTTCCTCTTGGCGGCTTGCCAGTCTGTGGTTTCGAGGATGCTGCTTGGCTTGACTCAGCTTGATTCACAGCAGGCTTGCGTTTGTTCCCGGCTTGGCTTTTAGCGCGATCCTGCTCCAGATGCCTTTGGTCAAGGTCTTCGTAGTTGCACGTCATTTCCACCAATTCATTAAATTCCAGTTTGACGTGGGCCATGGCTCTATCATGATACTGTCGTTTCAGCCCGAGGATGAACCTCTTATTCTTGGACTTTGCAGTAGCGACAAGCTCTGGAGCATAGGGTGACAACTGTGTAAATTTATTCAAATAATCCTGCACTGAAAGATCCCCCTGCTGGAGGTTGGCGAAGTCATCGTGCATTCGTTCTAAGGCTTGTTCTGGGACATATTTCTCTTTGAAGAGTTCTTTGAATCTGTCCCAGGATCTTCCAGCTTCTCTATTTCCGGCGGTGAGAGATTCCCACCATAGTTCAGCTTGTTCTTGCATAAGCCAGGCACCCATAATAGCTTTATCTTGATCTCCAAGCCTTAGGCCTTCTAGTATTTTCTCGCATGTTTTGAGCCATGCAAGTGCCTCTATTACTGTGCCAGTTCCGAGAAGGTCTTGCCTCCTAGGTTGTTGTATCTCTTAGCTACGCGGTCCAGCTCGAAGTATTGAGTGGCCGGGGGTTGTATCAAAGGTCCTTCTTCGACTGGGACTTCTCCCCGTCCTCTGCCACGGCCAGCACAGCCTCCTCTAGCGGCGGCTGCTCGGGTAGCCATTTTTCAAATTCTGTATAAGCAAGAAAAGAGTCAGCTTACAGAAACGATAATTTATTGTATGGTTAAGCAGAAAATTTTAAGGAAAGATAACGATGGACAGATCAGATTGTTTTTTGCTATTCTGCTTGGCTCACTCTAGGACTTTACTAGTCTTATCTCTAATGAGCTACTCGCCTTAGAATACTACTGATTCTAATTTGGCGAAGTGTTTAATGTGTTAGACTCCAGAACTAAGGTTAACCAAAGCTCTGATACCAGCTGTGACGACCCCAAAACCCCGTGACACGGTGTTAAGGATAATCATTGGAATATAACACATAAATCATCATTAGCAGATCACAGATAATAGCATAAACATAAAATAGGATAATTTACACACATATGACAGCGGAATCATATAGATATCACCACATCAGAGAGCACAGTGCAGGATACAACTTAGTGCATAATAATACATAATCAGTCACCATCGCCAGAGGCGGAATCATACATAAAAGAGTACACAAAATAAATATCAGTCTACATCGCCAATGGCGGAATCATAATACATATACTAAACTGGCGGAAAGAGTCAAAGTCAGCACGGTGTAGTCAAGCTTGGCCATGAGCCAAAAGGTGCACCAGATACCTGTAACTAGGCTGCCCGTGTGAAAATAAGGGCACCCGAGTTTGCAAGGTGAAACAAACTACGAGTCAGTCATGGGACTGGTATGAGAAATCTAATTAACTTATTAATAATAATAAAAAGGCAAATCAAAGGACCACGCCACTTTCGCGGAACGGGTTTACTCCAATGAGTGCTAGTGCATGAAATAAAGTAAATGATTAAATCATCGCAATGCTTTTTATTAAATAAAGCCATTATAAGACTCAGGTCCCATCACACAATGCAACGCAAGCCGGAGGATAGAGTTTTTACCTTATAATGGCCAAAAATGCTTCATACATATAAAACAAAAGTGATATTTTTACTAGTGCATATCTGTTCAAAAGCGATTTCAATCATAAATATCAATCATAGGCGGCATGAATGACCCATACCACTATGTCGCCATACCAGTAATACAATCACATTCGCATATTTCATATTGGAAATAGGATTCCATCATGAGTCGAGGCAAGGGGCAAGCTCCTCTCCGATTCGAGACACTCTAGCAATTGTCCCAGGGCCCCACTATGATCCTTGGAATCGGCTGGGCCGGTCCTCTCTTACTTTTGAGGATTAGTTATTCCTGAACACACGTTTCCTGGTCCTTACAGACCTATAATCGAGGCGCCTCGCATTCCAACAACCACACAGGTGAAAAGTATATATAATGTCAGGGCTGGTAGGTCACTGACACCACCTTAGCTAGAAAGAAACGTCGTGCTCGGTCCGTCTCCCGTTTTTGACTCATACTGGGGTGTGAGGCTCGCGAATCCACGTTATCCACAAAACAATGTCACACAGACCATGCTTTAATCATCAACCACAAGACTTTGCTTTGCAACAGAAGCCTTGATCATATGCCACTTAGGCGTGCCACACAGGCAATCCACTCCATGCGACTGATTTCTATCAATACATAACCTCTGAGCTCATACGCCTCAGAGAAGGGCGTTATGCAAGAGAATAAATTCTCCGCCGCCAAACAGATATATATTTAACAGAGATCAATTAGCACAGAACAAAATCCAATGTCAGACACACAGTCCATTTACCAGTCCGTTCTAGGTCTGAACGAATCCGGAGGCACCAATTCCTCGCATATCCGTACAATCAACCGTATGTCTGGACGACTACTACTTCAGCTCCTTCACGGTAGCTACTCCAATCACGAGCATCAGTAGAGCCCATCCATCCAATGTGAAGATCGTCGGTCTTCAATCGGTTTCGACTCTTCGACTTCTCAACGTCGATCGATTATTTGAAATGAGATGAACTCGGCCTTTTCAAATAACCCACGTATATTTAGATTTTCAAATCATTTTACTACATGGTTGGACTATTCAACATTCACATTTCAGTTCTTTAGTTATAATTTTCATGTTAAATACATTCAACCATCACATATCAAGCAAACACAACAAAATTGGTTTATTTCCACTCTATATCGTCTATAATATTTTATAATGATTTATCGCCATTTTTATTTATTTAAAACGGCCATATTTAATTTAACGACGATTCAGGTCGTGCCGATGAACTGGCGCTATTTTTCACTAAATTTGTTTTGCACATATCTGAAAATCTAACCGTTGGATCTTCACAAATTTTATATCATTAGAAAGATCATTTCAAAACGAATCCAACGGTTCCAGTTTTGGGAGAATCCGACGGTCGGATCTTCCACACTCGTCGTTTGAAGTTACGATTTCAAATTACGAACTACAGCGTCGTTATTCGATTTAATTTAATTATATTTATATATATATATATATATATATATATAAATATAATCGTTTCTGGCGCTGTTTTTCTTCAGATTTGAATTAAACATTCCAGACAATCCAACCGTCAGATCTTCCCAAAGTTGGTGCCGTTGGAAAGATATTCCCAAGGCGAACCCAACGGTTGCGGTTTCGGGAAAATCCAATGGTCGGATTTCCCGCACTCGTCGTTTGAAATCACGGTTTCAAAACACGAACAGCACGACCACGTTTCATTTTAATTTTATTTATATTTATATATTTATATAAATATAGTTCATTCAAAAACTCCTATATCGTTTTCACTTCAAATATTTCACTAACGCCTTTAAATTTTGGAAAATTTCGCCATAACCTCCTTTGTACGGGAGGGGCTGGGAAAATTCCCAAATAGCCACACGGGCGTCTTATGTCAAAAAGAAAAAGCCAAGCGGCTAGCCAACAGGCTCATAAAATCATCACCCAAACGAAACAGTAAATGCGTACCTATTTGTCGGGCACAAAATTTTTATCCCTCTTCTCTAGCCTCTTTGTTATAACCTGTTCAATAAATATGCATGTACATATATACAATTCTTATCACTTATCATTTTCCATTCTACTTCATATTTGATTCAATTTGGTTTAAAAACACCATTCATTCTAATGTTGCATGCATAGGCAAAAATCATATCATTAGCTAATTAATGAATATTTCAACTCATGCATATTTATTTGAACAAGTGGCTATTTTTAACACTTCACATTTCAAAATTGATAATTTTGGCGAACTAAAATATATTTCAACACATGACTATTTTATTTAGTTCCTATGCATGTTAAAAAATAATATTTCTTTCACAAATATTTATTTCAACGCTCGCATATCTTTAGCATATCACATATATGATAAAAATGATATTTTTATCATTTAAAATATTTATCCAACACATGAATGTTTTTAACACTTCATAGTTTCAATAAAAATGTAATTTTTATTGTTCAATCTTTTTATTCAACACATGAACTTTTCCAATACACACACTTCTCAACACATGAGCTTTTCCACACATGGATATCTTATATAAGTTGTTCATATAAGAAAGATGAAATTTTTATTGTTGAAACTATTTATATATATATAAGGCGAATATTTTACATACTTCATATATATTTTAAAAATGTGATTTTTATTGTTTAAACACTTCATTCACTCACACATGAATTTAATTTTCACACATCACTTCTCAACACATGAGCATTTCCACACATGGATATAGTTTCAACACATGACTTTAATTTCAACGCATGAAGATAATTTCAACAAATGAAAATAATTCTAACACATGAATATTATTCAAAATTTCGGCAGCATAAAGGCAGGGTAGTTAAAACCGGCACCGTCCCTAGCACGGCTCATCGCTCTACCTTAAAACCTCGCGGTTTTTGACAATGGGGATCCATGCATCTAATTCGCACGTAGGCGGCATGTTTTATTTTCACAATTATTTCCAATTCATTTTAATCACCTATGGGTATTTTTCAACCACAACCAAACAATATCAACCACAAACAATTATTCAACCATTCGCATTTTTCATCCAATATTTCACACCAATTCACAAAAATAAATATCGTCCATGGTTTGTGGACGAGGGGAGTATATATATATAGATTATAATTTCTATATTTCACTTGCATTTCAACACATATATCAATTATTCTATGCATGTATAATTCATACTTCGCTTATATAGCTTACACATCGCATGTACATGAGGTATACAACACGTGTGTAATTTATATTTCGCTTATATAATTTATACACGACATTTTCCATTCAAATTCATATAATTTAGATTTCTCACATTGGTTTTCGGAGTGCTAAAAATCGTAGATGACTCAGAAAAATCCGCGGTCTCTTCTATGTGGTAGAGAGCTTCCTTGCGGTCCCGATGTTTCCTGTTTCATCGAATTTCGTCAACACACCATAAAGATATGATTTTTCAAAGTGAAAACATCAAAAAGAACTCACCTTTCTAAGTGGTTCGAAACTAGGGTTGCGGTTTTCGCGAAAACCGAGGCACGATGGGATGATCGGAGGTAATGACGTGGAAGAGGGAGGAGAGGGGAGTCGGCGCAGGGTGGTTTGGGGTAGTTCGGTGGTCGGTGGCGCACGTGGCGGCGCTGGGAAGTGTCGGACTTCCTGGGCCTCGTTCTTGTCGATGGGGAGGAGGGAGGTGACGAGGGTAGGTCGGATTGGAAGAGGGGAGGCGGCGACGTCGACTGGTGGTGGTGGCGGCATCGGCAGGGGGCTGAGGCGGCGGCGATATGGGGGCTGAGGCGGCGGCGATTTGGGGGGAAACGGTTGAACGATTTCCGCCGTCGATCGGGGAAGAAAAAAAGGTTTTCTCGTTTTTTTTATTTTTAAAATAATGAAAGGAAATTTTCCAATGGCCCGTGGTTTTATTATATTTTAAAATACTGTTTCTCCACACGGACACCAATTCAAACCCAACGACTGTCGCCCCTAGCTAAATACCCCCATCCCGGACACAATGGGATATGTTTCGTTGGCCAATTCAACTGTTACAGTCAGTTATTTTTCAAATTAAAGTATAAAACATTTAATTTTAACTTCGAACTTACATTTCAATTTGCCAGGGCCACAAACTGATTCGAAAAATTCCAGAAAAATAAATCTAGCTATGTTTTGACGCTACGGTCCCAACAAAACTAGTTTCGTCGAATTCTGAGATCATTTGAAAAATGGCCATTTTCTGGTCGATCTAATTTAACAGAAATTGACCAAACACATTTTCTTTTGCCACGCTCACATACTAGCTTCAAAAATTATGAAATTTGAAACCTAGCAATGATTTGACATCCCGGACCCAACAAAAGTGGTTTCGTCGAATTCCAAGGTCGTTTGCAAAATATCAATTTTCCAGGGCTATATATTCTATATAACGACCTTTCTGAAAATTCATTCGGCCATAACTTTTGATTCCCGTTATGAAATTTCAATTTTTCAGATTCGTTAGAAAGGTATTCATAAAAAGATTTAATATTTTAGGTTTCGCTAAAATCCGTTATAGTTTTCACCCTGCACAGTCAATCGAAGTTTGAATTCAAATTTTCAAACTGACTCACTATTTCTAATTCACTATTTCATTGAAATATTCTATTTCAATTGTTCAAATTCCTTTGAAATACCCAAATTAAAAATTTTAAATTGGCTCGTATTTTCCGGGTTGTTACTATCTCCCCCACTTAAAACTTTTCGTCTCGAAAAGGAAACAACAGTAAAGTAGAAACAAAATGTAAACGCAAAGTATTGTAAAGGTACCTTGCACTGGAGTTAGTCATAGATGTCCACTCTGCATTTGGGGTAAGCTTGTTTAATGCTTTCCTCAGTCTCCCAAGTATAGTCTCTAGGATCACTACTCCATTGCACTTTAACTAAATGAACCTTTTTGCTTCTTAGTTCTCTAGTTTCTTTGCCAACAATCTTTAATGGCTCTCTTCTGACAACTAATTCTGGAGTTATGTCTATATCCTGTTGCGCTGCTTCTTCTACAACAAGATACAGATCATGCACATGTCTTCTAAGTTGTGATACGTGAAATACATCATGCACTCCAGGCAACCAATTTGGTAATCGAACCCTATAAGCAAGAGTTCCAATTCGTTCAATTATAGGAAATGGACCAATGAATCTCGGTGCCAACTTCCCAGTTTTGCCAAATCTGATTACTCCTCTCATCGGCGAAACTTTCAAATAAACATGGTCACCAACAGCAAATGTCAAATCCCTTCTTCTAGAATCTACATAACTTTTCTGTCGGCTTTGGGTGGTTCTCAATCGCTTTTTGATGAAGTCGACTTTATCAGATGCTTCTCGAATCATATCGGGTCCTAACACAAGTCTGTTGCCAGGTTCTACCCAACATGCCGGAGATCTGCACAGTCTGCCATATAATGCTTCAAATGGCGACATTCCCAAACTTGCTTGATAGCTATTGTTATATGAGAATTCTGCCAAATGCAAGTGATCTTCCCATGACCCACCAAAATCAATTATACAAGCCCGCAATAAATCTTCTAGAATTCTATTCACCCGCTCAGTTTGGCCATCTGTTTGAGGGTGATAAGCGGTGCTCATATTCAATTTCGTTCCCAATTCTGTCTGGAATGCCTCCCAGAATTTGCTAGCAAATATTGGGTCTCTATCACTGACTATGCTGATGGGAATTCCATGCAGCTTAACAATTTCTTTGAAATATATCTATGCTAGACTTTGAGCGGTTCTATTGGATCTGACAGCTATAAAATGGGCAGTCTTCGTGAAGCGATCTACGATTACCCAAATGCTATCATTACCTTTCCTGGTTCGCGGCAAACCATCTATGAAATCCATGGAAATCTGTTCCCATTTCTAACCTGGGACTTCCAACGGTTGCAGCAATCCAGCTAGCTTCTGTTGGTCGCTCTTTACTAATTGACAGGTAGGGCATCTACTAACATACAAAGAAATATCCCTCTTCATTGCTTTCCACCAGAAAGTGCGTTTGATATTGTTGTACATTTTACTTACACCAGGATGAATGCAAAGTTTAGATTTATGGCATTCATCTAGCACTTCTCTTTTGAGCTCAGGAATGTCGGGAACACATATTCTTCTATTCAATCTCAGAACTACCTAACTATCTACTTGGAAACTGGAGCCTTCGCCCCTTTGGATCCTTCTTATCATCTCTTTCACAAAATTGTCACCTTTTTGAAGAACAGATATTTTATCAATCAATCCTGGCGTAATTATAAGATTGGCAATGATTGCGGTTTTTCTACTAAGCGCATCCGCTACAACATTAGCCTTCCCCGCCGTATACAGGATATCAAGATCATATGCTGCAAGAAATTCTAGCCAACGCTGCTGTCTCAAATTCAGATCTTTCTGGGTGTATAAATACTTCAATGATTGATGATCAGTGTACAGTATAAATTTCTCGCCCAATAAATAATGCCTCCAGATTTTCAAAGCAAAAAAAAAATAGCTAGCAACTCAAGATCATGAGTTACATAATTCTTCTCATGCGGTTTTAGTTGGCGGCTTGCATAAGCGACTACTTGGCCTCTTTGCATTAACACTGCTCCAAGACCTCTAATAGAAGCATCTGTCCAAACCGTCAAATCCTGATTGCCATCAATAACGGTTAACACTGGAGCAGTTGTCAGTTTCGATTTCAATTCCTGTAAAGCTTCTTCACAGTCGGAAGTCCACTTAAATTTCTCATGCTTCTTCGTGAGCTTCGTTAACGGACCGGATATCTTCGAAAAATCCTTAACAAACTTTCGATAATAACTAGCCAACCCCATAAACCTTCTAACCTCTGGGGGTGTAATGGGTTGTTTCCAGTCTTGAATCGCTGTTATTTTGCTCGGATCTACCGAAATCCCTTTCTTTGACACGACATGGCCAAGAAACTTCACTTCTTCTTGCCAGAAGACACATTTAGAGAATTTGGCTTTGAAGACGTTCTTTATTAGAATCTCCAATACTTGTTCCAAGTGTTTCTCGTGCTCGGGTTTTGATTTGGAGTAAATTAAAATATCATCGATGAATACGAGGACAAATTTATTCAAAACTCCCCTGAACACTCTATTCATTAGATCGACAAAGTTTGCTGGAGCGTTGCACAGGCTGAGCGGCATTACTAACCATTCATAAAATATGTCCGGACCTCTGAAAGCTGTCAAAGGAACGCACTCCTCTGCTATTCTCAATTGATGAAAACCTGTAGCTGGGTCCATTCGGGAAAATACTCTCGCCCCATTTAATTGGTCTAGCAAATCATCGATGCAGGGTAATGGATATTTATTTTTGAGTGTCTGTTTGTTGAGGTCTCGGTAATCAACGCACAATCGAAGAGTACCATCTGACTTTGGGACAAACACAACAGCTGCACCCCAATTAGAAAAGCTAGGTCTGATTAGACCCTTCCACAACAGTTGATGAGTTTGATCGCCTAATTCTTCTTTTTCCTTTGGAGTCATTCTCCTAATTGGATGTACCACTGGTCTGGCATTGGGAATTAGATCTATTCTGAATTCTATTTCTCTTTGCTGAGGTAAGTTTTCGACTTCTTCAAACACATCCGCATAGTTTCTGACAATAGGAATCTTTTCTAGGGAAGTGGGGATAACTTCTAATGCCGACCAAAATTCTTCTCTATCTGAATTCGAACCATGACATGGTACAGTAATATAACCAAGCTTCGTTCGAATTTTAACTATTCGTTCTGCACACTTTACTTCAGCTTCGTATTTCGTTAACCAATCCAGCCCGAGAATGATAACGAATTCGGGAAAATCCATGATGACTAGATTAAATGGAAACTGGTATCGGGAGAAAAAGTAGGCACCTTACAACACGATCTGAGAATAATAGAACCCCATATTGGATTATGAACTTCAACCGAATCCTTAAGCTTTCTCTGTTTTAACTTTAATTTGTGCACTGTGTTACTATCAATAAAACTACGCGACGCACCCATGACAAACAATACAGAAATAGGAATATTTTTAATTGTAAGGGTACCCCCCAAAACATCGGGTTTACCTGCTCCATCGGAAGCAGCTGGCGGGCTCGACCCGTCATACACGTGAGCTACTGCGGCCTTTTTCAGCAAAGGACAGTCTTTGACAAGATGATCCGTCTTGCGGAAATTAAAGCAGGAGCGAGGGTTCCGAGAACCCTGGCTTGAACCTTGTGAATTTGTCTTCTGCCTCTTCGGGGTTGTACACACATTAGAGAAGTGCCCCATTTTGCCACAGTTATAGCAGCTTCCTCTTGGCGGCTTTCCAGTCTGTGGTTTCGAGGATGCTGCTTCGCTTGACTCAGCTTGATTCACAACAGGCTTGCGTTTGTTCCCGGCTTGGCTTTTAGCGCGATCCTGCTCCAGATGCCTTTGGTCAAGGTCTTTGTAGTTGCACGTCATTTCCACCAATTCATTAAATTCCAGTTTGACGTGGGCCATGGCTCTATCATGATACTGTCGTTTCAGCCCGAGGATAAACCTCTTATTCTTGGACTTTGCAGTAGCGACAAGCTCTGGAGCATAGGGTGACAACTGTGTAAATTTATTCAAATAATCCTGCACTGAAAGATCCCCCTGCTGGAGGTTGGCGAAGTCATCGTGCATTCGTTCTAAGGCTTGTTCTGGGACATATTTCTCTTTGAAGAGTTCTTTGAATCCGTCCCAGGATCTTCCAGCTTCTCTATTTCCGGCGGTGAGAGATTCCCACCATAGTTCAGCTTGTTCTTGCATAAGCCAGGCACCCATAATAGCTTTATCTTGATCTCCAAGCCTTAGGCCTTCTAGTATTATCTCGCATGTTTTGAGCCATGCAAGTGCCTCTATTACTGTGCCAGTTCCGAGAAGGTCTTGGCTCCTAGGTTGTTGTATCTCTTAGCTACGCGGTCCAGCTCGAAGTATTGAGTGGCCGGGGGTTGTATCAAAGGTCCTTCTTCGACTGGGACTTCTCCCCGTCCTCTGCCACGGCCAGCACAGCCTCCTCTAGCGGCGGCTGCTCGGGTAGCCATTTTTCAAATTCTGTATAAGCAAGAAAAGAGTCAGCTTACAGAAACGATAATTTATTGTATGGTTAAGTAGAAAATTTTAAGGAAAGATAACGATGGACAGATCAAATTGTTTTTTGCTATTCTGCTTGGTTCACTCTAGGACTTTACTAGTCCTATCTCTAATGAGCTACTCGCCTTAGAATACTACTGATTCTAATTTGACGAAGTGTTTAATGTGTTAGACTCCAGAACTAAGGTTAACCAAAGCTCTGATACCAGCTGTGACGACCCCAAAACCCCGTGACACGGTGTTAAGGATAATCATTGGAATATAACACATAAATCATCATTAGCACATCACAGATAATAGCATAAACATAAAATAGGATAATTTACACACATATGACAGCGGAATCATATAGATATCACCACATCAGAGAGCACAGTGCATGATACAACTTAGTGCATAATAATACTTAATCAGTCACCATCGCCAGAGGCGGAATCATACATAAAAGAGTACACAAAATAAATATCAGTCTACATCGCCAATGGCGGAATCATAATACATATACTAAAATGGCGGAAAGAGTCAAAGTCAGCACGGTGTAGTCAAGCTTCGCCATGAACCAAAAGGTGCACCAGATACCTGTAACTAGGCTGCCGATGCACTGGCGCTGTTTTTCACTAAATTTGTTTTACACATATCTGAAAATCTAACCGTTGGATCTTCACAAATTTTATATCATTATAAAGATCATTTCAAAACGAATCCAACGGTTCCAGTTTTGAGAGAATCCGACGGTCGGATCTTCCACACTCGTCGTTTGAAGTTACGATTTCAAATTATGAACTCCAGCGTCGTTATTCGATTTAATTTAATTATATATATATAAATATAATCATTTCTTGCGCTGTTTTTCTTCAGATTTGAATTAAACATTCCAGACAATCCAACCGTGGGATCTTCCCAAAGTTGGTGCCGTTGGAAAGATATTTCCAAGGCGAACCCAACGGTTGCGGTTTCGGGAAAATCCATTGGTCGGATTTCCCGCACTCGTCGTTTGAAATCACGGTTTCAAAACACGAACTGCACGACTACGTTTCGTTTTAATTTTATTTATATTTATATAAATATAGTTCATTCAAAAACTCCTATATCGTTTTCACTTCAAATATTTCACTAACGCCTTTAAATTTTGGAAAATTTCGCCATAACCTCCTTTGTACGGGAGGGGCTGGGAAAACTCCCAAATAGCCACACGGGCGTCTCATGTCAAAAAGAAAAAGAAAAAGCCAAGCGGCTAGCCAACAGGCTCATAAAATCATCACCCAAACAAAACAGTAAATGTGTACCTATTTGTCGAGCACAAAATTTTTATCCCTCTTCTCTAGCCTCTTTGCTATAACCTGTTCAATAAATATGCATGTACATATATACAATTCTTATCACTTGTCATTTTCCATTCAACTTCATATTTGATTCAATTTGGTTTAAAAACACCATTCATTCTAATGTTGCATGCATAGGCAAAAATCATATCATTAGCTAATTAATGAATATTTCAACTCAGGCATATTTATTTGAACAAGTGGCTATTTTTAACACTTCACATTTCAAAATTGATAATTTTGGCGAACTAAAATATATTTCAACACATGACTATTTTATTTAGTTCCTATGCATGTTAAAAATAATATTTCTTTCACAAATTTTTATTTCAACGCTCGCATATCTTTAGCATATCACATATATGATAAAAATGATATTTTTATCATTTGAAATATTTATCCAACACATGAATGTATTTAACACTTCATAGTTTCAATAAAAATGTAATTTTTATTGTTCAATCTTTTTATTCAACACATGAACTTTTCCAATACACACACTTCTCAACACATGAGCTTTTCCGCACATGGATATTTTATATATGTTGTTCATATAAGAAAGATGAAATTTTTATTGTTGAAACTATTTATATATATATATATATAAGGCGAATATTTTACATACTTCATATATATTATAAAAATGTGATTTTTATTGTTTAAACACTTCATTCACTCACACATGAATTTAATTTTCACACATCACTTCTCAACACATGAGCATTTCCACACATGGATATAGTTTCAACACATGACTTTAATTTCAACGCATGAAGATAATTTCAATAAATGAAAATAATTCTAACACATGAATATTATTCAAAATTTCGGCATCATAACGGCAGGGTAGTAAAAACCGGCACCGTCCCTAGTATGGCTCCTCGCTCTACCTTAAAACCTCGCGGTTTTTGACAATGGGGATCCATGCATCTAATTCGCACGCAGGCGGCATGTTTTATTTTTATTTTCACAATTATTTCCAATTCATTTTAATCACCAATGGGTATTTTTCAACCACAACCAAACAATATCAACCACAAACAATTATTCAACCATTCGCATTTTTCATCCAATATTTCACACCAATTCACAACTATAAATATCGTCCATGGTTTGTGGACGAGGGGAGTATGTATATATATATATATATATATATATATATATATATATATATATATTATAATCTCTATATTTCACTTGCATTTCAACACATATATCAATTATTCTATGCATGTATAATTCATACTTCGCTTATATAGCTTACACATCGCATGTACATGAGGTATACAACACGTGTGTAATTTATATTTCGCTCATATAATTTATACACGACATTTTTCATTCAAATTCATATAATTTAGATTTCTCACATTGGTTTTCGGAGTGCTAAAAATTGTAGATGACTCAGAAAAATCCGCGGTCTCTTCTATGTGGTAGAGAGCTTCCTTGCGGTCCCGATGTTTCATGTTTCATCGAATTTCGTCAACACACCATAAAGATATGATTTTTCAAAGTGCAAACATCAAAAAGAACTCACCTTTCTAAGTGGTTCGAAACTAGGGTTGCGGTTTTCGCGAAAACCGAGGCACGATGGGATGATCGGAGGTGATGACGTGGAAGAGGGAGGAGAGGGGAGTCGGCGCAGGGTGGTTGGGGGTGGTTCGGTGGTCGGTGGCGCACGTGGCGGCGCTGGGAAGTGTCAGACTTCCTGGGCCTCGTTCTCGTCGATGGGGAGGAGGGAGGTGACGAGGGTAGGTCGGATTGGAAGAGGGGAGGTGGCGGCGTCGACTGGTGGTGGTGGCGTCGGCAAGGGAGCTGAGGCGGCGGCGATTTAGGGGCTGAGGCGGCGGCCATTTGTGGGGAAAGGGTTGAACGATTTCCGCCATCGATCGGGGAAGTAAAAAAAGGTTTTCTCGTTTTTTTTATTTTTAAAATAATGAAAGGAAATTTTCCATTGGCCCGTGGTTTTATTATATTTTAAAATACTGTTTCTCCACACGGACACCAATTCAAACCCAACGACTGTCGCCCCCATCTAAATACCCCCATCCCGGACACAATGGGATATGTTTCGTTGGCCAATTCGACTGTTACAGTCAGTTATTTTTCAAATTAAAGTATAAAACATTTAATTTTAACTTCGAACTTACATTTCAATTTGCCACGGCCACAAACTAATTCGAAAAATTCCAGAAAAATAAATCTAGCTATGTTTTGACGCTACGGTCCCAACAAAATTAGTTTCGTCGAATTCTGAGATCGTTTGAAAAATGGCCATTTTCTGGTCAATCTAATTTAATAGAAATTGACCAACCACATTTTCTTTTGCCACGCTCACATACTAACTTCAAAAATTATGAAATTTGAAAAATAGCAATAATTTGACATCCCGGACCCAACAAAAGTGGTTTCGTCGAATTCCGAGGTCGTTTACAAAATATCAAATTTCCAGGGCTATATATTATATATAACGACCTTTCCGAAAATTCATTCGGCCATAACTATTGATCCCCGTTATGAAATTTCGATTTTTCAGATTCGTTAGATTGGTATTCATAAACAGGTTTAACTATTTTTGGTTTCGCTAAAATCCGTTATATTTTCCACCCTGCACAGTCAGTCAAAGTTTGAATTCAAATTTTCAAACTGACTCACTATTTCTATTTCACAATTTTATTGAAATATTCTATTTCAATTGTTCAAATTCCTTTGAAATACCCAATTTAAAATTTTTAAATTGGCTCGTATTTTCCGGGTTGTTACAATCCCATGCTACTATGTCGCCAATACTAGGCTCTACAAATAAAACCGCAAATGTCACGTATCGGAAATTGGGTTTCCATCTGTGAACCGAGGCAAAAGATAGTCCTCTACCAATTCGAGACTCTCTAGCCCGAGCCTCAGGACAAGTACTCAGTCAAGCACTTGGATCGTCAGGGCCGGTCCACCGATGTGGATTAAAATGCCTGAACACTGCGTTTCCCCACCCTTTGGGGCGTAAATGAGCCAACGAATGTCTCCATCGGCTTCACATAGTCACTGATATAGCCGACGCGCCTCGCAACAGCAACAACCACATAAGTCAAACTCGTCAGGACGTGTAAAACCACTGACGCCTCTTCTAACTAGAAGGAAACGCATGCCCTCCCTGATGTCCTCTCCCGTTTTTGGTTCACAACCGGGGTGTGAGGCTCGCGAATCAACGCTACACAAAGCTATGCCACACAGGCCGTGCTTTGATCATCAACCACAAGACTTTTCTTTTCAACAAAAGCCTTGATCATTTGCCACTTAGGCATGCCACACATGCAATTCACTCCATGCGATTGATATCCACCAATATATAACCTCTAAGCTCGTACGTCTCAGAGAAGGGCGTTAAGAAAGAGAACAAATTCTCCGCCGCCAAACAGATATATATTTAATAGAAATCAATCACACCGAATAAAATCCAATGTCAGACACACGGTCCATTTACAAATCCGTTCTGGGTCTGAACGAAACCGGAGGCACCTTGTACCTCGCATATCCATCGATCTCCAAGTACGTCTGGACGACCACTAACTGATTCCCTCCACTTGGGTGTATGGCCCAATCAAGATCATCAGTAACCTCCCAAACGACGTGAAGACCTCTGGTTCACCTTCGATTTATCGTCGTATCAGTTATTCAGAATGGAATAAACCCGGTCTTTCTGAATAACTCGTGTTTATATAATAAACAAGTGTTACACAAACACAACATACGCCTCATTCCAATTCATCAGTCACTAACCGTAAATTAGTAAGGGAACAATTCCCCAAATATTAACCCCGAAGGCCGAAACCAACATCAGATCAATACCCAGGAAACCATTCATCCTAACTAATCTACTGTTAGTTGCTAAATTTCACATTCTTAGGGATAGGTTCCCATTAATTTTATCAAAGATAAATTCCTTAAATTTATTCTTTAATCTTCTTTTGAATAACTATTCAAACCAAATTACGGTTTATCCAAACTAGCCGGGATTAACGAACCTTACCGAAGTAATCATTTGTTTTAATTTCCCAATCCCAACCTATTCATCCCATGAAGTAAAACTGGTAATACTTCATATCTACCACCACGGTGTTATCGGTAAATTCAATTACCATTTCACGTTCAAATCTAATTAAAGATTTAACAATCGCCTGGAGCAAAACTGGTGATACTCCATTCTCGATCATTTCAATCTAATTAAATATTCATTAAAAATCCACTTGGTTTTGATCTTCCTATCTTTAACTGGGTTAAAGAACCAATGTCATTTAAAACACAATTCGCGATAAATCCAAAATCACATTCCATTCTATCAGCCTTTAACCGTAAAATAGCAAGTGAGCAATTCCCTAAGTATTAACCCCGAAGACCGAAACCAACATCAGATAAATACCCAAGAAACCATTCAACTTAACTAATCTCTAGTTAGTTTCTGATTTTCTTAACTCAGTTGGGTCTAAGAACAGTATTATTGAAGATACCATTCACGATAACCCAAAATCATATTCCATTAATTATCGGGCTAAAGAACAAATGTTATTTAAAACACCGTTCACGATAAACCCAAAAATCAATTCAAATTCAATTTCAATTTCAATTAAATACCATTTAATTGGTACAGTTCATTAAATCTAAATAAAAAGATTTAATCTTTTTCTCAACTGGGTTTAAGAACAGTGTTAATGAAGACACCATTCACGACAAACCCAAATCACATTTGATATTAAATACAAGGCTCTGAATAGAAAATATATTGGCTTATATTCAATATCAAATTCTACGACCAACAATTATCGTATTGGAAATAACGATATTAATATATCTTTCAAATTCCCACAACAATATCTGTATCATCACGAAATCCAACATTGAAATATTCCAAAGACAATTTCGATTCAAATCCATTCCAATTCAATGATTGGAAATTCTGGTTTCTTTTAAAATCATTTCAAATCCAATTTATTTATTTAAAAATAAATAAATTATTATTCTAATTTAAAATTAGTTCACTTCGATAAAAATCTATTTTTATCTTTTCAAATACGGAGTTTTTCATCCCAATTCTTCATAAATCATTTCTTATGATTTTACACAAATTGTTACTATTTTTAATAATTTTATCAAGGCCCGTACAGTCGATTTCCATCAATGGTCATCGAACTGCACTTACAGCGACCTTTTCCAAATTTGATTTGGACATAATCCCAAATCCAACTGTTAGATTTCAAATCTCTAATATTCGTTAGAAAGCTCTTTTCGATACGAACCCAAGGTTCCGGTATTAGAGAATCCGACGGTCGGATTTCCCGCAACGTCAATTCGAAGTCAATGGTCGAAATTCGCGAACTGCCGCAGCGCGGCGCGTTCTATTCAGGCCATTATATATATAATATCAATATTATATATATTTCGTCAATTTCCTTTTAAAACGTATTTTATAAATCGTTTAAATTCGTTTTCAAAACGATTTCAACTTCCTTTTCAAATTCAAATCAAGATTGAATTTTTCAATATAAATTCATTTTAATTTCATTTCAAATCGATTTCAATTCAATTTCAATTCAATTCGAATTTCAGTTCATTTGAATTTAATTCGAATTTTGAAATCACTTTCAATATTCATTGAAAAATGAATAAAATCGATATAAATATCGTTCACGTCAAAATGGCGTCAATCTAATCAACACGGCTTTATATATTTCGATAACTTCGTTATTCTATTCAACAAATGAATATTTATTTATTTTTTCTATTCAACACATGAATATATACTTTCAATTCAACACATGAATTTATTTTCTATGTTGGAATGAGGCCCAATCAATTACCATATAATGTTAATTTTATGGATTTTCTACAACACATGTATATAATAGCAACGATAAATAATCAACCATCATCCGAGTGTACCACACAACTGCATAAGCATTAAATATTAATAATCAACACTTACACAGTCTGTCAACCCATCGATTGACATACAACTAAACAATCGGGATTAGTGTACGTCAAATATCATCCCAATACCCGTGTGGGGTTTCAAATCAATAAACACACATTTTATTTGTGCTGTTGGGCGATGTGTAAAATTTATCGTCCCAATCAATATCAGTCAAATCAGTGCATACAAAAAAATCGTCCAATTTGTTTATAAATATTTATTTTATATACACGTTAAAAATTATATTTTTAACTATAAAATATTTTCTACTATAAAATATTTTATTTCATTCCACATCACACAATCAAATTTCACAACACAGCAACCAAACAAGTCATCCATGGTCTGTGGATGACGGGTGTCGAGTGCTACTAAGCACCGTCTGCATCCTAGTATATATTTCAAACTAGAAATAAATTAAAGGTGAGGAGTTCTCACCGACTAGCTAAACCAATACACCGCGACTCTTCATATGTACAAAACTTCGTCATGCTCGCCTTTCATCACTTTCGTTGCCCGTATTCACTACATATATAAAAATCATATTTTTATCTTCATGCTTATATAAAAAATTATATTTTTACCTTCTTTCTCTTCGCTTTCATATGATTAAAAACCCCTCCTTTTCACGATTAAAAATCTAAACTTTTCACGATTAAAAATCTAATCTTTACTTGTATAAAAATCGTTTCTTTGCATGATAAAAATCGCTACCTTTCTAAGATAAAAATCGCTACTTTCTATGATAAAAATCACTACTTTCTATGTTAAAAATCACTACTTTCTCGTTAAAAAATCCGACCTTTCCTCGTTTAAAAATCCAAAATTTCAGTTGTTTAAAAATCTAAAATTTCAGTTGTTTAAAAATCTATAAAATCAAATTTAAAAAGTATATAAATTCAGAACTGTAAAGCTTACTATTTTTCTTCGGTTGCCGGAGTTCGTCGGGGCTGTGGTTGATAGGATTAGGGCTTGACGTCGAGGTGGAGTAAAGGGGGGCGGAGGTGGCTGGATCGGGCGTTCAGGCGGGTGGTGGCTCTTCGGAGAATTGGGCGCAGGCGGTTAGGGTTTGGGTGATGGCGGGTTTTCAGAAGGGGGTGCGGGTTTTCGAGGTCGCGTCTCGAATTAAAGAGGGGGAGGCAGAACGAGAGAGAGGGAGGCGACGAAGGAGAGAGGGGGGGCCTCACGCTGGCGGTGGCGCGCCTGAGGGCGCGGTGGCTTGTTGGCGGAGGAGCGAAGGATCCTCCCTCTTCTTCATTTTTTTATCTCAAGAACGATTTCTGATTGGAGAGAAAATGAATTGGGGGAGGGTTTTAAATGAAAAGTTATATATATTTTATATTATTTATATTCCATTAAACTCCAAAGATGTTAACTTTTTATTCGACTCAAAAAGAGACCCAACGACTGTCGTCCCTAGCTAATTACCCCCATTCCGAACTCAATGGGATATGTACCGTAAGCCGATTCGACTGTTTCGATCAGTTTCCATCAAAATCAAAATATAAATCTTTATATTGAATTTTAAACGCACATTTTAATTTACCGGGGCCATATACTAACTCAAAAAATTCCAGAAAAATATTTTCTAGCTTCGTATTGACGATACGGTCCTAACAAACTAATTTCGTCGAATTCTGAGACCGTTCGAAAAATGGCCTTTACCAGTCGATTAAAATCCATTGAAACTGGCCAAAAGCGTTTTCCTTTGCCACACTCACATATTGATTCAGAAAATTATGAATTTTGGAATATAGCAATAACTTGACGTCACCGATCCAACAAAAGTGGTTTCATCGAAAACTGAGGTCGTTTGCAAAATTCCCATTTTTAAGGGCCAGAATTCCATAGCGACTTTTCTGAATTTTCAACTGGACATAATTTTTTATCCCCGCTATGAAATTTCAATTTTTCGGATTCGTTGGAAAGATGTTCTCAATTAGATTCAAATATTTTTAGTTTCACTAAAATCCGGTTTATTTTGCACCCGGTACATTCATTTGAAGTTTGAAATTGAATTTTCGAACCACCGCGTCATTTTCAATTCCTTTTATAATATAAAATAAATATTTATATTTTAATAACGATTCAATTAAATATATACGTTCTATTTCTATTCAAAATGAATTTCTCGTCGTTATTATTTAAAATAATCCATTTTAAATATTCAAAATTCACTAAAATTGCCAAAATAAAAAATTTAAATTGGCTCAGATTTCCGGGTTATTACAATCTCCCCCACTTAAAACTTTTCGTCCCCGAAAAGGAACGAGGCCGAAAGCTGTTTAACTAATCAACTCAACTTTCACTATTTCCATTACTGCTTAAGCTCTTCAACTTTTCAGTTTCTAAGAACTTCTCAAATTTTTCAAAAATTTAGCTAACACCCTAAAATTTCGCCATAACCTCCCCTGCACCGGGGACTTCGGGATATTTCATATAGCCTCCAATGGCCTTCTTCAATCCAAAAGAAAAGGAAAAAGCCAATCGGCTCATAAAATCATCCAAACCCAAAGAAATACAATAAACATGTACCTATTTGTCGGGCAAACAATTTTATTCTTCTGCTCTAGCCTCCTTGCTATGACCTGTTCAATGTAAGTACATGTATATGCATGCATTTTCAAACAATTTTCAATACAGTTCAATATTCGGTTCAATTTGGCCTAAATTTACCGTTCATTCACATAATGGTTTAAAGGAATAATCATACAACACAACCATCAATCAATTAGTGAATTAGCTTTTCAAATTCATAATTTTGATATATAGTCAAAAAATCAGATTTTTGATGCCAAGTCACAACAATAGGCCCTATAAAATTTTGGTTCTCACACCAGTCAATAGGAAATATATAGAAATCCCACTTTCATCACTCGAACATAAATTCTGATGATGATCGATCAATCATCAGAATCATCTCCGGGCGACTACAGTGTGATTCTATATCTATCCAGTATATTAAAACTTCGAATACACGTTTGCAAGGCGTATATGCAAAATCTTTTTATATTGGATTGTCCAAATTAATTTAAAATAAATATTCAAATACGTATAAAACGATTTAAATTTCAAAACAAAATCTGTTTTCATTTTAAAAATATACTCTTCACACTTGTTCTAGGATATCCCATCTCTAACGAGTCATTCCCATTGGATACTACTAACCCAATCTCTGATGAATTCTTTCGTTTGGTTCTAACGTGTCCTGTTCTCGAGCTTTGTAAACCAAAGCTCTGATACCAAATGTAAGACCCGTAACTTCCCCGGTAAGGAAAGAGCGGATACTTTGAGAACAACACACAGAAGAACGCAAACAAAAGAACTTTCCATTGTTAATTACAACAATTCATCAGATTACAAGAATATACAGAGTATGAATAAATATTACACAGAAAATATCAGAGATTTAAACTACATTTTAATACATCGCAGCGAAAAATAATACAAAACAAACTGAAAGTAATACACGGATAAAGAGCTTTCCGAGTATCGTTCCAGCTGTAAATCAGGATCCTGTGAATATAAATCTGCAAAACCAAAACTACTAGTTGCCCGTGTCAAAATATGGGCACCCGGAGTTTAGGTTAAAACAGTAAACTCCAGGTCAGTCATGTGACTGGTGTGAGAACTAAAACAGTTATTAATCTTTATTTTAAAGTTAGGTAAATCAAGGGACCACGTCGTATAACGCGGAACGAGTTTCTTCCCAAGAATACCAGTGCATAAAACAACAACGCAATGCTAAATAAAGAACAATGAAGCTATTATAAGACCCAGGTCCCATCACACAATGTAACGCAAGCCGGAGGATAGGGTTTTTACCTTATAATAGCCAAAGAATGCTTGATACGTTTAAAACAGATTATTTCGATGGTACTATAAGTGTATAGTGTCAAAACAATTTCAATCATAAGTATCAATCATAGACTCCATAGTATCCCATGCTACTATGTCACCAATACTAGGCTCTACAAATAAAACCGCAAATGTCACGTATCAGAAATTGGGTTTCCATCTGTGAACCGAGGCAAAAGATAGTACTCTACCGATTCGAGACTCTCTAGCCCGAGCCTCAAGACAAGTACTCAGTCAAGCCCTTGGATCGTCAGGGCCGGTCCACCGATGTGGATTAAAATGCCTGAACACTGCGTTTCCCCACCCTTTGGGGGCGTAAATGAGCCAACGAATGACTCCATCGGCTTCACGTAGTCACCGATATATCCGAGGTGCCTCGCAGCAGCAACAACCACATAAGTCAAACTCGTCAGGGCGTGTAAAACCACTGACGCCACTTCTAACTAGAAGGAAACACATGCCCTCCGTGATGTCCTCTCTCGTTTCTGGTTCACAACCGGGGTGTGAGGCTCGCGAATCAACGCTACACAAATCTATGCCACACAGGCCGTGCTTTGATCATCAACCACAAGACTTTGATTTTCAACAAAAGCCTTGATAATTTGCCACTTAGGCATGCCACACAGGAAATTCACTCCATGCGATTGATATCCACCAATATATAACCTCTAAGCTCGTACGTCTCAGAGAAGGGCGTTAAGCAAGAGAATAAATTCTCCGCCGCCAAACAGATATATATTTAATAGAAATCAATCACACCGAATAAAATCCAATGTCAGACACACAGTCCATTTACAAGTCCGTTCTGGGTCTGAACGAAACCGGAGGCACCTTGTACCTCGCATATCCATCGATCTCCAAGTACGTATGGACGATCACTAACTTATTCCCTCCTCTTGGGTGTACGGCCCAATCAAGATCATCAGTAACCACCCAAACGACGTGAAGACCTCCGGTCTTCAACCACCGTCTTCACCTTCGACTTATCGTCATATCAGTTATTCAGAATGGGATAAACCCGGTCTTTCCGAATAACTCGCGTATATAATAAACAAGTGTTACACAAACACAACGTACGCCTCATTCCAATTCATCAATCACCAACCGTAAATTAGTAAGGGAACAATTCCCCAAATATTAACCCCGAAGGCCGAAACCAACATCAGATCAATACCCAGGAAACCATTCATCTTAACTAATTTACAGTTAGTTGCTAAATTTCACATTCTTAGGGATAGGTTCCCATTAATTTTATCAAAGATAAATTCCTTAAATTTATTCTTTAATCTTCTTTTGAATATCTATTCAAACCAAATTATGGTTTTTCCAAACTAGCCGGGATTAACGAACCTTACCGAAGTAATCATTTGTTTTAATTTCCCAATCCCAACCTATTCGTCCCATGAAGTAAAACTGGTAATACTTCATATCTAACACCACGGTGTTATCGGTAAATTCAATTACCATTTCACGCTCAAATCTAATTAAAGATTTAACAATCGCCTGGAGCAAAACTGGTGATACTCCATTCTCGATCATTTCAATCTAATTAAAGATTCATTAAAACTCCACTTGGTTTTAATCTTCCTGTCTTTAACTGGGTTAAAGAACCAATGTTATTTAAAACACGATTCGCGATAAACCCAAAATCACATTCCATTCTATCAGCCTTTAACCGTAAAATAGCAAGTGAGCAATTCCCTAAGTATTAACCCCGAAGGCCGAAACCAACATCAGATCAATACCCAAGAAACCATTCAACTTAACTAATCTCCAGTTAGTTTCTGATTTTCTTAACTCAGTTGGGTCTAAGAATAGTATTATTGAAGATACCATTCATGACAACCCAAAATCACATTCCATTAATTATCGGGTTAAAGAACAAATGTTATTTAAAACACCGTTCACGATAACCCCAAAAATCAATTCAAATTCAATTTCAATTAAATGCCATTTAATTGGTACACTTCATTAAATCTAAATAAAAAAATTTAATCTTTTTCTCAACTGGGTTTAAGAACAGTGTTAATGAAGACACCATTCACGACAAACCCAAATCACATTTGATATTAAATACAAGGCTCTGAATAGAAAATATATCGACTTATATTCAATATCAAATTCTACGACCAGCAAATATCGTATTGGAAATAACGATATTAATATATTTTTCAAATTCCCACAACAATATCTGTATCATCACAAAATTCAACATCGAAATATTCCAAAGACAATTTCGATTCAAATCCATTCCAATTCAATTATTGGAAATTCTGGTTTCTTTTAAAATCATTTCAAATCCAATTTATTTATTTAAAAATAAATAAATTATTATTCTAATTCAAAATTAGTTCATTTCGATAAAAATCTATTTTTATCTTTTCAAATATGGAGTTTTTCATCCCAATTCTTCACAAATCATTTCTTATGATTTTACACAAATTATTACTATTTTTAATAATTTTATCAAGGCCCGTACAGTCGATTTCCATCAACGGCCATCGAACTGCACTTACAGCGACCTTTTCCAAATTTTATTTGGACATAATCCCAAATCCAACCGTTAGATTTCTAATCTCTAATATTCATTAGAAAGCTCTTTTCGATACGAACCCAACGGTTCCAGTTTTAGGAGAATCCGACAGTCGGATCTCCCGCAGCGTCAATTTGAAGTCAATGGTCGAAATTAGCGAACTGCCGCAGCGCGACGCGTTCTATTCAGGCCATTATATATATATAATATATATATTATATATATTTCGTCGATTTCCTTTTAAAACGTATTTTATAAATCGTTTAAATTCGTTTTCAAAACGATTTCAACTTCCTTTTCAAATTCAAATCAAGATTGAATTTTTCAATATAAATTCGTTTTAATTTCATTTCAAATCGATTTCAATTCAATTTCAATTTAATTCGAACTTCAATTCATTTCAATTTAATTCGAATTTCAATTCATTTCAATTTAATTCGAATTTTGAAATCACTTTCAGTATTCATTGAAAAATGAATAAAATCGATATAAATATCGTTCACGTCAAAATGGCGTCAATCTAATCAACACGGCTTTATATATTTCAATAACTTCGTTATTCTATTCAACAAATGAATAATTTTTTTTTCTATTCAACACATGAATATATATTTTCAATTCAACACATGAATTTATTTTCTATATTGGAATGAGGCCCAATCAATTACCATATAATGTTAATTATATGGATTTTCTACAACACATGTATATAATAGCAACGATAAATAATCAACCATCATCCAGAGTGCACTACACAACTGCATAAGCATTAAATATTAATAATTAACGATTACATAGTCTGTCAACCCATCGATTGACATACAACTAAACAATCGGGATTAGTGTACGTCAAATATCATCCCAATACCCGTGTGGGGTTTCAAATCAACAAACACACATTTTATTTGTGCAGTTGGGCGATGTGTAAAATTTATCATCTCAATCAATATCAGCCAAATCGGTGTATATAAACAAATCGTCCGATTTGTTTATAAATATTTATTTTATATACACGTTAAAAATTATATTTTTAACTATAAAATATTTTCTACTATAAAATATTTTATTTCATTCCACATCACACAATCAAATTTCACAACACAACAACCAAACAAACAAGTTATCCGTGGTCTGTGGGCGACGGGTGTCGGGTGCTACTAAGCACCGTCTGCATCCTAGTATATATTTCAAACTAGAAATAAATTAAAGGTAAGGAGTTCTCACCGATTAGCAAAACCAATACACCGCGACTCTTCATATGTAGAAATCTTCGTCGTGCTCGCCTTTCATCACTTTCGTTTCCCGTATTCACTACATATATAAAAATCATATTTTTATCTTCATGCTTATATAAAAAAATATATTTTTACCTTCTTTCTCTTCGCTTTCATATGATTAAAAAACCCGTCCTTTTCACGATTAAAAATCTAAACTTTTCACGATTAAAAATCTAATCTTTACTTGTATAAAAATCGTTTCTTTGCATGATAAAAATCGCTACCTTTCTATGATAAAAATTGCTACTTTCTATGATAAAAATCACTACTTTCTGTGATAAAAATCACTACTTTCTCGTTAAAAAATCCGACCTTTCCTCGTTTAAAAATCCAAAATTTCAGTTGTTTAAAAATCTAAAATTTCAGTTGTTTAAAAATCTATAAAATCAAATTTATAAAGCATATAAATTCAAAACTGTAAAGCTTACTGTTTTTCTTTGGTTGTCGGAGTTCGTCGGGGCTGTGGTTGAGAGGATTAGGGCTTGACGTCGGGGTGGAGTAAAGGGGGGGGGGGGGGGGCGGAGGTGGCTGGATCGGGCATTCAGGCGGGTGGTGGCTCGTCGAAGAATGGGGTGCAGGCGGTTAGGGTTTGGGTGATGGCCAGTTTTCAAAAGGGGGTGCGGGTTCTCGAGGTCGTGTCTCGAATTGAAGAGGGGGAGGCAGAATGAAAGTGGTGCGGCGGCGCGCCTGAGGGCGTGGTGGCTTGCTGGCGGAGGAGCAACGGCTCCTCCCTCTTCTTCATTTTTTTTTATCTCAAGAACGATTTCTGATTGGAGAGAAAATGAATTGGGGGAGGGTTTTAAATGAAAAGTTATATATATTTTATATTATTTATTTTCCATTATATTCCAAAGATGTTAACTTTTTATTCGAACTCAAAACGAGACCCAACGACTGTCGTCCCTAGCTAATTACCCCCATTCTGAACTCAATGGGATATGTACCGTAAGCCGATTCGACTGTTTCGATTAGTTTCCGTTAAAATCAAAATATAAATCTTTATATTGAATTTTTAACGCACATTTTAATTTACCGGGGCCACATACTAACTCGAAAAATTCCAGAAATTTTTTTCTAGCTTCGTATTGATGATACGGTCTTAATAAAACTAATTTCGTCGACTTCTGAGACTGTTTGAAAAATGGCTCTTTTCCAGTCGATTAAAATCCACTAAAACTGGCCAAACACGTTTTCCTTTGCCACGCTCACATATTGATTCAGAAAATTACGAATTTTGGAATATAGCAATAACTTGACGTCACAGATCCAACAAAAGTGGTTTCATCGAAAATCGAGGTCGTTTGCAAAATTACCATTTTTAAGGGCCAGAATTCCATAGCGACTTTTCTGAATTTTCAACTGGACATAACTTTTTATCCCCGCTATGAAATTTCAATTTTTCGGATTCGTTGCAAATATATTCTCAATTAGATTCAAATATTTTTTGTTTCACTAAAATCCGGTTTATTTTGCACCCGGTACATTCATTTAAAGTTTGAAATCAAATTTTCGAACTACCGCGCCATTTTCAATTCCTTTTATAATTTAAAATAAATATTTATATTCTAACGACGATTCAATTAAATATATACATTCTATTTCTATTCAAAATGAATTTCTCGTTGTTATTATTTAAAATAATCCATTTTAAATATTCAAAATTCACTAAAATTGTCAAAATAAAAATTTTAAATTGGCTCAGATTTCCGGGTTATTACAAAATCAAACTAAAAGCTGAATTTCAAGTTCACATCAGTAATAAACTTAACATTACAAAGCAATTGAAGAGCAATTAAAATTAATGAGAACATGAATCGGTTAAACAAATATATTAAACTAACTCGCATTTTAGTTTCTCGGACTTCATTTATGATTTAAGGAGCCGTGCTTGAGCTGAAAACAAAAGCGGAAGTGGGATGGCGATGATCTAGTTTATGGATGAGGATGTGAAAACACGGGAGGGTGAACAATTGGCATGGCGTCAGAAATTAATGGCAAACCCCAATATTTTCAATGCCAACATTAGAAATATGATGTGAGAAATGAAACTCAAAACCCAGTAAAAGTCAGGGAAATATAACGAATCATAAAATCGAATTACTCTTTTGGAGGATCGACAGAGGAGGATATTTCTTCTTCGAGCCAAATACTCTTTTCATAAGGAATCGAATAAGAAATTTTCTAATTAGGTTTCAGCGCTCAGTGGAATGTAATAGAAAATAAAAGTAAGGTCGCTAAAATGAAACAATGTAAGTTGAAGAAATTGTCAAAGTGGAATTATCAAGATACAAGGAAAAGAAATTGGAACAAGCATAAATTGAGAAAAAAAGGAGCGTCAAATATGAAGGAAGGAAGACGAACGAGAAAACAACCGTATGTTATTGGCTCAAGAGAAATAGATTTTGGCTAGTGGCAGTATGCAAACCACTCTGACGGTCGGTCTGATAAAGAATGTGTAAAAGACGGTAACTACTTAGAGCATCTCCAGCAGTATTACAGACTGTAATATTACGATTCGTAATATTACGTGTAATACTGCGTAGAGGAGCCAACATGCATAATTGAGGTGTTGGGTTAGACGCCGATTTAATCAACGTCTAACATAAGACGCCATTTAATTCGATGCGTTATGGTCAGGCGCTAATTAAATTAGCGCCCAAACTGATAAAAAAATCCCAGTTAAGCTTACGTGCTGATAAAACCAGCGCGTTTCCATTGAGCGCCTATTTAAAAGGCACCTAACGAAGCACGTTGATAAAATCAGTGCTCGGGGCCAATTCAAAATTGGCCCCTGAATATTCGGGGGAAGAAGAACCGTTGGGGACCATTTTCTCCAAAATTACGAATTCAAGATCTGGTTGAGATGCTCTTAGGTGTGTATAGCATGAATCTTATTTGCATCTAACTATTTTATCATAACTATGATTTGATCACCTATTTGTTGTGGCCTATTTTTGTGTTTTTTTTTTCAAATTTGTTCAAGAGAGAATGTTCCCAAACGGAATTTCTATTGAATTAGAAAACCGTTAACACGAAATATCGTGATAATACCACAAGCACATGGCGTACAATTATTAGTACGTGGCGAATACGAGTCGATCCGCAGGGAAAGAAGTAATTTCAATCTTATTCAATCGAATTAAACCAAACTTTGGATTGCTTAAACTAACATAAACTACTGCTAAATATGAAATGAAAGCAATTTAGAGGCAAATCAACTCTCACATTTATGTAAGTTATCAAAAATACAATTTATGATCTCAATTAAGTGATATAAATGCAATATTTAAACCACTTATGATTCTCATGAAAATGGAACTAAAGCAAAACTATTTTAAGTATTGCCTATGAATTATTAACTAAAACTATAGACCATCAAGTTTTGTTCTAACTTTCATTTCTAAATTAATAACCACTTAGCAAATATTGATGTAACTTGTGTTCATATTGAATAAGAATAACTCAATAGCAAATGCAACATAAGCTATCAAACCCATATGTATAAACTTACATCAATATTCACTACCATGAAGCACATATTAGAGATCACAAATCATATAAATGTTGAACTTACATAAAGTTAGAGAGCATCATTACCCCTAAATCAAGGGATTAGCCACTCATATGTGTTATCATATAAACACATGTAAGTTTCAACATTAGAATATAAAGCAAAATGAAAGAAAAGCTAAGCAGAACAAGAAGAGAACTAAACTAAGAACATAAAGTAAATCTAAGCTCTGAACATAAAGTAAATGAACATGAAAGTAAATCTAAGCTATGAACAAGAATGTAAATCTATGTTATGAACATTAAAGTAAAGAGCATAGAAATTAAATTGCATTAAAACAAAGAAGTTATATAAAGAAAATGGCTAAGTAGCCATGGAAATACAAGAGAGCTTGTGCTCCTCTCAACTAAACTAAAGAAGGGGATAAAAGAGAAGAGTAAGAGAGAAAAATTACATGAACATAAAGGGAGTATATATGCATGTTACAAACCCTAAAACTCTAATCACTCATAATGGGAAATCCCCAAAATGCCCACTTCATGAAGCTTCTAATCCTTTCTTAGCCACTAATGAGTCATGTAGGATACATGAGACCTTTTGTCTTATTCAATTAGTCTTTAATAAGAAGCTTAAGAGAAAGAGGGTAATTTGAGAGGTGGGGTCTTCCTTGATCATGTACGAGAATTATTTCCTCTTCATTCCTTTGTATGCATGCATTTGTGCTCCGAATCTTCATGTGTATGCATTATTTATGCTCCAAAATTCCTATAAGAGACAAATACAAAGAACAAGTAAATGCAATCACAAATTAAAACATGCACAAGTGGCCATTTTTTCCCAAAATGAGTGATTATTTTAAAAATATTTAAAATATGGTTTGATCGTATAAAATACCCAAAAATGTCCATTTATTTAATTAAACAAGAATAAATATGTGAATATAAATGTTTATTTTTACATGCACATCAAATACCACCACACTTATCATTTTATTCATCCTCGAATAAAGAAAGAAAGAAAAAACTAAGATAGATCCGTTTTCGTAGGGAACACGATTGCATTGAGCGTATGCAACAGGCCGTTAAACCTCTGGGTGTCCCCAGTAGGACGAGTATTGTCTCGTGAGGGTTTTCAACGGATACTACCCACAAAATCCAAATGTTAAACGAAAAAAATATTTACAAAATGCATGATTATAAAATATTTACAAGTTGAATGCAAGTTTTTTTAAAAGGAGTATGTACAAATGGTTATTTACTTTTAAATTTAACACGAAGGAGTTAACACAAGTTTGGGTCGTCACTATGAAATTTAAGTCCATTACTAATCAAAACTTCAAACAAAAGTCGGTTATCATTACAAACTCCTCCAGCTAGGCTAGTTGTTTTGGTACAAACATAGTGCAAATACGAAATGAATTCTGTAATTGATATCAATAATCGTACATTGGCATCTTTATTTACTTTTGGTTAGCAAGATAGGTCAAATAAGTGAAGAGTGTGCTTGGATTTCAAAAGCTAACTCTCTCTTTATTACAAAATATTTACATTATTATTACTTACAAATACCTAGGTATACCACCCCTACACTGCACTACGACTTACGTGAGGGTCAGTAATCATAAGGTGTCCAACTCATAAAATGAGACCAAGGTATACTGACGTTGACTTTGTCAACAAGGTGTCGGAAAGAGCTTGGCGGGTTTGCACACCAACGCCAGATGTACCAGCAATGTTGGATACCCTTGGATTATTATATATATATATATATTCCCCTTTTTTTCTTTTTTTTTTCTTTTTACATAAGAGAGAGAGAGAGAGTTTAGCACGAATATCTTAGCACAACTTCACTTAAATGATCTAAAATGTTATCCCAAGTAATCTAAATCAACCATTCATTTAATCGATTACAATTTAGAAAACATTTCATACTCATCATCTACGAATCTCCCTATATACCAGTTACACTAAATTCGCTCATAATTCAAATTTCCTTTTGTTATCTGTTAAGAGAAGTAAAATTCCAAATATTTTAATCGTACGACCAAAATCGTATATTTACTTCATAGTGTCCATTAAAAGTAAATTAAAATGCAAATTTTTTTTCTTGAATTTTTTTTGAATGAAAATAGAAAAGAAAAGCGAAATCTATGCAAAAACCAAAATAAATATGAAACTCCCCCCACACTTGATTTTGACTGTGTCCCCACAGTCAACCAAAGAGGAAGGAGAAAAGAAAAGATTTTTTTTGAAAATATACGCTATATTTACAAGAGAAAAGATTTTTTTTACAGTATATCAGAAAATATGTTGAAAAGAAGTAAATGAAACGATCTTCTAAAGACCGATTCATTTGTCACTTCAAGTATGAGAGACTCAACTCAAGCTCGAAAAACCAAATCATAAAAGCTTTCGAAGTTAGACGTAGATTTGGAAAAACAAATGTCATTTTATTGAAAATCAAATGAGTTGCTTTATTTTCGATGATTTTTAGGGTAGATTGAATTAATGGTTGAAATTCATCTTTAATTTCACCAATTTGAATTTCAAATTTATCATTGAAAATTTGTTCAAAAATATCGATTTCAAAATCCAAATGGTGATTCAAATCTACTCTTTCACAATTCAACTCTTCTTCGAAAAGTCCAAAAAATTCATTTTCATTAAATTCATCTTCCTTTGAATTATTAACAATTTCATTACTTATATCATTTTCCAAGTCTAAAGTTGTTATTTTCAAATTTTCAGAAAAAGGAAGATTGAATTTTAAATTTTGTTCCACCCTCTAAAAAGAAATGAAATCCAAAGCAATTACCGTATTATTAACAACTTCGTTAAGATTGTTATTTTCAATGTCGAAAGTCGTTACTTGAAAATCGTCGATTTTGGTAAAAGATGGATTATCGTTCGAATCGTCACACGTTGGAACTTGATTTTGTTGTTCACGTTGTTTCAAGTAGGTTTCAAATAACAAATCCTTGTGATTATCGTAAATTTCGTTCATTTGCTCAACAAAATCAAATTTATAATTATTTACATGAGAATTTTCAATTTGAATTTGTTGAGAACAAAAATTTTCATTTGCACCATAATTGAAATTATTCCCATTTACAAAATCATTTGAAAAGTTATCCACATTTCCACTTTGAATTTGAAATTCATTTGGGGTTCGAAATTGAATTTGCTAGGGTTATAATCAAAACTATTTGAATTTGAATTTGGAAATGAGTTCGAAATTGATTCATTTAATCGTCGACTTTCTTCCACTAGAGATTGCATTATTTCAAGTCTTGAGGGTTGATCATCATTTTGATGTGCTTCAATTAAACATTGAATACTTATTTCAAGATTTGAGGGTTGATCATCAATTAGAGAATTTGGTGGTGTAAAATCAGAATTATTTTGAAAATTTTGAAAAGTCGGTGGTGCAAAATCCAAATTGTTTATACTATGGTTATTATTAAAGTATCCATATGAATTTGGTGTGAAATTGTATGGATTATATTGATTTTCACAACTATAGTAAAATCCGTGAAAATAAGGAAATTGGGACATTTTCAAAAGAAATGGTTTATTTTTTTAAAGAGAAAAGAAAAAAAATGTTCATAAAAGATTTTTTTTGTATTTTGGAATGTTTTTTTTAACAAAATACTTAAATAAAAGGAAGTTATATAAAGAAAATGGCTAAGTAGCCATGGAAATACAAGAGAGCTTGTGCTCCTCTCAACTAAACTAAAGAAGGGGATAAAAGAGAAGGGTAAGAGAGAAAAAATACATGAACATAAAGGGGGTATATATGCATGTTACAAACCCTAAAACCCTAATCACTCATAATGGGAAATACCAAAAATGCCCACTTCAAGAAGCTTCTAATCCTCTCTTAGCCACTAATGAGACATGTAGGATGCATGAGACCTTTTATCTTATTCAATTAGTCTTTAATAAGAAGATTAAGAGAAAGAGTGTAATTTGAGAGGTGGGGTCCTCCATGATCATGTATGAGAATTATTTCCCCTTCGTTCCTTTGTATGCATGCATTTGTGCTCCAAATCTTCATGTGTATGCATTATTTGTGCTCCAAAATTCCTATAAGAGACAAATACAAAGAACAAGTAAATCCACAAATTAAAACATGCACAAGTGACCATTTTTTCCCAAAATGAGTGATTATTTTGAAAATATTTAAAATATGGTTTGATCGTATAAAATACCCAAAAATGTTCATTTATTTAATTAAACAAGAATAAATATGTGAATATAAATGTGTATTTTATGTGCACATCAAATACCCCCACACTTATCTTTTTATTCGTCCTCGAATAAAGAAAGAGAAAAAACTAGGATAGATCCGTATTCGTAGGGAATACGATTGCATTGAGCGTATGCAACGAGCCGTTAAACCTCTGGGTGTCTCCAGTAGGACGAGTGTTGTCTCGTGAGGGTTTTGAGCGGATACTACCCACAAAATCCAAATGTTAAACGCAAAAAATATTAACAAAATGCAAGATTATAAAATATTTACAAGTTGAATGCAAGTTTTTTTTAAAGGAGTATTTACAAATGGGTAATTTACTTTTAAATTTAATACGAAGGAGTTAACACAAGTTTTGGTCGTCACTATGAAATTTAAGTCCATTACTAATCAAAACTTCAAACAAAAGTCGGTTATCATTACAAACTCCTCCAGCTTAGCCAGTTGTTTTGGTAGAAACATAGTGCAAATATGAAATGAATTCTGTAATCGATATCAATAACCGTACATTGTCATCTTTATTTACTTTTGGTTAGCAGGTTAGGTCAAATAAGTGAATAGTGTGCTTGGATTTAAAATGCTAACTCTCCCTTTATTACAAAATATTTACATTATTATTATTTACAAATACCTAGGTATACCACCCCTACACTGCACTATGACTTACGTGAGGGTCGGTAATCCTAAGGTGTCCAACTCATAAAATGAGACCAAGGTATACCGACGCTGACTTTGTCAACAAGGTGTCGGAAAGAGCTTGGCGGGTTTGCAAACCAATGCCAGATGTACCAGCAATGTTGGATACCCTTGGATTATTATATATATACATTCCCTTTTTTTTTTTACATAAGAGAGAGAGAGAGAGAGTTTAGCGAGAATATCTTAGCACAACTTCACTTAAATGAACTAAAATGTTATTGCAAGTAATCTAAATCAACCATTCATTTAATCAATTACAATTTAGAAAACATTTCATACTCATCATCTACGAATCTCCCTATATACCAGTTACACTAAATTCACTCGTAATTCAAACTTTCCTTTCGTTTTCCGTTAAGAGAAGTAAAATTCCAAATATTATAATCGTACGACCAAAATCGTATATTTACTTCATAGTGTCCATTAAAAGTAAATTAAAATTCAAATTTTTTTTCATCAATTTTTTTTTGAATGAAAAAAGAAAAGAAAAGCGAAATCTATGCAAAAACAAAAATAAATATGAAACTCCCCCCACACTTGATTTTGACTGTGTCCCCACACTTAACCAAAGCGGAAGGAGAAAAGAAAAGATTTTTTTTTTGAAAATATATGCTATATTTACAAGAGAAAAGATATTTTTACAGTATATTAGAAAATATATTGACAAGAAGTAAATGAAACGATCTTCTAAAGACCGATTCATTTGTCTCTTCAAGTATGAGAGACACAACTCAAGCTCAAAAAACCAAATCGTAAAAGCTTTCGAAGTTAGACGTAGATTTGGAAAAACAAATGTCATTTTATTGAAAATCAAATGAGTTGCTTTATTTTCGATGATTTTTAGGGTAGATTGAATTAATGGTTGAAATTCATCTTTAATTTCACCAATTTGAATTTCAAATTTATCATTGAAAATTTGTTCAAAAATATCGATTTCAAAATCCAAATGGTGATTCAAATCTACTCTTTCACAATTCAACTCTTCTTCGAAAAGTCCAAAAAATTCATTTTCATTAAATTCATCTTCCTTTGAATTATTAACAACTTCATTACTTATATCATTTTCCAAGTCTAAAGTTGTTATTTTCAAATTTTCAGAAAGAGGAAAATTGAATTTTAAATTTTGTTCCACCCTCTCAAAAGAAATGAAATCCAAAGCAATTACCGTATTATTAACAACTTCGTTAAGATTGTTATTTTCAATGTCGAAAGTCGTTACTTGAAAATCATCGATTTTGGTAAAAGATGGATTATCGTTCGAATCGTCACACGTTGAAACTTGATTTTGTTGTTCACGTTGTTTCAAGTAGGTTTCAAATAACAAATCCTTGTGATTATCGTAAATTTCGTTTATTTGCTCAACCAAATCAAATTTATAATTATTTACGTGAGAATTTTCAATTTGAAATTGTTGAGAACAAAATTTTTCATTTGCACCATAATTGAAATTATTCCCATTTACAAAATCATTTGAAAAGTTATCCACATTTCTATTTTGAATTTGAAATTCATTTTGGGGTTCGAAATTGAATTTGCTAGGGTTATAATCAAAATTATATGAATTTTAATTTGGAAATGAGTTCAAAATTGATTCATTTAATCGTCGACTTTCTTCCACTAGAGATTGCATTATTTCAAGTCTTGAGGGTTGATCATCATTTTGACGTGCGTCAATTAAAGGTTGAATACTTATTTCAAGATTTGAGGGTTGATCATCATTTTGAAAATTTGGTGGTGTAAAATCAGGATTATTTTGAAAATTTTGAAAAGTCGGTGGTGCAAAATCCAAATTGTTTGTACAATAGTTGTTATTAAAGTATCCACATGAATTTGGTGTGAAATTGAATGGATTATATTGATTTTCACAACTATCGTAAAATCCGTGAAAATAAGGAAATTGAGACATTTTCAAAAGAAATGGTTTATTTTTTTAAAGAGAAAAGATAAAATATTCACAAAAGTTTTTTTTTTTTTGTATTTTGGAATGTTTTTTTTAAACAAATTACTTAAATAAAAAGAAGTTATATAAAGAAAATGGCTAAGTAGCCATGGAAATACAAGAGAGCTTGTGCTCCTCTCAACTAAACTAAAGAAGGGGATAAAAGAGAAGAGTGAGAGAGAAAAAAATACATGAACATAAAGGGGGTATATATGCATGTTACAAACCCTAATCACTCATAATAGGAAATCCCCAAAATGACCACTTCATGAAGCTTCTAGTCCTCTCCTAGCCACTAATGAGTCATGCATGATGCATGATACCTTTTGTCTTATTCAATTAGTCTTTAATAAGAAGATTAAGAAAAAGAGGGTAATTTGAGAGGTGGGGTCCTCCATGATCATGTATGAGAATTATTTCCTCTTCATTCCTTTGTATGCATGCATTTGTGCTCCAAATCTTCATGTGTATGCATATTTATGCTCCAAAATTCCAATAAGAGACAAATACAAAGAACAAGTAAATCCACAAATTAAAACATGCACAAGTGACCATTTTTTCCTAAAATGAGTTATTATTTTGAAAATATTTAAAGTATTGTTTGATCGTATAAAATATCCAAAAATGTTCATTTATTTAATTAAACAAGATAAATATGTGAATATAAATGTGTATTTTTACGTGCACATCAAATAATCCCACACTTATCTTTTTATTCGTCCTCGAATAAAGAAAGAAAAAAAAACTAAGATAGATCTGTTTTCGTTGGGAACACGATTGCATTGAGGGTACGCAACAAGCCGTTAAACCTCTAGGTGTCCCCAGTAGGACGAGTGTTGTCTCGTGAGGGTTTTCAACGGATACTACCCACAAAATCCAAATGTTAAACACAAAAAATATTTACAAAATGCAAGAATATAAAATATTTACATGCTGAACACAAGTATTTTTTAAGGGAGTATTTACAAATGGGTAATTTACTTTTAAATTTAATACGAAGGAGTTAACACAAGTTTGGGTCGTCACTATGAAATTTAAGTCCATTACTAATCAAAACTTCAAACAAAAGTCGGTTATCATTACAAACTCCTCCAGCTTGGCCAGTTGTTTTGGTAGAAACATAGTGCAAATATGAAATGAATTCTGTAATCGATATCAATAATCGTACATTGGCATCTTTATTTACTTTTTTGGTTAGCAAGTTAGGTCAAATAAGTGAAGAGTGTGCTTGGATTCCAAATGCTAACTCTCTCTTTATTACAAAATATTTACATTATTATTATTTACAAATACCTAGGTATACCACCCCTACACTGCACTACGACTTACGTGAGGGTCGGTAATCCTAAGGTGTCCAACTCATAAAATGAGACCAAGGTATACCGACGCTGACTTTGTCAACAAGGTGTCGGAAAGAGCTTTGCGGGTTTGCACAGCAACGCCAGATGTACCAGTAATGTTGGATACTCTTGGATTATTATATACATACATTACCTTTTTTTTCCTTTTTTTTCTTTTTACATAAGAGAGAGAGAGTTTAGCGAGAATATCTTAGCACAACTTCACTTAAACGATCTAAAATGTTATCGCGAGTAATCTAAATTAACCATTCATTAAATCGATTACAATTTAGAAAACATTTCATACTCATCATCTACGAATCTCCCTATATACCAGTTACACTAAATTCACTCATAATTCAAACTTTCCTTTCGTTATCCGTTAAGAGAAGTAAAATTCCAAATATTTTAATCGTACGACCAAAATCGTATATTTACTTCATAGTGTCCATTAAAAGTAAATTAAAATGCAAATTTTTTTTTGAATTTTATTTTCAATGAAAAAAGAAAAGAAAAGCGAAATCTATGCAAAAACCAAAATAAATATGAAACTCCCCCCACACTTGATTTTGAATGTGTCCCCACAGTCAACCAAAGTGGAAGGAGAAAAGAAAAGATTTTTTTTTGGAAATATACGCTATATTTACAAGAGAAAAGATTTTTTTACAGTATATCAGAAAATATATTGGCGAGAAGTAAATGAAACGATCTTCTAAAGACCGGTTCATTTGTCTCTTCAAGTATGAGAGACACAACTCAAGCTCGAAAAACCAAATCGTAAAAGCTTTCGAAGTTAGACGTAGATTTGGAAAAACAAATGTCATTTTATTGAAAATCAAATGAGTTGCTTTATTTTCGATGATTTTTAGGGTAGATTGAATTAATGGTTGAAATTCATCTTTAATTTCACCAATTTGAATTCCAAATTTATCATTGAAAATTTGTTCAAAAATATCGATTTTAAAATCCAAATGGTGATTCAAATCTACTCTTTCACAATTCAACTCTTCTTCGAAAAGTCCAAAAAATTTGTTTTCATTAAATTCATCTTCCTTTGAATTATTAACAGCTTCATTACTTATATCATTTTCCATGTCTAAAGTTGTTATTTTCAAATTTTCAGAAAAAGGAAGATTGAATTTTAAATTTTGTTCCTCCCTCTCAAAAGAAATGAAATCCAAAGCAATTACCGTATTATTAACTACTTCGTTAAGATTGTTATTTTCAATGTCGAAAGTCGTTACTTGAAAATCATCGATTTTGGTAAAAGATGGATTATCGTTCGAATCGTCACACGTTGAAACTTGATTTTGTTGTTCACGTTGTTTCAAGTAGGTTTCAAATAACAAATCCTTGTGATTTTCGTAATTTTCGTTCATTTGCTCAACCAAATGAAATTTATAATTATTTACATGAGAATTTTCAATTTGAAATTGTTGAGAACAAAATTTTTCATTTGCACCATAATTGAAATTATTCCCATTTACAAAATCATTTGAAAAGTTATCCACATTTCCATTTTGAATTTGAAATTCATTTTGGGGTTCGAAATTGAATTTGCTAGGGTTATAATCAAAATTATATGAATTTGAATTTGGAAATGAGTTCAAAATTGATTCATTTAATCGTCGACTTTCTTCCACTACAGATTGCATTATTTCAAGTCTTGAGGGTTGATCATCATTTTGACGTGCTTCAATTAAAGATTGAATACTTATTTCAAGATTTGAGGGTTGATCATCATTTTGAAAATTTGGTGGTGTAAAATCAGGATTATTTTGAAAATTTTGAAAAGTCGGTGGTGCAAAATCCAAATTGTTTGTATAATAGTTGTTATTAAAGTATCCACATGAATCTGGTGTGAAATTGAATGGATTATATTGATTTTCACAACTATCGTAAAATCCGTGAAAATAAGGAAATTGAGACATTTTCAAAAGAAATGGTTTATTTTTTTAAAGAGAAAAGAAAAAAAATATTCACAAAAGTATTTTTTTGTATTTTGGAATGTTTTTTTTAAACAAAATACTTAAATAAAAAGAAGTTATATAAAGAAAATGGCTAAGCAGCCATGGAAATACAAGAGAGCTTGTGCTCCTCTCAACTAAACTAAAGAAGGGGATAAAAGAGAAGAGTGAGAGAGAGAAAAATACATGAACATAAAGGGGGTACATATGCATGTTACAAACCCTAAAACCCTAATCACTCATAATGGGAAATCCCCAAAATGCCCACTTCATGAAGCTTCTAATCCTCTCTTAGCCACTAATGAGTCATGCAGGATGCATGAGACCTTTTGTCTTATTCAATTAGTCTTTAATAAGAAGATTAAGAGAAAGAGGGTAATTTGAGAGGTGGGGTCCTCCATGATCATGTATGAGAATTATTTCCTCTTCATTCCTTTGTATGCATGCATTTGTGCTTCAAATCTTCATGTGTATGCATATTTGTGCTCCAAAATTCCTATAAGAGACAAATACAAAGAACAAGTAAATGCAATCACAAATTAAAACATGCACAAGTGGCCATTTTTTCCCAAAATGAGTGATTATTTTAAAAATATTTAAAATATGGTTTGATCGTATAAAATACCCAAAAATGTTCATTTATTTAATTAAACAAGAATAAATATGTGAATATAAATGTGTATTTTTACATGCACATCAGATAAACTGACCAAAGTCGTAAAACCCTCCCTAGTGCACGTAGCCTAATCCGTGAGCACCACATAAGTGGCTGATCTTAGCGTATGCACATGGTAAGCTCTTAGCATGTCATTTCGGGTTTCAAACTCACGTCACTGTTACCATGGCGTCAAGTTCTTAATCGCTGGGCTACTGCTCAACTATTGTTATAACTTTAAAAGTGCTCTACTTTTATTTTGGATCGCTTTAAAAATAATATAACCTTAAGCAAAGTTATAAATTTCGAAAATAAAGAAATTATAGAAAGTGCATAGGTATAGGAAAAATTAAGTACTAAAGACCTTCATTCTGGTTCATCATATATTACTTCATTAATTCTATAAACATTGAATTAATATCTAATTTCCACCCTACGTTACCTCGCTTTTGTTCATTTCTTATGCCAAAAGTATAACTCCATGAAACAAAGGCATAGTTCAATCATAATTTTATAAATATTGTATACATTAGCATGCCTTAAGTCATGTTTTAAGCTTAATAATTTTAACAGATCAATGTAATTTTCCCTTCCCCAGAACTGTACTCTAGTTTTTCCTTTAACTGCATTTGTTATGATATTGTTGACTATATATAGGGTGCGTTCTTAACGAACGTGAGCGTGGCATTTGAGCGTGCCATTTGAGCGTGGTACTGTAGCGAAGGGGAATTGTGTTTTTAGCGACGAACGGGGTATTTGAGCGTGGTATTTAATTGTTAAATTAGTGGTTTTGATTTAATTAAATTCTAATTGCATCAAACTATAACGACAACATATTTCATAACACGACCACGTTTTTCATAAAACGTAAAGAACACAACGGTACTGGAATTAAAACAAATACATGAAAATCTACAATAAACGACGATGAGGTAATAAGTTCAACTCCGATGAAATAAAGGCACATAAGCCCTCATCGCTAAGCTCCTGAGCAATATCAACATTTCGCTCATCGTTGCGAAAAATCGTCAGAATCTCCCAAAGATCCACACACGTCCCCGATCTCCGAACAAGCTCCAAACAACGAGCAGCAAGCTGTCTCGTATGGTCGGTCACCCACGAGCTGGCACGCTCTGCCTGTCTGCGCTTAGAGGGCTGACCAGACGGTGGATCGCCCGAAGCCATCCAACCAGTATAGAAACTCGCGTCCCCGGGGGAGAAAGAACCAGCTGCTGCAGGCGCTGGTGGAGGTGCTGGTGCAGTAGGAGGCGCAACCTGAGGAATCGGATACACACAAGTATCTTTCCGCAAACAACCCTCGAACATAATGTCCTGCTCTCGAAACTTCATCGGCGAGTGCTTCCTAAATTTTCTGAATCGTCTGCCACCGCCGGTACTCCAAAATTCATCAGGATCGTCTAGATAATCGAACTCTGCATTCCATACACCCCCAGGTGTTCTAAGCAGCATGTCCCAATCACGAAAAGCTCGCTTTATGTTATCCCTTTTGTTTTTAATCTGGTTTTCTGTGAACTCCAGATTAAAACGGTTGTTCATTGTTGTTGCGACTGTTGCGTAGAACCCACTGACGCTTGTATCGCGCTCCGCTATGAACTCAACGCAAACATCTATGAAAGCGGACTCCCGGTTGTCCGTCCAATTCGCAAAAGGCTGCGAGGTAGCAGTGGTGGAAGTGGAAGCCATCTGCGTAAAATAAAAAAATTCGAAAAAATATATATGGTAGAGAATTGAAAAATAAACCCAACTATAAAAAAAATTACCGTTTTTGCAGCTCAAAATTGCTCAAAAAATTCGAAATATGGGGTAAAAGGGGAGAGGTTTCGGGTTGGAATGAGGAGGAAAAGGGGGGGGGGGTTCGTTCTTATAGCCAGCGAAACGATACGTTGGAAAATTAACCGTTGGCGTCCGACGCGTTGGATGCCAACGGCTACTTTTCCAACGTTCGAGAATCGTGGAATCTGGAAGGGGTAAAATGTGCTGCGTCCAACGCGTCGGACGCGTCTAACGCCAAAAAAAAAAATGAGTATGCCAAATTTTGGCTGCGAATGCACCCATAACGTCCAACATCTAGTCTGCCTTAACTGTTTGAAGCATGGAGTATAAAGAACAAATATTTAACTAGTATATTTAAATAGACTATCTAAAGTTAGTACCTAAATCAAATCCCATTTTCCTTTTCAATCATATACAACCATTAAATAACATAAAGACTGAAAAATGTTCATGTTCGTTCATAGGACTTAAAAAATATAATATTGAAATTAAAACACGTAATACAACACAATTAGATGTAAATTAACGATGGTGCGATCACCAGAGCAGAAGATTCTTAAACTTTTTATTGATTCACCCATAGCATAAAGTACATAATGGGTTGCTTAACAAACCATAATTTTGAAGATGAAGTTACACCATGCATAAACTGGTTTATTTGTGGGATAGATGTTGGGGGCCACACATATGTTCGCATCCACTGTTGCATTCCTTTTCGTCTGAATAACACCTCTGCGGAAACCCACACCAGTATGTTCCTGTTTTATTCTTTCCATCCACAGGGTTTTCGCACTCTTTGTACATACAACAACCATGTACTCTGCGCCTAAGTCTTCCGCTGACCGTATGAACTCCACCATCTATTTTTACAACACCACCAAAAAAACAGTTGTTGATTAATCATCCATATAATGATAGCTATTTTATGAATAAAATCAATAAAAGAATTTGTAAAGTTTACAAGGCATGATGACAAACAGAAGCAAGAGGAGAACAAGGCAATAATTAGCGTTCTTCTTCATGCTGAAAATACCAAGATTTGTTTTAATGAAATATAGGTATCATTCTTTGGGTATATATACTAGATGGAATTACACCAATATCTTACTAACTAATTAGCTACATTGGGTTTAATCATGCATCTTCAGTAATACATGGATTCTAGTACATCAATTACTTTCCTACACTAGTTTTTTCAATGAATGAACATTATAATCAAGAGCATTGAATGCTAGAGATAAAATAAAAGGATATTTATGCATATCTATTGCCTTTAATGAGAACAAATCATGCCCTTCGGTTTAATAATCTCATATAGTCATTAATTTGTCAATTTATTTGATATTTATTATTATATACTAGTAATCAGTAGTGACAACTAAGTCTACTGTGAAACCATGGGAACTTGTTGATTTTAATAAAAATATGTGTTAAGAGTACTCATCTCGGACAGTACGCTTGTATATGACCGAACCTATTGTTTCTGTTTGCTATTACCCAAAATCAAAATTGTAGTTCTAGGTGGGTTGAACTCGCAACTATCAGGTCTGTTACCACTAAACCAATATGTCAGTACAAATCATGATCACCCGAAACTAATTACATAATAATAATAGAAGAACTCGACTTTTTTACTCTCAGATGTTGACACTAATACATCCACGGTATTCCACATGTGGAACCTCAAAGTGTCGAAAATCAAATTGTTAGAAGATGAAAGAAAAAAAGAGCAGAATCTCACAATCGCAGCGAATAATATATAATACACCTTTGTTTTGTAGCACCCCAACTCATTGATGAGCTACACCAATCCAAATCCAGCAAGAATTTATAGATGTTCAATCTGTTAGATCTCTTTATAATCCACAGTTGTATTACAAACAAATGGTAACAAATTCAATGTTACTGATTTATGCAACAATTGTCACGTCAGTCTGTGTTTATAGCAACAACAGAAAGCACGACTGATTGTGCAGCGGATTGAAGTAGTACAGAACCATTTCCAATAGAAGAAATAAGAATATAAATGTTTCAAACAGAAAGGAAAAAGAAAAGTAATGTCCCAGTCCAGAAATGTTTTTGTTTTCTTGAAACAATATTGCCGTCGTATGCACCAATTCACGTAGTAGAAATTTATTTTCCAGGATAAAGCGAACCAACTCCGCAGCGTAGTGTCAGCAAACGGAGCTCTGGCGAACTGAAGAAAATTACAGAAACTAAATAGGAGAAATTACGTTGAAGAAGAAGAAGCAATGCAAGCAGATCTAAAAGGTGAATTCTGTCTTGTTTTGAGCAGTGTATTTATAGGTTGGAGGAGTGCCTATTCGTATGCATTAGTAACCGACAGAACTGGAAAGGTTGCAACTCTTTAACCACCCGGTTATTAATGTGCGTACGTTATGAATTTAAACGGTTGTACTTATTCAGCCAGTAGACATGACTTTCAAAATCTGGACTGAACAGACACACCTTTGAATTTCTAAGAAAAAAAATTCTCATTTCAGCGCACTAGCCCAATCAGCTATCGTCAGCCATATTCAATCAAGAGACCCAAGAGGGAGGAGTGCCTATTCGTATGCATTAGTAACCGCCATAACTTGAAAGGTTGCGACCCTTTAACCACCCGGTTATTAATGTGCGTACGTTAAGAATTCAAACGGTTGTACTTATTCAGCCAATAGACATGCCTTTCAAATTCTGGACCGAACAGACACACCTTTGAAATTCTGAGAAAATAAAATTCTCATTTCAGCGCACTAGCCCAATCAGCTGCCGTCAGCCATATTCAATCAAGAGACCCTAAGAGCCCAAATGCTTAATCTTTGACATTTTAATATTCAATCAAGAGACCCTAAGAGCCCAAATGCTTAATCTTTGACATTTTAATGTATTATTATATCATGGCCAAGCTCCCACATCACCATTTAAACCATCTTTCTTTTATTTTATATAAGCCTTTTCTCTCCTAATATATTAGAAGACATTGTGTTTATATTTTGACGATGTGGGACAAAGTTGCTAACTCTTCTTCTTCCCAAATTTCTCTCTCTCATGCTCATTCATTTTCCAACACAATCCACATATATGTAAATCATATATTAAAAATGCTTTAAATGGAACTCAATTAATAGCCCCCATTTAAAAATAACTCTTCTTTCAAATTGGATGCAAAATGTGATTTTACAACGGATCCTACTATAGTAGCACTACTGGGTCAGAACTATTACATGGTTTTTTATTTGTACTAAAAAAAAGTTAGTTTATAATGATGTTCAACGTTCAAGCAATGATTTTTCAGTTTTATCTGTGAGCATGCTGCAAAAAAGGATCATTATGCAAGCGTGCTAAGCATCAATTTCGATTACTTTCCTCATATTTCTCACTGGACATTGCTCCCTCATTTTGATTATTCATTTTTTTCACTATCAGCTTTTACCTTATTGCAAGGTGAAAAGTGCATAACCAAATTCATTTTCCAATAACCTGAGTTGATATCTCAACGAATTTGTCAAAGCATGAAAGCTACCTTTGTTCCCACCTCCAAAAAGTTAAAAATAGTTTTCAAATGAGAACAATGTACAAAATAGAAGAATGAACATTTTTAGGAACAAGAAACATGGCATAAAATAAAATGACTTGGGAAAACTTTAAAAACAAGGGTTAACATAACACAAACTAGAAAAGTAGACCTGGGGAAACTGAAGACAAACAAATGTTTCATGCTAGTAATTAAGAAAAATAGAATGTTGCTAGCAAGCCACCTTTAATTTAGTAGCAAGTGACCTCCCAAACTCTGATGTCCTATCAGTGCAGCCGACAAACAGAGTGCTTCCATCAGAGCACCATATCAAGCTCGAGCAGCACAACATTTTCTGATTCTTGCCATGGATCAAAGGTTCAGGCTTCAAATCCTGAGCGATGGATTTGCTCTTAAAATCGCGAACTTTGATAAAATCCTAAGTAGCAGCACAAAGCCAGTACCTATTAGGACTGAAACAAAAAGAATGTATGAGCATCACCATCATCACTGGCATAAAAATTCATCTCAAACAACATTAATTAAAGCAACCTAAATTCTCTTATCTTCTATTTTGTAACACCACGCATAACTACAATACAACAGTTTTGTTCTCATGGCTACTGGATACGCATATTATTTTCCCAAGTTCAACGTACATCACTATCAAATTATAAAACATGATCAAAACGTAAAATTGATTATATCGGTAAATATGACTTAGCAGAAAAACTCTACTCAGAATTTACCTTTAGAAATTTGAAAACCAATGAGATTTGAGTATAGTTTTATTGTTCTTGAACTTTTCTCTAAGCTTGATTATCTTGGGAACGTCGATGTATGCCTCAAAATGACTGATCAACTGGTTAACTGCCTGAAAAAGAAGAAGAATTTGGAACCCAAAAGGGTATTAGAAGATTCCTAGGTAGTTATTTGATGGTACATGAACTGTTCTTACATTATTTCTGTCTACAGATTCGATCGTGTAGTGACCCGAAAATCCAGTCCAATTTGAGCTGACTAAATAACACAAGTCCAACCCCAAATTGCACTAGAAATTCAAGAAACTAATAGAAAGAAGATAAAGGGTGAGGATAGATAAGATAGAACTAGTAGAATATAAGAAGAAGAAGAACATCATCATCAGAGTAACACGAATCTCACAGCGGAACGAATAAAATATAACATAACTTTTGAAATACAAAGTTATAACTGTTTATACATACCATTTTCAGAGTACAACATATAACATCACAGCAGAATAAATAATAGCTATCGACTGCTGAAGCCTCCTACTCCAAGCTCTCCAAGTGCATCTGTAAATCCCGACTACTTGACTGCCCGTACAAATTTAGGCACCCAAGAGTTTAGGGAAAACAAAACAAATAAACTTCGGGTCAGTCATGTGACTGGTGTGAGTAAACTCAAATCATTTAAACAGGTATATGATATCTCATAAGACCACGCCGTGAATACGGAACGGGTTTTTCCCTTATGAGAATCCAAACATCTTTGAAAAGCAATATCATTCTGATATTATAATAATGTCTAAATACAAATAGATATCAGTCTAGTAGAAACGCTTGCATCTCACGTTCTACATATATAGTATACAATCAAAACCGCAGGTGCGTATTGGATGATTGGGTTTCCAACTATGACAAGGTATGGAACCACCTTCCGATCAGTGTACTCTAGGAACGATACACTGGAGTTCAACAAGAACATCTTGCAACTCAGCCACACATGACCGACCACTCATTTCGCTTGAGTGTATCGAATGTACATCACCAACGGTTGGGATCAGCAACCGTTCCCGTATATATATATATATGGGACAGCATTGATAGATTTAAGAAGCAAGTGAATATTCTCTAGATAGGTGATTATACACCCTACTTCGGTGCGACCGACTTAGCCATGCTGCCTGCCCGATTTCTGTCATTTACCGGATGTGAGGCTAGAAGCTATGCTTACTTTCCGTTCATTTATAACACGATCACTTTGAATGCCACATTATCAGATCCGCTAATCATTTAGTTGGATCTACACAAATAGATTCTGGATATTATGCGAAGGGAATAAATCCGTTGGCCACCATATATATTTGTACAGTCCAACCCATTCGATCATTGGAAATACTCTGTCAGACATTCGTCCATATACGTTCGTTCTGGGACTGAACGAAACCGAAGGCACTATTCTGTAAACCGGACAGCCCTTGCATAACACCGTCTTCAATTAGCTTCATCGTATTTAATCACAACGCTTATTTCAATATGGAGTGGTTCTTTGGATAATAATCCAACCGGTCTCTCCATATTAACAACGTAAAATGGTCAAAATTTCGATAGTCTGTGATTTAACTATCAAATGAAAACATGTCGGTGTACAAACAACGATCTAAATTCCAAATGGAATTATCGATCCAATCATCAACCATATATATATATTCATATTTCCTTATTTTCTAAAATTAGAAAATATATGTTTTCAACATTGGAAAACATTTCCAATCCTCATTTACGCATCACTACCATTCCACAACTATTAGTCCCTAACTGTAAACTAGTAAGGGAACAATTCTCTAAGTATAAACCCCGAAGGCCGAAACCAACATCAGATCAACACTCAGAAAACTATTCAACTTACTAATCTCTAGTCAGTTTCTAATTTTTGTTTAACTTCACTTCTTAATTTCTATATTCGATTAACCCCTTTTGATAAACTACGTTTTCCGTTACAACTATTTCCCCTTTTTAACGTTTACTTACCGTTACAAATATTTCCTATTTACAACTTCTATTTACCGTTACAAATATTTCCTATTTACAACTTCTATTTACCGTTACAAATATTCCTTATTTCTATTTATTTTCTAAATAAATATCCCTTTTATAAGACTCTATTTGTTTTATAAATACTCTATTTTCAAATTGTTTCCTTTTATAAAATCGGTTGATTTTATAGAACTCCTTTATTTCGATATACATTGAAATATTCCATTTTACAACTTAGGGTTTCTTATGATATTCAAAATATCAAACAACGATGATCAATATCGTTCTAACATCCAAAAAAAATAACAGAATATAAATCACACATATATCACAATATATGAAAACAGTAAAATAATTGTTGAGGAACCCAGTCGGATTCCTCCAACCTGTCTCCCTGCATCCACAGATGTTACACAGTATAATATATATCATATTTCATTTGGAAATGAAATTTCCTGCTGTACAGAACCATATTTGATTAACAGTACATAGATTAACTATAACTACGTTTTCAATCAAATCTATTTAACAGTCCAGTTTAACAATCAATCTACAGCAGTCAATAAATAAAGTACAATTTATATTAAAATATAAATTGAGGAGAGTTAGTGAGTTTTACTCACATTGTCCGTTAACCGTTAAATAACGCGTTACGGTTGTTGATTCGGATCGGACGTCTTATTTCGTCGTAACTCCAGACAAGTTCCAAATCGTTCCATGATGTTGTTCCCGTCCATACGATCCCGTCGGACCTGGTTTCGTCGGATTCATACAACTTTGGCCCACCAAAGGACTCGGACCTGCTCTCTTACATAACGCGGACCACTTCCTCTTCTTCTTGGATTCATTACACCACCAATCCCATTTTCAACGTAGCCCCATTTCCCCCATTCTTCGATCCATTACCATGCAAGAACTCCAACATCTAACTTCATCGAACCAATCTACTACTCCTCCTCTACAAATTGAAACGCGATTTCCAGTAAACCATTTGCTCCTATACCACCTTCCATCCCACAACCTTCCTTAAAGAACCTAGTGCCTGCAAACATTATCTCTTCCCAAAATGAAATCTTCATTGCCTTACCGAAAGCACAAAGCTGCCACTGCCACTTCAATCACTCGGTGCTCACTGATTCAAGCATCGTCCACCTCAATGCCCCACCTTACATTACAGCAAAAACAACCTCATTCAAACACATCTCATAGCTGCATCGAGCTTGCATACTTCAACACCCTCTTTACATATCAAAAATGCTGCCATCATACACTTCTGCCAAACCACTAGATCACCCCATACATACACATCTGCCAAACCATACACATACACCACTGTAACCATGCACATGCACCACTCCACACATACATCATCCATCTGCCAAACCGAAAACTACCTTACTTAACTTCAACAATCAGCAAACACCCACACATTTTCATCACTCAGCAATTAACGTTAACCATCCTTAATTACTTTAAACATTAATTACCTTCCGCAAACCCCAACCCGTTTTACCCTTTTTCTCCGAACAAAGAAAGAACGCTCCAGCAAAAAAAAAAATCGAATACAAGGAAATACCCATCATTACTTCACGAGATACCCAACGCCACAACTCCTTCTTCAACTTTTATCGCACTTCCTTCTCTTTTCGTTCATCCTGAACTTCACCCAACCTCCTTTTACTGTTTCAACACAACACCGCTCAACTCTACTTCGGAAATCCTCCCAGTCCACACTTCCACCACTAATACGCATGAATGTACACATCAACCCCATGGAGACACCACCGAACCTACTACTATCTTCACCGCTTCAGATTCGAACTCCAGGCACTGTTCTTTTTGCTGCCTTCGCTCACGTTTCTCTCCTTCGAATCGGGTTGGGCTCGAACCCAAGAAAAGCATACGGGAATGAAGAACGAGATGTGAGGGACTCGAACGATGCTTGGTTTCAGATCGGAGGAGTTTGATCTTTGAAGTAGGAAGCTTTTTCCCTGTTTTGGTTTTTGATTTCTGACGAGTGCGAATGGTTTGAGGAAGATGAGAGTGGCGACCAGAAACGTGAAGGAGAAAATGATTTAGGTCTGGTGAAGTTAAGGTTATTATATAAAAATGTTTATGTAGGGACGGGGAGGTCGGGTTTCCATGTTCTAACTGGTGGCTGAGAATAAGTGAACGTGGGCTTTGCTTGACCAAGGAATTAGTTAGGATATTTTTGCATTATTATCCATTTTTAGAAAAATCATTTAAACCATTTTCTAATTTATTAATTATATATATATACTTACGTAACGCTACGGACAGAAATAAAGATACTGTTGTATCGAGCTCGGTGCCACGATCCCGAAAATATAATAATACCGGTAGATTAACTCATATTGTGAAACCCATCAATATCGTCACAGGGTGCAAAATACTTCAAAATAAAAAGTGCTTATTTAATTAATTAAAAATTACAGTAAAATTCTAAAAATTAAATTATCACTATTTCCCAAAAGAACCTTGTCTAAATTCAAACCCGATCTCTAGTTATATCGAATAAACCGTTACGGTCGATAAACGATTCTATAGCGACTATTTTAAAATTTGATTTGGACATATCTCAAAATCTACACGACGAAATCCTGATTTTTCTCTTCCTCTAGAAAGATATACTCCACCAGCTCCACACGTTTCTTATTTCACAGAAATCCGATTTAAAACGAGTCATGTACACTCAGTTGAAGTTTGAATCGCCAAATAACGAACTGCAGCGCCATTTCAAGCTCGATTTTAATTATAATATAATTATACGTTCTAACGTCGTCGATTAAATAATATGTTCGTTATTTAAATAATTAAATAAGTTAATTATTACACCGTCAAATATCCGGGTCATTACATTCTTCCCCACTTAAAATAATTTCGTCCTCGAAATTGCTAAGTTAGAGGACGACCCTATCTACTGGGTAAAATTTTATCTGTTTACCTCTTATCTCCGGTTTCAACTGAACCAATTAATATCGACTAAAATATTAATTTATTCCGACTAATTAAATTTTCAAAAATTCTGAAAATTTTCTAACACCTTAACCTTTCGAAAAATTTCGCCATAACTTCCTTTGTACAGCCCTATCGGTAAAACTCCAACTAACCTCTCTAGGCATTCTCCACCCAAAAGAAAATCAAAACGCCAAGCGGCTTGCCAATTTGGCTCATCAAAATCTCAAACCCATATATAATATAAACTGGTACCTTTTGTCGGGCATATCACTCTATCACTTCCATATGCTATCTACTCAGCATATATCAATGTTATCCCAATCAAATTCCAATCAGTTCATATCCTCAATCCAAATCGAATTTTATTCGAACCCCAATATCAAATTCCAAATTATTGACTTATAAATTTGGTTCCATTCTAGATTATCTCTAATCTAATTCAATTTTATTTATCTTGGGTTTAAGTAAAATTTCAATTTATTCATTTTTACCATCTTATTTTATTTAACTTCAAAAGTTAAATTCCAATTTCAGAACTTAAATTCTTGGGTTTCTTTCAAATCAATTTGAAATCATACTGCCAATTCAAAACCTTTGAATTTTTAAACACCTTGTTTTCACAAAACAATTCGAAAATAAAACCTTTGGTAGTAATCCGTCACTTACAACTTGGAAATGAACACTGATGATGTCGCGATTCATCATCAGAATCTATTTCCAGCTATTGAAGTGAGTTCAATATTATATCACTTTCAGTTTGAAAAACGTTTTCAATATCTCCCAGGAACTTAAATTTTCCTTATTTTAATTCCAATCTGATTTAAATTCAGTTTTACTTCATTTCATTTCATATACTTTACTTATATGAATTCTGATCAGTTATTTACATAACCATTTCACTTCTTATAACCTCATTTGATTATAATAACAACCAACACAACCAATTATACTATGTTAATTTCAAAATATACCATGTCGGTTCATCGTATTCGAGTGTTTAAAAACCCCTATCGATATTGTGGTGCCCCACCATTGACCAGAATTCATAAGCCACTCAATCAATAAATCTCCACAATATCAAACCAATTTTTATATCAATTAACAAATACGTTCACTCGTATATATACACTCAATCTCAGTCTAGGATATTACTAATCCCATCTCTACTGAGTCACGCCACAGAGCCAAGGTAATACTTAACTTAAGCTCTGATACCAACTGTAGTGACCCGAAAATCCAGTCCAATTTGAGCTGACTAAATAACACAAGTCCAACCCCAAATTGCACTAGAAATTCAAGAAACTAATAGAAAGAAGATAGAGGGTGAGGATAGATAAGATAGAACTAGTAGAATAGAAGAAGAAGAAGAACATCATCATCAGAGTAACACGAATCTCACAGCGGAACGAATAAAATATAACATAACTTTTGAAATACAAAGTTATAACTGTTTATACATACCATTTTCAGAGTACAACATATAACATCACAGCAGAATAAATAATAGCTATCGACTGCTGAAGCCTTCTGCTCCAAGCTCTCCAAGTGCATCTGTAAATCCCGACTACTTGACTGCCCGTACAAATTTAGGCACCCAAGAGTTTAGGGAAAACAAAACAAATAAACTCCGGGTCAGTCATGTGACTGGTGTGAGTAAACTCAAATCATTTAAACAGGTATATGATATCTCATAAGACCACGCCGTGAATACGGAACGGGTTTTTCCCTTATGAGAATCCAAACATATTTGAAAAGCAATATCATTCTGATATTATAATAATGTCTAAATACAAATAGATATCAGTCTAGTAGAAACGCTTGCATCTCACGTTCTACATATATAGTATACAATCAAAACCGCAGGTGCGTATTGGATGATTGGGTTTCCAACTATGACAAGGTATGGAACCACCTTCCGATCAGTGTACTCTAGGAACGATACACTGGAGTTCAACAAGAACATCTTGTAACTCAGCCACACATGACCGACCACTCATTTCGCTTGAGTGTATCGAATGTACATCACCAACGGTTGGGATCAGCAACCGTTCCCGTATATATATATATGGGACAACATTGATAGATTTAAGAAGCAAGTGAATATTCTCTAGATAGGTGATTATACACCCTACTTCGGTGCGACCGACTTAGCCATGCTGCCTGCCCGATTTCTGTCATTTACCGGATGTGAGGCTAGAAGCTATGCTTACTTTCCGTTCATTTATAACACGATCACTTTGAATGCCACATTATCAGATCCGTTAATCATTTAGTTGGATCTGCACAAATAGATTCTGGATATTATGCAAAGGGAATAAATCCGTTGGCCACCATATATATTTGTACAGTCCAACCCATTCGATCATTGGAAATACTCTGTCAGACATTCGTCCATATACGTTCGTTCTGGGACTGAACGAAACCGAAGGCACTATTCTGTAAACAGGACAGCCCTTGCATAACACCGTCTTCAATTAGCTTCATCGTATTTAATCACAACGCTTATTTCAATATGGAGTGGTTCTTTGGATAATAATCCAACTGGTCTCTCCATATTAACAACGTAAAATGGTCAAAACTTCGATAGTCTGTGATTTAACTATCAAATGAAAACATGTCGGTGTAAAAACAACGATCTAAATTCCAAATGGAATTATCGATCCAATCATCAACCATATATATATATATATATATTCATATTTCCTTATTTTCTAAAATTAGAAAATATATGTTTTCAACATTGGAAAACATTTCCAATCCTCATTTACGCATCACTACCATTCCACAACTATTAGTCCCTAACTGTAAACTAGTAAGGGAACAATTCTCTAAGTATAAACCCCGAAGGCCGAAACCAACATCAGATCAACACTCAGAAAACTATTCAACTTACTAATCTCTAGTCAGTTTCTAATTTTTGTTAAACTTCACTTCTTAATTTCTATATTCGATTAACCCCTTTTGATAAACTACGTTTTCCGTTACAACTATTTCCCCTTTTTAACGTTTACTTACCGTTACAAATATTTCCTATTTACAACTTCTATTTACCGTTACAAATATTTCCTATTTACAACTTCTATTTACCGTTACAAATATTCCTTATTTCTATTTATTTTCTAAATAAATATCCCTTTAATAAGACTCTATTTGTTTTATAAATACTCTATTTTCAAATTGTTTCCTTTTATAAAATCGGTTGATTTTATAGAACTCCTTTATTTCGATATACATTGAAATATTCCATTTTACAACTCAGGGTTTCTTATGATATTCAAAATATCAAACAACGATGATCAATATCGTTCTAACATCAAAAAAAAAATAACAGAATATAAATCACACATATATCACAATATATGAAAACAGTAAAATAATTGTTGAGGAACCCAGTCGGATTCCTCCAACCTGTCTCCCTGCATCCACAGATGTTACAAAGTATAATATATATCATATTTCATTTGGAAATGAAATATCCTGCTGTACAGAACCATATTTGATTAACAGTACATAGATTAACTATAACTACGTTTTCAATCAAATCTATTTAACAGTCCAGTTTAACAATCAATCTACAGCAGTCAGTAAATAAAGTACAATTTATATTAAAATATAAATTGAGGAGAGTTAGTGAGTTTTACTCACATTGTCCGTTAACCGTTAAATAACGCGTTACGGTCGTTGATTCGGATCGGACGTCTTATTTCGTCGTAACTCCAGACAAGTTCCAAATCGTTCCATGATGTTGTTCCCGTCCATACGATCCCGTCGGACCTGGTTTCGTCGGATTCATACAACTTTGGCCCACCAAAGGACTCGGACCTGCTCTCTTACATAACGCGGACCACTTCCTCTTCTTCTTGGATTCATTACACCACCAATCCCATTTTCAACGTAGCCCCATTTCCCCCATTCTTCGATCCATTACCATGCAAGAACTCCAACATCTAACTTCATCGAACCAATCTACTACTCCTCCTCTACAAATTGAAACGCGATTTCCAGTAAACCATTTGCTCCTATACCACCTTCCATCCCACAACCTTCCTCAAAGAACCTAGTGCCTGCAAACATTATCTCTTCCCAAAATGAAATCTTCATTGCCTTACCGAAAGCACAAAGCTGCCACTGCCACTTCAATCACTCGGCGCTCACTGATTCAAGCATCGTCCACCTCAATGCCCCACCTTACATTACAGCAAAAACAACCTCATTCAAACACATCTCATAGCTGCATCGAGCTTGCATACTTCAACACCCTCTTTACATATCAAAACTGCTGCCATCATACACTTCTGCCAAACCACTAGATCACCCCATACATACACATCTGCCAAACCATACACATACACCACTGTAACCATGCACATGCACCACTCCACACATACATCATCCATCTGCCAAACCGAAAACTACCTTACTTAACTTCAACAATCAGCAAACACCCACACATTTTCATCACTCAGCAATTAACGTTAACCATCCTTAATTACTTTAAACATTAATTACCTTCCGCAAACCCCAACCCGTTTTACCCTTTTTCTCCGAACAAAGAAAGAACGCTCCAGCAAAAAAAAAATCGAATACAAGGAAATACCCATCATTACTTCACGAGATACCCAACGCCACAACTCCTTCTTCAACTTTTATCGCACTTCCTTCTCTTCTCGTTCATCCTGAACTTCACCCAACCTCCTTTTACTGTTTCAACACAACACCGCTCAACTCCACTTCGGAAATCCTCCCAGTCCACACTTCCACCACTAATATGCCTGAATGTACACATCAACCCCATGGAGACACCACCGAACCTACTACTATCTTCACCGCTTCAGATTCGAACTCCAGGCACTGTTCTTTTTGCTGCCTTCGCTCACGTTTCTCTCCTTCGAATCGGGTTGGGCTCGAACCCAAGAAAAGCATACGGGAATGAAGAACGAGATGTGAGGGACTCGAACGATGCTTGGTTTCAGATCGGAGGAGTTTGATCTTTGAAATAGGAAGCTTTTTCCCTGTTTTGGTTTTTGATTTCTGACGAGTGCGAATGGTTTGAGGAAGATGAGAGTGGCGACCAGAAACGTGAAGGAGAAAATGATTTAGGTCTGGTGAAGTTAAGGTTATTATATAAAAATGTTTATGTAGGGACGGGGAGGTCGGGTTTCCATGTTCTAACTGGTGGCTGAGAATAAGTGAACGTGGGCTTTGCTTGACCAAGGAATTAGTTAGGATATTTTTGCATTATTATCCATTTTTAGAAAAATCATTTAAACCATTTTCTAATTTATTAATTATATATATATACTTACGTAACGCTACGGACAGAAATAAAGATACTGTTGTATCGAGCTCGGTGCCACGATCCCGAAAATATAATAATACCGGTAGATTAACTCATATTGTGAAACCCATCAATATCGTCACAGGGTGCAAAATACTTCAAAATAAAAAGTGCTTATTTAATTAATTAAAAATTACAGTAAAATTCTAAAAATTAAATTATCACTATTTCCCAAAAGAACCTTGTCTAAATTCAAACCCGATCTCTAGTTATATCGAATAAACCGTTACGGTCGATAAACGATTCTATTGCGACTATTTTAAAATTTGATTTGGACATATCTCAAAATCTACACGACGAAATCCTGATTTTTCTCTTCCTCTAGAAAGATATACTCCACCAGCTCCACACGTTTCTTGTTTCACAGAAATACGATTTAAAACGAGTCCTGTACACTCAGTTGAAGTTTGAATCGCCAAATAACGAACTGCAGCGCCATTTCAAGCTCGATTTTAATTATAATATAATTATACGCTCTAACGTCGTCGATTAAATAATATATTCGTTATTTAAATAATTAAATAAGTTAATTATTACACCGTCAAATATCCGGGTCATTACAGATCGCCACTAAAAATTGGAGATAAAAGCAAATTTTATCTCATAATAGTTACACCAGTTACTGATAGTTTCATGTAAAAGTAACTTCAACGTATACACAATACAAATAGTATTTGGAGCTAATTCCTGAATCATACATCAAATTAAGTATATATGCATGGAAAATAAACAAGCAATGAAATGCAGAAATTAAATAGCCCCAAATTTTGATAGCTTAAAGAGTAGATTAGTTACATGATAGCTACTATGTCATTTAATGTGATAAATAAAACGAACTTTGTGATAACCTTACCCCCAATTGTGCAGCAGCCTCTCTACATTGCCGTTTGAAAGCCATTACTTGAAGTTGTTATTGCAGACGAATGGGTACAAAAAGGGATAAGAGCGATCATTTCGTGGTTGATCTAGGAGAGATGTGGATAGCTTTTAGGTTTTGGGACGTTTGAGAAATTAGGGATTTTTAAGAGATTAGGAGTATTTAGAGCTTAGATTTGAAACTACGGAGCGGGATGTGAAAAATGGAAGCGGGAAATGAAAAATACAATTAATCACGCATTAAGCCCAACAATTCCACTCTGCAAGAGAACTAGTTTTTGTCAAAACCTACAGTTTAGAGAGAGCACAGTGAGCCCCCTTGAATTTCAGCTAGAAAATTCAGATTAAATTTCTTCTGTTCACTTTTTTGATGAACTGATTTTCGGGTACTGTAGCAGTGCTCCATTAAGCCGAAACAGCTTTTAAAGCAGTAAAATCCTTCTTGGACCATCTTCAAGAAAAATGATAATGTATTTATAATTGAATCTTAAACATTAAATATCAATTATTAAAATTTAATTAATAAATACTAATTATATTTAACTATCAAATTTATTTGATAAATATTAACTACAATTTACTAATTCTCAGTAACTAGATATAATAAATTATCAAATATAAAAAATAATAGTAGTAATTATAGCTTTTTTTATTAATAATCATTAATTATCGTAAATTGTAAATAATGTCATATACAAGTTATCATTTATAAATTATTAAGTATTAGCTATTATTTACAAATTATTCATTACTAAAAAATTTAAAGAAAAATAATATACGCATCTTAAATTTATAAATACTAATTACTAGTTGCACTATCAAGTATTAATTATTAATTTTTTATTAATAATCATTAATTACATTATTATAAACATTTATCTTTGAATTTAAAAACAAACATTATTTACTTCTTAAATTTTATGAATATTTGTATGGGAATTAAAAAAAACTAAAAAAATTGAAATAATAAATATTGGTATAATAAATAATTATAAACATTGAATATCTAATACCTAATAAGAAATATTACTTCTTAATTAATATGTATTAATTACATACTAATCATTAGTTATTAAATGTTGACCACAATATTTAATTATTGATTAATAATTATCAATTAGTTAATAGGAATTATTAACAATAAAGTAGTTAATAGTTATCAAAATTTAAACTATAATAAATTATCAATTATTAATATATTAAATTAATTAAATATTAGACAAACTTATTGTAAGTTACAAAAAAGTGTAGTTGCTAGAAATAGCTTCTTGCAATTGGAAAAAGGTACAGTTGCTAAAAATATGTTTACTGCAACTACAAGGATAAGTTGTTGCTAAAAATAAGTTTATCGCAACTGTTTGGGAAACCCAGTTGCTAAAAATATTTTTTTGCATCTGACTAGTACCGCAACTTGTTAAAGATCCTCTATTGCAACAGGCATTAAATGTCAGCTGTTAAAAATCATTTATTGCAACTACCACAAAACGCCAGTTGTTAAATATTACATTTTGCAACTATTATATGTCATCACTTTCAAATGACTAGTTGCAATAAGATAATTTTCTTGTGGTAAGTGTTGGTGAGGCTACGTTTGACATTCTAATACATAAGTCTCCACCCAAAATAGGTATCGAAATAATGCATGAATTCTCAAATCTCAATAGGTTTCAGAATAAAACGGATATTCACATCTCAAAAAAAATTGGAATCATGTATGGATTCCAGAAGATCACACATGAATTCCTACATCTAAAAAATAATAACAAATCTCCACCGAAATTGCAGCAGCTCAAAGCAATCTTTTACTCATTCAAAGCAGACCTTTCGTAAGCAATTTTGGAATAGTTTCGGCTTCGAGTCGTCTCTTACAAGAACGTTCATTCCCGTTGTTGGTGGTTCCAAACTCAATCAATTAATATGGCGAGCTCAATTTCAATTGTTTTAAAAATAATCAAACAATAATAAATAGGATATTACCTCAACCATTTAAGTAGACACATTTGCTTACCATTTATCCTAAAAGAGAAAAATGAATTTGTAAAATGGTGCAACATCCCCAAATAAAATTATATCATATAATTTTCTTGTTTGTACTGAATATATATTGAGTAGATCGTTCTTTGTTAAGTATGTCGAATGTTCTATACCACCAACATTTGATAGTCGGTTATTTAAATATCAAACAAATCAACGTAGACTTATTTCTCATGCAAGTCACTAAAGTCTCATTTAATTATTATTTTCAATAATTAAACACTTGTAATACTTAGAATTTGTTTCCATACATTTATCTCAATGACATAAATATGTTTATGCATTTATATTTTCAATACTAAGAAAGTATAGCCATATACTTATCACAACGGTATAACTTGTATCCACAAACATTAAACGAGAAATCATATTTCCTAATTTAATCAAAAACAATTGTCCTTTAAAATATTATGACAGTAAAAATCCAAAAACATTTATTCTTCAGTGTCTAGTATATAAATCCGTACTGCCATAACTAAGAAGGATTAAAATCAGTTCTCATTTCTTTTATAGAAATCCATTTATATAACCCTTTTTTATTCAAAAAAGATCTCCCTTTTATGAATTTATGACATCATTATAAACTCCTTTCCAAATAATAGCACTCACAACTATCTTCATTTATTTATGATCATAACTTATACTCTTATATATTATTTATAAACATCTCTCAAATAAAACTCATGTTTTTTATAGAACTCCCCTTTTTATTTTGACAATTCTTTAAAGCATTTACCAAATATTATTAATATATATTAATAATTTCAAAATTCCTTTTTAAATAAATTTATAATTTTTCTACATCATCTTAGAAGGGAGTTGTCAAATATATAAGGTAGATTACTTTTCTACATCATATGGATATCCATGACGATAATCGTTATGTGGATCACAACTTTTAAAACTTTTTATATTTATAAATAGCCCTTTGAAACTCATTTTCTTTGTTTATAAATATTGTTTATGAACAGTATCTAAATAAATCACTTTAATATCTTAAACCCAAATAATTAAACCATTAATTAACTTTAAACCTTGTAAATTATAAGGATTAATCATATTTAGTCATCTTTAACTAAATAATTTGTTAATTACATAATAACTTGTTAATAAAAGAGGGAAAATGGCGACCGTATCTCGTTCCTATCCTAAATCAAAGATAGATAATCCTTTAATTCTTGATTCAGATTATAGAACTATTGTTCCTCCAGATCTTGGCTCGTCACAACTACATGCAAGCATATTTCACTTCAATTCTGTTCAAGGGAATCCTAGAAGTCCAAATTTGCATTCGAAGATCGATTTCCCAGATATAGCTTCAGAGACACAAGTAGGCAATTCTAATGTTAATTTTTTACAATCTAAGTCTTGTATTCAGGTTTTCAAAGAGAATAACTCCCATCAAAACGCCATTCAATTAAACTATTATGAGACATTAACTCAAGATAACCTTTGATTTGCAGTTATTAGTGAAGATCTGGTGAAATCAGCTAGGGAAAAACGGTATGATTCAATTTTCTTTTATGTTTATGGTAGCAGCCCGTATTATGACTACCTGAAAGAACATATCGATAGGAATTAGAACCTAAAAGAAGGTTATTAGTTATTTACCTTGAAACGACACGAAATCCCCCTTACGGGAAATCACAGATTGAGTTGAGAACACGACAAATCAAAACATAGAACATAAGCACATTTCATTGTTATTACAACAATTTACATCAGAGTACAAGAATATAGCATAGTACGAATAAATATTACACAGTTAACATAATAGAGATTTAAAATATATAGCAGCGGAAAATAATAAACAACATAAATGGAATAAATACGCGGGTACAAAGCTTCCCGAGTATAACTCCATCTATAGGTCAGGACCCTGTGAAAATAAAGAACCTGCAAACCAAAACTACTAGCTACCCATGCGGAAAATAAGGGCATCCAGAGTTTAGGTTAAAACAATAAACTCCGAGTCAATCATGGGACTGGTGTGAGAACTAAAACAGTTATTAACTTTTTATTTTAAAGTTATGTAAATCAAGGGACCACGCCGTATAACACAAAACGTGTTTCCTCCTAAGAATACCAGTGCATAAAACAAACAACGCAATGTTAAAAGGAAAAATGAAGCCATTATAAGACTTAGGTCCTATCACACAATGCAAACACAAACTAGATGATAGTTTTCCCTTATAATGGCCAAATATGCTTGATACGTAAAATTCATCTTTTATTATTACTATAAGTGAAGAAAATAACTTCAAATATAAATGTATCAATCATAGACGACATGAGCGTCCCATGCCACTATGCTGCCATAGTATACCACTAAAGCTGTAAAGTCGCGTATTGAAAATTGGATTCCATACATGAGTCAAGGCCAGGGATGGCTCCCTCCGATTTGAGACACTCTAGCAAATGTCTCAGGATTGCATCCTTCGCAACCCTTGGATCTTCAGGGCTGGTACTCTCTTACTTTTGAGGATTAATTATTCCTAAACACACATTTCCTGGTCCAATCGGACCTATCCATCGGCCCCATAGTGAACGATATATCCAAGGCGCCTCGTTACCCATCATCCATACAGGTAAAAAATATAAATGTCTGGGCTCCATACCATGACACCACCCATAGCTAGAAAGAAACGTTGTGCACTCGCTGCAGTCACGATCCCGTTTTTGACTCATACTGAGGTGTGAGGCTCGCGAATTAACGCTATACACAAAGCTATGCTATTTAAAGCCGTGCTTTGATCATCATCCACAAGGTTCTGCTTTTCAAAAAAAGCCTTGATCCATGCAACTTAACATGCCACATTATCAATTCAAGCCATATAATTGATCATCTGCTAATATATAACCTCTGAGCTCGTTCGTCTCAGAGAAGGGCGTTAAGCAGAGAATAAATTCTCCACCGCCAAACAAATACATATATTTAGCAGACATCAAAGAATATAGTGTGAAATACAATGTCAGACATACAATCCATTTACAAGTCCGTTCTAGGTCTGAACGAAACTGGAGGCACCTTATTCCTCGTCCTATATGTCCAATACAGGAGAGAGGCCCTCGCATATCCAGTCGATCTCCAAGTACATCTAGACGACCACCACCATAACCCCATCTTGGGTGTACAGCCCAATCGAGGCATTAGTAATCATCCATTTGATGTGAAGATCTCCGGTCTTTAACCAACGTCTTCATCGTCGACTTTTAGTCGTCGCCATATCAGTTATTCAGAATGGGTTAAACCCAATCTTTTCGAATAACTCGCGTATCTTAAAATCAAGTGTATAAAAACACAACATATGCCTCATTCCAACTCAGAATATTCTTGGGAAAGGTTCCAATTGATTTTATCAAAGATAAGTTTATTTAAACTTATTCTTGAATCTTCCTTTGGATATCAATTCAAAAGATTTTATATTATCTTTTCCGAACTCAAACCAAATTAAGGTTTATCAAACTAGTCGGGATTAACACCTTACCAAAGTAATCATTTATTTTATCATTCGAATCCCAACCTATTCATCCCATGGAGCAAAACTGGTGGTACTCCATATCTAACACCCACTGTGTTATTGATAAATTTAATTACCATTCCACGTTTCAAATCTAATTAAAGATTTAACTATCGCATGGAGTAAAACTGTTGGTACTCCATTCTCGATCAAATCTTGAATTTGGTAAGTGTAGTTACCTTGTTCACATTTTAATCTAATTAAAGATTCATTAAAACTCTCAGTTTTAATCTTCCAAAATCATTACTTAATGATTATTCATTTTTAGGAAATCAGTCCTGCCTTTAATTGGGTTAAAGAATAAGTGTCATTTAAAACACCGTTCATGATAAACCCAAAATCATATTCCATTTCATATGGAATCTTCGTAGAAATCCGATCAGTCGTAATCAATATGAATGTCCATGTCAGACTAGCAATATAAATGGAATAATGGCGAAGCCGTTTAAATTCCAGATATATTAACGGTCTTCTTTCATAGAATCTCATCTCGATTATTAACAAATTGCATTCTACTCAATTCCAATTTAATGTGTTAAATTGGAAAATATTACTTTGGAAAATTCCCTTAAATCTTAATAAAAAGATTTATAAATTCCAAATATAATTTCACTGTTAATTAGGTTAAAGAACTAATGTCCTTTAAAACATAGTTCACGATAAACCCAAAATCAACTTCCTCTTATTCTAATTATATTTATCAATTGGAAAATCTCATGAAATCTTAATTAAAAGATTTATTCTTTTCTCACCTGGGTTTAAGAACAGTATCAATGAAAATACCATTCACGACAAACCCAACATCCAATTTAATATTAAATATAAGGCTCTGAGTAGAAATTATATCGACTTATATTCAATACCAAATTCAGAAACCAACAGATATCATATCGGGAATAACGATATCGATATCATCCAAATTCCCTTAACAATATCTGTATAATCACGGAATCCAATACTGAACTATTCAAAGATAATTTCCATACAAATCCAATCCAATTTATATATTGGAACACTCTGGTTATATTAATAACCATTTCTAATTCTTTAATTTATTTATAAAAATAAATAAATCTGTAACGAACCGCCTTTCAGCCCGATTTTCGACGATAATTAAACCGACTCAAACCGTTCAGAAAGACGACTTGTTATGGGTACATACATATATTGAACAAAAATAACAGAACCCTTCATTGCAAATTTCAATGTTACATCAGAGTTACATAGAATATCAGAGTTACATATATATATACACAGCGGAAGAAAGGAAAGTAAATATACTCTCAGCGGAAGAATCGTATAATACAGCGGAAGCTCCGACTCTTGCGTGAACTCCAACTCTAAAGGTGCTCCGATCTTTGCTCCAACGAACTAAAGCTGCAAAACTAAACTACTAGCTGCCCGTGCAAAATTTAATGGGCACCCAGAGTTTAGGAAGGAACAATAAACTCCAGGTCAGTCATGGGACTGGTGTGAGAACATAAACAGTTTTTTTTTTTTTTTTTTTTTTTTTTTTTAGGATTTATTTTAAAGTTGGGAAATTCACCGGACCACGCCGCTAACGCGGAACGGGTTTATTCCATGTGAATGCCCGTGCACATAAATTCGTAATGACTTTTGGAAAATGAGGCTATCATAAGCTCGTCCCACATCACACAATGCAAGCGCACACCAGATGGGCGAGGTTTATCTTATGATAACCAAACATGCTTTCATACGTTAAAATCCTCTTTTCAGTGCCATAATACATATATATAGTGTGGAAACATTTCGCAAATAAATGTATTAATCCTAGACGGCATAATATCCCATACTATTATGTCGCCATATATATATATACAATCAAAATCGTATGACTCGTATTGGAGATTTGGTTTTCCAACTTGATGATTCCTGGCACGAAAGATCCCTCAGGGATACAAAACGAAGTGCCTCAATGGCTTTTTCGACCATACGCGGACACCGACTACACATCGTCAGGGCAGATCAACGGTTTTCGACCAGACACGGCCCCCCGAACATACCCAACTTCCCCACGTTCATAAGTGGTTTCCCACTGCTGCACAGCCTCGTCCTCAATTCATATATAAGTATAAAACCTAACCGCCAGTTTCTCATCAATCCGGGGTGTGAGGTTTGTTGATGTCACGTCATACACAAAGCGATGCTTCGATAAGCCATTCTTTGATCGTCACTAGCTCGTCTCATAACTTGGGTATGCTACATTGACAATTCACGACATATCACTGATTTCAATCAATGCATACCCTCTAAGTTCATATGACTTAGAGACGAGGATAATATTATTGCCACAAATCTGATATTCATTAACGGAAATCAGTGCTATGCAGTCAATTTCAATGTCAGACACACCATCCATACAAGACCGTTCTGGGTCTGAACGGAACAACCCGAAAATACTTAAATATGTTCAGGTCTCATGTAACTCATACCTCGTGTCGGTGGCCTACCTAACCAAGACATCAATCAACAATCAATCTAAACAAATTCAAATATTCCCGGTCTTCATTCGTCGTTTACCAATTCCTGAATTGCTTCATAACGTCGTATTATTACTTGGAATGGTTTTCGAACATATGCTCGATCCCGGTCTTTCCAAGTAATAAGCGTACTTTAAACAATAGCTATGGTTCACACAGGCTTTTCAATTCAAATCTCCTTCCACATAGTTATCAATTCATTTACAACTAAAGATTTGAATTTCTATAATTTCGTACATCTCGTTATCATCTTAAATTCTTCTTTGAAATCAAAGAGTATACCTTCGCTTAAATTTCTTACTTTTAATTCCCTCGGATCGAAGATTTTGACTAAATTCCAATTACGATACGAATTTCCACAACTCAATCTTATTGGGTTTCAAGAATGGTATTATTGAAGATACGATTCGCGACAGAACCCAAATCAATCGTCATTGAATCATAAATTACACAGAAATTTTATCCACTTATATTCGATATAAATTCTCATAATCAACGAATACTACGAGTGGAATAACGATATAATAATATCTTCCAAATTCCCTAGATAGTATTCATTTACACCATGAAATTTTATACCAAATATCGAAGATTATTCCTATCTAACTTATTTCAATCAGGTGGAAAACCCATATCTTAATTAAAAGATTTATTCAATTCTTCGACATTAGATATGGATAGAAATACCATCCACTTATCTTCAATATTAATTACCGTATCCAACTCATATTATAAGCGGAATAACGGTGAGTTACCTTTTAAATTCCTCAAATAATAAGAGCCATCATCTATCGAATTAATATCGAACCTTTGAAGATTTATCTCCAACCATATCCAAGTTTTTTTAGAATTGGAAGACCCATTTAATTCCATATAGATATTTCCAATACTTAAATAATCTTCGAAATCATTCTTATAAATCAACTAATGGTTCACACTTATAAATTTCAAAACCAATAACAACATTTGGGAGTGTTACCAAAAGCACTGCTGTTGAAATATCCATTTGAAATCTAAACGATATTCACAAATTGTCGTATCGTGGCATATTCTATTCATTCCAAACTCATTATATATAACGGTTAAAAATCATGTTAAATACATGATTCAAATCTTATTCCCAAAACCGTCTCATGTTATACGCATATCGTTTATTCAATTTAACAGTTAAATTTAATTTCCAATTATGATTTAATATACTTCTCTCAATGTGTGAAATCATTTCAATATCTAATGGATAATCGTTATAAATAATAAGATCAACTGCAGATATAAAATAAATGTTTGAATATATAACTCAAATCAAATTTCGAAATAAATTCCAATTTAAATATTAATACTCATAAATAGTTGAGAAATATTTTCTAAACAATCTTCATTTTTACGGGTATCAATTTGTAATCTACATTTTCAAACAGTTTTGATATCGAATTTCAAAACTTAAATATTATTTAATAATTAAATAATAAAATCATATATATAAAAACCATGTTCCAATTTCAAAATCTCATTTCGCATTTTAGATTGAAAATAACTAGTTTCAGATAGAAATAAAGATCGTTATACAAAAACAGTTCATAATCCAAATCATTTCCCAAATCTGATTAAATATTTAAAAGTTGATATTTTATTCAAAACCAAAATTTTATTTAATAAAAAAAAAATCGTATATAGGAAGGAGATTCTAAATTGATCACCCGTATATTCCACAACCACGGTGTGCGTGTGTGATAACATACAATGCAATTTCATCTATCCAAATGAACCATACGATCAGATGTATATGAATTCATTCATCACAACAAAACATTTAACTGTGCACAAGCGTTACAAATAATAACGCTTACTAGTGTTCAGTGTATTATCTAATTCACGAACAACCATTCAAACATCAACATCCATCACACGATCATCATCACTAATTCTAATTAATCTCAGCAAATTATAGTAACTAATTTAAGTAAATATTTAAATTAGAAGTTCTCACCGAAATAGCTCCACGACTTCATAAGCAAGACGGACAAACCCACGAATACTGACACCGCTACTCGTATTGCCATTTTAATCCCACTCCATTAGCAGCACATGATTGTTCCTTAATATAATTTAGAATTAAATTAATAACAACATCATTTGGTATATATATTGTCATATATATAAGGACCTTTTATTTTAAATTTCAAAAATTTATTCCTAATTAAAATTTCCAATTTATATATAATTGGACTCCATTTTCTGTTACGATTCCAACGGACTTAACGGTGCGTAAATCCGAGTTAAAACGAATTAAATATCACTATCTAAAGTTTCTAAATTTAAACTTTAAATACATAAATAAAAATAGAGTTATACCCTTAATCCAATAAGGCCCGGTCCACTTTAAATGCACCCATCCACTTCCAAACAGGCCCGCTCTTCTCCCCTTTCCTTCTTCCTCTTTCACGTTCTCCTTGTTCTTGCGCAACTCCAGGAACCCAACAACACGCACGTATCGGTGCACATGCACCATCAACATCCTCCACCGTTCATCAATCCGAGACCACACGCGAACTCCTCCTCGACTCCTCATCCGACTACGCACCCTCTCCCCGACTTCCGCCCCCATTTCAAAAATCCGCACCCTTCGACAAGAACTGGAACCCAACAGGAAACCGCGCATAACTTAATGTCGCACCCTCCAATATGGCACCGAATTTCGCCAAACTTCACCACATCGAATCCCGTTCCATTCTCATTGCAACGCCGCTCACCATTTCCTCTATCGTTGCCTGGTTCTCGGCCAATCTTTAACCCTAGTTTCGAACAATTTTAATTATCGAAACAGAATCGTACCAAACTCTCCTGAAAAATCCTACATCCTCCACTGATCGCAATGATGTTGACGGCGTTGATCAGTTCTTCACGAATTGAGAGATTTTATTTTTCAAAGCTTGCAACTCAAATTTTCAGTTTTACTGTAAACTCAAAATTTCTCTTTTGATAAATGATGAAATCAGGATCGGTCGGTTTCAAAAAAATCAGAAATGAAAATCTGAACAACATTCGTGCGAATCACTTTTGCTAGAAATGAGTGGATTGGGAGATTTGGATTTTTGATGGAAAAGGAGGTAAGGTTTCTTTTACTGTAAATGCCAAAGTGGAAGAAGAAAAATATATGGGAGAAGTTGCCGTGAGTAAACTGAAGGGTGCAGCCCGCTTTTCTTTTGTATTTAATGATTTTTAAGTTAGCTTATTATCAAATTAAAGACACTTGGCAATAACATTTCATGCATGAAGACACCTATGCTCTATTTATTTTAATTAAATTTCCACCCAATGCATGCTTGACAAAATAACCTTTTTATTTATTTATATATTTTCTTTTATTTAGCTACACCTTTGAAACAATTATGAATGTAGCAAAACTCATGAATATAACCAAATTTCAATGCTTATATATTGTTTAAAGTTCATCAAAATGCTTATCACTTATACTATTATTCATCAAATATATTTATATATATACTTTACCAAAACTCATAAATGGTTAAAAATAAATAACTATCAATCCTTATAAGATTTTATAAATACAATTATAATTTAACAAAAATAATAATAATAATAATCATTCTTGTAAAAATCATAAAATAAATTATCCTTTACAAAATTTATTTACAAATCAATATCATCAAAATTAGAAAAATATTATTACTTAACATGAAATCTTATAAATTAATTATAAATTTTTAAAATAAATTTTCCTATATTCAAACCTTATAAAACAAATATATATTTAGAAATCCACATTATATAATAGAAATCCAAATACATATATATAAAAATCTAAATCAACTTGATAAAATTTATGGGATGTTACATTCACCCCCCCTTAGAAACTTTTCGTAAATTAAACTTATTAACCAATTTTAAATTCCCATTTCTCTCTCAACATATCAGAAATGTAATGGTCAGAACTACGGCTCATATCATTCTCAGGGTACCTTGTCCGATTCTCACTAAAGGTAAGGTTTAAGGAAACTTCTATAATCTCGCGATTACTAGGGTCGTCACCGGTCTTGTTTTTAATCGAAATTTCTGAGTTAGACTCAGAACTGCTACCACTACCACTAAGGAGAAACTAGAATAGATATTGTCAAATGCTTAGAGGTTTATGACCCTAAGAAAAAATCTTAAAGCTTGGAAATTATCTTTCTAACTTATTCTTACCGAACCCATGATTTCCTTATCAATTATACGACTAAGTATTCAAATTTAAATTCAAGTTCTCAAATATATTTCCCAAATCATTCCATTATAATATCTTGGCTAAATTCAGTATTAGGAATTCAATTGTTCTCAATACAAATTCAAGTTCAAATCTAGAAATAATCCAAAAATACTGGTTCAGATCTAAATTAATTCACTTGTCCATGGCTTTATCAGAGCAGGGCAAAAGGAAGAATTCAGAGATAAAGCTGGATAGCTATATTTCAAGCACGACCATTCGGGGTAGTGTTCAAAAGATGATAATGGTCGAGCAAAACCCAGCGACAAGGAAAGGGATAGAATTATATTTCCGAAATACTTATTCTATTTCAAATTCTTATTCCAATCCTTTCCCGTCTCATATTAACTCATTTATAAGTTAAATTTATACCCATTTAATATTTATAATTTGGTTGAATAATACTTTTCTAAATCCACCTTAAACTCAAGGTATATATAACTTTTTTTCCATTCTTGTTTAAAGGTCAAATCTTATTTAGAAAATTTTCTTACTCAACTAGTCGAAATTTTTCTTAAAACAGTTTTACTTAAAATACCATCACGCTTCTTCTGCGTACTCTGATTATGCGTACACGGGTTCAAGCTAGGGTTGTTCAAATATTGATCTTAACATTTTCAGAACTTACTTCTTTCAACTTGATACTTCAAAATCCAAAATTTTCTACTTCGATGTTTACTATGATTTTACTTAACCTTTTAAACTCATTTCTAACTTAAGTCAAACTCATCACTTTAAACAAATTCTTAACTTAAGTCTAAAACATCTTCAGATTCCTTAAGGGGTTCTGATAGCTAAGATATTCTTGGATATTCTTATTTTCAATTCATGTTAAGGATTTATCCAAATCTATTGCTTACATTAACATATTAACATTCTTTGAGAAATATAATATCTTTTCTGATTACAACTTACTAGATCATATTCAACATTTGTTAAGACTTGAAGTATGGGTGCTATTCTTTCTTTGGATATAATTTCTCAATGTATTATCTTATTACCCAACATTCGCTAACTAGTCTTTAAGTGGATTTACCTCAAAATCCTTCTGTTTATTAAACTAGTTTGGTTCGTATTTATAACATATTAAATTCCCTCTTAATATTTTCAACATATCGAAACAGTTCAAGTATCCCTCGACGTATTAACTGGAGTCATATAGTCATCCCACTTTCGAAACTCGAAAATGAGTACTGATGATGTTGCAATCATCATCAGATCATCCCCGGGCGACTAGAGTGTGACTCTATATCTATCTAGTATATGTTGGCTTCGCATATACGTTGATCAGACGTATATTTAAAACTCTTACATACTCGATAGTCCAATCGTAACGTCGAATAAAACACTTGTAATCCTTATTTCCACTTATATTTCAAAATATATTACAAATAATAATCGTTTTCAAAATGATTTACTTGTTCAAAATACCTTATATAGGTTTCAAAAATACGCTCTCTCGTCCTAATATTCCCAAAATCTCATTCTAGGGTATTTCTAACCCTATCTCTAATGAGATAATATAACTCTGAGGAGTCCTATTCTTTGTCCAAATATGTATGTACCCCTAAAGCTTTGTATAACCAAAGCTCTGATACCAACTGTAACGAACCGCCTTTCAGCCCGATTTTCGACGATAATTAAACCGACTCAAACCGTTCAGAAAGACGACTTGTTATGGGTACATACATATATTAAACAAAAATAACAGAACCCTTCATTGCAAATTTCAATGTTACATCAGAGTTACATAGAATATCAGAGTTACATATATATATACACAGCGGAAGAAAGGAAAGTAAATATACTCTCAGCGGAAGAATCGTATAATACAGCGAAAGCTCCGACTCTTGCGTGAACTCCAACTCTAAAGGTGCTCCGATCTTTGCTCCAACGAACTAAAGCTGCAAAACTAAACTACTAGCTGCCCGTGCAAAATTTAATGGGCACCCAGAGTTTAGGAAGGAACAATAAACTCCAGGTCAGTCATGGGACTGGTGTGAGAACATAAACAGTTTTTTTTTTTTTTTTTTTTTTTTTTTTTTTAGGATTTATTTTAAAGTTGGGAAATTCACCGGACCACGCCGCTAACGCGGAACGGGTTTATTCCATGTGAATGCCCGTGCACATAAATTCGTAATGACTTTTGGAAAATGAGGCTATCATAAGCTCGTCCCACATCACACAATGCAAGCGCACACCAGATGGGCGAGGTTTATCTTATGATAACCAAACATGATTTCATACGTTAAAACCCTCTTTTCAGTGCCATAATACATATATATAGTGTGGAAACATTTCGCAAATAAATGTATTAATCCTAGACGGCATAATATCCCATACTATTATGTCGCCATATATATATATATATACAATCTCGTATGACTCGTATTGGAGATTTGGTTTTCCAACTTGATGATTCCTGGCACGAAAGATCACTCAGGGATACAAAACGAAGTGCCTCAACGGCTTTTTCGACCATACGCGGACACCGACTACACATCGTCAGGGCAGATCAACGGTTTTCGACCAGACACGGCCCCCCGAACATACCCAACTTCCCCACGTTCATAAGTGGTTTCCCACTGCTGCACAGCCTCGTCCTCAATTCATATATAAGTATAAAACCTAACCGCCAGTTTCTCATCAATCCGGGGTGTGAGGTTTGTTGATGTCACGTCATACACAAAGCGATGCTTCGATAAGCCATTCTTTGATCGTCACTAGCTCGTCTCATAACTTGGGTATGCTACATTGACAATTCACGACATATCACTGATTTCAATCAATGCATACCCTCTAAGTTCATATGACTTAGAGACGAGGATAATATTATTGCCACAAATCCGATATTCATTAACGGAAATCAGTGCTATGCAGTCAATTTCAATGTCAGACACACCATCCATACAAGACCGTTCTGGGTCTGAACGGAACAACCCGAAAATACTTAAATATGTTCAGGTCTCATGTAACTCATACCTCGTGTCGGTGGCCTACCTAACCAAGACATCAATCAACAATCAATCTAAACAAATTCAAATATTCCCGGTCTTCATTCGTCGTTTACCAATTCCTGAATTGCTTCATAACGTCGTATTATTACTTGGAATGGTTTTCGAACATATGCTCGATCCCGGTCTTTCCAAGTAATAAGCGTACTTTAAACAATAGCTATGGTTCACACAGGCTTTTCAATTCAAATCTCCTTCCACATAGTTATCAATTCATTTACAACTAAAGATTTGAATTTCTATAATTTCGTACATCTCGTTATCATCTTAAATTCTTCTTTGAAATCAAAGAGTATACCTTCGCTTAAATTTCTTACTTTTAATTCCCTCGGATCGAAGATTTTGACTAAATTCCAATTACGATACGAATTTCCACAACTCAATCTTATTGGGTTTCAAGAATGGTATTATTGAAGATACGATTCGCGACAGAACCCAAATCAATCGTCATTGAATCATAAATTACACAGAAATTTTATCCACTTATATTCGATATAAATTCTCATAATCAACGAATACTACGAGTGGAATAACGATATAATAATATCTTCCAAATTCCCTAGATAGTATTCATTTACACCATGAAATTTTATACCAAATATCGAAGATTATTCCTATCTAACTTATTTCAATCAGGTGGAAAACCCATATCTTAATTAAAAGATTTATTCAATTCTTCGACATTAGATATGGATAGAAATACCATCCACTTATCTTCAATATTAATTACCGTATCCAACTCATATTATAAGCGGAATAACGGTGAGTTACCTTTTAAATTCCTCAAATAATAAGAGCCATCATCTATCGAATTAATATCGAACCTTTGAAGATTTATCTCCAACCATATCCAAGTTTTTTAGAATTGGAAGACCCATTTAATTCCATATAGATATTTCCAATACTTAAATAATCTTCGAAATCATTCTTATAAATCAACTAATGGTTCACACTTATAAATTTCAAAACAAATAATAACATTTGGGAGTGTTACCAAAAGCACTGCTGTTGAAATATCCATTTGAAATCTAAACGATATTCACAAATTGTCGTATCGTGGCATATTCTATTCATTCCAAACTCATTATATATAACGGTTAAAAATCATGTTAAATACATGATTCAAATCTTATTCCCAAAACCGTCTCATGTTATACGCATATCGTTTATTCAATTTAACAGTTAAATTTAATTTCCAATTATGATTTAATATACTTCTCTCAATGTGTGAAATCATTTCAATATCTAATGGATAATCGTTATAAATAATAAGATCAACTGCAGATATAAAATAAATGTTTGAATATATAACTCAAATCAAATTTCGAAATAAATTCCAATTTAAATATTAATAACTCATAAATAGTTGAGAAATATTTTCTAAACAATCTTCATTTTTACGGGTATCAATTTGTAATCTACATTTTCAAACAGTTTTGATATCGAATTTCAAAACTTAAATATTATTTAATAATTAAATAATAAAATCATATATATAAAAACCATGTTCCAATTTCAAAATCTCATTTCGCATTTTAGATTGAAAATAACTAGTTTCAGATAGAAATAAAGATCGTTATACAAAAACAATTCATAATCCAAATCATTTCCCAAATCTGATTAAATATTTAAAAGTTGATATTTTATTCAAAACCAAAATTTTATTTAATAAAAAAAAATCGTATATAGGAAGGAGATTTTAAATTGATCACCCGTATATTCCACAACCACGGTGTGCGTGTGTGATAACATACAATGCAATTTCATCTATCCAAATGAACCATACGATCAGATGTATATGAATTCATTCATCACAACAAAACATTTGACTGTGCACAAGCGTTACAAATAATAACGCTTACTAGTGTTCAGTGTATTATCTAATTCACGAACAACCATTCAAACATCAACATCCATCACACGATCATCATCACTAATTCTAATTAATCTCAGCAAATTATAGTAACTAATTTAAGTAAATATTTAAATTAGAAGTTCTCACCGAAATAGCTCCACGACTTCATAAGCAAGACGGACAAACCCACGAATACTGACACCGCTACTCGTATTGCCATTTTAATCCCACTCCATTAGCAGCACATGATTGTTCCTTAATATAATTTAGAATTGAATTAATAACAACATCATTTGGTATATATATTGTCATATATATAAGGACCTTTTATTTTAAATTTCAAAAATTTATTCCTAATTAAAATTTCCAATTTATATATAATTGGACTCTATTTTCTGTTACGATTCCAACGGACTTAACGGTGCGTAAATCCGAGTTAAAACGAATTAAATATCACTATCTAAAGTTTCTAAATTTAAACTTTAAATACATAAATAAAAATAGAGTTATACCCTTAATCCAATAAGGCCCGGTCCACTTTAAATGCACCCATCCACTTCCAAACAGGCCTGCTCTTCTCCCCTTTCCTTCTTCTTCCTCTTTCACGTTCTCCTTGTTCTTGCGCAACTCCAGGAACCCAACAACACGCACGTATCGGTGCACATGCACCATCAACATCCTCCACCGTTCATCAATCCGAGACCACACGCGAACTCCTCCTCGACTCCTCATCCGACTACGCACCCTCTCCCCGACTTCCGCCCCCATTTCAAAAATCCGCACCCTTCGACAAGAACTGGAACCCAACAGGAAACAGCGCATAACTTAATGTCGCACCCTCCAATATGGCACCGAATTTCGCCAAACTTCACCACATCGAATCCCGTTCCATTCTCATTGCAACGCCGCTCACCATTTCCTCTATCGTTGCCTGGTTCTCGGCAAATCTTTAACCCTAGTTTCGAACAATTTTAATTATCGAAACAGAATCGTACCAAACTCTCCTGAAAAATCCTACATCCTCCACTGATCGCAATGATGTTGACGGCGTTGATCGGTTCTTCACGAATTGAGAGATTTTATTTTTCAAAGCTTGCAACTCAAATTTTCAGTTTTACTGTAAATTCAAAATTTCTCTTTTGATAAATGATGAAATCAGGATCGGTCGGTTTCAAAAAAATCAGAAATGAAAATCTGAACAACATTCGTGCGAATCACTTTTGCTAGAAATGAGTGGATTGGAAGATTTGGATTTTTGATGGAAAAGGAGGTAAGGTTTCTTTTACTGTAAATGCCAAAGTGGAAGAAGAAAAAAATATGGGAGAAGTTGTCGTGAGTAAACTGAAGGGTGCAGCCCCCTTTTCTTTTGTATTTAATGATTTTTAAGTTAGCTTATTATCAAATTAAAGACACTTGGCAATAACATTTCATGCATGAAGACACCTATGCTCTATTTATTTTAATTAAATTTCCACCCAATGCATGCTTGACAAAATAACCTTTTTATTTATTTATATATTTTCTTTTATTTAGCTACACCTTTGAAACAATTATGAATGTAGCAAAACTCATGAATATAACCAAATTTCAATGCTTATATATTGTTTAAAGTTCATCAAAATGCTTATCACTTATACTATTATTCATCAAATATATTTATATATATACTTTACCAAAACTCATAAATGGTTAAAAATAAATAACTATCAATCCTTATAAGATTTTATAAATACAATTATAATTTAACAAAAATAATAATAATAATAATCATTCTTGTAAAAATCATAAAATAAATTATCCTTTACAAAATTTATTTACAAATCAATATCATCAAAATTAGAAAAATATTATTACTTAACATGAAATCTTATAAATTAATTATAAATTTTTAAAATAAATTTTCCTATATTCAAACCTTATAAAACAAATATATATTTAGAAATCCACATTATATAATAACAATCCAAATACATATATATAAAAATCTAAATCAACTTGATAAAATTTATGGGATGTTACAAAATCACTCACTCTGATAAAAATACCTTTTATCTTTAACTTGGAATTTTTCATCCAAAACCCTTTTAAATCATTTATTACGATTTTACATAATTTTTCCCTATTTTTATTTATTTAAAAACAGGTCCATTCAATTAAATGACGTTTCAGGTCATTTAACTGCACTAGTGCTGTTTTAATTCAAATTTGAATTTTACATTTCTGAAAATCAAACCGTTAGATTTCAAATCTCATATACTCATTCGAAAGCTCTTTTCGATACGAACCCGTAGGTTCCGGTTTCAAAAGAATCCGACGATCAGATCTTTCGCTCCGTCAAATCGAAGTTAATGGTCGAAATTCGCGAACGGTCGCTGCGTGAAACGTTCTATTCAAACCATTATAATATATATAATATATATTACATAGATTTCCATTCAAAACGTATTTTATAAAACTTTTATAAATTCGTTTTAAAATGATTTGAACTTGCTTTTCAATTTTAGATCAAAACTGATTTTTCCTTATTATTATTATGTCATAATAATAATCTTTTCAAAATATTTAATTTTGAAATCCATTCCTTTTTCATATTCATTATAAAATGAATAAAATCGATATAAAAATCTATTCGAGGCAAAATAGCGCAAATCTACTTAACTCAGCTTTATATATTTAAATATATTCGTGTCCATCCAAAATCGGACATCAAAACCAAATTTTGATTATTCACTAAATATTATATAAAAATATTAGTTATATGGATTTCATACATCGCATGTATTCAATAATGATGATAAATAATCATCCAACATCCAAATAACAACCAGAGTGTACTCTACAACTGTATAAGCATTAAATAAATAAATAATGCTCATAACAGTCTGTCAATCTATCGATCGACATACAACTAATCACCAGGGAGATGTGTGATCAGAATATCATCCCCAGACCCGTGTAGAGTTTAAACCATCAAATAATTATTATTATTTATGCACTAGGACGATGTGTAAAAATTATCGTCCCAATTGATATCTCAAAAATAGGCGAACATAAACAAGTCGTCCGACTTGTAAATGGATGTGTATTTCTATTTTTAATTATCCATTAAATGTGTAAAATTTTATACTTGTCTTATAAAATTTTATACAATGCCTAAATAATTTATTCAATGCCTATTTAGTTTATCCATCTCAGTTATAAGCTAAAAAATAATATTTTTAGCTAACTAAATTTTTCTTACATATTTTAGAAAATTTCGACAGTATAACGGCGCGATACTAGAACCGGAATAAGGTTTAGCCTTATCCATCGCCTAATGGCTCACGCCATACACAAACCAATTCTAATTCAATTCAAATAACATCATAAATCAAATTCAACCAAATAATCAGCCAATTCAGAAATCAACCAAACATCCATGGTTTGTACAAAAAGTAGTGTCAGGAGCTACTAAGCCACTTCTGCAACCTAGGATATAATAACTTAATTAAAAGTTGAGTGAGAAAATAAAGTTCTCACCTTCGGTTTCCACTCCGCCATTCTTTGATTATCAATCTTAAATTTTTCCAATTACCCAGCATGTCTATTTTATAAATAACATACGTAAGTTAAATATTATTTTTTTATCTAACTAAAAATTATTTCATAGCTTGACTATTTTATAATAGCATAGATACGATAAAAATCAAATTTTTATCTTTGTAAAAATATTTTTCTCAATACGATAAAAAATCCTATTTTTATCTAACTAAAAATAGTTTCATTTATACGATAAAAATCCTATTTTTATCTAACTAAAAATAAAAAATTTATCTACTAAAAATCATGTCTTTCCATAATGAAAAATCGTATCTTTATATAATGAAAAATTGTATTTTCTATAATGAAAATCATATTTTCTATAATGAAAAATCGTATGTTTAGTAGCATAAAAATCGTATTTTTATATAACTAAAAAAAAAATCATATTTTTAACTTAGTAAAAATCATATTTATATCTACTAAAAATTGTATTTTTATCTAAGTAAAAATTAGAAAACTTACATAGTTTTTCGATTGCCTGTAAAACCCTAATCCCCAAATTGAAGCCGCCATTTATTTTTCACAAAGCAATCGAAGGAAGGCATGTGGTGGTCCGGCGTCGACTGGAAATGGGGATGCTCGCGGATTCAGGTGCAGGGGTGGCGTAGTTTTTCTCGTTCACTGGTTTCAGGGCATGCGGGATTCGATCGAAAGGGGGGCTGCGGAAGGAGGAGCAGGCGTCCAAGATGGGGGCGGTGCGGTTAGCAGTTCTTGGGATTTCTCTAAGCATTTGCTTACTACTTCGGGAATTTGATTTTATGGCGTTCTGTGCATGATGTTTAGTGCTGGACTTTATTTGTTTGGTGTAAAGTCTAGCAAGCTATTGTCTTGCATTTTAATTTTGCTTTTTGGGCTTGCTGTGTATTTGGATTGGCAAGATCTATTATTTTGTTGTATAGTATTTGTTATGTTAGTTGTTGTATTTTGTTTCCACCCCAATCATCTCTTTGTTATATTTATTCTATGATATAAGTACCCTTTTTGTTTTCAAAAATAAAATTATTAATTACAAAAATCATCAATAAATAGTCACTTAATTCATTATTAACAAATAGTTGATTATCTTTAATCGTCATTGAAAAACAATTAATTAACCAAAATCATTGCTAGTAAATAGTTAATGAACTTTAATCATTATTAGAAAAATGATCTATTAACTTAAATCCTAATAATTAAAGTAATTAATTATTCTTAATTCATCCGAGATAAATAATTAATTAACTTTAAATTCTTAATAATCAAGTAATCAACTCTTTAAAAATCATTGAATAAAATACAATTAACTTCAAACATATTTTTCAATAAAAAAATCAGTTAGTTTCAAACATTGTTTAAATTCAAGGCTTAGCAACCGTAGTGCTACATACCAAACTACAATTAATGTAATGACCTATATTTTAATGAGTGGATATTCAAATATTTTATTTAAATATTGATCGTTGATTAATTTGGTGACGGTTCCAAAAGGTGACTTTTCACAAACCATCGGATTGGGACCCGAGACTAATTCCATTGAGTTTGTATGGTTCGTTACATGAATAAAAGGTGTAAGAATCACCATATTTCAAGATCGAGGGATTTTAAGGTCAAAACCATCTCGAAATACGCGTAAAATTATCGTTTCGGGCCATAGTCTCGAATTTTGACGAAACTTGTACCATTGGAATCATACCATTGTAATAATGCACCATTCCAAGTTTTGTGGTGAACAGACTTGTCGTTTGATCGTGCAAAAATAAAACACACATCGATTTCGTTTGAAATTGAATTTAAGAAATTAAAGCAATTAAATAATAAAACCCTTCTCCTATTTCTCCCTATCCAATCCATTCTCTAATGTGTCCATTTCTTTTTTGTCACTGTTCCATTGCATGTAGAAAAATCATGCCTGCCACTTTCTGTTAGGGACAGCGAAATGCAGATCCTAAGGCAATTCTAACACTAGAAGGGGGTGAATAATGTTTCTAAGAAATTTAAAGAAATATTAAACTTATGTGATCTACTATATGAATTTCACAACAATTATAACAATACAGATAATCACAAACACAGAATCAAACATAAACACTGAAATAGGTAAATATAAAATGCAGAAAAGGAAAGAACACACCGGATTTTATACTGGTTCAAATTACTCCTATGTCTAGTCCCATGCAACGCCAGATTGTGTAGAGTTTTATTGATATTAGAACCAATTACAATCCCCTTGATTTCACGACTACAAGGTTAACACTGCTCCAAACATCCTTGATTTCATGGCTACAAGGTTACCACCGCTTCCTTTCCTTGATTTCAAGGCTACAAGGAACACACCCTTTCCCAAACAATTCCCAAATGATTACAACAGCCCTATAACTCTTCAATAACACTTCAATTCAAAGATTAGTGGAAAGAGAGTAAGAAAAGATGAAGTTGGATGTAATTTGAGTAGAAATCAGCAAAGTAGAAGTGTAGTATTTAAGAAAATATGAAACTTTAATGGAGGTATGAAGAGGGGTGAAGATGGAGAAGAAGAATGAATTTTAAAAATTCAAAAACAGTCCCTATTTATAGCATTTGAAAGGTTGCAACGCTTCTGGAATGTTATAATTAGTGAAAAGACAATTCCTTTGGAAATTGAATTTCTGATAGTTGTATGTCGACATAGGCAATAATGTATGTCGACATATGCTATGTATTTTGATTTTTTAAAACTATTCTTCAAGTATTTAAATATATATATTAATCTGGAATTTCTTGAATCAAGACTTAATGATATAAATGTGTATTCTAAAGTGTAAAATTATATGAAATCATAATAATATAATATATAATAATATTTATAAAGTTATAAGGTTTAAAACTAGATTATAAACGTATATATATTCAAAACTAGATTATAAATATAATTTGAAATCATAAGTAAGAAAATTTGAAATCATTTAAAGATGGAAATTATAATAATTTTAAATAATTCAGAATTTGAAATAGAATTTGCATTTGAACCTGGAGTGTTATTTTGAGTCTTACATAAAATCTAGACTCGATTACAATATTTTCTTGAATTCTTGAAATCTTGTTACCTCATGAGTCTTGAATCTCATTTGACTTTGAATCTCTTAAAACTCTAAAATTGTATAGTCTTCAGTAATTAAGTCCTGTATTTAAATCCTTCATATATATATATATATATATATGTATGTATGTATGCATATGAATATGTATATTGCCACAACCCGAACTCACCCAGCCTCCGAGGAGACGGGAGAATGCGGATTGTAAAGAGAACACGACGCATCAGAACACAAACATAAGAACATTTCATTGTTATTACAACAATTTACATCAGAGTACAAGAATATTACAGAGTATGAATAAATAATACACAATGGAAAATATCAGAGATTTACAAATTACATAGCAGCGGAAAAATAATACATAAGTAAAATGCGTAGCAGAAATATATTGACTAAAACAACTGAAAGAAATATACGGATACAAAGCTTTCCGAATATAGCTCCAGTTGTAAACCAGGATCCTGTGAAATAGTAATATGCAAAACCAAAACAACAAGCTGCCCGTGTGGAAAATATGGGCACCCAGAGTTTAGGTTAAACAATAAACTCCGAGTCAGTCATGGGATTGGTGTGAGAATAAAAACAGTTATTAACTATATTTTAAAGTTGGGTATATCAAGGGACCACGCCGTATGACACGGAACAGGTTTCTTCCCAAGAATACCATAAAACAAACAACGCCATGCTAAATAAAGAAAAATGACGCCATTATAAGACTCATGTACCATTACACAATGCAACCCAAGCCGGAGGATAAAGTTTTACCTTATAACGGAAAAATATGTTTGATACGCGAAATTCATCATTTATTATTACAATAAGTGAAGAAATCAACTTCAAATATAAATGTAACAATCATAGACGGCATAGTACCCCATCCTACTATGTCGCCAAATAGGTTTACAACTAAAACCGAAAATGTGTCGTATTGGAAATTGGATTCCATCATGAGTCAAGGCAAGGGATGCCTCCTTACCGATTCGGATCACCTCTAGCAAGATAATCCAGGAATCCTCCGCAATGGGCCCTTGGATCTTGCAGGGCTGGTCCACACCTAACGTTTGTGGATTGGAAATTCCTAAACAATACGTTTTCCGGCCCTATCGGACCTATAACCTGGTCAGTATGTCGACCATATGAGCATATAGCCCTATATCCGAGGCGCCTCGCAATCCATCATCCACATAAGTAAAAATGTTGGGCTCTATACCATGACACAACTTCTAGCTAGAATGAAACGCATGCACTCCCTGCTGTCCCTAATCCCGTTTTTGACTCATATCGGGTATGAGGCTCGCGAATCAATGCTATACACAAAGTTGTGCTTCGATCATCATCCATAAGGCCCTGCTTTTCAACAAAAGTCTTGATCCATGCAACTCAGCATGTCGCATTGTCAATCCATGCCATAATCATTGGTCATCTACCAATATATACCCTTTGAGCTCGTATGTCTCAAAGAAGGGTGTTAAGCCAGAGAATAAATTATCCGCCACCAAACAGATATACATTTAGCAGAGATCAACAAATACAGTAAAAAGAATACAATGTCAGATACACAATCCATTTACAAGCCGGTTTTGGGTCTGAACGAAACTAAGGCACCTTATTCCTCGTCCCATATGTCCAATACAGGAGAGAGGTCCTTGCATATCCGGTCGATCTCCAAGAACGTCTGGACGACCACCACTATAACCCCGTCTTGGGTGTACTGCCCAATCGAGGCATCAGTAATCATCCATTCGATGTGAAGATTTCCCGTCTTCAACCACCGTCTTCATCGTCGACTTTAAGTCGTCGTATCAGTCATTCAGAATGGGTTAAACCCGGTCTTTCCGAATAACTTGCGTATACTTTATGAACAAGTGCTATAAAAACACATCATACATCTCATTCCAATCTAGAATATTCTTTTATCTAAATATTCATATCTTAGGGAAAAGATTCTCGTTAATTTTATCAAAGATAAGTTCTGTAATAACCCGGAAAATTCTGAGCCAATTAAAAATTTTGTTTTGGCAATTTTAGTGAATTTTGAATATTTAAAATGATTTATTTTAAATAATAACGACGAGAAATCTATTTTGAATAGAATTAGAACGTATATATTTATTTGAATCGTCGTTAGAATATAAATATTTATTTTAAATTATAAAAGGAATTGAAAATGGCGCGGTAGTTTGAAATTTCGATTTCAAAGTTCAAATGAATGTACAGGATTCAAAATAAACCGGATTTTAGCGAAACCAAAAATATTTGAATCTATTTGAAAATATCTTTCCAACAAATCCGAAAAATTGAAATTTCATAGCGGGAATCAAAAGTTACGCCCAGTTGAAAATTCCGAATAGTCGCTATGGAATTCTGGCCCTTAAAAATGGAAATTTTGCAAACGACCTCAGTTTTCAACGAAACCACTTTTGTTGGATCCGGGATGCCTAGTTATTACTAGATTCCAAAATTCGTAATTTTTGAAATCAATGTGTGAGCGTGGCAAAGGAAAACATGTTTGGACTGTTTAAGTCAATTTTAATTGATTGGAAAATGGCCATTTTTCAAACGGTCTAAGAATTTGATGAAATTAGTTTTGTTAGGACCGTATCGTCAATACAATGATAGAAATAATTTTTCTGGAATTTTTGGGATCCGTATGTGACCCCAGTAAATTGAAATGTACGTTTAAAATTCAATATAAGGATTTAAATGTTAATTTAAAGTAAAAATGATCGAAATAGCTTACGATACATATCCCATTGTGTTCGGAATGGGGGTAATTAGCTAGGAACGGCAGTCGTTGGGTCTCGTTTCGAGTTCATATACAAAATCACTTTTTCTTGAAGAAAATAGAAAAAAAAAAAATACTCTCTCTCCCCATATAACCCTAATCCCTCCCCAAATTATCGTCATTCCCAAATCAGAAGGTCGCCGCCCTTAGCTCCACACAACAGCACCGCCTCCTTGGCCCACCGCCCAGTCACCCTCCGCCTCCCTGGCACCACCGTAAACGACAGCACCCTCCTCTCTCGCTCCCCTTTTGGAACCCCCCCCAAACCGCAACAAAACTCGCACCACCCTCCACCTAGGGCCTCACCTCACCTGGCCGCGCCCTCCAGCAGCCACGTCAGTCTCCAGCGCCCTCCCCATCACCCACTCCGACCCCGTGGACCCTCCTTCCATATAAAAAACCGGATTTTTAATTTGTTAAAGCCCCGAAACCCCCATTTTTCCGCTGCTCTGGCCAAAGTGGCACCGCCTTCGACCTGCCGAGCCTTCCCCGTCCTCCTACGCCTTCCACAGTGAGTTTCTAATTTTATTTATTTATTTATTTATTTATTTATTTATTATGTAATTAGTTTAATTAACGTTGTAACTAAATAAAAATCTGATTTTTAATATGGAATAGTTTTGAAAAAGTATATATGCAGTTTTTACATATAAAGTTATGATTTTTTTGAAAGGAAAAGGAGAGATTTCTAATTACATAAAGGTGAGATTTTTATGAATATGAAGTTATGATTTTTATCAATATAAAGTTTAGATTTTTTATTCATATGAAAGGCGGTGTAAAAAAATATAATTTTTATATCATAGGAAGAATAAAAAAATAATTTTTATATTATAGAGATAATAAAAATATGATTTTTATATAATAGAAAATATAAAAATGTGATTTTTATATGAAGTTAGCATGATAAAAATATGATCTTTATTATATGAATAGCGGTATAAAAATAGAATTTTTACCTATATAGTAGCAGTATAAAAATGTGATTTATATCCATATAGCGTAGCTATAAAAATGTGATTTTTATATACATACCAACAATATAAAGATGCGATTTTTATATATGTAGTGAATACAGACAACGAAAGTGACAAAAGGAAACACAGCGAAGATTCCTACATATGAAGAGTCGTGGCAGTTGGTTTAGCTTATGGGTGAGAACTTCTCACTTTAAATTCTTGTTTTCTAGTTAAAAATATATACTAGGATGCAGACGGTGCTTAGCAGCACCCAACACCCATTGTCCACAGACCATGGACGACTTGTTTGATTTTGTTAAGTGGTTGTGAAAATTGATTGTGTGATGTGGAATGAAATAAAATATTTATATAGTTAAAAATATTTTATCGTTAAAAATATAATTTTTAACGTGACTGTGAATAAATAAATATTCATTTACAAATCGAACGATTTGTTTATGTACACTATTTGAAGGATATTGATTGGGACGATGAATTTTACACGTCACCCAACTGCACAAATAAAAATCTATGTTTGTTGATTTGAAACCCCACACGGGTATTGGGATGATATTTGGCATACACTAATCCCAATTATTTAGTTGTATGTCGATCGATTGGTTGACAGACTTTGTAAGCGTTAATTATTTATATTTAATGCTTAGGCAGTTGTGTGGTGCACTTTGGATGATGGTTGATTATTTATTGTTGCTATTATATACGTGTTGTATGGAATCCATATAATTAACATTATATGGTAATTGATTGGGCCTCATTCCAATTTGGAAAATAAAGAATTTTATAAAATAAAGATTCATGTGTTGAATAGAATAAATAGTCATGTGTTGACGATACTCCTGTGTTGAGAATATTCATGTGTTGAAAGAAATATATATTCATGTGTTGAAGAAAATATTCATTTGTTGAATAGAATAACGAAGTTATTGAAATATATAAAGCCGTGTTGATTAGAGATGCGCCATTTTGACGCGAGTGATATTTATATCGATTCTATTCATTTTTATAATGAATAGCGAAAAGAAAGTGATTTCAAAATATAATGTTTTGAAAATATTATCATTTATATATTAATGAATGAAATATTAAATTTTGATTTGAAATTGAATATGAAGTTGAAATTGTTTTGAAAACGAATTTTAAACGATTTATAAAATACATTTTGAATTGAAATCGTCGAAATATATATAATATATATTATATATATTAAATGGCCTGAATAAAACGCACCGCGCCGCGGCAGCTCGCGAATTTCGACCATTGACTTCGAATTGACGTTGCAGGAGATCCGACCGTCGGATTCTCCTGAAACCGGAACCGTTGGGTTCGTATCGAAAAGAGCTTTCCAATGAATATTAGAAATCTGAAATCTAATGGTTGGATTTGGAATTATGTCCAAATCAAATTTGGAAAAGGTCGTTGTAAGTGCAGTTCGACGACCGTTATTGGAAATTGACTGACCGGGCCTTGATAAAATTATTAAAAATATTAATAAATAGTGTAAAATCTTAATAAATGATTTTGAAAGAACTGGGATGAAAAATTCCACATTTGTAAGGATAAAAATATATTTTTATCAAAATGAACTAGTTTATAACTAGAATTAAAATCCAATTATTTTTAAATTAATAAATTGGATCTGAAGTGGTTTTAAAATAATCAGAATTTCCAATATACGAATTGGAATGGATTTGAATCGAAATTAACTTGGGAATATTTCGATGTTGGATTTCGTGATTATACATATATGGTTGTGGAAATTTGAAAGATATATTTATATCGTTATTTCCAATACGGTATTTGTTGGTTTCAGAATTTGATATTGAATATAAGCCGATATATTTTCTATTCAGAGCCTTGTATTTAATATCAAATGGGATTTTGGGGTCGTCGTGAATGGTGTCTTGAATAATACTGTTCTTGAACCCAGTTCAGAAATGAATAAATCTTTTAATTAAGATTTAGTGAAATTGTCCAATTAATTAGTATTTAATTGGAATTGAATTTAAATTGTTTTTTGGGTCTATCGTGAGCGGTGTTTTGAATAACACCTGTTCTTTAACCCGATTAACAATGGAATGCGATTTTGGGTTTATCGTGAACCGTGTTTTAGATGACATTGGTTCTTTAACCTAGTTAAAGACACGATATTGATTTGTGGGAAGATTAAAACTAAGTGGAGTTTTAATGAACCTTTAAGTAGATTAAAGTGATCGAGAATGGAGTATCACCAATTTTGCTCCAAGCGATAGTCAAATCTTTAATTAGATTTGAATGTGAAATGGTAATTAATATTTACTGATAACACCATGGTGTTAGATATGGAGGATTACCAGTTTTGCTCCATGGGATGAATAGGTTGGTATTGGGAAATAAAATAAATGATTACTTCGGTGTGGTTCGCTAATCCCGACTAGTTTGGAAAACCTTAACATGATTTGAAATGATATCCAAAGGAAGATTAAAGAATAAATTTAGAAGAATTTATCTTTGATAAAATTAATGGGAACCTTTCCCTAGGAATGTGAAAATTTGAATAAAAGAATATTCTGAATTGGAATGAGGTGTATGTTGTGTTTGTGTAACACTTGTTTATTTTATACTCGGGTTATTCAGAAAGGCCGTGTTTATACCCATTCTGAATAACCGATTAGACGATATGTCGAAGGTGAAGACGGTGGTTGAAGACCAGGGGTCTTCACGTCGTTTGGTTGATTCCTGACAATCTTGATTGGGCTGTACACCCAAGATGAGGGAATAAGTTGGAGATCGTCCAGGCGTACTTAGAGATCGATGGATATGCGAGGAATAAGGTTCCTCCGGTTTCTTTCAGACCCAGAACGAACTTGTAAATGGACTGTGTGTTTGACATTGGATTTTATTCTGTTTGATTGATTTCTATTAAATATATATCTATTTGGCGGCGGAGAATTTATTCTCTTGCTTAACGCCCTTCTCTGAGACGTACGAGCTCAGAGGTTATATATTGATGGATATCAATCGCATGGCATGAACTGCCTGTGTGGCATGCCTAAGTGGAAAATGATCAAGGCTTCTGTTGAAAAGCAAAGTCTTGTGGTTGATGATCAAAGCACGACCTATGTGGCATAGCTTTGTGTATAGCGTTAATTTGTGAGCCTCACACCTCGGTATGAGTCAAAAACGGGATAAGGACCGTTGGGAGAACACGACGTTTCTTTCTAGCTATGGGTGATGTCAGTGACCTACCAGCCCTGACATTTATATACTTTTTACCTGTGTGGTTGTTGGAATGCGAGGCGCCTCGGGTATAGGTCTGATACGACCGGGAAACGTGTGTTCAGGAATTGCCAATCCTCAAAAGTAAGAGAGCACCGGCCCAACCGATTCCAAGGATCGCAGTGTGTGGTCCTGAGACATTTGCTAGAGTGTCTCGAACGGAGAGGAGCTTGCCCCTTGCCTCGACTCGTGATAGAATCCAGTTTCCAATACGTGATATTTTGGTTTTATTTGTAGAGCCTAGTATTGGCGACATAGTGGTATGGGGGCACTTATGCCTTCTATGATTGATACTTATGATTGAAATTGTTTTGACACTATACACTTATAGTAATAATAAAAGATGAAATTTAGCGCATCAAACATTCTTTGGCTATTATAAGGTAAAAAACCTATCCTCCGGCTTGCGTTGCATTGTGTGATGGGATTTGGGTATTATAATAGCTTCATTTTTCTCTATTTAGCATTGCGCTGTTTGTTTTATGCACTGGTATTCTTGGGAGAAAACCCGTTCCGTGTTATACGGCGTGGTCCCTTGATTTACCTAACTTTAAAATAAAGATTAATAACTATTTTAGTTTTCACACCAGTCACATGACTGACCTGGAGTTTATTGTTTTAACCTAAACTCTAGGTGCCCTTATTTCCACACGAGCAGCTAGTAGTTGGTTTTTTTTTGCAGATTTATATTAATAGGATCCTGGTTTACAGCTGGAATGATACTCGGAAAGCTCTGTATCCGCGTATTTCTTTCAATTATGTTTTGTATTATTTTTCTGCTGCAGTAATATATTTAAATCTCTGATATTCTATGATGTGTAATATTTATTCATACTCTGTATATTCTTGTATTCTGATGGAATTGTTGTAATAAACAATGAAATGTTCTTCTGTTTGCGTTATGATTCGTCTTGTCTTCAAAGCAATCCGTGCTTTCCTTCACAGGGAAGTTCGGGTCGTTATAGCGTGGTATCAGAGCTTTGGTTTACCTAGCTCGAGAACAAGACACATTAGAACCAAACGAAAGAATTCATCAGAGATTGGACTAGTAAAGTCCAATAAGAATGGCTCGTTAGAGATGGGACCAGTAGTATCCTAGAACGAGTATGAAGAGTATATTTTTAAAATGAAAATAAATTTTGTTTTGAAATTTAAATCGTTTTATACATATTTGAATATCTTATATGTATTGAATTTGGACATTCTAGTATATGAAGATTTTTCATATACGCGTCATGAACGTATATTCGAAGTTTTAATATATTGGATAGATATAGAATCATACTCTTGTGGCCCGGAGATGGTACTGATAATTGTCATGACATCATCAGTATTCATGTTCGAGTTTTGAAAGGTGTGATATCTATATATTTCCATTAGACTTGTGTGAGGACCAAAACTAGATTAGGCTATTCTTGTGATTTGGCGCCAAAAACATGATTTTCTGTATATATATCAAAATTATGAATTTGAAACGTTAATCTACTAATTGATTGATGGTTGTGTTGTTTGATTATTGGTTTCATTAATTAAAATTTTGAACCATTATGCCAAATTGAACCGAATATTGAACTTTATTGAAAAATGATTACAATTGCATGCATATACATGTATATCCATTGAACAAGTCATAGCAAGGAGGCTAGAGCAGAAGAATAAAATTATTTGCCTGACAAATAGGTACATGTTTACAAATTTCTTGGGTTTTTGATGATTTTATGAGCTGATTGGCTAGCCGCTTGGCTTTTTCTTTTTCTTTTGGATTGGTGAGGGCCATGGGAGGCTATTTGAAATATCCCGAAGCTCCCGGTGCAGGAGAGGTTATGGCGAAATTTTTTGAAAATTTAGGGTGTTAGCCAAATTTTTGAAAAATTTGAAAAGTTCTTAGAAACTGAAAAGTTGAAGAACTTAAGCCGTAATGAAAATAATGAAAGCTGAGTTGATTAGTTCAACAACTTTCAGCTTCGTTCCTTTTCGGGGACGAAAAGTTTTAAGTGGGGGAGATTGTAACAACCCGGAAAATTCTGAGCCAATTTAAAAATTTTATTTTGGCAATTTTAGTGAATTTTGAATATTTAAAATGATTTATTTTAAATAATAACGATGAGAAATCTATTTTGAATAGAATTAGAACGTATATATATTTATTTGAATCGTCGTTAGAATATAAATATTTATTTTTAATTATAAAAGGAATTGAAAATGGCGCAGTAGTTTGAAATTTCGATTTCAAAGTTTAAATGAATGTAAGATTCAAAATAAACCGGATTTTAACGAAACCAAAAATATTTTAATCTATTTGAAAATATATTTCCAAGAATCCGAAAAATTGAAATTTCATAGCGGGAATCAAAAGTTACGCCCGGTTGAAAATTCAGAATAGTAGCTATGGAATTCTAGCCCTTAAAAATGGAATTTTGCAAACGACCTCGGTTTTCGACGAAACCACTTTTGTTGGATCCAGGATGTCTAGTTTTTGCTAGTTTCCAAAATTCGTAATTTTTGAAATTAATGTGTGAGCATGGCAAAGGAAAACGTGTTTGGACAATTTTAGTCAATTTTAATCGACTGGAAAATGGCCATTTTTCAAACGGTCTCAGAATTCGATGAAATTAGTTTTGTTAGGACCGTATCGTCAATACGAAGCTAGAAATAATTTTTCTGGAATTTTGGGATCCGTATTGACCCCAGTAAATTGAAATGTACGTTTAAAATTTAATATAAGGATTTAAATGTTAATTTAAAGCAAAAATGATCGAAACGATCGAATCAGCTTACGATACATATCCCATTGTGTTCGGAATGGGGGTAATTAGCTAGGGACGACAGTCGTTGGGTCTCGTTTCGAGTTCGTATACAAAATCACTTTTTCTTGGAGAAAATAAAATAAAATGAAAAAAATATATAAATACTCTCTCTCCCCGTATAACCCTAACCCCTCCCCAAATTCTCGTCGTTCCCAAATCAAAAGGTCGCCGCCCTTAGCTCCACACCACCGCACCGCCCAGTCACCCTCTGCCTCCCTGGCACCATCGCCAACGACTAGCACCCTCCTCTCTCGCTCCCCTTTCAGAACCCCCCCCCCAAACCGCAACAAAACCCGCACCACCCACCACCTAGGGCCCCACCTCGCCTGGCCGCGCCCTCCAGCAGCCACGTCAGTCTCCAGCGCCCTCCCCATCACCCACTCCGACCCCGTGGACCCTCCTTCCCTATAAAAAAACGGATTTTTAATTGTTAAAGCCCCGAAACCCCCATTTCTCCGCTGCTCCGGCCAAAGTGGCGCTACCTCCGACCTGCCGAGCCTTCCCCGTCCTCCTACGCCTTCCACGGTGAGTTTCTACTTTTATTTATTTATTATGTAATTAGTTTAATTAACGTTGTAACTAAATAAAAATCTAATTTTTAATATTGAATAGTTTTGAAAAAGTATATATGCGGTTTTTACATATAAAGTTATGATTTTTTTGAAATGAAAAGGAGAGATTTCTAATTACATAAAGATGAGAATTTTATGAATATGAAGTTATGATTTTTATCAATATAAAGTTCAGATTTTTTATTCATATGAAAGGCGGTGTAAAAAATATAATTTTTATATCATAGGAAGAATAAAAATATAATTTTTATATTATAAAGATAATAAAAATATGATTTTTATATAATAGAGAATATAAAAATGTGATTTTTATAAGACGTTAACGTGATAAAAATATGATCTTTATTATATGAATAGCGGTATAAAAATAGAATTTTTACCTATATAGTAGCAATATAAAAATGTGATTTTTATCCATATAGCATAGCTATAAAAATGTGATTTTTATATACATAGCAACAATATAAAGATGCGATTTTTATATATGTAGTGAATACGGTCAACGAATGTGACAAAAGGAAACACGGCGAAGATTCCTACATATGAAGAGTCGTGGCGGTTGGTTTAGCTTATGGGTGAGAACTTCTCACTTTAAATTCTTGTTTTCTAGTTAAAAATATATACTAGGATGTAGACGGTGCTTAGCAGCACCCGACACCCATTGTCCACAGACCATGGACGGCTTGTTTGATTTTGTTAAGTGGTTGTGAAAATTGATTTTGTGATGTGGAATGAAATAAAATATTTATATAGTTAAAAATATTTTATCGTTAAAAATATAATTTTTAACGTGAATGTGAATAAATAAATATTCATTTACAAATCGAACGATTTGTTTATGTACACCTATTTGAAGGATATTGATTGGGATGATGAATTTTACACGTTGCCCAATAGCATAAATAAAAATATGTGTTTGTTGATTTGAAACCCCACACGGGTGTTGGGATTATATTTGGCGTACACTAATCCCAATTATTTAGTTGTATGTCGATCGAGTGGTTGACAGACTGTGTAAGCGTTAATTATTTATATTTAATGCTTAGGCAGTTGTGTGGTGCACTTTGGATGATGGTTGATTATTTATTGTTGCTATTATATACATGTGTTGTATGGAATCCATACAATTAACATTATATGGTAATTGATTGGGCCTCATTCCAATTTGGAAAATAAAGAATATTATAAAATAAAGATTCATGTGTTGAATAGAATAAATGGTCATGTGTTGACGATACTCCTGTGTTGAGAATATTCATGTGTTGAAAGAAATATATATTCATGTGTTGAAGAAAATATTCATTTGTTGAATAGAATAACAAAGTTATTGAAATATATAAAGCCGTGTTGATTAGAGATGCGCCATTTTGACGCGAACGATATTTATATCGATTCTATTCATTTTTATAATGAATAGCGAAAAGAAAGTGATTTCAAAATATAACGTTTTGAAAATATTATTATTTATATATTAATGATATGAAATATTAAATTTTGATTTGAAATTGAATATGAAGTTGAAATTGTTATGAAAACGAATTTAAAACGATTTATAAAATACGTTTTGAATTGAAATCGACGAAATATATACAATATATATATTATATGTATTAAATGGCCTGAAAAGAACGCGCCGCGCTGATGCAGTTCGTGAATTTCGACCATTGACTTCAAATTGACGTTGCGGGAGATCCGACCGTCGGATTCTCCTAAAACCGGAACCGTTGGGTTTGTATCGAAAAGAGCTTTCCAATGAATATTAAAAATTTGAAATCTAATAGTTGTATTTGGAATTATGTCCAAATCAAATTTGGAAAAGGTCGCTGTAAGTGCAGTTCGACGACCGTTATTGGAAATCGACTGAACGGGCCTTGATAAAATTATTGAAAATATTAATAAATTGTGTAAAATCTTAATAAATGATTTTGAAAGAACTAGGATGAAAAATTCCACATTCGTAAGGATAAAAATATATTTTTATCGAAATGAACTAGTTCATAACTAGAATTAAAATCCAATTATTTTTAAATAAATAAATTGGATTTGAAGTGGTTTTAAAATAATCAGAATTTCCAATATACGAATTGGAATGGATTTGAATCGAAATTATCTTGGGAATATTTCGATGTTGGATTTCGTGATTATACATATATGGTTGTGGAAATTTGAAAGATATATTTATATCGTTATTTCCAATTCGATATTTGTTGGTTTCAGAATTTGATATTGAATATAACTCGATATATTTTCTATTCAGAGCCTTGTATTTACTATCAAATGGGAATTTGGGATCGTCGCGAATGGTGTCTTGAATAATACTGTTCCTGAACCCAATTTAGAAAAGAATAAATCTTTTAATTAAGATTTAGTGAAATTGTCCAGTTAATTAGTATTTAATTGGAATTGAATTTAAATTGGTTTTTGCGTCTATCGTGAGCGGTGTTGAATAACACCTGTTCTTTAACCCGATTAACAATGGAATGTGATTTTGGGTTTATCGTGAACCGTGTTTAGATGACATTGATTCTTTAACCCAGTTAAAGACAGGATATTGATTTGTGGGAAGATTAAAACTAAGTGGAGTTTTAATGAATCTTTAAGTAGATTAAAGTGATCGAGAATGGAGTATCACCAGTTTTGCTCCAAGCGATAGTCAAATATTTAATTAGATTTGAACGTGAAATGGTAATTAATATTTACCGATAGCACCGTGGTGTTAGATATGGAGTATTACCAGTTTTGCTCCATGGGATGAATAGGTTGGGATTGGCAAATGAAATAAATGATTACTTCGGTGTGGTTCGCTAATCCCGACTAGTTTGGAAAACCTTAACATGGTTTGAAATGATATCCAAAGTAAGATTAAAGAATAAATTTAGAAGAATTTATCTTTGATAAAATTAATGGGAACCTTTCCGTAGGAATGTGAAAATTTGAATAAAAGAATATTCTGAATTGGAATGAAGCGTATGTTGTGTTTGTATAACAATTGTTTATTTCATACGCGGGTTATTCAGAAAGGCCGGGTTTATACCCATTTTGAATAACCGATTCGACGATATGTCGAAGGTGAAGACGGTGGTTGAAGACCGGGGGTCTTCACGGCGTTTGGTAGATTCCTGATAATCTTGATTGGGCTGTACACCCAAGATGAGGGAATAAATTGGAGATCGACGGATACGCTAGGAATACGATTCCTCCGGTTTCGTTCAGACCCAGAACGAACTTGTAAATGGACTGTGTGTGTCTGACATTGGATTTTATTCTGTGTGATTGATTTCTATTAAATATATATTTGTCTGGCGGCGGAGAATTTATTCTCTTGCTTAACGCCCTTCTCTGAGACGTACGAGCTCAGAGGTTATATATTGATGGATATCGATCACATGACATGAATTGCCTGTGTGGCATGCCTAAGTGGCAAATGATCAAGGCTTCTGTTGAAAAGAAAAGTGTAACAACCCGCAAATTCCGAACCAATTTAAAAAATTTATTTTAGTGGAAATTTAATTGTTAAAATAATTTATTTTAAATAATAACATATAAAATTTGTTTTAATCGAAGTTAGAATGAGAAATTTTATTTTAATTATAAAAGGAGTTAGAAATAGCACGGTAGTTTGAAAAGCCAAACTTGAACTTTGACCGAATGTACCGAACCCAAAGATTTAACGGATTTTAATGAAACCAAAAATATTAGAATCTATTTAAAAATATCTTTCCAACAAATCCAAAAAATCGAAATTTCATAGCGGGAGTCAAAAGTTATTCCCAGTTTAAAATTCTGAATAGTTGCTTTAGAATTTATATATATTTCAATATTAAAAATAGCTATTTTTCAAACGGTCTCAGAACTCTAAGAAATTAGTCTTGTTATAACCGTATCGTCAAAGCATAAATAGAAGTAATTTTTCTGGGATTTTTAGAGGTCGTATGTGGCCCCGGTGAATTTAAATGTAAGATTGAATTAATTAAATAAATGAATTTAAATATTAAATTAAATAAAACAAGCTGAAGACTTTCGTTTAGGCTAACGGGACCGAGCCAATTGGATCCGGAACGGGGTCTATTAGGTAGGATCAACTCTAGTTGGACTGAAATCGGAGTTGTTAAGAACATATGGATTTATTTGCAAAATTTACAATAAAATAATATATAAATACACGTTCATTTCCGAAACCCTAACATCATGAACAGCCGCCGCCTAAACTAAAATGAATGGCCACCAACCTCCTAACTTCATCTCTTAATATCTACCAATCCTCTCAGTAAAATCCTTTGCTCTAGTTCAATCTTTTGAAGAGATTCTCGTGCTCTTCAATTTCATACGATTGGATCGATCTCTGGTGGCCCGAACTCCGAGGTCCAGACCCACGAACCCACACCAAAGTTCTCCATCGCCCTCCCTCTAGGCACCACCGAGCTCCTCCCCCTTCCAGGCGTGGCGGCGCCCCCCCGAGCCCAACAACCCCGAACCAACCGATCTTCAAACCGTTGCTCCAATCGATCACTAAATCAAAACCTAAGATCGAACCATTTCTGAAAAACAGCGGCAGTGTTCTGAGAAGAGGAGTATGGCATATTATTTTATTATTTTATTAATTTAAATTGTTACAACCTTTAATAAATCGTAACTAATGCATACGATATCCAAACTGAACAATTTCAGATCTTATTCGATCGTGAAACTGAGATCTATGCTGCTGTCCAGACTAGATCCAATTCCGAGCAGTTCAAATTTTGGACAAATTCGCGTTACGACTGTGAGATTTCTTCTTTTTAATTAATTAATTATCTAATTTTTTTGTTATGTGATGACTGAATGTGTATGATTCCGATCTGTTATATGATAATATTGTGGATGATTTATTTGTTGATTGGTGATGTATAAACACAAATCTGTGTGTGTTGAATAAAAATAAATCATATTCAAAAGTTATTGATTTGGATTAGAATTTCCAAATCGATAAAAAAATAAATCATTTTGTAAAATCATTGATTTGGAATAGAATCGCCATTTCAATATAAAATGTTCTTTTATTTGCATTCTTTTGTGCAAATACACATAGAAATATAAAATGTTCTTTTATTTGCATTCTTTTATGCAAATATACATAGAAATATAAATGTTCTTTAATTTGCATCTTTTTATGCAAATATGCATAGAAAATATTATCGATCTTTTATTTGCATTCTTTTATGCAAATATACATAGAAAATATAAAATGATCTTTTATTTACATTCTTTTATGGAAATATACATAGAAATAAAAATGATCTTTTATTTGTATCCTTCTATGCAAATATGCATAGAAAATAAAAATGTTTTTTTATTTGCATTTGAAGCAAAACTATATTTTTATTTGCAACTTTAGATGCAAACAAAACATTAGAAGGAGAACTATATTTTTGTTTGCTATTTTAGATGCAAACAAAACATTAGATGCAAAACTATATTTTGTTTGCTATTTTTGATGCAAACAAAAACATTAGAAGTAGAACTATTTTTTTTATTTGCAATTTTAGATGAAAACAAACATTAGAGTTAAAATTACATTTTTGCAATTATAAATGCAAACAAAAACACTAGAATGAATATGACATTTTTATTTTGTATTTTAGATAGAAATAAAAATACGATTTCAAGAGTTACATTTTTGTTTGTAAATTTAGTTGCAAACAAAGCATAAAGCATAAAGAATAGTTAAATTAAAATTTTCATTTTGTCAAAATAGATTAGTTAAAGCAAACCTTATATTTTTGGTCAAATTGTATATTTTTGTCAAGATAAGACTAGTTGAATCAAAATACACATTTTTGTTGAAAAAAAAAATTACCTTCTGTTAAGTAGATTTGAATTAAGACAAAAAATTACATTTTTGTTGAATGAAAATGTTAAACACAGATAGTATTTTTGTGTAATAGGTTGTGTTACCATAGAAATATCCATTTTGATAAAATAGATTTGTCAGCAAAATGGAACTCCTTATACATTTTTTTGAGATAGAATTTATATGCAAATAAAATAATCATCTTAACTAGCATGACATAAGATAGAATTTATATGCAAATATAGAAATCATTTTTATTTGCAAACATACATTAGAATTTCTATTCAAATATAAGAATCATAGTATTGGTCAAAACATACATTAGAATTTGTAGTTGAGTTAAAGTGACATTTTTATATGCTAATGCATACTTTAGGATTTGTATGCAATTTAAATTAAACGTTTTTAGGTGTTAGGTTATACATTGAAAAACATATACCAATGAGATTATTTCTTCTATGTGTTAAAACTGAGAATAATGATATACAAATAAAGTACAATAAAAAAATTATCTTTTTTTTGCCATCCGCAATAATGTCATATAAGTAAATTACATTCTATTAGATATCAGAAATATATATATAAAGAAATTATGCGAGTCAAATATATTTTATCTCGACATTAGGAATAAAATATCATGTTTCGTCCATCATTATCAACATGTTGGTAGTATCAAAATTGGTTAAATTCATTAACCAATTATTTATATATATGTACTGTTGTTGGCTAAAAACCCCACGCGGGTATTGGGATGATGATTGATATACACTAGGCCCAGTATTTATTCGTATGTCAATCGATAAATTAACAGGCTGCGATGAGCGTTATTATTTCATTTTAATGATCACACAGTTGAGAACTCCACTTTGGATGTTGAATGGTTGGTTTGATGATTATTTATTATTATTGTTATTTACATACAATGTATGAAATGCATATGACCAAAGTTATATGGTAAATGGTTGAGTCGCTTTCTGATTCAGAATATCCTTCATATAAAGAATATTTTTAAACAAAGAATTTATTTTAAATAAAGAATAAATCTTTCAACGAAGATTATTGGTATTTCAATTTATATTTATTTATTGGAAAATGAATTTTGGGTTTACTGTGAACAATGTTTTCAAATGACATTGATTCTTTAACCCAATTAAAAATAAGATTTATTTCTTAAACTGGATTAATTGTAAAGTAGTGATTTTTGATATTAAAACTGAATTGGAATATTAATAAATCTTTGAAAATAAGATTTATGAATAAATTTGAAAAATTTATCTTTGAAAAAATTAATGGGAACCTTTCCCTAATAATATGAATATTATATTTAAAAGAATATTCTGAATTGGAAAGAGGCGTTGGATGTATCCTTACAACACTTGATTTTTAATTATAATTATACGCGAGTTATTCGGAAAGACCGGGTTTAACCCATTCTGAATAATTACTACGACGATTAAAAGTCGAAGATTTTGAAGACGGTGGATGAAGACCGACGATCTTCACATCGAATGGACGACTACTGATGCCTGGCACTGGGTCTCTCCCAGTAAAGGATTAAAAGTGGTACTTCGTCCGGACGTACGTGTTGATTGTCCGGATACGCGAGCACCTAGGTGACTCCGGTTTCGTTCAGACCCCGAACGGACTTGAAAATGGATGTGTGTCTGACATTGGATTTCATTCCATGTAAATTGGTTTCTATTTAATATATATATGTTGGTGGCGGTGAATTTATTCTCTTGCTTAACACGCTTCTCTGAGATGCACGAGCTCTGAGGTTATATATTAGTAGTTATCGATCGCATGGTATGGACTGTCAATGTGACATGCCAAGATGCAATTGATCAAGGCTTTTGTTGAAAAGCAGAGCCTTGTGGATTATGATCAAAGCATAGCCTATTTAGGCATAGCTTTGTGTATTTCGTTACCTCGCGAGCCTCACACCCCGGGATGAGTCAAAAACGGAGCAAGGGAATGCAGGGAGTGCACACGTTTCTTTCTAGCTAGAAGTGGTGTTTGGGTTTATTACGGACCGACATTTTACTTATGTGGTTGATGGATTTTGAGGCGCCTCGGATTTTTATTGGCCGCAATGGCCAATTTGTTGGTCCAATAGGATCGGGAAGCGTGTGTTCAGGCATAACTAATCCAACCCATTGCACTATTGGGGGACCGGCCCTGCAGGATCCAAGGCTTCGCCAGCGTCCGAATCCTGAGACATTGCTAGAGTATCTCAAATTGGTAAGGAGATCGTTCCTAGCCTTGACTCTTGATGGAAATCCAACCTCCAATACGACATCCTGCGGTTTTGATTGTATACCTATATATGGCGACATAGTAGGATGGGGCGCTATGCCGTCTGTGATTAATAGATTATGATTGAGATGTTTTTAAAACATATATACACCAATAATAATATCAAATCCGTTTTTATCGCATCAAGCATTTTTTACCATTATAAGGTAAAACTCTATCCTCCGACTTGCGTTGCATTGTGTGATGGGACCTGAGTCTTATAATGGTTTCATTTTTCTAAAAAGCATTGCATTGTTTTAACAATTTACTTTATTTATGCACTGACAATCCAATGGAGTAAACCCGTTCCGCTTTAGCGGCGTGGTCCTGTGATTAGCCTCCTTGTTAGATAAGTTAAGTAAAGATTTCTCACACCAGTCCCATGACTGACCCATAGTTTGTTTCACTTTGCAAACTCGGGTGCCCTCTTTTCCACATGGGCAGTCGAGTAGCTTATTTTGCAGATATATTGAGCAGGATTCTGGATCGAAGCTTAGAGCTGTGTCCAGAGCATTGGTAGTCTTCCGCCGTGGTTAATTTAATTATTCCACTGCATTGTATTAGTTTTGTTGTAATTAAATCTTCCGCTGTATTATTATATTTAATGTACTCTGATATATTCTGTACTCTGATGTTGCATTATTATGAAGTAATAAAAGTCTGTTGTTATTTGTTCTGATGTGTTGTATTCCCAAAGTTAACATATTCGGGTTTTGAACGGTCTTGGTCGATTTAGCGATCGATCGGGTCGGGCGAAATCTGGGTCATTACAGTTAGTATAAGAGCTCTGGTTAGCTCAAATCTTTAGGGTACAACTCGTTAGAGCTGAACAAAAGACTCATCAGAGATTGGATTAGTAATATCTAATAAGAATAACTCGTTAGAGATGGGATCAGTAGTATCCTAAAACGAGTGTGAAGAGTATTAATTTAAAAAAAATGAAAACAATTTAGTTTTGAAAATTTAAAATCTTATTTTACGTATTTGAATATATTATCCTATTTTATATTGGACAATCGAGTATATAGAGATTTTAATATACGTCTGATCCACGTGTATTCGAAACCTCAAATATACTGGGTAGATATAGAATCACACTTTAGTCGCCCAGAAATGTTCTGATGGTGGTTCGAAACATCATCAGAATTTATGTTCGAGTTTCGAAAGTGGTATATCTATATAATTCCATTGACTGGTGTGAGAACCAAAACTAGATAGGGTCTACTGCTGTGATTTGCAGCAAAAATATGATTTTTGACTATATAAAAGTTATATATGTTTAAAAGGTTAATCACCTAATTGATTGCTGGTTGTGATGTTTGATAACTAGTTTAACTAATTAAAATATTGGAATGATAATTAATTCAACCAATATATAAAAGAATGATAAATTTAACTAAATCATATTTAATATTGAACTTAACTGAAAATTGATTAAAAATTGAATTGGTTAATTAAACAACTTTTAGCATCGTTCCTTTTCGAGGACGAAAAGATTTTAAGTGGGGGAGATTGTAACAACCAGACAATTCTGAACAAATTTAATTTTTTTTAGTGGAAATTTAATAGTTAAAATAATTTATTTTAAATAATAACGTTTAAAATTTATTTTAATCGAAGTTAGAACGAGAAATTTTATTTTAATTATAAAAGGAGTTAGAAATAACACAGTAGTTTGAAAAGTCAAACTTGAACTTTGACCGAATGTACCAAACCCAAAGATTTAACGTATTTTAGTGAAACCAAAAATATTAGAATCTATTTAAAAATATCTTTCCAACGAATCCGAAAAATCAAAATTTCATAGCAGGAGTGAAAAGTTATGCCCAGTATAAAATTCAGAATAGTCGCTGTAGAATTTATATATATATTTTAATATTAAAAATAGCCATTTTTCAAACGATCTCAGAATTCTAAGAAATTAGTCTTGTTAGAACTGTATCGTCAAAGCATAACTAGAAATAATTTTTCTGGGATTTTTAGAGGTCGTATGTGGCCCCGGTGAATTTAAATATAAGATTGAATTAATTAAATAAATGAATTTAAATATTAAATTAAATAAAACAAGCTAAAGACATTCGTTTGGGCTAACGGGACCTAGCCCATTGGATCTGAAACGGGGGCTATTGGGTGGGATCAACTCTGGTTGGACGGAAATCGGAGTTGTTAAGAACATATGGATTTATTTGCAAAATTTACAATAAAATAATATATAAATACACGTTCATTTCCGAAACCCTAACATCATGAACAGTCGCCGCCTAAACTAAAATGAATGGCCACCAACCTCCTAACTTCATCTCTTAATATCTACCAATCCTCTCAGTAAAATCCTTTGCTCTAGCTCAATCTTTTGAAGAGATTCTCGTGCTCTTCAATTTCATATGACTGGAACGATCTCTTGTGGCCCAAACTCCGAGGTCCAGACCCATGAACCCGCACCGAAGTTCGTCGTCGCCCTCCCACTAGGCACCACCGAGCTCCTCCCCCTTCCAGGTGTGGCGGCGCCTCCCCGAGCCCAACAATCCCGAACCAACCGATCTTCAAACCGTTGCTCCAATCGATCACCAAATCAAAACCTAAGGTCGAACCATTTCTGAAAAACAGTGGCAGTGTTCTGAGAAGAGGAGTATGGCATATTATTTTATTAATAAATTGTTACAACCTTGAATAAATCGTAACTAATGCATACGATATCAAAAATGAACAATTTCAGATCTTATTCGATCGTGAAACTGAGATCTATGCTGTTGTCCAGACTAGATCCAATTCCGAGCAGTTCAAATTTTGGACAAATTCGAGTTACGACTGTGAGATTTCTTCTTTTTAATTAATTAATTATCTAATTTATTTGTTATGTGATGATTAAATGTGTATGATTCCGATCTGTTATATGATAATATTGTGGATGATTTATTTGTTGATTGGTGATGTATAAACACAGATCTGTGTGTGTTGAATAAAAATAAATCATTTTGTAAAGTTATTGATTTGGATTAGAATTTCCAAATCGATAAAAAAAAAATCATTTTGTAAAATCATTGATTTGGAATAGAATCGCCATTTCAATATAAAATGTTCTTTTATTTGCATTCTATTATGCAAATATACATAGAAATATAAATTGTTCTTTTATTTGCATTCTTTTATGCGAATATACATAGAAATATAAATGTTCTTTTATTTGCATCCTTTTATGCAAATATGCATAGAGAATATTATCGATCTTTTATTTGCATTCTTTTATGCAAATATACATAGAAAATATAAAATGATCTTTTATTTGCATTCTTTTATGCAAATATACATAGAAATAAAAATGATCTTTTTTTTGTATCCTTCTATGCAAATATGCATAGAAAATAAAAATGTTCTTTTATTTGCATTTGAAGCAAAACTATATTTTTATTTGCAATTTTAGATGCAAAAAAAACATTTGAAGGAAAACTATATTTTTGTTTGCTATTTTAGATGCAAACAAAACATTAGAAGCAAAACTATATTTTGTTTGCTATTTTAGATGCAAACAAAAACATTAGAAGTAGAACTATTTTTTTATTTGCAATTTTAGATGAAAACAAACATTAGAGTTAAAATTACATTTTTGCAATTATAAATGCAAATAAAAACACTAGAATGAATATGACATTTTTATTTTGTATTTTAGAAAGAAATAAAAATATGATTTCAAGAGTTACATTTTTGTTTGTAAATTTAGTTGCAAACAAAGCATAAATTAAAATATTATATTTTTATTTGCATAATTATATGCAAATAAATATCGTAGTTAAAAGAGTATATTTTTATTTGCATTCTTTGATGCAAATAAACACCGTATTTAAAAGTCAAATTTTCATTTGCATTCTTTGATGCAATTAAACCATCGTATAAAGAGTTGAAATTGTATTTACATTCTTTGATGCAAATAAACTATGGAATTAAAAGTTGCACCTTTATGTTTGCAATCCAAGATGCAAATAAAATATTGAATTACAAATTGCATATTTATTTGCATTCCTTGATGCAAATGAAATATTGAATTAGAAATTGCATATTTATTTGCATTCTTGATGCAAATAAAATATTGGATTAGAAGTTGCATTTTTATTTGCAAATTTAGATGCAAATAAAACCTTAAATTAGAAGTTGCATTTTATTTGCATTCTTTGATGCAAACAAAACATGAAGTTAAAAGTTGTATTTTTATTTGCAAATAAATCATAAATTAAATTATCATCTTTTTATTTACATTTTAGATGCAAATAAGAAAGCATAGTTTAAGAAGTTACACTTTTATTACATTTTAGAAATAAATAAAAGAATAGGATTTAAAATATTATTTTACTTTTAAACTGGAGTAAATAAAAAGGGATTATGATAAAATGAATTCGTCTTTGTTATAATTTTGTTAAATTAAATAAAATGTTTTTATTTTCATCATAGGTTAAAATAAAAAGGATTAGAATTAAAAAGATATATTTTTAGTGTCATCTTAGCTTGAATAAAAAGAGTAAATAGAAAGATAAGTTTTATTTTGTCATTTTGTTGCAATACAAAAGATGCATTTTTGGTTAAACAAGAATGAGGCATTTTTAGTTCAATATAATTGATTAAACAAAAAGACACATTTTTATCATTTAAATAGAATGAGACAAAATTATTCAATTTTGTCATTTTCAAAAGATTAAGAAAATATATTCACTTTTATCAAATTAAAATAGTTAAACTCAATTTGTTACTATTATCAATTTATAATAGTTGAAATCTATTTTATCGCTTTTGTCAAATTATCAGAGTTAAAATCGTTTTTATCGCTTTTGTCAAATTACCGAAGTTAAAACTATTTTGTTGCTTTTGTCAAAATTATCATAGTAAAAACAAATTGGTAACTTTTGTTAAACTATAATGGTTTAAACAAAACATTATCATTTTTGTCGCATTAGATCTGACAAAACAAGCACATCACTTATAATTGTTTTGTTGAATTAAATTTGTCAACAAGCCAAAGTCATTATCTTTGTTGTTTTGTTGAAATAGAATAGTTAAATTAAAATTTTCATTTTGTCAAAATAGATTAGTTAAAGCAAACCTTATATTTTTGGTCAAATTATATATTTTTGTCAAGATAAGACTAGTTGAATCAAAATACACTTTTTTGTTGAAAACAAAAATTACCTTCTGTTAATTAGATTTGAATTAAGACAAAAATTTACATTTTTGTTGAATGAAAAAGTTAAACACAAATAGTATTTTTGTGTAATAGGTTGTGTTGCCATAGAAATATCCATTTTGATAAAATAGAATTGTCAGCAAAATGGAACTCCTTATACATTTTGTTGAGATAGAATTTATATGCAAATAAAATAATCATTTTTATTTGCATGACATACGATAGAATTTATATGCAAATATAAAAATCATTTTTATTTGCAAACTTACATTAGAATTTCTATTCAAATATAAGAATCATAGTATTGGTCAAAACATACATTAGAATTTGTAGTTGAGTTAAAGTGACATTTTTATATGCTAATGCATACTTTAGGATTTGTATGCAATTTAAATTAAACATTTTTAGGTGTTAGGTTATGCATTGAAAAACATATACCAATGAGATTATTTCTTTTATGTGTTAAAACTTAGAATAATGATATACAAATAAAGTATAATAAAAAAAAAATTATCTTTTATTTGCCATCCGCAATAATGTCATATAAGTAAATTACATTCTATTAGATATTAGAAATATATATAAAGAAATTATGCGAGTCAAATATATTTTATCTCGACATTGGGAATAAAATATCATGTTTTGTCCATCATTATCAACATGTTGGTAGTATCAAAATTGGTTAAATTCATTAACCAATTATTTATTTACATGTACGGTTGTTGGTTGAAAACCCCACACAGGTATTGGGATGATTATTGATATACACTAGTCCCAATATTTATTCGTAGTTCAATCGATAGATTAACAGGCTGTGATGAGCGTTATTATTTCATTTTAATGCTCACACAGTTGAGAACTCCACTTTGGATGTTGAATGGTTGGTTTGATGATTATTTATTATTATTGTTATTTACACACAATGTATGAAATCCATATAACCAAAGTTATATGGTAAATGGTTGAGTCGCTTTCCGATTCAGAATATCCTTCATATAAAGAATATTTAAAAAAAAAAGAATTTATTTTAAATAAAGAATAAATCTTTCAACTAAGATTATTGGTATTTTATTGGAAAATGATTTTTGGATTTACCGTGAACAATGTTTTCAAATGACATTGATTCTTTAACCCAGTTAAAAATAAGATTTATTTCCTAAACTGGATTAATTGTAAAGTAGTGATTTTTGATATTAAAACTGAATTGGAATATTAATAAATCTTTGAAAATAAGATTTAAGAATAAATTTGAAAAATTTATCTTTGATAAAATTAATGGGAACCTTTCCCTAATAATATGAATATTATATTTTAAAGAACATTCTGAATTGGAAAGAGGCGTTGGATGTATCCTTACAACACTTGATTTTTAATTATAAAAACACACGAGTTATTCAGAAAGACCGGGTTTAACCCATTCTGAATAATTACTACGACGATTAAAAGTCGAAGATTTTGAAGATGGTGGATGAAGACCGGCGATCTTCACATCGAATGGACGACTACTGATGCTTGGCACTGGGTCGCTCCCAGTAAAGGGTTAAAAGTGGTACTTCGTCCGGACGTATGTGTTGATTGTCCGGATACGCGAGCACCTAGGTGACTCTGTAACGACCCAGAAAATCTGAACCAATTTAAAATTTTTTAATTGGCTAAAATAATGGATTTTAAATATTTAAAATAAATATTTTAAATAGTGGCGATGAAAACTGAGTTTGAATCGACATTTGAAAACGAATATAATTAATTACAATTATATATAGAATTGAAAATAGCGAGGTAGTTCGATAATTCGATTTCAAACTTCAATTGAATATACCGGGTGCAAAACAATCCGGATTTTAGTGAAACCAAAATCATTAGGATCTAATTGATGATATCTTTCCAACGAATCTGACCAATCGAAATTTGATAGCGGGAATCAAAAGATATGTCCGGTTGAAAATTCTGAATAGTCGCTATGGAATTCAGGCCCTTAAAAATGGACATTTTGCAAATGACCTCGGATTTCGACGAAACCACTTTTGTTGGATCCGCAGGGTCAAGTTATTGCTAGGTTTCAAATTTCATAATTTTTCGAATCAATATGTGAGCGTGGCAAAGGAAAACGCGTTTGACCAGTTTCAGTTGATTTTAATCGACTGGAAATTGGCCATTTTTCAAACGGTCTCAGAATTCGACGAAACTAGTTTTGTTAGGACCGTATCGTCAATACGAAGCTAGAAAATATTTTTCGGGAATTTTTCTTGTTAGTATGTGGCCCCGGTAATTTGAAATGTACGTTTAAAATTCAATATAGTGATTTAAATGAAAATTCAACGGAAACTGATTGTAACAATCAAATCAGCTTGCGATACATATCCCATTGTGTTCGGAATAGGGGTTAAACGCTATGGACGGCAGGCGGTGGGCCTCGTTTAGAGGTCATAGGTAAAAGTCAACTTTTTTTGAAAAATTAAATAATTAAATAATAAAAATAATTTTAATTCCCTCCTATACCTTGGCCTCCCCCTGTAATTCATTACCGAAGTCCAAATCAGAAAAAAGAAAAAGAAGAAGAAAGCAACAGCAGCCGCCCGCCTTCACCGTCGACCAGACCTCCACCGCGCCCTCCGATCTTCTCCCCCCTCTTCCTTGCTCTCGCTCCCTCCTCCTCCTTCAATCCGACCCCCCCTCCTCGAAGCAATCGCGACGCGATTCGAGAGCCCCCCCCCCCGAAGCATCGACGCCACCACCACCGAAGACCACTGCCTGCCGCCGACGTCTTCTTCCCCCCCCCCTCGCAGACCAATGTCAGCATTTTATTTTATTTTTATTTTTATTTTTAATTCTGAAAATTACTGATTTTAATTAGGGTTTCAAACTGATTTTAAAAACTGATTTTTAAGAAGTTAAAAACTGATTTTTTTCAGATTTAAAAACTGATTTTATTTTTAAGATTTAAAATAGAAAAGAATTTAAAACCTGGTTTTATTTTAAGAAGATAAAAAAAAAGGATTTAGAATACTGATTTTCGAAAGAGTTTAAAACTGATTTTATTTTAAACTTAAAAAGAAAAAAAGGTTTAATCTTTTTAAAGAAAAAGATTTGAACTTTTAAAAGAAAAAGATTTAGATTTTAAATAGAAAAAGATTTAAACTTTAGAATAGACAAAGATTTAGATTTTAAATAGAAAAAGATTTAAATTTTAGAATAGAAAAGATCATATTTTTAAAATAGAAAAGACGGAATTTTTATTAAGTAGAAGAAGTAAGATATGATTTTTATATTTTTAAAGTAATAAAAATATAATCTTTACATCATAGGAATATAAAAAATATAATCTTTATTTTTGAAAAGGCGGAATCTATATTATTGAAATTCGATTTTTATATATTGAATAGCATAGTAAAAATTCGATTTTTATATATTGAATAGAGAAGTCAAAATTCGATTTTTATATATTGAAAAACATAGTAAAAATTCGATTTTTACATATGTAGAGAATACGGGCAACGAAGCGACAAAAGGCGAGATTGGCGAAGATTTCTATAAAGGAAGAGTCGTGGTATTGGATAGCTTTTGGTGAGAATTTCTCACTCTTCAATTTCTTTTCTAGCTATATATATACATGTGTGAAATTTAAGTGAATTGCTATATATAAATATATATATATATATATATATATATATATATATATATATATATATATATATACGCCCCTCGTCCACAAACCATGGACGATATTTATTGGTTGTAATGGTTGTGAAAATTGATTGATAGCGAATTATTGTTTGGGATTGTTTGTGATTGATATTGGTTGATTGTGGTTGAAAAATACCCATTTGTGGTTGAGAAATATTTGGTTGAAACCACATAGGATTAGTTTGTGGAAATGAAATAAATATATACATGCCGCCTGCGTGCGAACTAGATGCATGATCCCCATTGTCAAAAACCGCGAGGTTTTAAGGTAGAGCGAGGAGCCGTACTAGGGACGGTCCCGGTTTTAACTACCCTGTCGTTATGCTGCCGAAATTTTGAATAATATTCGTGTGTTTGAATTATTTTCATATGCTTAAACTATATTTATTCATTGAATAGAAAACATTCATGTGTTGAATTGATATTCATTCGTTGATTAGAAATTCATGTGTTGAATGGTATTCATATTTTGAAATAAATTGTTTGATAATAAAAATCACATTTTTATCTATATATAGAAACTATAGAAAACATTCATGTGTTGAATTGATATTCATTCGTTGATTAGAAATTCATGTGTTGAATGGTATTCATATTTTGAAATAAATTGTTTAATAATAAAAATCACCTTTTATCTATATATAGAAACTATAGAAAACATTCATGTGTTGAATTGATATTCATTCGTTGATTAGAAATTCATGTGTTGAATGGTATTCATATTTTGAAATAAATTGTTTGATAATAAAAATCACCTTTTATCGACTATATGAACTATATAGAAAAATAGTGTTTTGAAATGAATTGTTTTACAATAAGAATCGCATTTTTATTGTATGCATGAATCGTTGAAATGGGAAGTGTTAAAAATAGCCACTTGTTCAAAATAAACATATATGAGTTGAAATATTCATTAATTAGCTAATGAAATGATTTGCACCTATGTATGTAACATTAGGATAAATGGTGTTTTTAAACCAAATAGAAATCAGATATGAAGTTGAATAGAAAATGATAAATGTTAAGAACTGTATATATATGTACATGCATATTTATTAAACAGGTTATAGCAAAGGGGCTAGAGAAGAGGAATAAAATTTTGTGCCCGACAAATAGGTACACATTTACTGTTTTGTTTGGGTGATGATTTTATGAGCCTGTTGGCTTTTTCTTTTTCTTTTTGAGATTAGAAGGACCGGGAAAGCTATTTGCGATTTCCCGATGCTCCCGGTGCAGGGGAGGTTATGGCGAAATTTTCCAAAATTTTAAGGTGTTAGAAAAATATTTGAAGTGAAAACGATATGGAAATCATTGAATGAACTATATTTATATAAATATATAAATATAAATAAAATTAAAACAAAACGAGGCCGTGCAGTTCGTATTTTGAAACCATGATTTCAAACGACTAGTGCGGGAAATCCGACCATTGGATTTTCCCGAAACCCCAACCGTCGGGTTCGCCTTGGAAATATCTTTCCAACGGCACCAACCTTGTAAAAATCCAACGGTTGGATTGTCTGGAATGTTTAATTCAAATCTGAAGAAAAACAGCGCCAGAAGCGATTATATTTATATATATATATATAAATATAATTATATATTAAATCGAATAACGACACTGCAGTTCGTATTTTGAAATCGAAACTTCAAACAATTGTACCAGGAGATCCGACCGTCGGATTTTCCCGAAACTGGAACCGTTGGATTCGTTTTGAAAAGACCTTTCTAATGATGTAAATTTTATGAAGATCCAACGGTTAGATTTTTAGATATGTGTAAATCAAATCTGAAGAAAAACAGCGCCACGGCCGCTTTATGGCCCGAAGCGTCGTTTTGAATAAAATAGCTATTTTAAAATAAATAAAAATAGCGATAAATAGTTATAAAATATCATAAGTGATATGGAATGGAAATAAACTGAATTTGCTTGATTTATGTTGTATTTGATGGTTGAATGTGTTTGGTGTGAAAATAACATTAAAGAACAAAATTGGTGTTGTCGAATAATTTAACCATTGAAATAAATTGATTTGAAATTCTAAATATACGTGAATTATTTGAAAAGGCCGAGTTAATTCTCATTTCAAATGATTGACCGACGATTGAAAGTCGAAGATGAAGACGATGGTCGAAGACCGGAGATCTTCACCTCGTTTGGATGGTAACCGAGGTCCTGATTGGGAGGCATCCCGAAATATGGATAATGAGTGTTGATCGTCCAGACGTACGTGGTGATCGAAGGGTTTGCGAGGTATTTAGTGCCTCCGGTTTCGTTCAGACCCAGAACGGACTTGTAAATGGACTGTGTGTCTTACATTGGATTTTATTCTGTGTAGATTGATCTCTATTAAATATACATCTGTTTGGCGGCGGAGAATTTATTCTTTTGCTTAACGCCCTTCTCTGAGACGCACGAGCTCAGAGGTTGTATATCGATGGACATCAGTCGCATGGCATGAATTGCCTGTGTGGCATGCTAAGATGTAGTGATCAGGACTTCTGTTGAAAAGCAAAGTCTTGTGGTGATGATCAAAGCACCGCCCGTGTGGCGTAGCTTTGTGTATAACGTGAATTCGCGAGTCTCACACCCCGGTATGAACCTAAAACGGGAGAGGACATCAGGGAGGGCCTGCGTTTCTTTCTAGCTAGGGTGGTGTCAGTGACCTACCAGCCCTGACATTTATATACTTTTCACCTATGTGGTTGTTGCTGTTGCGAGGCGCCTCGGTTTGATCGGACGATCCGGGTCCGATGGAGTCATTCGTTGGCTCGTTTACGCCCCAAAGGGCGGGGAAACGTAGTGTTCAGACATAATAATCCACATCGGTGGACCGGCCCTGACGATCTAAAGGGTTGATGCGTTCTGATCCTGAGGGGCGGGCTAGAGCGTCTCGAATTCGGTAAGGACTATCTTTTGCCTTGGTTCATGACGGAAATCCAATTTCCAAATACGACATCGTGCGGTTTTGATTGTATATACATATGGCGACATGATATATGGTACCCATGCCGTCTATGATTGATAGTTATGATTTGAAATTGTTTTCAAAACATATAAACACTAGCAATAATATCAAATGCCTTTGTTTTATTCGTATCAATCATATTTTGGCCATTATAAGGTAAAACTCTATCCTCCGGTTTGCGTTGCATTGTGTGATGGGAACTGAGTCTTATAATGGTTTCATTTTTATAAAAAGCATAGCGATGTTTAAAAGAAAGATTTGTTTTTAAAGCACTGGCAATCCAATGGAGTAAACCTGTTCCACGAAAGTGGCGTGGTCCTGTGATTTGCCATATTATATATGTGTTGAGTAGATTTCTCATACCAGTCCCATGACTGACTCGTAGTTTGTTTCACTTTCAAACTTGGGTGCCCCTTTTTCTACACGGGCAGCCTTGTATTCAGGTTTAGCTGGTTCTATCTGGATAGCTGGAGCTGAAGATGGATTCTATCATTTATTTCTTTTTATGCTGTTCAGCTCCTATTGTACATATTTTGTTTATTTCCGCTGTAGACATTTATGTATAGCTGAACTGTATTTGTACTAAGTAAGATCCTGTATACTGTGTAACTCTGATGATTACTTTTATCCAGTATATTTTGTTGTTCATTATCTGGTGTATTTATTTAATTCTGTTCTGCCATTATCTGTTTGTGTTATATTCCAAAGATAGCCCTGTTTCCGTCTGAACGGGAATTCGGGTCGTCTCAGACTCCGGTTTCGTTCAGAGCCAGAACGGACTTGTAAATGGATGTGTGTCTGACATTGGATTTCATTCCATGTAAATTGGTTTCTATTTAATATATATCTGTTGGTGGCGGAGAATTTATTCTCTTGCTTAACACCCTTCTTTGAGACGCATGAGCTCAGAGGTTATATATTAGTAGTTATCGATCGCATGGTATGGACTGTCAATGTGACATGCCAAGATGTAATTGATCAAGGCTTTTGTTGAAAAGCAGAGCCTTGTGGATGATGATCAAAGCATAGCCTATTTAGGCATAGCTTTGTGTATTTCGTTACCTCGTGAGCCTCACACCCCGGTATGAGTCAAAAACGGAGCAAGGGAGCGCAGGGAGTGCACGACGTTTCTTTCTAGCTAGAAGTGGTGTTTGGTTTTATCACGACAATGACATTTTACTTATGTGATTGATGGATTTTGAGGCGCCTCAGACTTTTATTGGCCGCAATGGCCAATTTATAAGTCCAATAGGATCGGGAAACGTGTGTTCAAGCATAACTAATCCAACCCATTGCGCTATTGGGGGACCGGCCCTGGAGTGTCCAAGGGTTCGCCAGCGTCCGAAGCTTGAGACATTGCTAGAGTGTCTCGAATCGGTAAGGAGATCGTTCCTAGCCTTGACTCTTGATGGAAATCCAGCCTCCAATACGACATCCTGCTGTTTTGATTGTATACCTATATATGGCGATATAGTAGGATGGGGTGCTATGCCGTTTATGATTAATACATTATGATTGAAATGTTTTTAAAACATAAATACACTAATAATAATATCAAATCCGTGTTTATCGTATCAAGCATTATTGACCATTATAAGGTAAATCTCTATCCTCCGGCTTGCGTTGCATTATGTGATGGGACCTGAGTCTTATAATGGTTTCATTTTTCTAAAAAGCATTGCATTGTTTTAACGATTTACTTTATTTATGCACTGGTAATCCATTGGAGTAAACCTGTTCCGCTTTAGCGGCGTGGTCCTGTGATTAACCTCCTTATTAGATAAGTGAAGTAAAGATTTCTCAGACCAGTCCCATGACTGACCCGTAGTTTGTTTCACTTTGCAAACTCGGGTGCCCTCTTTTCCACACGGGCAGTCAAGTAACTTATTTTGCAGATATATTGAGCAGAATTCTGGATCGAGGCTTAGAGCTGTGTCCAGAGCATTGGTAGTCTTCCGCCGTGGTTAATTTAATTATTCCACTACATTGTATTAGTTTTGTTGTAATTAAATCTTCCGCTGTATTATTATATTTAATGTATTATGATACATTATGTACTCTGATGTTGCATTATTATGATGTAATAAAAGTCTGTTGTTATTTGTTCTGATGTGTTGTATTCCCAAAGTTAACATATCCGGGTTTTGAACGGTCTTGGTCGATTTAGCGATCGATCGGGTCGGGCGAAATCTGGGTCGTTACACAAAGTCTTGTGGTTGATGATCAAAGCACGACCTATGTGGCATAGCTTTGTGTATAGCATTAATTAGCGAGCCTCACACCTCGGTATGAGTCAAAAACGGGATAAGGACCGTTGGGAGAACACGACGTTTCTTTCTAGCTATGGGTGATGTCAGTGACCTACCAGCCCTGACATTTATATACTTTTTACCTGTGTGGTTATTGGAATGCGAGGCGCCTCGGATATAGGTCTGATAGGACAGGGAAACGTGTGTTCAGGAATTGTCAATCCTCAAAAGTAAGAGAGGGGCCCAACCGATTCCAAGGATTGTTGTGTGTGGTCCTGAGACATTTGCTAGAGTGTCTCGAACGGAGAGGAGCTTGTCCCTTGCTTCGACTCATGATGGAATCCAATTTCCAATACGTGATATTTCGGTTTTATTTGTAGAGCCTAGTATTGGCGACATAGTGGTACGGGGCACTTATGCCGTCTATGATTGATACTTATGATTGAAATTGTTTTGACACTATACACATAAAGTAATAATAAAAGATGAAATTTAGCGTATCAAACATTCTTTGGCTATTATAAGGTAAAAACCCTATACTCCGGCTTGCGTTGCATTTTGCGTTGTTTGTTTTATGCACTGGTATTCTTATGAGGAAACCTGTTCCGTGTTATACGGCGTGGTCCCTTGATTTACCTAACCTTAAAATAAAGATTAATAACTGTTTTAGTTCTCACATCAGTCACATGACTGACCTGGAGTTTAATGTTTTAACCTAAAATCTGGGTGCCCTTATTTTCCGCACGGGCAGCTAGTAGTTGGGTTTTTTTTGCAGATTATATCCACAGGATCCTGGTTTACAGTTGGAATGTTACTCGGAAAGCTCTGTATCCGTGTATTTCTTTCAGTTATGTTTTGTATTTTTTTTCCGCTGTAGTAATATATTTAAATATCTGATATTCTCTGATGTGTGACATTTATTCATACTCTGTATATTCTTGTATTCTGATGGAATTGTTGTAATAAACAATGAAATGTTCTTCTGTTTGCGTTCTGATTCATCTTGCCCTCAAAGCAATCCGTGCTTTCCTTCACGGGGAAGTTCGGGTTGTTATAAGTTCATTTAAACTTATTCTTTAATCTTCCTTTGGATATTAATTTCAAAAGATTTTGTAATATCTTTTCACAATTTAAACCAAATTAAGGTTTATCAAACTAGTCTGGATTATCGCCTTACCGAAGTAATCATTTATTTTATCCCAATCCCAACCTATTCATCCCATGGAGCAAAACTGCTAGTACTCCATATCTAACACCCAATGTGTTACCAGTAAATTTAATTACCATTTGACATTTCAAATCTAATTAAAGATTTATCTATCGCATGGAGCAAAACTGGTGGTACTCCATTCTCGATTATTTCATGAATTTGGTAAGTTTAATTAGCTTATTCCCATTTCTATCTAGTTAAAGATTTATTAAAAACTCTATCTTAGTTTTTATCTTCAAAAATCATTATTCAATGATTATTCAACTTTAGGAAATCATTCCTGCCTTTAATTGGGTAAAAGTACCAATGTCACTTAAAAACATAGTTCACGATAAACCCAAAATCATATTCCATTCAATTCCAATTTAGTATATTAAATTGGAAATCTTCTCTTTGGAAAATTTCATTAAATCTTAGTTAAAAGATTTATTCTTTTCTCCAATGGGCTCAAGAACAGTGTTAATAAAGACACCATTCATGACAAACCCAAAATAAATTTTGGTATGAAATATAAGGCTTTGAATAGAATTCATGTCGAATCATATTCAATATCAAATTCTGAAACCAACAAATATCGTATTGGGAATACCAATATCTATATCTTCCAAATTCCAGTAACAATATCCGTATAATCACGGTATCCAATATAGAAATATCCGAGGATAATTTCCATTCAAATCCAATCCAATTCAGTATATTGGAAAGCTCTTGTTATATCAAAATCATTTTCATTCCTTTCAGTTCAAACCAAAATCATATTCCATTCAATTCCAATTTAATTCAGTATATTGGAAAGCTCTGGTTATATCAAAACCATTTTCATTCCTTCCAGTTCTTTACTTAAGTTGCAAAACAACTTATTCTGAGAAAAATATTTTTTATCTTTATAAAATTGGAATATTTCATCCAAAACCATTTCGAATCATTTATTATGATTTAACATAATTTTCCCCTATTTTCATTCATTTAAAAATAGGTCTTTCAGTTAAATAATGTTTCAGGTCATTTAGCTGAACTGGCGGTGTTTTTATTCATTCAAATTTGACATTTCTCAAAATCCAGCCATTAGATTTCAAATATCATATTATCATTTGAAAGCTCTTTTCGATACGAACCAAGGGTTCCGGTTTTAGGAAAATCCGACGGTCGGGTCTTCTGTTACGTCAAATTGAACTCAATGGTCGAAATTCACGAACGGTCACTGCGCGGAACATTCTATTCAAACCATTATAATATATATAATATATTTCATCGATTTTCATTTAAAACGTATTTTATAAAACGTTATATATTCGTTTAAAAACGATTCCAACTTGCATTTCAATTTCAAATCAAAATGGAATAATCCATATCATTATACTATTAAAATGATAATATTTTCAAAATATCTTATTTTGAAATCCATTTCTTTTCCATATTCATTTTAAAATGAATAAAATCGATATGAAAATCCGTTCGAGTTAAAATGGCGCAAATCTACTTAACTCGGCTTCAAACATTTCCATATTTTCGTGTCAATCCAAAATCGGACATCAAACCGTATTTCGCTGGATATTATTTGAAAACGTTCATTATTTCCAAATTCGAATGAGACCCAAACAATTACCATATAATTTTAGTTACATGGATTTCATACATTGCATGTATTCAACAATAACAATGAATAATCATTAAAGATCCAAATAACAACCAGAGTGCGTTTTACAACTGTATAAGCATTAAATAAATAATAAGGCTTACAACAGTCTGTCAATCAATTAAACGACATACAACTAATCACAAGGGAGATGTGTGATCAGAATATCATCCCAAGACCCGTGCGGGGTTTTCAACCAACAAATACTGATGATTATTTGTGCACTTGGGCGATGTGTAAAAATTATCGTCCCAATCGATATTACTTAAATAAGCAAACATAAAAAAAGTCGTCCGACTCGTAAACGGATGTGTGATCATATTTCAACTATCATAAATATACTAACATCATTTTAGTGTGTTAAATATTTCTAAATCTCAATCACATCATAACATTACATACAAATCAACAAATCATCCATAGTCTCAAACAACTGTGATAGGAGATACTAAGCACCATTTACAACCTATGATATAATAAAATAACAAAAATGATTTGAGTGAGAGAGTTCTCACCTTTGGTTTCCACTATGTCATTCTTTAATTGATGATTTTGTAAAACGATCTCGCAAAAATCGAGCTGCTGAAATTTGTGTGTTATAGAAACTGAAAAGTCTCAGAAAAAGCCTAAACGGTCCGGGCTCCGACCGGGAAAGAGCGCAGAGCAATCTAGACTATGGACCGAGGTCCTCTGGTCCACAGCAGTTTACTAGTCGACTGGTCCAAAGCAGACCAGTCGATTGGTCAGAAACTTGGTTTTCGCCCAGGTCTGTACCAGTCGATTGGTCTGTTTCGACCAGTCGACTGGTCCAGGCCTGGGCTATTGCCCAGGTCTGATAGGGAGGGTTTTGACCCTCCCAGTAGACCTTCGTTGATTGCACGCAACCATTGGAGTCTCGTGAACAATTCTTGATGTCCACGAGGCTTCTAACGATCACGGTATCGATTCATAAAACTTGAATGCGATGATTTTGGTTAAAAGTTCAAAAGTGAACTAATTTCCAAACCAAAGCATGCAAGAGTGATTTAAGCGACTTGTGAGGACTTAAGACTTTGTCGTGGCGACGATGGAGCTTCACAAGATCACCAAACCCACTCATAGCATATGGATTAGATTATGTGGACTATTCTAATCATGATTTTCAATTTTATCGAACATAAACTAATGAATCGGAAAGTGTATACATCTCTAACCAATTCATATGCATATACACAACTCTAAATGAACCTAAATTATACTCATTGACAAGCCAATGGCTTGAGGCATAGATGTGGGTTCCTAGCAACTCACAAAGAGCTCACCTTTGATTTGAATGATTGAAGGAGAAGCAAACACATAAGCTAGAAAGCAATCCCTCTTCATTAGCTCCTCCAAAATCACCACAAACACATACATAAGGGAATATATGTTTTAGGGCAAGAGTAAAAATCCGAAATTGATGAGCTATGGAGATAGAGAAAACGATAGAGAAGCTTACCCATGTCTTAGAATTGGATTTGCACTTGAATTGAGCTTTAGATTGAAAACCTTAGCTTAGGGAATTCTAATTTCCCATTTTCCCCTATTTTTACTTAAGTTTTAAAGAGAGGAAGTGAACGAGGGAGAACGGGCTGATGTTGGCACTTAAGTGAATGTGCTAGGTTGGCTAACCAAGCCCCAACTAAGGTGCCAAATTTCCGAGTCTCAGAATATATCGAAGCTTACACTTTTTTCTTGTTGTAAACGACAATTTGAACTCAATGGAAGTGGTTTCGAGTCCAAATTCGTCCATATGCAAAAAGTGATATTTTGGTCAGACACTCAATGGAAATGACCAAATTTCACGAACTCTAAAGGTATCGATGTTTATAATTTTAAAAGTCACAAACGGCATTTTGAACTCAATGGAAGTGGTTTCGAGTTCAAATTCTTCCGTATGCAAAATGTGACTTTTTGGGATATATATATATATCATGACGACTATTCTAACTTTTAATTTAGACATAACTTACAATTCATAAACCGAAATCTCACTTTCTTACATTCGTTAGAAAATTACAATTCAAAATATTCCAATGTTTATTGTTTTGTCAAATTCTGACTTATATTGAATCCTATACATTCATTCAAAGTTTAAAATTGAATTTTCAAACTACCGCGCCGTTTCGAGTTTGTTTAAAATAAATTTAAGTTTATACGTTCTAACTCCGCTTAAAACAAACTTTAAGTCATTTATTCTAAAAATATTTCATTCAAAATATTTACTTTCTATGTAAATCAAATAAAAATAAATTTTAAATTGGTTCCAAAAATACGGGTTGTTACAATCTCCCCACTTAAATGTCTCCGTTCCCATCCTCGAAAAGGAAAGAGGAACTAAATGTCGTTTACTTAACCAACTCAACCTTCGCCTGACTCAAGTTCTTCAACTTTTTGGTTTCTAAGTACTTTCTAATTTTTCAAAATTTGACTAACGCCTTAAATTTTCAAATAAATTCGCCATAACCTCCTTTGTACGAGTTGACCAGTACAACTACAAATGGCCTATACGGGCTCTCATATATCAAAAGAAAATCAAAAGCCAAGTGGCTCATAAAATCATCAAACCCAATCAATATAGTAAACATATACCTATCGGGCGGGCGTACGATCTTATTCCTCTTCTTAGCCTTCGCGCTATAACCTGTTCAACACACACACACACACACATATATATATATGCATGTATATCCAACCGAAAATAAATTTCAATTCAGTTGAACTTTATATTCATTTTTCCTTAATTTACCTTTTATTTTCACATTGGGTTTATTATTCCAATATTTTAATTAGTCAAACTAATTATCATCCATCACAACCAGTAATCAATTATTTGATTAGATTTTCAAATATAGAACTTTTATATATACTCAAAATCGTATTTTTAATGCCAAATCACAAACAATAATTTCTAAAGAAGTGTTGGTTCTCACACCAGTTAATTGGAAATATACAGATTACTGATGATGAGATCTCAATCATCAGAATCATCTCTGGGCGACTAGAGTGTGATTCTATATATATCCAGTATATTTGAGACATCATATACATGTGGATCAGACGTGCAAAATACCTTATACTCGATAGTCCAAATCAATATAAAGTAAAATACTCATATATGTATAATACGATATAATTTTTAAAACTAAATTCCCTTTTTTTCCAAATAATACTCTTCAAACTCATTCTAGAGCATTACTAACCCTATCTTCAATGAGTCATTCTTATAGGATGCTGCTAATCCTATCTCCGATGAATTCTTTCATTCGGTTCTAATGTGTCTTGTCCTCGAGCTTTGTAAACCAAAGCTCTGATTCCAAGCTGTCACGCCCCGAACTCATCCAGGCTCCGAGGAGACGGCAGAATGCAGATTGTAATGAGAACACGACGCATCCGAACACAAACATAAGAAAATTTCATTTTTATTACAACAATTTACATAAGAGTACAAGAATATTACAGAGTATGAACAAATAATACATAGCGAAAAATATCAGAGATCTACAAATTACATAGCAGCGGAAAAATAATACATAAGTACAATGCATAGCGGAAATACATTGACTAAAACAAATGAAAGAAATATACGGGTACAAAGCTTTCCGAATATAGCTCCAGCTGTAAACCAGGATCCTGTGACATAGTAATCTGCCAAACCAAAACTACAAGATACCCGTGTGGAAAATATGGGCACCATAGAGTTTAGGTTAAACAATAAACTCTGAGCCAGTCATGGTACTGGTGTGAGAACTAAAATAGTTATTAACTTTATTTTAAAGTTGGGTATATCAAGGGTCCACGCCATATGACATGGAACGGGTTTCATCCCAAGAATACCATAAAACAAACAACGCCATGCTAAATAAAGAAAAATGAAGCCATTATAAGACTCAGGTCCCATCACACAATGCAACGCAAGCCGGAAGATAGAGTTTTACTTTATAATGGCCAAATCTGCTTGATACGCGAAATTCATCTTTTATTATTACTATAAGTGAAGAAATCAACTTCAAATATAAATGTATCAATCATAGATGACATAGTACCCCATCCTACTTTGTCTCCATATAGGTTTACTACTAAAATCGAAAATGTGTCGTATTGGAAATTGGATTCCATCATGAGCCAAGGCAAGGGATGGCTCCTTACCGATTTAGATCACCTCTAGCAAGATGATCCAGGACCCCTCCGCAATGGGCCCTTGGATCTTGCAGGGCCGGTCCACACCTAACGTTTGTGGATTGGCAATTCTTGAACAATACATTTCCCGGTCCTATCGGACCTATAACCTAGTCAGTATGTTGACCATATGAGAATATAGCCCTACATACGAGGCGCCTCGCAATCCATCATCCACATAAATAGAAATGTCTTTGCTTTATAACTTGACACAACTCTAGCTAGAAAGAAACACATGCACTCCCTGCCGTCCCTAATCCCGTTTTTGACACATACCGGGCGTGAGGCTCGCGAATCAACGATATACACAATGTTGTGCTATTTAAAGCCGTTCTTTGATCATCATCCACAAGGCCCTGCTTTTCAACAAAAGCCTTGATCCATGCAACTCAGCATGCCACATTGTAAATCCACGCCATAATCATTGGCCATCTACCAATATATAACATTTGAGCTCGTATTTCTCAAAGAAGGGTGTTAAGCAAGAGAATAAATTCTCCACCACAAAACAGATATACATTTAGCAGAGATCAATGAATACAGCAAAAAGAATACAATGTCAGACACACAATCCATTTACAAGTCCGTTCTGGGTCTGAACAAAACCGGAGGCACATTATTCCTCGTCCCATACGTCCAATACAGGAGAGAGGTCCTTGCGTATCTGGTCGATCTCCAAGTACATCAGGTGTACTGCCCAATTGAGGCATCAATAATCATCCATTCGATGTGAAGATCTCCGGACTTCAACCACTGCCTTCATCGTCGACTTTAAGTCGTCATATCAGTCATTCAGAATGGGTTAAATCCGGTCTTTCCAAATAACTTGCGTACAATTTATAAATAAGTGCTATAAAAACACATCATACATCTCATTCAAATTCAGAATATTCTTTTATCTAAATATTCATATCTTAGGTAAAAGGCTCCCGTTAATTTTATCAAAGATAAGTTCATTTAACCTTATTCTTTAATCTTCCTTTGGATATCAATTTCAAAAGATTTTCAAATATCTTTTCACAATTTAAACCAAATTAAGGTTTATCAAACTAGTTGGGATTATCGCCTTACCGAAGTAATCATTTATTTTATCCCAATCCCAACCTATTCATCCCATGGAGCAAAACTGGTAGTACTCCATATCTAACACCCAATGTTTTACCGGTAAATTTAATTACCATTTGACTTTTAAAATCTAATTAAAGATTTATCTATCGCATGGAGCAAAACTGGTGGCACTCCATTCTCGATCATTTCATGAATTCGGTAAGTTTAATTACCTTATTCCCATTTCAATCTAATTAAAGATTTATTAAAAACTCTATCTTATTTTATATCTTCAAAAATCATTATTCAATAAATATTCAACTTTAGGAAATTTATTATGCCTTTAACTGGGTTAAAGAACCAATGTCACTTAAAAACATAGTTCACGATAAACCCAAAATCATATTCCATTCAATTCCAGTTTAGTATATTAAATTGGAAATCTTCTCTTTGGAAAATTTCATTAAGTCTTAGTTAAAAGATTTATTCTTTTCTCTAATGGGCTCAAGTACAGTGTTAATAAAGACACCATTCACGACAAACCAAAAATAAAATTTGGTATGAAATATAAGGCGTTGAATAGAATTCATGTCGAATCATATTCAATATGAAATTATGAAACCAACAGATATCGTATTAGGAACACCAATATCTATATCTTCCAAATTCCCATAACAATATCTGTATAATCACATAATCCAATATAGAAATATCCGAGGATAATTTACATTCAAATCCAATCTAATTCAGTATATTGGAAAGCTCTGGTTATATCGAAACCGTTTTCATTCCTTTCAGTTCAACCCAAAATCATATTCCATTCAATTCCAATTTAATTCAGTATATTGGAAAGCTCTGGTTATATCAAAACCATTTTCATTCCTTTTAGTTCTTTACTTAAGTTTCAAAACAACTTATTCTGATAAAAATATTTGTTATCTTTATAAACTTTGAATATTTCATCTAAAAACATTTCGAATCATTTATTATGATTTATCATGATTTCCCCTATTTTCATTCATTTAAAAATAGGTCTTTTAGTTAAATGATGTTTCAGGTCATTTAGCTGAACCGGAGGTGTTTTTATTCAAATTTGAATTTGACATTTCTCAAAATCCAGCCGTTAGATTTCAAATCTCATATTATCATTTGAAATCACTTTTCGATACGAACCCAAGGGTTTCGGCTTCAGAAAAAATCCAATGGTCGGAACTTCCGTTACGTCAAATCGAAGTCAATGGTCGAAATTCGCAAACAGTAGCTGCGCGAAACATTCTATTCAAACCATTATAATATATATATATATATAATATTTCATTGATTTTCATTTAAAACGTATTTTATAAAACGTTTATAAATTCGTTTGAAAACGATTCCAACTTGCATTTCAATTTTAAATCAAAATGGAATAATCCATATCATTATATTATTAAAATGATAATATTTTAAAAATGTCATATTTTGAAGTCCATTTCTTTTCCATATTCATTTTAATATGAATAAAATCAATATAGAAATCCATTCGAGTTAAAATGGCGCAAATCTACTTAACTCAACTTCAAACATTTCCCTATTTTTGTGTCCATCCAAATTCGGACATCAAACCGTATTTCACTGGATATTATTTGAAAACATTCATTATTTCCAAATTGGTATGAGATCCAATCAATTACCATATAATGTTACTTATATGGATTTCATACATTGCATGTATTCAACAATAACGATGTATAATTATTAAACATCAAATAACAACCAGAGTGCATTTACAACTGTATAAGCATTAAATAAATAATAAGGCTTACAACAGTCTGTCAATCAGTCGATCGACATACAACTAATCACAAGGGGGATGTGTGATCAGAAAATCATCCCAAGACCCGTGCGGTGTTTTCAACCAACAAATATTGATTATTATTTGTGCACTTGGGTGATGTGTAAAAATTATCATCCCAATCGATATCACTTAAATAAGCGAACATAAAAAAAGTCGTTCGACTTATAAATGGATGTGTGATTATATTTCAACAATCATGAATGTACTAACATTATTTTAGCATGTTAAATATTTCTCAATCTCAATCACATCATAACATAACGTACAAATCAACAAATCATCCATGGTCTCAAACAACTGTGGCAGGAGCTAATAAGCACCATTTACAACCTATGATATAATAACATAACGAAAATGATTTGAGTGAGAGAGTTCTCACCTTTGGTTTCCACTCCGTCCTTCTTTAATTGATGATTTTGTAAAATAATCGCGCAAAAATCGAGCTGCTAAAATCTGTGTGTTATAGAAACTGAAAAGTCTCAGAAAAAGCCCAAACAGTCCGGGCTCCGGCCGGAAAAGAGCGCAGAGCAATCTAGACTGTGGACCAAGTTCCTCTAGTCCACAGCAATTTACCAGTTGACTGGTCAAAAACTAGATTACTGTGCAGGTCTGTACCAGTCGACCGGTCTATTTCGACCAGTCGACAAGTCCAGGCCTGGGCTGTTGCCCAGGTCTGATAGGGAGGGTTTTAACCCTCCCGGTAGACCCTCGTCTGCACGCAACCATTGGAGTCTCATGAACACTTCTTGACGTCCACGAGGCCTCTAACGATCACGGTATCGATTCATAAAACTTGAATGCGATGATTTTGGTTAAAAGTTCAAAAGTGAACTAATTTCCAAACCAAAGCATGCAAGAGTGATTCAAGCAACTTGTGAGGAATTAAGACTTTTCCGTGGCGACAATGGAGTTTCACAAGATCACCAAATCCACTCATAGCATATGGATTAGATTATGTGGACTATTCTAATCATGATTTTCAATTTTATGGAACATAAACTAATGAACTTGAAAGTGTATACATCTCTAACCAATTCATATGCATATACACAACTCTAAATGAACCTAAATTATACTCATTTACAAGCCAATGGCTTGAGGCATAGATGTGGGTTCCTAGAAACTCATAAAGAGCTCACCTTTGATTTGAATGATTGAAGGAGAAGCAAACACATAAGCTAGAAAGCAATCCCTCTTCATTAGCTCCTCCGAAATCACCACAAACACATACATAAGGGAATATATGTTTTAGGGCAAGAGAAAAAATCCGAAATTGATGAGCTATGGAGATAGAGAAAGGATAGAGAAGCTTACCCATGTCTTAGAATTGGATTTGCACTTGAATTGAGCTTTAGATTGAAAACCCTAGCTTAGCGATGTAACAACCCGGAAAATCAGAACAAAAATTCAGAACCAATTTAAAAATTTTATTTTGGCGATTTTAATGAATTTTGGTTATTTAAAATGATCTATTTTAAATAATAACGACGAAAATTTATTTTTGACGAAGTTAAAACGAATAAATTTATTTTTATTATATAACGAGCCTGAAATGGCGCGGAAGTTTGAAAATTCGATTTTGTATTTCAAATGAATGTATAGAATTCGTTATAAGTCAGAATTGGACGAAACAGGAAATATTTGAATCTGTTTGATGATATCTTTCTAAGAATGTGAAAAATATAAAATTCGTTTCATAAGTTGAGAGTTACGTCCGGTTTAAAATTCAGAAAAGTCGCTGTGGAATTTAAATATATTTTTAATATATATAGATGGCCTTTAAAATTGGCCATTTTGCAAACGACCTCCGTTTTCGATGAAACCACTTTGGTTGGATCAGAGATGTCAATTTATTGCTAGATTCCAATTTTCAGAATTTTTAGAATCAATATGTGAGCGTGGCCGCATTTAAACGCGGTTGACCAATTTCAGTAGATTTTAATCGACTGGAAAATGACCATTTTTCAAACGGTCTTCAAATTTGACGAAATTGGTTTTGTTAGGTCCGTATCATCAATATGAAGGTAGAAATATTTTTTCTAGAATTTTTAGAGTCAGTATGTGGCCCAGGTAATTTGAAATGTACGTTTAAATTAAATATATGATAGTTTACATTTTAAATTTAATGATAACTGATCGAAACAACCGAATTGACTTACGAAACGTATCACAATGTGTTCAGAATGGGGGTATTACGCTAGGGACGACAGTCGTTGGGTCTCGTTTAGAGTCCGAATGTGAAGTCAATATTATGTAACGACAAGGATTTTCCCCGATCTTAATCAATCGCAAAATCGACCAAGACCGTTCAAAACCCGGATACGTTAACTTTGGGAATACAACACATTAGAACAAATAACAGCGGACTTTTATAACATCATAATAAATGTTACATCAGAGTATAAAATATATATCAGAGTACATTAATTAAATTACGGCGGAAGATAAATTACAATAATTTAATACATTGCAGCGGAAAACCAATAGACTTAGTACAGCGGAAGACTTTTCTATGCTCTGGACACAACTTTAAGCTTCAATCCAGGATCCTGCTAAAGAGGTAAATATCTGCAAAAAGCTACTCGACTGCCCGTGTGGAAAAGAGGGCACCCGAGTTTGCAAAAGTGGAAACAAACAACAGGTCAGTCGTGGGACTGGTGTGAGAATTCTTATCTAATTTATCACTATTAATAGGGCAAATCCAAAGACCACGCCGCTAATTCGGAACGGGTTTACTCTAATGGATTACCATGCATAAAAGTGTCAGAATAAATGATAAGTAAATCGTACAACAACGCTATGTTTTTTAGAAAAATGGAATCACCATAAGACCCAGGTCCCATCACACAATGCAACACACACCAGAGGATAGGGTTTTACCTTATAGTGATTAAACATAATAAATACGGCAAATACGAGTTTAATATTATTATTAATATGTTAAAACATTTCAAAGTAAATGTAGAAATCCTAGGAAGAATAGTATCCCATACTACTATGCCTCCATACTAGTAATACAATCAAATTCATAGGGTCGTATTTGGATTTTGGTTTCCATTATGAGTCAAGGCTAGGGAGGAGCTCCTACTGATTCGAGACACTCTAGCTAATGTCTCAGGATTCCCCGTAGTGAACCCTTGGATCCTGCAGGGCCGGTCCGCCATACGAGTTGCGGATTAGTTATTCCTGAACACACGTTTCCCAGTCCTATAGGACCTATCCGAGGCGCCTCATTCCATCATCCACATAAGTAAAATGTCAGGGCTAGTAGGTCACTGACACCACTCTAGCTAGAAAGAAACGTGCTGCTCACCCTGCGTTCCCTTCTCCCGTTTTAGACTCCGCCGGTGTGTGAGGCTCGCGAAGTCATGATATACACAAAGCTATGCCTAAATAGACTATGCTTTGATCATCTACCACAAGGCCTACTTTTCAACAATGCCTTGATCAATTGCATCTTAGCATGCCACATTGTCAGACTCTACCATATCATTGATCATCTACCAATGTATATATAACCTCCAAGCTCATACGTCTTAGAGAAGGGTGTTAAGTGAAGAATAAATTCTTCACCACCAAACAGAAATATATAATCAGTAGCGTTCAACAGATACAGTAGAAAAGAATACAATGTCAGACACACAATCCATTTACAAGTCCGCTCTGGGTCTGAGCGAAACAATGTGTCCGTCGATCTCCAAATATGTTTGGACGATCGTTACCAAATACGTTGCCTTGGGATGTCCAGTCCCAATTCAAGATACCAGTCATCATCATCCCAACGATGTGAAAACCTTCGGTCTTCTACCACCGTCTTCATCTTCGACTCTTGATCGTCGTGATGATTATTCAGAATGGGTTAAACCCGGTCTTTCTGAATAACTCGCGTAATTTGTGATTAAAAATCAAATACTGGAAAATCACACATTACGCCGCATTCCAACCCCGAATATTCTTTTAAATAGAATACTCATATTAAAAGGTTCTCATTAATTTTATCAAAGATAAACTTTGAAAATAAAATTTTAAATCTTTCTTAAAAGATTTATTAAAACTCCAATTTTTAATTTGATATCAAAATTCATTATTACAAGGTTATTTATTTTAAGAAATAAATCTTGTCTTAAACAGGTTAAAGAACTAGTATCCTTTAAAACACAGTTCACGATAAACCCACAAATCAATTTTTAAAATATGGAATTCCACAGAAATCAAATCAATACATAATCGCTATAAATTTCTGTATCGGACTAACAGTATACATGGAATAATGGCAAGGCCTCTTAAATTCCATATATAATATCGGTCTTCTATTACAGAAGCCTATTTCGATTATTACCAATCGAATTTCCACTTAATTCCAATCTAATATATTAAATTGGGAAACTTGATTTTTTTTTTAGAAAATTCCTTTTTAAATCAATAAAATAAATTTATAAATTCCAAATAATAATTTCAATGTGAATTGGATTAAAGGACAAATGTCATTTAAAAACACCGTTCACGATAAATCCACTTCACATCTCAATTTATTTCATATCACCAAATATAATTGCACATTCTAATAATCTTAATTAAAAGATTTCTCTTTATATGTTAATTTATTATAAAGAAAACATGTTATAAAATAATTATTGAAAAGTATTCTTTATATAAAATTTTTTTATGTACAAATATTCTTCTTTAAAAGAACACCTGAATCGGAGTGCGACTCAATCATTCACCATATAATTTGGATTATATGGATTTCACACCCAGCATATATATATTTCAATAATCAACATACTCATCAAGTCATCCATTTACATCCAGTGTGTAAGTTCCACTGTGTAAGCGTTAAAAATAAATAATAATGCTTAACGTAGCATGTCGATCTAATGAAAGACATACCATTTAACATTGGGATTTGTGTAAAAACCCGTAACTTCCCCGCTGAGGAAAGCGCGGATAGTTCGAGAACAAGCCACAAAAGAACGCAGACGGGAGAACATTTCATTGTATATTACAACAATACATCAGAATACAAGAATATACAGAGTATAAATGAATATTACACAGAAATATCAGAGATTTAAATTGCATTTAAATACATAGCAGAGGAAAATAATACAATACACAACTAGAAGAGATATACAGATACAAAGCTTCCCGGATATAGTTCCAGCTGTAAACAAGGATCCTGTGAATATAAATATGCAAAACCAAAACTACTAGCTGCCCGTGTCGAAAAATAAGGGCACCCAGAGTTTAGGTTACAACAATAAACTCCAGGCCAGTCATGTGACTGGTGTGAGAACTAAAACAGTTATTAATCTTTATTTTGAAAGTTAGGTAAATCAAGGGACCACGCCGCTAACGCGGACCGGGTTTCCTCCCAAGAATACCAATGCATAAAACAAACAGCGCAATGCTAAATAAAGAAAAATGAAGCTATTATAAGACCCAAGTCCCATCACACAATGCAACGTAAGCCGGAGGATAGGGTTTTTACCTTATAATAGCCAAGAATGCTTGATACGTTTAAAACAAATCATTTGATACTATTATAAGTGCATAGTGTATAAAACAACTTCAAATCATAAGTATCAATCATAGACGGCATAAGCGCCCCATCCCACTATGTCGCCATACTAGGCTCTACAAATAAAACCGTATATGTCATGTATTTGGAAATTGGATTTCCATCTATGAACCGAGGCAAAAGATAGTCCTCACCGATTCGAGACTGTCTAGCCCGAGTCTCAGGATCATAGCTCGAGTGACCCTTGGATCATCAGGGCCGGTCCACCGATGTGGATTAAAATGCCTGAACACTGCGTTTCCCCGCCCTTTGGGGCGTAAATGAGCCAACGAATGGCTCCATCGGACCCGGATCGTCCGATCTAACCGAGGCGCCTCGCAAGAGCAACAACCACACAGGTGAAAAGTATATAAATGTCAGGGCTGGTAGGTCACTGACACCACCCTAGCTAGAAGGAAACGCATGCCCTCCCTGAGGTCCTCTCCCGTTTCTGGTTCACAACCGGGGTGTGAGGCTCGTGAATTCACGTTACACAAAGCTATGCCACACAGGCGGTGCTTTGATCATCAACCACAAGACTTTGCTTTTCAACAGAAGCCTTGATCATTTGCATCTTAGGCATGCCACACAGGCAATTCACTCTATGCGTTTGATATCCATCAGTATATAACCCTTGAGCTCGTACGTCCCAGAGAAGGGCGTTAAGCAGGAGAATAAATTCTCCACCGCCAAACAGATATATATTTAATAGAAATCAATCACACAGACTAAAATCCAATGTCAGACACACAGTCCATTTACAAGTCCGTTCTGGGTCTGAACGAAACCGGAGGCACCTAGTACCCCGCATATCCATCGATCTCCAAGTACGTCTGGACGATCACCAACTGTTTCCATCTTCTTGGGTGTACAGCCCAATCAAGATCATCAGTAATCACCCAAACTACGTGAAGACCTCCGGTCTTCGACCACCGTCTTCATCTTCGACACCACGTCGAATCAGTTATTCAGAATGGGATAAACCCGGTCTTTCTGAATAACTTGAGTATATAATAAATTAGTGTTACACAAACACAACATACGCCTCATTCCAATTCAGAATATTCTTTTATTCAAATATTCCTATACTTTGGGAAAAGATCCCATTAATTTTATCAAAGATAAATTCTTTAAATTTATTCTTTAATCTCCTTTGAATATCAATTCAAACTAGTCGGGATTAGCGAACCACACCGAAGTAATCATTTATTTTATTTCCCTATCCCAACCTATTCATCCCATGAAGTAAAACTGGTAATACTTCATATCTAACACCACATTGTTATCGGTAAATTCAATTACCATTTCACGTTCAAATCTAATTAAAGATTTAACTATCGCCTGGAGCAAAACTGGTGATACTCCATTCTCGATCTTTTCAATCTAATTAAAGATTCATTAAAACTCCACTTAGTTTTAATCTTTAACTGGGTTAAAGAATCAGTGTCATTTTAAAACACGGTTCACGATAAACCCAAAATCACATTCATTAATTATCGGGTTAAAGAACAAGTGTTATTTAAAACACTATTCACGATAAACCCAAAAATCAATACCAGTTCAATTCCAATTAAATATTATTTAATTGGTACACTTCATTAAATCTAAATAAAAAGATTTAATCTTTTCTCAACTGGGTTCAAGAACAGTGTTAATAAAGACACCATTCATGACAAACCCAAATCACATTTGATATTAAATACGAGGCTCTGAATAGAAAATATATCGGCTTATATTCAATATCAAATTCTACGACCAACAAATATCGTATTGGAAATAACGATGTATATATCTATATCTTTCAAATTCCCATAACAATATCTGTATCATCATGAAATCCAACCTCGAAATATTCCGAAGACAATTTCGATTCAAATCCATTCCAATGCAATTATTGGAAGTTCTGGTTATTTTCAAAACCATTATTCAATTTCAATTTATTTATTTAAAAATAAATAGAATTATAATTCTAGTTCAAAACTAGTTCATTTCGGTAAAAATCTATTTTTATCTTTTCAAATAGGGAGTTTTTCATCCCAAATCATTCCTTATGATTTTACACAAATTATTACTGTTTTTAATAATTTTATCAAGGCCCGTACAGTCGATTTCCATCAACGGCCATCGAACTGCACTTACAGCGACCTTTTCCAAATTTGATTTGGACATAATTCCAAATCTAACCGTTAGATTTCGAATTTCTAATACTCGTTAGGAAGCTCTTTTCGATACGAACCCAACGGTTCCGGTTTTAGGAGAACCCGATGGTCGGATCTCCCGTAATGTCCGTTCGAAGTCAATGGTCGAAATTCGCGAACTGTCGCGGCGCGGCGCGTTCTATTCCGGCCATTATATTATATATATAATATATATAACATATACTTCGTCGATTTCAATTCAAAACGTGCTTTATAAATCGTTTTAAATTCATTTTCAAAATGGTTTCAACTTCATATTCAATTTCAAATCAAAATTGAATATTCCAATATAAATTCGTTTTAAATTCATTTCAAATTGATTCCAATTCAAATCGATTTTCAATTTAATTTCAATTCGTTTTCAATTCAATTTCGATTCGTATTCAATTCTATTCAATTTCAATTCGAATTCATTTCAAAACGATTTCAATTCTATTTCAATTTAATTCTAATTTCAATTCTATTCGAATTTCAAATCATTTCCATTTATTTCGAATTTCAATTCTTTTCAAAATATCAGATTTTGAAATCACTTTCGATATTCATTATAAAATGAATAAAATCGATATAAATATCGTTCACGTCAAAATGGCGTCAATCTAATCAACATGGCTTCATATATTTCTATTTTCAAATATGGAATGAGGCCCAATCAATTACCATATAATGTTAATTATATGGATTTTCTACAACACATGTATACAATAACAACGATGAATAATCAACCATCATCCAAAGTGCATTCTACACTGTATAAGCATCAAATATAATTACTCAACGCTTATAACAGTCTGTCAATCAATCGATCGACATACAACTAACTATTGGGATTAGTGTATGTCCTATATCATCCCAATACCCGTGTGGGGTTTCAAACAATCAAACACAGATTTTATTTGTGCAGTTGGGCGATGTGTAAAATTTATCATCCCAATCAATATCAGTCAAATGTGTGTATGTAAACAAATCATCCGATTTGTTTATTTTTATTTCATTTCATATACACATTAAAAATTCTATTTTTAACTATAAAATATTTTCAACTATATAAATATTTGATTTCATTTCGCATCACATCACACAATCAACTACACATCAAAATCAAACAAACAAGCATACAAGCCGTCCATGGTCTGTGGACGACGGGTGTTGGGTGCTACTAAACACCGTCTTCATCCTAGTAAATATTTTTAACTAGAAAACAAAAGTAAAAGGTGAGAAGTTCTCACAGATTAGCCAATCCAATCCCACTATTCTTCTTATGTAGAAATCTTCGTCGTTCTTGCCTCTTGTCACTTTCGTTGCCCGTATTCACTACATATATAAAAATCACATTTTTACTTTGCTATTCAATATATAAAAATCGAATTTTTACTTTGCTATTCAATATATAAAAATCGAATTTTTACTTTGCTATTCAATATATAAAAATCGAATTTTTACTTCGCTATTCAATATATAAAAATCGAATTTTTACTTTGCTATTCAATATATAAAAATCGAATTTTTACTTTGCTACTATATATAAAAATCGAATTTTTACTTTGCTATTCAATATATAAAAATCGAATTTTTACTTTGCTATTCAATATATAAAAATCGAATTTTTACTTTGCTACTATATAAAAATCTGACCTTTCCTTGTATATAAAAATCCTATCTTTACTTCTTTAGAAATCAACTTTTTACCTCTTTATAAAAATCTCACCTTTTCTATTTTGTAAAATCTTATCTTAACTTGATATAATAAAATAAAATAAAAAACATTAACTTTATATCAAGGAAAAAACTGATTTTTATAAAGAAACTAAATACATAAGACAAATAAAAAGGCACCTTTAGTTCGATTTATTTTTCCTAGGGTTTTGATTTGCCGAATTCAACATCGGAGCGCTCGCGGTGTGGTGGCTCGACCGGAGCAGCGATGGTGAGGATGGCGAACGGAGTTGGGTGAAGCAACGAGATGGAGAGAGGGTGTGGCGTTGGTGAGGGCGACGGCTTTGGGGCGAAGAGCTTGGGGTCTCTCGATCTGGGAAGGGGAAAGAGGGGTGGGCGACTGGAAGGAGGCGCAGGGGCAGGGTTTGCCGATGGCATCGCGTGGGAGGGGGCGACTGTGGCTGCGGTGGGGGTTTCAACGGGTTTGGGGAGGTTTTCTTGTATAGGAGAGGAAGGAGAGAGAGGGCTGGAGGGAGGAGGATGATCGGAGAGGATGGGAAGGCGGATCCGACAACGGCGGCGGCTCTCTAATGGTGCGGCGGCAGGTCTGCAAGGGGAGGGGCTACGTCGATTTTGAAAAGGGGGCTGAGCGGTCTTGGACCGAGGAAGGATTAGGTTTAAAAATTATAAACAATTTTCTATATTTATATATATATATTATTTTAATAATTTACTAATTAATTCCCAAAAGAGTTGACTTTATTTTTGAACTCCAATCGAGACCCAATGACCACCGCCCCTAGCTAATTACCCCCATTCCGAACACAATGGGATATGTATCGAAGGCCAATTCGATCGTTACGATCAGTTTTCGTTAGATTTAACATATAACTCTATATATTGAATTTGAACGCGCATTTCACTTTACCGGGGCCACATACTAACTAAAAAAATTCCCGAAAAATATTTTCTAGCTTTGTATTGACGATACGGTCCTAACAAAACTAGTTTCGTCGAATTCTGAGACCGTTTGAAAAATGGCCATTTTCCAGTCGATTAAAATCAACTGAAACTGGTCAAACGCGTTTTCCTTTGCCACGCTCACATATTGATTCGAAAAATTATGAAATTTGAAACCTAGCAATAATTTGACATCGCGGATCCAACAAAAGTGTTTTCGTCGAAATCCGAGGTCGTTTGCAAAATGTCTATTTTTAAGGGCCTGAATTCTATAGCGACTATTCAGAATTTTCAACTGGACATATCTTTTGATTCCCGCTATGAAATTTTGATTCTTCGGATTCGTTGGAAAGATATTCACAATTAGATTCCATTATTTTTGGTTTCACTAAAATCCGGTTTATTTTGCACCCGGTATGTTCAATTGAAGTTTGAAATCGAATTATCGAACTACCACGCCATTTTCAATTCTTTTTATAATTATAAATAATTATTTATATTCCAACGACGATCTATATAATATATACGTTCGAATTCTATGAAAAATAAATTTCTCGTCGTTATTATTTAAAATAATTCATTTTGAATAATCAAAATTCACTAAATTGGCCAAAATAAAAAAAATTAAACTGGCCCAGATTTTCGGGTTATTACAATTTGTGTCAGTCAAATATCGTCCCAATACCCGTGTGGGGTTTTCAGCCAACACACTTCATATAGATATACAAATAAATAATTGGTTAATGGATTTAACCAATTTAAATGTCGCTAACAGTAGACGATAATAAGCATGTCATTTATTCCCCATGTTGAATAAAAATATAATTTTCTCGAAATATAATTTAATATGGCATTCCATTTATTTCTTTTATTCATATCATAAAATTTCCTTTTTACTACATTAAAAATTAAAATCAATATTATAATGTAAATTTTCTATCTCTCAGTTTCATTGTAAAAATTTTTTTTTTGACTACATTATAAATGTAATTAATATTACAGTGAAAATTTTTAACTTATTAAATTACATTAAAAATGTAATTTTCATAACCGTTCCAATCTTTATCCTTCAAATTTATATTAAAAAGATTAATTTGATGCTATGACCAACTCTCCTTCCTAATTACATTAAAATGTACTTTTTCCACACGATGCAAGTTTTCACGTCTTTTAATTACATAAAAATGTAATTTTCTATATCATGCGAATTCTCAAATTCTAATTACATATAAAAATGTAAATTTTATTCTACAATGTAAATCTCATCCTAAATTACATATAAAAATTGTAATTTTTAATTTTCATCGCAAATCCCTTTTACTAATTACATAAAAAAAATGAAATCTTTAATTTACAATGCAAGTCCTCTTTCCTAATTACATATAAAACGTAATTTTTAATTTTAATGTGAATCTTACCTCTTTATTACATTATAAAAATCTAATTTTTATCTTACATTATAAATTCAAGTCCCAATTACATAAAGAAATGTAATTGTTATAATACAATACAAATTCATATTCTAATTTCATTGAAAAATGTAATCTTTATCATACTGTTATAACACATATATAAATTACATAGAAAAATGTCATTTTTCTCATGCGGCACAAAATCAATTTAAATTACATAGAAAAATGTAATTTTTATCATGCTGTGGAAATTCATATTTTAATTACATAGAAAAATGTAACTCCTATCATGCGACATAAATTCATATTTAAATTACATCTAAAAATGTAATTTTTATCCTACAGTGTAAATTCACATTTTAATTACATGTAAAAATGTAATTTTCATTCTGCCGTTATCATTCATATTTAAATTACATAGAAAAATGTAATTTTTGTCATACGATGCAAATTCATATATAAATTACATATAAAAATGTAACTTTTGTTATGCAATGTAAATTCACATTTAAATTACGCATAAAAATGTAATTTTATTCATATGGTGTGAATTCATTCATAAATTACGTATAAAAATGTTATTTATTTCATGCGATGAAAATCCATTCATAAATAACATATAAAAATGTTATTTATTTCATATGATGTAAATTCATTCATAAATAACAAAATAAAAATGTTATTTAATTCATGCTGTGGAAATTCATTCATAAATTCCATAATAAAATATGTTTTATTTCACACAATGTAAAAACATTTTCTTTTTATGTACAATGTAAAAATATCATCTTTTTATATTTATAATGTAAAAATATCAGTTTTTATATTTCACAATGTAAAAATATCAACCTTACTATTTTACGATGTAAAAATATCAACTTTACTATTTTACGATGTAAAAATATCAACTTTACTATTTTACGATGTAAAAATATTAACTTTACTATTTTACGATGTAAAAATATTAACTTTTCTATTTTACAAAGTAAAAATATTAACCTTTCTATTTTACAATGTAAAAATGTAATCTTTTCTATTTTACAATGTAAAAATATAATCTTTTCCATTTTAAATATAAAAAGATCGTCTTTTTATTTTCATTGTCAACATTTCATCTTTTACATTTTCAATATAAAAGATTTTTTTATTAATATCCTAAAGTTTTCATCTTTTAATTTTCACTATAAAAAGATTATCTTTTTATTAACATCATAAAGTTTTCATCTTTAAATTTTCACTATAAAAAAATTATCTTTTTATTAATCAACATAAAATTGTCATCTTTAATTTACAATATAAAAAGATGATCTTTTTATTAATCAACATAAAATTGTCATCTTTTTATTTTCTTCCTCGTCCAACGTTTTCATATCCAATTACACCACAAATGATAAATATCACGTCATAAATTCAGATCTAGCGCTTTAACCTCAGATCTAATATCATATCATCTTAACACAAATCGAATTCACAACATAGAATAACATCCATTGCATAACGATTCATATTCGCCATTCAACATTAAATAACAAAAGAATAATAATTAAATTAATTAAAAATAAATTCTCACCTTGCTTGATTCTGAAATGAAAGTGGTTTAAATCAGATCTCGTGTTTGGAGTCACGGCGGTTACGGATCTGAAAGATTTCAATTTGAAATTTACGTAAAAATTAGAATTCTGGCTTTTAACAACTGCCGCAGTAACGCCTAAAAGCGTCGCAAAATCTGAAATAATTTACCTTAGTTCATTCAAAACTTCAAATTCGGATTTCGGGAGCTGTAGTCGATGGTTTTACGAACGGTTTGCGGGAGATTGGAGAGCTACGAGAGGGCTATCTTCACCGGGAGTTAGAGGAGGTGCGGCGGCTTGTGGGTAGCGCAGTGGGGGCGCAAAGGCCGCGAATTTGGAGGCTTGTGGCGGTGGCTACGGTCGATGAGAGGTTGTGATTCTTGTCGGAGAAGAAAGAGCACGAAAATATCTTTGAAACGTGTATTTACACGAAGGATTTCGTTGAGAATTGGAAGAGGAATCGAAGTTTGAAGTTTTGAATGATAATGGGTTATGGTGCGGCTGAAAACTGACGGGTTGGGGAAGAAAACACTGTTCACGCGATTATATAATATTATATTAGGTTTTCCTAATCATTATTTAATAATTTAATTAGCCCGTTAAAGCCCGTTTTGGTCCGAACTCCGATTTAGGCCCAACGACTGTCGTTCCTACCATTTATCCCCCATTTCGGACTCATCTGGACCTGTCCCGTCAGCCCAAATGGTCATCTTGGCCTCCGTTTTTCAGTTTTAAAATTTAAGTCCTTTATTTCTAATTTTTCCGTACAAATAATTTTACCGGGACTACATACTAACTCAGAAAAATCCAGAAAAAATATTTTTGGCTTTCTTACGATGATACGGTCCTAAAAAAATTATTTCGTCGAATTCTGAGACTTTTTGAAAAATGGCTATTTTTCAGTTAATTAATTTTTGACCGAAATTGACAAAACACAGTTTCTTTTGCGACGCTCACATATTAACTCGAAAAATTCTAAAAATTGAAACCTAGCAATAATTTGATATTCCGGTTTCAACAAAAGTGGTTTCGTCGAAAACGGACACATTTTGAAAAATAACTATTTTCAAGGGCTATATATTTAATATTAAAAATACATTTTTAAACCAATAATTTCCGAAACTCGAAATATATAAGTGTTTACTGTTTTTCAATGCAGAAACGTCATTCTGAACTCAATGGAAGTGGTTTTGAGTCCAAATTCATTCGTATGTGAAAAGTAACCTTTTGGGCCTATATAATTATATTCTACAGCGACCTTTCAGAAAATTGAATTGGCCATAACTTTTTATTTTTAAAACGAAATTTCAATTTTTCAGATTCGTTAGAAAGATATGATTAAATAGATTTAAATATTTCTTGTTTCACTTAAATCTGATTTATTTTGAGTCCTGTACGTTCTGTCAAAGTTTAAAATTAAATTTTCAAACTACCTCGCCATTTCAAGCTCGTTTTATAATTAAATTAATATTCGTTTTAACTTCGATTAAAATAAATTTTAACCATTATTATTTAAATAAATCATTTTATATACTCAAAATTCATTAAAATTTTAAATTGGCCCCAAAATTCCGGGTTGTTACAATCTCCCCTACTTAAATTCTTTTCGTCCTCGAAAAGGAACGAAGCTAAAAGTGATTTATTGAACTAATTTAATTTTCTCATTCTATTGTTTAATAATTTCATTGGTTGAATTAATATTCACACAACACAATCGTCTAACAATTAGTTGATTAAATTTCCAAAAATATATAACTTTTTATATATTAAAAAAAATCATATTTTCAAAAATCCAATTATATATATAATTACAAGTACGTTAATTATAATCTTTTCACTCTGAACTCATTCTAGGGCATTACTAACCCCATCTCTAATGAGTTTCTCATTCTAGGATACTACTAATCTTATCTCTAATGAGTATTCTGTTTTATAGGACATTACTAATCCTACCTCTGATGAGTCTTTTGTTAAGTTCTAACGAGTTGTATCCCAAAGATTTGAGCAAACCAAAGCTCTGATACCAACTGTAACGACAAGGATTTTGCCCGATCTTAATCAATCGCAAAATCGACCAAGACCGTTCAAAACCCGGATACGTTAACTTTGGGAATACAACACATTAGAACAAATAACAGCGGACTTTTATAACATCATAATAAATGTTACATCAGAGTACAGAATATATATCAGAGTACATTAATTAAATTACAGCGGAAGATAAATTACAATAATTTAATACATTGCAGCGGAAAACCAATAGACTTAGTACAGCGGAAGACTTTTCTATGCTCTGGAAACAGCTTTAAGCTTCAATCCAGGATCCTGCTAAAGAGGTAAATATCTGCAAAAAGCTACTCGACTGCCCGTGTGGAAAAGAGGGCACCCGAGTTTGCAAAAGTGGAAACAAACAACAGGTCAGTCGTGGGACTGGTGTGAGAATTCTTATCTAATTTATCACTATTAATAGGGCAAATCCAAAGACCACGTTGCTAATGCGGAACGGGTTTACCCTAATGGATTGCCGTGCATAAAAGTGTCAGAATAAATGATAAGTAAATCGTACAACAACGCTATGTTTTTTAGAAAAATGGAATCACCATAAGACCCAGGTCCCATCACACAATGCAACACACACCAGAGGATAGGGTTTTACTTTATAGTGATTAAACATGATAAATACGGCAAATACGAGTTTAATATTATTATTAATATGTTAAAACATTTCAAAGCAAATGTAGAAATCCTTGGAAGAATAGTATCCCATACTACTATGCCTCCATACTAGTAATACAATCAAATTCGTAGGGTCGTATTTGGATTTTGGTTTCCATCATGAGTCAAGGCTAGGGAGGAGCTCCTACCGATTCGAGACACTCTAGCTAATGTCTCAGGATTCCCCGTAGTGAACCCTTGGATCCTGCAGGGCCGGTCCGCCATACGAGTTGCGGATTAATTATTCCTGAACACACGTTTCCCAGTCCTATAGGACCTATCCGAGGCGCCTCATTCCATCATCCACATAAGTAAAATGTCAGGGTTGGTAGATCACTGACACCACTCTAGCTAGAAAGAAACGTGCTGCTCTCACTGCGTTCCCTTCTCCCATTTTAGACTCCGCCGGTGTGTGAGGCTCGCGAAGTCACGATATACACAAAGCTATGCCTAAATAGACTATGCTTTGATCATCTACCACAAGGCCTGCTTTTCAACAAAGCCTTGATCAATTGCATCTTAGCATGCCACATTGTCAGACTCTACCATATCATTGATCATCTACTAATGTATATATAACCTCCAAGCTCATACGTCTTAGAGAAGGGTGTTAAGTGAAGAATAAATTCTTCACCACCAAACAGAAATATATGATCAATAGCGTTCAACAGATACAGTAGAAAATAATACAATGTCAGACACACAATCCATTTACAAGTCCGCTCTGGGTCTGAGCGAAACAATGTGTCCGTCGATCTCCAAATATGTTTGGACGATCATTACTAAATACCTTGCCTTGGGATGTCCAGTCCCAATTCAAGATACCAGTCATCATCATCCCAACGATGTGAAAACCTTCGGTCTTCTACCACCGTCTTCATCTTCGACTCTTGATCGTCATGATGATTATTCAGAATGGGTTAAACCCGGTCTTTCTTAATAACTCGCGTAATTTGTGATTAAAAATCAAATATTGGAAAATCACACATTACACCGCATTCCAACCCCAAATATTCTTTTAAATAGAATACTCATACAAAAAGGTTCTCATTAATTTTATCAAAGATAAACTTTGAAAATAAAATTTTAAATCTTTCTTAAAAGATTTATTAAAACTCCAATTTTTAATTTGATATCAAAAATCATTATTACAAGGTTATTTATTTTAAGAAATAAATCTTGTCTTAAACAGGTTAAAGAACTAGTGTCCTTTAAAACACAGTTCACGATAAACCCACAAATCAATTTTCAAAATATGGAATTCCACAGAAATCAAATCAATACATAATCGCTATAAATTTCTGTATCGGACTAACAGTATACATGGAATAATGGCAAGGCCTCTTAAATTCCATAGATAATATTGGTCTTCTATTACAGAAGCCTATTTCGATTATTACCAATCGAATTTCCACTTAATTCCAATCTAATATATTAAATTGGGAAACTTGATTTTTTTTCTAGAAAATTCCTTTTTAAATCAATAAAATAAATTTATAAATTCCAAATAATAATTTCAATGTGAATTGGATTAAAGGACAAATGTCATTTAAAAACACCGTTCACGATAAATCCACTTCACATCTCAATTTATTTCATATCACCAAATATAATTGCACATTCTAATAATCTTAATTAAAAGATTTCTCTTTATATGTTAATTTATTATAAAGAAAACATGTTATAAAATAATTATTGAAAAATATTCTTTATATAAAAAAAATTTTATGTACAAATATTCTTCTTTAAAAGAACACCTGAATCGGAGTGCGACTCAATCATTCACCATATAATTTGGATTATATGGATTTCACACCCAGCATATATATATTTCAATAATCAACATACTCATCAAGTCATCCATTTACATCCAGTGTGTAAATTCCACTGTGTAAGCGTTAAAAATAAATAATAACGCTTAACGCAGCCTGTCGATCTATCGATAGACATACCATTTAACATTGGGATTTGTGTCAGTCAAATATCGTCCCAATACCCGTGTGGGGTTTTCAGCCAACACACATCATATAGATATACAAATAAATAATTGGTTAATGGATTTAACCAATTTAAATGTCGCTAACAGTAGACGATAATAAGCATGTCATTTATTCCCCATGTTGAATAAAAATATAATTTTCTCGAAATATAATTTAATGTGGCATTCCATTTATTTCTTTTATTCATATCATAAAATTTCCTTTTTACTACATTAAAAATTAAAATCAATATTATAATGTAAATTTTCTATCTCTCAGTTTCATTGTAAAATTTTCTTTTTAACTTCATTATAAATGTAATTAATATTACACTGAAAATTTTTAACTTATTAAATTACATTAAAAATGTAATTTTCATAACCGTTCCAATCTTTATCCTTCAAATTTATATTAAAAAGATTAATTTGATGCTATGACCAACTCTCCTTCCTAATTACATTAAAATGTACTTTTTCCATACGATGCAAGTTTTCACGTCTTTTAATTACATAAAAATGTAATTTTCTATATCATGCGAATTCTCAACTTCTAATTACATATAAAAATGTAAATTTTATTCTACAATGTAAATCTCATCCTAAATTACATATAAAAATTGTAATTTTTAATTTTCATCGCAAATCCCTTTTTCTAATTACATAAAAAAATGAAATCTTTAATTTACAATGCAAGTCCTCTTTCCTAATTACATATAAAACGTAATTTTTAATTTTAATGTGAATCTTACCTATTTATTACATTAAAAAATGTAATTTTTATCTTACATTATAAATTCGGGTCCCAATTACATAAAGAAATGAAATTGTTTTAATACAATACAAATTCATATTCTAATTTCATTGAAAAATGTAATCTTTATCATACCATTATAACTCATATATAAATTACATAGAAAAATGTCATTTTTCTCATGCGGCACAAAATCAATTTAAATTACATAGAAAAATGTAATTTTTATCATGTGATGGAAATTCATATTTTAATTACATAGAAAAATGTAACTCCTATCATGCGACATAAATTCATATTTAAATTACATCTAAAAATGTAATTTTTATCCTATAGTGTAAATTCACATTTTAATTACATGTAAAAATGTAATTTTCATTCTACCGTTATCACATATCTAAATTACATAGAAAATTGTACTTTTTGTCATACGGTGCAAATTCATATATAAATTACATATAAAAATGCAACTTTTGTTATGTAATGTAAATTCACATTTAAATTACGTATAAAAATGTAATTTTATTCATACGGTGTGAATTCATTCATAAATTACGTATAAAAATGTTATTTATTTCATGCGATGAAAATTCATTCATAAATAACATATAAAAATGTTATTTATTTCATACGATGTTAATTCATTCATAAATAACAAAATAAAAATGTTATTTAATTCATGCTGTGTAAATTCATTCATAAATTCCATAATAAAATATGTTTTATTTCATACAATGTAAAAACATTTTCTTTTTATGTACAATGTAAAAATATCATCTTTTTATATTTATAATGTAAAAATATCAGTTTTTATATTTCACAATGTAAAAATATCAACCTTACTATTTTACGATGTAAAAATATCAACTTTACTATTTTACGATGTAAAAATATCAACTTTACTATTTTACGATGTAAAAATATTAACTTTACTATTTTACAATGTAAAAATATTAACTTTTCTATTTTACAAAGTAAAAATATTAACCTTTCTATTTTACAATGTAAAAATGTAATCTTTTCTATTTTACAATGTAAAAATATAATCTTTTCCATTTTAAATATAAAAAGATCGTCTTTTTATTTTCATTGTCAAAATTTCATCTTTTACATTTTCAATATAAAAGATTTTTTTATTAATATCCTAAAGTTTTCATCTTTTAATTTTCACTATAAAAAGATTATTATTAACATCATAAAGTTTTCATCTTTAAATTTTCACTATAAAAAGATTATCTTTTTATTAATCAACATAAAATTGTCATCTTTAATTTACAATATAAAAAGATGATCTTTTTATTAATCAACATAAAATTGTCATCTTTTTATTTTCTTCCTCGTCCAACGTTTTCATATCCAATTCCACCACAAATGATAAATATCACATCATAAATTCAGATCTAGCGCTTTAACCTCAGATCTAATATCATATCATATAAACACAAATCGAATTCACAACATAGAATAACATCCATCGCATAACGATTCATATTCGCCATTCAACATTAAACAGCAAAAGAATAATAATTAAATTAATTAAAAATAAATTCTCACCTTGCTTGATTCTGAAATGAAAGTGGTTTAAATCAGATCTCGTGTTTGGAGTTACGGCGGTTACGGATCTGAAAGATTTCAATTTGAAATTTATGTAAAAATTAGAATTCTGGCTTTTAACAACTTCCGCAGTAATGCCTAAAAGCGTCACAAAATCTGAAATAATTTACCTTAGTTCGTTCAAAACTTCAAATTCGGATTTCGGGAGCTGTAGTCGACGGTTTTACGAACGGTTTGCGGGAGATTGGAGAGCTACAAGAGGGCTATCTTCACCGGGAGTTGGAGGAGGTGCGGCGGCTTGTGGGTAGCGTGATGGGGGCGCAAAGAACGCGGCTTTTGAGGCTTGTGGTGGTGGCTACGGTCGATGAGAGGTTGTGATTCTTGTCGGAGAAGAAAGAGCACGAAAATATCTTCGAAACGTGTATTTACACGAAGGATTTCGTTGAGAATTGGAAGAGGAATCGAATTTTGAAGTTTTGAATGGTAATGGGTTATGGTGCGGCTGAAAACCAACGGGTTGGGGAAGAAAACACTGTTCACGCGATTATATAATATTATATTAGGTTTTCCTAATCATTATTTAATTAGCCCGTTAAAGCCCGTTTTGGTCCGAACTCCGATTTAGGCCCGACGACTGTCGTTCCTACCATTTAGCCCCCATTTCGGACTCATCTGGACCTGTCCCGTCAGCCCAAATGGTCATCTTGGCCTCCGTTTTTTCAGTTTTAAAATTTAAGTCCTTTATTTCTAATTTTTCCGTACAAATAATTTTACCGGGACTACATACTAACTCAGAAAAACCAAGAAAAATTATTTTTGGCTTTCTTATGACGATACGGTCCTAACAAAATTTATTTCATCGAATTCTGAGACTTTTTGAAAAATGGCTATTTTTCAGTTAATTAATTTTTGACCGAAATTGACAAAACACAGTTTCTTTTGCCACGCTCACATATTAACTCAAAAAATTCTACAAATTGAAACCTAGCAATAATTTGATATTCCGGTTCCAACAAAAGTGGTTTCGTCGAAAACGGACACTTTTTGAAAAATAACTATTTTCAAGGGCTATATATTTAATATTAAAAATACATTTTTAAACAAATAATTTCCGAAACTCGAAATATATAAGTGTTTACTGTTTTCAATGCAGAAATGTCATTCTGAACTCAATGGAAGTGGTTTCGAGTCCAAATTCATTCGTATGTGAAAAGTAGCCTTTTGGGCCATATATATTATATATAATTATATTCTACAACGACCTTTCAGAAAATTGAATTGGCCATAACTTTTTATTTTTAAAACGAAATTTAAATTTTTCAGATTCGTTAGAAAGATATGATTAAACAGATTTAAATATTTCTTGTTTCACTCAAATCTGATTTATTTTGAGTCCTGTACATTCGGTCAAAGTTTAAAATTAAATTTTCAAACTACCTCGCCATTTCAAGCTCGTTTTACAGTTAAATTAAATTATATTCGTTTTAACTTCGATTAAAATAAATTTTAACCATTATTATTTAAATAAATCATTTTATATACTCAAAATTCATTAAAATTTTCTAAAATAAAAAATTTAAATTGGCCCCAAAATTCCGGGTTGTTACATATTATTGGGAAGAAAAGAAAATTAAAATAATTATTTATATAAATATATTATAACCCCCCTGAATCCTCTCTCTCCCCCGACATTTCAGAAAGAAGAAATAGAAAAATAATAAAAAAAACCGTGGAAGCCCTCACCTCGTCGCCCCCTACGGCCGGTGCTGCCGGACGAATCCGCCGCCCCCTACCAGGATTCGCTTTACCTTCTCCATCGCCTCCACCTCCTTCATCACCCCCCAGTCAAAGACTACGCTCACACCCAGCCCCCATCATGAAAAACCCCAAACCGACGCTCGCGAGAACCCTAAATGCCATCGCCCCTCTGCCCCCTGCTGCCGCGCCTCCGCCGTTGAAGCCCTAGGGCGTGGTGAACTCGAATGGATCTCAAGCGGCTCCGGTGATGTGCGGGATGGTGAACGATGGAGGAAGCTTTTGAGAGTGAGGGATTTCTCATTCCAGGAGTAAACAATGAGGAAGAATGACTACTTTACAGTGAGCAATTCTGTTCTTTTCTTCTTTTTCAGATTTAAAATTAAATAGCGTTTTCATTTCTTTTTCAAAATTAAAATAAAATAGCATGATTTTTAAACTTACATAATGGTATATGAAAGGTTAGGTTAGATTTTTTTTTTAATATAAAAGATTTGATTTTGTTTATAGAAAAAGATGATATTTTTAAAAGTAAAAAACTAAGATTTTTAATATAAAAAAGAAATGATTTTTAATTTATAAAAAAAATATTTTTAACATGAAAAAGAAATGATTTTTTAATTATATAAAAATACGTTTTTATATAAGGTGTAGCGGTAGAAAAATACGATTATATATATTTGAAAGTGAGATAAAAATATAATTTTTATAGGAATGTCAGAGAACAAAGATTTGATTTTTATAGTTAGAAAGACAAGATTTTTAAATAACCAAAGAGTTGATTTTTTATATTTGAAAAGATACGATTTTTATAATGTTGTCATTGTGATAAAAATTCGATTTTTACATATATGAAGTAGCGATAAAAATTCGATTTTTACATATATGAAGTAGCGATAAAAATTCGATTTTTACATATATGAAGTAGCGACAAAAAAATTTGATTTTTTTATATACATGAAGTAGAAATAAAGTCATGATTTTTGTTTATACCATAGTACAATAAAAATATGATTTTTATTATGAAAAGAGCGATATAAAAATATAATTTTTATACATGAAGTGATATAATAAAAATGTGATTTTTATACGGCGAAGATTTTATACATATGAAGAGTCGCGGCGTTTGGTTTAGCTTCTTGGTGAGAACTTATCACTCTAATTTACTTATACAGTTATTTTTATTATAACCGCATATATGAACTGTTCCCCGTCGTCCACAGACCATGGACGACTTGTATGTTTGGTTGATTAGATTATTTGTTTGAATATTGGTTTGTGGTGTGAATGAATGAATATGATTTGGTTTGTGTATGACGCACGCTGTTATGAGGCGAGGGATAAGGCTAGACCTTATCCCGGTTCTAGTATCACGCCGTTATGCCGCCGAAACTTTCTAAAATATGTTAGAAAAATAAAAATATCATTTTTATTAGATAAATGAATAAAATAAATATTCATTTACAAATCAGAAGATTTGTTTATGTACACCCATTTGACTGATATGGATTGGGACGATAAATTTTACATATCGCCCAACTGCACAAATAATATTCAGTATTTGTTGGTTGAAACCCCACACGGGTGTTGGGATGACATTTGACGTACACTAGTCCCAATTTTGTTGTTGTATGTCAATCGATTGGTTGACAAACTGTTGTAAGCGTTAATTATTTATAATTAATTCTTATGCAGTTGTGTGGTGCACTATGGATGATGGTTGATTGTTTATCATTGTTGTCATATACATGCGTTTTATGAAATCCATATAAATCACTTTATATGGTAATTGGCTGTGTCTGATTCCAATTCAGAACTGAAGAATATTTTAAAATAACGAATATTTTAAAATAGCGAATATTTTAAAATAATATTCTGTAAAGGATTAAAATCTGATTTTGATGTCCGATTTTGGATGGGCACGAATTATTGAAATATATAAAGCTGTGTTGATTAGATATGCGCCATTTTGACGAGAACGATATTTATATCGATTATATTCGTTTTTATAATGAATATAGAAAAGGAAGTGCTTTCAAAATCTAATATCTTGAAAATATTATCATTTATATATTAATGATATAGAATATTCAATTTTGATTTAAAATTGAAAATGAAGTTGGAATCGTTTTTAAAACGAAGTTAAAACCATTTATAAAATACGTTTTAAATGGAAATCAATGAAATATATATAATATATATATATAATATATATATATATATAATATATATATTATATATATTTAATGGCCTAAATAGAACGTGCCGCGCCGCGGCAGTTCGCGAATTTCGACCATTGACTTCGAATTGACGTTACAGGAGATCCGACCGTTGGATTCTCCTGAAACCAGAACCGTTGGGTTCGTATCGAAAAGATCTTTCCAATGAATATAAGAGATTTGAAATCTAATGGTTGGATTTGGAGTTATGTCCAAATTAAATTTGGAAAAGGTCGCTATAAGTGCATTTCGATGACCGTTTATGTAAACCGATTGTACGGGCCTTGATAAAATTATTAAAAATATCAATAATTTGTGTAAAATCATAATAAATGATTTACAAGGAATTAGGATGAAAAATCCCATATTTGAAAAGATAAAAATATATTTTTATCAAAATGAGCTAGTTTATAACTAGAATAAAAATACAACGCTTGTAAATAAAATTAGAAGCTAACAGGAAATTAGTTAAGTTGAATGGTTTCTTGGGTATTGATCTGATGTTGGTTTCGGCCTTCGGGGTTAATACTTAGGGAATTGTTCTCTTACAAATTTACGGTTAGAGGCTGATTATGGTTTAGAGAAAGTTTTCCAATTAATTAATATTTAATTGGAATTGAATGGAATTCAATTGGTAGTAATCGAAGTGGGCTTCTGTGGAGGAAAACCGTTACTATATGTGGAATTTGAAAGGCTTTGCCGTTATTCCATTTATATTATTGGTTGGATACGGAAATTGATATCGATTATATATTGATCTGTTTTTCTTTGAAGATTCCATTATTAATGGAATGTGATTTTTGGGGTTTATCGTGAACAGTGTTTTAAATAACACTCGTTTTTAACCCGATTAACAATTGAATAAGATTTTGGGTTTGTCGTGAATGGTATCTTTAATAATACTGTCCTTAAACCCAATGGAGTTAAGAAAATTAGAAACCAACTGGATATTAGATAAGTTGAATGGTTTCATGGGTATTGATCTGATGTTGGTTTCTGCCTTCGGGGTTAATACTTAGGGAATTGTTCTCTTACTAATTTACGGTTAGAGACTGATGGAATGTGATAACTAAAATTATCAATTCAAGAAAATGATCGAGAATGGAGTACCACCAGTTTTACTCCAGGCGATAGTTAAATCTTTAATTAGATTTGAACGTGAAATGGTAATTAATTTTACCGATAACACCGTGGTGTTAGATATGGAGTATTACCAGTTTTGCTCCATGGGATGAATAGGTTGGGATTGGGAAACATAATAAATGATTACTCCGGTAACGTTCGCTAATCCCGACTAGTTTGGAAAACCTTAACATGGTTTAAAATTGTGAAAAGAATATTTGAATAAAAGAATATTCTGAATTGAAATGGGGCGTATGTTGTGTTTGTGTAGCACTTGTTTATTATATACGTGAGTTATTCGGAAAGACCGGGTTTAATCCATTCTGAATAACTGATACGACAATATGTTGAAGATGAAGACGGTGGTTGAAAACCGGAGGTCTTCACATCGTTTGGATGATTCCTGATAATCTTGATTGGGCTGTACACCCAAGAGGAGGGAATACGTTGGTGATTGTCCAGACGTACTTGGAGACGGATATGCGAGGACCTCACTCATGTATTTGACATATTGGAGGCAAAATAAGGTGTCTCCGGTTTCATTTAGACCCAGAACGTACTTGTAAATGGATTGTGTGTCTGACATTGGATTTCATTCTGTGTGATTGATACACATCAGTTGCATAGCATGAATTGCCTGGGTGGCATGCTGCGATGCAAATGATCAAGGTTTCTGTTGAAAAGAAGAGTCTTGTGGTTGATGATCAAAGCACGACCTTTGTGGCATCGCTTTGTGTAGCATTAATTCATGTGCCTCACACCCCGAGTGTGAACCAAAAACTGGAGAGGACATCAGGGAGGACATGCGTCTCTTTCTAGTTACGAGGGGCGTCAGCGTTTGCAAGCCCTAACGAGTTTGACTCATGTTGTTGTTGGAATTTGAGGCGCCTCTGTTATATCGGTCGATCCGGGACCGACGGAGTCATTCGTTGGCTCATTTATGCCACATAGGGCGGGGAGACGTATTGTTCAGGCATTATAATCCACTTTGTGTGGACCAACCTTGACGATCCAAGGGACGATGCGTTCTGTTCCTAAGGGGCGGACTAGAGGCTCTCGAATCGGTGAGGACTATCTTTTGCTTCGGTTCACAGATGGAAATCCAACTTCCAAATACGACATTTTGCGGTTTTGATTGTAGATCCTAGTATGGCGACATGATATATGGTACCCATGCCGTCTATGATTGATACATTTATATTTGAAGTTGTTTTCTTCACTTATAGTAATAATAAAAGATTAAGTTTCATGTATCAAGCATTCTTTGGCTATTATAAGGGAAAACCCGATCCTCTGGCTTGCGTTGCATTGTGTGATGGGACCTGGGTCTTATAATAGTTTCACTGTTCTTTATTTAGCATTGCGCTGTTTGTTTAGGCACTGGTATTCTTGGGAGGAAACCTGTTCCGTGTTATATACGGCGTGGTCCCTCATTTTACCTAACTTTAAAATAAAGATTAACAACTATTTTAGTTCTCACACCAGTCACATGACTGACTTGGAGTTTATTGTTTTAACCTAAACTCTGGGTCCCCTCATTTTTCGCACGGGAAGGTAGTAGTTTTGGTTTTGCAGATTTATATTCACAGGATCCTAGTTTATAGCTGAAGTGATATTCAGAAAGCTCTGTATCCGTGTATTTCTTTTAGTTATGTTTTGTATTATTTTTCCGCTGCAGTAATGTATTTAAATCTTTGGCATTTATCAAATGTATATTATTCATTTATACTCTATGATATTCTTGTACTCTGATGTAATTGTTGTAATAAGCAATGAAATGTTCTTTTGTTTGTGTTATGATGTGTCGTGTTCTCAACTCAGTCCGTGCTTTCCTTCACGGGGAAGTTACGGGTCATCACAAGCGAATTCTAATTTCCCATCTTTTCCCCCATTTTTACTTAAGTTTTAAAGAGAGGAAGTGAATGAAGGAGAATGGGGTGATGTTGGCACTTAAGTGAATGGGCTAGGTTGGCCAACCAAGCCCCAACCAAGGTGCCAAATTTCCGAATCTCGGAATATATCGAAGCTTACACTTTTTCTTGTTGTGAACGACAATTTGAACTCAATGGAAGTGGTTTCGAGTCCAAATTCGTTCATATGCAAAAAGTGATATTTTGGTCAGACACTCAATGGAAATGACCAAATTTCACGAACTCTAAAGGTATCGATGTTTACAATTTTAAAAGTCACAAACGGCATTTTGAACTCAATGGAAGTGGTTTCGAGTTCAAATTCTTCCGTATGCAAAATGGGACTTTTTGGGCTATATATATATATATAAATTTCATGGCGACTATTCTAAATTTTAATTTAGACATAACTTACAGTCCATAAAGTGAAATCTCACTTTCTTACATTCGTTTGAAAATTACAATTCAAAATATTCCAATGTTTCTTGTTTTGTCAAATTCTGACTTATATTGAATCCTATACATTCATTCAAAGTTTAGAATCGAATTTTCAAACTATCGCGCCATTTCGAGTTCGTTTAAAATAAATTTAAGTTTATATGTTCTAACTCCGCTTAAAATAAACTTTAAGTCATTTATTCTAAAAATACTTAATTCAAAATATTTAATTTCTATGTAAATCAATTAAAAACAAATTTTAAATTGGTTCCAAAAATATGGGTTGTTACACATATATATATATATATATATATATATATATTCTAGATAGAAATGTGAATATATATTTTATAAACAATCGATAATGATAATTGATTTAAGGTTGTTGTCATCAAACTCCATTCCCCAAAAACCTCCTCCTTTTTGATGATGACAACCCTGATTTATAAAATATTCATACATGTTAATTTAGAATTGATCTGGTCCTTCTATTACTCCCCCTTTCATCATGAATCTTATATACTCCCCCTTAAAGTAAGTCTATACTAATCCTTATTATATAATTTCTCGCCCTTTGTCATCAACAAAAAAAAATTCTAAATGAAACGACCCCTAAATTTATAACCAATATCTAAGATAATATTTGACTAAAGTGCTTAATACACATAACTTTATTTATATTACCCTAAAATCTATGAATTTAATATACAAGACTTTCCTTTAATATATGCATGTAAACTATTCATAGCACTAAAGTATACTGACAGAAATAATAAACGTTAACAAACATTGTAATTTCAATACAAATAAACCTTTACAAATCTAACATGTTTCAAACATACGTATTTACTATGCATTAACGTATATACGATTGATCGATAATTTAAACATCTGATGGTTCTTCACAATTGGGGACTTATGAATAGGACAATGAGGATAATGGAGACAGAATTCTCCATTTTGCTTAACAATGTTCCCATCTCGATCAAAACAAACCTCACCAATACAAATGACTTGATCATCCTCATCCATGCCTTCATTTTCTTCCTCTTCCTGTTCCTCTTCTTCTATCATCTCTTCCTCTTCCTCCTCCGTCATTGGATTATTATCTTTGATGATAATTGGATTTGTTTGATTATGCATAACAAACTTTTGTAAATTTCTCATGATTTTTCCTTGTTTTTCATGCTCTTAATTCATCCTAATTCGTAGAATTTGAATTTCAACGAGCATTTGAAGTACATTTTCCATCTTTTCTTCTAATTTTATTACACGAGCGAGAGTAGAGCGTTGAAACGGACCATCCGATAGGTTTGAAAACCATTTCGAGATTAGTTTGGTTAGTATTACTTGAGATTGCCATTGTTTATTTTAGTTTTGAGTTTTTCCAAAAAAGAAATGAGAAAATAAAGAACAAGATTCAAAATATAGAGTTTAAATAGTTATTGTAACTATCTTTTGGTAGGAATTAAATTTTGAAATCTATTAGTTATATGTCAACATAGTGAAAAATATATGGTGACATACATGTGTTTTAAATTTTATTTTTCTGATTTTTTTTGTAATGATTTTATATATTAATATATTTAATTATTCTTATTCACTTAATGAACAAATACCTAATTCTCTTTTAAATCTAGTGAATGTTGCTTTGTTTAATGGTTTTGTAATATATCTGCTATTTTTTTTTGTTTCTATAAATTCGAGTGAAATTTTCTTTTTACTTACATTATCTCTTAGAAAATGATGTCGTACATCAATATGTTTAGTTCTTGAATGATGAGTTAGATTTTTAGATATATTTATAGTGCTTGTATTATCGCAATATATTAGTGATTTATTTATATTTAATCAAAATATTTTAAAGTTTGTTGCACATATATTACTTGTAAACAAGCCAAAACAGCAGATATATATTCTGCTTTAGTTGTTGACAAAGATACTGTGTTTTTCTTTTTACTAAACCAAGAAATTAACGAATGTCCTAAGAGATAACATGTTTCACTCATGCTTTTTCGGTCCAATTTACTTCCCACTAATCAGCATCACAATAAGAAATTAAACCAAACGAATCGTTCTTAGGATAAAATAATCCAAAGTCTAATGTATGTATTACATATCTTAGAATACGTTTATCGATTTTAGACGAGTTTCCTTAGGTTGTGATTGATACCTTGCACAGAGACATATACTATGCATTATATCTAGTCTACTATCAGTAATATATAGTCATGATCCTATCATACCTCTATATAATTTTTTATCTTCGTCTTTTGATGTATTATCCTTACTTAATGCTATATTAGTTGTCATGGGCGTTGGTCTCCCATTAGTTGTATGTAGGTTATATTTATTGATTAAATCTCTAGCATATTTTTCTTAATTAATAAATATTCAGTTATTTAATTGTTTTATTTGTAAACCTAGAAAGAAAGTTAATTCTCCCGTATGACTCATTTCAAATTCTCGTGTCATGATATCTGCAAATTCTATATTCATTTTATCGTTTGTTGATCCAAAGATTATATCATCAACATATATTTGTACTAAATGAATATCGTTGTTATTTCTTTTAATAGAGAGTACATTATCTATTTTACCAATATCAACGTTGGATTGTAATAAATAATTTCTTAATCTATCGTACCATACTCTAGGAGCTTGTTTTAATCCATATAGCGCTTTCTTTAATTTATATACATGAATTGGTAATTTTTCGTCTTTAAACAAAGGTGGCTGCTCTACATATACGTCTTCTTTAACATATCCATTTAGGAAAGCACTTTTAACATCCATTTGATATAATTTAAAGTTATTATGATTAGTAAAAGCTAGTAATATCCTAATTGCTTCTAATCTAGCTACAGGGGAAAATGTTTCATCGTAATCTATTCCTTCTTCTTGAGTATAACCTTGTGCTACTAAACGTGATTTATTTCTTACGACCTCACTGTGTTCGTTCATCTTATTTTTATATATCCATTTTGTTCTAATTATTTTTTTATCCTCTGGTCTAGGAACAAGTTCTCATACATCATTCCTGGTGAATTGATTCAATTCCTCTTGCATACCAAATATCCATGAATTATCGGATGATGCTTCTTCTGGATTCTTAGGTTCAATAGTTGAAATAAATTGTTGAATTACTCATATTATTTAACTGATTTCTTGTTATAACTATTGATTCAATATCTCTTAAGATATTTTCCATAGAATAATCTCTTAATATTCTAATTCTTTTATTTGGTTGATTATCTTCATTATTTGTTTTGTTAATCTCATTTTCATATTCATCTTCATTATTTTGTGTTATATTTTTATTGTTCTCGTCAAAGGACATGTTTAAGGTTTCTTCTATTGTATTAGTTCTTGTATTAAAAACTCTATATGCCTTGCTTCTTTCTGAATATCCAATAAATATTCCTTTATAAGATTTAGAATAAAATTTATCTAAATTTTCCTTAGTGTTAAGAATAAAACATTTACTTCCAAATATTTTGAAATATAATACTTTTGGCTTCTTATTAAACAAAAGTTCATATGGTGTTTTATGAATTAAGGGTCTTATCAAAATTCTGTTTAATATATAACAAGCCGTAGCGACTGTCTCAGCCCAAAAATTTGTAGGTAAACTACTGTCTAATAACATGGTCCTCGCACACTCTTGAATCGACCTATTTTTACGTTCAACTACTCCAATTTGTTGAGGGTCTCTTGGAAAAGAAAATTTATGGGTTATCCCTTTCTTATTACAAAACTTTTCAAACCTTTCATTTATGAATTCTCCACCATGGTCACTACGGATTATTTTAATTTTTAAAGATAACAAATTCTGAATTCTTTTAGCAAAAGTTTTAAATTAATTAAAGGCATCACTTTTATTTTTAAGAAATAAGGTCCAAGTAAATCTAGAAAAATCATATATTATAACACAAAAGTATCTACTGTGATTTATTGATTGGGTTTGAGATGGACCAAATGAATCCATATGAAAGAGTTCTAAGGGCTTCGTGGTCGTAATTTCACCTTTCGATTTAAATGAACTTCTTTTTAATTTTCCAAATGACAAGCATCACATAAAATTTTCTGTAACGACCCGGAAAATCTGAACCAATTTAAAATTTTTAAATTGGCTATTTTAGTGAATTTAAAATAATTAAAATAAATATTTTAATTAATAACGATGAAAAGTAAGTTTGAATCGACGTTTGAAAATAAATATAATTACTTTGAATTATAAACAAGGCCTGAAATGGCGCGGTAGTTTCAAATTTTCATTTCAAACTTTGACTGACTGTACCGGGTGCAAAACAAAACGGATTTTAGTGAAAGCAAAAATATTTAAATCTGTTAGTGAATATCTTTCTAATAAATCATAAAAATCGAAGTTTTGTAGCGGGAAGCAAAAGTTATGGCCAAATGAATTTTCAGGAAGGTCGCTATAGAATTTATATAGCCCGTGAAATTGGCCATTTTGCAAACGACCTCAGAATTCGACGAAACCACATTTGTTGGATCAGGGATGTTAAATTATTGCTAGGTTTCAAATTTAATAATTTTTGAAGCTAGTATGTGAGCGTTGCAAAGGAAAATGTGTTTGGTCGATTTCTATAAAATTGGATCGACCAGAAAAGGGCCATTTTTCAAACGGTCTCAGAATTTGACGAAACTAGTTTTGTTGGGACAGTATCGTCAAAACATAGCTAGATTTATTTTTTGGGAATTTTTAGAATCAGTATGTGGACCTGGCAAATTGAAATGTACGTTCAAATTAAATATTTAATGTTTTATATTTTAATTTGAAGGAAAACTGACTGAAACAGTCGAATGGGCCTACGAAACATATCCCATTGTGTTCGTAATGGGAGTAAAATGCTAGGGACGACATTCGTTGGGTTTGAATTGGTGTTCGTAAGAGATAAGGGGTATTTTTGGATTTTTAAAATTTATAAATATATAAAAAAATATCCTATTGGTCGGTCAAACCTCTCTCTCCCCCGATTAGAAATCGACTAACGACGGCAAGACCTTCGATTCTTCTCCTCCATTTATCCTCTAATCCACGCACCATTACCCATCGACCCATTTGAAGAAATTGTAGATCTCAACTGGAGCATCAAATCAATACCACATTTGTTAATTATCGTTCGATATTCGAAGAGATCCACGGCCACGAAGTTCCTCCATTCACGCCCAGTTTTCTCCGCCGATCTGAGTTCGAGTTGGCGGTGGTTGGTGCCCCCTGGCGCGCCTCTCCTTGCTCTTCTTCGTGGTGTAGGCCGATCGTCCTAACGATTCACGGATTGCACGAAAATCGCAAACCTAGTTTTGAAGAAAATAGAGAGGTATGCGGCTGATATTAATTAAACTATTCTATAGCACTTTAAACCGCTACGGTTTTTGTTTTCACTGTAAAAATCATATCTTTTTCGTTTGTTGACGAAATTCAGTGAAACAAGAGACAGTGGACTCGTGTGGACGTCTTCTACATTCTAGAAGAGACCGCATATTTTTCTGAGCCTTCTGCTATTTTTGGTGGATTGGAACCCAATGTGAGATTTCTAAATTATAAACGATATGGAAAACGACGATGTATAAATTATATAGTCAATGTATGACTTATATAAGCGTTGTACACCTCATGTATAAGCGTTGTATAGGTTGTTCGTTCAATATATAAGTTATATATGCGTTGTAAAAATTCTATATGTGTTGAATAGAAATGAAATATACTTATATATATATACACGCCCCTCGTCCACAAACCATGGACGATATTTATTGGTTGTGATTGGTGTGAAAATTGGTTGATAGCGAATGGTTGATTAGAATTGTTTGTGGTTGAAAATTGATTGATTATGGTTGAAAAATACCTGTTTGTGGCTGAGAATTATTTGGTTGAAACCACATAGGATTAGTTTGCGGAAAAGAAAGAAAAAATATACATGACGCCTTCGTGCGAACTAGATGCATGAAATCCCCATTGTCAAAAGCTGCGAGGCTTTAAGGTAGAGCGAGGAGCCGTACTAGGGACGGCCCCGGTTTTAACTACCCTGCCGTTATGCTGCCGAAATTTTGAATAATATTTATGTGTTAGAATTATTTTCATGTGTTGAGACTATATTCATGTGTTAAATAGAAAACCTTCATGTGTTGAATCGAAATTCATTCGTTGAATTGAAATTCATGTGTTGAATGGTATTCGTGTTTTAAATAAATTGTTTTAACAATAAAAATCACATTTTCATTATATATATATATATATATATATTGTAACACCTCACCTCCGCCAATGCCACTCTTGCAAGCGCACTAGCTTTGGAGGGGCGTTAAACGAGGTAAACATGCATGCAGATATCACAAGACAGAACATATAAGTAAAACAGAGTAAGTAAAGAAGCGGATAAAACTAGTATTTCAAAACCATAGTCAAGTTACATCAAAGTACTGAGTCATTATTTTCCACAAAACAAAGTCTAGAAAAACATAAACTGAAAACTGGAAATAACATAAAGTAACTATCCCCAAAGTAGAATAAAGCCATAGCATGCTCAAGTCCAAACCGTACATGAGCTATCCAGAAAAGCAGCTAAAGGTCCAAGCTAGATACCAGTGTTCCCACCCTGTAAACCTGGGAGGGGGGGGGGAAAGGAAGAAAAGAGGCGAAAGAAAACGGGTCAGTCAAAAAGACTGGTAAGTCCTACCTACTATTAGTATAAAAACTAATAAAGTTAACTGGACATGTAAAGCAGAGATGAAACATAGGGTGATAACTGGCATGGTGAAAAGTTAACAAGATAGATCAAGTGTGGCATCGCATATACAAGGTCAAGTTACACCAGGTGTGTTCTAGTATTCCAATCCATGTCAAGTATAAACAAGAAATGATCCCTTGGCCCAAAGTTGGCCCAACATCATGAGGTGACCTAAATCAAGGTCCAACTACTCGGTCTAGTCGATCGGCTCCCTATAAGCCTAACTCGTCGTGTATCGACGTCATACGGCTTAATCGTGGAATGTAGTTAACTGTGCAAGGTCCACCCCAGGGTGTATCCGGCCCTAAGGTGTAAACCACAGACACAATTCAAGCACGCACAGTCTAAACCTACTGGTGCCCATGTTCAACTCCGGACTTAATGTGCACGACTATGGTCCGCCTGAACAACCGGTGCACCCTTCAGCCGTCACTTTTGGTCTCTTACAATCAGTCCAGTAATCGTGCCCCACCCTAGCCTAGTCCAGGGTACCCATGATACTTCCAAGTGGTTTACTGCTGAAAAGGACCACGTAACTAGGATTTCAAGCGGGTTAAGTGTGGTTAACCCTATCCTAACCATGTATTGAGTTGGTCAAGTGTATTCAAGCAGTTCATGACTTAACCCTATCAATACATCGGGTTTAATTGGTTAAGTATATTCAAGTAGTCCATGACTTAACCCTACCAATCCATCGTGTTTAATTGGTTAAGTATTCAAGTAGTCCATGACTTAACCCTACCAATCCATCGTGTTTAATTGGTTAAGTATTCAAGTAGTCCATGAATTAACCCTACCAATCCATCGTGTTTAATTGGTTAAGTATTCAAGTAGTCCATGACTTAACCCTACCATGGGGCATTAATTAACTTAATGCACCCCAACCTCTCACATTAGACTTTGTTGTGGTTACTAGTTAAGTCGGGCGGGTCCGGGTAGCTTTACACCACAACCTAGTCTAACCTCGGGTTTTAAGTGCGATATGACCAACTACTCACATTGGGTCCTATTGTTTGTAGCCACTAGTTAAGCCAGTCGGTTCCGGGTAGATTTATGCTACAAACTCAACCCAACCTCGAGTTGGCCACTTTCATGTTTTCTACATGTCATGTCCACGTTCGTGTTTTCAAGCATAAACCCATGTCAAACTTTCATGTCATATTTTCAAGTCATGTTCTCATGTTATTTAAGTTTTCCCAACTACCCATAACGTATTCCCATCGCACGTAAATTCGCATCAACGCAAATAGATCAAAGAGGGAACATAACTATATGACAAGGTGGGCATAAGATGGCAAAGTCTATCACAAACTAAACATGGTAATATTTGAGGCAAAAAGGGGTTCAACATACTAGCATATTGCCTCAACATGTATGATAGCATAAAAGGTGACTTGGCCTCAAACATATCAAATAGCATAAGGGTGATTTGGCCACTAGCATGCATAACAACATAAGGGTGATTTGTCCACAAGCATGCATAATAGCATAAGGGTGATTTGGCCACAAGCATGCATAATAGCATAAGGGTGATTTGGCCACAAGCATGCATAATAGCATAATAGGTGAAACATGGCCATAAATGACATAGGATGATAGCCAGTGATTCGCATATAACATCGTATGCAAGATAACATAAGGGTTATGAGAGTTTCTATGTTGCTTTATGCAACATTTCAAATCAAAGCTCATAGCTTTCTATGCACAAAGTCAAGGTGATAGCTTTACAAACATGCATAGAATAAATCTATGCATAACATGATAGAATCAAAGCTCATAGCTTTCTATGCACAAAGTCAAGGTGATAGCTTTACAAACATGCATAGAATAAATCTATGCATAACATGATAGAATCAAAGCACAAATCATACTTAGGCCCAAACTCAAACTTGCAACATGTCATATTTAACTTCAAAGTTAGAATCTAAGAGTAGAATAGGGCTTACAATGCTATGAAGACCTATGAAATAAAATAAGATTGAGACGAAGCCACTAGCAACTCTAAAAACCCCCAATCGCATATAAGCTCCAAGTTGTTTTGAGAAACAATAAGCTCCTTTGATTTGCATGAAGAAAGATCCTTGTTTTGATGAAGAAAGGTGGCTCCTTTACTAGCTTAGGACACTCAAATTTTCATGAAGAGGATGGAGGCCATGTTATGAAGATGGAGGCCATGATCAAGAAACATTTTGGCGTAGTTTAGTTGTAGGAATGATTAATGAGGGTTTAGGCTAGGTCTTAGGGTCTTTTTATAGAAGATTAGGTTAGTTTAGGCCATAGGATTAACCCTAGTTCAGATCTGGGCCATCAATTCACGTCACTAGCCTCCAAACATGTCTTGAGAAACAATCAGGTGCACCCAGGCCAGACTGGCCGACCACCCAAGTCGACAGGGGTGTCGACTGGGCAGTCGACACAGCCTGGGGTGTGTCGACTCCCAAGTCGATTCCCCAGTCGACTTGGGGAGTGGCGGGATCTTTTCCCGCCTATCCTGCCCAGCTGAATTTGAAATCTGTTTTTAAATTTGAATTTTCTGAAAACTTCTATGGGTCTTAACTGGGTCATACGGACTCCGAATTTCGAAAACTCGGACTCTATTTCGCGTATTTTTCCGAGACGAACGCAATGGCACAGCCCGTTTCCCTTGATTCAAATTTATCATTTAATTCTGCCTTGGTTTATGTTATAACATGTTATTTAAAAATACGGGTTGTTACATTCTCCCCTCCTTAAAGGATTTCGTCCCCGAAATCTTCAAGTTAGGGAGAACATATTCTACCATCCATCATCCATCTACTCAAAACATCATCCACAAGTAACCATTGTCCTTAGCAAATTCTAAATGCTGTATGATCATATGCAAAGGTGTGTGTATATGTACTTATCTAATGCGAAAATCAGGCGGTTACTGATTCAGTAAACCTCCTTAATGCAAAGTATGTTAGTTAAATGAGTCCATATGTATGCAAATTCCTAACATAATTCATAATCTCTATATGAGTGCACATAACATTCATCCATATGCAACATCCACGTGATAGCATAACAAGTTTCAACCATGAATAAGCATAACCACTCATGCATATGCAATATGAAAGTGTGTGAGCCGATCTTAGTGCCTAATGTGTATCATGCTTCCACGAGTATCCACTTGCAAACACTTGCAACCACTTGCAAACATCAAGCATAACATGTTTCAAATACATGTTTCATCCAAAGGGTTTCTACCTAAGGTTCTCATGACAAGGTCAACGAGATAACAAGATAAACATGGATAGTGAAAGAAAGATATGCTGGCTAGGAAAAGAGATCGAGAATGTACCCTCAAGAAGAAATGGGTGAAGCGCGCGCATCTTCTCCTCGGTTTCCCAAGTTGCATCCTCTTCGGCTTCACTCCACTGAACCTTTACTAACTTGACTTCTCGATTCCTCAACTTCTTGATCTCCGTTCCCAAGATACAAATCAGAGCTCGCCTCAAGGTCGCCTCTTTCTATACCTCCGTGTCTTCAAGAATACTTGGTTCAACTACCTTGGCTGACCCATGTAGGCACTTTCGGAGATGCGAGACATGAAAAACATTGTGAACTCCGGCCAGCTTCTCGGGCAATTCCACCTTATAGGCCATCTTCCCAATTCTCTCTATGATAGGGAAGGGTCCTACGAACCTTGGTGCTATCTTTCCAACTGCTCCAAAACGAACCACGTTTCGCAAAGGAGAAACCTTCACGAAAACCATATCTCCAACTTCGAATTCTAAGTCTGTCCTTCACTTGTCTGCATAGGATTTCTGTCTGTCTTGGGCCGCTTTCATCCGTCTTCTCACCAATTCAACTTTCTCGGATGTGTCCCTTATCATGTCGGGCCCAATTATAAGCTTATCCATCATCTCCCACCAACATGTTGGTGGCTTGCACGACCTCCCATACAAAGCTTCGAATGGTGTCATTCCTATGCTTGCTTGGTAGCTGTTATTATAAGCAAACTCTATAAGAGGAAGGTGGTCTTCCCAAGTACCACCAAAGTCAAGAATGCATAGCCTCAACAGATCTTCTAGTACTCTATTCACCCTCTCGATTTGGCCATCCGTCTGGGGGTGATAGGCTGTACTTAGATTCAATCGCGTACCCATCGCTTCTTGCAAACTATTCTAGATCTGGATGGTGAAGATTGGGTCACGACCGCTAACTATGCTGGAAGGAACTCCATGCAATCGCACTATCTCTCGAAGATAAACAGATGCTAAACCTGATACAGTCCTCTTGTTCTTTACTGGAATGAAATGGGTGTTCTTCGTAAGTCTATCAACTATGACCCATATCCCATAAAGCCCAAATAGTTTGGTCATCTTAATGGACATCTTCACCCCAACTATAAATCACAAACAGGCGAGTCATACTCCTTATGGGGTTTGCAACAGAACTAAGATTGAGAATAGGACCGAGAGGATATACTTAAAAGATAGCATGCGAGTAAGCTCTACAGAATAATAGGGATCAAGGATATACTCTTAGAAAGAGATATAATGCGCGTATCTAGTCTTCAATCTTCTAAGCCGCATTTTCTTGTGCTTAATCCCATCGTGCCTTGACCGTCTTTTAACTTCACAATTTCGTAGCTCTTAATTCTTATTTCCAAAATATGAGTTAGAACTCATTTCACCGTTGCCTCTCGTTCCACTTCCACTTATTCTTTTCCTAAAATACTTGGCTTAAACATAACTGCGTGCTCATGGTTTCATGCAAGCTTTCCAAAATTCGTTAGTGAATCCTGGATCTCGTTTACATACCATACGGTATTCCACGCAGAAGAACGCAATGGCACAGCCCGTTTCCCTTGATTCAAATTTATCATTTAATTCTGCCTTGGTTTATGTTATAACATGTTATTTAAAAATACGGGTTGTTACATATATGAACTATAGAAATTCATTCATTGAATAGAAATTCATGTGTTGAATGATATTCGTGTTTGAAATAAATTGTTTTAACAATAAAAATCACATTTTCATTTTATATATATATGAACTATAGAAAACATTCATGTGTTGAATAGAAATTCATTCGTTGAATAGAAATTCATGTGTTGAATGGTATTCATGTTTTAAACAAAGTGTTTTAACAATAAAAATCACAATTTTATTTTATATATACAAACTATAGAAACCGTTCATGTGTTGAATAGAAATTCATTCGTTGAATAGAAATTCATGTGTTGAATGGTATTCGTGTTTGAAATAAATTGTTTTAACAATAAAAATCATATTTTTATCATCTATATGAACTATATAAAATAGTCGTGTTTTAAAAGAAATTGTTTTATAATAAAAATCATATTTTTATCATCTATATGAACTGTATAAAATAGTCGTGTTTTGAAATAAATAGTTTTACAATGAAAATCACATTTTATTATATATGTGAATTGTTAAAAATAGCGAAGTGTTGAAATAGAAGTCAGTTGGATAAAAATATCATTTTTATCAAAGGTATGAAAAGAATATGGTTTTGAAATCGAAGAATCGATTGTATTTATATATATATATATATATATAATTAAAATAAATCGAATAACGAAGCTGTAGTTCGTGTTTTGAAACCGTAGTTTCAAACGATTAGTGCAGGAGATCCGACCATCGGATTTTCCCGAAACCGAAACCGTTGGGTTCGTTTTGGAAATATCTTTCCAACGACACCAATTTTGTGAAGATCCAACGGTTGGATTGTCTGGAATGTTTAAGTAAAATATGAAGAAAAGTAGCGCCAGAATCGATTATATTTATATATATATATAAATATAGTTAAATTAAATCGAATAATGACGTTGCAGTTCGTATTTTGAAATCGAAACTTCAAATGATTGTATCGGGAGATCCGACCGTCAAATTTTCCCTAAACTGGAACCGTTGGATTCGTTTTGAAAAGATCTTTCTAATGGTACAAATTTTGTAAAGATCCAACAGTTAGATTTTCAGATATGTGTAAATCAAATCTGAAGAAAAATAGCGCCACGGCCGCGTTATGGCCTGAAGCGTCGTTTGAATAGATTGGCCATTTTTAAATAAATAAAAATAGCGATAAATCGTTATAAAATATTATAAACGGTATGGAATGTGAAATTTAGAAACTAACTGAAGGTTAGCTAAGTCGAATGGTTTCCTGGATTTTGATCTGATGTTGGTTTCGGCCTTCGGGGTTAATATTTGGGAAATCGTTCTCTTACTGATTTACGGTTAGTGACTAATGAATTAGAATAAGGCGTATGTGTGTTTGTGTAGCACTTGTTTATTATATACGCGAGTTGCTTAGAAAGACCGGGTTTATCCCATTCTGAATAACTGAATCGACGATAAGAAATCGAAGATGAAGACGGTGGTCAAAGAACGGAGATCTTCACCTCATTTGGATGGTAACTGATGTCCTGATTGGGAGGCATCCCGAAATATGGATAATGAGTGGTCATCGTCCAGACGTGCGTGGAGATCTATGGGTATGCGAGGTATATAGTGCCTCCGGTTTCGTTCAAACCCAGAATGGACTTGTAAAATGGACTATGTGTCTGGCATTGGATTTCATTCGGTGTGATTGATAGCCATCAGTTGCATGGTGTGAATTGCCTGTGTGGCATGCTAAGATGCAGTGATCAAGGCTTCTGTTGAAAAGCAAAGTCTTGTGGTTGATGATCAAAGCACCGCATGTGTGGCGTAGCTTTGTGTATAACGTGAATTCACGAACCTCACACCCCGGTATGAACCAGAAACGGGAGAGGACCTCAGGGAGGACATGCGTTTCTTTCTAACTAGAGGTGGTATCGGTGCTTAAACTGGCTGACATTTATATTATTTTCACCTATGTGGTTGTTGCTGTTGCGAGGCGCCTCGGATATATCAGTGACCATGTGAAGCCAATGGAGGCATTCGTTGGCTCATTTACGCCCCAAGGGGCGGGGAAACGCAGTGTTCAGGCATAATAATCCAGATCGCTGGACCGGCACTGACAATCCAAGGGGCAGTTGCGGCTGTTCCGAAGGGGCGGGCTAGAGCATCTCGAATTCGGTAAGGACTATCTTTTGCCTTGGTTCATGATGGAAATCCAATTTCCAAATACGACACCGTGCGGTTTTGATTGTATATATATGTGGAGACATGATATATGGTACCCATGCCGTCTATGATTGATAGTTATGATTGAAATTGTTTTTGAAAACATATAAACACTAGTAATAATATCAAATGCTTTTGTTTTATTCGTATCAATCATATTTTGGCCATTATAAGGTAAAACTCTATCCTCCGGTTTGCGTTGCATTGTGTGACGGGAACTGAGTCTTATAATGGCTTCATTTTTATTAAAAAAAGCATTGCGATGTTTAAAAGAATTATTTGTTTTAAAGCATTGGCAATCCAATGGAGTAAACCCGTTCCGTGAAAGTGGGTCCTGTGATTAGCCATATTATAAATGTGTTAAGTAGATTTCTCATACCAATCCCATGACTCACTCGTAGTTTGTTTCACTTGCAAACTCGGGTGGCCCTTTTTCTACATGGGCAGCCTTGTGTTCAGGTTTTAGCTGGCTCTTTCTGGATAGCTGGAGCTGAAGATGGATTCTATCATTTATCTCTTTTTATGCTGTTCAGCTCCTATTGTACATATTATGTTTGTTTTCCGCTGTAGACATTTGTGTATAGCTGAACTGCATTTGTACTAAGTATGATCCTGTATACTATGTAACTTTGATGATTACTTTTATCTAGTGTATTATTTGTTCATTATCTGGTGTATTTATTTAATTCTGTTCTGCTATTATCTGTTTATGTGTTATATTCCAAAGAATACCCTTGACACCGTAGTATGGGGTTTTGGGGTCGTCACAACGTGGTATCAGAGCTTTAGTTAAGCTTAGTGCTGGAATATAATATATTAACGAACTCGTCAGAAATAGAACCAGTAGTGTTCTAGGACAGGTAACTCATTACAGATGGGATCAGTAATATCCTAGTATGAGTAAAGCAGAATGAAATACACCCCAATAGACACATTTACATTTGAAGTATATGTCTCTATGCTTTAATATATCTTTTTTGTGACCTGACACTTTGTCCGCCATTTGTAGACGTACTAGAAAATGAGTGCCAGAAACAGAAGAAGTAATACTGACCCGGATATAGAAGCTCTATTTATGAAATATAGAAATCTGGGTGGGAGACCGTTCTCGGGCGAAGAATCTACTATGAAAACACAAGCTTGTATTCGTTCGGTTGAGAAATTCTTTGAAGGATTAAAGCTGAGAGATGACCAGAAAAGATTACTGACCTCCTGGGCACTCAAAGACGAAGCCTTGTTTTGGTGGGATTCAATTTCTAAGGATCATCCAGAAGGTGATATCACCTGGGATAGATTTAAAGTGATTTTCCTAGAAAGATTTACTCCTCCTGAAGCAACTGAGCGGTTATGTGATGAATTCTCTTATCTGATACAAGGAGATATGACCATTCCAGAATATCATAAGAGGTTCAATGAAATTTCTCATTTTGCCCCGCATCTGATTCAAGATCCAAAGAAGAAGAATCTGAGGTTTATTCATGGCCTGCAAAGAAAATATCAGAATAGTGTAATGAGGAATGTGAAGCTTCCTTTTTCTGAAATGATATACATGGCTTACCAGTATGAGGATCTCGACAAGAAAGGTATGTTGCGCTTCGAAGTGGAAGTCGGTTATAGTAACAAGAAGGAGTCTGAAACTGATAGTCCCGAGGCCAATATGATGTCGAAGGTCAGTAAGAAGCCCAAAGTCAATCGAAAAAGGGCCAGATCGGGGAATGAACTAATGACTGCCATATGCTCAAGCTACAATAGGCAAGTACATTTGGTGATAAGTTGTAAATCTTGGAACAAACGAAGGAAGGATGAATCCAAATCCAAGAGCAAGTTTCAAGTGACCCGAGAGTGTAATCTTTGTCATCAGGCTGATCATGTAAAGCAAGACTGCTGGCTGTTGAAAAAGACCAAAGAGGTTCAAGTAAATGAAGTGGCAGAAACTTCAGCCCCCTCAGCTAGTCAGGAAAGGCCAGATGTTTTAGAAGGCACACTTACTGTCAAAGATATTCCAGTTAAAGTACTATTTGACACCGGCGCGTCGCGATGATTTGTTGCAAAGAATGCGGTTAAGAAACTGGATTTGAATTTGAAGAAGATCAAAGAACCAATGACTGTCCATAATCCGGTTGGGGGTTCCCTCGATCTCGGTTGGGTTTGTGGGGTGCCGGTTTCTTTTTCTCGTTATCGGTTCCCTACCATCGCGGTCGTTATGAATTTTACAGAATTTGTTCTTATCTTGGGGTTAGACTGGTTGACCAAATATGGAGCTGAGGTTAAATGCGCCGACAGAGTCGTTAAGGCGAAGATTAAATCAGGTGATTATATAACCATTCCCTGTGAAGGTCAGAATTCTAATAGAAAAGACTTCTGGGTAGCTTTGGATGTTTCTCCTGCTCAAATAGAAAATATCCCTGTAGCTACAGAGAATATTCCGGACCTCATCAAAGATATTCCTGTCATAAAGAATTATGCAGATGTGTTCGAAGAAGTTGTCAGCTTACCTCCGCAAAGAGAAATAGATTTCAAGATCGCTATAATTCTGAATGCAAGGCCAGTAGTGCACGCTATTCGGAGAATGACTCTAAAGGAGAAAGAAGAACTTGACAATCAAACTCGACAGCTTGTATGGAAGGGTCTGATTGGGCCTAGTTTCTCTGATTAGGGAGCAGCAGTGGTGATTGTCCCAAAGTCTGACGGTACTCTGCGACTATGTGTGGATTATCGTGACTTGAACAAGCAGACAATAAAGAATAAATATCCATTGCCGCGAATCGATGATTTATTGGATCGTCTGAATGGAGCACAAGTATTTTCAAGGATGGACCTGGCTACAGGTTTCCATCAGCTTCGTATTGCCGAAGAGTGTGTTCCTATGATGGCATTCAGAGGTCTAGACTTATTCTACGAGTGGTTAGTAATGTCGTTCGGCTTATGTAACGCTCCAGCCTACTTCATCGATTTGATGAATAGAGTGTTCAGAGGGGTTTTGAACAAGTTTGTTCTGGTCTTTATTGATGATATTCTAATATTCTCTAAGTCAAACGCCGAACATGAAAAACATTTGGAGTAGGTTCTAGAAATTCTGAGAAGGAATGTATTGAAAGCCAAACTGTCCAAATGTATATTCTGGCAAGATGAAGTAAAGTTTCTTGGCTACGTCGTATCAAAAGAGGGAATTACTGTGGATCCAAGTAAAATCACATCTTTTCAAAATTGGAAACAGCCTAGTACTCCCACAGAAGTCCGAAGTTTTCTTGGATTGGCTAGTTATTACCGAAAGTTCGTTAATGACTTTTCGAAGATATCTAGTCACTTAACGAAGCTTACAAAGAAGCACTCAAAATTCAAGTGGACTCCAGAATGTGAGGAGGCTTTTGAGGAGCTAAAGTTAAGATTAACAACGACTCCAGTATTAACGATAATCGATGGCAATCAGGACCTGAAAGTCTGGACAGATGCCTCCAGAGAAGGCCTTTGTGCAATATTAATGCAAAGAGGTCAAGTGGTAGCTTATGCTAGCCGTCAGCTGAAGCCGCATGAGAAGAACTACGTTACTCATGATCTTGAGTTGTTAGCTATTGTATTTGCTTTGAAAATCTGGAGACACTATCTTTTGGGTGAGAAATTCGAACTGTTTACAGATCACCAGTCGCTAAAGTATTTGTTCACCCAGAAAGACTTGAATCTGAGGCAGCAACATTGGCTAGAGTTCCTTGCAGCATACGATTTTGAGATTCTGTACACTCCGGGGAAAGCCAATGTCGTGGCCGATGCGTTGAGTAGAAAGAATGTAAACATCGCTAGTTTTATCATTACAACTTCATTGATTGATAAAATATCTGCTCTTCAGAAGGATGATCACTTCATTCAGAAGATTAGAGAGATAATTCAGAAAGGCGAGCCCTCGAGTTTTCAGGTTGATAATGATGGGATTCTAAGGCTAAAAGGTCGAATATGTGTTCCTAACATTTCTGAGCTCCGAAAGAAAGTGCTGGATGAATGCCACAAGTCAAAACATAGTATCCATCCAGGAGTAAGCAAAATGTATAATGACATCAAACGCACTTTCTGGTGGAAGTCGATGAAGAGAGACATTTCTTTATATGTTAGCCGATGCCCTACTTGCCAACTAGTCAAAAGCGACCAACAGAAACTGGCTAGATTGTTGCAACCGCTGGACGTTCCAGGTTGGAAGTGGGAACATATTTCCATGGACTTCATAGATGGTTTGCCCAGAACCAGGAAAGTAAATGACAGTATTTAGGTGATCGTAGATCGCTTCACGAAGACCGCCCATTTTATACCTGTCAGATCAAGCAAAACTGCTCAGAGTCTGGCGCAGATATATTTCAAGGAAATTGTTAGACTACACGGAGTGCCGATCAGTATAGTTAGTGATAGAGATCCAATATTTACTAGCAAATTCTGGGAGGCATTTCAAGTAGAACTGGGAACAAAGCTGAATCTAAGCACCGCCTATCATCCTCAGACAAATGGTCAAACTGAGAGGGTGAATCGTATACTAGAAGATTTACTGCGGGCTTGTTTTCTAGATTTTGGTGGACCATGCGAAGACCATTTACATTTGGCTGAGTTCTCATACAATAACAGCTACCAATCAAGCCTGACAATGTCACCATTCAAAGCATTGTATGGTAGACCGTGCCGATCTCCTGCTTGTTGGGTCGAACCTGGTAATAGGCTTGTATTGGGACCTGATATGATCCGAGAGGCTGCCGACAAAGTCGATTTCATTAAGAAACGATTACTCGCTGCTCAACGCCGACAGAAGAGCTATGCCGATAAGAGAAGAAGAGATATATCGTTTGCTGTTGGCGACTATGTATATTTGAAAGTATCGCCGATGAGAGGAGTTATCCGGTTCGGTAAAACAGGGAAATTGGCGCCCAAATTCATTGGTCCGTTTCCTATTCTTGAACGGATTGGAACTCTTGCTTATAGAATTCAATTGCCGGATTGGTTGTCTGGAGTGCATGATGTATTTCACATATCTCAACTTCGAAAGCACATTCATGATCCAGACTTGATCGTGGAAGAAGCAGCGCAACAGGATATTGAAATTACTCTAGAATTGGCTGTGAGAAGAGAGCCGCTAAAGATCATTGGCAAAGAAACCAATGAACTGAGGAACAAGAAGGTTCACTTAGTCAAAGTGCAATAGAGTGGAGATCCGCGAGATTGTACTTGGGAAACTGAGGAGAGCATTCAGAAAGCCTATCCTAAGTGTCGAGTGGATATCTCTGATTGACTCCGGTGCAAGGTACATTTACCATACTTTGCATTACCATTTAGTTCTCTACTTTGTTGTTATTTTCTTTCCATGGATGGGCACTTTCAATTCTATAGTCTGATTAATTTAAAAGAGTATATGGATCAATTTGTATGATTTTGAAAAGTTAAAAAAATTGATTGATGTTTGTGTTGTGTGATAGTGGATTTGATTAATTAAATTATTAGAACGACAGTTAATTTAATTAATAAGAGAATGAATGGTAGAATTTATTCAATTAAATCACACATTGAACTGATATAAAAATAGATAGAAATATATACATGTGCATTATATATGTTTCAACAGGTAAATGGATTAGCTGTTGAGTAAAGAATTTATTTGCGTGCCCGGCAAATAGGTAAACCTTAATGAGTTGGATGCACAATTTTATTATTATACCAACTCCTGTGAATGCCATTGGATGCGGAGTGCTGGTTGTTCTGTGTGTAATAATAAACGTCGCCATAGGATGGTAACAATTAATTTTTAACTACACTACATGGCATACTTCTTGAAGATAGGCATACTTCATCATATACCACATAAGTATTTGGAGCTTGTGTGGCGAGGTTGAAGATTTACCATACGAGTGAGAGGCTTGTATGGCGATGACTATATATTACAGGTTGAACTAATGACTGATATGGACCATATAAAATGTAACGGTGAATTGCCAGATTAATAAAAAACCCACACGGGTCTGGAGTTGACAATAATCACGTCTCTCTATTTATTAGATACAGCACATGGATTATTTATTTCCCACACGGGACGAGGTGACGAGAATTTATTCTCTGGAGTAATTAAAAATACACACTCCCTCAGGCTTAGACATGGTGACGAGAATTTATTCTATAGAGTTATTATCTATACACGCTCCCCTGTAAACACCAGAATATATCACTATAAATATGTGTATGCTTTATAGGTGTAACAACCCGTAAATTCTGAACCAATTTAAAAAATTTATTTTAGAAAATTTTAATGAATTTTGAGGTTATAATATAATTTATTATTAATAATAATGGCTAGAATTTATTTTTATCAAAGTTAAAACGAATAAATTTAAGTTAAATATAAATGGAATTAGAAATAACGCGGTAGTTTGAAAAGTCAAACTTGAACTTTGACTGACCGTACAGGATGCAAAATTTAACGGATTTTAGTGAAACCAAAAATATTAGAATCTATTTAAAAATATCTTTCTAACGAATCTGAAAAATTGAAATTTCATAGCGGAAATCAAAAGTTATGGCCAATTCAATTTTTAGAAAGGTCGCTGTAGAATTTATATAATATATATGGCCCGAAAGGCTACTTTTCACATATGAAGGAATTTCGACTCGAAACCACTTCCATTGAGTTCGGAATGACGTTTCTGCATTGAAAAACAGTAAACACTTATATATTTTGAGTTTCGAAAATTATTTGTTTAAAAATGCATTTTTAATATTAAATATATTGGCCTTGAAAACAATTATTTTTCAAACGACCTCCGTTTTCGACGAAACCATTTTTGTTGGAACCGGAATGTCAAATTATTGTTAGGTTTCAATTTTCAGAATTTTTTGAATTAATATGTGAGCGTGGCGAAATAAAATGTGTTTTGACTATTACAGTTAAATTTAAACGCCTTAAAAATAGTCATTTTTCAAACAGTCTCAGAATTCGACGAAAATAATTTTGTTGGATTCGTATCGTCATAAGAAAGCTAAAAATATTTTTTTTAGAATTTTCTGAGGTCGTATGTGGCCCATCGCGTTCAGAAGGCCTCAAAACGTTAAGATCGACAGTAAGCAGGCCCAAATCGGAGAAAGTCCGGATTTTCACCTTTAAACCACGTAAAAAGATATTTAATATTAAAATCTTATTAAATCCGAAAACCCTAACCCTAATTTGGCCAGCCGCCATGTCTAAAACCGAAGGCCAGAAATTACCCAATTTCAAACGCTAATATCTCTCAATCCGTTCAACGAAAATCGACGTATGATATACCAAATCGAAGAGAATTCAGAGAGCTACAAATCTATACGGTCAAGATCGGGTTTTGATTCACGGATTTTGCGAATTTTGGCCGAGAAGGGGCTGCGGTTTTTAGTGATTTGCGGGTCCTAGGGGAAGCCGAGTTCGACATGGTTGGAGGTGTAGGCGGCTCTTGACATGGCGGTTCGTATGGCGGTGTCTGATCGGCGAACGGGGCGTCGTATGGTGGTGCGCACGGAAGGGTGGAGGAAGAGGATGGGTTCGGCCGTGATCATGTAGCGTGAGGAAGGAGAGGGTAATATTTTATTATTATTTTATTTAATAATATTTAATTTGTCCGATCTTTAAAAATCAATAACTTCTTCGTACAAGGTCCGATTGACGAACCGTCAGTTGCGTTGGACTCGTCTTTCCGAGATCTTCGCGATGGCGCAGACCAGAACTGATTCCGAGACAGTCAAATTTTCAGCAAAAATCAATGTGAGAATTCTGAATTTTATTATTTAATTAATTATAAATTATTTTCTTGCGTTAAAAATAATTGTATTGTGATGTAACTCAGATCTGTAATGTTCTGTGATTGATGAATGGTTGATTTGTGGTTGTTTTATTGCGCATGATATGCTAGATCGACGCTGAATTTAATATATGGGTGAATTTTATGTGTAATTAGAAAATAAATCTAAATTTAGATTTAAATCATATTTTATTTAGATCTGTTTATTATAGTTTATAGAAGAAAAAAAATATTATTTTTATTATTCTGAGATGAACCATAGTATTTGATCGACAAAATAAAAACTTTAATTTTGTTTATTTGTTTACTTTGCAGCACAAAATGAACAACAAATAAAACCTTACTTTTATTTGTTTACTTTGCAATAGAAATTGAACGACAAATAAAAACTCCTTTTTATTTGTTGATATTACGATGGAAATTGGACGACAAATAAAATCTTATTTTTATTTGTTTATATAACAACAGAATTTGGTCAACGAATAAAATATTTTTATTTGTTTACTTTACAATAGAATTTAGCCAACAAATAAATCCTTATTTTATTTGTTTATTTTACAACAGGATTTGAATGACCAATAAAACATTATTTTTATTTGTTACCTACGATAGAATTTGAACAACAATGGATTTTCAATATTTGTTGAATTTAATTATATTGTCAATCCAATTCAATTTAATTAAAATATTATTTTGATCATTTTTAGTGAAAATTGTATATTAAGAATAAAATGTCATTCTTAGTGTAAAATGTACATTAGATCAGAAATAACATTTTTGATTAGAGATATAAAAACAACATTTTTATTTGAAATATGTTATGCAAATCAAAAGGACATTTTTGATTAGAAGTTTATTATGTAAATAAAAAGAAAACATTTTGTCAAAATTATAATTATTGTAATAAAAATAACATCTTTGTCAAAACATGATCATGGAGATAAAATGAACAATTTTATGCCTTGAATAGAATTAAATAAAAATTCACATTTTGTTTACGTTAAAAAAAAATACAAATAAATATAGAGATTAAAAGTTCACTTTTCATTTGCATCTCACAATGCAAATATTCTTTGAAAATAGAAATTGTTCTTTATTGGCATTTTTAATGCAAATATACTTTGAAATAAAAACTGTTCTTTTATTTGCATTCACGAATGCAAACACATATTGGAAATAAAGTTCTGTTCTTTTATTTGCATTCACAAATGCGAATATATATTAAAAGTAAAGTTTGTTCTTTTATTTGCACTACTCGGTGCAAATATTCTTTGATAATAAAATTTGTCCTTTTATTTGCATTTACTAATGCAAACATACGTTTAAAATAAAATTTTATTCTTTTATTTGCATTTACCAATGCAAATATACATTGGAAATAGAATTTATTCTTTTGTTCGTATTCACCAATGCGAATATATTTTGAAATCAAAATTTATTGTTTTATTTGCATTTACAAATGCGAATATATTTTGAAATTGAAGTTTATTCTTTTATTTACATTTACATATGTAAATATACATTGAAATTAAAGTTTATTCTTTTATTTACATTCACATATGTAAATATGCTATGAAAATAAGATTTGTTCTTTTATTTGCATTTTCAATGCAAATATATATTGGAAAATAAAATTGTTCTTTTATTTGCATCCTCTAATGCAAATATACATTGGAATTATACCAACGTTCTTTTAATTGTCATTAGAGTATATAAGAAAATGTACGTAGATTAAATTTACCGTCTGGTTGTGTCAAAGTTAGATTACAATAAAAAATTCATTTTATTGTTTTACATTAAAACATGATTTTTGGCAAAATATAGTTATTCAAAAATAACATTCATTTTGTCACTCTAAATGAATGAATTAAAAATGTTCATTATTTTGTCATTATAAAAGAATGAATAACTAGACATTCATATTTTTATCATTAAAGTAAAATAGGCAAAAACACACATTTGTGTCTAAATTAAAGGAATGAAACAAAATATAGCATTTGTACGTTAGATTAGAATTGAAATAAAGGATTTCACCTTTATTTTCAATTTGTTAAAATGAAATAGTGTTAAAATTAAAGAGGTAGATTTTTATTGTCATTTTATATACAATAAAAAGGTGAAAATAAAAAGGTAGTATTTTTATTGACATTCTATATGCAATGAAAATAGTAGATTTAAAGGTAATATTTTTATTGATATGTTAATATGCAATATAATAGAAGAGCTTAAAATATGAATCACTGCGTTTTATTTTGTTAAGCTAGAATTGTTGACAAAATAAAATTACGACTTTATAATCACTTTGTTGAAATAGGATTGTCAACAAAATGCCTATATCGCTTATATACATTTTTGGTTGAAACTAAACTTTTATGCAAGTAGAATAATCATTTTTATTTGCATAATGAGCAATGAAATTTATATGCAATGATACTAACCATTTTAAATTGCATATTATACAATTGAATTTATAGGAAAATACATAAAAATCACTTTTTACATGCAGTCTATATTAGAATTTATATTCTAAAATAAGGATGATATTATCGGTCAAATACATACATTAGGAATGTAGAGGGAAATTATTTGAGTAAAATACATTTTTATTCGACATTAGGAATAAATGACATGTTTGATTATTATCATCAACTTGTTAGCAAAACTGAAATTGGTTAAATCCAATAACCAATTATTTGTTTATTTTTATGAACTGTTGTTGGTTGAAAACCCCACACGGGTGTTGGGATGAAAATTCACATACACTAATCCCAATATTTAGTTGTATGTTTATCGTTAGATCGACAGGCTGTGATGAGCGTTATTATTTAATTTTAACGCTTACACAGTGGAATTTACACTTTGGATGTAAATGGACGATTTGATGATGTGTGTGAAATCCATATAATCCAAATTATATGGTAAATGTTTGAGTCGCATTTCGATTCAAGTGTTCTTTTAAATAAGACTATTTTTACATTAGAAATCCTTTTTATATAAAGTGCATATATTTTCGTAATATATTTTTAATCAACTATATGTTAAAACAAAGAATATTTGTAAAAGGTAAAGATTTGTAAATTAAAGAATACTTCTCATTTAGAATCTTTTATATAAAGAATATTTTTATGATTATTTTAAATTATGTTTTTAAAGGGTTACTAGCGTTTGCAATCATATTTTGTGATATGAAATAAATTGATATGTAAAGTGGATTTATCGTGGACGGTGTTTTTAAATGACATTTGTCCTTTAATCCAATTTACATTGAAATTGTTATTTGGAACTTGTGAATCTATTTTATAGATTTGAAAAAGGCATTTTCTAAAATCAAAGTCTTCCAATTTAATATATTAAATAGGAATTAAGTGGAAATTCTATTGGTAATAATTGAGATGGGCTTCTGTAAAAGAAGACCGATATTATATATGGAATTTAAGAGGCTTTGCCGTTATTCCATTTATACTATTAGTCTGATACAGAAATTTATATTGATTATGTATTAATTGGATTTATGTGGAATTCCATATTTTAGAAATTGATTTATAGATTTTATTTTAAATGTTTATCTTTGATAAAATTAATGAGAATCTTCTAAAACGAATATCTTATTAAAAGAATACTCGGAGTTGGAATGTGGCGTAATGTGTGATTTTCCAATATTTGCTTTTTAATCCCAAATTACGCGAGATATTCAGAAAGACCGGGTTTAACCCATTCTGAATAATCATCACGACGATCAAGAGTCGAAAATGAAGACGGTGATTGAAGACCGAAGGTTTTCACATCGTTGGGATGATGATGACTGGTATCTTGAATTGGGATTGGTCTTCCAAGGCAAGGTATTTGGGAATGATCGTCCAAACGCATTTGGAGATCGACGGACACGATGTTTCGCTCAGACCCAGAGCAGACTTGTAAATGGATTGCGTGTCTGACATTGTATTCCTTTCTACTGTATTTATTGAATGCTACTGATTATATATTTCTGTTTGGTGGTGAAGAATTTATTCTTTACTTATCACCCTTCTCTAAGACGTATGAGCTTAGAGGTTATATATATATTAGTAGATGATCAATAATATGGTAGGGTCTGACAATGTGGCATGCTAAGATGCAAATGATCAAGGCTTTGTTGAAAAAGCAGGCCTTGTGGCTGATGATCGAAGCATAGCCTATTTAGGCATAGCTTTGTGTATAACGTCACTTCACGAGCCTCACACTCCGGTATGAGTCAAAAACGGGATATGGACCGTAGGGAGTGCACACGTTTCTTTCTAGCTAGAGTGGTGTCAGTGACCTACCAGCCCTGACATTTTACTTATGTGGATGATGGATTTTGAGACGCCTCGGATTTTTATAGGTCGATAGTGGTCATATTATAGGTTCAAAGGAACCGGGAAGCGTGTGTTCAGGCATAACCAATCCACTGCCGATAGGCGGGGACCGGCCCTACCGCATCCAAGGGTTCACTGCGGGGGATCCTGAGGCATTTGCTAGAGTGTCTCGAATCGGAGAGGAGCTTGCCCCTAGCCTCGACTTATGATGGAAATCCAACTTCCAATACGACCTTGCGGTTTTGATTGTAGAACTAGTATGGCGACATAGTAGGATGGGGTACTATGCCGTCTATGATTGATACATTATGATTTAAATGTTTATTATATATATACCCATATATATACACACTAATAATAATGTCGTTTTTACGTATCAAGCATCTTTTGACCATTATAAGGTAAAACCCTATCCTCTGGTGTGCGTTGCATTGTATGATGGGACCTGGGTCTTATAATGGTTTCATTTTTCTAAAAAGCATTGCGATATTTGACGATTTACTTTAATTATGCACTGGCAATCCAATGGAGTAAACCCGTTCCGCGTTAGCGGCGTGGTCCTGTGATTAGCCTACTTATTAGATAAGTTAAGTTAAGAATTCTCACACCAGTCCCACGACTGACCTGTAGTTTGTTTCACTTTGCAAACTCGGGTGCCCTCTTTCCACACGGGCAGTCGAGTAGCTTTTTGCAGATATAGTTAAGCAGGATCCTGGATTGAAGTCCGAAGCCGGGTCCAGAATATTGATGGCCTTCCGCTAAGATTAGTTCTGCTGCAATGTATTTAATTTATTGTAAATGTATCTTCCGCTGTATTATTTATTGATGTACTCTGATATATTCTGTACTCTGATGTAACATTTATTATTGATGTTATAAAAGTCTGTGTTTTTGTTCTGATGTGTTGTATGCCCAAAGTTAACGTACGAGGGTTTCGAACGGTTTTAATCGATCTTGCGATCGATTGGGGTCGGGCGAAATCCTGGTCGTTACAATAGGATTTATTGGGTACCTAATACGGCCCAATAAATTTCCAAACCCCTCCCCGTACAAAGGAGGTTATGGAGAATTTTTTCGAAAATTCCGGGTGTTAGCCAAATTTTTGAAGAATTTGAAAATTCTCAGAAACCGAAAAGTTGGAGAATGGAAGCCAGATTGAAAGTAGAGTTGATTAATCAAACCACTTTCGACTTTGTTCCTTTTCGGGGATGAAAAGTTTTAAGTGGGGGAGATTGTAACGACCCAGAAAATCTGAACCAATTTAAAAATTTTAAATTGGCTATTTTAGTGAATTTAAAATAATTAAAATAAATATTTTAATTAATAAGGACGAAAAGTAAGTTTGAATCGACGTTTGAAAATAAATATAATTACTTTGAATTATAAACAAGGCCTGAAATGGCGTGGCAGTTTCAAATTTTCATTTCAAACTTTGACTGACTGTACCGGGTGCAAAACAAAACGGATTATAGTGAAACCAAAAATATTTAAATCTGTTAGTGAATATCTTTCTAACGAATCTGAAAACTCAAAATTTCATAGCAGGAAGAAAAACTTATGGCAAATGAATTTTCAGAAAGGTCGCTATAGAATTTATATAGCACGTGAAATTGGCTATTTTGTAAACGAACTCAGAATTCGACGAAACTTCTTTTGTTGGATCCGGGATGTTAAATTATTGCTAGGTTTCAAATTTCATAATTTTTGAAGCTAGTATGTGAGCGTGGCAAAGGAAAATGTGTTTGGTCGATTTCTATAAAATTGGATCGACCAGAAAAGGGCCATTTTTCAAACGGTCTCAGAATTCGACGAAACTAGTTTTGTTGGGACCGTATCGTCAAAACGTAGCTATATTTATTTTTTGGAAATTTTTAGAATCAGTATGTGGCCCTGGCAAATTGAAATGTACGTTCAAATTAAATAGTTAATGTTTTATATTTTAATTTGAAGGAAAACTGACTGAAACAGTCGAATCGGCCTACGAAACATATCCCATTGTGTTTAGAATGGGGGTAAAAAGCTAGGGACGACAGTCGTTGGGTTTGAATTGGTGTTCGTAAGAGATAAGGGGTACTTTTGGATTTTTAAATTTTATAAATATAAAAAATATATCCTATTGGTCGGTCAAACCTCTCTCTCCCTCGATTAGAAATCGACAAACGGTGGCAAGACCTTCGATTCTTCTGCTCCATTTATCCTCTAATCCACGCACCATTACCCATCGACCCAATTGGAGAAATTGTAGATCTCAGCTCGAGCTTCAAATCATTACCACATTTGTTAATTATTGTTCGATATTCGAAGAGATCCACGGCCACGAAGTTCCTCCGTTCACGCCCAGTTTTCTCCGCCGATCTGAGTTCGAGTTGGCGGCGCTTGGTACCCCTGGCGCGCCTCTCCTTGCTCTTCTTCGTGGTGAAGGCCGATCGTCCTAACGATTCACGGATTGCACGAAATCGCAAATCTAGTTTTGAAGAAAATAGAGAGGTATGTGGCTGATATTAATTAAACTATTCTATAGCACTTTAAAGCGCTACGGTTTTTGTTTTCACTGTAAAAATCATATATTTTTCATTTGTTGACGAAATTCAATGAAACAAGAGACAGTGGACTCGTGTGGACGTCTTCTACATTCTAGAAGAGACCGCATATTTTTCTTAGCCTTCTGCTATTTTTGGTGGAGTGGAACCCAATGTGAGATTTCTAAATTATAAACGATATGGAAAACGATGACGTATAAATTATATAGTTGATGTATGACTTATATAAGCGTTGTACACCTCATGTATAAGCGTTGTACAGGTCGTACGTTCGATATATAATTTATATATGCGTTGTAAAAATTATATATGTGTTGAATAGAAATGAAATATACTTATATATATATATATGCCGCTCGTCCACAAACCATGGACAATATTTATTGGTTGTGATTGGTGTGAAAATTGGTTGATAGCGAATGGTTGATTAGAATTGTTTGTGGTTGAAAATTGATTGATTGTGGTTGAAAAATACCCGTTTGTGGTTGAGAATTATTTGGTTGAAACCACATAGGATTAGTTTGTGGAAAAGAAAGAAAAAAATATACAAGCCGCCTGCGTGCGAACTAGATGCATGAAATCCCCATTGTCAATAGCTGCGAGGCTTTAAGGTAGAGCGAGGAGTCGTACTAGGGACGACCCCGGTTTTAACTACCCTGCCGTTATGCTGCCGAAATTTTGAATAATATTTATGTGTTAGAATTATTTTCATGTGTTGAGACTATATTCGTGTGTTAAATAGAAAACCTTCATGTGTTGAATAGGAATTCATTCGTTGAATAGAAATTCATGTGTTGAATGGTATTCGTGTTTTAAATAAATTGTTTTAACAATAAAAATCACATTTTCATTTTATATATATATGAACTATAGAAAACATTCATGTGTTGAATAGAAATTCATTCGTTGAATAGAAATTCATGTGTTGAATGGTATTCGTATTTGAAATAAATTGTTTTAACAATAAAAATCACATTTTCATTTTATATATATATGAACTATAGAAAATATTCATGTGTTGAATAGAAATTCATTCGTTGAATAGAAATTCATGTGTTGAATGGTATTCGTGTTTTAAATAAAGTGTTTTAACAATAAAAATCACATTTTTATTTTATATATACGAACTATAGAAACCGAATAGAAATTCAAGTGTTGAATGGTATTCGTGTTTGAAACAAATTGTTTTAACAATAAAAATCATATTTTTTTCATCTATATGAACTATATAAAATAGTCGTGTTTTGAAAGAAATTGTTTTATAATAAAAATCATATTTTTATCATCTATATGAACTAAATAAAATAGTCGTGTTTTGAAATAAATAGTTTTACAATGAAAATCACATTTTTATTATATACATGAATTGTTAAAAATAGCGAAGTGTTGAAATAGAAGTCAGTTGGATAAAAATATCATTTTTATCAAAGGTATGAAAAGAATATGGTTTTGAAATCGAAGAATCGATTATATATATATATATATATATATAAATATAATTAAAATAAATCGAATAACGAAGCTGTAGTTCGTGATTTGAAACCATGATTTCAAACGATTAGTGCAGGAGAAACGACCATCGGATTTTCTGGAAACCGAAACCGTTGGGTTCGTTTTGGAAATATCTTTCCAACGACATCAATTTTGTGAAGATCCAATGGTTGGATTGTCTGGAATGTTTAATTCAAATCTGAAGAAAAATAGCGCCAGAATCGATTATATTTATATATATATATATATAAATATAGTTAAATTAAATCGAATAACGACGCTGCGGTTCGTATTTTGAAATCGAAACTTCAAACGATTGTACCGGGAGATCCGACCGTCGGATTTTCCCTAAACTGGAACCGTTGGATTCGTTTTGAAAAGATCTTTCTAATGATACAAATTTTGTGAAGATCCAACGGTTAGATTTTCAGATATGTGTAAATCAAATCTGAAGAAAAATAGCGCCACGGCCGCGTTATGGCCTGAAGCGTCGTTTGAATAAATTGGCCATTTTTAAGTAAATAAAAATAGCGATAAATCATTATAAAATATTATAAACGACATGGAATGTGAAATTTAGAAACTAACTGAAGGTTAGCTTAGTCGAATGGTTTCCTGGATTTTGATCTGATGTTGGTTTCGGCCTTCGGGGTTAATATTTGGGAAATCGTTCTCTTACTGATTTACGGTTAGTGACTAATGAATTAGAATAAGGCGTATGTGTGTTTGTGTAGCACTTGTTTATTATATACGCTAGTTGCTCAAAAAGACCGGGTTTATCCCATTCTGAATAACTGAATCGACGATAAGAAATCGAAGATGAAGACGGTGGTCGAAGACTGGAGATCTTCACCTCGTTTGGATGGTAACTGATGTCCTAATTGGGAGGCATCCCGAAATATGGATAATGAGTGGTGATCGTCCAGACGTACGTGGAGATCGATGGGTATGCGAGGTATATAGTGCCTCCGGTTTCGTTTAGACCTAGAACGGACTTGTAAATGGACTGTGTGTCTGACATTGGATTTCATTCTGTGTGATTGATAGACATCAGTTGCATGGTGTGAATTTCCTGTGTGGCATGCTAAGATGCAGTGATTAAGGCTTCTATTGAAAAGCAAAGTCTTGTGGTTGATGATCAAAGCACCGCCTGTGTGGCGTAGCTTTGTGTATAACGTGAATTCGCGAACCTCACACCCCGATATGAACCAGAAACGGGAGAGGACCTCAGGGAGGACATGCGTTTCTTTCTAGCTAGAGGTGTTGTCGGTGCTTAAACTGGCTGACATTTATATTATTTTCACCTATGTGGTTGTTGCTGTTGCGAGGCGCCTCGGATATATCGGTGACTACGTGAAGCCGATGGAGCCATTCGTTGGCTCATTTACGCCCCAAAGTGCGGGGAAACGCAATGTTAAGGCATAATAATCCACATCGGTGGACCGGCCCTTACGATCCAAGGGGCAGTTGCGGCTGTTCCTGAGGGGCGGGCTAGAGCGTCTCAAATTCGGTAAGGACTATCTTTTGCCTTTGTTCATGATGGAAATCCAATTTCCAAATGTGACACCGTGCGGTTTTGATTGTATATATATATGGCGACATGATATATGGTACCCATGCCGTCTATGATTGATAGTTATGATTGAAATTGTTTTTGAAAACATATAAACACTAGTAATAATATCAAATGCTTTTGTTTTATTCGTATCAATCATATTTTGGCCATTATAAGGTAAAACTCTATCCTCCGGTTTGCGTTGCATTGTGTGATGGGAACTGAGTCTTATAATGGCTTCATTTTTATAAAAAAAGCATTGCGATGTTTAAAAGAATTATTTGTTTTAAAGCACTGGCAATCCAATGGAGTAAACCCGTTCCGCAAAAGTAGCATGGTCCTGTGATTAGCCATATTATAAATGTGTTAAGTAGATTTCTCATACCAGTCCCATGACTGGCTCATAGTTTGTTTCACTTGCAAACTCGGGTGCCCCTTTTTCTACATGGGCAGCCTTGTGTTCAGGTTTTAGCTGGCTTTCTAGATAGTTGGAGCTGAAGATGGATTCTATCATTTATCTCTTTTTATGCTGTTCAGCTCCAATTGTACATATTATGTTTGTTTTCCGCTGTAGACATTTGTGTATAGCTGAACTGCATTTGTACTAAGTATGATCCTGTATATTGTGTAACTCTGATGATTACTTTTATCCAGTGTATTATTTGTTCATTATCTGGTCTATTTATTTAATTCTGTTTTGCTATTATCTGTTTATTTGTTATATTCCAAAGATTACCCTAGACACCGTAGTACGGGGTTTTGGGGTCGTCACATTTCCACTTTAAACTTCATTTTGGGTAGTCCTCTAATTGAATCTAACTTTGAAATTCTAGAAATATATTTAAAATTTATATGGCCAAATATCTTATGCCAAATCCGCAGGTCACTTATCGTTGGAGATTTTCATACTCAATATATAGATATTTATCTTTCTATCTACTTCAAATATTACTTTAGAATTCCTATCTTCTATAAAACATTTATCTTTTTCAAAATTTATTTTATAACCTTTATCACAAAGTTGACTTGTACTTAGTAGGTTATATTTTAAAGTCCTAACTAATATAACATCAGAAATAGTAGGAGTTTCAGAATTACCGACATTGTTGATGCCAACTATATATCCTTTGGAGTTATCACCGAAGTTGACCATTCCACCATCTTCATATACTAAATTACTTAGTAATTCTGGATTTCCTGTCATATGCCTTGAACAGCTAATATCCAATATCAGTTTTTCCTTTTTGATTTCCACCATTTGTCCATTAGATTTTTAATTCTCAACAGCCATGTAACACACCATTTCATAATTTGAATTCCCAACATCCATGTCACCCATCTTTTCAAATTTTGAAATTCCACAAGCCATATAACACACATTTTCCTGAATTAAACAACAATAATATAGATAACCTGTCTTTCCATAATAATCGAGTGCAGACTCTTTAAACATTGATGATATGCATGAATTAGTACTAGTGTTATGTATCTTTTCAAAATATGACATTTAATATTTTCAAAAACCTTTTGAAAACCTATGCTCTGATACCAATTGTTAGGGACAATGAAATATGGATCTTAAGCGGGGTGAATAGTGTTTCTAAGAAATTTAAAGAAATCTTAAACTTATATAATTTATTGTATGAAATTCACAACAATGATAACAATATAGATAATCACAGACACAGAATCAAACACAAACACAAAAACAGATAAATATAAAATGCTAAAAAGGAAAGAACACACCATATTTTATACTGGTTCGGATTACTCCTACGTCCAGTCCCTCGCAACGCTGGATTGCGCAGAGTATTATCAATATCAGAATGCAATTACAATCCCCTTGATTTTACAGCTACAAGGTTAACACCACTCCAAACACCCTTGATTTCACGGCTACGTGGTTACCACATCTTCCTTTCCTTGATTTTAGGGCTACAAGGAACACACCCTTTCCCAAACAATTCCCAAATGATTACAACAACCCTATAACTCTTCAGTAGCACTTCAATTCATAGAGTTGTGGATAGGGAGTAAGAAAAGATGAAGTTTGATGTAATTTGAGAAGAAATCAACATAGTAGAAGTGTAGTAATTAAAAAAATATGAAACTTTAATGGAGGTATGAAGAGGGTAAAGATGGAGAAGGAGAATGAATAAAAAATTCAAAAGCAACTCCTATTTATAGCATTTGAAATGTTGCAATGCTTCTGAAACGTTACAATTAGTGAAAAGACACTTCCGCTGAAAATTGAATTTCTGACAGTTGTATGTCGACATAGGCAATAATGTATGTCGACATATGCTATGTATTTTGATTTTTTAAAAACTATTTTTCAAGTATTTAAATATATATATTAATCTGGAATTCCTTGAATCAAGACTTAATGATATAAATGAGTATTCTAAAGTGTAAAATCATATGCAATCATAATAATATAATATATAATAATAATATTTATAAAGTTATAAGGTTTAATACTAGATTATAAACATATATATATATATGTATGTATTCAAAACTAGATTATAAATATAATTTGAAATCATAAGTAAGAAAATTTGGAATCATTTAAAGATGAAAATTGAAATAATTTGAAAATCCTTTGAAATCAGAATTTGAAATAGAATTTGGATTTGAACCTAAAGTTCTATTTTGAGTCTTACATAAAATCTAGACTCGATTAAAATATTTTCTTGAAATCTTGATATCTTGTTAACTCATGGGTCTTGAATCTCCTTTGACTCTGAATCTCTTGAAACGATAAAACTGTACAGTCTTCAATAATTAAGTCCATATTTAAATCCTGCATATATATATGTATATATATATTCCAGATAGAAATGTATGTGTATATTTTATAAACAATCAATAATGATTATTGATTTATGGTTGTTGTCGTCAAAACTTCATTCTCCAACACTTTCTATGATATTCAAATATACAAATCTGGAGATTTGTGGTACTAAAAATTATGAAACTGAGTCCGTTGGATTACTGGAAAGAATCTTTACATTCTCATCTAAATTTCTCAATTTGTTGTGTAACTTTATGGCGTGGCCATGCCTTGTTCATCAACCAGGGTTAGATCTTGTGGTTTATTCGAGCGGAGTTAGGCAACGTCGTTGAGTCCATTGGATTGTCATCGAAAAGCTCACCTCATATCTGAATTTGGTCGAATGTGATGCACCATGGCGACATTTTGAGGCCACGAACGCATGCCCTGGTCCAATTTTATAGGGAGGTTGTGCCTTATCTTGTTGTGGTCATTGTGAAGCTCATGCGAAGAGGAACATGTAGGATTTGATGGCTTCGAATTTATTTGAGAAACCAAAAGATATCGAGGAGAGAAGAAGTAGAGAAGCAGATTTTATTGAATCGCGAGTTTTTTGATCATTGACATGGTATCTTGCAAACATGTCAATATCGAAGAACTAAAGGCTCTAGAGTATGCTCGTTATTCCATACATGTCTAGTTTTTAGATTATGATGTTAAAATCTCTCCTTTAGTTTTTATTTTCAATATTCCATGATAAAACTTCAAGTAATTACAGTGAATCGGGAATTTGCACAGTTCAGTCGATTGAATAAACCAATTTAGTCAACTGAATTTATGAGCACATAAAATTTGTGTGCATGTTACAGATTCAGTCGACTAAATACTCTTATTCAGTCGATTGATCTGGCCGAGTAAAACTTTCATACTAATTCCAGTTCATTCGACCGACTAAGAATATTAGGTTGACTGAACAGTGTCCCCACCATCATATTATAAACATACATGAATCCTTACCCTAGGGTTTCTTGATATATAATAGTTGCATCTCTTAGATTTTGACCAGGAATTTGAACCAGCAGTGGTAACTCTTGAATCACTATGAATACATGCAAGAGTAATATCTCTAACACCTCACTTGATTTTATTGCTTTCTATCTTATTGAAGTAACATTCATATTCATTTTAAGTACTCAAGTTCTTGCATTCAATATCTCTTTGAATTCTCTAAGTTTTCATTTCAAACTTCGTTTGATTTCAACAGAGATTAATTCCTATCTTATCTCAACTTGCTCTCATTTCGTACATTATAAACTCGAGGTGAAGATTATAGGATATTGTACATCATCTTGACAAATCTGTGTTGTATTAGAATAGAAAAGAGTCGATCGTACTTTTGTATCTAAGTCTTGTAAAGGCGGAGAAAAATCCTGTAGATAGTTCAGGCGGTCAAAAGTCCTGTAATCAAGTCTAGGTGGAAAAATCCTAGATGGTATAGTCTAGGTGGTAAGAAGTCCTGTAACGGCAATGGATATCTATTCCTCCGGGTGAAGAGAGAGATTTATAAAGGTCTAAGGGTAACTTAGGGACTGGATGTAGGATGATTCCCTAAACTAGCATAAAAATTTCTGGTGTTCTTTACTTTAATTTATTGCTTTTATAATCCTTATTTATGATATCATTTCTAAATATTTATTTCATTAAATATTTACATGCATATATCAGAGTTAGTATATCATATATTAAAACTTCTGCATTCTGTATAATGTACATATTTCCATATTACTTGTAACGACAAGGAATTTCGCTCGATCCGAATCAGTCGCTAAACCGACCCAGACCGTTCGAAACGCCTGATTGTTTTGAGAACAAGACGAATCGGAACGCGGACAAAAGAACATTTCATTGTTAATTACAACAATTCATCAGATTACAAGAATAAACAGAGTATAAACAAATAAAATACATTCGATAAATATCAGAGATTACAATATATTACATAGCCGCGGAAAATAATACAAAATACAACTGAAGAAGATACACGGATACAAAGCTTTCCGGTTATCGTTCCAGCTTTAAACAAGGTTCCTGTGAATATAAATCTGCAAAACCAAAACTACTAGCTGCCCGTGTCAAAATAAGGGCACCCAGAGTTTAGGTTAAAACAATAAACTCCAGGTCAGTCATGGGACTGGTGTGAGAACTAAAACAGTTATTAATCTTTATTTTAAAGTTAGGTAAATCAAGGGACCACACCGTATAACATGGAACGGGTTTCCTCCCAAGAATACCAGTGCATATAACAACAACGCAATGCTAAATAAAGAAAAATGAAGCTATTATAAGACCCAGGTCCTATCACACAATGCAACGCAAGCCGGGGGATAGGGTTTTCCCTTATAATAGCCAAACATGCTTAGTACGTTTAAAACAAATCAATTGATACTATAATAAGTGCATAGTGTATAAAACAACTTCAAATCATAAGTATCAATCCTAGACGGCATGGGTACCATATATCATGTCGCCATACTAGGCTCTACAATCAAAACCGCAAAATCACGTATTTGGGAATTGGATTTCCATCTATGAACCGAGGACAAGGATCGTCCTCTACCGATTCGAGACAATCTAGCCCATGTCTCAGGATCAGAACGCATCAACCCTTTGGATCTTCAGGGCCGGTCCACCGATGTGGATTATTATGCCTGAACACTACGTTTCCCCGCCCTTTGGGGGCGTAAATGAGCCAACGAATGACTCCATCGGTCCCGGATCGACTGATATATCCAAGGCACCTCGCAACAGCAACAACCACATAAGTCAAACTCGTCAGGGCGTGTAAAACCACTGACACCACTTCTATCTAGAAGGAAACGCATGCCCTCCCAAAGGTCCTTCTCCCGTTTTTGGTTCACAACCAGGGTGTGAGGCTCGCGAATTAACGCTACACAAAGCTGTGCCACACAGGCTGTGCTTTGATCATCAACCACAAGACTTTGCTTTGCAACAGAAGCCTTGATCATTTGCCACTTAGGCATACCACATAGGCAATTCACTCCATGCGTTTGATATCCATCAATATACAACCCCTGATCTCGTACGTCTCAGAGAAGGGCGTTAAGCAAGAGAATAAATTCTCCGCCGCCAGACAGATATATATTTAATAGAAATCAATCACACAGACTAAAATCCAATGTCAGACACACAGTCCATTTACAAGTTCGTTCTGGGTCTGAACGAAACCGGAGACACCTAGTACCCCGCATATCCATCGATCTCCAAGTACGTCTGGACGATCACCAACTGATTCTCTCCTCTCGGGTGTACGGCCCAATCAAGATCATTAGTAATTATCCAAACGACGTGAAGACCTCCGGTCTTCAACCACCGTCTTCATCTTCGACACCACGTCGAATTAGTTATTCAGAATGGGATAAACCCGGTCTTTCTTAATAACTCGCATATATAATAAACAAGTGTTACACAAACACAACATACGCCTCATTCCAATTCAGAATATTCTTTTATTCAAATATTCTTATACTTTGGGAAAGGTTCCCATTAATTTTATCAAAGATAAATTCTTTAAATTTATTCTTTAATCTTCTTTGAATATCAATTCAAACTAGTCGGGATTAGCGAACCACACCGGAGTAATCATTTATTTCCCAATCCCAACCTATTCATCCCATGAAGTAAAACTTTCCCAATCCCCCTCTTCCTCCGCCTTCTTTCTTCCTCTCCTCCTTTGTAGAACTTGCCGCGCCTCCCCCTTCTCCCTACCCAAAACCGCCGAGCCCCCCTGGCCTACCGTGCCACCTCGATTCGACCTCCTCCCCAACGATATACGCTGTAAGTTTTTATCTTCATTTTTATTTATTTACTTATTTTATTTTCCCTTTTTGATTATGTTTTCTTGTTTATAAAATTAGGTTTTAAAGTAAATAAAAATCAGATCTTTAAAGTAGAAATAGTTTGGATTTTTATTGAAGTAAAAGGAATGGATTTTTCATAGTAAAGTTTACATTTTTATATAGAAGAAATTGATTTTTATTTATGTGTAAGGCATAAAAGGGTTTGGTTTTCAATAATGAAAAAGATTCGATTTTTAATTTATAGAAGTATTAAAAATATGTTTTTTATATTTTTAGAAGAATAAAATATGATTTTATATAATGTAGAGTAATAAAGATGTGATCTTTATAGTAGTAGCAATGTAAAGATATGATTTTTTATGAAGTAGAAGAATAAAAATATGATTTTTATATTATATAGATAGTAAAGATTTAATCTTTATATTTGAAAAGATTGGATCTTTATATTTGAAAGGATTTGATCTTTATATTTGAAAAGGCGAAATCTTTATATTTGAAAAGATTTGATCTTTATATATGTAGCGAAATAAAAATATGATTTTTATTCTATATACGATGAAGTGGAATATTCAATTTCGAATCGAAATTGAATATGAAGTTGAAATCGTTTCGAAAACGAATTTAAAACGATTTATAAAATACATTTTAAAAGGAAATCGACGAAATATATATAATATATATATATTATATATATATAATGGCCTGAATAGAACGCGCCGCGCCGTGGCAGTTCGTGAATTTCGACCATTGACTTCGAATTGACGTTGCGGGAGATCCGACCATCAGATTCTCCTGAAACCGGAACCGTTGGGTTCGTATCGAAAATAGCTTTCCAATGAATATTAGAAATTTGAAATCTAACGGTTGGATTTGGAATTATGTCCAAATCAAATTTGGAAAAGGTCATTATAAGTGCAGTCCGATGGCCGTTGATGGAAATCGACTGTACGGGCCTTGATAAAATTATTAAAAATATCAATAATTTGTGTAAAATCGTAAGAAATGATTTGTGAAGAATTGGGATGACAATTTCCATATTTGAAAAGATAAAAATAGTTTTTTATCAAAATGAACTAGTTTTGAACTAGAATTAAAATCAATTTATTTTTGAAATAAATAAATTGAATTTGAAAGTGGATTTAAAAATAATCAGAATTTCCAATACGTGAATTGGACTGGAGTTGAATCGAAATTATCTTCGGAATATTTCGATGTTGGATTTCGTGACTATACAGATATTGTTATGGGAATTTGAAAGATATATTTTATATCATTATTTCCAGTATGATATTTGTTGGTTTCAGAATTTGATATTGAATATAAGTCGGTATATTTTCTATTCAGACCCTTGTATTTAATATCAAATGTGATTTGGGTTTGTCGTGAATGGTGTCTTCATTAACACCGATTCTTTAGCCCAATAGAGAAAAAGATTAAATCTTTCTATTTAGATTTAATGAAGTGTATCAATTAAATAATATTTAATTGGAATTGAATTTGAATGTGATTTTGGGTTTATCGTGAACCGTGTTTCAGATGACATTGGTTCTTCAACCCAGTTAAAGGCAGGATATTGATTTTTGAAAAGATTAAAACTAAGTGGAGTTTTAATGAATCTTTAATTAGATTGAAAGTGAATTGATTATTTAAATTATCAAATCTGAAGGGTGATCGAGATTGGAGTACCACCAGTTTTGCTCCAAAGCGGTAGTTGAATCTTTAATTAGATTTGAACGTGAAATGGTAATTAATATTTACCGATAACACCGCGGTGTTAGATATGGAGTATTACCAGTTTTGCTCCATGGGATATATAGGTTGGGATTGGGAAATAAAATAAATAATTACTTAGGTGTAGTTCGCTAATCCCGACTAGTTTGGAAAACCATAACATGGTTTGAAATGATATCCAAAGGAAGATTAAAGAATAAAATTAGAAGAATTTATCTTTGATAAAATTAATGGGAACCTTTCCCTAAAAATGTGATTTTGCGAATAAAAGAATATTCTGAATTGGAATGAGGCGTTTGTTGTGTTTGTGTAACATTTGTTTATTATATACGTGGGTTATTCAGAAAGGCCGGGTTTATACCCATTCTGAATAACTGATTCGACGATAAGTCAAAGATGAAGACGGTGGTTGAAGACCGGAAATCTTCACATCGTTTGGTTGATTACTGATGATCTTGATTGGGATGTACACCCAAGAGGAAGGAATCAGTTAGTGATCGTCCAGACGTACTTGGAGATCGATGGATATGCGAGGAAAGTGCCTCCGGTTTCGTTCAGACCCAGAACGAACTTGTAAATGGACTGTGTGTCTGACATTGGATTTTATTATGTGTTGATTGATCTCTATTAAATATACATCTGTTTGGCGGTGGAGATTTTATTCTCTTGCTTAACGCCCTTCTCTGAGACGTACGAGCTCAGAGGTTGTATATCGATGGACATCAGTCACATGGAGTGAATTGCCAGTGTGGCACGCGTAAGTGGCAATTGATCAAGGCTTCTATTGAAAAGCAAAGTCTTGTGGTTGATGATCAAAGCACAGCCTGTGTGGCATAGCTTTGTGTATAACGTGAATTCGCGATCCTCACACCTCGGTATGAGTCAAAAACGGGATAAGGACCCAAGGAGTGCACGACGTTTCTTTCTAGCTAGTGGTGGTGTCAGTGCTTAAACTGGCTAACATTTATATACTTTTCACCTGTGTGGTTGTTGGATGCGAGGCGCCTCGGATATAGGTCTGTTAGGACGGGGAAACGTGTGTTCAGGAATAACTAATCCTCCAAAGTTAGGAGAGGACCGACCTTGGAGGTTCCAAAGGATCAAAGTGGGGTCCTGAGACATTTTCTAGAGTGTCTCAAATCGGAGAGGAGCTTGCCCCTTGCCTCGACTCATGACGGAAATCCAATTTTCAATACATGATATTGCGGTTTTATTTGTAGAACCTAGTATGGCGACATAGTGGTATAGGTCATTCATGCCGCCTATGATTGATATTTATGATTGAAATTGTTTTGACACTATACACTTTTTATAGTATCAAATAATGTGTTTTTAACGTATCAAGCATGCTTTGGCTATTATAAGGTAAAAACCCTATCCTCCGGCTTGCGTTGCATTGTGTGATGGGACCTGGGTCTTATAATAGCTTCATTTTTCTTTATTTAGCATTGCACTGTTTGTTTTATGCACTGGTATTCTTGGGAGGAAACCCGTTCCGTGTTATACGGCGTGGTCCCTTGATTTACCGAACTTTAAAATAAAGATTAATAACTGTTTTAGTTCTCACAACAGTCACATGACTGACCTGGAGTTTATTGTTTGAACCTAAACTCTGGGTGCCCTTATTTTTGACACGGGTAGCTAGTAGTTTTAGTTTTGTAGATTTATATTCACAGGATCCTGATTTACAGCTGGAACGATTGTCGGAAAGCTCTGTATCCGTGTATCACTTTCAGTTGTGTTTTATATTGTTTTTCCGCTGCAATGTAAATTTATTGTAATCTCTGATATTTATCGAATGTATATTCATTTATACTCTATATATTCTTGTATCTGATGGAATTGTTGTAATTAACGATGAAATGTTCTTCTGTTTGCGTTCTGATTTGTCTTGTCTTCAACGCAATCCGCGCTTTCCTTCACGTAAGCTGTATGTCGTTCGCGTCAAAATGGCGTCAATCTAATCAACACGGCTTCATATATTTCTATTTCAAATATTTCTATTCAAATATTTCTTTTTCAAATATTTCTAGTCAAATATTTCTATTCAAAACTGGAATGAGGCCCAATCAATTACCATAGATTTTATTTCTATGGATTTCCATACAACGCATGTATATATCAACAACGACAAATAATCAACCATCATCCAAAGTGCATTCTACACTGTATAAGCATCAAATATAAATATTTAACGCTTATGACAGTCTATCAATCAATCGATCGACATACAGGTAATTTTTGGGACTAGTGTATGTCATATATCATCCCAATACCCGTATGGGGTTTCAATCAATCAAACACAGATTTTATTTGTGCAGTTGGGCGATGTGTAAAATTTATCGTCCCAACCCATATCAGTCAAATGTGTGTATATATACAAATCGTTCGATTTGTTTATATTAATTTATTTTAAATACACGTTAAAAATTATATTTTTGACTATAAAATATCTTCTAACTGTATAAATATTTTATTTCATTTCACATCACATCACACAATCAACTGCATATCAAAATCAAACAAACAAGCATACAAGCCGTCCATGGTCTGTGGACGATGGGTGTCGGGTGCTACTAAACACCGTCTGCATCCTAGTATGTATTTTAACTAGAAAATTAAATTAAAGGTGAGAAATTCTCACCGACTAGCTAATCCAAATGCCACGATTCTTCTTATGTAGAAATCTCCGCCGTTCTCGCCTTTCGTCAATTTCATCGTCCGTAGCCACTACATATATAAAAATCACATTTTTACTTCGTTATTCAATATATAAAAATCGAATTTTTACTTCGCTATTCAATATATAAAAATCGAATTTTTGCTTTGCTATTCAATATATAAAAATCGAATTTTGCTTTGCTATTCAATATATAAAAATCGAATTTTTGCTTTGCTATTCAATATATAAAAATCGAATTTTTGCTTTGTTATTCAATATATAAAAATCGAATTTTTACTTTGCTATTCAATATATAAAAATCGAATTTTTACTTTGCTATTCAATATATAAAAATCGAATTTTTACTTTGCTATTCAATATATAAAAATCAAATTTTTTTCTATTAAAAATTAAAACTTTTTCTAAATAAAAATCTAAACTTTTTGCTAAATACCAATCAGTTTTAATGCAAATAGAAATCAGTTTTTTAATGTAAATAGAAAATCATAGAAACTCACATTGTTTTCTGCGGAAGAGGGGGAGGTTAGGGTTCGTCGGAGGTCATCGGAGGAGCTGAAGGGGAGGGGGCTCTGCGCTCTCGCGCTTGCGGCGGTGGGATGGGCGGCGCGGTACAGGGGGGTGCGATCTGAGGTGGCGAGATCGAGAGGGGGGGGGTGCGAGGAGCAGGCGGGGAAGAAGGAGAATGGAGGAAGAGGAGGAGAGGAAGGCGAGGGAAGAGAGGGGGGCGGCGACGCTAGTGGGAGGAGCGGCGGCCGCTCCGCCCCTTCCTTCTCCTTTTTTTATCTTCTGCTGTTGAAATGAAATCGGGGGGGGGGGGGGGTATATGAAAAATTTATATATATTATATTTGATTTATAAATTTTAAAAAGTAACTTTTTCATTCGAACTCGAAACGAGACTCACCGCCAATCGTCCCTAGCTTATTACCCCCATTCCGAACACAATGGGATATGTATCGTAAGCTGATTCGATCGTTTCGATCTGTTTTCGTCAAAATCAACATATAACTCTATATATTTGATTTGAACGCGCATTTCAATTTGCTGGGGCCACATACTAACTCGAAAAATTCCAGAAAAATATTTTCTAGCTTTGTATTGACGATACGGTCCTAACAAAACTGATTTCGTCAAATTCTGAGACCGTTTGAAAAACGACCATTTTCCAGTCGATTAAATCAACTGAAACTGGTCAAACGCTATTCCTTTTCCACGCTAACATATTGTTTCGAAAAATTATGAAATTTGAAACCTACGAATAACTAGACATCACGGATCAAACAAAAGTGGTTTCATCGAAAACCGAGGTCATTTGCAAAATGGTCATTTTAAGGGCCAGAATTCCATAGCGACTATTCTGGATTTTCAACTGGACATATCTTTTGATTCCCGCTATGAAATTTTGATTTTTTGGATTCGTTTGAAAGACATTCTTAATTAGATTCAAATAGTTTTGGTTTCACTAAAATCCGGTTTATTTTGAATCCTGTACATTCATTTGAATTTTGAAATCGAATTATCGAACTACCGCGCCATTTTCAATTCCTTTTATATATATAAATATTTATATTCTAACAACGATCTATATAAAATATACATTCGAATTCCATTCAAAATAAATTTCTCGTTGATATTATTTAAAATAATTCATTTCAAATATTCAAAATTCATCAAAATTGCCAAAATAAAAAATTTAAACTGGTTCAGATTTTCCGGGTCGTTACATTACTCGATCCTACTCTTCTTTTCATTTGGTGTCAAAGCAGGACATCTCATAACTGTAAAAAAGTTATTCAATATATCAATAATATGGAAAACAACACTAACACTGACACTAATTATAGTTTTATAGAAGCTCAATCCACATCACACCTCCACTATTTAATGACATGAACTATAACTATCGGGCTACATAAATGAAAATTTATGTGCAAGCCAATGGATTTGATTCATGGAATATTATTCAGAAAGAATACAAACCCCCTTCTATTAATTATTCTGAATGGTAAAATATAGAAAAACTAGATGTCACTACAAATGCTAAGGCTATGAATATGTTGCATTGTGCCTTGGATAGAAATGAGTTTTAACTGTATTAGCATGTGTAATACTACATATGAAATATGACGAACACTCGAAGAAACCCACGAAGGAAAAATCAAGGTTAAGAAAATCACGATATCCATGCTTAAAAGCCAATTTCATAATTTTAGAATAAATGAAAACGAATCTATAAACAATATGTACTCTAGATTTCAAGATATTTATCACTCACTACTAGGATTAGGAGAAAAATATTATGATTTTAATGTAGTATCAAAAATCCTAATCTTTTTAACAGATGAGTAGGAAAGAAAGGTTTAAGCAATTGAAGAAGCTAACGATCTCTCAACCATGAAACCAGAAGAGTTAATAGGAAATCTAATGTCATATAAAGTTAATTTGCAGGCGAAAAGAGTTCATACTCAAGATAAAAAGATTCTTGCATTTCATGCTGAAAAAGAAGAAGACTCAAATTTTGATAATAAAGAAGATCTAGTCTTTACTGCTAAAAATTTCAAGAAATTATTGAAATATATAAAAGGAAATAAGGATGGCATTATAAGAAAATCAACAATAATTCATCTAGACCATCAACCATGACATTAGAATGCTATTACTGTGTAAAGAAAGGCCATATAAAGAAGAATTGTCAAGAGGAAAAGAAAGAATATCCAAACAAGAGAGATAAGCCAAGAAGAAAGCCTTTTCTGTAACATAGGATGACTCTGACTCATCATTACCAGATAGCGACGGTGATAGTGACATAGAACAAGCTAATGTAAGTTTCATGGCAGAAAATAACGAGGTTAGTGATTTTACTTATGATGATATGGTAGAAATAAATTTAGAACACTACAACAAAAAACACTTTTCGTAACAGGCAATATCTGTTGCTGTAGGGCAATTGCAACAAACCCGTGCCCATAGGGATAGCCGGAGTTGTAATCGGTCGGACCCTTTTCGCAACAGTTTTTTCCAGTTGCAATAAGAACTTTTTTCCAATAGGCCTTTGCTGTTGCAACTGATCCTTTTGCAATAACAAATGACAGTTGCAAAATAATCTTAAACAATTTTGTTCCTGTTGCAAAAGAATTTTTCACAACTGTTTTTGTATGTTGCAATTGAATGTTTTGCCATTTCAATTATTATAAAATCATGATTTCATAAATTAAAATACATACAATTTAAATATCAGCTCAAATATAGTACTACACTACAATATTTCATTAAATATTCATAAAAGTTCAAATTTTATTACAATATCAGTAAATTCAAGCAAAAACAATACATTGACAAAGATGGTTACAAATATATATCAACATTTTTCATCAAGATTACAAATTATTTTCAATATAAATTGATTAAAAACTTAGCAACACAAGCTTTAATCATAGAATCATTCCTCTCCCATATCCAAATTCAATGATACAAATTCTATACCCCTACCATCGTGCATTTCAATCTAATAAATTGTGTATTTCATCCACTCGCCGCGTTTTAAACTATTATCAAACAAAGTCGCCGATGCACTCTCTTCAGCTCTTTCAAACACATCAAAGCAATGTCCCCTTAATAAAAAAACTTATCTAAAAGATACATTTTGAGATCCTTAAATGGAAGAATTGATTTGAACATTTAAATTGGCAAAGACTTTCTCTATAGAATATAAGGTTGTGTAGTTCTAACTACTAAGTCCGAAATGAAATCATAACGGAGCAACTGTATATGTATATTAGTTGTTATTTTGACATTATTCACTTTTGCAATTAACGGAATTGGCTGCTCAAGGAATGTGGATTCCTGCTTCTACAACTTTAATGATGGAAGTTATAAACCATAGTGAAAGGGTACGTAATGAAAGGACAGAGCTACGACCCATTGACACCAAATAAATATTATATTCATACCAGACTCACAATACACTCTTGAACAACTATACAAGAAATTTTTGTGAAATTGGAATAGGCTGATTTTACCTCATGTTGCTTAAATATCTTCTTGCCTTCTCACTGCGAACCCGCACAGAACAACAGGCAGTAAGATACATATATATTCATATGTACTGACGTTGAAAGAGAGGATAAGAATAGAAATGTAAATCACTCTTGCATACTCAAGATATAGTGTCTAGTGATGGTGTTCCAAGATCTTTCATCAAATCCAACTGGTGTTCCAATATTTGAATGATTTTACAACCCTTTTCGTACTCCACGTTTTTTAATGCAAAGCACAAAATTTGATTCTAAGCCAAAAAATACCTTAGTTTTGTAGAATATTTTGTCTACCTTTGAATTCTGAGGTTACTTAGGAAAAATATGATTTATTCTAATATACGAAAAATATTTTATTGTTTCTTAGGAGACCTAATAGGGTGACCAAGCGATTAAGACATTTGTTCCCTGGTTTCCAAAAGAAAAAAGAAAAAAGACTTTTTCTTATTTCTAAGAAAATATTACCGAAGCATTCATTGTACACATGCTAACCATTTGTTTCGAGTGTCCAACATGGATGTAATAGAATGTCTGTAACTAAAATCAGTTACATATGGGGAAAAAGCTAGGGGAAATCACAAACGAGAAAGACGTTTACATAAGAGAAAATAAAATTAAGTAAGTTTCTGGTGGTACTGGTATCTTTTAAATAAATTAATCATCATGTTAGATGTTGCTTAATACAATTAACATTCATACTTACAAGTTACTAAATGTGAAAGCTATATAAGTATTTAGACATAAACTAGGCTTTTATTTATTTTTTCAATTAAATAACAAGAATTGTTACTTAGATGACTAATCTCAAAATATTATATAAAGTAAGTTTTCCTTATCAAGGATCAATTACCAAAACGTAGCTCAACTTCTTGTTCTCCTCTTCCAGGATTGTAACACCCCGAATTTTGAATAATTGAATTAACTAAATTTAAGAACACTTAATTTTTAAAAGAGGAATGAAGGGAAACAGGTCGCACCATTTCGTTCGTCTCGGAATTCTGCATGGAATATAGTCCAAGTTTTCGAAAAACGGAGTCCGGACGAAGGAGATATGGCCCACGGAAGATAAGAGAAAAATATATATATTGAGCAGGCCAACCAGGGAGGTCGACCTCCCAAGGGGCGAGGTCGACCATAGTGTCGACCTGGGTACTCCCAGGTCGACCTCCCCCTTGGGGGTCGAACCTGGTTCGGCCAGGTAGCTGGATGGTGCGATTTTTGGGCTTAAGACGATTTTTGATGGTCCAGATCAGTTCTAGGGTTAATCCTAAGGCGTAAATAACTTCCTACACCTATATATACACTCTAAGACCTAACCCTAATTCATAAGTATTATCTATGACAACATTATGCTGACAAACTCTCTCTTAATCCCTAGCCGCCGCCTCCAAATCAAATCTCAAGTATTCAACTTCAACTCAAATCTAAACAACAACGAATTTGTCTTCTTCAAAGGAGAGCTAAATTAATTTCAGAACTCAGATTTCAGAACTCAAGACCTTCTTTGAGTTGTGAGTTCGATTTCTTTAATAAGATAATTAACAATTTAATTAGGTTGAGTTATGATTTGGGTTATATGGTTATGTTGTGAATCATTGACCGTTATGTTATTATCTATGTTGTAAATCTATGATGTTATTATCTATGTTGTAAAGCTGTGATGTTATTATCTATGTTGTAAATCTATGTTAATTGTTGGCTTATGTACAATCAATTCATAATGATGCTTCATATGCTAGTTTGGTTATGTTGTTGGAACTAATTCATATGTTAAAACTGTTAAAAGTCGGGGTGTATACGACTTGTGCAGGATCTATAATATGGCTATGCGGAATGTATGTGATAACTTAATCTATTCAATAGTTATGCGAATAAATATTCGCAAACAATATATATATCACAAATAACTATAAATGCAGTAAAGTAAAGTAAAGTAGAGTAACGACACCAGGATTTTTATACTGGTTCGGACCTCCAGTCCTACGTCCAGTCCCAAAGCTCCTCTTCGGCTTTTCACTAAACAACACCCTCGCTTCACCCGGAGGAACAGGTTCACAACTAATTGATTTATGGGCTACAAGTTTACCCACTTGATTTCACGGGCTACAAGCTTACCCACTTGATTTCACGGGCTAAAAGCTTACCCACAAGACGATTACAAGAGTTTGACCTTGAATGTGTTCTTTCTTCAACATTGATTAGTCAATGATTGAGTACAACCTTCCTATAATCTTATCCTCAAGTATATGAATTGAATGCGAAGATTTGAAGGAAGTTAGTTGCTTGTTGAATCAAAATATGAGAAATATTATCAAGGATTCAATAAGTAACTTGAATTTGGGAGCTTTTTAGAATGCAAGAGTATTTAGAAAGTAAGATCAGAAATCAGAGCAAGAATCGGTTATTTGGATGAATGAAAGATGATGTATTTATAGCAAATGAGAAGTTGTAATTATTAGTGAAAAGTTGCAATCAAAAGGAGTGATTTTTAATGAAGAGAAATGGATGCAACTTTTCAAGAAAGAAGATGACTCTTCATGAAATTCAAAAATAGGTTGACAGGAAAAATTAATAGGTTGACAGGTTTTTGACCGTTATTTCAAAAAGCTGTTGACCTGTTAATTTTAACAGGTTGGCCTGTTAAGTTTAAAAAGCTGTTGACCTGTTAATTTTAACAGGTTGACCTGTTAAGTTTAAAAAGCTGTTGACCTGTTAGTTTTAACAGGTTGACAGGATTTTGTCAATGTACATAAAAAATGAGTTTTCATGTATATTTTTGAAGAGAATAAGAAGTATGATTATTTGAGGATAGATTTTAACATAAATAACTCTAAAATAACCATCTTCTAACCTATAAAACATTGAATCTTCTTTATGTCGATCATGAAGCTCCTTCTTGTCATTAATCAAAATAAGCATTGAAACCGTTGACTCAACATTCTCCCCCTTTTTGATTGATGACAATATAGCTTGATATTTTAATCTTTATTGCTATCTCCCCCTGTATATAAGCTCTGTCTCCCTTTAAACATCTACATATCCATAATCTTAGCTCCATGTCATGATTTCCATTGATCTCTATTTTGTTGTTATCAATCGAAATTCTCGTGTCTCAACAATCTCCCCCTTTTTGATTGATGACAACACCTTGGATTTTCTCCCTTCGAATATAAAGCTCCCCCTGAATTTCTGCAACATTTGTTAGTAAATAATCTTACCTTTTGATTCCTGCATTAACAAGTGTTAGCACACATATACTTTTACCATATTAAGCACATATATTTTAAATAATATATGTAAAATATTTCTCCCCTTTGTCATAGATTAAAAAGAATAAATATCATAATAACCTCAATAATCGAGAGTAGTATAGCTTTAAAATAGTATAAGAAATGGTGTTTGAGTTTGGAATTTGAAACGACGTGTCTTTATAAAAAAAACAGTTTTCAGAGAGACCGGTCGACCTATAAAATCAAGGCGGTCGACCTAAAAAGTTTCGGGAGAAAATGAAAGAAATAGTACAAAGCGGTCGACCTAAATGTTCAACCGGTCAACCGATTTTCTTCCTGAAACAAAACCGGTTGACCTATATATTCATGTACCGGTCGACCTAAAAACTCTCTGGATTGTGGAAAAAAAAAAACCGGTCGACCTATATATTTGGACCGGTCGACCTAAAAACTCTCTGGATTGTGAAAAAACAAAACCGGCCGACCTATATTTTTGGACCGGTCGACCTAAAAACTCTCTGGTTTGAAAATCATCTATTTAGGTCGACAGCTTTTTATTTTAGGTCGACAGGATATGAATAAAACTGTTTTTTCGGCTATATTTTGAATGAAATCAATACTCAAATAATTTTTTATTATAATAAAAGAAAGTAAACACATGAAAAAGGAACTAAAAATATTATTAAACGGAATATAAAGAAATCTCCTTAGACCCAATATAATCATTTTTCTTGGTTCCCACGGAGAGTATTTCCCACTAGCGCCTTCATTTTTGTTGAAATTTTTATCCCATGAGTTCGGTGTTCTTGTTGATGATGATGGCATTTGCGTGGGCTCATGAACATTATTCTTGTTTGAACCACAGAAAAGTGAAGCTAGCTGTTCGAGATAAGTTAAGCGAGAAGAAGTTAATCTCTGCTCGTAGTACATCTCCCTTTGGAGATCGACTTGGTGTTTTTGATAGTGGTGTATCTCGTCAATCTTTTCTTTGGTTCGTGGGGAACAGAAAAGAGCCTTCTTGCATCGTTTCGATGTTGGAGTATTTCCAGGTGTACGAGAATTCTGATGAAAGCCAGGAGGGTGTTCCGGTGTCTTAGGGGAGTAGTGTTCTTCGGACTCGGAACTTGTTATGGTGATGTGTGATTTTCTTGCACATTCATCACAGATATGAGCCATGATAATACGTTATTTAATGGAGATTTGAGAGAAAAGTTGTCTGAGAGCACTCAAGAAAAATAAAATATAATCATATATATGGAAGGAATTTTCTATTTGGAGAAAGAAAACTGATGGTTCGTATTTGTTTAACCATAGAAAAATTCTCTTCTAAATATAGTAAAAAAAAATTGGTTTTTGAAAATAATGTACGAACTCTTGATATATTTTAAAAAGATTTTTACTCTTCGAGTTCTTTTCTTGAAACCAACCCTAGCTCTCTACGTAAGTCGACAAAACTTGATTCCAGTAGAGGCTTTGTAAATATATCAGCTAGTTGATTTTCCGTATTTACGTATTCGAGATTTATATTACCCTTTTCAATGTTTTCTCTCAGAAAATGATGTCGAATATCGATGTGTTTAGTACGAGAGTGGTTAACTGGGTTTTTGGATAAATTTATCGCACTCGTGTTATCACAATATATAATAGAATTCGATAAGTTTATACCGAAGTCTTTAAGTGTTTGTTGCATATATATAACTTGTGTACATGCTAGTGCTGCTGATATATATTCCGCTTCACACGTCGAAAGTGAAACACAATTTTGTTTCTTATTAAACCAAGAGACAAGTGATTTTCCAATAAAATGGCACGTACCACTTGTGCTCTTTCTATCCGTTCGTGATCCTCCGAAATCAGCATCACTATATGATACTAATTCAAATGTACATTCTTTTGGATAGAAAAGACCGAAATCTTTGGTATTATTAAGATAACGAATTATACGTTTCACTGCTCGTAAGTGTGATTCTTTAGGATTAGCTTGAAAACGTGCACATAAACAAACACTCATCATAATGTCAGGACGAGTAGCTGTTAAATATAATAGAGAACCTATCATACTACGATATAACTTCTGGTCAGCATTCTTTCCAAGTTCATCTTTTTCAAGATGTGTGGTCGTACTCATAGGAGTTGGTTTACCAGAGGTATTTTCTAGTCCGAAGCGTTTAACTAGATTTCCGCAATATTTTTCTTGATTGATAAATATACCATTTGAAAGCTGTTTGATTTGAAGACCGAGGAAATATGATAGTTCTCCCATATGTGACATTTCAAATTCTTTGGACATAATTTTTGCAAATTATTTGCAAAATTCATTGTTTGTTGAACCAAAGATAATGTCGTCTACATATATTTGGATAACTAATATATCTTTTTGAGAATGTTTAATGAATAAAGTCTGATCAACTTTTCCAATTTGAAATCCAGAATCTATGAGATAGCTTCTTAATCGTTCATACCAAGCACGAGGTGCTTGTTTCAATCCATATAAAGCTTTCTTAAGTTTATATACATGATTCGGATATTTCTCATGTATGAACAAAGGAGGTTGTTCGACATATACATTCTCTTTGATAAACCCATTTAAAAAGGCACTTTTGACATCCATTTCATAAAGTTTGAAATCATGATGACAAGCAAAGGATAGTAAGATGCGAATAGCTTCTAATCGAGCTACGGGAGCAAAGGTCTCTTCATAATCGATACCTTCTTCCTGATTATATCCTTGTGCTACCAATCTTGCTTTATTTCTAGTAATGTTCCCTTGTTCATCGGCCTTATTTTTATATACCCATATAGTTCTTATAACTGATTGATCAGTCGGCCTTGGAACAAGTTCCCATACATCATTGCGCTCGAACTGGTTTAGTTCTTCTTGCATGGCAATGATCCAGTATTCATCAGTAGCAGCTTCTTTAGGATTTTTAGGTTCGATATTTGAGATAAACACAACATGACCCATTTGATTAAGTTGATTCCTTGTTCTAATTTGTGATGTTACTTCTCCAATAATATTTTGAATTGGATGATCTCTTAGAATTCTCGGAGGAGATTTAAATCTTGGTGGAGAAGGTATTACATCAGTTTGAGGGTTATCATCAACTATTTCTGAGTCAGAGTCATTATTTGTGATGATAGGATTATCAAAGACTATGGTTTCTTCGTCATCTGATATTATATGAGATGGTTTAAAGAATTCATCAAAAGAAACATGAAGTGATTCTTCAATAGTTTTGGTTCTCTTATTGTATATACGATAAGCCTTGCTTTGATCCGAATAGCCAATAAAGATTCCTTCATCAACTTTTGAATCAAATTTACCAAGATGATCTTTTGTGTTTAAAATAAAACACTTTGAACCAAAAACTTTGAAGTATGAAATATTTGGCTTTCTTTCATTAAATAATTCATAAGGTGTATTTTTAGTAAGAGGTCGAATGGATACACGATTCAAAACATAACATGCAGTTGCTACAGCTTCTACCCAAAAATGTTTTGGTAAAGTATTTCCATTTAATAATGTCCTTGCACATTCTTGTAATGTCCGATTTTTCCATTCTACAACTCCATTTTGTTGTGGAGTTCGAGGAAACGAAAAATTATGATTAATACCTTTCTTTGTACAAAAATGTTCAAATTCATTATTTTCGAATTCTCCGCCATGATCACTTCTTATATTCTTAACCTTAAGTCCTTTTGACTTTTGAATTTTCTTGATGAAGGATTTGAACTGAGTAAACGTGTCACTTTTATTTTTCAAGAAAATCACCCATGTATAACGAGAATAGTCATCAACAATTACAAACACATATCGACTATGATTTATGGATGGTATTTGAGTAGGTCCAAATAGATCCATATGCAATAACTCAAGTGGTTGTAATGTTGATATTACCTTCTTAGATTTAAATGATGATTTTGTCAATTTCCCTACTTGGCATGCATCACAAAGATTTTCAACTTTAAATCTAAGTTTGGGTAAACCTTTTACTAGTTCATTTTTGGCTAACTTGTCAATAGTTCTGAAGTTTATATGACAGAAACGTTTGTGCCATAGCCATGGATCATTATCATTTGCTACAAGACACATATCTGAATTATGATTGATATTCATATTCAGAATATAGATGTTTCTATCTCTATGTCCTTCAAAAGCTATATTTTGATCTTTATCTAAAATACTACATTTATTATCCGAAAAAGAAATGGTAAAACCTTTGTCGCACAATTGACTAATACTTAATAAATTATGTTTCAAATTCTTAACTAACATGACATTTGTAATAAGAGGTAAGTTAGATGTACCAAAATTGCTCACATCGCCTCTGCCGATGATATAGCCTTTTGAATTATCTCCAAAAGTGACTGAACCACCATCCGAATACGTGATATTTGTTAATAGGCTCTTGTCTCCAGTCATATGCTTTGAACAACCACTGTCCAGTATCCACTTTCCTCTTTTCTTAAGTGGGACCTGCAAAAAATAAAGTTAAGTCCATGGTACCCACTTTTTATAGGGTCCTAAGAGTTAGGTCTTAGGAGTCCAAACCCATACGGGTCCGATATCTCCTTTATACAAATAATTTGGATTATGATGCACAGTACTCAAATTTTTTTGAATATACTTGTTCCTAATCAAATTGTTATTTGTTTTAGGAATCCATATTTTTATAGTTTTGACATTCTTCTTTTGAAATTTCACAATCGGTTTTGGTTTGGAATATAATAAACTAAGATTTTTCTTAGCTTCAGTTTCTTGTACTACCTTATTTTTCCTTTTTCTTTTGCCAAGATGTTTCTTGATAACTTGCTTCTTATACCCCAACCCTTGCTTATTTGTAGCTGATTGTGAACTCTCAATAATTTTTGTCAAATTTTTTCGACCTTTGTTAAAGTTAGAAACATTTTTAGTAATATTATCTAACTTTGTCTGTAAACTAGCTTTTTCAAGATCTAGAGATTTAACTTTTTCTTTAAGCTCATGATTCTCAGTAGTAAGAGTATCATTCTTTTCTTTTTGAACTTCAATTTCTTGAGTCAAAAGAGATAGTTGAGAGTCAATATTTGATGATGATTTTTGAGGCTTTCCAAGTTCTTCTTCTAATATTTTCTTTTCATCTTTTAACATATCTCGTTCAAATTCTACTCTACTTAAATCAGCTTGAGCTTGTTTGCACTGTCGTTTCATATCTTTAAATATATATATATCAACTCAGCATTTATATCAAGAACTTCTTCAAAAGAAGGAATTTGTACCTCATCTTCTTTAGCCATAAAGCATATATTTGCTTGTTCATTATCTGAGTCGCTTTCACTTTCGGATGAAGATGAATCTGAATCATCCCAAGTTACTGAGAATGCCCGTTTCTTTGACTTGTCCTTTTTGTGTTTGAACTTGTCATTTTCTGTCTTCTTCTTTTGTTCTGGACAATCATTTTGCATATGTCCCTTCTTATGACAGTTAAAGCATTCTACATTCGATGATGACGGTCTGTTTGATCTGAACTTCTTTCTGTTGTATCTACTAGCTTTTCGTTGCTTTAAGAATTTTTTGAATCCTTTTGCAATGAATGCTAGATCCTCATCTTCAGAATCTGAGATGTCTTCATCAACATGAAAAGCTACATTTTTCTTTTCTTCTTTTTGTTCTTTTCGAGCCTGCAAGTTAGCTTCATAGGACATAAGATTTCCTATCAATTCATCTGGCTTCATGGTGGAAAGATCATTAGCTTCTTCTATGGCTAATACTTTTCCTTCCCATTCATTAGTCAGTGAATGTAGGACTGTTGAAACTACATCGAAGTCAGAATATTTTAGTCCTAACCCGATAAGAGCATGATGAATAGTTTGAAACCTTGAATACATCTCATTGATTGTTTCATTTGGCTTCATTTTGAAATTTTGAAATTGACTTTTTAACAAAACTATTTTTGCTTGTTTAACCTTGTTAGTACCTTCATGAGTGGTCTTTAGTGTTTGCCAAATTTGATAGGCAGTGGTATAGATACTAACACGGTTATACTCATTTTGGTCTAATGCACAAAACAACATATTCATTGCTTTTGCATTTACAGTAGCTGCTATTTTCTCAGCAGGAGTCCATTCTGCATACTCAGTAGTTGGATTTATTATCTCTTTCTGAGTAGCATTCCAAGCATCATAGCTAGTTGATTGCATATAAAAAGTCATACGTGTTGCCCAATAACTATAGTTTAGGCCATTAAAGAAAGGAGGTCTTTGTGTCGATTGACCTTCTGTGTAAGTGGTGTTGCTAGTGCTAGCGTTATTTGCCATATTACTAGAATATATCAAATAAATGTGTTACGATTATGAGATGACCAAGCTCTGATACCAATTGTTAAAAGTCGGGGTGTATACGACTTGTGCAGGATCTATAATATGGCTATGCGGAATGTATGTGATAACTTAAGCTATTCAATAGTTATGCGAATAAATATTCGCAAATAATATATATATCACAAATAACTATAAATGCAGTAAAGTAAAGTAAAGTAGAGTAACGACACTAGGATTTTTATACTGGTTCGGACCTCCAGTCCTACGTCCAGTCCTGAAGCTCCTCTTCGGTTTTTCACTAAACAACACCCTCGCTTCACCCGGAGGAACAGGTTCACAACTACTTGATTTACGGGCTACAAGTTTACCCACTTGATTTCACGGGCTACAAGCTTACCCACTTGATTTCACGGGCTACAAGTTTACCCACTTGATTTCACGGGCTACAAGCTTACCCACAAGACGATTACAAGAGTTTGACCTTGAATGTGTTCTTTCTTCAACACTGATTAGTCAATGATTGAGTACAACCTTCCTATAATCTTATCCTCAAGTATATGAATTGAATGCGAAGATTTGAAGGAAGTTAGTTGCTTGTTGAATCAAAATATGAGAAATATTATCAAGGATTCAATAAGTAACTTGAATTTGGGAGCTTTTTAGAATGCAAGAGTATTTAGAAAGTAAGATCAGAAATCAGAGCAAGAATCGGTTATTTGGATGAATGAAAGATGATGTATTTATAGAAAATGAGAAGTTGTAATTATTAGTGAAAAGTTGCAATCAAAAGGAGTGATTTTTAATGAAGAGAAATGGATGCAACTTTTCAAGAAAGAAGATGACTCTTCATGAAATTCAAAAATAGGTTGACAGGTTTTTGACCGTTATTTCAAAAAGCTGTTGACCTGTTAATTTTAACAGGTTGACCTGTTAAGTTTAAAAAGCTGTTGACCTGTTAATTTTAACAGGTTGACCTGTTAAGTTTAAAAAGCTGTTGACCTGTTAGTTTTAACAGGTTGACAGGATTTTGTCAATGTACATAAAAAAATGAGTTTTCATGTATATTTTTGAAGAGAATAAGAAGTATGATTATTTGAGGATAGATTTTAACATAAATAACTCTAAAATAACCATCTTCTAACCTATAAAACATTGAATCTTCTTTTTTTTGATCATGAAGCTCCTTCTTGTCATTAATCAAAATAAGCATTGAAACCGTTGACTCAACAAAAACATATGTATGTATGCAAGTTTAGATGTTAATTTAAATATGAATCATATGCAAGTTAGTGAGAATCATATACAACCTTACATGTTTCATGACATCTATTTTATGTAAGCTTGGATCTAAAGTTTAGGCTAAGTCATGTGTGAGTTATATGCTAGTATACAAAATTATGTATGTTAGTTTACATGTAGATCTTAATTTACGTGTTTTAGATGCAAGTTTACACCATAGTTTATGTTGCATAAATTACATATGCAAGTGTATATATGTTAGAGTATGAATCATGTAAAGTTTGTAGCTATTGCCTATGCAAGTTTACACCTTATGATTAGATCTATGACATCCATAGTTTATGCAAGTTTGTGACTTTGGCCTATGTAAGTTTGAGACGAAAAACCTTATTCACACATGCAAGTTCACCCTTATGTTTAGATCTAGTTTTTATTCTATGCATGTTGTGATGTTTTCTCTTTATTCCATAAGTTAAACTATTCGAGTCTAACGTATATTTCACGTTAAAAGAACGAACGTACAACGTGAGGGCAATGGGATAATATTAAAAGATTTAATATTGATAATTGGCATAAATGCCTTAAATGTGATGTTAATTGGTATAATTTTATATACCATAAATAGATGGACATAATTAGGGTGTTAATTATGGATATAGTTAAATTTGTAATTGATTGACAATTCAAATTAGGGATATTAATCCAATTTGGGGTTAAATGAAATATGTAATAATAAACTGCCTATGACACGAGGTTAGACTCGTTTGTGGTGTAAGACTGCCTGGACCCGCCCGGCAAATCCAGCTGCCACAAATTCCTATCTAATGTGGGAGGTCTTAGGCATAAATTAAATGCGTAACAGTTGTAAAGACACGAGGTTAGGCTCGTTTGTGGTGTAAGACTGCCCGGACCCGCCCGGTAAATCCAGCTGCTACAAATGCCAGTCCAATGTGGGAGGTCTTTACAAGGTTACGGTCTTAATGAATTGAGAAACACTTAACTAGATAAACATGTAGTAGGACATGAGGGGGTTAAGTGGGTGCCTTGGGTGGCATGTGGAATTTAGTGGGTGCCTTAGGTGGCATTTCAAATATGATTAGATGCACTTAACCAAGATTGAAACATGTAAGAAGACATGAATAAGAATGGGGTTAAGTGGGAAAAACCTTAGAGGGGACCAAGCATAGGTGGAAAGCTTGTGTCATGCATGAGGGACCTTTTCAAACCAGTAACCCATTAAGTATCTTTGTGGGCTCGACCCAAGTCGAGGACGGGACACGCGTACTGGATTTGATTATAAGAGGTCAAAACGGATCAGCAGTGGCAACGCAAGTCCAACGGGTTCATATGCGTGTGCGGGCCCGAGCTGGTAGGTAAGACGTTGTTGCATCGTATAGGTATAAGCCGTGCATTTTTGGTTGTATCGGGTTGCCACTTTGGAGAGTGATACACCCCACTGTGGTGCTAGCACAGGTATCTACGAGTTAGGGAGCCGATCGAATGGGGGTAGTGGGTACACCTAGTGGAGATAGGGGAAGATGACACCTATGAAGGTAGCTAGGGGTACACGAATCTACCATTAGCAGTATTAAGTTCTGTAGGCGGGATCAACCTTTAGAGTGACTAGTGATGGTGCAGTGTAGTAATTATCCTATAGTGATTAGGGGCGCCTTTAACGTTATCTTTGTTCATCTTATTTTTTTGTTTGCTCTGTCATACCCAATTGTTCATAGTCATTTCCTTATTTTCCAGCTTATGCCTTATCCTAGTTATTTTGATAATTATATTGTTAAAGTTATCGCACTCGCCACACTTTATGTCTGACCCCCTTTTCTTCCTTTCCCCCACCCTCAGGTTTGCAAGGAGGGAATACTACAGCTTAGTGCCAATTTCTTCCAGTTGCTTGAAGAGAGTAGATGTACCACTTTGGACTCTTTCATCTTGATGGCTTTGCTTATGCTTAGTGGGGATTTATGCATTTATGTTATTTAAGTATCTGCTTCTTTATGTACTTTGATGTTTTTGGAAAAGACTATTGATCCTGTTGTAATGGTTTTGGAGACTACTTATGTACACTCGTTTTGAGTTATGATACAATAAAATAAGTTTTGACTTCCGCTGTGTTGTTTTATTTATTTATTCTTGTAATTTATCTATTCTATACAACAATAACGCTTCATGGACATTGATGCATTCCCTTTGTGAGCGACATTAATGGACATGGGGTGTTACACGTGGTATCAGAGCTATGGTTAGAACAGATAAAAAGTTTTGAAAAGTGTTTTCAAAAGTATTATTTTCCTATAAAGTATTTTCAAAAATTTGTTTTAAAGAAGCTATTTTCAAGGAAAGTTTACTTTAAAGAGCATAATCCCCGCAAGCCATACATCTCTCTCTTTCGGTTCGCTTGTTTTAAAACTCTTTTTTTTTCTTTTCATCATGTCTGGAGCATCTGAGATACCAGAGGGTGTTCATGTACCCGGTTGGTTTCGTCAATATCTCAAGGCTAGGGCCGCTACCGCGGGTCCGGCCAACGTTCCTCCTCCTCCTCCCCCAGCTCCAGTCATTCCTCCGCATGGAGATACTTTCTCCAAGATATGTAAAGACTTTTGTTCGATGGGTGGAAAATCTTTTAGTGGGACTGAAACGTTCATTAAAGCTAAAAATTGGTTGAAAGAAGTGGAGGATCTGTTTGGTATTTTCAATTTGGACGATTGTAAGAAGGTCCAATTGGCTGCTTGGTTGATGAAGGACGAAGCTTCGTTTTGGTGGGAGGTCACTAATGGGGAGCGTCCAGTTGGTACATGGCCAGATTTCAGGCATAGGTTTGAGGCAAAGTTTCTCTCATGGGCTGAAGAGAATTTACATATGGAAAGATTTTTGGCGTTAAAGCAAGGGAATCAGTCAGTAAAAGAATAGGAATCTGTCAGTAAAAGAATACGTCAACAAGTTCAATCAGTTAGCAAGATTTGGCTTGGACTTGGTAAATACACCCGAAAATAAGGCCCTGAGATTTGTTAAGGGTTTGAACGAGCCACTGCATGGGTTAGCTATGACCCACATCCCTATGGGGGCCACCTTTGAGAGACTGGTTGACATGGCGCTTATGCATGAAGAGGAGAAGGGCGCCAATGCTAATAAGGCACCCGAGAAGAAAGGGGATCAAAAGAAACCACAGCAGCAACAACAAAACATGAATGGTGGTAAAGGCAATAATTGCAAAGGAAAGAAGAAATGCTTTAATTATGGTACACCAGGTCATCTGAGTAAAGACTGTAGGAAAAAGAAGAAGACTGGCTGTTTCCACTGTGGAGAGGTAGGTCATCTAGTTAAGGACTGCCCAAGGAAACAGGGACAAGGGCAAAGAACTTCTGGAGGACAGCTTCAGGCCCTCATGGCACCGGGGCAGGCAAGGGAGCAGGTCCAGGCTCTCACGGACCCACCGCTACAAGAATGTGGTAGAAACATTTCCGTTGAGAGTTTAGTTTTTCTGTTTGATCATCCTGTCCATACTTTATTCGATTCTGGCGCATCACATTCGTTTATCTCTACATAATTAGTTGAAACACTGCACTTAAATACTAGTCTTGTTGTGGATCCCATTGTAGTCTCAAATCCTATTGGTGGGTCGGCTCATTTATCCATGGTTTGTAGGGATTTGAGATTGTCTATCTTAGGCGTTGGTTTTGAATGTAATGCCTTTGTGCTTGGTTTCATGGGCTATGGGTTGATTCTAGGGATGGATTGGCTAGCTAGATATGGTTCCATCCTAGATTGTGAACGAAGGGTAGTAAAGTTGTTGACTCGTAGTGGAAAGTCCCTTGATATTTCTTGTGACCCTAGCGGATCAGTGATGCTTAGTTATCTTGAGTCACTTGACGCATCCAATGATGATTTACATTCTGTTTGTATAGTTCATGAATATGTTGACGTCTTCGATGAGGTGAGGGGTCTACCCCCAAAACGTGAGATAGACTTTCGTATTTATCTTGTATACAATGCAAAACTAGTATCTCTGCCAGTGCGCCACATGGCTCCTCGTGAGAGGAGGGAGCTCAATAAGCAAGTAGGGGAGTTGCTTGAGAAGGGGTTCATAAGACGTAGTATATCGGAGTGGGGTGCTCCATTAGTATTTGCCACAAAGGCGGATGGGTCCCTTAGACTTTGTGTGGACTATAGAGAACTTAATAAACTCACTAAGAAGAATAGGCACCCACTGCCGAGGATTTACGATCTCTTCGATCAGTTAGTTGGCGCCTCAGTGTTTTCGCAGTTGGACTTAGCCACTGGTTTCCATTAGTTGAGAGTTGGTGAGGATAACATAGACAAAACCGCCTTTAGGACTCCGGACGTTTTCTATGAGTGGCTTGTAATGCCCTTCGGTTTGACGAACGCCCCCACATACTTTGTTGACTTGATGAGTAGGGTGTTTAGGGAGTACCTTAATAAGTTCGAGGTGGTTTTTGTGGATGACAACTTGATCTTTTCTAAGAGCCAGGAAGAGCACGCCCTACATCTTAGGGAAGTATTGGAGACCCTTCGAGCGCATAACCTTAAAGCTAAATTTTCTAAATGTCAACTTTGGAGGAAGAAAGTGCGATTCTTAGGGCACGTGGTTTCCAAAGAAGGGATAGTTGTGGATCCCGTGAAGGTGGTGGCCATCCAAGATTGGAAGGTCCCTAAAAATACTACCGAGGTGAGGAGTTTTTTGGGGTTGAATGGCTACTATAGGAAGTTTATCAAGGACTTTGCAAAGATATCAGCCCCATTGACACGCTTGACGAAGAAGAACCTAGTTTTCACGTGGGACGTAGATTGTGATGATGCGTTCCAACGTTTAAAGAGAGCTTTGACCACAACCCTAGTCTTAGTGTTGCCAGATGGGAGTAAGCCATTTACCATTTATACCGATGCTTGTGGGACATGACTAGGCACAGTCTTAATGCAAGAGGGAAGGGTAATAGCCTATGGAGGAAGGCAGTTGAGAGTGCATGAGAGAAATTACCCTACACATGACCTAGAGTTGGCCGCTATTGTTTTCGTGCTTAAGTCTTGGCGCCATTATCTTCTTGGCGAGAAATTCGAATTATTCACAGAGCACAAATCGCTGAAATACTTGTTCTCTCAGAAGGACTTGAACTTAAGGCAACAAAGGTGGATGGAATTCTTAGCGTCCTATGATTTCGAGATAGTATATACCCCTGGCAAGGGTAACGTGGTGGCAGACGCCTTAAGTAGGAAAAAGATTGTCCTTGAATCCATTGTTTGTTGAGCGGCGAAGATTAGAGTTCATCTCTATGTTTGACTTAAGACATTCCATTGACTTTGTACCCGGTTTGCTAGTATCCTTAGAGGTCAGACCTACGCTTTTGGGACTGATTGGTGAGGCACAGGGAGATGACCCACAGTTGGTTGAGTTGGTAGAGAAACTCATAAGAGGGGAGTCCTCGAGCCATCTCAGTAGGTATACCCTAGATGATAAGGGTTGGTTACATAGGGACGGTAGACTTTGTGTACCACGAGACGAGAACTTGAGGAAGACCATTCTTGATGATGCACATCGTTCGAAGATGACCATTCATCCCGGAAGGGACAAGATGTACATGGACATGAGACGAGTTTACTTTTGGGCTGGAATGAAGAAGGACGTGGCTGAATCTGTCGCTAGATGCTTGGTGTGCCAACAAGTAAAAGCAGAGCAAAAGAAGCCCGGTGGGTTGCTTCACTCATTGGAAATCGCACAATGGAAGTGGGAGAGTGTCTCGATGGACTTTGTTGATGGGTTACCGAGATCGAGGAAGGATAATACAGGGATTTGGGTTGTGATAGAAAGACTTACTAAGAGTGCCCATTTCATTCCCGTGAAGAGTAAGAGGACTGCTCCATGGTTAGCCTTCGTATACATTCGAGAGATAGTTCATTTTCACGGTGTTCCTTCTAGAATAGTGAGCGATTGCGATCCTATATTTACTAGTGAATTTTGGAAGAGCTTGCAAGAGCGGTAGGGACTCAGTTATGTTTGAGCACCGCATATCATCCTCAGATGGATGGCCAGACCGAGAGGGTGAATCGTATTCTAAAGGACCTTTTGAGGCTGTGTGTTTTAGATTTCAGAGGTACATGGGAGGAGCATCTTCCCTTGGTGGAGTTCGCATATAATAATAGTTTGCAGTCTAGCATTGGCATGGCACCTTTCGAGGCTCTTTATGGAAGGCCTTGTCGTTCACCTACATGTTGGTGAGAGTCTACGGATAAGATCTTACTTGGGCCCGATATGATTAGAGAGACTTCGGAAAAAATCGATTTGATTCAAAGGAGGATGAAGACGGCGCAAGATAGGCCGAAATCGTATGTGGACAAGAGGAGGACAGATCTTGAATTTGATATTGGGGACATGGTCTTTATCAAGGTATCTCCATTACAGAATGTTGTTCGCTTTGGGTCCGTTGGGAAGTTAGCACCAAGGTTCGTAGTGCCGTTTCCTATTAAGGAGAGGATTGGACAGATGGCGTATAGAGTGGAGTTGCCCGAGAGACTTAGCGGTGTACACGACGTATTCCATGTATCACATTTGAGGAAGTGCTTGCACGAGACCACGGAAGTGGTAGAGCCGAGCTTGCTTAGAGAGGTGGAGATAGAGCATGATGCGACGAGCTCCTACATGCATTCTTGGGTCGGAGATTAAGAAGTTGAGGAATCGAGAGATCAAGCTAGTCAAAGTGCAATGGGGAGATGATGAGATCAACGATACATGGGAGATGGAAGAGAAGATGCGTTCATTGTACCCTTTTCTTTTCGAGGGTATGTCTTTTAATTTCTCCTTATCACTTAGCTTGTACTTATTCTATCTTTAGTATGTCCTCTCGCTAGTATCTTTGACCTTTAGATAGGGTAGTCCTATGGTTGAAACATGTGTTTGAGACATGTTATGTATGGTGGATGCATGTGGATGCAAGTGTTTGCTAGTGGTTGCTCGTGGATACATATACACACACTTTAGGCACTAGATCGCTCAGTCACTTTCATATTACATATTGCATATAAATGGATGTATTTAGTAAAATGAATGTACATTGAATGTGTGTATCATATGGATGTTGCATTTGAATGAATGGTTGTGCACACATGTAGTAATGATATGTATAGGGTTCCTTGCATACATGATGGATACATGACACTATCATTATTTGCATTAAGGAGGTCGACTGAATCAGTAGACCGCCTAATTTTGCATTAGTATACGGACATATACACACACTATGCATGTGTACATGAAAAGAATTAGAAATCTTTTAAGGACCATGGTTTCTAGTGGTTTATGGATTAGTAGATGGATGATTGGATGGTAGGACACGTTCTTCTTGACTTAGAGATTTCGAGGACGAAATCCTTTAAGTAGGGGAGAATGTAACACCCCGAATTTTGAATAATTGAACTAACTAAATTTAATAACACTTAATTTTTAAAAGAGGAATGAAGGGAAACGGGTTGCACCATTGCGTTCGCCTTGGAATTCTGCATGGAATAGAGTCCAAGTTTTCGAAAAACGGAGTCCGGACGAAGGAGATATGGCCCTCGGAATATAAGATATATATATATATATATATATATATATATTGAGCAGGCCGACCAGGGAGGTCGACCTCCTATGGGGGGAGGTCGACCATAGTGTCGACCTGGGTACTCCCAGGTCGACCAAGGGTCAACCTCCCCCTTGGGGGTTCGAAACTGGTTCAGCCAGGTTGCTGGATGGTGCGATTTTTGGGTCTAAGATGATTTTTGATGGTCCAGATCAGTTCTAGGGTTAATCCTAAGGCCTAAATAACTTCCTACACCTATATATAAACCCTAAGACCTAACCCTAATTCATAAATATTATATATGACGCCATTATGCTGACAAACTCTCTCTAAAACCCTAGTCGCCGCCTCTAAATCAAATCTCCAGTATTCAACTTTAACTCAAATCTAAACAACAACGAATTTGTCTTCTTCAAAGGAGTGCTAAATCAATTTCAGAACTCAGATTTCAGAACTCAAGACCTTCTTTGAGTTGTGAGTTCGATTTCTTTAATAAGATAATTAACAATTTAATTAGGTTGAGTTATGATTTGGGTTATATGGTTATGTTGTGAATCATTGACCGTTATGTTATTATCTATGTTGTAAATCTATGATGTTATTATCTATGTTGTAAAGCTGTGATGTTATTATCTATGTTGTAAATCTATGTTAGTTGTTGGCTTATGTACAATCAATTCATAATGATGCTTCATATGCTAGTTTGGTTATGTTGTTGGAACTAATTCATATGTTAAATCATATGTATGTATGCAAGTTTAGATGTTAATTTAAATATGAATCATATGCAAGTTAGTGAGAATCATATACAACCTTACATGTTTCATGACATCTATTTTATGTAAGCTTGGATCAAAAGTTTAGGCTAAGGCATGTGTGAGTTATATGCTAGTATACAAAATTCTATATGCTAGTTTACATGTAGATCTCAATTTACATGTTTTAGATGCAAGTTTACAGCATTGTTTATGTTGCATAAATTACATATGCAAGTATATATATGTTGGAGTATGAATCATGTAAAGTTTGTAGCTATTGCCTATGCAAGTTTACACCTTATGATTAGATCTATGACATCCATAATTTATGCAAGTTTGTGACATTGGCTTATGTAAGTTTTAGATGAAAAACCTTATTCACACATGCAAGTTCACCCTTATGTTTAGATCTAGTTTTTATTCTATGCATGTTGTGATGTTTTCTCTTTATTCCATAAGTTAGACTATTCGAGTCTAACGTATATTTCACGTTAAAGTAAAGAATCTACAACGTGGGGCAATGGGATAATATTAAATGATTTGATATTGAGAATTGGCATAAATGCCTTAAATGTGATTTTAATTGGTATAATTTTATATACCATAAATAGATGGACATAATTAAGGTGCTAATTATGGATATAGTTAAATTTGTAATTGATTGACAATTCAATTTAGGGATATTAATCCAATTTGGGGTTAAATGAAATATGTAATAATAAACAGCGTAAGACACGAGGTTAGACTCGTTTGTGGTGTAAGACTGCCCGGACCCGCCCGACCAATCCAGCTGCCACAAATGCCAGTCTAATGTGGGAGGTCTTAGGCATAAATTAAATGCGTAACAGTTGTAAAGACACGAGGTTAGGCTCGTTTGTGGTGTAAGACTGCCCAGACCCGCTCGGCAAATCCAGTTGCCACAAATGCCAGTCTAATGTGGGAGGTCTTTACAAGGTTACAGTCTTAATAAATTAAGAAACACTTTACCAGATAAACATGTAGTGGGACATGAGGGGGTTAAGTGGGTGCCTTGGGTGGCATTTGAAATACGATTAGATGCACTTAACCAAGATTGAAACGTGTAAGAAGACATGAATAAGAATGGGGTTAAGTGGGAAAAACCTAAGAGGGGACCAAGCATAGGTGGAAAGCTTGTGTCATGCATGGGGGCCCTTTTCAAACCAGTAACCCATTAAGTATCTTTGTGGGCTCGACCCAAGTCGAGGACGGGACACGCGTACTGGATTTGATTGTAAGAGGTCAAAACGGGTCAGCGATGGCAACGCAAGTCCAACGGGTTCATATGCGTGTGTAGGCCCGGGCTGGTAGGTAAGACGTTGTTGCATCGTGTAGATATAAGCCGTGCATTTTTGGTTGTATTGGGCTACCACTTTGGGGAGTGATACACCCCACTGTGGGGCCAACACGGGTATCTACGAGTTAGGGAGCCGATCGAATGGGGGTAGTGGGTACACCTAGTGGAGATAGGGGCAGACGGCACCTATGAAGGTAGCTAGGGGTACACGAAACTACCATTAGTAGTATTAAGTTCTGTAGGCGGGATCAACCTTTAGAGTGACTAGTGGTGGTGCAGTGTAGTAATTATCCTATAGTGATTAGGGGCGCCTTTAACGTTATCTTTGTTCGTCTTATTTCCTTGTTTCCTCTGTCATACCCAATTGTTCATAGTCATTTCCTTATTTTTCAGCTTATGCCTTATCCTAGTTATTTTGATAATTATATTGTTAAAGTTATCGCACTCGCCACACTTTATGTTTGACCCCCTTTTCTTTCCACCTCTTTTCTTCCTTCCCCCCCAGGTTTGCAAGGAAGGAATACTACAGCTTAGTGCTGATTTCTTCCAGTTGCTTGAAGAGAGTAGATCTACCGCTTTGGACTCTTTCATCTTTATGGCTTTGCTTATGCTTAGTGGGGATTTATGCATTTATGTTATTTAAGTATTTGCTTCTTTGTGTACTTTGAAGTTTTTGGAAAAGACTGTTGATCCTGTTGTATTGGTTTTGGAGACTACTTACGTAAACTCGTTTTGTGTTATGATGCAACAAAATAAGTTTTGACTTCCGCTGTGTTGTTTTATTTATTTATTCTTGTAATTTATCTGTTCTATATAACAATAACGCTTCATGGACGTTGATGCATTCCCTTTGTGAGTGACATTAATAGACATGGCGTGTTATAAGATTTTACCCTGCACAGTTTGTTCAGCCCAAATAAGTTCTAACTGATTTTAACTTCAGAGAAAACAATAAGCGGTTAGCAAGAAAAAAAGAAAAAGGGCTTTTTTTATCTTATATACTCGTCGTAATAAGCAGGTGGCAGTAAGATATAATGTTGCAAACCTTTTTCTGAATGCAATAATCGAGATCAGTCCAATACCGCTCATCGACAACCCTTTTCTGCTTCAAATTGGGAACCATGGCTGAAATCGAGGAAGTCACAACCACCCTTTTGGCCTTTTACATCCTTGCCGCCACCAACACGATAATAGTCCCAGACACAGCGGGACCAACCACCTTATTATCCTCAACCTCCTCCAGCGTGCACAGGCTCGTGACGTGGAATACCCTTGTTGTTCACCCTTCGGCTGCAGCGGCGATGGCCTCGGCGTCAAGGAGATCGGTTGGGAAGAGACGGATACGACAAGGGGAGGCGTTGGGGAGGATGAGCAGGTGAGATGGAGACGTGGAAGGGTGGTCTTTGAATCGTGATGGGAACGACCATGGTGAAGAAAATAAAACGAGATTTAAACAAAAGGAAGGATAATAAAAAAACAAAGCGAAAGGAATCTAGAAATTTCGGGGGATTTAGATTATTGGGTGTAGGAGGGTGAAAGCGGAAAATGAAATTTTCGAGGGAAAGGGGGCACGAATATACAGCTACGAACTAAAAAGTATTTAGATTTGTAGTGGTTGAACCGTAATAAACTAGTACGCAAATGCTAAGACGACCAGAAACGTGCAAGTAAAAAAACGCGGTTGCTGCTCAAGCCGCTGGATTCTTTTGTAGCCGTGAATATCTGCCGTACATTTCAACAATCGGTGAATTTAATCGCATTTTTTCGGTCGTTGTAGCATTACTCAAACTGTCCGAAGTTGTAAACCTTTTTGGTAAATTACCGAATAAGATTATTAAAAATAAATATCAATTTATAATAATTAAATTTTATTATCAATTAATAATAATATTAAATTGTAATCTTAATTATTATGTAATCATGAATGGTTAATTACTTAGTAATTATTATGAATATTTTATTAATTATTAAATATTATGAATACTTTGTTAACTATTTAAAAATTTGTTGTTAATTAGATTTATTTATTGTAACAACCCGCATTTTCAGAACCAATTTAAAATTCTAATTTAAGTTATTTTAAGGAATTTGTGAATATAAATTGGTTATTTCTTCTAAGTAAAATTTAGAATAATTTTGAAATTAGTTTTTATATTTTATTTGACTTAAAACAAACTCAGTAAAATTATTAAATTGATTTATAAGCTTTGTTTTGAAAATTTTAAAAATTCGATTTTTAAAATTATCGCATAGCCCTTAAAAAGTGAAATTTTGCTAGGAAGCTCAGAATTCGACCAAGTAAATTTTTATGTATTCATAATGACAAATCATTGTTGAGTTCCAAAATGCGCGTTGAATGGAGTCAATATGCGGCCGTGAGAGGCAAAACCATTTGTTCAAAAACAGGCAATCAGTTTACAAAGGAACATTGTTGACACGATCTCGGAATTCGATTCCACTTTTTTTCTGCATTCGTATCGTCAAATAATGGTTAAATCCAAAAGGGCATAAGTTTTGGAGTTAGCGTTTGGGCATAAAAGAAGAAAAGGTAAGCTAAAATCACAATTTTGAAGCTAATTTGAGCAGTTTTACAAAAGAACATTATTGAAACGACCTCGAAATTCAACGGAACTTTTTTATTGAATCCGTAGCATCGAATAATAGTAAGATTCCAAGTTCCATGATTTTAATAGTTAGTATGTGATCGTAATTGATTTTACAGTGTAAAAACAGTAAATATTCTGACTTTAAAAATTCGCTATTCATGCATACTGACTCGGAATTCGACGAGACCAGTTTCGTTGGATCCGTAATGTCAAAGAATGGTTGCATGTCAATTTTCATTGAAAATGGTATCCATAGGTGACCACACGAATTTTTAAACTATGAAAACGGACCAAATTAAGTATAATTAAATATATAAGGCGGTGAAAAGAATATAACTGAATAAATTAAACATACAAGGGGGTAAAAGAAATTTTTTCTCCACTATAAAATATCCTAAACTCCTCCCTAACCCTAACGCAAAACCTCATTCTCATTCTCCTTCTTCTTTTCAATGGCAGCAGCCTTTCTTCCTCCTTCTTCTCCTCTCTCCCTTCATCTTTCCCTCTTTCAATTAGCAAACCCTAGGGCCCAAATCACCACCGCCTGCCACTAGGGGACCCACCGCCGCATCACCACCCTCCACCCAGGCCTGACCGCCGCCTGCGCCACCACCCCATCCACCACCAGCCCGGCCATGGCCTTTTTGCACAAAAAATCTCCTCTTTTTCAAAAGTCCCGTTTTTGCAAAAAAATCCGTTTTCTTCTTTAGCCAATATCTTCCAATCCGTACATTTATGGCCGAAACTCCTAAACGGCAAAGTTGTGGAGCGCGATTTTCTCTTCGATTTGGATATATGGAAGTCGAATTTTGGAGTTCGGAGCTTCTCGGAAAATGCGATAGAAGACGCAAAATCTGCTGTTGTTTTTCTCGATTTCCGGTGAATTGAAGTGTTTTCGGAAGAAAATCCACTAGATGAAAGTTGCTCAGAATGGCGTGTTTATGCTAGAAAAAGAGTTTGGTGAAGATTGGAGTTCATTTGTAGAAGTTAGAGCCAAAACGGTGAAATCGAGTGCGAAAAGCGACAAAATGGCGAGCGCGACGAAAATCAAAGATTGACGGAGTGAAAACCAAGGTGAGAACCCCTTCTCACTCAAATTATTTTACAATTAAATATATCCTAGGTTGCAGACGGAGCTTAGTAGCTCCTGACACTACTTTTTGTACGAACCATGGATGAATTGTTGATTTTTATGTCATGTATGATGTGATTGGATGTTAAAAATATTTAACATGTTTGAAAAAAAAATGTTAATATATTTATGATAATTTAGATAGGATTACACTTCCATTTACAAGTTACTTGACTTGTTTATGTTTCGCTTATTTGAGCGATATTGATTGGGACGATAATTTTTACACATCGCCCAAGTGCACAAATAATAATCTATTATTTAGTTATTTGTTGGATAAAACCCCACACGGGTCTTGGGATGATATTCTGATCACACATCTCCCTTGTGATTAGTAGTATGTCAGTCGATTGACTGACAGGCTATTGTAAGCATTCTTCATTTATTCAATGCTTATACAGTTATAGAATGCACTTTGGTTCTTATTTGGATGCTTTTATCATTATTATAGAATACATGCGATGAATGAAATCCATATAACTAAAACTATATGGCAATTGATTGGGTCTCAATCCAATTCAGAAATAAATGAATGTTTTAAAATAATATTCAGTTAAAGAATCAAAATATGGTTTTGATGGACATAAAAATATTTAATGTAAATGAAGCCGAGTTAAGTAGATTTGCGCCATTTTAACTTGAACGGAATTTTATTCGATCTTATTTATTTTATAAAGAATATGAAAAAGAAATGGATTTCAAAATAAAATATTTGGAAAAGATTATTATTATGATATAATAATAAAATGGAAAGTTCAATTTTTATTAAAAATCAAAATGCAAGTTAGAATCATTTTAAAACGAGTTTATAAATGTTTTATAAAGTATGTTCTAAATGGAAATCGATGATATATATATTATTTATTATAATGGTTCGAATAGAACGTATCGCGCAGCAACCTTCGCGAATTTCGACCATTAACTTCGATTTGACGTAGCGGAAGATCCGACCGTCGGATTCTTCTGAAACTGGAACCTATGGGTTCGTATCGAAAAGAGATTTCTAATGATAATAAGATATTTAAAATCTAACGGTCAGATTTTGAGAAATGTTAAATTCAAACTTGAATAAAAACAATGCTAGTGCAGTTAAATGACTTGAAACGTCACTTAATTGAATAGGCCTATTTTTAAACAAATAAAAATAGGGAAAATTATGAAAAATAATAATAAGTGATTAAAAAGGATTTTGGATGAAAAAATCCAAGTTTATAAAGATAAAAGATATTTTTATCAGGGTAAGTGATTTATTTATTTTTATAAATAAATAAAAGGATTTAAAATGGTTTTAATATAACCAAGAATTTCCAATGAATAAATTGGAATGGATTTGAATGGAAATAATCTTTGGATTATATCGATATTGAATTCCGTGACTATACAGTTATTGTTAAGGGAATTTGGAAGATATCGATATCGTTATTCCCGATATGATATCTGTTGGTTTCAGAATTTGATATTGAATATGTTTCAACATGAATTATATTCAAAGCCTTATATTTAATATCAAATAAGATTTTGGGTTTGTCGTGAATGGTGTCTTAAATAACACTGTTCTTGAACCTATTTGAGAAAAGAATATATCTTTTAATTAAGATTCAAATGAGATTTTCATAATTAAAATTAAGTAGAAGTTGATTTTGGGTTCATTGCGAACAATTTTTTAAATGACATTGGTTCTTAAAACCCGATTAATAGTGAAATTATGATTTGTAATTTATTAATCTTTTAACTAAGATTTAATAGAATTTCCTAAAGAGAAGTTTTCCAATTTAATATATTAAATTGGAATTGAATTGAATAGGATTATGGGTTTATCGTGAATTATGTTTTTAAATGACATTTGTTCTTTAACCCAGTTAAAGACAGGATTAATTTCTTAAAGTTGAATAATCATTAAATAATGATTTTAAAGATTAAAACTAAATGGAGTTTTAATGAATCTTTAATTAGATTGAATGGGAATAAAGTAATTAAGTTTATAGATTTCAAGAAGTGACCAAGAATGGAGTACCACCAGTTTTGCTCCATGCGATAGTTGAATCCTTAATTGGATTTGAACGATAAAAAGGTAATTAAATTAATCGATAACACATTAGGTGTTAGATATGGAGTACCACCACGGGATGAATAGGTTGGGACTGGGATAATAAAATAAATGATTACTTCGATAAGGCGTTAATCCCGACTAGGTGGATAAATCTTAATTTGGTTTAAGTTGAGAAAAGATAAAATAAAATCTTTTGAAAATGATATCCAAAGGGGAATTAAGCTAGAAGTTTAAAAGAACTTATCTTTGATAAAATTAATGGGAACATTTCCCATAGAAAATAACATTTAAATAAATGAATATTCTTGATTGGAATGAGGCGTAGGTTGTGCTTTTATAACACTTGATTTTAAGATACGCAATTATTCGAAAAGACCGGGTTTAACCCATTCTGAATAATTCATACGATGATTGAAGATCGACGATGAAGACAGTGGTTGAAGACCGGAGATCTTCACATCGTTTGGATGATTACTGATGTCTTGATTGAGCCGTACACCCAAGACAAGGTAATAAGTGGTGATCGTCCAAATGTACTTGGAGATCGACGGATATGCGAGGGCCTCTCTCATGTATTGGACATATGGGACGAGGAATAAGGTGCCTCCGGTTTCGTTCATACCTAGAACAGACTTGTAAATAGATTGTGTGTCTGACGTTGTATTCTTTATACTGTATTCGTTGATCTCTGCTAAATGTATATCTGTTTGGTGGTAGAGAATTTATTCTCTTGCTTAACACCCTTCTCTGAGACGTATGAGCTTAGAGGTTATATATTGATTGATGATTAATGATATGGTATGGATTGACAATGTGGCATGCTAAGATGCAATGATCAAGGCATTTATTGAAAAGCAGGGCCTTATGGACGATGATCAAAGCACAACTTTAATTAGCATAGTTTTGTGTATAGCGTTACCTTGCGAGCCTCACACCCCGGATATGATGGTGAACTGGTCGTTTGATCAGTATACTTTCGATATGGATGGATTCGATCGACCAGATTGGGATAGGGCACACCCCCCGATTCCCATAGGGATAGAGTATAGTTGTGTTTTCTCTAGCTGCGACGTAAGCCGTGGTATACTCATATATCCAACCAACGTAATATATGTATTACGGTGTTTTCTCTAACTGAGACGTAAGCCGTGGAGAAACATTACGCGATAGATCTTTCGACTTAGCAGCCATCATGATGAAAACCAATTTTCCAATACGAGCTTTACGGTTTTAGTTGTATACGTATATGGCGACATAATATATTATGCCGTCTAAGATTGATACATTTATATTTGAAATTGATTTCCACACTATGCACTTATAGTATAAAAGATAAATTTCGCATATCAACCATTTTTGGCTATTATAAGGTAAAACTCTATCCTCCGGCTTGCTTTGCATGGTACCAGAGTCCTATAATGGCTTCATTTTTCTGAAAAGCATTGTGTTGTTTGTTTTATGCACAGGTATTCTCGGGAGGAAACCCGTTTCGTGTTATACGGCGTGGTCCCTTGATTTACCCAACTTTAAAATAAAAGTTAATAACTGTTTTAGTTCTCACACCAGTCCCATGACTGACTCAGAGTTTATTGTTTTAACCTAAACTATTGGTGCCCTTATTTTCCACACGAGGAGCTAGTAGTTTTGGTTTTCGCGGATATTTCTTTTACAAGATCCTGGATTACAACTGGAGCTATATTCAAAAAGCTTTGTTTCTGTGTATCTCTTTTAGTTGTGCTAGTTGATGTATTATTTTCCGCTACACATTGTATTTATACTAGTGTATTATTTTCCGTTGCTATGTATTTTTAAAACCTCTGATATTTCCAATATGTAATATTCATTCATACTCTGTTATATTGTTGTAATTTTATGTAAATTGTTGTAATAGTAATGAAATGTTCAATGTTTTGATGCATCGTGTTCTTAAAGCAATCCGCATTCCAGTTCGGTTTAGGCCGGGCGGGATTTCGGGTCTTTTCATTTATTATTAAATGTAGTTAATAATTGTTAAATATAATTTATACACTATTAATGCAATAACCCGAAAAATCCGAGCCAATTTAAAATTTTTATTTTGGCGATTTTAGTGAATTTTGAATATTTAAAATGAATTATTTTAAATAATAACGATGAAAAGTTTATTTTGAATAGAATTAGAATGTATATAATTATTTGAATCGTCTTTAGAATATAAAAATTTATTTTAAATTGTAAAAGGAATTGAAAATGGCGCGGTAGTTCGAAAATTCGATTTCAAAGTTCAAATGAATGTACGGGTGCAAAATAAACTAGATTTTAGCAAAACCAAAAATATTTGAATATATTTGAGAATATCTTTCCAACGAATCCAAAAAATTGAAATTTCATAGCAGGAATCAAAAGATACGTCCAGTTGAAAATTCAGAATAGTCGCTATGGAATTTCGGCCCTTAAAAATGGAAATTTTGCAAACGACCTCGGTTTTCGACGAAACCACTTTTGTTGGATCCGTGATGTCAAGTTATTGCTAGATTCCAATTTTCATAATTTTCCGAATCAATATGTGAGCGTGGCAAAGGAAAACATGTTTTAACAGTTTTAGTTGATTTTAATCGACTGGAAAATGGCCATTTTTCAAACAGTCTCAGAATTTAATGAAATTAGTTTTGTTAGGACCGTATCGTCAATACAAAGCTAGAAAATATTTTTTGGGAATTTTTAGAGTTCATACGTGGCCTCGGTAAATGGAAATGCGCGTTCAAATTCAATATACAGAGTTATATTTTGATTTTGACGAAAAGTGATCGCAACGGTCGAATTGGCTTACGATACATATCCCGTTGTGTTCGGAATGGGGGTAATTAGCTAGGGACGATAGTCGGTGGGTTTGATTCGGAGTTCGCATAAAAAGTTAACTTTTTATTTTAGAAATTATAAAATATAATATATATTTTATTACATAAAGCCCCCCTTATGCCTTTCTCCCTCAAATCAAAACCCGCCCCTTCTCTCAAAGGAAAACCGCGATTTCTCATATCCCCCCTTCTTTTTTCCGCCGCTGGCAGCTAGTAGTTTTGGTTTGCAGATTTATATTCACAGGATCCTGATTTACAACTGGAACGATACTCGGAAAGCTTTGTATCCGTGTGTTACTTCTAGTTGTGTATTGTATTATTTTCTGCTGCTATGTAATGTATTGTAATCTCTGTATATTCTTGTATTCTGATGAATTGTTGTAATAAGCAATGAAATGTTCTTCTGTTTGCGTTCTTTTGTGTGTTGTTCTCAAAGTATCCGCTCTTTCCTTCACGGGGAGGTTACGGGTCCTTACAATTAACAACTAACCGTGATAAATTATTAAAATATTAATTAATTATTATTACTTAATACTTATTATATTAGAACTAAATATTATTTATTACTTCGTACTTTGGTATTTAATAGTAACTATGCTTACCAAATGTTAATTATCAGTTAATTAGTAATTATTATTATTTAATTATCAGTTATAAATATCACTTTATAGTACTTAAATTTAATTATTAATTAATGATTATTGAATATTAATCTTAATTATTATATATTTACTAGTAGTTAATCATTTAATAGTAACTATTTAAAATTAATTAGTAAATGTTAATTATTAAAAGCCAATTGTAATAACCCGGAAAATCTGGGCCAGTTTAAAATTTTTATTTTGGCAATTTTAGCGAATTTTGAATATTTAAAATAGATTATTTTAAATAATATCGACGAGAAATTTATTTTTAAAAGGATTCGAACGTATATATTATATACGTCATCGTTAGAATATAAATAATTATATATATAATTATAAAAGGAATTGAAAATGGCGCGGTAGTTCGATAATTCGATTTCAAACTTTAATTGATTGTACCGGGTGCAAAACAAACCGGATTTTGGTGAAACCAAAAATAATAGAATTTTTATCGTATGCAAAGGTAGAAAATATAATTTTCATATTATATAGATGATAAAAATGTGATATTTATATGGTAGGATATAAAAAGACCATATTTTTATGTAGTGAAAGACGACATTTTTAAAGTAGGAAAAGGAGAAATAATTATTTTTGAAAGGAAGAAATATTTGTATAGATAATAGCGATGTAAAAATAGAAATTTTATCTATATAGCATTGAAGTAAGAATTCGATTTTATATATTGAATAGCAAAGTAAAAATTCGATTTTTATATATTGAATAGCAAAGTAAAAATTCGATTTTTATATATTGAATAGCAAAGTAAAAATGTGATTTTTATATATGTAGTGGCTACGGGCGACGAAAGTGATAAGAGACGAGAACGACGAAGATTTCTACTTAAGAAGAGTCGTGGAATTGGGATAGCTTTTGGTGAGAATTTCTCACTCTTCAATCTCTTTTTCTAGTTAAAAATATATACTAGGATGCAGAGGGTGCTTAGTAGCACCCGACACCCGTCATCCACAGACCATGGATGGCTTGTATGCTTGTTTGATGTGTTGTGAAATTTGTTTGTGAAGTTGATGTGAAATAGATAATGAAATATATTCATGTGTTGAAATAAATTAATTATCGTTAAAAATATAATTTTTAACGTGAAAGTGAATAAATAAATATTTATAAACAAATCGGCCGATTTGTTTATATACACTGATTTGACGGATATTGATTGGGTCGATAAATTTTACACATCGCCCAACTGCACAAATAAAATCTGTGTTTGATTGTTTGAAACCCCACACGGGTATTGGGATAAAATACGACATACACTAATCCCAATAATTAGTTGTATGTCAATCGATTGATTGACAGGCTGTTATAAGCGTTAGATATCTATATTTGATGCTTATACAGTGTAGTGCACTTTGGATGATGGTTGATTATTTATCGTTGCTATTGTATACATGTGTTGTATGAAATCCATATAATTAACTTTATATGGTAATTGATTGGGCCTCATTCCAATCGGGAAAATAAAGAACATTATAAAATAAAGGTTCATGTGTTGACCGTACTCATCCGTTGAGATTAGTCATGTGTTGAACGAAATATTTTAACAATAAAATTTACATCTTTATCTTTATAAAATAAAGGTTCATTTGTTGACTGTACTCATCCGTTGAGATTAGTCATGTGTTGAACGAAATATTTTAATAATAAAATTTACATCTTTATCATATATAAAATTAGAAACTAACTGGAAAATAGATAAGATGAGTGGTCTCGTGGATATTAATCTGATGTTGGTTTCGGCCTTCGGGGTTAATATTCAGGGAATCGTTCTCTTACTAATTTACGGTTGGAGTCTGATTTAATATCAAACGATAGATACCTTAATTTTTATAAAATATATTGAATAACAAAAATAGTCACACGTGGACAGTACTCATTCGTTGAGATTAGTCATGTGTTGACAAAAATATAGATTCATTTGTTGAATAGAATAACGAAGTTATTGAAATATATAAAGCCGTGTTGATTAGGGATGCGCTATTTTGACGCGAACGATATTTATATCGATTATAAACGAATTGAATTCGATTTGAATAGAAAATGAATTCGATTTGAATAGAAAACAAATTGAATTTAAATTGAATATATAACGAATTTGATTTCAATTGAATATATATAACGATTTGAATTCGAATTAAATAGAAAACGAATTGAATTCAATTGAATAGAAAACGAATTGACTTCAATTGAATAGAAAACGAATTGCATTCAAATTGAATAGAAAACGAAATGAATTCGAATTGAATAGAAAACAAAATGAATTCGAATCGAATTAAAAATCGATTTGAATTGAAATCAAATAGAAATGAAAGTAAAAAGGATTTATAATAGAAAATTCAATTTTGATTTGAATTTGAAATAAAGATTGAAATTGTTTTTGAAACGAATTCAAAACTATTTATAAAATTCATTTTAAAAAGTAATCGACGAAATATATATTATATATATATAATATAATGGCCTGAATAGAACGCGCCGCGCCGCGGTAGTTCGTGAATTTCGACCATTTATTTCAAATGGACATTACGGGAGATCCGACCGTTGGATTCTCCTAAAACCGGAACCGTTGGGTTCGTATCGAAAAGATCTTTCTAACTAATATTAGAAATTTAAAATCTAACGGTTGGATTTGGAGATACGTCCAAATCAAATTTGGAAAAGGTCGCTGTAAGTGCAGTTCGATGGCCGTTGATGGAAATCGACTGTACGGGCCTTGATAAAATTATTAAAAATAGTAATAATTCGTGTAAAATCATAAGAAATGATTTGGGAAAAATTGGGATGAAAAAATCCATATTTGAAAAGATAAAAATAGATTTTTTTTATCGAAATAAACTAGTTTTGAACTAAAATTAAAACCCATTTATTTTAAAATAAATAAATTGGATGTGAAATGGGTTGTAAATAGAATTGATATGTGGGTTTATCGTGAAGGGTGTTTTGAATGACACTTGTTCTTTAACCCGATAAATAAATAGAATGTGATTTGGGTTTGTCGTGAACTGTGTTTTAAATGACATTAGTTCTTTAACCTAGTAAAAGGAGTTTTAATGAATCTGTAATTAGATTGAAATGTGAATTGATAATCTAAATTATCAAATTTAGAAATTAAGCGAGAATGGAGTATCACCAGTTTTGCTCCAAAGCGATAGTTAAATCTTTAATTAGATTTGAACGTGAAATGGTAATTAATTTTACCGATAACACCGTGGTATTAGATATGGAGTATTACCAGTTTTGCTTCATGGGATGAATAGGTTGGGATTGGAAAATAAAATAAATAATTACTTCGGTGTGGTTCGCTAATCTCGACTAGTTTGGAAAACCATAATTTGGTTTGATATGACATCCAATGGAAGATTAAAGAATAAATTTTAAAGAATTTGTCTTGGATAAAATTAATGGGAACCTTTCCCTAAGAATTGAAATTTAGAAACTAGCTGTAGGTTAGTTAAGAAGAATGGTTTCCTGGGTATTGATCTGATGTTGGTTTCGGCCTTCGGGGTTAATATTTGGGGAATTGCTCTCTTACTGATTTACGGTTAGTGACTAATGAATTGGAATGAGGCGTATGTTGTGTTTGTGTAACATTTGTTTATAATATACGCGGGTTGTTCGGAAAGGCCGGGTTTATACCCATTTTGAATAACCGATTCGACGATAAGTCGAAGATGATGACGGTGGTCGAAGACCGGAAGTCTTCACATCGTTTGGATAATTACTGACGATCCTGATTGGGCTGTACACCCAAGAGGATGGAAATAGTTAGTGGTCGTCCAGACGTACTTGGAGATCGATGGATATGCGAGGAAAGTGCCTCCGGTTTCGTTCAGACCCAGAACGAACTTGTAAATGGATTGTTTGTCTGACATTGGATTTTATTCTGTGTTGATTGATTTCTGTTAAATATATATCTGTTTGGCGGCGGAGAATTTATTCTCTTGCTTAACGCCCTTCTCTGAGACGTACGAGCTTAGACGTTAAATATCGATAGATATCAATCGCATGACATGAATTGCCTGTGTGGCACGCTGAGTTGCATAGATCAAGGCTTCTGTTGAAAAGCAAAGTCTTTTGGTTGATGATCAAAGCACGACCTTCGTGGCGTAGCTTTGTGTATAATGTGAATTTGCGAGCCTCACACCTCGGTATGAGTTAAAAACGGGATAAGGACTGCAGGGAGAGCACGACGTTTCTTTCTAGCTTTGGTGGTGTCAGTGACTTACCAACCCTGACATTTATATACTTTTCACCAATGTGGTTGTTGGATGAGGTGTCTCGATTTTAGGTCTGTAAGGACTGGGAAACGTGTGTTCAGGAATTGCCAATCCTCAAACGTAAGAGAGGACCGGCCCTGAAGATCCAAGGGTTGCCCAGAGTGCGTAGCCCTGAGACATTTGCTAGATTGTCTCGAAAGCGGAGAGGAGCTTGCCCCCTGCTGTGACGGCAAGGAATTTCGCTCGGTCCGAACCAGTCGCTAAACCGACCCAGACCGTTCGAAACGCCCTATCGTTTGAGAACACGACAAAATAGAACGCATACAGAAGAACATTTCACTGTATATTACAACAATGCATCAGATTACAAGAATATACAGAGTATAAAAGAATATTACACAGAAATATCAGAGATTTAAATTACATTAAATACATAGCAGCGGAAAATAATACAATACACAACTAGGAAGAGATATACGGATACAAAGCTTTCCGGATATCGTTCCAGCTGTAAACCAGGATCCTGTGAATATAAATCTGCAAAACCAAAACTACTAGCTGCCCGTGTCAAAATAAGGGCACCCAGAGTTTAGGTTAAAACAATAAACTCCAGGTCAGTCATGTGACTGGTGTGAGAACTAAAACAGTTATTAATCTTTATTTTAAATCATTAGGTAAATCAAGGGACCACGCCGTATAACACGGAACGGGTTTCCTCCCAAGAATACCAGTGCATAAACAACAGCGCAATGCTAAATAAAGAAAAATGAAGCTGTTATAAGACCCAGGTCCTATCACACAATGCAATCGCAAGCCGGGGGATAGGGTTTTCCCTTATAACAGCTAAAGAATGCTTGATACGTTTAAAACAAATCATTTGATACTATTATAAGTGCATAGAGTATAAAACAACTTCAAATCATTAGTATCAATCATAGGCGGCATGAATGCCCCATACCACTATGTCGCCATATATAGGTTTACAAATAAAACCGCAAATGGCACGTATTGGAAGTTGGGTTATCATTTATGGTATGAACCGAGGCTAGGGATCGTCCTCCACCGATTCGTGACTCTCTAGCCCGAGCCACAGGCAAGCGCGCAGGCAAGCCTTGGAGCGACAGGGCCGGTCCACCGATGTGGATTATTATGCCTGAACACTACGTTTCCCCACCCTATGGGGTGTAAGTCTGGTCCGTCAGCCGACCAGAAGCATCGGCCGAAACCGATATAACCGAGGCGCCTCGCAACAGCAACAACCACATAAGTCAAACTCGTCAGGGCGTGTAAAACCACTGACGCCACTTCTAACTAGAAAGAAACGCAAGTCCTCCCTGAGGTCCGTCTCCCGTTTTTGATTCATACCGGGTGTGATACTCGCGAATCAACGTTACACAAAGCTACGCCACACAAGGCCGTGCTTCGATCATCAACCACAAGACTTTGCTTTTCAACAGAAGCCTTGATCAATTGCCACTTAGGCATGCCACACAGGCAATTCACTCCATGCGATTGATATCCATCAATATATAACCCCTGAGCTCGTACGTCTCAGAGAAGGGCGTTAAGCAAGAGAATAAACTCTCCGCCGCCAAACAGATATATATTTAATAGAGATCAATCACACGGACTAAAATCCAATGTCAGACACACAGTCCATTTACAAGTCCGTTCTGGGTCTGAACGAAACCGGAGGCACCTAGTACCTCGCATATCCATCGATCTCCAAGTACGTCTGGACGATCACCAACTGTTTCCATCTTCTTGGGTGTACAGCCCAATCAAGATCATCAGTAATTACCCAAACGACGTGAAGACTTCCGGTCTTCGACCACCGTCTTCATCTTCGACTTATCGTCGTATCAGTTATTCAGAATGGGATAAACCCGGTTTTTCCGAATAACTCGCGTATATTTTAAATAAGTGTTACACAACACAACATACGCCTCATTCCAATTCATTAGTCACTAACCGTAAATTAATCAAGAGAATAATTCCCCAAATATTAACCCCGAAGGCCGAAACCAACATCAGATCAATATCCAGAAAACCATTCTGTTTGGCTAACCGACAGTTAGTTTCTAAATTTCACGTTCAAATCTAATTAAAGATTTAACTATCGCCTGGAGCAAAACTGGTGATACTCCATTCTCGATCTTTTCAATCTAATTAAAGATTCATTAAAACTCCACTTAGTTTTAATCATTATCTGGGTTAAAGAATCAGTGTCATTTAAAACACGATTCACGATAAACCCAAAATCACATTCCATTAATTATCGGGTTAAAGAACAAGTGTTATTTAAAACACTGTTCACGATAAACCCAAAAATCAATACCAATTCAATTCCAATTAAATATCATTTAATTGGTACACTTCATTAAATCTAAATAAAAAGATTTAATCTTTTCTCAACTGGGTTCAAGAACAGTGTTAGTGAAGACACCATTCACGACAAACCCAAATCACATTCCATTAATTATCGGGTTAAAGAACAAGTGTTATTTAAAACACTGTTCACGATAAACCCAAAAATCAATACCAATTCAATTCCAATTAAATATCATTTAATTGGTACACTTCATTAAATCTAAATAAAAAGATTTAATCTTTTCTCAACTGGGTTCAAGAACAGTGTTAGTGAAGACACCATTCACGACAAACCCAAATCACATTCGATATTCAATACAAGGCTCTGAATAGAAAATATATCAGCTTATATTCAATATCGAATTCTACGACTAACAAATGTCGTATTGGAAATAACGATATCAATATATATCTTTCAAATTTCCATAACAACACCTGTATAATCACGAATTCCAACATCGAAATATTCCGAAGACAATTTCGATTCAAATCCACTCCAATGCAATCATTGGAAATTTTGGTTATTTTTAAAACCCCTTTACGAATTCAATTTATTTATTTAAAAATAAATAGAATTATAATTCTAGTTCAAAACTAGTTCATTTCGATAAAAATCCATTTTTATCTTTTCAAATATGGAGTTTTTCATCCCAATTCTTTCTAAATCATTTCTTATGATTTTACACAAATTATTGCTATTTTTAATAATTTTATCAAGGCCCGTACAGTCGATTTCCATCAATGGCCATCGAACTGCACTTACAGCGATCTTTTTCGAATTTGATTTGGACGTATCTCCAAATCCAACCGTTAGATTTCAAATTTCTAACATTCATTAGAAAGCTCTTTTCGATACGAACCCAACGGTTCCGGTTTTAGGAGAATCCGACGGTCGGATCTCCCGTAATGTCCGTTCGAAATAAATGGTCGAAATTCGCGAACTGCCGCGACGCGGCGCGTTCTATTCAGGCCATTATATTATATATAATATATATAATATATATTTCGTCGATTTCTATTTAAAACGAATTATATAAATAGTTCTAAATTCGTTTCAAATTCTATTTCAACTTCTATTTCAATTCAAAGCAAAATTGAATTCCTCTTTATAAATTCGTTTTAAAATTCATTTCTATTCAATTCGAATTTCAATTCAATTTGAATTCATTTCAATTCGCTTTCAATTCCATTTGAATTCGTTTTCAATTCAATTCATTTCGAAATCGTTTTCAATTCGTTTTCAATTCGTTTTCAATTCAATTCATTTCGAAATCGTTTTCAATTCAATTCATTTCGAAATCGTTTTCAATTCATTTTGAATTCGTTTTCAATTCAATTCATTTCGAAATCGTTTTCAATTCATTTCGAAATCGTTTTCAATTCAATTCATTTCGAAATCGTTTTCAATTCAATTCATTTCGAAATCGTTTTCAATTCAATTCATTTCGAAATCGTTATAATCGATATAAATATCGTTCACGTCAAAATGGCGTCGATCTAATCAACACGGCTTCATAAATTTCTATTTTCAAATATTCTATTTCAAATATTTCTTTTTTTAAAACTGGAATGAGGCCCAATCAATTACCATATAAAGTTAATTATATGGATTTTCATACAACACATGTATAATAGCATTGAAAAATAATCAACCATCAACCAAAGTGCACTACACTGTATAAGCATCAAATATAGATATCTAACGCTTATAACAGCCTGTCAATCAATCGGTCGACATATTTAATCAATCAGGATGAGTGAACTTCAAATTTCATCCCAACACCCGTGTGGGGTTTCAAACAATCAAACACAGATTTTATTTGTGCAGTTGGGCAATGTGTGAAATTTATCGACCCAATCAATATCAGTCAAATCAGTGTATATACAAACAAATCGGCCGATTTGTTTATAACTATTTATTTATTCACATTCACGTTAAAAATTATATTTTTAACGATAAAACATTTTATTTCAACCTATGAATTTCTATTCAATTCATTTACACAATAAAATGATATTTTTATTTTCTAACATATTTTAGAAAATTTCGGCGGCATAACGGCACGATACTAGAAACGGGACAAGGCCTAGCCTTATCCCCGGTCTAGTGAAGGCACACGCCATTCACACATCAATCAAATCAATTTCATTTTGCAAACCATAAAATTTGGAGTAAGAGTCTAACCTAGCCTTACTCCTTCGCCTTATAACGGCGCACGTCTAATCCTAACCAATTTATCGATTCGATTTTTCACACTACAAACCACATTCAAACCAATATCGCAATCAATCACCAAACAGTCAAACAAACAAGTCCATGGTCTGTGGACGATTTGTGTCGGGTGCTACTAAGCACCGTCTGCATCCTAGTATATATATAACTAGAAAAATTAAATTGAAAGGTGAGAAGTTCTCACATATTGCTATCCTAGCTCCACGGCTCTTCTTTTGCAGAAGTCTTCGTCGTCTTCGTTGCCCATAGCCACTACATATGTAAAAATCGAATTTTTACTTCGTTATTCAATTTATAAAAATCGAATTTTTAGTTCGCTATTCAATATATAAAAATCGAATTTTTAGTTCGCTATTCAATATATAAAAATCGAATTTTTATTTCAAAGTTCAATATATAAAATTCTATTTTTCTATCGAAGTTCAATATATAAAAATTCTATTTTTCTATCGAAGTTCAATGTATAAAAATTCTATTTTTCTATCGAAGTTCAATGTATAAAAATTCTATTTTTCTATCGAAGTTCAATATATAAAAATTCAATTTTTATTTCGACTTCCTAATCTCCTTTTAGTTTATAAATCATTTTTTTTTTTTAAATCATCTTAAAAATCAGTTTTTATACTTTTATAAAATTCAGTTTTTACTTAACTTAAAAAAAACAGTTTTTACTTAACTTAAAAAACACAGTTTTTACTTAACTTAAAAAAACAGTTTTTACTTAACTTAAAAAAACAGTTTTTAAACATTATAAAAAATCAGTTTTAAACAATATAAAAAAAACAGTTTTTAAATCCCTAAAATCGAAATTAGTTTTAACGAATTAATAAAAATAAAATACAGTAAAATACTTACAGTAAAAGGGAAGAGAGGGGGAAAGCTATGCGGCTTCGTCGGAGCTTGGGGTCGCGATGGAGGCAGGCTTGCGGAGGGGGAAAATCGATGGGGGCGGTGGCGCTAGGGGGGGGGGGTTTGCGTGCGTCGATGTAGGGGGGGCGCTTCGCGATAGGGGGGGGGCGGGAACGGGATTCGAGGAAGGCAGAGGCAGTGGAGGGGGGGGGGTTGATGCCTGAACGGCGGCGGTAGGCTGTCGCCATCGCGCGATGGCTTTCTCTTTTTTTTTTTTTTTTTTTTTTTTAAGAACTGAAATTGAAACGGGGGGGGGCCAGAAGAAATAAAGGAGAGTAAGGAATATTCTTTTTTTTTATATTATTTTATTTATTTAATTATTTAAAGGTTGACTTTCACATACGACCTCAAAACGAGGTCCACCGCCTGTCGCCCATAGCGTTTCACCCCCATTCCGAACACAATGGGATATGTATCGCAAGCTGATTTGACCGTTTCGATCAGTTTCCTTTGAATTTACATTTAAATCACTTTATTGAATTTTAAACGTACGTTTCAAATTACCGGGGTCACATACTAACTAGAAAAATTCCAGAAAAATATTTTCTAGCTTCGCATGGACGATACGGTCCTAACAAAACTAGTTTCGTCGCATTCTGAGACCGTTGGAAAAATGGCCAATTTTCAGTCGATTAAAATCAACTGAAACTGGTCAAATGCGTTTTCCTTTGCCACGCTCACATATTGATTCGAAAAATTATGAAATTTGAAACCTAGCAATAACTTAACAACACGGACCCAACAAAACTGGTTTCGTCGAAATCCGAGGTCGTTTGCAAAATGTCTATTTTTAAGGGCCTTATATATATAAAAATATATATAAATTCCACAGCGACTATTTCTAATTTTAAACTGGACATATCTTATCATTTCTAAGATGAAATCCCAGTTTGTTAACTTCGTTACAAAGATATAGTTATACAGATTCAAATATTTCTTGTTTCGTTCAATTCTGACTTATACTGAATTCTGTATATTCATTTGAAATTAGAAATCGAATTTTCGAACTACCGCGCCATTTTCAATTCCTTTTATAATTATATATAATTATTATATATTCTAACGACGACGCGTATAATATATACGTTCGAATTCTATTCAAAATAAATTTCTCGTCGATATTATTTAAAATAATTCATTTTAAATAATCAAAATTAGCTAAAATTGCCAAAATAAAAATTTTAAACTGGCCCAGATTTTACGGGTTGTTACAATCTCCCCCACTTAAAACTTTTCTTCCCCGAAAAGGAACAAAGTCGAAAGTGGTTTGATCATTCAACTCTACGCTCGATCTGACTTCCATTCTCCAACTCTTTAGTTTCTGCGAATCTCCAAAATCTCAAAAATTTGGCTAACACCCTAAATTTTTGAAAAATTTCGCCATAACCTCCCCTGCACCGGGAGCATCGGGGAATTTCAAATAGCTTCCCCGGTCCTTCAGATCTCAAAAAGAAAAAGAAAAAGCCAAGCGGCTAGCCAATAGGCTCACAAAATCATCATCACCCAAACAAAACAGGAAATTATGTTGTAAACATGTACCTATTTGTCGGGCAAACAAATTTTATTCTCTGGCTCTAGCCTCCTTGCTATGACCTGTTCAAGGTAAGTACATATATGCAAGCAAATGCGACCAATTTTCAATATAGTTCAATATTCGATCAAATTAGGCATATTGGTTCAAAATTATCAAACAACTAAACAAACAACACAAACATCAATCAATTAGTGAATTAGAGTTTTCAAATTCATAATTTTGATATATAAGCTAAAATCATGTTTTTGATGCCAATTCACAACAATGTGTTCCTAACTATATAAGTTTTGGTTCTCACACCAGTCTAATGGAAATATATAGAAATCACACCTTCGTCACTCGAAAATAAATGCTGATGATGTTTCGAACCACCATCAGAACATTGTCGGGCTACTAGAGTGCGGTTCTATATCTACCCGGTATATTAAAACTTCGAATATACGCGGATCAGACGTATACGCAAAATCTACATATACTGGATTGTCCACATCAATATAAATAAATAATCAACTACGAATAATTGATTTAAATTTTCAAAATAAAATTTGTTTTCACTTTAAAAATATACTCTTCACACTCGTTCTAGGATACTACTGATCCCATCTCTAACGAGTCATTCCCATTGGATATTGCTAATCCAATATCTGATGAATTCTTTCGTATGGTTCTAATGTGTCTTGTTCTCTGCTTTGTAAACCAAAGCTCTGATACCAAATGTGACGGCAAGGAATTTCGCTCGGTCCGAACCAGTCGCTAAACCGACCCAGACCGTTCGAAACGCCCTATCGTTTGAGAACACGACAAAATAGAACGCATACAGAAGAACATTTCACTGTATATTACAACAATGCATCAGATTACAAGAATATACAGAGTATAAAAGAATATTACACAGAAATATCAGAGATTTAAATTACATTAAATACATAGCAGCGGAAAATAATACAATACACAACTAGGAAGAGATATACGGATACAAAGCTTTCCGGATATCGTTCCAGCTGTAAACCAGGATCCTGTGAATATAAATCTGCAAAACCAAAACTACTAGCTGCCCGTGTCAAAATAAGGGCACCCAGAGTTTAGGTTAAAACAATAAACTCCAGGTCAGTCATGTGACTGGTGTGAGAACTAAAACAGTTATTAATCTTTATTTTAAATCATTAGGTAAATCAAGGGACCACGCCGTATAACACGGAACGGGTTTCCTCCCAAGAATACCAGTGCATAAACAACAGCGCAATGCTAAATAAAGAAAAATGAAGCTGTTATAAGACCCAGGTCCTATCACACAATGCAATCGCAAGCCGGGGGATAGGGTTTTCCCTTATAACAGCTAAAGAATGCTTGATACGTTTAAAACAAATCATTTGATACTATTATAAGTGCATAGAGTATAAAACAACTTCAAATCATTAGTATCAATCATAGGCGGCATGAATGCCCCATACCACTATGTCGCCATATATAGGTTTACAAATAAAACCGCAAATGGCACGTATTGGAAGTTGGGTTATCATTTATGGTATGAACCGAGGCTAGGGATCGTCCTCCACCGATTCGTGACTCTCTAGCCCGAGCCACAGGCAAGCGCGCAGGCAAGCCTTGGAGCGACAGGGCCGGTCCACCGATGTGGATTATTATGCCTGAACACTACGTTTCCCCACCCTATGGGGTGTAAGTCTGGTCCGTCAGCCGACCAGAAGCATCGGCCGAAACCGATATAACCGAGGCGCCTCGCAACAGCAACAACCACATAAGTCAAACTCGTCAGGGCGTGTAAAACCACTGACGCCACTTCTAACTAGAAAGAAACGCAAGTCCTCCCTGAGGTCCGTCTCCCGTTTTTGATTCATACCGGGTGTGATACTCGCGAATCAACGTTACACAAAGCTACGCCACACAAGGCCGTGCTTCGATCATCAACCACAAGACTTTGCTTTTCAACAGAAGCCTTGATCAATTGCCACTTAGGCATGCCACACAGGCAATTCACTCCATGCGATTGATATCCATCAATATATAACCCCTGAGCTCGTACGTCTCAGAGAAGGGCGTTAAGCAAGAGAATAAACTCTCCGCCGCCAAACATATATATATTTAATAGAGATCAATCACACGGACTAAAATCCAATGTCAGACACACAGTCCATTTACAAGTCCGTTCTGGGTCTGAACGAAACCGGAGGCACCTAGTACCTCGCATATCCATCGATCTCCAAGTACGTCTGGACGATCACCAACTGTTTCCATCTTCTTGGGTGTACAGCCCAATCAAGATCATCAGTAATTACCCAAACGACGTGAAGACTTCCGGTCTTCGACCACCGTCTTCATCTTCGACTTATCGTCGTATCAGTTATTCAGAATGGGATAAACCCGGTTTTTCCGAATAACTCGCGTATATTTTAAATAAGTGTTACACAACACAACATACGCCTCATTCCAATTCATTAGTCACTAACCGTAAATTAATCAAGAGAATAATTCCCCAAATATTAACCCCGAAGGCCGAAACCAACATCAGATCAATATCCAGAAAACCATTCTGCTTGGCTAACCGACAGTTAGTTTCTAAATTTCACGTTCAAATCTAATTAAAGATTTAACTATCGCCTGGAGCAAAACTGGTGATACTCCATTCTCGATCTTTTCAATCTAATTAAAGATTCATTAAAACTCCACTTAGTTTTAATCATTATCTGGGTTAAAGAATCAGTGTCATTTAAAACACGATTCACGATAAACCCAAAATCACATTCCATTAATTATCGGGTTAAAGAACAAGTGTTATTTAAAACACTGTTCACGATAAACCCAAAAATCAATACCAATTCAATTCCAATTAAATATCATTTAATTGGTACACTTCATTAAATCTAAATAAAAAGATTTAATCTTTTCTCAACTGGGTTCAAGAACAGTGTTAGTGAAGACACCATTCACGACAAACCCAAATCACATTCCATTAATTATCGGGTTAAAGAACAAGTGTTATTTAAAACACTGTTCACGATAAACCCAAAAATCAATACCAATTCAATTCCAATTAAATATCATTTAATTGGTACACTTCATTAAATCTAAATAAAAAGATTTAATCTTTTCTCAACTGGGTTCAAGAACAGTGTTAGTGAAGACACCATTCACGACAAACCCAAATCACATTCGATATTCAATACAAGGCTCTGAATAGAAAATATATCAGCTTATATTCAATATCGAATTCTACGACTAACAAATGTCGTATTGGAAATAACGATATCAATATATATCTTTCAAATTTCCATAACAACACCTGTATAATCACGAATTCCAACATCGAAATATTCCGAAGACAATTTCGATTCAAATCCACTCCAATGCAATCATTGGAAATTTTGGTTATTTTTAAAACCCCTTTTCGAATTCAATTTATTTATTTAAAAATAAATAGAATTATAATTCTAGTTCAAAACTAGTTCATTTCGATAAAAATCCATTTTTATCTTTTCAAATATGGAGTTTTTCATCCCAATTCTTTCTAAATCATTTCTTATGATTTTACACAAATTATTGCTATTTTTAATAATTTTATCAAGGCCCGTACAGTCGATTTCCATCAATGGCCATCGAACTGCACTTACAGCGATCTTTTTCGAATTTGATTTGGACGTATCTCCAAATCCAACCGTTAGATTTCAAATTTCTAACATTCATTAGAAAGCTCTTTTCGATACGAACCCAACGGTTCCGGTTTTAGGAGAATCCGACGGTCGGATCTCCCGTAATGTCCGTTCGAAATAAATGGTCGAAATTCGCGAACTGCCGCGACGCGGCGCGTTCTATTCAGGCCATTATATTATATATAATATATATAATATATATTTCGTCGATTTCTATTTAAAACGAATTATATAAATAGTTCTAAATTCGTTTCAAATTCTATTTCAACTTCTATTTCAATTCAAAGCAAAATTGAATTCCTCTTTATAAATTCGTTTTAAAATTCATTTCTATTCAATTCGAATTTCAATTCAATTTGAATTCATTTCAATTCGCTTTCAATTCCATTTGAATTCGTTTTCAATTCAATTCATTTCGAAATCGTTTTCAATTCATTTTGAATTCGTTTTCAATTCAATTCATTTCGAAATCGTTTTCAATTCAATTCATTTCGAAATCGTTTTCAATTCATTTTGAATTCGTTTTCAATTCAATTCATTTCGAAATCGTTTTCAATTCATTTCGAAATCGTTTTCAATTCAATTCATTTCGAAATCGTTTTCAATTCAATTCATTTCGAAATCGTTTTCAATTCAATTCATTTCGAAATCGTTATAATCGATATAAATATCGTTCACGTCAAAATGGCGTCGATCTAATCAACACGGCTTCATAAATTTCTATTTTCAAATATTCTATTTCAAATATTTCTTTTTTTAAAACTGGAATGAGGCCCAATCAATTACCATATAAAGTTAATTATATGGATTTTCATACAATAAATGTATAATAGCATTGAAAAATAATCAACCATCAACCAAAGTGCACTACACTGTATAAGCATCAAATATAGATATCTAACGCTTATAACAGCCTGTCAATCAATCGGTCGACATATTTAATCAATCAGGATGAGTGAACTTCAAATTTCATCCCAACACCCGTGTGGGGTTTCAAACAATCAAACACAGATTTTATTTGTGCAGTTGGGCAATGTGTGAAATTTATCGACCCAATCAATATCAGTCAAATCAGTGTATATACAAACAAATCGGCCGATTTGTTTATAACTATTTATTTATTCACATTCACGTTAAAAATTATATTTTTAACGATAAAACATTTTATTTCAACCTATGAATTTCTATTCAATTCATTTACACAATAAAATGATATTTTTATTTTCTAACATATTTTAGAAAATTTCGGCGGCATAACGGCACGATACTAGAAACGGGACAAGGCCTAGCCTTATCCCCGGTCTAGTGAAGGCACACGCCATTCACACATCAATCAAATCAATTTCATTTTGCAAACCACAAAATTTGGAGTAAGAGTCTAACCTAGCCTTACTCCTTCGCCTTATAACGGCGCACGTCTAATCCTAACCAATTTATCGATTCGATTTTTCACACTACAAACCACATTCAAACCAATATCGCAATCAATCACCAAACAGTCAAACAAACAAGTCCATGGTCTGTGGACGATTTGTGTCGGGTGCTACTAAGCACCGTCTGCATCCTAGTATATATATAACTAGAAAAATTAAATTGAAAGGTGAGAAGTTCTCACATATTGCTATCCTAGCTCCACGGCTCTTCTTTTGCAGAAGTCTTCGTCGTCTTCGTTGCCCATAGCCACTACATATGTAAAAATCGAATTTTTACTTCGTTATTCAATTTATAAAAATCGAATTTTTAGTTCGCTATTCAATATATAAAAATCGAATTTTTAGTTCGCTATTCAATATATAAAAATCGAATTTTTATTTCAAAGTTCAATATATAAAATTCTATTTTTCTATCGAAGTTCAATATATAAAAATTCTATTTTTCTATCGAAGTTCAATGTATAAAAATTCTATTTTTCTATCGAAGTTCAATGTATAAAAATTCTATTTTTCTATCGAAGTTCAATATATAAAAATTCAATTTTTATTTCGACTTCCTAATCTCCTTTTAGTTTATAAATCATTTTTTTTTTTAAATCATCTTAAAAATCAGTTTTTATACTTTTATAAAATTCAGTTTTTACTTAACTTAAAAAAAACAGTTTTTACTTAACTTAAAAAAAACAGTTTTTACTTAACTTAAAAAAACAGTTTTTACTTAACTTAAAAAAACAGTTTTTAAACATTATAAAAAATCAGTTTTAAACAATATAAAAAAAACAGTTTTTAAATCCCTAAAATCGAAATTAGTTTTAACGAATTAATAAAAATAAAATACAGTAAAATACTTACAGTAAAAGGGAAGAGAGGGGGAAAGCTATGCGGCTTCGTCGGAGCTTGGGGTCGCGATGGAGGCAGGCTTGCGGAGGGGGAAAATCGATGGGGGCGGTGGCGCTAGGGGGGGGGGGGGGGTTTGCGTGCGTCGATGTAGGGGGGGCGCTTCGCGATAGGGGGGGGGGGCGGGAACGGGATTCGAGGAAGGCAGAGGCAGTGGAGGGGGGGGTTGATGCCTGAACGGCGGCGGTAGGCTGTCGCCATCGCGCGATGGCTTTCTCTTTTTTTTTTTTTTTTTTTTTTTAAGAACTGAAATTGAAACGGGGGGGGGGGGGGGCAGAAGAAATAAAGGAGAGTAAGGAATATTCTTTTTTTTTTTATATTATTTTATTTATTTAATTATTTAAAGGTTGACTTTCACATACGACCTCAAAACGAGGTCCACCGCCTGTCGCCCATAGCGTTTCACCCCCATTCCGAACACAATGGGATATGTATCGCAAGCTGATTTGACCGTTTCGATCAGTTTCCTTTGAATTTACATTTAAATCACTTTATTGAATTTTAAACGTACGTTTCAAATTACCGGGGTCACATACTAACTAGAAAAATTCCAGAAAAATATTTTCTAGCTTCGCATGGACGATACGGTCCTAACAAAACTAGTTTCGTCGCATTCTAAGACCGTTGGAAAAATGGCCAATTTTCAGTCGATTAAAATCAACTGAAACTGGTCAAATGCGTTTTCCTTTGCCACGCTCACATATTGATTCGAAAAATTATGAAATTTGAAACCTAGCAATAACTTAACAACACGGACCCAACAAAACTGGTTTCGTCGAAATCCGAGGTCGTTTGCAAAATGTCTATTTTTAAGGGCCTTATATATATAAAAATATATATAAATTCCACAGCGACTATTTCTAATTTTAAACTGGACATATCTTATCATTTCTAAGATGAAATCCCAGTTTGTTAACTTCGTTACAAAGATATAGTTATACAGATTCAAATATTTCTTGTTTCGTTCAATTCTGACTTATACTGAATTCTGTATATTCATTTGAAATTAGAAATCGAATTTTCGAACTACCGCGCCATTTTCAATTCCTTTTATAATTATATATAATTATTATATATTCTAACGACGACGCGTATAATATATACGTTCGAATTCTATTCAAAATAAATTTCTCGTCGATATTATTTAAAATAATTCATTTTAAATAATCAAAATTAGCTAAAATTGCCAAAATAAAAATTTTAAACTGGCCCAGATTTTACGGGTTGTTACACCTGCCTCGACTCATGACGGAAATCCACTTTCCAATACGAGATATTTCGGCTTTATTTGTAGAGCCTAGTATGGCGACATAGTAGCATGGGATGCTATGCCGTCTATGATTTATATTTATGATTGAAATTGTTTTGACACTATACACTTACTATAGTATCAAATGATTTGTTTTAAACGTACCAAGCATGTTTGGCTATTATAAGGGAAAACCCTATCCTCCGGCTTGCGTTGCATTGTGTGATGGGACCTGGGTCTTATAATAGCTTCATTTTTCGAAAAAGCATTGCGTTGTTTATTCTATGCACTGGTATTCTTGGGAGGAAACCCGTTCCGTGTTATACGGCGTGGTCTCTTGAATTACTCTCTTTTAAAGTAAAGTTTAAATAACTGTTTTAGTTCTCACACCAGTCACATGACTGACCTAGAGTTTATTGTTTTAACCTAAACTCTGGGTGCCCTCATTTTCGACACGGGCAGCTAGTAGTTTTGGTTTTGCAGATTTATATTCACAGGATCCTGATTTACAGCTGGAACGATGCTCGGAAAGCTCTGTATCCGTGCATTACTTTCAGTTGTGTTTTATATTATTTTTCCGCTGCTATGTAATTTATTGTAATCTCTGATATTTATCGAATGTAATTCATTCAATTATACTCTGTATATTCTTGTATCTGATGGAATTGTTGTAATAACAATGAAATGTTCTTCCGTCTGCATTCTATTGTGTGTTGTTCTCAAAGTATCCGCTCTTTCCTTAACGGGGAAGAAACGGGTTATCGCACCAATACTAATTTTTAATAGTATGTTTTTGGCCACTGACTTTACTAGTTGTAAAAAATACAATTATTGCAAGAGGCAAAAACAGTTGCTAAAGATATTTATTCGCAACTGGCTTGGAAGCGCAGTTGCTAAAAATATGCTTTTCGCAACAGAAAATAAGTGCATGTTACTAAATCACACTTATTGCAACCTCTATAATTGGTTTGTTGCTAAATATCATTTACTGCAACTGTCATTTGTTGCCTGTTGCAAATAGCTAGTTGCAATAGGGCATTTTTCTTGTAGTGGAATGCTTTAAATCTAGAAATAATTTCAAAAAAATATAAACAAGCTAATGAGAAGATCGGAAAAAGGCAAATTTCGAAAGAGTTATGCTAAAGATGAAAAAAATACATTAGAAGAAGAAAATAGAGAAACTTCAAGAATCTCTTTCGAATACTAATTCTCAACTTTTTTTATTGAGTCAAGAAATCGGAACATAAAAAGAAAAGAATAATTCACTTATTTATGAAAATCACAAGTTGAAAAGTAAGATCAAAATAGTAGAATTAGATAACTCTAGTCTTAAAACCAACTTAGATGATATTACTAGAAATATCTCTAATTTTAATAAAGGAAGGGAGAATTTATCTAAAATTAGAGAAAATTCTCAACCTACATCTAGTGAAAAAGGACTATGTCACAAAAAGAAGGCTGATATTCAACCTAGAAAGAAACTGAATAAAAAGGCTAAAACTAGTAATTCTGTAAAATATTTAACAAGGAAAAAGGTTTCTAAAACTATAAACATATGAGTTTCTAAAACAAAAACAAAAAAATTGATTAGGAATAAATATATAAAATCAATTTTAAGAATTATTCATAAAAATAAAAATTATATTTAAAAAAGGGACACTGAACCCACTTGGGTTTGGTTTCCTAAGACCTAACTCTTAGGACCCTAACGGAGGAAGTAGGTAGCAACATCATTAATCATTTTTTGTAGGTCCCACTTAAAAAAAAAGAGGAAAATGGATTTTCAACGGTGCTTTCTCAAAACATAGGACAAGAGATAAAGAAATGCTGACAAAGATTATTTACTCAAAAGGAGTAATTTTCACTTTTGGAGATAATTCCAAGGGATATATCATCGGTAAAGGCGAGGTGAACGATTACAATACATCTAATTTACCTCTTATTACTAATGTTTTCTTAGTTAAGAATTTAAAATATAGTTTGATTAGTATTAGACAACTGTGTGATATGGGTTTTAATTTTCTTTTTCAGAAAATTAACGTAGTATTTATGATAAACACCAAAATCTAATGTTTGAAGGAAATAGAGATAAAAATATTTACATTCTAAATATGAAAATAAATAATCATCCAGATTTGTGTTTATTATCCAAAGAAAATGATCATTGGCTATGGCCCAAAAGATTCTGTTATATATACTTTAAAACAATAAATCAAATTTTGAAAAATGAATTGGTAAAAGGTCCACCAAAAATGAAATTTAAAGTTAATAATCTTTATGACGCTTGTCAACTAGGTAAATTAACAAAATCCTCATTTAAATCTAAAAGGTCATTTCAATGATACAACCATTAAATTACTACATATGGATCTATTTGGGCCAACCCAAGCTCAATCCAGAAATCATCGTAGATATGTGTTTGTAATTGTTGATGGTTTTTCTAGATACACTTGGACGATTTTTATAAAAAATAAAAGTGATACTTTCGATCATTTAAAACCTTTGTTAAACGAATTCAAAACTTAAAAGGATTTAATATGAACAATATAAGAAATGATCACGAAGGAGAATTTGAAAATGAAATATTTGATTGATATTGTAAAAAGAAAGGTATTTTCATTATTTTTGTTTCCTAGAACTCCGCAACAAAATAGAGTTGTAGAACGAAAAAACAGAACATTATAAGAATGTTCCATAACGCTACTAAACGGAAGCACGTTACCAAAACATTTCTGGGCAAAACCATTTGCAACAGCCTGTTATGTATTCAACTACGTCGCTATTCGACCTCTTACGAAAAATACTCCTTATGAACGCTTTACGATAGAAAACCAAACATCTCATATTTTAAAGTTTTGGATTCAAAATGTTTTGTTTTAAAAACCAAAGATCATCTTGAAAAATTCGATTCAAAATCCGATGAAGGAATATACATAGGATATTCTAATCGAAGCAAAGCTTATCGTATTTTTAATAAAAGAACATACTAAGTTGAAAAAACCCTTCACGTATCTTTTGACGAAAATGTTAATCAAAATTCATATAATAATGAAAATTTGAAAAATAAAAATTCTAGAGAATATGAAAACTTTATTCATAACTTTAGGGAAGATGAAAACTTTATTCATAATAATAACAATGAAAGTATCATTTCTAATAACATAGAAAATGAAAATATTAGTCAAAATATTAGTGAAAATAATATTCAAGATGAAAACACTAGTCAAAATACTTGAGAAGATGAAAACATTGTTTATAATAATAGTGAACTAAGATATCCACCAAAAATATTACGGGATCATCCAATTCAAATGATTATTAAAGAAATTAATTCAAATGTAAGAACTAGAAACCAATTAAATCTACTAAGTCACGTAGCTTTTCTGTCTAATATAGAACTCAAAGATGCAAAAGAAGCTTCTACTGATGAAAAATGGATTATAGCTATGCAAGAAAAACTTTATTAATTTGAACGCAATGAAGTTTAGGAATTAGTTCCTAGATCAAGTGATCAAGCTGTCTTTGGTACGAAATGGGTATATAAAAACAAAGCTGACAAATTAGGAAATATAACTAGGAATAAAGCAAGATTAGCTGCAAAAGGTTATGATCAAGAAGAAGAAATAGACTATAAAGAAGTATTTTCTCAGGTCGTCAGATTAGAAGCAATTCATATTTTACTAGAATGTGCCTAGTTAATTCATAACTTAAATTATATCAAACAGATGTAAAAAGTGCTTTTCTTAACGGACATATAAAAGGAAAAGTTCACGTTGAACAACCTCTTTCATTTAGGGTTGTCAATGGGTTGTGTCGAGCTCGGGTCGGGTCAAGTTGGATTCGGGTTGATGTATAAACGGTTTGGGTCAACCTACTTATTAAACGGGTCATTTTTTCCCAACCCTAACCTAACCCGTTTATAAACTGGTTTACCAGACCTGTGTAACATGTTATACTAAACGGGTCGTGCCGGGTCATGACGGGTTTACCCGATTGACCCATTGACAAATATTACCTACTAATGTAAACAACAAAAGAATCAAATCACCAACGGGCAACACTATTGTATAATCACCAACAGACAACAAGTTACAAAATCATTAATAGGCAACAAGTTATAAAGTTACCAACAAGCAACACATATATAGAGCATAAAATCACCATATCCAAAATTCATTCTCAATATAAGAGAATATGTAGGCATATTGCATAGATAAAAGACTAACATTATGAAAGAGAGATACTAGTGTTATAAGTAAAATATGACCAATAGTATATAAGTATAAATTAGTAAAACATAATAGCTTATATAAGAATACTAGTATTTTTAGCCCGCTTTGCTGGGCGTTTAAATTAATGTTATTAAAAAAATATTATAATGATTAAATATTAAAAATAAAAGAAAAATAAATTATTGTAATTAATAAAACATAGTCGACAATGAAAATTTGGATAATGAATGATGATTAGAAATAATGGTAGAATGAAAAAAAAACTTTTCGCTCTTTAATCTTGCTTCTAGAAGTAAGAGACGGTTTTGCCCGAATCATCCCTTTTATAATAATTAAAAAATTACAATTGTCAACCCTTGTTGTATCGTCTTTTGACTGTTAGATGACATATAAAGAAGCTATTGCATGTATCATAGTGGAAGTTCACTTGCAACTCAAGCTAGTATGAGTTGACATTGATAAAAACAAGAGAATTTGGGGATTATTTTGTTACGGTCACCATAAACCATGTTTGGTGAGGGCTATCAAATTTTATGTAAACACCCACAGCTCATACATCAATATATTTATGAATCCCTTTAACGACGGTGAAGAATATTTACAAAACTGGATTTTAAAAATTCTAACTGTCTGTATTTAATAGGATCTAATGTACTATTCTTGTTTATATTGTCTGACATCCTGTTTTATAGTGATGGGGACATGAATAATTATACCATGGTATTGAAACTACAGTAGAATTTTATAATATGTGAAAACATTAACAGTAAATATTAAAAAAAAATATTTATTTTCGTAAAGACAATTACTGGAACAATGAGTAATAGATATAGTGATGGAGAAACTCTCTAAATGAAACGACCCGAACTTCCCCGGTGAGGAAAGCTCGGATTGAGTCGAGGACAAGCCACAAAAGAACGCAGACGGAAGAACATTTCATTGTTAATTACAACAATTCCATCAGAATACAAGAATATACAGAGTATAAATGAATATTACATTCGATAAATATCAGAGATTACAATACATTACAATGCAGCGGAAAATAATACAAAACACAACTGAAGGAGATATACGGATACAAAGCTTTCCAAACATCATTCCAGCTGTAAACCAGGATCCTGTGAATATAAATCTGCAAAACCAAAACTACTAGCTGCCCACGTCAAAATAAGGGCACCCAGAGTTTAGGTTAAAACAATTTACTCCAAGTCAGTCATGGGACTGGTGTGAGAACAAAAACGGTTATTAATCTTTATTTTAAAGTTAGGAAAATCAAGGGACCACGCCGTATAATACGGAACGGGTTTCCTCCCAAGAATACCAATGCATAAAACAAACAGCGCAATGCTAAATAAAGAAAAATGAAGCTATTATAAGACCCAGGTCCCATCACACAATGCAACGCAAGCCGGAGGATAGGGTTTTACCTTATAATAGCCAAAGAATGCTTGATACGCTAAATTTCATCTTTTATTATTACTATACGTGCATAGTGTCAAAACAATTTCAATCATAAATATCAATCATAGGCGGCATCGCATCCCATGCTACTATGTCGCCAATACTAAGCTCTACAAATAAAACCGCAAAGTCACGTATTTGGAAATTGGATTTCCATCTGCGAATTGAGGCTAGGGATCGTCCTCTACCGATTCGAGACAATCTAGCCCATGTCTCAGGCAAGTACTCAGTCAAGCCTTTGGATCGTCAGGGCCGGTCCACCGATGTGGATTAAAATCCTGAACACTGCGTTTCCCCACCCTATGGGGCGTAAATGAGCCAACGAATGACTCCATCGGTCCCGGATCGACCGATATAACCGAGGTGCCTCGCAACAGCAGCAACCACATAAGTCAAACTCGTCAGGGCGTGTAAAACCACTGACGCCACTTCTAGCTAGAAATAAACGCATGCCCTCCCCGAGGTCCTTCTCCCGTTTCTGGTTCACAACCAGGGTGTGAGGCTCGCGAATTCACGCTACACAAAGCTACGCCACAAAGGTCGTGCTTTGATCATCAACCACAAGACTTTGGTTTTCAACAGAAGCCTTGATCATTTGCATCTTAGCATGCCACACAGGCAAACCACTCCATGCAACCGATACCAATCACATAGAATGAAATCCAATGTCAAACAAACAGTCCATTTACAAGTCCGTTCTGGGTCTGAACGAAACCGGAGGCACCTTCTACCTTGCATATCCATCGATCTCCAAGTACGTCTGGACGACCACTAACTGATTCCCTCCTCTTGGGTGTACGACCCAATCAAGATCATCAGTAATTATCCAAATGACATGAAGACCTCCGGTCTTCTACCATCATCTTCATCTTCGACTTATCGTCATATCAGTTATTCAGAATGGGATAAACCCGGTCTTTCTGAATAACTCGCATATATAATAAACAAGTGTTACACAAACACAACATACGCCTCATTCCAATTCATCAGTCACTAACCATAAATTAACAAGAGAATAATTCCCCAAATATTAACCCCGAAGGCCGAAACCAACATCAGATCAATATCCAGAAAACCATTCTGCTTAGCTAACCGACAGTTAGTTTCTAAATTTCACATTCTTAGGGAAAAGTTCCCATTAATTTTATCAAAGAAAAATTCTTTTAAATTTATTCTTTAATCTTCCTTTTTGAATATCACTTCAAACTAGTCGGGATTAACGAACCACACCGAAGTAATCATTTATTTAATTTCCCAATCCCAACCTATTCATCCCATAAAGTAAAACTGGTAATACTTCATATCTAACACCACGGTGTTATCGGTAAATTCAATTACCATTTCACGTTCAAATCTAATTAAAGATTTAACTATCGCCTGGAGTAAAACTGGTGATACTCCATTCTCGATCTTTTCAATCTAATTAAAGATTCATTAAAACTCCACTTAGTTTTAATCTTTAACTGGGTTAAAGAATCAGTGTCTTTTAAAACACGGTTCACGGTAAACCCCAAAATCACATCACATTATAATCAGTCCCTAACCGTAAATTAGCAAGTGAGCAATTCTCTAAGTATTAACCCTGAAGGCCGAAACCAACATCAGATCAATACTCCAGAAACCATTCAACTTAACTAATCTCTAGTTAGTTTTTGATTTTCTTAACTCCTTTGGGTCTAAGAACAGTATTATTGAAGATACCGTTTAAGACAACCCAAAATCACATTCCATCAATTTCCGGGTTAAAGAACAAGTGTTATTTAAAACACTGTTCATGATAAACCCAAAAATCAATTCAATTCCAATTAAATATTATTTAATTGGTACACTTCATTAAATCTAAATGAAAAGATTTAGTCTTTTTCTCAACTGGGCTTAAGAACAGTGTTAATGAAGACACCATTCACGACAAACCCAAATCACATTTGATATTAAATACAAGGCTCTGAATAGAAAATATATCGGCTTATATTCAATATCAAATTCTACGACCAACAAATATCGTATTGGAAATAACGATATATATATGTATATCTTTCAAATTTCCATAACAACATCTGTATAATCACGAAATCCAACATCGAAATATTCCGAAGACAATTTCAATTCAAATCCATTCCAATGCAATTACTGGAAATTCAGGTTATTTTCAAAACTATTTCAAATCCAATTCATTTATTTTAAAAATAAATAAATTATTATTCTAGTTCAAAACTAGTTCATTTCGATAAAAATCTATTTTTATTCTTTCAAATATGGAGTTTTTATCCCAATTCTTCACAAATCATTTCTTATGATTTTACACAAATTATTATTATTTTTAATAATTTTATCAAGGCCCGTACAGTCGATTTCCATCAACGGCCATCGAACTGCACTTACAACGACCTGTTTCAAATTTGATTTGGACATAATTCCAATTCCAACCGTTAGATTTCTAATTTCTAATATTCGTTAGAAAGCTCTTTTCGATATGAACCCAACGGTTCCGGGTTTAGGAGAATCCGACGGTCAGATCTCCCGCAATATCCATTCGAAGTCAATGGTCGAAATTCACGAACTACCGCAGCACGACGCGTTCTATTCAGGCCATTATATTATATATATAATATATATACTTCGTCGATTTCCTTTTTAAAACGTATTATATAAATCGTTTTAAATTCGTTTTCAAAACGATTTCAACTTCTTTTTCAAATTCAAATCAAAATTGAATTTTTCCATATAAATTCAATTTAAATTCATTTCAAATTGATTTCAATTCAAATCGATTTTTAATTCAATTTCAATTTGTTTTCAATTCAATTTGAATTTCAAATTAATTCAATTTCAACGAATTCATTTCTATTCAATTTCAATTCGAATTCAATTCTTTTCAATTTACATTGAAAATTGAATAAAATCGATATAAATATCGTTCACGTCAAAATGGCGTCAATCTAATCAACACGGGTCCATACATTTCTATTTTCAAATATTCTATTTCAAATATTTCTTTTTCAAATATTTCTATTTCAAAACTGGAATGGGGCCCAATCAATTACCATATAATGTTAATTATATGGATTTTCTACAACACATGTATAAAATAACAACGATAAATAATCAACCATCATCCAGAGTGCATTCTACACTGTATAAGCATCAAATATAAATATTTAACGCTGATAACAGCCTGTCAATCAATCGATCGACATACAGCTAATCATTGGGACTAGTGTATGTCATATATCATCCCAATACCCGTGTGGGGTTTCAAACAATGAAACACAGATTTTATTTGTGCAGTTGGGCGATGTGTAAAATTTATCGTTCCAATCAATATCAATCAAATCAGTGTATATAAACAAATCTCCAATTCGTTTATAAATATTTATTTTATATACACGTTAAAAATTATATTTTTAACTATAGAATATTTTCCACTATAAAATATTTTATTTCATTCCACAACGCACATTCAATTTCACAACATAGCAACCAAACAAACAAGTCATCCATGGTCTGTGGACGACGGGTGTCGGGTGCTGCTAAGCACCGTCTGCATCCTAGTATATATTTTAAACTAGAAATTTAAAATAAAAGTGAGGAGTTCTCACAGAGGGTTCCACTCCACCGTGCTTTGGTTTTGAACTGCTGAATCGCCAGGATCTATTTGACATTCCAATGCAGTCCCTATCACGCTGTTCAAATAAAAATTATATCTTTATTGCTTCATTCAATAAATAAAAATCATATTTTTATTTCTACTTCATATATATTTACAACGCTTCATTCTATATAAAAATTATATTTTATATTTCTACTTCTTATATAAAGGTCGAATTTTTATTATCATACCTATATAAAAATCATATTTTTAATATGCCACTAGTATAAAAATTATATTTTTAACCCTTATATACTATAAAAATTATATTTTTAACCTTTCTATAATATAAAAAATTACATTTTTATCCTTTACAACTATAAATAAAAATCGTTTCTTTACCTTAACTGAAAATATCATTTTTACTTAACTAAAAATCGTATCTTTACTTAACTAAAAATTTCATTTTTCAATTCAGAGAAATCTTATTTTATATTCCTAAAAATCGCATTTTGATGTAAATAAGAATCATCTGTTTCATATCTCGAAAAATCATATAATTTCTTCAATCGAAATCGTATATTCTTTCATTCTACAAAAATCAATGAAATCATGAATTTAAATCATTGAAAATCTTACAACGTTTTATTTTCTAGGGTTCTCGATTGGGTGGAGAATCAGAGGAGGGGTGCTGCCTTTGTTCTGCAGTGGTGTTGGTTCAGCGGAGCTCGCGGTGGGAGGCGCCAGATCTAGTGCTCGCGGTTGAGGGTGTTCCCGTTGTTCAAATGGGAGCTGGAGGGGGAAGCGAGGGCGGAGCAGTCATCGGGGAGGGCGTCGCTGGTCATTGGCGGCTGTGGGAGGTGCGGTTCGATGGAGGTAGGTTTGGGTGTCGGCGTCGATGGTTTCAGGGGGGAAGGGCTTGGTCCTCGCGCGCCGGAGAAGGGAGAAGGAGAGGGGCGGTGGGGAAGAAGGATGGGGGGAGGGCATCGAAATGGGGGTGGCGGTGGCCTCCTGCGGTGGTGGCGGCTGACGCAAAGGCGACCCTTTCTCTTAGATCGGTTTTTCATTTGGGTGAAAATAGAAATGAACGGGGGTGGGGGGGGGGGGGGGGTTATGAATATATATATTATATTTTATTATTATTTTTTTCTTCAAACCCTAAATGTTGACTTTCCCTTCTAACTTGAAATCGAACCCGCCGACTATCGTCCCTAGCGTTTTACCCCCATTCCGAACACAATGGGATATGTATCGCAGACCAATTCGACTGTTACAATCGGTTTCCGTTGAATTTAAAATATAAATCTTTATATATTCAATTTAAACGTACATTTCAATTTACCGGGGCCACGTATGGAACCTTAAAATTCCAGAAAAAGTATTTCTAGCTTCGTATTGATGATACGGTCCTAACAAAACTAATTTTGTCGAATTCTGAGACCATTTGAAAAATGGCCATTTTCCAGTCGATTATATTCAACTGAAATGGTCAAAACACGTTTACCTTCGCCACGCTCACATACTAATTCGAAAAATTATGAAATTTGAAACCTAGCAATAATTTGACATCGCGGATCCAACAAAAGTGGTTTCGTCAAAAACCGAGGTCGTTTGCAAAACGACTATTTTCAATGGCCAGAATTCCATAGCGACTATTCCGATTTCCGGTTTATTACACTAAAGGGCGACTATTTTTTTTCAATTGCATGCTACATTAGATAGCAAGGTATTCTTAGCATCATTTAACAGTTGTTGTTGAAATAATATGATTATACAATGTGTGGAGAATAGAAGGATATATTTATCACAATCCAGAAAAGTTGCAAGAATCAAAACGCAACAATTTTATACATTCTTGAATTATTCAACAAAAAAATTCACATAAGCCTGAAACAATTATCAAACAAAAATGTGAATAAGACAACATAGATCATTTTTATGTAGAAATAATGAAATCCTTAAGGAATTCAAATTTAATCCACTGTTGCCAATAAATTTTGGGGTAAAAAAATTATCTGAAATAAACTGAAATGTAAAATGATATAAACGAAAGAAATTTAATATCTTTAATAATGTTTTTGCATCATTTAACACATGGAAAAAACAGAAGTACATCTTCTGTATAGAATACTATATTTTCATAAGAGTGAAAATAAATGTAAACATGACCATACCTAAGATGGGATATTAACAAACTAAACCATTTAGTAAATACGAAAACAAATGAGTGTGAAAGAATTAAATTAAGTAAGGGAAAGAAATTAATATTGAATCTAGTAGTATCGAAATTTGTTGATAATTTTGTTTAATGATTAGCATGAAATCACATACTAAATAGTTTGTAACTACTGACATGTTACTCTAAATTCACTGTGCATTAAAACGATTAAAAAACTCAGACAGAAATATAAATATTGTTCTCGTTATTGCAGATCAACATATGCAAAATATTATTAACATATCAAAATTTCAGTCTTTTGTATCAGGAAGAAATCAGGGCCATTTAAAAATATCATCTAAGAAATTTGGTTAAAATCAAGACTCACTGGTTTCAATTCTTATATGCATCAATATATAGCTCAATAAAAAAAATACTTAATCCTAAATATACTTTTTGTGCATCATCTATGAATTGAAAATATTTCAAGTTTGGGGTCTAACATGTACTTTAAAACATAGGAAACTAAATTATAGTTTAGAACCTTGAAAATATACCATGAAACAAACTAAACGGCTGTGATATCATCATTATATGGTAGATTTATACATTTTTATATGCAACATTTAAAATAATGATAGTGTGACTTTTCATTTCTTTGATAAATTCATGTTCCCTATTTTTATTTTTTATTCCAAAAATGAGACAAATTGGCACTATTTTACTGTGAAATTTTGGACCATCTAATTGTCGATTTTTTTCCTTCTGTTTTCATTATTAAACTATTAAATATTGAAATTTTCAAATACAGTTTTCCCATAATTAAGTTGGAATGAAGATTCATTTTCATTACTAAAGAGTGCATCATAGATTCACCCCTCCCTTTAAAAAAGTCATCTTTACTGCCTAATTAGCCAAAAAGTTGAAGTCAGACTTATATGAAACCTGTGTTTTTTTACTCATTAAGTCATCATAATATAACTATGCTTTAAATAATACAAACTACATTAGTTGAAATTGAAAAAAAAATGCACTGATAAGAATAAATAAATTGTTAAAACATCTTGAATATACAACATGCTAACTTTTTATTTTTTAATATCAAGTATCTGAGGACTAAATCATGGAGAAAGTGTCTCGCATATTAGAGGATCGACCAATGTTTCATCTTAATATACAAAGATATCGGAATGATATTATGGCTAATGGGAGTTTGCACACTTCACTTTAAAATACAATGTGATAAAATAAAATAATGAAAGGATGAAACCATGCTTTATATTTAATTCTACAACTTTATCGTTTAATATAGCAACATAATCAACTAATTTATATATGGAGAAAATTATATCATTAAGTACCAAACAGGACAGAGCTAAAAAAAATACTGTCATTTAGAGGGAATATGTGATTGTGGACGCATATTGGGTAATGGGGGAAAATAAATTGTAGAAAATTACCTATTTAGGAAAAAATAAGCCAGAAATATTTACAACATAAAAGACAACAATTCAAAAGTTGTATACTTAATAATTGTTCACATTGTATTTATACTTGTATCATTATCTTTTTCATTCCAAATCAAGTAAATCGAGCAAATCACATCTATATAATAATCCTACATAAAGTCTATAACACATACCGTCTAGCTTATGGTCATTTAAATCTTAGTGAAGCCAATGACATAACTTATATACTACAACCATATACCTTATTATATGTTTTTCATTGAATGGACGAATGATTGCAGCACTTGTTTCCTTTTGTGGTTTTCTATCTGGATTCAAGGGTTGGTTCAGACTAAATAACTTGGCCACCATATCGCTTCACGTTCTCAACTATTCTCTCCGGATTTAAGGGTTGGTTCAAACCAAATAACTTGCCCACTATATCGCTTCACGTTCTTGATTTTACATTTTGGTGCGTTACTTGGTATAACTATATAAGCAAGAACTCCATGTATTATTGCTGCTAAAGAAACAACTGGAGCATGGTTTGCACTGAATTGAACAAATACACCATCCACCATTTATTTTTGCTTTATTTTATGTGACGAACAGAAATCCCGCCCAGCCTAAACCGAACTAGAATGCGGATTGTTTTGAGAACACGACGCATCAGAACACAGAACAATAGAACATTTCATTGCTTTTACAACAATTTACATCAGAGTACAAGAATATAACAGAGTATGAATAAACATTACATATTGGAAAATATCAAAGATTTAAAATACATAGCAATGGAAAATAATACATGAGTATAAATACAATGCGCAGCGGAAAATAATACATCAACTAGCACAACTGAAGAGATGCATGGATACAAAGCTTTCCGAATATAGCTCCAGTTGTAATCCAGGATCCTATAAAAGAAATATCTGCGAAAACTAAAACTACTAGCTGCCCATGTGGAAAATAAGGGCACCCAGAGTTTAAGTTAAAAAAATTAAACTCTGAGTCAGTCATGGGACTGGTGTGAGAACTAAAAACAGTTATTAACTTTTATTTTAAAGTTGGGTAAATCAAGGGACCACGCCGCTAATGCAGAATCGATTTACTCTCAACTTATAACAAATGAAGGTTTATCTAACTGGTCGGGATTAACGCCTTACCGAAGTAATCATTTATTTTATCATCCCAGTCCCAACCTATTCATCCCATGGAGCAAAGCTAGTAGTACTCCATATCTAACCCCAATGTGTTATCAGTTAATTTAATTACCGATTTATCATACAAATCTAATTAAAGATTCAACTATAGCATGGAGTAAAACTGGTGGTACTCCATTCTCGGTCACTTCTTGAATTTAGTAAATTTAATTACTTTATTCCCATTTTAATCTAATTAAGGATTCATTAAAACCCTATTCAATTTTAATCTTCTAAAATCATTATTTAATGATTATTCAACTTTAAGAAAATAATCCTGTCTTTGACTAGGTTAAAGAACAAATGTCATTTAAAAACATAGTTCACGATAAACCCAAAATCCTATTCTATTCAATTCCAATTTAATATATTAAATTGGAAAACTTCTTTTTAGAAAATTCAATTAAATCTTAGTTAAAAGATTAATAAATTATAAATTAAAATTTCACTGTTAATTGGTTTTAAGAACTAATGTCATTTAAAACATTGTTCACAATCAACCCAAAATCAACTTCCATTTAATTTTAATTATGTTTATTAATTGGAAAATCTTTTTTAAATCTTAAATAAAAGAATTATTCTTTTCTCAAATAGGTTCAAGAACAGTGTTATTTAAGACACCATTCACGACAAACCCGAAATCTAATTTGATATTAAATATCAGGCTTTGAATAGAATTCATGTCGAATCATATTCAATATCAAATTCTGAAACCAACAGATATCATATCGGGAATAACGATATCGATATCTTCCAAATTCCCTTAACAAAATCTGTATAATCAAGGAATCCAATATCGAAATACTCGAAGATAATTTCCTTTCAAATCCAATCCAATATATTCATTGGAAATAATTCTGGTTAGTTAAATTCCCTTTAAATCCTTTTATTTATTTATAAAATAAAATAAATCATTTATCCTGATAAAAATATCTTTTATCTTTATAAACTTGGAAATTTCATCCAAAACCCTTTTAAATAATTTATTATGATTTTACAAAAATTTTCCCTATTTTTAATTATTTAAAAATAGGTCCTTTCAGTTAAATGACGTTTCTGGTCATTTAACTGCACTGGCGCTGTTTTTATTTAAATTTGAATTTAACATTTCTCAAAATCTAACCGTTAGATTTCAAATTTCATATATTCATTTGAAAGCTTTTTGCGATACGAACCCGTAGCTTTCAGTTTCAGAAGAATCCGACGGTCGGATCTTCCGTTAAATCTAATCGAAGTTAATGGCCGAAATTCGCGAACGGTCGCTGCGAGAAACGTTCTATTCAAACCATTATAATAAATAATATATATATCATCGATTTCCATTTAAAACATATTTTATAAAACATTTATAAACTCGTTTTAAAATAATTCCAACTTGCATTTCGATTTTTAATAAAAATTGAATTTTCCATATTATTATAATATTATAATATTAATCTTTTCTAAATATTTAATTTTGAAATCTAATTTATAAAATCAATTGAAACATCCGTTCGAGTAAAAATGACGCAAATCTATTTGACTCAGCTTTATTCACTTTAAATATTTTCGTGTCCATCCAAAATTGGATATCAAAACCATATTTTAATTCTTTAGCTGAAAATTATTTTAAAACATTCTTTTATTTCTGAATTGGAATGAGACCCAATCAATTAGCACATAATTTTAGTTATATGGATTTCATACATCGCTTGTATTCTACACTAATGGTAAATAATCATAAAACATTCAAGTAACAACCAGAGTGCATTCTTCAACTGTATAAGCATTAAATAGAAAAATAATGCTTATAACAGTTTGTCAATCTATAGATCGACATACAACTAATCACAAGGGAGATGTGTGATCAGAACATCATCCCAAGACCCGTGTGGGGTTTCATCCAACAAATAATTAAATAATATATTATTTGTGCACTTGGGCGATGTGTAAAAATTATCATCCCAATCACATAAACAAGCCGGGTAACTTGTAAATGGAAGTGTAACATTCTATTTAAATTATCATAAATATATTAACATTTTATTGCAAACATGTAAAATATTTCCAACACTCAATCACATCATACATGACATACAAATCAACAAATCATCCATGGTTCGTACAAAAAGTAGTGTCAGGAGCTACTAAGCCCATTCTGCAACCTAGGATATATTTAATTGTAAATTAATTTGAGTGAGAAGGAGTTCTCACCTTTGGTTTCCACTCCGTCATTCTTTAATTGACGGTTCAGATCCAATTTTGGCCCAAATTTTAACTTGCTCCAAAATTTGACAAAATTAGTGTCCACACAAAGCTCTCGACTCAATGATTGCAGCGGGTCCTGTTTCACGCGATTTTGAGTTCATAGCTAAAAGTTATTAATTTTCAAAATTTAAAACAATTTAAATAATTATCGAAATCATAGAATTTACGTAAATTTCTAACTTGATCCAAATTATACAAAATCGGTGCTCTCGCGAAGGTGTCGACTCAACGATCGCAGCGGATCCAGTTTCGCGCGATTCTGAGTTCGTATGTAGAGTTATGACATTACAAAGTTGGAAAACATTAATTAATTAATTAAATCAAATTTACCCCTTAACTTTAAAACCGTCATTCAACTCCATCCCGCGCCTGCCACCGCCACTACGGCCACTTGCACCGCCGCCGAACCCCACCAGTCTCTCCCCCTTCTTAGCCGCGCCTCCACCCAGCGGGGTCCACCGCGATCCGCCTCTGATTGGTCGGAAAAAGCCCACGAACGGCGGGCCATTCGTGACAATTTGCCGCTGCCAAAGGCGACGGTTTGCCGCGCCATTTGACCTGAAGCTCCCCCTCACCTAGACGAAGGCTTTTCCTTCAGAGGCCATCACCTAATTCATTGTCGATTGGCCGGAATCTGATCATCTTTGCTGGCTGCTCACTGAAAACTGTCGACGCCAGTTATCTCGATTTTCCCGCCACCACGTCCACTTTCAGACCAAACACTTCATAGCAAAGTTTTAGATCCATCTCCTCCCTACAACTTGCCTTTAGATCCCATCACCTAACGATCAACGGATCGGCCACAAAACCCATAATTCCGAAAGTAGTTTTCTGCATTCAAACTCAAATCCTGGCGAATCCATGCGATTATAAGCCATGGAATTTTTGTATGAGGTAGAGATGATGATGATCTACAACTTTCATGTTTTGAGTTTGGTCTGATTGTGTACGGATTGGAAGATATAAATTATTTTCAGTCTAGTGTTCTTTTTGCAAATATTATTGAAGAGGAAGAGAGGCTGCTGCCATTGAAGAGAAGAAGAAGGAGAATTAGGGTTTGTGTTAGGGTTAGGGTTAGGGAGGAGTTTAGGATATTATGTAATGGAAAGGAATTTTATTTTAACCCCTTGTGTAAATTATTTTATTCAATTTTAGTCTATTTTCATAGTTCAAAAATTCGTGTGGTCACCTACGGATTCCATTTCCAATGAAAATCGACATGCAACAATTCTTTGACGCTACGGATCCGAAAAAACCAGTCTCGTCGAATTCCGAGTCCATATGCACAAATAGCGAATATTTAAAGTCTGAATATTAACTGTTTATACTGTAAAATCATGCACGACCACATACTAACTCCAAAAATTACGAATTTTGGAATCTAGCACTAATTTAATATTTTGGATCCATATAAAGTGGTTTCGTTGAATTCAGAGGTCGTTTGAAAATTTTCCATTTTTAAGGCGTATATATATTATATTAGAAATACATATATAAATAAATAAATTCCGAATCTCAAAATATATCAGTGTTTATACTTTTTGAATTCAGAAACGTCATTTTGAACTCAATAGAAGTGGTTTCGAGTCCAAATTCCTTCGTATGCAAAAAGTAGCTTTTTGGGCCATATATATTATATATATAAATTCCATAGCATTTTTCTGAAATTTTAATTTTGTCATAACTTACAATTTATAAACTAAAATTTCAATTTCTTACATTCATTAGAAAGATATCATCAATACGATCCTAAAGTTTCCAGTTTTATCCAGTTCTGACTTAAAATGATTTTTATATAATTATTCAAAGTTTAAAATCGAATTTTGAAATTATCGCGCCATTTCGGACGCATAGTACAAATTATATAAATTTATAAATTCTAACTTCGATTAAAATTAAGTTTTCAGTCATTATTGTTTAAAATAAATCATTTTAAATATTCAAAATCTACTAAATCAATTAAAAATAAAATTTTAAATTTGTTCTAAAATTCCGGGTTGTTACAATCTCCCCCACTTAAAAATCTTTTCGTCATCAAAAAGGAATGGAGCTGAAAGTTGTTTTACTAATCAACTCAACTTTCATTATTTTCATTATGGCTTAAGTTCTTCAACTTTTCAATTTCTAAGAAATTTCTAATTTTTCAAAAATTTGGCTAACACCCTAAATTTTTGAAAAATTTCGCCATAACCTCCTTTGTACGGGGAGCATCGGGAAAATCCCCAAATCACCACGCAGTCCCTCTCATCTCAAAAAGAAAAAGAAAAAGCCAAGCGGCTAGCCAATCGACTTATAAAATCATCAAAACCCAAGAAATATAGTAAACATGTACCTATCTTTTGGGCACACAATTTTATTCCTCTTCTCTAGCCTCCTTGCTATGAGCTGTTCAGTGCATATGTATGTACATTCATACAATTCCAATCAATTTTTAATTTAGTTCTATATTTGATTCAGTTTGGCTTAATATCATTCATTCTCATATTGGTTTTATCGTTTCCAATATTTTTATTAGTTAAACTAATAATCAAGCAACACAACCATCAATCAATTTGTTAATTAGCTTTCAATGCATAACTTCTATATATATACTCAGAAATCATATTTTTAATGCCAATCACAACAACATCTAAGTTTTGATTCTCACACCAGTCAATTGGAAATATTTAGATATCCCAATTTCGAAACTCGAATATAATTTCTGATGATGATCGATCAATCACCAAAATTGTCCCCGAGCGACTAGAGTGTGATTCTATATCTATCCAGTATATTTGAGACTTCGTATACCCGTTTGCAAGGCGTATATGAAAAATCTACTAATACTCGATAGTCCAAAATAAATTAAAATAAAATACTCAAATACGTATAATAAGTTATAAATTCCAAAACTAAATTTTTTTAAAATAATACTCTTTAAACTCATCCTAGGATACTACTGATACTATCTATGACGAGTTATTCTTATAGGATGTTACTAATCCTATCTCTGATGAATTCTTTTGTTTAGTTCTAACGTGTCTTGTTCTCGAGTTTTGTAAAACCAAAGCTCTGATACCAACTGTGACGACCCGAAATCCCGCCCGACCTAAACCGAACTGGAATGTGGATTGTTTTGAGAACATGATGCATCAGAACACAGAACAATAGAACATTTCGTTGCTATTACAGCAATTTACATCTGAGTACAAGAATATAACAGAGTATGAATAAATATTATATATTGGAAAATACCAGAGATTTAAAATACTTAGCAGCGGAAATAATACATGAGTATAAATACAATGCGTAGAGAAAAATAATAGATCAACTAGCACAACTGAAAGAGATATACTGATACAAAGCTTTCCGAATATAGCTCCAGTTGTAATCCAGGATCCTGTAAAAGAAACATCTGCAAAAACCAAAACTACTAGCTGTCCATGTGGAAAACAAGGGAACCGAGAGTTTAGGTTAAAAACAATATACTCCGAGTCAGTCATGGGACTGGTATGAAAACTAAAAACAATTATTTACTTATATTTTAAAGTTGAGTAAATTAAGGGACCACGCCACTAATGTGGGACGGGTTTACTCCCAAGAATACTAGTGCATAAAAAACAAATAGCGCAATGCTTTTTAGAAAATGATGCTACTATAAGACTCAGGTCCCATCGCACAATGCAAGCGCAAGCCAGAGGATTGAGTTTTACCTTATAATAGCCAAAAATGCTTGGTACGCGAAATTCATCTTTTATACTATAAGTGCATAGTGCAGAAATCAATTTCGAATATAAATGTATCAATCATAGACGGCATAGTACTCCATCCTACTATGTCGCTATACTAGGTTATACAACTAAAACCGTAAAAGTGTCGTATTGGAAATTGGGTTTCCATCATGAGTCAAGGCAAGGCTCCTTCCGATTCGAGACACTCTAGCACGTGCCTCAGGGTTCGGCCGCAACCGCACATGGATCTTCAGGGGCCGGTCTTCGCTTACGTTTGAGGATTAGTGATTCCTGAACAATACGTTTCCCTGCCCTATGGGGCATAAAATCTGAGCCACTAGGAACTCAATATCCGAGGCGCCTCATTCCATCATCCACATAAGTAAAATGTCTGGGCTCCATACCATGACACCACTCCTAGCTAGAAAGAAACTATGTCCTCCCTGTAGTCCTTAATCCCATTTTAGACTCATACCAGGGTGTGAGGCTCGCAAAGTAACGCTATACACAAAGCTAATTAAAGCTATGCTTTGATCATCATCCACAAGGCTCTGCTTTTCAACAAAAGCCTTGATCATTGCATCTTAGCATGCCACATTGTCAGACCATACCATATCATTGATAATCTACAAATGTATAACCTCTAAGCTCATACGTCTCAGAGAAGGGTGTTAAGCAAGAGAATAAATTCTCCGCCACCAAACAGATATACATTTTGCAGAGTTCAACGAATACAGTATAAGGGAATAAAATGTCAGATACACAATCCATTTACAAGTCCATTCTGGGTCTGAACGAAACTGGAGGCACCTTATTCCTCGCATATCTGTAGATCTCCAAGTACGTCTGGATGACCACCACTATAACCACGTCTTGGGTGTACGGCCTAATTGAGGCATCAGTAATCATCCATTCGATGTGAAAATCTCCGGTCTTCAACCACCGTCTTCATCGCCGATCTTCAATCGTTATATGAATTATTCAGAATGGGTTACGCCCGGTCTTTCTGAATAATTCGCGTGTTTTAAAATCAAGTGCTATAAAAACACATCCTACGCCTCATTCCAATCAAGAATATTTATTTATTTAAATTTTATTCTCTCTGGGAAATGTTCCCACTAATTTAATCAAAGATAAATTCTTTTAAACCTATAGTTTAATCCTTCTTTGGAAATCAATTTCAAAAGATTTTATTTTATCTTTTCTCAACTTAAAACAAATTGAGATTTATCCAACTAGTCGGGATTAACGCCTTACCGAAGTAATCATTTATTTTATTATCCCAGTCCCAAGCTATTCATCCCACAGAGAAAAGCTGGTAGTACTCCATATCTAACCCCAATGTGTTACCGGTTAATTTAATTACTATCTAATTAAAGATTCAACTATCGTATGAAGTAAAACTGGTGGTACTCCATTCTCAGTCACTTCTTGAATTTAGTAAATTTAATTACTTTACTCCCATTTTAATCTAACTAAAGATTGATTAAAACCCCAATCAGTTTTAATCTTCTAAAATCATTATTTAATGATTATTCAACTTTAAGAAAATAATCCTGTCTTTGACTGGGTTAAAGAACAAATGTCATTTAAAAACATAGTTCACGATAAACCAAAATCCTATTCTATTCAATCCTAATTTAATATATTAAATTGGAAAACTTCTTTTTAGAAAATTCAATTAAATCTTCATTAAAAGATTAATAAATTATAAATTAAAATTTCACTGTTAACCGGGTTTTAAGAACTAATGTCATTTAAAACATTGTTCAGAATCAACCCAAAATCAACTTCCAATTAATTTTAATTGTGTTTATTAATTGAAAAATCTTATTTAAATCTTAATTAAAAGAATTATTCTTTTTCTCAAATAGGTTCAAGAACAGTGTTATTTAAGACACCATTCACGACAAACCCGAAATCTAATTTGATATTAAATATAAGGCTTTGAATAGAATTCATGTCGAATCATATTCGATATCAAATTCTGAAACCAACAAATATCATATCGGGAATAACGATATCGATATCTTCCAAATTCCCTTAACAATACCCGTATAATCACGAAATCCAATATCGAAATATTGGAAGATAATTTCCTTTCAAATCCAATCCAATATATTCATTGGAAATAATTCAGGTTAATTAAATTCCCTATAAATCCTTTTATTTATTTATAAAAGAAAATAAATTACTTATCCTGATAAAAATTTCTTTTATCTTTATAAACCTAGAAATTTTCATCCAAAACCCTTTTAAATCATTTATTATGAATTTACATAATTTTTCCCTATTTTTAATTATTTAAAAATAGGCCCTTTTAGTTAAATGACGTTTCGGGTCATTTAACTGCATTGGCGCTGTTTTTATTAAAATTTGAATTTAACATTTCTCAAAATCTAACTGTTAGATTTCAAATTTCATATATTCATTTGAAAGCTCTTTTCGATACAAACCCGTAGGTTCCGGTTTCAGAAGAATCTGACGGTCGGATCTTCTGTTACGTCTAATCGAAGTTAATGGTCGAAATTCGCGAACGGTCGCTGCGCGAAACGTTCTATTCAAACCATTATAATAACTAATATATATATCGTCGATTTCCATTTAAAACATATTCTATAAAACATTTATAAACTCGTTTTAAAATAATTCCAACTTGCATTTCGAATTTTAATAAAAATTGAATTTTCCATATTATTATAATATTATAATAATAATCTTTTCAAAATATTTAATTTTGTAATCTAATTTATAAAATCAATTGAAACTTCCGTTCGAGTAAAAATGATGCAAATCTATGATGCAAATCTATTTAACTCAGCTTTATTCACTTTAAATATTTTTGTGTCCATCCAAAATCGGATATCAAAACCATATTTTAATTCTTTAACTGAAAATTATTTTAAAACATCCTTTTTTTCTGAATTGGAATGAGACCCAATCAATTACTACATAATTTTAGTTATATGGACTTCATACACCGCATGTAGTCTATGCTAATGGTAAATAATCATAAAACATTCAAATAACAACCAGAATGCATTATGAGTTCGTATGTAAGAGTTATGACATTACAAAGTTTCGCGCGATTATGAGTTCGTATGTAAGAGTAATGACATTGCAGAGTTGGGAAGCAGTAATTAATTAATTAAATTAAATCAAATTCACCCCTCAACTTCAAAACCGTCGTTCAACTCCATCCTGCGCCTTCCACCGCCGCTACGGCCACTTGCACCGCCGCCGAACCCCACCAGTCTCTCCCCCCTTCCTCTCCGCGCCCTCCACCCAGAAGGGCCCACCGCGATCTGCCTCCGATTGGTCGGAAAAAGCCCACGAATGATAGGCCATTCATGGCGAATTGCCACCGCCTCAGGCGACGGTTTGCCACGCCGTTTGACCTGACGCTCCCCCTCACCTAGACGAAGACTTTTCCTTCAGAGGCCATCCCCTAATTCATCGTCGATTGGCTGGAATCTGATCATCTTTGCTGGATGCTTACTGAAAACTGTCGACGTCGATTATCTCAATTTTCCCGCTTCCACGTCCACTTTCAGACCAGACACTTCAAAGCAAAGTTGTAGAACTATCTCCCCTCTACAACTTCCCTTTAGATCCCATCACCTAATCGACGGATTGGCCACAAAACCCATAATTCCAAAAGCAGTTTTTTGCATTCGAACTCAGATCCCGACGAATCCGTGCAACAATAGGCCATGGAATTTTTGGGGGAGGTAGAGACGATGATGATCAACAACTTTCATGTTTTGAGTTTGGTCCGATTGTGTACGGATTGGAAGATATAAATTAATTCCAGTCTAGGGTTCTTTTTGCAAATATTATTGAAGAGGAAGAGAGGCTGCTGCCATTGAAGAGAAGAATAAGGAGAATAAGGGTTTTTATTAGGGTTAGGGAGGAGTTTAGGATATTATATAATGGAGAGGAATTTTATTTTAGCCCCTTGTGTAAATTATTTTATTCAATTTTAGTCTATTTTCATAGTTCAAAAATCCATGTGGTCACCTATGGATTCCATTTTCAACGAAAATCGACGTGTAACCATTCTTTGACATTACAGATCTAAAGAAACTGGTCTCGTCGAATTCCGAGTCCATATGCACAAATAGCGAATATTTAAAGTCTGAATATTAACTGTTTATACTGTAAAATCACGCACAACCACATACTAACTCCAAAAATTATGAATTTTGGAATCTAGCAATAATTTAATATTACGGATCCATAGAAAGTGGTTTCGTTGAATTCATAGGTCGTTTGCAAATTTCCATTTTAAGACGTATATATATTATATTAAAAATACATATATAAATAAATAAATTCTGAATCTCAAAATATATCAGTGTTTATACTTTTCGAATTCAGAAACGTCATTTTGAACTCAATGGAAGTGGTTTCGAGTCCAAATTCCTTCGTAAGCAAAAAATAGCGTTTTGGGCCATATATATATATAAATTCCATAACGTTTTTCTAAAATTTTAATTTTGTCATAACTTACAACTTATAAACTGAAATTTCAATTTCTTATTCATTAGAAAGGTGTCGTCAATACGATCCTAACGTTTCCAGTTTTATCCAATTCTAGGTTAAAATGAATTTCATATAATTATTCAAAGTTTAAAATCGAATTTTGAAATTACCGCGCCATTTCAGGCTCGTAATATAAATTATATAAATTTATAAATTCTAACTTGATTAAAATAAAATTTTTAGTCGTTATTATTTAAAATAAATCATTTTAAATATTCAAAATCCACTAAATCAATTAAAAATAAAAATAAATTTTTTTTCAAAAATTCTGGGTTGTTACATTTTATTTATTATTTTGATTAAAAAAAAGAAATAGTACCACTACTATGAGTTACAACTCCTTTACTGCCTTCACTGTCATATAATATAAACATAAATAAATGAAAGGCAATGATATAAGGCAGTTTAAATATTATAACAATTATAGTAGATGAATTTCTTTCTAATATAACATATGTCCAACCAAGTTATCATCGCTGATTCAAGACAATTAACAAAGAGCAGTTATTCTATTACATTTTCTATACAACAAATTGGCTAGATAATTGCAGACATCGTAGGATAAAACTTCAAAGCATAATGATGTTAAAAGTAGTACTTTTTTAAGCAAATTTAATTATTTCAGATGCAACCAACTCACATCTTCTTGTTTCTTTCCCCAACTCTTATACTGCAAATGTCATCTGAGAGTGTCGAGAATCCTTAGAGAATAAAGATAAGTGAGAATGACATTTTGGACTGCTAATTTGATACATAATTTGATTTTCACAGTGTTCATTGATCTGGGTTAGGGTAACGATGGGAGACAAAGAGAAGGCGTTGACAACCAACATAGTAAAGAAATTAGGCAAAGATAGTGAAACAAATTAGATCATGAAGAGATGAATAAACACATAGTCAATGTGAAGAGGAAACTTTTATAGAGGATGTGATGCACAGTTTCGGACATTTAGAAAAGGAATTTAATTAAATTACTTTTTTTCCAGCAATGTATACACATGCCTTTCCCATCAGACATTTATAGGCGATGTTGAAATATCTATGGAATGAAACGTGCTTACACGAATTCAATGAAGTGCAAACATTCAAGGGTATAAATAAATTAAACAATACTTCCTTCATTAAAAGTTTGTTCCATTTCATAGTGTGTTTTGATCGATGTAAGCAATATATTATATTACATAGTTTATTACTCAAGAATAACAGTGTAACAAATAAATTACTGTAACAACCCAGAAAATCAGAACCAATTTAAATTTTTTATTTTAGCAATTTTAATGGATTTTGAATATTTAAAATGATTTATTTTAAATATTAACGACTAAAAATTTCTTTTAATCGAAGTTATAATGAATAAATTTATTTTAATTATAATAAAGAGCCTGAAATGGCGCGGTAGTTTGAAAATTCGATTTCAAATTTCAATTGAATGTACAGAATTCAATATAAGTCAGAATTGGACGAAACAAGAAATATTTGAATATGTTAAACAATATCTTTCTAACGGATGTGAAAAATATAAATTTCGTTTTATAAATGATAAGATATGTCCAGGTTAAAATTTAGAAAAGTCGCTGTGGAATTTATATATATTTTAATATATATAGCCCTTAAAAATAGCCATTTTGCAAACGACCTCTATTTTCGACGAAACCACTTTGGTTAGGACCGTATTTTCAAAACATAGCTAGGTTTATTTTCCTGGAATCTTTAGAGTCAGTATGTGGCCTCGGTAAATTAAAATGTACGTTTAAATTAAATATAAACTAATTTATATTTTAATTTAAAGAAAACTGATCGAAACAGTTGAATTGGCTTACGAAACATATCCCATTGTGTTCAAAATGGGGGTAATTAGCCAGGGGCGACAGTCGTTGGGTTTGATTTGGAGTTAGTATCAATAAAGTAGAATTTTTGGAATTAAATAAATTAAAAAAATGTAAATATATATACACAGTAAACCTTAGTCAAACCCTACCTTTACACTTCTGCTATCAAACCTCATCGCGCCTCCAGCTTCTTCTAACGAACGGTGGAATACGCTCAAGTCTTTAAGATCAAATAAATTCCAATCCACTCAATGAAAATGAAAACTTCATGAACGAAAATCGAAAAGAACTTCATGATCTTTAAATCCATACTTGTTTCATGATTTATAGTTGAGATGTTAGAGAGATTTTCGGGCCTAAACAGGCCGGCGTCGCAGCGGATTTTGGGGCAAATGGGGGGTGCGAGTTTTGAGGCATAAGGCGGGGTAGAAGGCGCGGCGGAGCTCTCCAACATGGACCCCTCTGATCTGGACCTGGCGTCTCCAATCTCCGGCGAACTGGAACCCCAGGTTCGACGATTATGGGTTTCAATAGCCTGTATATTCTAAAGGGGAAGAAAGGTTGGATTTTTAATTAATTATTATATTAATTATTTCAAAAATGTTATTAGCGAACAATCACTAATATCTTTCGCATACGAGGGCCAAATCGTGCGAAACTGGATCCGTTGCAATCCAGGGGACACGAGTTCATAATAAAGCTGATCGCGTCCAAAATGGAGCACATTAGAATTTTAGACAAAGTCAGACCCGAACGGCGGTGAAATTCAGAGATAAAAGAACCAATGTGAGAACTTCTCACTAAAATTATTTCTGTACAGTTATTTATTTTTTAACTGCATCTATGAACTGCTCCACATCGTCCATAAACCATGGACGGCTTGTTTGTTTGATTGTATTATGTTGTTGAAATTGATTGTGATGTGAAATGGACTGTATAAAATATTCATGAGTTGAATAAAACATTTTATCGTTAAAAATATAATTTTTAACATGTATATGAATGAGAATAAATATTCATTTACAAATCAGACGATTTGTTTATGTACACCCATTTGACTGATATTGATTGGGATGATAAATTTTACACATCGCCCAACTGCACAAATAAAAATCTGTGTTTGTTGATTGAAACCCCACACGGGTATTGGGATGATATTTGACGTACACTAATCCCAATTTTTTAGTTGTATGTCGATCGATTGGTTGACACACTGATGTAAGCGTTAATTATTTATATTTAATGCTTATACAGTGTAGAATGCACTCTGCATGATGGTTGATTGTGTATCACTGTTGTTGTATACATGTATTGTATGAAATCCATATAAATCACATTATATGGTAATTGAATGAGTCTGATTCCAATTCAGAACGATCGAATATTTTAAAATAACGAATATTTTAGAATAAGGAATATTTTAAAATAATATTCAGTAAAGAATCAAAATGTGATTTTGGTGTCCGATTTTTGAAGGACACGAAAATATTTAAATACATGAATCCGTGTTGATTAGATATGCGCCATTTTGACGCAAACGATATTTATATCGATTTTATTCATTTTTATAATGAATATCGAAAAGGAAGTGATTTCAAAATCTGATGTTTGAAAATATTATCATTTATATATTAATGATATGGAATATTCAATTTTGATTTAAAATTAAATATGAAGTTGAAATCGTTTTTAAAACGAATTTAAAACGATTTATAAAATATGTTTTAAATGGAAATTGACAATATATATATATATATATATATAATATGTATTATACATATTAAATGGCCTGAATAGAACGCGCCGCATCGTGACTGTTTACGAATTTCGACCATTGACTTCGAATTGACGTTACGGGAGATCCGACCATCGGATTCTCTTAAAAACGGAACCGTTGGGTTCGTATCGAAAAGATCTTTCCAAGAATATAAGAGATTTGAAATCTAGCGGTTGGATTTGGAATTATGTCCAAATCAAATTTGGAAAAGGTCATTGTAAGTGCAGTTCGATGACCGTATATGGAAATCGACTGTACGGGCCTTGATAAAATTATAAATAATAATAATAATTTGTGAAAAATGGTAATAAATGATTTGTAAAGAATTGGAATGAAAGATTCCATGTTTGTAAAGATAAAAATATATTTTCATTAAAATGAACTAGTTTATAACTAGAAAAATAATCCAATATTTTTAAATAAATAAATGGATTGAGAATGGTTTTAATATAACCAGAAATTTCCAATATAAGAAATTGAATGGATTCGAATCGAAATTATCTCCGGAATATTTCGAAATTGGATTCCGTGATTATACAGATTTTGTGGAGGAATTTGGAAGATATATATATCGTTATTCCAATACGATATTTGTTGGTTTCAGAATTTAATATTGAATATAAGCCAATATATTTTCTATTAAGGGCCCTGTATTTAATATAAAATTGGATTTTGGGTTTGTCGTGAATGGTGTCTTCATTAACACTGTTCTTAAACCCAAATAAGAAAAGAATAAATCTTTTAAATAAGATTTAAAGGAGTTTACCAATTAATTAATATTTAATTGTAATTGAATTGAAATTGGTTTTTGGGTTTATCGAGAACGGTGTTTTAAATAACACTTGTTCTTTAACCCGATTAACAAAGGAATGTGATTTTGGGTTTGTCGTGAATGGTATCTTAAATAACACCGTTCTTAAACCCCGTGTGAAAAGCATAAATCTTTTAATTAAGATTTAAGGCAGAATTACCAATTAATTAACATTTAATTGGAATTGAAATGGAATGTGAGTTTGGATTTATTGTGAACTGTGTTTTTAACGACATTCGTTCTTTAACCCGATTTACAGTAAAATGTCATTTGGAATATATAAATTTTATATTAAGATTTAATGGGATTTTCCAAAGTAAAGTTTCCAATTAATTAACATTTAATTGGAATGGAATGGAATTCGATTCGATAATAATCGAAGTGAGCTTCTGTGGAGTAAGACTATTAATATATATGGAATTTAAAAGGCTTTGTGGTTATTCCATTTATATTATTAGTCGGATACGGAAACTGATATCGATCATATATTAATACATTTTCCGTGAAGATTCCATGATTATTGGAATGTGATTTTGGGTGTATCGTGAACTGTGTTTTAAAATGACATTGATTCTTTAATCTAAGTAAAGACAGGATGGCATTTGTAGCATTGTATTTCAAACTGTATGGTTGATCTCTGCTAAATATATATTTGTTTGGTGGCGGAGAATTTATTCTCTTGCTTAACACCATTCTCTAAGATGTATGAGCTTAGAGGTTATATATCGGTAGAAATCAATAGTACGGTGTGAATTATTGATGCGACATGTTTGATTTCCCAAAGTTAAATAATCATTAATATTGATTTTTGGGATGATTAAAACTAAGTGGAGTTTTAATGAATCATTAATTAGATTGAAATGATCGAGAATGGAGTATCACCTGTTTTTCTCCAGGTGATAGCTAAATATTTAATTAGGTTTGAATGGGAAATGGTAATTATTATTTACCAATAACATAGTGGTGTTAGAATGGAGTATCACCAGTTTTGCTCCATAGGATGAATAGGTTGGGATTGGAAAATTGAACAGATGATTACTTCGGTATGGTGCGCTAATCCCGACTAGTTTGGAAAACCTTAATATGGTTTGATATCCAAAGGAAGATTAAAGAATAAATTTTAAAGAATTTCTTTGATAAAATTAATGGGAATCTTTCACTAAGAATGTGAATATTTGAATAAAAGAATAGTCTGGATTGGAATGAGGCATATGTTGTGTTTGTGTAGCACTTGTTTATAAAATACGCGAGTTATTCGGAAAGGCCGGGTTTATACCCATTCTGAATAACTGATACGACTATATGTCGACGATGAAGACGGTGGTTTAAGACCAGAGGCCTTCACATCGTCTGGATGATTACTGATGTCTTGATTGGGCTGTACACCCAAGACGAGGTAATAAGTGGTGATCGTCCAGACGTACTTGGAGATCGACCGGATATGCGAGGACCTCTCTCCTGTATTGGACATATGGACGATGAATAAGGTGCCTCCAGTTTCGTTCAGACCCAAAACGAACTTGTAAATGGACTATGTGTCTGACATGGGATTTTATTCTGTGTTGATTGATCTTTATTAAATATACATATGTTTGGTGGCAGAGAATTTATTCTCTTACCTAACACCCTTCTCTGAGACGTACGAGCTTAGAGGTTGTATATCGATCGACATCAGTCGCATGGCGTGAATTGCCTATGTGGCATACTGAGATGCAAAGGATCAAGGCTTTTGTTGAAAGCAGATTCTTGTGGTTTATGATCAAAGCATAGCTTTAATATAGCGCCTCTTTGTGTATAGCGTTAATTCACGAGCCTCACACCTCGGTATGAGTTAAAAACGGGATAAGGGACCCAAGGAGAACATGACGTTTCTTTCTAGCTATGTGTGTTATCGGGGTTTTACACGCCCTGACATTTATATTATTTTTACCTATGTGGTTGTTGGAATGCGAGGCGCCTCGGATATATCGGTTACTACGGAGATGATGGATAGGTCCTATAAGACCGAGGAACGTGTGTTTAGGCATAATTAATCCACTTTCGCACTTTGAGTGGACTGGCCTTGGAGGATCCAGGACTTACCCAGAGTGTGTAGTCCCAAGACATTTGCTAGAGTGTCTCGAAGCGGAAAGAAGTACATCCCTTGCCTAGACTCATGACGGAAATCCAATTTCTAATACGACATTTCGGTTTTAGTTGTAATCCTATATATGGCGACATAGTGGGATGGGGCGCTCATGTCGTCTACGATTGATACATTTATATTTGAAGTTGATTTATTCACTTATAGTAAAAATAAAACATTAAATTTCGCGTATCAAGCATTATTTGGCTATTATAAGGTAAAACCCTATCCTCCAGCTTGCGTTGCATTGTGTGATGGGACCTGGGTTTTATAATAGCTTCATTTTCTTTAATTAGCATTGCGCTGTTTGTTTATGCACTGGTATTCCTGGGGTTAAAACCCATTCCATGTTATACGGCGTGGTCCCTTGTTTTACCTTACTTTAAAACCAAGTTAATAACTGTTTTTAGTTCTCACACTAGTCACATGACTGACTTGGAGTTTATTGTTTTAACCTAAACTCTGGTGCCCCTATTTTCCACATGGGCAGCTAGTAGTTTTGGTTTTGCAGATTATTTCTTTTCCAGGATCCTAGATTTACAGCTGGAGCTATATTCGGAACGCTCTGTATCCGTGTATTTCTCACAGTCGTGTTTTGTATAATTTTTCCACTGCTTTATAATTTAAACCTCTGATATTTATCAAATGTGTAATATATTTATTCATACTCTGTTATATTGTTGTACTCTGATGTAATTGTTGTAATTAACAATGAAATGTTCTTCTGTTTGCATTCTGATTTGTCGTGTTCTCAACTTAATCCGGGCTTTCCTTTACAGGGAAGTTTGGGTTGTTTCAAATATGATTAGATTGCTATATAAGAAAACATGCCTAAGTCTACTTGCAAAATCTTTTAGCAGTATAATGCTAATTGGAAACATGGAAAGTGGATTTTAGATTGTTTATATTAATAAGTGACAATCTGACTTATAGGAAAATTAGTGAATATTAAATTACATAGTTTATTACTCAAGAATAACAGTGTAATAAATAAAATACGATTAGATTTCCATATAAGAAAACATGCCTGAATCTATTTGCAAAATCTTTTAGTAGTATAATGCTAATTGGAAACATGGAAAGTGGATTTAAGATTATTTATATTAATAAGTCACAATCTGACTTGTAGGAAAATTACTGCATTTGAGAACGATTTGATATTTGTAGGAAGGTATATATTTTGTTTTTAAAAAGGCAACACAAAAGGTAAAAAATATAGAACACACCCCATGAAATTTATATTGTGTGTTTTGACATCTAGATTTGATGATCATAGTAATAAATCTAATAGAATGTTTACAGTACTAACGTAACAGAACAAATTAAACTTAACATATACACATCTCTATACGTTTATATTTAACCAACTAATCACATGCTAAGTTGATCATAAAAATAATATATATCAAAAATCCATAATGAAGACTTATGTATTCTAACAAAAGTTAAGAACATTTACATCTTTAATATCATATCTGTCATATATTAGTGAAGTCATTGTATAAATAGAAGCATATAAGTATAGAAACAATATATAGAAAAATAATTCAAAAATGATTGATTGACCTAACATTAAGTTCTTATTAATTTGTAAAGCTCTCAGCTAACATGTGGAATAGTTGAGGAAGTCTAGTTGTAATTGCAAATCGATTATGTCACGTATAATTTTCTCTTATTTGTGCTAATTTCATATAAATAATTTTTTATCACCAGCTATATTAGGGTCATTGACTTCTAAATTTGGAACTCTTGCTATTTGTAATCCAAAAATTTATCACCTACCATATCAGCACAAGAAAATAAAATTAAAAATGAAACACAAACAGAATAAGACAAAATTGTAAAAGAATTTCAAATCATTGCCTAAGCAATACATATTTAATGTTCTTATGAATAAATCAATCATTATGTAAATTATACATAGTTAATTAAATTTTATAAGAAATTCAAGCTTGCCATATTATGAATATCTATAAAAAATGTTAGTATTGTAGAAATTTAAAAGGCAGCTTCTTATTATATAAAAAAATAGCATATATACCATATAAGCCAAATACATAAAATAAAACCACTAAACGGAAATAGAAAGCGCAACAAAACAACACTAATAAGTAAATTACCAGCGTACATTACGAATAAATTGAATCCACATATATGTTAAGATATAGCAAATAAAAATCCATTGCAATATGTAAGGAAATTAAAAAAATCATATTGCAAATAGTATTTCTGTAACGACCTGGAAAAAGGCGATCTTGGTTATCCGATATACAACACATATCGAACATCCAATGATCGAAAATAACCGAAAAGTTAATAGAAAGAAAACAGAGGTTGAGGGAAGATAAGATAGAAACTTAGAATAGAAGAAGAAGAAGATACAACATCAAAGTAACACGAATCTCACAGCGGAACGAACAACATATAATAGATAACATATCCTTGAAATAAAATCAGCATATGTTTACAGTAACATTATCAGGGTACAACATTTACAACACAGCGGAAATAACTATAGCTATATAATTCTGAAGCCTCCTGCTCCAAGCTCTCCTAGTATATCTATAAAATCCTGACTACTTGACTGCCCGTATAAATTTGGGAACCCAAGAGTTTAGGGAAAACAAAACAAAATAAACCCCGAGTCAGTCATAGGACTGGTATGAGTAAAACAGTTTAAAACAGTTTGAGCCATTAAACGATATCTCATAAGACCACGCCGTATAACGGAACTGGTTTTTCCCTTATGAGAATCCAAAATAATCTTTATATCAAAACTCATTGATATTATAATAGTGTCTATCAACCACAATATAATAATCATCTAGCAGAAACGCTTTCATCTCACGTCCTACATATATAGTATACAATCAAAACCATAAGCACGTATTGGGTAAGGGATTTCCAACTATGGCAAGGTATGGAACCACCTTTCGCTAGTGTACCTCTAGAGAGGAATACACTGGGTTCAACAAGAATATCTTGCAATCCGGCCACACATGACCGACCACTCATTTCGCTTGAGGTATCGAATGTATATCACCAACGGTTGGGATCAGCAACCATTTCCCGAATGGGACAACATCAACAATAGATTTTTAGAAGTAAATGAAACTCTAGATCAGGTGATTATACACCCTAATAGGTGCGACCTACATCGCCATGCTGCCTGCCTGATTTTTGTCATTCCCGGTTGTGAGGCTAGAGGCCACGCTTATCTCTGACAGATCACACATTTATTCACATTGAATGTCACATCGTCATACCCACCAACACACAAATTGATTTCCCCAAAAATACCATGGGTATACAGCTAAGAGAAATGAATTGCTCTGCCACCAAATGTAAATATGTTCGAGGAGATCAACTTATGTAACAACCCGAAAATCTGAGCCAGTTTAAAAATTTTATTTTGGCAATTTTAGCGAATTTTGAATATTTAAAATGAATTATTTTAAATAATATCGACGAAAATTTATTTTGAATATAATTCGAACGTATATATTATATACGCCGTCGTTAGAATATAAATAATTATATATAATTATAAAAGGAATTGAAAATGGCGCGGTAGTTCGATAATTCGATTTCAAACTTCAATTGAATGTACCGGGTGCAAAACAATCCGGATTTTAGCGAAACCAAAAATAATAGGATCTAATTTATAATATCTTTCCAACGAATCCAACAAATCGAGATTTCATAGCGGGAATCAAAATATATGTCCAGTTGAAAATTCTGAATAGTCGCTATGGAATTCAGGCCCTTAAAAATAGACATTTTGCAAACGACCTCGGATTTCGACGAAACCACTTTTGTTGGATCCGTGATGTCAAATTATTGCTAGGTTTCAAATTTCATAATTTTTCGAATCAGTATGTGAGCGTGGCAAAGGAAAACGTGTTTGACTAGTTTCAGTTGATTTTAATCGACTGGAAATTGGCCATTTTTCAAATGATCTCAGAATTCGACGAAACTAGTTTTGTTAGGACCGTATCGTCAATACGAAGCTAGAAAATATTTTTCTGGAATTTTTCTAGTTAGTATGTGACCCCGGTAAATTGAAATGCGTGTTCAAATTCAATATATAGAAGTATATGTTGATTTTGACGAAAACTGATTGTAATGATCGAATCAGCTTGCGATACATATCCCATTGTGTTCGGAATGGGGGTAATTTGCTATGGGCGACAGGCGGTGGGTCCCGTTTCGAGGTCGAAAATAAAAGTTGCTTTTTGAAATTAAATAATTAAATAAATTAAATAACAAAAATAGTCACACGTGGACAGTACTCATTCGTTGAGATTAGTCGTGTGTTGACAAAGATATAGAGTCGTGTATTGAAAGAAATATAGATCCATTTGTTGAATATAAAGCCGTGTTGATTAGAGATGCGCTATTTTGACGCGAACGATATTTATATCGATTATATTCGTTTTTATAAATTGAATCGAATAGAAAACCAATTTGAATTGAATTGAATAGAAAACGAATTCGAATTGAATTGAATAGAAAACGAATTTGAATTCGAATTGAATAGAAACGAATTCGAATTGAATTGAATAGAAAACGAATTCGAATTGAATTGAATAGAAAACGAATTCGAATTGAATTCAATAGAAAATGAATTCGAATTGAATTGAATAGAAAACGAATTTGAATTGAATTGAATAGAAAACGAATTTGAATTGAATTGAATAGAAAACGAATTTGAATTGAATTGAATAGAAAACGAATTTGAATTGAACTGAATAGAAAACCAATTTGAATTCGAATTGAATAGAAAACGAATTCGAATTGAATTGAATAGAAAACGAATTCGAATTGAATTGAATAGAAAACGAATTGAATTTGATTTGAATAGAAATCGAATTGAATTCAAATTGAATCGAAAACGAATTGAAATAGAAGTAAAATCAATTTGAAATGAATTCAAATTGAACTGAAATTTGAATTGAATTTAAATGGATTTTAAAACGAATTTATAGGGAAAATTTCAATTTTGATTTGAATTTGAAATAAAGGTTGAAATTGTTTTTGAAACGAATTTAAAACTATTTATAAAATTCGTTTTAAATAGGAATCGACGAAATATATATTATATATATAATATAATGGCCTGAAAAGAACGCGCCGCGCCGCGGCAGTTCGTGAATTTCGACCATTAATTTCAAACGGACATTACGGGAGATCCGACCATCGGATTCTCCTAAAACCGGAACCGTTGGGTTCGTATCGAAAAGAGCTTTCTAACGAATATTAGAAATTCAAAATCTAACGGTTGGATTTGGAGATACGTCCAAATCAAATTTGAAAAAGGTCGTTGTAAGTGCAGTTCGATGGCCGTTGATGGAAATCGACTGTACGGACCTTGATAAAATTATTAAAAATAGTAATAATTTTTGTAAAATCATAAGAAATGATTTGGGGAAAATTGGGACAAAAAACTCCATATTTGAAAAGATAAAAATAGATTTTTATCGAAATGAACTAGTTTTGAACTAAAATTAAACCTGTTTATTTTTAAATAAATAAACTGGATTTGAAATGGGTTTTAAACAGAATTGATTTGTGGGTTTATCGTGAACGGTGTTTTAAATAACATTTGTTCTTTAACCCGATAATAAATAGAATGTGATTTGGGTTGGTCGTGAACTGTGTTTTAAATGACATTAGTTCTTTAACCCAGTAAAGGGAGTTTTAATGAATCTGCAATTAGATTGAAATGTGAATTGATAATCTAAATTATCAAATTTGGTAAATGAGCGAGAATGGAGTATCACCAGTTTTTCTCCAGAGCGATAGTTAAATCTTTAATTAGATTTGAACGTGAAATGGTAATTAATTTTACCGATAACACCGTGGTGTTAGATATGGAGTATTATCAGTTTTGCTTCATGGGATGAATAGGTTGGGATTGGGAAATAAAATAAATAATTACTCCGATGTGATTCGCTAATCTCGACTAGTTTGGAAAACCATAATTTGGTTTGAAATGACATCCAAAGGAAGATTAAAGGATAAATTTTAAATAATTTATCTTGGATAAAATTAATGGGAACCTTTCCCTAAGAATTGAAATTTAGAAACTAGCTGAAGGTTAATTAAGAAGAATGGTTTCCTGGATGTTGATCTGATGTTGGTTTCGGCCTTCGGGGTTAATATTTGGGAAATTGTTCTCTTGCTGATTTACGGTTAGTGGCTGCTGAACTGGAATGAGGCGTATGTTGTATTTGTGTAACATTTGTTTTTAATATATGCGGGTTGTTCGGAAAGGCCGTGTTTATACCCATTCTGAATAACCGATTCGACGATAAGTCGAAGATGAAGACAGTGGTTGAAGACCAGAAGTCTTCACATCGTTTGGGTGAATACTGATGATCTTAATTGGGCTGTACACCCAAGAGGATGGAAATAGTTGGTGGTCGTCCAGACGTACTTGGAGATCGATGGATATGCGAGGAAAGTGCCTCCGGTTTCGTTCAGACCCAGAACGAACTTGTAAATGGATTGTGTGTCTGACATTGGATTTTATTCTGTGTTGATTGATTTCTGTTAAATATATATCTGTTTGGCGGCGGAGAATTTATTCTCTTGCTTAACGCCCTTCTCTGAGACGTACGAGCTTAGAGGTTATATATCGATAGATATCAATCGCATGGCATCAATTGCCTGTGCGGCATGCTGAGTTGCATGGATTAAGGCTTCTGTTGAAAAGCAAAGTCTTGTGGTTGATGATCAAAGCACGGCCTACGTGGCAGCTTTGTGTATAGCGTGGATTCGCGAGCCTCACTCCTCGGTATGAGTCAAAAACGGGATACAGACCGTTGGGAGAACACGACGTTTCTTTCTAGCTTTGGTGGTGTCAGTGACTTACCAGCCCTGACATTTATATACTTTTCACCTTTGTGGTTGTTGGAATGAGGCGCCTCGATTATAGGTCTGTAAGGACCGGGAAACGTGTGTTCAGGAATAACTAATCCTCAAACGTAAGAGAGGACCGACCCAACCGATCCAGTGGCTGCCCAGAGGGTGTAGTCCTGAGCATTTGCTAGAGTGTCTCGAAGCGGAGATGATCTTGCCCCTTGCCTCGACTCATGACGGAAATCCAATTTCTAATACGTGTATTGCGGCTTTATTTGTAGAGCCTAGTATGGCGACATAGTAGCATGGGATGCTATGCCGTCTATGATTTATATTTATGATTGAAATTATTTTGACACTATACACTTATTATAGTATCAAATGATTTGTTTTAAACGTACCAAGCATGTTTGGCTGTTATAAGGTAAAACCCTATCCTCCGGCTTGCGTTGCATTGTGTGATGGTACCTGGGTCTTATAATAGCTTCATTTTTCGAAAAAGCATTGCGCTGTTTATTCTATGCACTAGTATTCTTGGGAGGAAACCCGTTCCGTGTTATACGGCGTGGACCCTTGAATTACTCTCTTTTAAAGTAAAGTTTTAAATAACTGTTTTAGTTCTCACACCAGTCACATGACTGACCTGGAGTTTATTGTTTTAACCTAAACTCTAGGTGCCCTTATTTTCTACACGGGCAGCTAGTAGTTTTGGTTTTGCAGATTTATATTCACAGGACCTTGATTTACAGCTGGAACGATGCTCGGAAAGCTCTGTATCCGTGTATCACTTTCAGTTGTGTTTTGTATATTTTTCTACTGCTATGTAATTTATTGTAATCTCTGATATTTATCGAATGTATAGTATTCATTTATACTCTGTATATTCTTGTATCTGATGGAATTGTTGTAATAGCAATGAAATGTTCTTCCGTCTGCGTTCTATTGTGTATTGTTCTCAAAACGATCAGGGGTTTCGAACGGTCTAAATCGGTTTAACGACTGATTCGGATCAAGCAAAATTCCAGGCCGTCACAACTTACGTGATCTATTAATACTCTGTCAGACATTCTTCCATACAAGTTATCCTAGGACTGGACAAACCGAAGGCACTATTCAGTACAACCATCTTAGGCAATCTTTACCTAAGATTTATACAACATCCCTTGCGCTTTACTCTGTCTTAAATTTATCTTTAGCATATATGATTCGCAATGCTTATGCCAATACGGAGTGGTTCTTCGGATAATAATCCAACCGATCTCTCCATATTAACAACGTTAAAATGGTCGAAAACTTCGATAGTCGGTGAGTTAACTATCATAAAAAAATATGTGTGCAAACAACGATATTATTTCCCGATGGAAATTATATCGATCAATCATCATTTAACATTTATCTCCTTAGTTCGTTAATTTACTTATCTCCTGTTTCCATAAATTCTAAATTCTTATTTTCTATTATCAGATAATATTTCTAATTCTCGTTTCGAAAACATTTCCAAAACTCCTTCACTATTAAACCTTACCATTTCTTAGTTAAGAAGGAAGTCAATCAATTTGGGGTATAATTACCTCTCAGACCTTAACTGAACAACGTTTTAACTTCGAAATAGTCAAAGTTTATCTTTTAAATCTTTAACACACTTCCTTACGTAACTTCCGGATTCTATTTATGTATCCGCTTCTTTATCGAAAACATTGGTGTAAAGACCCGCAACTTCCCCGTAAAGGAAAGCGTCGGATAGTTCGAGAACAAACCACAGCAGAACGCATACAGAAGAACATTTCATTGTATATTACAACAATGCATCAGATTACAAGAATTTACAGAGTATAAATGAATATTACACAGAAATATCAGAGATTTAAATTACATTTAAATACATAGCAGCGGAAAATAATACAATACACAACTAGAATGAGATATACGGATACAAAGCTTTCCGGATATCGTTCCAGCTGTAACCCAGGATCCTGTGAATATAAATCTGCAAAACCGAAACTACTAGCTGCCCGTGTCAAAATAAGGGCACCCAGAGTTTAGGTTAAAACAATAAACTCCAGGTCAGTCATGGGACTGGTGTGAGAACTAAAGCAGTTATTAATCTTTATTTTAAATCATTAGGTAAATCAAGGGACCACGCCGTATAACACGGAACGGGTTTCCTCCCAAGAATACCAGTGCATAAAACAAACAGCGCAATGCTAAATAAAGAAAAATGAAGCTGTTATAAGACCCAGGTCCCATCACACAATGCAACGCAGTCGAGGATAGGGTTTTCCCTTATAACAGCCAAAGAATGCTTGATACGTTTTAAAACAAATCATTTGATACTATTATAGGTGTATAAAACAACTTCAAATCATAAGTATCAATCATAGGCGGCATAAGCGCCCCATCCCACTATGTCGCCATATATAGGATTACAATTAAAACCGCAAATGTCACGTATTTGGAAATTGGATTTCCGTCTATGAACCGAGGCAAAAGATAGTCCTCACCGACTTCGTGACTGCCTAGCCCGAGCCACAGGGTCAGAGCGCATCGACCCTTGGATCGTCAGGGCCGGTCCACCGATGTGGATTAAAATGCCTGAACACTACGTTTCCCCGCCCTTTGGGGCGTAAACGAGCCAACTAAATGACTCCATCGGTTCGAGAACGACCGATCAATCCGAGGCGCCTCGCAACAACAACAACCACATAAGTCAAACTCGTCAGGGCGTGTAAAACCACTGACGCCACTTCTAGCTAGGAAGAAACGCAGGCCCTCCCTGAGGTCCGTCTCCCGTTTTTGGTTCATACCGGGTGTGAAACACGCGAGGTAAACGTTACACAAAGCTACGCCACAAAGGTCGTGCTTTGATCATCAACCACAAGACTTTGCTTTTCAACAGAAGCCTTGATCATTTGCATCTTAGCATGCCACACAGGCAAACCATCCTATGCAACCGATATCAGTCACACAGAATGAAATCCGATGTCAGACACACAGTCCATTTACAAGTCCGTTCTGGGTCTGAACGAAACCGGAGGCACCTAGTACCCCGCATATCCATCGATCTCCAAGTACGTCTGGACGATCACTAACTGTTTCCATCTTCTTGGGTGTACAGCCCAATCAAGATCATCAGTAATTACCCAAACGACGTGAAGACTTCCGGTCTTCGACCATCGTCTTCATCTTCGACTTATCGTCGTATCAGTTATTCAGAATGGGATAAACCCGGTCTTTCCGAATAACTCGCGTATATATTATAAAAGTGTTACACAAACACAACATACGCCTCATTCCAATTTATTAGTCGCTAACCGTAAATTAATCAAGAGAATAATTCCCCGAATATTAACCCCGAAGGCCGAAACCAACATCAGATCAATATCCAGAAAACCATTCTGCTTGGCCAACCGACAGTTAGTTTCTAAATTTCACATTCAAATCTAATTAAAGATTTAACTATCGCCTGGAGCAAAAATGGTGATACTCCATTCTCGATCTTTTCAATCTAATTAAAGATTCATTAAAACTCCACTTAGTTTTAATCATTATCTGGGTTAAAGAATCAGTGTTATTTAAAACACGATTCACGATAAACCCAAAATCACATTCCATTAATTATCGGGTTAAAGAACAAGTGTTATTTAAAACACTGTTCACGATAAACCCAAAAATCAATACCAATTCAATTCCAATTAAATATCATTTAATTGGTACACTTCATTAAATCTAAATAAAAAGATTTAATCTTTTCTCAACTGGGTTCAAGAACAGTGTTAGTGAAGACACCATTCACGACAAACCCAAATCACATTCCATTAATTATCGGGTTAAAGAACAAGTGTTATTTAAAACACTGTTCACGATAAACCCAAAAATCAATACCAATTCAATTCCAATTAAATATCATTTAATTGGTACACTTCATTAAATCTAAATAAAAAGATTTAATCTTTTCTCAACTGGGTTCAAGAACAGTGTTAGTGAAGACACCATTCACGACAAACCCAAATCACATTCGATATTCAATACAAGGCTCTGAATAGAAAATATATCGGCTTATATTCAATATCGAATTCTACGACTAACAAATGTCGTATTGGAAATAACGATACAAATATATATCTTTCAAATTTCCATAACAACACCTGTAATATCACGAATTCCAACATCGAAATATTCCGAAGACAATTTCGATTCAAATCCACTCCAATGCAATCATTGGAAATTTTGGTTATTTTCAAAACCATTTCAAAATCAATTTATTTATTTAAAAATAAATAGAATTATAATTCTAGTTCAAAACTAGTTCATTTCGATAAAAATCTATTTTTATCTTTTCAAATATGGAGTTTTTCATCCCAAACTTTCACAAATCATCTCTTATGATTTTACACAAATTATTACTATTTTTAATAATTTTATCAAGGCCCGTACAGTCGATTTCCATCAACGGCCATCGAACTGCACTTACAGCGACCTTTTTCGAATTTGATTTGGACGTATCTCCAAATCCAACCGTTAGATTTCAAATTTCTAACATTCATTAGAAAGCTCTTTTCGATACGAACCCAACGGTTCCGGTTTTAGGAGAATCCGACGGTCGGATCTCCCGCAATGTCCGTTTGAAATAAATGGTCGAAATTCACGAACTGCCGCGGCGCGGCGCGTTCTATTCAGGCCATTATATTATATATAATATATATAATATATACTTCGTCGATTTCTATTTAAAACGAATTATATAAATAGTTTTAAATTCGTTTCAAAAGCAATTTCAACTTCCTTTTCAATTCAAATCAAAATTGAATTCTTCTTTATAAATTCGTTTTTATTCAATTCAAATTTCAATTCAATTTGAATTCGTTTTCAATTCAATTCATTTCGAAATCGTTTTCAATTCAATTCATTTCGAAATCGTTTTCAATTCAGTTCATTTCGAAATCGTTTTCAATTCAATTTGAATTCGTTTTCAATTCAATTCATTTCGAAATCGTTTTCAATTCAATTCATTTCGAAATCGTTTTCAATTCAATTTGAATTCGTTTTCAATTCAATTCATTTCGAAATCGTTTTCAATTCAATTCATTTCGAAATCGTTTTCAATTCAATTCATTTCGAAATCGTTTTCAATTCAATTCATTTCGAAATCGTTTTCAATTCATTTTGAATTCGTTTTCAATTCAATTCATTTCGAAATCGTTTTCAATCGATATAAATATCGTTCACGTCAAAATGGCGTCAATCTAATCAACACGGCTTCATAAATTTCTATTTTCAAAATAGTTGTTATTATCAAAATATTTCGTTCAGCACATGACCAATCTCAATGAATGAGTACTGTCAACACATGAACTTTTATTTTATAATATTCTTTATTTTTCAAATTGGAATGAGGCCCAATCAATTACCATATAAAGTTAATTATATGGATTTTCATACAACACATGTATATAATAGCATGGAAAAATAATCAACCATCAACCAAAGTGCACTACACTGTATAAGCATCAAATATAGATATCCAACGCTTAAAACAGCCTGTCAATCAAACGATCGACATATTCAATCAATCGGGATGAGTGAACTTCAAATTTCATCCCAACACCCGTGTGGGGTTTCAAACAATCAAACACCTATTTTATTTGTGCTGTTGGGCGATGTGCAAAATTTATCGTCCCAATCAATGTCATTCAAATAGGTGTACATAAACAAACCGTCCGGTTTATAAATGAATATTTTATTTTATTCACTTCACGTTAAAAATTATATTTTTAACGATAAAACATTTTATTCCAACCTATGAATTTCTATTCAATTCATTTATTCAATAAAATGATATTTTTATTTTTCTAACATATTTTAGAAAATTTCGGCGGCATAACGGCACGATACTAGAAACGGGACAAGGCCTAGCCTTATCCCCGGTCTAGTGAAGGCCCACGCCATTCACTCATCAATCAAATCAATTTCATTTTGCAAACCACAAAATTTGGAGTAAGGGTCTAACCTAGCCTTACTCCTACGCCTTATAACGGCGCACGTCTAATCCTAACCAATTTATCGATTCGATTTTTTTTCACACCACAAACCACATTCAAACCAATATCGCAATCAATCACCAAACAATCAAACAAACAAGTCCATGGTCTGTGGACGATTGTGTCGGGTGCTACTAAGCACCGTCTGCATCCTAGTATAAATATATAACTAGGAAAATAGAATTTGAGTGAGAAGTTCTCACCTATAGCTATCCTAGCTCCACGGCACTTCATTGATAGAAATCTTCATCGTCCTCGCATCTTCGTCATCTTCGTTGTCCGCTTTCACTACCTATGTAAAAATCAAATTTTTACTTCGCTATTCCATATATAAAAATCGAATTTTTATTTCAAAGTTCAATATATAAAAATCGAATTTTTATTTCAAAGTTCAATATATAAAAATCGAATTTTTATTTCAAAGTTCAATATATAAAAATCGAATTTTTATTTCAAAGTTCAATATATAAAAATCGAATTTTTAGTTCAAAGTTCAATATATAAAAATCGAATTTTTAGTTCAAAGTTCAATATATAAAAATCGAATTTTTAGTTCAAAGTTCAATATATAAAAATCGAATTTTTAGTTCAAAGTTCAATATATAAAAATCGAATTTTTAGTTCAAAGTTCAATATATAAAAATCGAATTTTTATTTCGAAGTTCAATATATAAAAATCGAATTTTTAGTTCGAAGTTCAATATATAAAAATCGAATTTTTATTTCAAAGTTCAATATATAAAAATCGAATTTTTATTTCGAAGTTCAATATATAAAAATCGAATTTTCAGTTCGAAGTTCAATATATAAAAATCGAATTTTTATTTCAAAGTTCAATATATAAAAATCGAATTTTTATTTCAAAGTTCAATATATAAAAATCGAATTTTTATTTCAAAGTTCAATATATAAAAATCGAATTTTTATTTCGAAGTTCAATATATAAAAATTCTATCTTAATTCGCTTCTTCAACATATAAAAAATCATATTCTAATTCGCTTCTTCAACATACAAAAATTGCTCCTTTTTTTCAAGTTAAGAATCGCTAATGTTATCGCGTAAAAATCAGATTTTTAAACATTAATAAAATTTAGTTTTTAAACATGAATAAAAATTCAGTTTTTAAAAGAAAATAAATTCAGTTTTTAAACATGAATAAAAATTCAGTTTTTAAAAGAAAATAAATAAATAAAACCAAACAAAGCTTACAGTTAGTGGTCCACAGAGGATAGGGAGAGGGAAGCGATCATCGGAGGTCGGCTTCGTCAGGGGAGGGCGCGGCTGGTCGGTGGGGCTTCACGTGGTGGGGAGGCGGTGGAAGGGTTCGCGGTGGGTTTTTGGGTAGAGGGGGCTCGGTTGCGTCGTGGTGGCTCGACGATTGAAGGGGAGGCCAGAGAAGGGGCGCGAGCGAAGGGGGGGGCGGCCTGAGCGCGGCGGCGGCCTGGGCGCGGCTTCGACGAAGTCCCCTTTTTTTTTTTTTTATATCGATCTGGAAAAGTAAAAAGGAAAAGGGGGGGGCCAGAATAAAAGGGGGAGAATACATTTTTTTTTTTTTTTTATTAAATTATTAAAAAGTTGACTTTTTCATACGACCTCTAAACGAGGTCCACCGCCTGTCGTCCATAGCGTTTCACCCCCATTCCGAACACAATGGGATATGTATCGTAAGCTGGTTTGATCGTTTCGATCAGTTTCCGTTGAATTTTCATTTAAATCGCTATATTAAATTTTAAACGTACATTTCAAATTACCGGGGTCACATGCTAACTCTATAAATCCCAGAAAAATATTTTCTAGCTTCGTATTAACGATACGGTCTTAACAAAACTAGTTTCGTCGAATTCTGAGACCGTTAGAAAAATGGCCAATTTCCAGTCGATTAAATTCAACTGAAACTGGTCAAACGCCTTTTCCTTTGCCACGCTCACATATTGATTCGAAAAATTATGAAATTTGGAATCTAGCAATAACTTGACATCACGGACCCAACAAAACTGGTTTCGTCGAAATCCGAGGTCGTTTGCAAAATGTCCATTTTTAAGGGCTATATATTATATAAAATATATATAAATTCCATAGCGACTATTCTGAATTTTCAACTGGACGTATCTTATCATTTCTAAAGTGAAATCCTAGTTTGTTAACTTCGTTAGAAAGATCTTGTTCATCAGATTCAAATATTTCTTGTTTCGTCCAATTCTGACTTATAACGAATTCTGTATATTCAATTGAAATTAGAAATCGAATTTTCGAACTACCGCGCCATTTCAGGCTCGTTATATAATTAAAATAAATTTATTCGTTTTAACTTCGTCGAAAATAAATTTTCTCGTCGATATTATTTAAAATAATTCATTTTAAATAATCAAAACTCGCTATAATTGCCAAAATAAAAATTTTAAACTGGCCCAGATTTTCGGGTTGTTACAATCTCCCCCACTTAAAACTTTTCGTCCCCGAAAAGGAACAAAGTCAAAAGTGGTTTGATTAATCAACTCTACGTTCGATCTGGCTTCCATTCTCCAACTCTTTAGTTTCTGAGAATTTTCAAAACTTCAAAAATTTGGCTAACACCCTAAATTTTTGAAAAATTTCGCCATAACCTCCCCTGCACCGGGAGCATCGGGGAATTTCAAATAGCTTCCCCGGTCCTTCAGATCTCAAAAAAGAAAAAGAAAAAGCCAAGCGGCTAGCCAATAGGCTCACAAAATCATCATCACCCAAACAAAACAGGAAATTATGTAGTAAACATGTACCTATTTGTCGGGCAAACAAATTTTATTCTCTGCCTCTAGCCTCCTTGCTATGACCTGTTCAATATAAGCATATGTATATGCAAGCAAATGCAACCAATTTCGATACAACTCAATATTTGTTTCCATTATGCTAAATGGCTAAAAATTATCAAACAAATAAACAACCAACTCAAACATCAATCACTTAGTGAATTTAACGTTTCAAATTCATAATTTTGATACATATACAAAAATCAGGTTTTTGATGCCAAATCACAACAATAGGCCCTATCTAATTTTGGTTCTCACACCAGTCAAATGGAAACATATAGAAATCACACCTTCGAAACACGAAAATAAATACTGGTGATGGCGCGCCATCATCAGAATCATGTCCGGGCGACTAGAGTGTGACTCTATATCTATCCAGTATATTAAAATTTCGAATACACGCGGATCAGACGTATACGCAAAATCTATATATACTGGATTGTCCACATCAATCTAAATAGATAATCAAATACGAATAATTGATTTAAATCTTTAAAACAAAAGTTTGTTTTCACTTGAAAAATATACTCTTCACACTCGTTCTAGGATACTACTGATCCTATCTCTAACGAGTCATTCTAATTGGATATTACTAATCCAATATCTGACGAATTCTTTTGTATGGTTCTAATGTGTCTTGTTCTCTAGCTTTGCAAACCAAAGCTCTGATACCACCTGTAAAGACCCGCAACTTCCCCGTAAAGGAAAGCGTCGGATAGTTCGAGAACAAACCACAGCAGAACGCATACAGAAGAACATTTCATTGTATATTACAACAATGCATCAGATTACAAGAATTTACAGAGTATAAATGAATATTACACAGAAATATCAGAGATTTAAATTACATTTAAATACATAGCAGCGGAAAATAATACAATACACAACTAGAATGAGATATACGGATACAAAGCTTTCCGGATATCGTTCCAGCTGTAACCCAGGATCCTGTGAATATAAATCTGCAAAACCGAAACTACTAGCTGCCCGTGTCAAAATAAGGGCACCCAGAGTTTAGGTTAAAACAATAAACTCCAGGTCAGTCATGGGACTGGTGTGAGAACTAAAGCAGTTATTAATCTTTATTTTAAATCATTAGGTAAATCAAGGGACCACGCCGTATAACACGGAACGGGTTTCCTCCCAAGAATACCAGTGCATAAAACAAACAGCGCAATGCTAAACAAAGAAAAATGAAGCTGTTATAAGACCCAGGTCCCATCACACAATGCAACGCAGTCGAGGATAGGGTTTTCCCTTATAACAGCCAAAGAATGCTTGATACGTTTTAAAACAAATCATTTGATACTATTATAGGTGTATAAAACAACTTCAAATCATAAGTATCAATCATAGGCGGCATAAGCGCCCCATCCCACTATGTCGCCATATATAGGATTACAATTAAAACCGCAAATGTCACGTATTTGGAAATTGGATTTCCGTCTATGAACCGAGGCAAAAGATAGTCCTCACCGACTTCGTGACTTCCTAGCCCGAGCCACAGGGTCAGAGCGCATCGACCCTTGGATCGTCAGGGCCGGTCCACCGATGTGGATTAAAATGCCTGAACACTACGTTTCCCCGCCCTTTGGGGCGTAAACGAGCCAACTAAATGACTCCATCGGTTCGAGAACGACCGATCAATCCGAGGCGCCTCGCAACAGCAACAACCACATAAGTCAAACTCGTCAGGGCGTGTAAAACCACTGACGCCACTTCTAGCTAGGAAGAAACGCAGGCCCTCCCTGAGGTCCGTCTCCCGTTTTTGGTTCATACCGGGTGTGAAACACGCGAGGTAAACGTTACACAAAGCTACGCCACAAAGGTCGTGCTTTGATCATCAACCACAAGACTTTGCTTTTCAACAGAAGCCTTGATCATTTGCATCTTAGCATGCCACACAGGCAAACCATCCTATGCAACCGATATCAGTCACACAGAATGAAATCCGATGTCAGACACACAGTCCATTTACAAGTCCGTTCTGGGTCTGAACGAAACCGGAGGCACCTAGTACCCCGCATATCCATCGATCTCCAAGTACGTCTGGACGATCACTAACTGTTTCCATCTTCTTGGGTGTACAGCCCAATCAAGATCATCAGTAATTACCCAAACGACGTGAAGACTTCCGGTCTTCGACCATCGTCTTCATCTTCGACTTATCGTCGTATCAGTTATTCAGAATGGGATAAACCCGGTCTTTCCGAATAACTCGCGTATATATTATAAAAGTGTTACACAAACACAACATACGCCTCATTCCAATTTATTAGTCGCTAACCGTAAATTAATCAAGAGAATAATTCCCCGAATATTAACCCCGAAGGCCGAAACCAACATCAGATCAATATCCAGAAAACCATTCTGCTTGGCCAACCGACAGTTAGTTTCTAAATTTCACATTCAAATCTAATTAAAGATTTAACTATCACCTGGAGCAAAAATGGTGATACTCCATTCTCGATCTTTTCAATCTAATTAAAGATTCATTAAAACTCCACTTAGTTTTAATCATTATCTGGGTTAAAGAATCAGTGTTATTTAAAACACGATTCACGATAAACCCAAAATCACATTCCATTAATTATCGGGTTAAAGAACAAGTGTTATTTAAAACACTGTTCACGATAAACCCAAAAATCAATACCAATTCAATTCCAATTAAATATCATTTAATTGGTACACTTCATTAAATCTAAATAAAAAGATTTAATCTTTTCTCAACTGGGTTCAAGAACAGTGTTAGTGAAGACACCATTCACGACAAACCCAAATCACATTCCATTAATTATCGGGTTAAAGAACAAGTGTTATTTAAAACACTGTTCACGATAAACCCAAAAATCAATACCAATTCAATTCCAATTAAATATCATTTAATTGGTACACTTCATTAAATCTAAATAAAAAGATTTAATCTTTTCTCAACTGGGTTCAAGAACAGTGTTAGTGAAGACACCATTCACGACAAACCCAAATCACATTCGATATTCAATACAAGGCTCTGAATAGAAAATATATCGGCTTATATTCAATATCGAATTCTACGACTAACAAATGTCGTATTGGAAATAACGATACAAATATATATCTTTCAAATTTCCATAACAACACCTGTAATATCACGAATTCCAACATCGAAATATTCCGAAGACAATTTCGATTCAAATCCACTCCAATGCAATCATTGGAAATTTTGGTTATTTTCAAAACCATTTCAAAATCAATTTATTTATTTAAAAATAAATAGAATTATAATTCTAGTTCAAAACTAGTTCATTTCGATAAAAATCTATTTTTATCTTTTCAAATATGGAGTTTTTCATCCCAAACTTTCACAAATCATCTCTTATGATTTTACACAAATTATTACTATTTTTAATAATTTTATCAAGGCCCGTACAGTCGATTTCCATCAACGGCCATCGAACTGCACTTACAGCGACCTTTTTCGAATTTGATTTGGACGTATCTCCAAATCCAACCGTTAGATTTCAAATTTCTAACATTCATTAGAAAGCTCTTTTCGATACGAACCCAACGGTTCCGGTTTTAGGAGAATCCGACGGTCGGATCTCCCGCAATGTCCGTTTGAAATAAATGGTCGAAATTCACGAACTGCCGCGGCGCGGCGCGTTCTATTCAGGCCATTATATTATATATAATATATATAATATATACTTCGTCGATTTCTATTTAAAACGAATTATATAAATAGTTTTAAATTCGTTTCAAAAGCAATTTCAACTTCCTTTTCAATTCAAATCAAAATTGAATTCTTCTTTATAAATTCGTTTTTATTCAATTCAAATTTCAATTCAATTTGAATTCGTTTTCAATTCAATTCATTTCGAAATCGTTTTCAATTCAATTCATTTCGAAATCGTTTTCAATTCAGTTCATTTCGAAATCGTTTTCAATTCAATTTGAATTCATTTTCAATTCAATTCATTTCGAAATCGTTTTCAATTCAATTCATTTCGAAATCGTTTTCAATTCAATTTGAATTCGTTTTCAATTCAATTCATTTCGAAATCGTTTTCAATTCAATTCATTTCGAAATCGTTTTCAATTCAATTCATTTCGAAATCGTTTTCAATTCAATTCATTTCGAAATCGTTTTCAATTCATTTTGAATTCGTTTTCAATTCAATTCATTTCGAAATCGTTTTCAATCGATATAAATATCGTTCACGTCAAAATGGCGTCAATCTAATCAACACGGCTTCATAAATTTCTATTTTCAAAATAGTTGTTATTATCAAAATATTTCGTTCAGCACATGACCAATCTCAATGAATGAGTACTGTCAACACATGAACTTTTATTTTATAATATTCTTTATTTTTCAAATTGGAATGAGGCCCAATCAATTACCATATAAAGTTAATTATATGGATTTTCATACAACACATGTATATAATAGCATGGAAAAATAATCAACCATCAACCAAAGTGCACTACACTGTATAAGCATCAAATATAGATATCCAACGCTTAAAACAGCCTGTCAATCAAACGATCGACATATTCAATCAATCGGGATGAGTGAACTTCAAATTTCATCCCAACACCCGTGTGGGGTTTCAAACAATCAAACACCTATTTTATTTGTGCTGTTGGGCGATGTGCAAAATTTATCGTCCCAATCAATGTCATTCAAATAGGTGTACATAAACAAACCGTCCGGTTTATAAATGAATATTTTATTTTATTCACTTCACGTTAAAAATTATATTTTTAACGATAAAACATTTTATTCCAACCTATGAATTTCTATTCAATTCATTTATTCAATAAAATGATATTTTTATTTTTCTAACATATTTTAGAAAATTTCGGCGGCATAACGGCACGATACTAGAAACGGGACAAGGCCTAGCCTTATCCCCGGTCTAGTGAAGGCCCACGCCATTCACTCATCAATCAAATCAATTTCATTTTGCAAACCACAAAATTTGGAGTAAGGGTCTAACCTAGCCTTACTCCTACGCCTTATAACGGCGCACGTCTAATCCTAACCAATTTATCGATTCGATTTTTTTTCACACCACAAACCACATTCAAACCAATATCGCAATCAATCACCAAACAATCAAACAAACAAGTCCATGGTCTGTGGACGATTGTGTCGGGTGCTACTAAGCACCGTCTGCATCCTAGTATAAATATATAACTAGGAAAATAGAATTTGAGTGAGAAGTTCTCACCTATAGCTATCCTAGCTCCACGGCACTTCATTGATAGAAATCTTCATCGTCCTCGCATCTTCATCATCTTCGTTGTCCGCTTTCACTACCTATGTAAAAATCAAATTTTTACTTCGCTATTCCATATATAAAAATCGAATTTTTATTTCAAAGTTCAATATATAAAAATCGAATTTTTATTTCAAAGTTCAATATATAAAAATCGAATTTTTATTTCAAAGTTCAATATATAAAAATCGAATTTTTATTTCAAAGTTCAATATATAAAAATCGAATTTTTAGTTCAAAGTTCAATATATAAAAATCGAATTTTTAGTTCAAAGTTCAATATATAAAAATCGAATTTTTAGTTCAAAGTTCAATATATAAAAATCGAATTTTTAGTTCAAAGTTCAATATATAAAAATCGAATTTTTAGTTCAAAGTTCAATATATAAAAATCGAATTTTTATTTCGAAGTTCAATATATAAAAATCGAATTTTTAGTTCGAAGTTCAATATATAAAAATCGAATTTTTATTTCAAAGTTCAATATATAAAAATCGAATTTTTATTTCGAAGTTCAATATATAAAAATCGAATTTTCAGTTCGAAGTTCAATATATAAAAATCGAATTTTTATTTCAAAGTTCAATATATAAAAATCGAATTTTTATTTCAAAGTTCAATATATAAAAATCGAATTTTTATTTCAAAGTTCAATATATAAAAATCGAATTTTTATTTCGAAGTTCAATATATAAAAATTCTATCTTAATTCGCTTCTTCAACATATAAAAAATCATATTCTAATTCGCTTCTTCAACATACAAAAATTGCTCCTTTTTTTCAAGTTAAGAATCGCTAATGTTATCGCGTAAAAATCAGATTTTTAAACATTAATAAAATTTAGTTTTTAAACATGAATAAAAATTCAGTTTTTAAAAGAAAATAAATTCAGTTTTTAAACATGAATAAAAATTCAGTTTTTAAAAGAAAATAAATAAATAAAACCAAACAAAGCTTACAGTTAGTGGTCCATAGAGGATAGGGAGAGGGAAGCGATCATCGGAGGTCGGCTTCGTCAGGGGAGGGCGCGGCTGGTCGGTGGGGCTTCACGTGGTGGGGAGGCGGTGGAAGGGTTCGCGGTGGGTTTTTGGGTAGAGGGGGCTCGGTTGCGTCGTGGTGGCTCGACGATTGAAGGGGAGGCCAGAGAAGGGGCGCGAGCGAAGGGGGGGGCGGCCTGAGCGCGGCGGCGGCCTGGGCGCGGCTTCGACGAAGTCCCCTTTTTTTTTTTTTTTTTTATATCGATCTGGAAAAGTAAAAAGGAAAAGGGGGGGCCAGAATAAAAGGGGGAGAATACATATTTTTTTTTTTTTATTAAATTATTAAAAAGTTGACTTTTTCATACGACCTCTAAACGAGGTCCACCGCCTGTCGTCCATAGCGTTTCACCCCCATTCCGAACACAATGGGATATGTATCGTAAGCTGGTTTGATCGTTTCGATCAGTTTCCGTTGAATTTTCATTTAAATCGCTATATTAAATTTTAAACGTACATTTCAAATTACCGGGGTCACATGCTAACTCTATAAATCCCAGAAAAATATTTTCTAGCTTCGTATTAACAATACGGTCTTAACAAAACTAGTTTCGTCGAATTCTGAGACCGTTAGAAAAATGGCCAATTTCCAGTCGATTAAATTCAACTGAAACTGGTCAAACGCATTTTCCTTTGCCACGCTCACATATTGATTCGAAAAATTATGAAATTTGGAATCTAGCAATAACTTGACATCACGGACCCAACAAAACTGGTTTCGTCGAAATCCGAGGTCGTTTGCAAAATGTCCATTTTTAAGGGCTATATATTATATAAAATATATATAAATTCCATAGCGACTATTCTGAATTTTCAACTGGACGTATCTTATCATTTCTAAAGTGAAATCCTAGTTTGTTAACTTCGTTAGAAAGATCTTGTTCATCAGATTCAAATATTTCTTGTTTCGTCCAATTCTGACTTATAACGAATTCTGTATATTCAATTGAAATTAGAAATCGAATTTTCGAACTACCGCGCCATTTCAGGCTCGTTATATAATTAAAATAAATTTATTCGTTTTAACTTCGTCGAAAATAAATTTTCTCGTCGATATTATTTAAAATAATTCATTTTAAATAATCAAAACTCGCTATAATTGCCAAAATAAAAATTTTAAACTGGCCCAGATTTTCGGGTTGTTACAATTGGTTATAACAATAACGTTAATATCCCTACTTTCGAAATATCTAACTTCAACTATAACTTTTATTCTTTAATGTGAATAAATAAATAAACACCTAATTTATAAATAAATAAGTCTTGATTTAAAAACCGGAAAGTATAAGTACTTTTCCGAATTCGATATAATTGAATTCGACGTATAACTCTCTTTCGAGTAATCTTTATTTGATTAACTCTTCTTCGAATAACCTATATTCGATTTACTTACTTCGAATAACCAATATTCGATAGCCTCACTTCGAATAACTAGTATTCGATTTACTCACTTCGAATAACCAATATTCGATTAACTCACTTCGAATAACCAATATTCGATTAACTCACTTCGAATAACCAATATTCGATTAACTCACTTCGAATAACCACTATTCGAATAACCATTATTCGATTAACTGACTTCGAATAACCTATATTCGATTAACTCACTTCTAATAACCTATATTCGATTAACTCTCTTCGAATAACCAATATTCAATTAACTCACTTCGAATAACCAATATTCGATTAACTCACTTTGAATAACCAATATTCGATTAACTCACTTCGAATAACCAGTATTCGATTAACTCACTTTGAATAACCAATATTCGATTAACTCACTTCGAATAACCTATATTCGATTAAATCTTTTCAAATGATCTACATTTGATTTAATTCTCATTCGAATACTCATATTCGATTAACTCCTTTCAACTCTGTTTGAATAAACTAAATTTGATTAACTCCTTTTGAATAACTCTAACTGGCTAACTCTAACTCTAACTCTAACTGGTTAACTCTAACTCTAACTGATTACCTCTAACTCTAACTGATTAACTCTAACTGGTCAACTCTAACTGATTAACTCTAACTGATTAACTCTAACTGATAAACTCTAACTGGTTAACTCTAACTCTAAACAAATAATTCTTACTCTAATCGATTTATTCTAACTCTAATCGATTAATTCTAACTCTAATCGATTAATTCTGACTGATTAACTCCTCTAACTCATTTTGATTAACACATTTTGATTAACTTTATTCGAATAACTAATATTTTATTAACTTCTTTGAATAACCAATATTCGATTAACTCCTTCGATTTATTCATTTCCTATTCGTTTATACAAATATTTCCTTTTCTATTTGTTTACTTAACAAATGACTATTCCCTTTTCAATTCTATTTATCTAACAAATAAATATTTCTTTTATCTTTTCTATTTATTCTCTAAATAGATAATCCATTTTACTTTTATTTATTCCCTAAATAAATAATCCTTCTACTTTTATTTATTTTCTATAAAAAATCCTTTTACTTTTATTTATTTTCTATATATAATCATTTTACTTCTATTTATTTAACAAATAAATATTCCTTTTCTATTTGTTTATACAAATATTCCTTTTCCATTTTATTTGTTTTCACAAATATTTCTCCTTTATATTTGTTTGAAAAATATTTCTCCTTTATATTTGTTTGACAAATATTTTCCATTATATTTGTTTTACAAATATTTCCCTTTCTAACTCTTTGATTTTATAATTATTTCCTTTAATAAAACCCTTTTCCTTTTATATATAAAATCCCTTGATTTTATATAAATAATTTATTTTCAAAATATACTTTGAAAATCCCCTTTTTACATTCTAGTATTTCTTACGGTATTTAAAATACCAAATAAAATGATCGATATCATTCAAACCCCCAAAATCAACAACAGATCATATATCACAATATATGAAAACAGTAAAATAAACGTTAAGGAATCCGGTTGGATTCCTCCAACCTGTTTCCCTGCATCACAGATGTTAAACAATATTATTAACATCGATTTCATTTCAATATGAAATATTCTGCTAAATTGAATCAATATTTGATTAACGATTTATATCTATATCATTATCTATAATTTCAACCAATACATAAGCAATTTAACCAAATAGTCAACATACATCAATCAACAGATAATTATCAGTACTAAGAATACATTATAGAAATATAACTGTTCAGAGTTGGTGAGTTATACTCACATTGGCAGTTCATCGTTAAAGAACGATAACTGTTGTTTGATTTGAATCAAACAATTTATTTCGCCATAAATTCAAACAAGCTCCAATCCACTCCCAGTCAGTTCCATATTGTAGCTCTCATTCATACGATCCCAACGGATCTGACCGTTCAGAATTTTGATAACATACGGTAAAGTTACGAAGTTAATATACATTTAAATAAAAATTAAACTAAACTTTTTATCTAACTAATGGGCCTTCAACTTTTTGTTTACTCTTTCCGGCCCATTACCACATAACCCATTAAATCATATTCTCCCCCAATTCGTGAAAACAAAATCAGCCGGTCCTCATACCAGTAGCCGACTTCTTCAACCCAACACACCCACTCCCATACTTCATAACAAATCAAAATAAAACTACCAAATTTCCTCTCGTTTCGTCCTCCTTTTCCTCAAACTAGCAAACTCAACTCGAGTCTCCCCATTCTTGTCCGTCGAATCAGTGCCAAACTGCACTGTACAGGGGAGTTCGACATTTTTTATCATGGAATTTTTCCAAATATTCATAAATGGTGTTAAATCATACCACAAAAACAAGAACGATCTTCATTTGTCTAGTTGATGCTCAAGACTCTCGAACGATGCAACTCTAGTTGTTGCACAACTTTTCCAGTGACACCAAAACAAATATCGAGCTATACAAAAGTTATATGAGCGTGAAGAGATTCTCCTCAGAGTTCCATATATATATATATTATATGATTTATAGATTGATATTAGAGTTTATACGTAATTTTGAAGTGGCTGATTTCTTTGTTTTTCCTTTCTTTTGCGTTTTGTTTGTGGTTAACGAGAATGATTCTCATGTTTAAAAGAGATGAGAGTGTGGCTGAGAACAAAGGGCGCGTGGCCTCGCTTTGACCACATATATATTAGGATCTTTCTATTGATTATTAAAATTGTTTATATTGTATCGTTGCTTTTATTGGTCTTCTAAAAATTCCTGTGACCACATACGGTACCCAAAAATCACGAAAATGAACAGCAGCTAAAGTTCGACATTTCGGTCCCAATGAAACTGGTTTCGTCGAATTCCGACTCCGTTTGCTCACACAGCGTATTTTAAAGGTCCAATTATTGATTGTTTTTCGTATTAAAATCCCATACGACCACATACTGACTTCAAAAATCACGAAACTTGACATCTAACAATAATTTAACATTGCGGATCCAACAAAATTGGTTTCGTCGAATTCTGAGGTTGTTTGCAAAACTGGCTATTTTTAAAGATCTAAATAACCCTTTTAAATATATATAAATATATTTAAAAATAATTAAATTTAATATTTAAAAATAAATATTATCGTATATATTCACAACAGAGTATCATACAACTCTAGAATATTCCTGTGTAAATTTCTAACTTGATATTTCAAATCCCGATTAAATCGATATTTGATTTATAACGAAATTCCTTTTATATATCGTTATAAATTATAAAGGAGTTCCACAGCGACTTTTCTAAAATTTGATTTGGACGTAAATCAAAATCTACAGGATGAAATCCAGATTTTTCTCTTTCATTAGAAAAATATACTTCACCAGCTCCGAACGTTTCTTGTTTCATAGAAATCCGGCTTAAAACGAATCATGTACATTCAGTTGAAGTTCAAATCACCAATTAACGAACTGCTGCGCCATTTCAAGCTCGATTTTAATTATAATATAATTATACGTTCAAACTTCGTTTATATAATATATTCGTCAATATAATTCAATATAAACTGAATTATATATTTTAACCTGTCCAATTCACCCCATATCAAGAATTCTGTTATTTCCGATTATCTTGGAAATCTATATTATTCTATTATTTATATTAATTAAATATAAATATATTATTTAATTCTGGTTATCGATATCGCCACTCGATATTTAATAATTAAATTAATTAATTATTCGACAGCTAAAAAATGTGGGTCATTACAATCTTTCCCCCTTGAAATAATTTCGTCCTCGAAATTGCTAAGCTAGAAGAATGTTACTAACTCTACTAATTAGATTTAAACATCTTTAGGTTTTACTTCTTAAATTCCATTTTAACTGAACCATTTAAATTCCAATTAACTTATTAATTCTTTCCAACTTACTAAAATTTTCAAAAATTCTGAAAATTTTCGAACGCTCCAACTTTTTGGAAAATTTCGCTATAACCTCCTTTATACAACCCTATCGGTAAAACCACAACTCGCCTCTCTAGGCCTTCTCCAACCCAATAGAAAATTAGACAGCCAAGCGGCTTGCCAAATCGGCTCATAAATCACCAAACTCATATAAAATAAACTTGTACCTTTTTGTCGGGCATATCACTATATCCTTTACATCTGCTGTTAATTCAACATATACCAATGTCATCCCAATCAAACTCAAATCACTTTTACCCTCAAACCAATCATCCACCTATACCAAGTCAAATTCCATTTCAAATTCGAGTTCCATTCTTGATTTCAAACTCTAACTCACCAGTCCAATACCATTTCAGATTAATATCTCACAATTCAAAATATGATTCCGATTGATATGTTATATTCCAATTAAATTTCCAGTTAGTTGGTTTCAATTCATATTTGCTTTTACAAATTCTAATTCAATTTGTTTTTAATTCAAACTGCTCTTTCCTGGGAGGTTTAAACAACTTTGCTTTTTTAAAACCAAATATTCCTTTTTTTGATTTCCAACAACTTGTTTCTCTCAAAACAATTCAAAAACAAAATCTTTTCGGTAGTAATCCGTCACTTACAACTCGAAATTGAACACCGATGATGTCATGATCATCATCGCAATCTATTTCCAGCCTTCGAAGTGAGTTCAATAATATATCACTTACAAAACCATATCTAAACACTTCCATTTTGAGATTCATTTCAAAATACCATTCACACTGTTTGTAAAACAATTTAAAATCTCCCAGGATTTTAAAGTTCACATATTTTTAATCCAAATCTGTTAACAAACCCTTATTCAAATTTCCAAGGTTCTAATTTCAATTCTGATTTAAATTCAGATTTAATTCATTTCGATTCCATATATTTCACTTATACGAATTCTGATTGGTTATTTACATAACCATTTCACATTTATAATCTTATTCGATTATAATCGTGACCAACACATCCAATATATTATAATCATTTCAATATAAATCCTTTATATCAAAATCTAATTTGGGTAAAATTATTTCATTTATCCTCTTTTCAAAACATACAGTGTCGGTTCATCGTATCGAGTGTTTAGAAATCCCTATCAATGTTTTGGTGCCCCACCATCGACTAGAATTCCTAAGCCACTCAACCAATAAATCATCACAATATAAAACCATTTTATATCAAATTACAAATACGTTCACTCGTATATATACACTAAAACTCAATCTAGGGTATTACTAACCCCATCTCTACTGAGTCACGCCACAGAGCCAAGGTAATAACTTAACCTTAAGCTCTGATACCAACTGCAACGACCCGGAAAAAGGCGATCTTGGTTATCCGATATACAACACATATCGAACATCCAAGGATCGAAAATAATAGTAGAAAGAAAACAGAGGGTGAGGGAAGATAAGATAGAAACTTAGAATAGAAGAAGAAGAAGAAGATACAACATCAAAGTAACACGAATCTCACCACGGAACGAACAACATATAATAGATAACATACCCTTGAAATAAAATCAGTATATGTTTACAGTAACATTATCAGAGTACAACACTTACAACATAGCGGAAATAAGTATATCTATATAATTCTGAAGCCTCCTGCTCCAAGCTCTCCAAGTATATCTGTAAAATCCTGACTACTTGACTGTCCGTAAAAAATTGGGCATCCAAGAATTTAGAGAAAACAAAACAAAATAAACTCCGAGTCAGTCATGGGGACTGGCATGAGTAAAACAGTTTAAAAGAGTTTGAGCCATTAAACGATATCTCAGAAGACCACGCCGTATAACGGAACGGGTTTTTCCCTTATGAAAACCCAAAATAATCTTTATATCAAAACTCGTTGATATTATAATAGTGTCTATCAACCACAATATAATAATCATCTAGCAGAAACACTTTCATCTCACGTCCTACATATATAGTATACAATCAAAACCACAAGCACGTATTGGGTAATGGATTTCCAACTATGACAATGTATGGAACCACCTTTCGCTAGTGTACCTCTAGAGAGGAGTACATTGGGTTCAATAAGAACATCTTGCAACCCGGCCACACATGACCGACCACTCATTTCGCTTCAGTGTATCGAATGTAAATCACCAACGGTTGGGATCAGCAATCGTTTCCCGAATGGGACAGCATCAACAATAGATTTTTAGAAGTAAATGAAACTCTAGATTAGTTGATTATACACCCTAATAGGTGCGACCTACATAGCCATGCTGCTTGCCCGATTTTTGTCATTCCCGGTTGTGAGGCTAGAGGCCACGCTTATCTCTGACAGATCACACATTTATTCACTTTTGAATGTCACATCGTCATACCCACCAAATCACAAATTGATTTCCCCAAAAATACCACGGGTATACAGCTAAGAGAAACGAATTCCTCCGCCACCAAACGTAATACGTTTGAAGAGATCAACTTAAGTGATCTTTTAAATATACTCTGTCAGACATTCTTCCAAACAAGTCGTCCTGGGACTGGACAAACTGAAGGCACTATTCAGTACAACCATCTTAGGCAATCTTTACCTAAGATTTATACAACATCCCTGGCACTTTACTCCTTCTTCAATTTATCTTTGGCGTATATGATTCGCAATGCTTATGCCAATACGGAGTGGTTCTTCGGATAATAATCCAACCGATCTCTCTATATTAACAACGTTAAATGGTTGAAAACTTCGATAGTCGGTGAGTTAACTATAAAAGAAAAATATGTGTGCAAACAACAATATTATTTCCTGATGGAAATTATATCGATCAATCATCATTTAACATTTATCTCCTTAGTTCATTAATTTACTTATCTCCTGTTTCCATATATTCTGAATTTTTATTTTCTATTATGAGAAAACATTTCTGATTCTCGTTTGGAAAACATTTCCAAAACTCCTTCATTATCAAACCTTACCATTTCTTAGTTAAGAAGGAAGTCAATCAAGTTGGGGTATAATTACCTTTCATACCTTAACTGAACAACGTTTTAACTTCGAAATAGTCAACATTTATCTTTTAAATCTTTAACACACTTCCTTACGTAACTTCCAGATTCTATTTACGTATCCGCTTCTTTATTGAAAACATTGGTTATAACGATAACGTTAATATCCCTACTTTCGAAATATCTAACTTCAATTATAACTTTTATTCTTTAATATGAATAAATAAATTAACACCTAATTTATAAATAAATAAGTCTTGATTTAAAAACCGGAAAGTATAAGTACTTTCTCGAATTCGATGTATAACTCTCTTTCGTGTAATCTCTATTTGATTAACTCTTCTTCGAATATTCTATATTCGATTTACTTACTTCGAATAACCAATAATCGATAGCCTCACTTCAAATAACTAGTATTCGATTTACTCACTTCGAATAACCAATATTCGATTAACTCACTTTGAATCACCAATATTCGATTAACTCACTTCGAATAACCAATATTCGATTAACTCACTTCGAATAACCAATATTCGATTAACTCACTTCGAATAACCAATATTCGATTAACTCACTTCGAATAACCAATATTCGATTAACTCACTTCGAATAACCTGTATTCGATTAACTCACTTCGAATAACCAATATTCGATTAACTCTCTTCGAATAACCAATATTCAATTAACTCACTTCGAATAACCAATATTCGATTATCTCACTTCGAATAACCAATATTCGATTAACTCACTTCGAATAACCTATATTCAATTAACTCTTTTCAAATGATCAACATTTGATTTAATTCTCTTTCTAATACTCATATTCGATTAGCTCCTTTCAACTCTGTTCGAATATACTAAATTCAATTTACTCCTTTTGAATAACTCTAACTGGTTAACTCTAACTCTAACTGGTTAACTCTAACTCTAACTGATTAACTCTAACTTATTAACTCTAACCGGTCAACTCAAACTGATTAACTCTAACTGATTAACTCTAACTGGTTAACTCTAACTCTAAACGAGTAATTCTAACTCTAATCGATTTATTCTAACTCTAATCGATTAATTCTAACTGATTAACTCCTCTAACTCATTTTGATTAACACATTTTGATTAACTCTATTCGAATAACTAATATTCGATTAACTTCTTTGAATAACCAATATTCAATTAACTCCTTCGATTTATTCCTTTCCTATTTGTTTTTACAAATATTTCCTTTTCTATTTGTTTACTTGACAAATGACTATTCCCTTTTCAATTCTATTTATTTAACAAATAAATATTTCTTTTATCTTTTCTATTTATTCTCTAAATAAATAATCCTTTTTACTTTTATTTATTCCCTAAATAAATAATCCTTTAACTTTTATTTATTTTCTATAAATAATCCTTTTACTTTTATTTATTTTCTATAAATAATCCTTTTACTTTTATTTATTTTCTATAAATAATCCTTTTACTTCTATTTATTTAACAAATAAATATTCCTTTTCTATTTGTTTGTACAAATATTCCTTCTACATTTTATTTGTTTTCACAAATATCTCTCCTTTATATTTGTTTGACAAATATTTCTCCTTTATATTTGTTTGACAAATATTTTCCCTTATATTTGTTTTACAAATATTTCTCTTCCTAACTCTTTGATTTTATAATTATTTCCTTTTATAAAACCCTTTTCCTTTTATATATAATCCCTTGATTTTATATAAATAATTTATTTTCAAAATATACTTTGAAAATCCCCTTTTTACATCCCAGTATTTCTTACGGTATTTAAATACCTAATAAAATGATCGATATCATTCAAACCCCTAAAATCAACAACATATTATATATCACAATATATGAAAACAGTTAAATAAATGTTGAGGAATCCGGTTGGATTCCTCTAACATAATTCCCTGCATCGCAGATGTTAAACAATATTATTAACATCGATTTAATTTCAATATGAAATATTCTGCTGAATAGAATCAAAATTTGATTAACGATTTATATCTATATCGTTATCTATAATTTCAACCAAAACATAAGCAATTCAACAAAACAGTTAACACACATCAATCCCAGTCAGTTCCATATTGTAGCTCTCATTCATACGATCCTAACGGATCTGACCGTTCAGAATTCTGATAACGTACGGTAAAGTTACGATGTTACGAAGTTAATATACATTTAAATAAAAATTAAACTAAACTTTTTATCTAACTAATGGGCCTTCACCTTTTTGTTTACTCTTTCCGTCCCATTACCAAATAACCTGTAACATCCCACCTCCGCCAATGCCACTCTTGCAAGGACACTAGCTTTGGAGGGGCGTTAAACAAGGTAAACATGCATGCAGATATCACAAGACAGAACATATAAGTAAAACAGAGTAAATAAAGCAGCGGATAATACTAGCATTTCAAAACCATAGTTAAGTTACAACAGAGTACTTGGTCATTATTTTCCAACAACAAAGTCTAGAGAAAAACATAAACTGAAAAACTGAAATACATAAAGTACTATCCCCAAAGTGAAGTGATAAACCATAGCTAGCACAATGTCCAAAGCCGTACATGAGCAAATCCAGTAAGCAAGCTATAAAGATCCAAGCTAAGCTCCAATGTTCCCACCCTGAGAACCCGAGGGGGGAGGGGAACGGAAGAAAAGAGGCGAAAGAAAACAGGTCAGTCAAAAAGACTGGTAAGCCCTACTACTATCTGTCTATGTACTAGTAAAGTTAACTGGCATGAGAAGCTGAGATGAACATAAGGATAACAACATACTGGCATGATGATTAACTAACAAGATAGATAAAGGTGTCATCGCATAATCAAGGTTAAGTTTTGCGCCACGGGTGTACTAGCATTCTAACATGTCAAGTAAAAACAAGAATTGATCCCTTGGCCCAAACTTGGCCCAACATCATGAGGTGACCTAAATCAAGGTCCAACTACACGGTCTAGTTGATCGGCTCCCTACAAGCCTAACTCGTCAAGTGTCGGTGTCATACGGCCCAAACATGCAATGTAGCTAACTGCGCTAGGTCCACCTCAGGGTGTATCAAGTCCTAGGGTGTAGACCTCGGACACCAATCAAGTATGCACAGTCTAGATCTACTGGTACCCGTGCCTGATTCTCCAACTCCGGACTACGTGCACGACCATAGTCCGCCTGGACCTACACCGGCGTACCTACTCAGCCGTCGTTTTGGTCGCTACATGTCAGCCCAGTAATCGTGCCCCACCCTAGCCTAGTCCTTAGGGTCTTATGATACTATCAAGAGGGTTACTGCTGCAAAGGACCACGCCACTAGGGTTTCTCAACGGGTTAAATGTGGTTAACCCGATCCAAACGTGGATTAAATTGGTTAAGTGTACCCAAGGTTCATGACTTAACCCCGATTAACCCATCAAGCCCAAATTGGTTAAGTATTAAGTGGACCATGACTTAACCCTAATCAGGAAGCATTCATTAACTTAATGTGCTTTAACCTCTCACATTAGACCTTGTTGTGGTTACTAGTTAAGCCGGGCGGGTCCGGGTAGCTTTACACCACAACTTGGTCTAACCTCGGGTTCGAGCACAACATGACCAACTTCTCACATTGGGTCCTATTGTTTGTAGCCACTAGTTAAGCCGGGCGGGTCCGGGTTGATTTATGCTACAAACTCAACCCAACCTCGAGTTGGCCACACTCATCTTTTCTAAGTGTCATGTCCATTATGTTTCCAAAACATAATTACATATCACATCATGTTATAAAAACCATGTTTTTGTCATAATGTTACCCAACCCCAACGTAATCCCATCGTTTACATAATCGCAACATCGCATAAAGGATAAAATAGGGAACTTGGCATAATCATGACAAAAAGGTGTTGAAGCCACAAGTTTAACATGGTGGCATATGAAATGTACATACGTTCATATACTTGCATATTGCATTATTAGGCTTCAAAAGCATGCATAAAACCAAACTTAGCATATGAGTGATACAGGGTGATAAATGACATGCAGAAATTGCTAGAAGTTCGCATTTAGCCTCACATGCAATTTATCATAAGGGATATGATAACTTCCATGTTGCCAAAATGCAACCTTTAATATAAAGCTTGAAGCTCACAAACTCAAGTTTAACTTGCATAACATGATAACATGTGTATAATGATCTACCCAAACTTGCATAACATAGCAACATGTGTCATACATAATGATTAAACCAACTTGCATAGCATAACGATCAACCAAACTTGCATATCATGGTGATCAACCAAACTTGCATATCATAATGATCAACCAAACTTGCATATCATAATGATCAACCCCAAACTTGCATCATTCATTTAACTTTAGAGTTCAATAAAAAGAAAGTAGAAAAGGTCTTACAATGCTATGAAGACACAATTAAATATTTATTATAAAGATTGAGACGAAGCCCTTATGCAAGCACCCAAAAACCCAAATATGCAAGCTCCAAATGAAAACCCTTGAGCCAAATCAATAAAAACCCTTGCTTTGAAATAGATATGTTGCAACTTGACTTGAATGCAAACTAAGAACACTCATACAAGCTTGGAAACCCTTGTATGAACTCAAAATCTCTCATATAGATAAACTTAGGAATTTTAGCATGAGAGTGGAGGCCATGAGAGGAACAAATTTGACATAGTTTAGTTGTAGGAATGAATAATGATGATTTAGGCTAGGTTTAGGGTCTTTTTATAGAAGATTAGGATAGTATTAGCCATAGGATTAACCCTAGATTCAATCAGAGCCATCAAATCCCGTCACTAGCCAACAAAACAGGTCCAAATAGCCAAAACATGTGCACCAGGCCGACCAGTGAGGTCGACCCCTAGGTCGACCCTAGGGTCGACTCCCCAGTCGACCTGGGGGGGAGGTCGACTCCCCAGTCGTCCCCCAGGTCGACCCCCTGGGTCTGGCGGGAATTTTCCCGCCACTTCTGAAAATTGAAAATTTTGAATCTGTTTTGTATTTGAATTTTTCGTGAAACTTCGCGAGGCCATATCTTGGTCATACGGACTCCGATTTTCGAAAACTCGGACTCTATTTCACGTATTTTTCCGAGACGAACGCAATGGCACAGCCCGTTTCCCTTGATTCAGATTTTACAGTTTAATTTTTCCTCGATTTATGTTATAACATGTTATTCAAAAATACGGGTTGTTACATTCTCCCCTCCTTAAAGGATTTCATCCCCGAAATCTCCAAGTTAGGAAGAACGTATCCTACCATCCATCATCCATCTACTCAAAACATCATCCACGAGCAGTCATTGTCCTTAAAGGATTCTAAATGATGTATGATCATATGTAAGGGTGTGTGTATATGTACTTATCTAATGCGAAAATCAGCAGGTTACTGATTCAGTAAACCCCCTTAATGCAAAATATGTTAGTGAAATGAGTCCATATGTATGCAAATTCCTAACATAATTTATAATCTCTACATGAGTGCACATAACATCCATCCATATGCAACATCCATGTGATAGCGTACAAGTTTTCATCCATGAATAAGCATAAACACTCATGCCTATGCGGTATGAAAGTGTGTGAGCCGATCTTAGTGCCTAATGTGTATCATGCATCCACGAGTGTCCACGTGCAAACACTTGCAACCATCAAGCATAACATGTTTCAAATACATGTTTCATCCAAAGGGTTTCTACCTAAGGTCCTCATGACAAGTTTAACGAGATAATTAGATAAACAGGATAAACACGGATAAAAGAAAGATATGCTAAGAGATCGAGAATGTACCCTCAAAAAGAAATGGATAAAGCCCACGCATCTTCTCCTCGGTTTCCCAAGTTGCATCTTCGTCGACTTCACCCCACTGAACTTTCACCAATTTGACTTCTCGATTCCTTAGTTTCTTGATCTCTGTTCCCAAGATATGGATCGGAGCTTTTCTCAAGGTTGCTTCTTTCTCTACCTCAATGTCTTCAAGAATGCTTGGTTCAACCACCTCAGCGGACTCATGTAGGCACTTTCGGAGATGCGAGACATGAAAGACATTATGCACTCCGGCTAGCTTTTCGGGCAATTCCACCTTATAGGCCATCTTTCCAATTCTCTCTATGATAGGGAAGGGTCCTACGAACCTTGGTGCCAGCTTTCCTACTGCTCCAAAACGTACCACATTACGCAAAGGAGAAACCTTTACGAAAACCATATCCCCAACTTCGAATTCCAAATCTGCCCTTCGCTTGTTAGCATAGGATTTCTGTCTATCTTGGGCCGCTTTCATCCTTCTTCTCACCAATTCAACTTTCTCGGATGTGTCCCGTATCATATCGAGCCCAAGTATAAGTCTATCTGTTGTCTCCCACCAACAAGATGGTGACCTACACGGCCTCCCATACAAAGCTTCAAATGGTGTCATCCCTATGCTGGCTTGATAGCTATTATTATAAGCAAACTCTACAAGGGGAAGGTGGTCTTCCCAAGTACCACCGAAGTCGAGAACACAAAGCCTAAAGAGATCTTCTAGCACTCTATTCACCCTTTCGGTTTGGCCATCCGTCTGGGGGTGATAGGCTGTACTCAAATTCAATCGCGTACCCATCGCTTCTTGCAAACTGTTCCAGAACTGGCTAGTGAAAATCGGGTCACGATCGCTAACTATGCTAGAAGGAACTCCATGCAACCGTACTATCTCTCGAAGATAAATAGATGCTAGCCATGATGCGGTCCTCTTGCTCTTTACTGGGATGAAGTGAGCACTCTTCGTAAGTCTGTCAACTATGACCCATATGCTCGTATTCCCTTTCCTTGACCTAGGCAATCCATCCACGAAATCCATAGAAATACTCTTCCACTTCCATTGCGGGACCTCCAATGGATGTAATAGCCCACCTGGTTTCTTTGACTCGGCTTTCACTTGTTGGCACACCATGCACTTTGAAGCATACTCTGCCACATCTTTCTTCATTCCATCCCAAAAGAAAATACGCTTCATATCTCTATACATCTTATCTCCTCCCGGATGTATAGTCATCTTCGAGTGATGTGCTTCTTCAAGAACCTTATGCACCAAGTCTCCTACTTGTGGAACGCATAGCCTTCCATCACGCCTTAGCCAACCCTTATCATCAATAGTATACCTGGCAAGGTGACTAGACGTCTCACCACGAATCAACTTATCCATGACCTCGACTATTTGTGGATCTTCCTTCTGCGAAGCCCCAACTTGATCAAGAAGTGCGGGCCTAAGCTCAAGGGATGCTAATGAACCCGTCATCGACTCAACAGCCGTCGTGAAATCAAAGGTTGCCAAGAATTCCAAGTTCTTCATCTCAATGAACAAGGGGCTCAAAGTCAATCTCCTTCTGCTTAGTGCATCTGCCACAACATTACCCTTGCCAGGGGTATAAGCTATCTCGAAGTCGTAAGAGGCCAAGAATTCCATCCACCTTTGCTGCCTTAGATTCAGATCTTTTTGCGAGAAGAGGTATTTGAGTGACTTGTGATCAGTATACAACTCAAACCTTTCGCCTAGAAGATAGTGGCGCCAGGATTTGAGTGCAAAGACGATCGCCGCTAACTCCAAATCATGAGTGGGATAGTTATTCTCATGAACTTTAAGTTGCCTACCCCAATAACATATCACTCTTCCCTCTTGCATCAGAACAGCACCTAACCCCGTGCCATATGCATCGGTGTACACGGTAAACATCTTACCACTATCGGGTAATGCCAAAATTGGGGCTGAGGTAAGGGCTCTTTTGAGCTTTTGAAAAGCAAGCTCACACTCCAAGTCCCATGCGAAGACTAAGTTCTTCTTCGTCAACTTAGTAAGAGGGGCCGAAATCTTAGCGAAGTCCCTGATGAACTTCCTATAGTAGCCAGCCAAACCGAGAAAGCTTCTTACCTCGGTTGCATTCCTAGGAGTCTTCCAATCTTGAACCACAACCACTTTCGCGGGATCCACCGCTATGCCTTGCTTAGAAACTATATGTCCAAGAAACCGAACTTCCCTTCTCCAAAAATGACATTTGGAGAACTTGGCTTGCAACTGATGCGCTCTAAGCGTATCCATCACTTCCTTGAGATGCCTAGCATGCTCTTCCTCATCCTTTGAGAAGATCAGAATATCATCCACGAAGACAACAACAAACTTGTTAAGGAACTCCCTGAACACCCTACTCATCAAGTCTACGAAGTAGGCGGGTGCATTAGTCAAACCGAATGGCATGAAAAGCCATTCAAAGAATCCTTCTGGAGTACTAAACGCAGTTTTATCAATACTATCCTCAGCTACTCTAAGCTGATGGAATCCGGTGGCTAGATCGAGCTGAGAGAAAACAGAAGCACCAACAAGCTGGTCAAAGAGATCATCAATCCTCGGTAACGGGTGCCTATTCTTCTTTGTCAGCTTGTTCAATTCTCGATAATCAACACATAGACGAAGCGAACCATCCGCCTTAGTAGCGAATACCACCGAAGCACCCCACTCAGAAATGCTTCGTCTAATAAAATTCTTCTCAAGCAACTCCTTGATTTTCTTACTGAGCTCCCTTCTTTCACGAGGGGCCATGTGCCTAACGGGAAATGATACTGGCTTGGCATTATCGACTAGATAAATGCGGAAATCTATCTCTCGTTTAGGGGGTAACCCCTTTACTTCTTCAAAGATATCAGGATAGTCTCGGACCACCCTTACAAGTTGCAGATCATCGATGGACGAGTCGAGAGATTCAAGATAACATAACATGACGGGACCTCTAGGGTTACAAGAAATTTCTAGGGGATTACCGAGGCAAGTCATGAGCCTCACCACCCTATATTCACAATCGAGAATGGCTCCATAACTGGACAACCAATCCATGCCCAAGATCAACCCATATCCCGTGAACCCGAGAACATAAGCATCACACGTGAATTCTATGGTCAAGATAGAAATCTTCAAATCCACACAAATCATAGATAGATGGGCGGAACCCCCAATTGGATTTGAAACACAAACGGGATCCTCAACTAGGCTAGTACTTAGGTGCAAACTTTCAACAATGTCAGAAGAAATAAAACTATGCGATGCGCCAGAATCAAATAAGGTGCGAACAGGATAATTAGAAATATAAACAAGACTTTCTACAGAAATACTACCTCGATCCTGAACTGGAGCGGCGTTGAGAGCATGCACTTGCCCTCCAGAAGGTCCTGCACGCTGATTCTGCCCTTGCTTCTTGGGGCAATCCTTGCTAAAATGTCCGGTCTCTCCACAATGAAAGCATCCGCCCAACTTCCTCTTCTTCTTCCTACAGTCTTTAGCTATGTGCCCAACAATCCCACAGTAGTTGCATTTTCTTGGGTCCTTTGCCTTCGCCTTGTTGCCCTGGTTGTTCTTGTTGTTCTGATTGCTCTGATTTCCTCCCCACTTGGAGTCTGTCTTCTTGGCTTGAGTCTCATTATCCTTGACTTCCTTCTTGCCATTCTTATCGTCTCCTTGAAGCAATGCCATGTCTACTAGTCCCTCAAAAGTGGCCCCCATGGGTATATGAGACAGGGCTAAACCTTGTAATGGCTCGTTCAACCCTCGTGCAAAGCGCAAAGCCTTCTTCTGGGGAGTATTAATCATGTCCAAACCGAATCAGGCGAGCTTGTTAAACTCATTCACATACTCCCTTACTGTCATGTCTCCTTGCTTCAAAGATATAAACTTCTCCAATTGCAAATTCGCCTCAGCTGATGATAGAAACTTAAGCCCAAATCTTGTCCTAAAGTCGGCCCAAGTCTCTATAGGCCTCGTAGCATTGGTGACCTCCCACCAATAAGCAGCTTCTTCTTTTAATAACCATGCTGCCAATAAAACCTTCCTATGATCTTGCACATCAAAGATGGCGAAGAGATCTTCAGTTTCTTTCAACCAATTTCTTGCCTCCACAAAAGTCTCCGTTCCAATAAAGTTCTTGCCATCCATCGCCTTAAAGTCTTTGCAAATCTTAGCGAAATCTGCTTGCGGATTCTGAGGAGGAGGAGGAGGAGGAACTTCAGTTACGGTGGGGGTAGTCACTGGGCCCGCATCGTTGGCCCTAGCTTCCAAGTACCTCCGGAACTATCCAGGAATGGTCACTCCCTCGGGAAGGTTAAGATCGGCCATACTGAAACGAAGAAAAAGATAGATAGATTCAGAACGAAGGAACGAAGGATAGTGCTATGGCTTTTGGGGAATAGCCTTTTTAAAATAACTAGACTTTTCTCGAAAAATACTTAATTGGTTTTGAAAATAGTTTTTCAAAAGGTAAGTTTTTAAAAACACTTTTGCTCAAATCTTGTAAACCTTATACTCTGATACCAAATGTAACACCCCACCTCCGCCTGTGCCACTCTTGCAAGGACACTAGCTTTGGAGGGGCGTTAAACAAGGTAAACATGCATGCAGATATCACAAGACAGAACATATAAGTAAAACAGAGTAAATAAAGCAGCGGATAAAACTAGCATTTCAAAACCATAGTTAAGTTACAACAGAGTACTTCGTCATTATTTTCCAACAACAAAGTCTAGAGAAAAACATAAACTGAAAAACTGAAATACATAAAGTACTATCCCCAAAGTGAAGTGATAAACCATAGCTAGCTCAATGTCCAAAGCCGTACATGAGCAAATCCAGTAAGCAAGCTATAAAGATCTAAGCTAAGCTCCAATGTTCCCACCCTGAGAACCTGAGGGGAGGGGAAACGGAAGAAAAGAGGCGAAAGAAAACAGGTCAGTCAAAAAGACTGGTAAGCCCTACTACTATCTTTCTATGTACTAGTAAAGTTAACTGGCATGAGAAGCTGAGATGAACATAAGGATAACAACATACTGGCATGATGATTAACTAACAAGATAGATAAAGGTGTCATCGCATAATCAAGGTTAAGTTTTGCACCACGGGTGTACTAGCATTCTAACATGTCAAGTAAAAACAAGAATTGATCCCTTGGCCCAAACTTGGCCCAACATCATGAGGTGACCTAAATCAAGGTCCAACTACACGGTCTAGTTGATCGGCTCCCTACAAGCCTAACTCGTCAAGTGTCGGTGTCATACGGCCCAAACATGCAATGTAGCTAACTGCGCTAAGTCCACCCCAGGGTGTATCAAGTCCTAGGGTGTAGACCTCGGACACCAATCAAGTATGCACAATCTAGATCTACTGGTACCCGTGCCTGATTCTCCAACTCCGGACTACGTGCACGACCATAGTCCGCCTGGACCTACACCGGCGTACCTACTCAGCCGTCGTTTTGGTCGCTTACATGTCAGCCCAGTAATCGTGCCCCACCCTAGCCTAGTCCCTAGGGTCTTATGATACTATCAAGAGGGTTACTGCTGCAAAGGACCACGCCATTAGGGTTTCTCAACGGGTTAAATGTGGTTAACCCGATCCAAACGTGGATTAAATTGGTTAAATGTACCCAAGGTTCATGACTTAACCCCGATTAACCCATCAAGCCCAAATTGGTTAAGTATTAAGTGGACCATGACTTAACCCTAATCAGGAAGCATTCATTAACTTAATGTGCTTTAACCTCTCACATTAGACCTTGTTGTGGTTACTAGTTAAGCCGGGCGGGTCCGGGTAGCTTTACACCACAACTTGGTCTAACCTCGGGTTCGAGCACAACATGACCAACTTCTCACATTGGGTCCTATTGTTTGTAGCCACTAGTTAAGCCGGGCGGGTCCGGGTAGATTTATGCTACAAACTCAACCCAACCTCGAGTTGGCCACACTCATTTTTCTAAGTGTCATGTCCATTATGTTTCCAAAACATAATTACATATCACGTCATGTTATAAAAACCATGTTCTTGTCATAATGTTATCCAACCCCAACGTAATCCCATCGTTTACATAATCGCAACATCGCATAAAGGATAAAATAGGGAACTTGGCATAATCATGACAAAAAGGTGTTAAAGCCACAAGTTTAACATGGTGGCATATGAAATGTACATACGTTCATATACTTGCATATTGCATTATTAGGCTTCAAAAGCATGCATAAAACCAAACTTAGCATATGAGTGATACATGGTGATAAATGACATGTAGAAGTTGCTAGAAGTTCGCATTTAGCCTCACATGCAAGTTATCATAAGGGATATGATAACTTCCATGTTGCTAAAATGCAACCTTTAATATAAAGCTTGAAGCTTTAAGCTCACAAACTCAAGTTTAACTTGCATAACATGATAACAAGTGTATAATGATCAACCCAAACTTGCATAACATAGCAACATATGTCATACATAATGATTAAACCAACTTGCATAGCATAATGATCAACCAAACTTGCATATCATGATGATCAACCAAACTTGCATATCATAATGATCAACCAAACTTGCATATCATAATGATCAACCCCAAACTTGCATCATTCATTTAACTTTAGATTTCAATAAAAAGAAAGTAGAAAAGGGCTTACAATGCTATGAAGACACAATTTAATATTTATTATAAAGATTGAGACGAAGCCCTTATGCAAGCACCCAAAAACCCAAATATGCAAGCTCCAAATGAAAACCCTTGAGCCAAATCAATAAAAACCCTTGCTTTGAAATAGAAATATTGCAAATTGACTTGAATGCAAACTAAGAACACTCATACAAGCTTGGAAACACTTGTATGAACTCAAAATCTCTCATATAGATAAACTTAGGAATTTTAGCATGAGAGTGGAGGCCATGAGAGGAACAAATTTGACATAGTTTAGTTGTAGGAATGAATAATGATGATTTAGGCTAGGTTTAGGGTCTTTTTATAGAAGATTAGGATAGTATTAGCCATAGGATTAACCCTAGATTCAATCAGAGCCATCAAATCCCGTCACTAGCCAACAAAACAGGTCCAAACAGCCAAAACAGGTGCACCAGGCCGACCAGGGAGGTCGACACTAGGGTCGACTCCCCAGTCGACTTGGGGGGGAGGTCGACTCCCCAGTCGACCCCCAGGTCGACCCCCTGGGTCTGGCGGGAATTTTCCCGCCACTTCTGAAAATTGAAATTTTTGAATCTGTTTTGAATTTGAATTTTTCGTGAAACTTCGCGAGGCCATATCTTGGTCATACGGACTCCGATTTTCGAAAACTCGGACTCTATTTCGCGTATTTTTCCAAGACGAACGCAATGGCACAGCCCGTTTCCCTTGATTCAGATTTTACAGTTTAATTTTGCCTCGATTTATGTTATAACATGTTATTCAAAAATACGGGTTGTTACATAACCCGTTAAATCATCTTCTCCCCCAATTCGTGAAAACAAAATCAGCCGCTCCACATACCAGTAGCTGACTTCTTCAACCCAACACTCCCACTCCCATACTTCATAACAAATCAAAATAAAACTACCAAATATCCTCTTGTTTCGTCCTCCTTTTCCTCAAACCAGCAAACTCAACTCTCTCCATTCTTGTCTGTCGAATCAGTGCCAAACTGCACTGTATAGGGAAGTTCGACATTTTTTTATCACGGAATTTTTCCAAATATTCATAAATGGTGTTAAATCATACCACAAATACAAGAACGATCTTCATTTGTCCAGTTGATGCTCAAGACTCTCGAATGATGCAACCCTAGCTGTTGCGCAACATTTCCAGCGACGCCAAAATAAATGTCGAACTATACAAAAGTTATACGAGCGTGAAGAGATTCTCCTTAGGGTTCCATATATATATATATTATATGATTTATATATTGATATTGGAGTTTATACGAAATTTTGAAATGGCCGATTTCATTGTTTTTCCTTTCTTCTGCATTTTGTTTGTGGGTGAACGAGAATGATTCTCATGTTTAAAAGAGACGAGAGTGGTAGAGAAAAAGGGTGCGTGGCCTCGCTTTGACCACATATATATTAGGATATTTTTATTGATTATTAAAATTGATTTTATTGTATCGTTGCTTGTATTGGTCTTCTAAAAATTCCTGTGACCACATACGACACCAAAAAATCGCGAAAATGAACATTCAGCTACAGTTCGACATTTCGGTCACAATGAAACTGGTTTTGTCAAATTCCGACTCCGTTTGCTCACACAGCGTATTTTTAAAGATCAAATTATTAATTGTTTTTACATTAAAATCCCATACGGCCACATAATGACTTTAAAAATCACGAAACTTGACATCTAACAATAATTTAACATTGCGGATCCAACAAAATTGGTTTCGTCGAATTCTGAGGTCGTTTGCAAAACTGACTATTTTTAAAGCTCTAAATCACCCTTTTAAATATATAAATATATTTAAAAACAATTAAATTTAATATTTAAAAATAAATATTATCGTATATATTCACAACATAATATCATATAGCTCTAGAATATTCCTATGTGAATTTCTAACTTGATATTTCATGTAACGTCCCGTATTTTGGGCGGTCAATTATCTTATTTATTTTAAATATTTTATTTGAGATATTATTTGTTTTAATTGTTAATTCGAAGTTTGAACGTTATAAATATATAAGAACCTGTTATTTTTTTGAATCGCATAAAATGAACTTAAGGAATATATAGATATTTATTTAAAATAAGATTTTTGATTTTTATTTTGACTTAGGAGAAATTTAGATAACTCAAATAAATTGTGGTTTCTTTATATCGAAGCAAAAATATAAAGAGGGCATTATTAGGACAAGATCAAAACAGATTTGAATGAATTGTTTACTTGGATGCTTAAATTATAAAACCCATTTATACCATTATAAGACTGGCCTATTTTGACCATAGTAGAAATGGGATTCTTATTGTTAATTACATTTCTTATATATCGGTTAAATTGGTTTTCGGATAAACAAATCAAGTTTTAACTAAAACAACAAGTCCATTTTATTTAAATGACCACGAGAGCTAGAATTAGTCGGAATATAACACATACCAGCAAAATAAAGGCGCATGTGTCATTAGACAAAATCAAATGATAAGATGATTCAATTCGAATTATTCACAAACAAACATGTATTGTTTGTAAGAAAGACTACAACTCAAATTTCATAAGAACGGTAACATATGGCAAATTATACAGACTTTTATAATGGGAAGTCAACAAAAGACAGTTCAATATGACCGTAATTACAAATCCAGAACAGAATAAATTCAACAGCTAGGAAAGCTAAAGAAACAATAAATATATATATCATTTAATGCACAAGATCGAATAGCAGAAAATCTCATGTATGGTCACTGTTCCATACATGAAAATAAAAGAAAACCTGTAACAAAATCTCCCCACAGCATCAGTCTTCATCACCACCTGATCAACTTGAAAGGGACAGAGAAAAAGCAAAAGCTATTAATAGCTAGAAATGTAAAGGTATATATTTTTAAAGTTGAAAGATTTGAAAAAAGAAATGAATTCAACAGCAAATCTGAAAACAGTAAAATGTGCATCAAATCTAGCAAGACCGTACACAGAATCATTCAAAGGAAAATTAAATTTTTGAATATATTCTACATCGAATCTGCAGGAAGAAATGGTGCATTATAAATGCACAGGCAAGTGAACAGGAGAAAGTGTACCACCAAATCTTTAGAAAATCGAAAATAGATATGTTTATATATATCATCAGAGAATCACATAGAAAATTATCCCAATGCAGGTCTAAAATTTAATAGCAGACAAGACGATACGATAAAAAAAATACATAGTCCATCTAATCCTAAAAGGAACAGTTCGGATTTTGCAGGATTGCACATGGGAAGATCCATCCTCAAATCTACATACTCACTAGTAAACATCACTCATAAATCAAGACATCACAAAGATCATAGCAGAACCGTAAACATGGCCTAAGAACTAGGACTGAACAAAACCCAAAATCTATGATTCGAAATCAAATTGGACATCGTCCTTATAAGAGCAAACCGCAAGTATAAATAGAGGCTACACACCACATTTCAGACACAACCAATTCGAAACCAAAGATATTGAAACGAAAAAAAACAGAGATTATAATTTGGGGAAAAGAATACTTAGCTTCTTCGTACTAGGGTTAGGGCTTGTCTGAAGTGGGTGCAGAACAACCGAAGAGGAGGACGGAAGTATGGGGGCGTAAGGCTTTAACTAGAGGAGCTACGATGAGAAGGGGGAATGGATTTTCGATCGACGGGGTAGGGTTTCCGTTCTTTTTCTTTTGAGGAAGGCGGCGGATCTATTGAGAAATGGAAGAGAGACGAGGGTTTTGAGGGATTAAAAGAGTGCGGGCTTGGACTAATGGGCTGAACGTAGTGGGTGAGGCCCAATTTTATTTTTAATTTAAAAGTTACTTAGTTTAATGTTTATAAAACTTCAAATACTGATTTCGAACGCTCACGAAATCAGATTCAGACGAAACGAAAAACACCGTGACCTTGAAGACGACACGGTGAATAAGGACTGAGCAGGGCAGACAGCAGCTGGATTTTTCAAATGAATTAAACATAGTTTAATTCGACTGAAATGGGCTGATCTATCGACGAACCAGTCCAGGTGAGTTAATTCTCACACCTTCTGGAATCCTGTGATGTGGTACATTCACAGTAAAATATAATTTACAGTTAATAGTTTAAATTGGCTGATGAGATGCGATGGATTCAAATTGGTTGATATTGTCTGACTGGTTGCAGTTGTTTATTTATTTATCCGTCTATTTTATCAACTGACATCTGTGATGTAGAGAAGGACATGTTGGAGGAATCCAACCGGATTCCTCAAATTAACTGTATTTTGATTTGTTGTGTTCATACATATGAATTGTTCACCCTGACTGACACCAAACCCTGTTTAAATGTTGATGGTTGAATATATATTCACCGGTGTTGTGTTTAAAATCAACCGATAGTGTTGATTTGGAAATTGGCAGTAAATGGCCCTAATGTGTGGTTTTAACGTCGTTCGACTGTTAAGTGAATTGACGTGTTTTTTTTAAAGTTATAAATTTATTTATAACTGGATTAAAGTTATTCGATTATTTTATCTGAGTATTTAAATTGGAAAATTATAAATAAATATTTTGAATCAAGTAAAAGGGAATTATTTAAGTGGTATATACCAGTTTTAAAATAGAAACCCAAAGAATTTACTAACGGATTGGTAGCATAGAATTATTGTTTTAAACCAATTAATTAGTGATTTTTAATTAATTAAGTTATTTAAAAAGGGAAATGACAAATGAAATCAGTTTAGGGTTAACTGAGTTACGGTCAACAAAGTCCAACTGTTGTAATCGAAAGTGATAACTAAATCTGTTTGGTTTAAATTGTTTGGATATTCGTTGAACTTAACGGATAGTGTAAATATGAGTTGATTCTCGATCCACTATAAATTAAGGGAAGAATCATTGAATTGGTCGATGTTAAATATTAATTGATTTTTGAATAACTTGAATTCAAGGTAAAAGGTTTATTTTTTGAAAGGTCAAAAAAACGAAACTAAAATTTGTTGATGAGAGATTTATATTACAAATCAAAGGTTATAAATGTAATAATGCGTGAAGTTAAATTGTGTTTACTTAATTAAGGGAATTGAGTAAAGAGATTATCGAGCAAAGATTTCAAATATAAGAAACGGTTTTAAAACCAGATTTGAAACAAAAAGGGAGAAATGAGGTTTTGATGTTAGTGGTTAAACTAGTATTATTCTAAGGTAAGAACAGGTTGATCAAGGTCTGAGAGGTAACTGAAATACCCCAACTTGATTGGCTTCACTATTATCGAGGAATTGTATTAGTTTGGGATGAGTGAAGATGTTGGAATTGGGTTATCCTCTACGAGGGATAGTGAACTCTGATGTGAGGTTTAGCAGATAAATAATATTTCAATATTAGTTTTTAAAAGAAATAAGAATAGTGATTTCAAATTATATTAAACATATCGTTATTCAATTAGAGTTGATCGAATATAGTTAGAGTTAGTCAAACATAGTTATTCAGGAAAAGATGTCGTTGCGTACGACTGCTAGCGTAATTCGCAGGGCTGCAGATAGCCTACGGCGGTCGGATGTTTCCTGAGGGAATCAGGCATAACCATTGTGATCGCTGCGACCTAGAGTCAAGCGAATGGAGTTAAGCCGAGTATTAGTTAATCGATAAGAGTAATCAGGTCAAGTTAGTCCAGTTGAGTTAAATAAATCGAGTTAGTCAAGTTAGAGCTAATCGATCAAAGTAAATCATTCAGAGTTAATTAGAAGTAGATATATATATGTATACATAATCAAAAAGGATAAATAAAATGTTTTGAGTATATTGAGGATTTAAAAGTTGATTAATTATTTTATTAAATATATTAAATAGGCCGAGTAGTTCCAAGAGCTGAATCAGTAAACTAATGTTAATCACACCTTTGTTATTCGATAGTTAAATCACCGACTATCGAAGTTGACCAATACGCTTGTTGGTATGGAAAGCCCAGGATCAAATTTATATTCAAAAACCATTCCGACCAACAAATACGTGGAGATATCGAAGATGATCGTGATGGAGCATTGAAGACTGTGGATTTTCATAAACGGAAGGATTACTAATAATCTCTGGTTTAGCGGCCAGAGATAAACTATGGTTCTGTCGTGGTTGTAATCCACGGGGTTGCAAGGACTTCTCGCTACTGATACTTGGGGTGATTCCTATATGAGATGCAGTAGGAGAGTACCTTCGGTTCATCCTGTTCCTGGATGACTTGTATGGACGGATGTCTGACAGAGTATTTCCAAAGGAATTACATGAGTTGATTTCTCCAAACGTACGATAGTTGATGGCGGAGAAATGGTTATTCTCTAGCCAAATAAGCTAGAGTATTTTTGTGGACGTCAATCAAGTGTGATCTGGCGGATCTGACGATGTGGCATTCAAAGGGAATGATGACCAGATGTTCTAGAGATAAAGTTATAGCCTCAAACCTCATCAATCGGGAAATGACAAAAATCGGGCAGGCAGCATGACTATGTGGGTCGCTCCCATTAGGATGTATGATCACCTATCTAGAGAAATTCCTATTGCTTCTTTATCTATTCGATGCTGACCCTATTCAGGTGGCGGTTGCTGATCCCAACCGTCGGTGATATACATTCGATACACTCAAGCGAAATGAGTGGTCGGTCATGTGAGGGCCGGGTTGCAAGACGTTCTTGTTGAACCCAGTGTATTCGCCTCTAGAGATACATTATCGGCAGGTGGACCCATACCTTGTCAAGATCGGAATCCAATATCCAATAAGTGCTCACGGTTTTTGATTGTATACTATATATGGGGAGCGTGAGATGCAAGCGTTCCTCTAGATTGATATTTACATGTATTTAGACATTATGATAATATCAGATCAAGTATGATTTCAAAAACGTTTTGGGTTATAGTAAGGTTAAAACCGTCCATGTTTATGTGTGGACTGGTCTTACTATTATCCTTTGATTTCATAAAGGATTTTCCAAAGTTAAACAAGTGTGTGTGCTATGAATTTATCACTGATAGTAATCCAGACTGACCCGGTGTATTTTGTTTTAAATCAAATGTGCTCGGGTCAGACCAAGCATATTTACAGGTTAGGTTTCGCTTGGATTCTTAGGAGCTGGAAGCAGGAGGCTTCACCGCTAGTTATATAAAGTTATTATTCCACTGTGTTTGACATATGTGTACTCTGATGATTGGTATGTATATACAATTCTTTTGTATATTTGATATTATATTTTATCTTTTCCGCTGTGAGTTTCTGATGTGGCGTTCTTCTTCTTTCTTCTATTCTAAAATTTCTTTCTTTCTTTTCTCACCCTCTAAAATCTTTCTCATGACAATCCAGTGTTTTCGATGCTTGAATAGTCGACATGATGATTTGATGTCAATTTTCGGGGTCGAAAATCGCCGTGTCGTTACATTTCAAATCCCAATTAAATCGATACTTGATTTATAACGAAATTCCTTTTATATATCGTTATAAATTATAAAGGAATTCCATAGCGACTTTTCTAAAATTTGATTTGGACATAAATCAAAATCTACACGACGAAATCCAATTTTTTCTCTTCCATTAGAAAAATATACTTCACCAGCTCTGAAAGTTTCTTGTTTCACAGAAATCCGGCTTAAAATGAATCCTGTACGTTCAGTTGAAGTTCAAATCGCCAATTAGTGAACTACCGCACCATTTCAAGCTAGATTTTAATTATAATATAATTATACGTTCAAACATCGTTTATATAATATATTCGTCAATATAATTCAATATAAACTGAATTATATATTTTAACTTGTCCAATTCACACCATATCATGAATTCTGTTATTTCCGATTATTTTGAAAATATATATTATTCTATTATTTATATTAATTAAATATATATATTATTTAATTCTGGTTATCGATATTACCACTCGATATTTAATAATTAAATTAATTAATTATTTGACAGCTAAAAAATGAGGGTCATTACAATTTCCTTTATGGAAAAAGTTAATATTAAGGTAACCTAGACAAAAGCAATTGGTTTCTTTCTAAAATCTCATCATGACACACATACATTTATAAATTAAACAAATAGCATTGCAAAAATTAAGATTCATTCCCTTATGGAATCTACGGTCAAAAACTTGCTTGTCTATTCTATATTTGAAAATTTAAAAAGCAGATAACATAAATAGATTTCAACCGTGCAAGTAAATATAAAAGGAATAATCGAGTAGTCTAATATGATATTCCAAATTCTACCACATATTATAATATCAAGGCTCAATCTTAGTATAATAGTTTCATGTGTTATATATAGAATATAAATAATTTCATATCCCTTGCATCATATCTAAGTTGGGAAACAATAATACTATAGTAGGATAGTAAAGATTTTTTTTCTTAAAGTAAATATGGGCAATTTGGGTATTCTACGGTTGGACCAATTATTAATCATTAAAGATTAGGGGGAATTATTATATAGATAGATATGAGCATACTAGTTATTGCATTCATAAAAGACTAACACTAACAGGATACATAAAATACTAACAGTATGGAGGATACACAACACATAGTCAGTGTAACGACCCATATTTTTTCCGATATATAAATAATTTATTTAATTATTTAAATAATGGTTTGGTTATTTAAAATGACCAGAATTAAATAATATTGAATATTTAATTAAAATAAATAACATAATAATATATTTAATTTCTGAAATAGTCAGAAATAGTGGGATTCACAATATGGTGAGAATTGGATAATCTGTGATATTTAATTCAATTTGGAATTGAATTAGAATAACGAATATATTATTTAAACGAAGTTTGAACGTATAATTATAATATAATATAAATCGAACTTGAAATGGCGCGGCAGATCGCTATTTGGCGATATGAACTTCAACTGAATGTACAGGGTTCGTTTTAAATCAGATTTCTGTGAAACAAGAAACGTACGGAGCCGGTGAAGTATATTTTTCTATTGGAAGAGAAAAATCGGGATTTTGTCATGTAGATTTTTAGTTATGTACAAATTAAATATTCAGAAAAACAGCGGTATATTCATTCGTGGCCATAACGGTTATTTAAAAATATTTGAATATTGGGTTTGAATTTAGACAAGGTTCTTTTGAGGCGTAGTGATAATTTAATTTTTAGAATTTTACTGTAATTTTTAATTAACTAAATACGCGACTTTTTATTTGTAGTATTTTGCACACTTATATCAGCAATTTTGGGGTTTTACGATGTGAGTTAACCTACCGATATTATTTTATTTTTGGAACCATGACACATTTCCGGGCACGATGATATATTTATATCTGTCGATAGTGGTCCATACATTAATAAAGTTTTACGTATATTACTACGGTATAGGGTTTAAACAAATGAGTGGCCAACACTCGTCCAAGTTGTGTTGAATACAAACCACATCCTAAACCTACTTAAAGGTCCACCAAAATTCTTTCTTTGAGCCGCTAGGCTTTTCTTTTTCCAAACCAACATGAGAAAATCAATTATAGAAAAAATCAAATGAATTCAAGGAAAATTCAATAAATCCCAAAGTTTGTATATATGAGTTTCTGTTCGACTTCTTTCCACTCCTGTACTTTTTTTATTTAGCTCGGACTTGTTTTCTGTCATGGTTCAAGGGTAGGATCGAAGGGGAGAAGTTGGGTTTGGTTAGAGGTTTGCGAGCTGGACGAGGCAGGTTGGAGATGGTAGAGGACGAGCTAAAGGAGAGTTGGATGGACTGTTCGGTTTTGTTGTTGATGAAGTCGGTGGAGGTTTAACATGTACATGGATTTGTTTTCAAAGGAAAGCAAGGTGTGGATATTGCACTGAAGGAGAGAAGTGTCCGGGATGCTCGTATGTTGGATGAGATGGACTTGAGACTTCAGTCCAGGTTGAAGTTCATATGCGGAACGAGTGATAGAGGGTGGAGGGTAATGGTGATCGAAGGAAAGGAAAAACATGGCCAGCGAATTATTTTTACCGGAGTGTATTTATTTTCCGTAAGTGAGGAAGATAAAGGGGTATTTAAGTTTAAGTTTCTATGAAGAAATGGTGAGGATCCAGAGCCGTGGAGCTTTCAAAATTAGAGGAGCAGGATACGGTTTGTTTTGTGGAAAGGGGATGAACGCTTGTAGAAGAGATGCGGTGTTGGTTTTAAAAGGGGTATTGGGCCGAAGTTTAAAGAATCTTGTGGGAAGTATTACGATTAAGCATTTGTCTAATATATCAGCATTTAGACATCGAAGGATGAAATCTCAGTCTGTCCAGTGATGCAAGAGTAATTTGATTTGAGAATGACGAACCGACCGTCACGTCGGAATCGTACGGACAACGACAACACCATAGAACTGACTGGGAGTGGATTGAAGCTCGTTTGAATTTATGGAAAAATAAATTGTTTGATCCAAATCAAATATCAGTTTATCGTTCTTTAACGATGAACTGCCAAAGTGAGTAAAACTCACCAACTCTGAACAATTATATTTTTATAGTGTATTCTTAGAACTGATAATTATCTGTTGATTGCTGTATGTTAACTGTTTGGGTGAATTGCTTATGTGTTGATTGAAATTATAGATAATGATATTTATATATGTCGTCAATCAAATATTGATTCTGTTTAGCAGAATATTTCATATTGAAATGAAATCGACGTTAATTATGTTATTTAACATCTGTGATGCAGGGAAACAGGTTAGAGGAATCCAATTGGATTCCTCAACATTTATTTTACTGTTTTTCAAATATATTGTGATATATGATGTGATATACAATCTGTTGTTGATTGTGCATGTTTGGGTGATACTGAGCAGCGATATATGGTATTTGAAACACCATAAGAAATACTGGAATATACAAAGGGATTTTCCAAAGTGTATATTGAAATATAAATTATATTTGTGAAAACAAATATAATAGAATTGGAAATATTTGTGAAAACAAATATAATAGAAAAGGTAAAAGGAATATTTATTTAGAAAATAGAAGGATAAAGGAAATATTTATTTAGAAAATAAATAGAAGGATAAAGGAAATATTTATTTAGAAAATAAATAGAAGGATAAAGGAAATATTTATTTTGAAAATAAATAGAAGGATAAAGGAAATATTTATTTAGAAAATAAATAAAAGGATAAAAGGAATATTCATTTGGGAAATAAATAGAATTGAAAGGGAATAGTTATTTGTTAAGTAAACAAATAGAAAAGGAATTATTTGTATGAACAAACAGAAAAGGAATAAATCAAAGGAGTAAATTCAAAGGAGTTAATTCAAAGGAATAAATCGAAAGAGTTAATCGAATATAGTTATTCGAATAGAGTTAAATCGAATATCAGTTATTCAAATAGAGAAATTGATTAGAGTTAAATCAATTAGAGTTAATCAGTTAGAGTTAACCAGTTAGAGTTACCGGTTAGAGTTAACCAGTTAGAGTTAACCAGTTAGAGTTAATCAGTTAGAGTTAACCAATTAGAGTTAATCAGTTAGAGTTAACCAGTTAGAGTTAAATCGATAGAGTAATTAAATAGAGTTAATCAAATTTGAGTTATTGAATATTAGTTATTCGAATAAAGTTTAAAGGAGTTATCAAATATTAGTTATTCGAATAAAGTTAAAAGGAGTTATCGAATATTAGTTATTCGAATAGAGTTGAAAAGAGTAATCAAGTATAGTTTATTCGAGAAGAGTAATCGAATATAGTTCATTCGAGAAGAGTTATCGAATATAATTTATTCGAAAGGAGTTATCAAATCTAGTTATTCCAAAGAAGTTATCGAATGTAGTTTATTCGAATAGAATTAAAGGAGTTAATCGAATATAGTTTATTCGAATAGAATTAAAGGAGTTATCGAATATAGTTTATTAAAAAGGAGTTAAGTGAAAAGAGTTAATCCAATAGAGTTAGTCCAAAGGAGTTAATTGATAAGAGTTAATTGAATAGAGTTAATCGAATATAGTTTATTCGAAGAAAGGTTTTCGAATCTAGTTATTCGTAAGAGAGATTATCGAATATAGTTATTCGAAGGGGGGAGTTATCAAATAGAGATTATTCGAACGAGAGTTACATAAGGAAGTTTGTTAAAGATTTAAAAGATAAACTTTGACTATTTCGAAGTTGAAACGTTGTTCAGTTAAGGTCTGAGCGGTAATTATACCCCAACTTGATTGACTTCCTTCTTAACTAAGGAATGGTAAGGTTTGATAGTGAATGATGGTTAAGTGAATTTACTAAATGGTTGGAGTTGGCATAGCGATGTTTTATTTAAACATCTGTTTAAATCCAATGAAGGAGCTTTGGAAATGTTTTCCAAATAAGAAACCAGAAATGTTTTCTAATATAGAAAACAAGAAATGAGAATGTTTTCCATTGTTAATAACGTATATTTTCTAAATTTAGAAAATAAGAAATGTTGAATATACGGAAACAGGAGATGAGTAAATTAATGAACTAAAGAGATAAATGGTAAATGATGATTGATCGATATAATTTTCATCTGGAAATAATATCGTTGTTTGCACACCTGTTTTTCTTTGATAGTTAACTCACCGACTATCGAAGTTTTGACCATTTTAACGTTGTTAATATGGAGAGACTGGTTGGATTATTATCCGAAGAACCACTCTGTATCGGTATAAGCATTGCGAATCATATATGCCAAAGACAATTGAAGACGGAGTAAAATGCAAGGCTGTTGTATAAATCTTAGGTAAAGATTGCCTAATATGGGTATACTGAACAGTGCCTTCGGTTTTTCCAGTCCCAAGACGACTTGTATGGATGAAGGTCTGACAGAGTATATCTGATAGATCGCATAAGTTGATCTCTTCAGACGTATTCACGTTTGGTGGCGAAGGAATTCGTTTCTCTTAGCTGTATACCCGTTGTATTTTTTGGGAAATCAATTTGTGATTTGGCGGGTATGACGATGTGACATTCAAAGTGAATAAATATGTGATCTATTAGAGATAAGCGTGGCCTCTTGCCTCACAACCGGGAAATGACAAAAATTAGGTAGGCAGCATGGCTATGTAGGTCGCGCCTATTAGGGTGTATAATCACCTGATCTAGAGTTTCATTTACTTCTAAAAATCTATTGTCGATGTTGTTCCTTATCGGGAAACGGTTGCTGATCCCAACCGTTGGTGATATACATTCGATACACTCAAGCAAAATGAGTGGTCGGTCATGTGTGGCCGGGTTGCAAGATGTTCTTGTTGAACTCAGTGTATTCCTCTCTGGAGGTACACTAGCGAAAGGTGGTTCCATACCTTGTTATAGATGGAAATCCATTACCCAATACGTGCGTGCGGTTTTGATTGTATACTATAGATGTAGAACGTGAGATGAAAGCGTTTCTGCTAGATGATTATTATATTGTGGTAGATAGACACTATTATAATATCAATGAGTTTTGATATAAAGATTATTTTGGATTCTCATAAGGGAAAAACCCATTCCATTATATGGCGTGGTCTTATGAGATATCGTTTAATGGCTCAAACTGTTTTACTCATACTAGTCCCATGACTTACCCGGAGTTTATCTTGTTTTGTTTTCCCTAAACTCTTGGGTGCCCAATTTTGTACGGGTAGTCAAGTAGTCGAGATTTACATATATACTGGAAGAGCTTGGAGTAGGAGGCTTCAGGATTATATAACTATAGTTATTTCCGCTGTGTTGTAAGAGTTTTACTCTGATAAGCTTATTATGTACATATACTGATTTTATTTCAAGGACATGTTATCTATTATATGTTGTTCGTTCCGCTGTGAGATTCGTGTTACTTTGATGTTGTATCTTCTTCTTCTTTTATTCTAAGTTTCTATCTTATCTTTCCTCACCCTCTAAATTCTTTCTATTAACTTTCCGATATTTTTCGATTTTTGGTTAGTCGTCATTGAGTTTATGTCGATAACCAAAGTCGACAAAAACCGCGTCGTTACAATCAGGTTTGTTGGGTCAAAATCTGGTTAGCGGGTCAACCCTAAACCCACCTGTTTATAAACGGGTCAAATTCAGGTTAACCCGAAAATGACCCGCCAACTAAATGGATCAGGTTAACCTAACCTACTAAATTCCGTGCGGATGTCAGGTCCTATAAGAAATTGACAGCTCTACCTTTATTTACACATGAAAAATTTCCTGATTATGTATATAACTTAAAAGAGGCTTTATACAGTCTTAAACAAGCGCCACCTGCTTAGTATGAATGTATTAAAAATTATCTTATAAGTTCAGGATTTCAAATTGTAAAGGTTGATCAAACACTATTTATAAAACGATCTAAAATGGATATTTTAATAATTCAAATATACATAAATGGTATAATTTTTGGCTCAACTAATGAAAAATTATGTCAAGAATTTTTAGAAATAATGACTAAGGAATTTGAAATATTCCATATGAGAGAATTATCTTATTTTCTTGGTCTCCAAATTAAACAATTACAAAGTGGAATGTTTATAAAGCAAGAAAATTTTTGTAATAATTTAATTAAACGTTTTAGAATGGAGAACACTTCTGCAAAACCTAATCCTATGAGTACAATGACACATCTCAATAGAGAAGAAAATGGCAAAAGTATTGACCAAAAAATATATCATAATATGATAGGATCATTATTATATTTAACCGCTAGTTGAGCCGATATAATGATGAGTGTTTGTTTATGTGCGTGATTTCAAGCTAATCTAAAGGAATTACATTTACAAACATTAAAAAGTATATTACATTATCTAAGCAATACTAAGGACTTTGGATTTTTCTATTTGAAAGATTATTCTTTTGAATTAGTACCCTATAGCGATGCTGAATTTGGAGGATCACGGACAGATCGAAAAAGTACAAGCGATATCTATCATTTTATTCTCAAATCACTAGTCTCTTGGTTTAGAAAGAAACAGAATTGCGTTTCACTGTCGACATGTGGAGCTGAATATATATCAGCAACCTTGTCTTATGCTCAAATCATATACATGCAACAAAATCTAAAAGATCTCAATATAGATTTATCAAAATCAACTATCTATTACGATAATACTAGTGCAATAAATTTATCTAAAAACCCAGTTAACCATTCTCGAACTAAACATATAGATATTCGCCATCACTTTCTATGTGATAATATAGTAAAAGAAATAATAAACTTAGAATTTGTATCGTTTGAAAATCAAATCGCATATATTTTTACAAAACCATTACTTGAAAAATATATTTATAAAATTGAGATGAGAACTTGTAATAGTATCTTTAAAAGATTTACAAAATTTACTTAAAAACAAAAATTCCATTTCTACCAACGACAGCAGTTGGAATTTCAATGAGAGCTTTACTTCGAGCAAAAGATCACTATAAGTCGTCTAGGCATTCTAGAGAGAATTTCCATTAAGATGTGTGGAACTATTAAACCAGATGTGCAGGAGCCTCTACCTCAACCTTCATCATCCATCATCATCTCATACATTATGGGTTTCCTGCAATTCGACCCCTCAACGACCCCGTATTCCCTGAATTCATGGTATAGAAACTACGAGACAAATGATGGACGATATAGGGAGAAGAGTTACTCTCCTAAGAAGTCGCTCTAATCTACCTAAAAATAATTTATCCAACTATTATTTATATAATCAATTTTCCTTTCGTTACTTCGATCCCATGTACGAAATTTGGTTTGTTGGAAATAATAAATTTTGTATTTTTATGAAACATTTTTATATAAAACGCAACTTCATTATAGTATATAAAAATTCACTATTTTAATAAGTAATCTCGACACAAATTACATAACATATAAACAAATAAAGATATATATATATATATATATATATATATATGTTCGTGCACAAGAATATTTGAATTGCTTTCTTTCAAAAGCATACATTCAAATTTCCAATCGGTTAAAATATCATAATCAGTCGCCCAAAAAATTGTTATCAACTCTCGGGAAATAAACCCTTATGGTCTAGTTGACAAAACACTCTAACTAGTCGACTAAACTCCGACCCAAACTCTCGGGATAAAATTTCTTACTACTTAGTCGACTGAATAAGAATATTTAGTCGATTGAATTTTCAAACCTGCTTTTGGGTTACGATTCTATAACATTCAGTCGAGTGAAATTTCAAACCCAGTCGACTGAAGTAGTTGAAATACGGCTATATACAACCTATCTCTTCTTCTTCCCTCCTATACATTTACATTTCATCAGAGTACATCACACAATCTGAGTACATCACATAATCTTTATAGAGAACTTGTATAAATATTTACATTTCATCAGAGTACATCACATAATCTGGACAGTTATAATAACCTGTCCTCATATACATTACATAGCGAAAATAATACGAATACGTCTGGGCTCCTTCAGCATGTCTTCTAAAACTCCAAGCGATATCTAACTTGGAAATATACTCGGCCTGACCCGAGCACATTTGAAGCAAAGCAAAATTCACTCGGATCAGTCTGAATTACTTTCAGTGATAAATTCACATGACAAACAAGTCGCTTAACTTTTGAAAACCCTTTTGAAAGAAGAGGATAATCGTAAGACCATCTCATACATAAACACAGATGGATTTACCTTACTATAACCCAAAACATTTTTGATATATCAAAATCAAGTGATTATAATATTGTCTATCAAATCACAAATCAATAACCAAGTAGCATAACGCTTGCATCTCACACCCTACATATTCGTCATATAATCAAAAACCACAAAGCTCTTATTGAAGATTTGTGACACCTCATGTCCATTAATGTCACTCACTAAGGGAATGCATTAACTTCCATGAAGCGTTGAAGGTAAACGAAAACAGAAACAGAAACATCACAAGAAAGATATAAAGCATAGCGGAAATTTTAAAACTTCGTAAAACGGAAAAGTTTCGTGGTACAACTAGTCTGAAAATACTAAAAACCTATTACATCTTAAAAACCATTGTCTTGTACTAAGTCATCATCAGTGTACATAAAAGAGCATAAAAGTGCATAATCCCTAAGAGCATAGCCATAGCAAAGAAGATGTAAAAAAAAAGCAGTACATCAAGCAACTCTAAGCAGAAAGGAAGGAGAATCCAAATCAATCTTGAGTATTCCCACTATTAGAATTTGGGGGGGAACAGAAGAAAAGAAGAGGAAACAAAATGGGTCAGACATGAAGCCTGGTGAGTCCAGTGACTTTTAGCATGTAGATAAGTAAAAGCATCATGACTGGTAAATAAATTGGATGAAAGAGATAACAATTTCATAAGGTAAGCATAGCAAGGTAACAGGATAAACACGATGGATTTCCTATCGTGCTTCTCTAACACCTTTCTTTATATTTCCATGTCTGTCTTTATTTTTCTGCTTCTCTGCACCAATACTAGTATCTCATAATAAGATGATCCCAACCCAACAGATGGTAGCCTTAGGTGTACTTCTATTGAGAGGTTTTAACCCCACACAATAGCAGGTAGCCAACGTGCTCCTAACAAGACTAGATGTACCCAAACTATCCCCAAATCGATCGGCTCCCTAACTCGTAGATACCTATGCTGGCCCCACGGTAGGGTGTATCACTCCCTAAAGTGGCAAGCCGATACAACTAGATTGCACAGCTTATATCCACTAGTGCCACAGTGTCTTAATCTTCCATTCTGGGACTATGCATGCATATGACCCCACCGGAACCTGCACTGCCAACACCATCGCTCTTTTGACCTCTTATAATCAACTCAGTAAGCGTGTCCTGACCCTGACCTAGTTCAGGGTTCTCGTTTGATACCTAGATGGGTTACTAACCGATAAGGGTCCACACAATTGATACAAGCCACCCCTAGGCTTGCGTCCCCACTACTAGGATTTCCTTAGGGTATGCCTCTCTCTTTTGCATAACCCCACATATAGGTTAAGTTTGTTTGTCCAATTAATTTAACTTAACCCCACCACTTGTTCAACCATGTTTATGCATCACACAAGGTTCATCTTGATTAAGCATTAATTATTTATTAATGCACATACCTCCCACATTAAGTCGGCTACTGGAGGTCGCTGGATATGTCGGGCGGTTCCGGGCAGACTTCTACCACAAGCTGGACTTAACCTCGTGTTTAAGCATATTCATTCTTAGCCAAATATTCATGTCTAATACAATTTTGTTTATGCCCAAATTATGGTCTTAGATCATATTATATGCCAATTCCCCGAAATCCCAATTCAAGTTACCCCCATAATCTCAATCATAAGTTATGCCCCAAATTTACCAAATATGAGTTATACCCCAAATTTCCCAGTCGTTTCCCAATTTTTTTCGCATGCATGTCTCTACGAGATTTGGCCTAGGTTCGAAGGTTACCTAGACTTATAAAAATAAAAAGGGAAAGAGGAAGGGAAGATAACAAGAATAGGTTTAATAATAAAATAGGAATATGATGATAAAAGTGATCATAATAACAAGATAGGCATAAAATGATATAATTTGGGTGTAGATCTGATGTAAATAATATTAGGTCAGATATGATTCAACTTTCTAACAGGCATAGGCTTAGATCCAATTTATAAACATGTCAAGTTTACGTATTAGTTATTTAATTTTAAAATAACATGTACTCACAGAGACTGGATCTAGGAACGGAGAATTGGTTGCCATTGTTGTAGATCTAATCCTTGCACAATCCTAACTTTGATTGTTGAAGAAGAATAGGCTAGATTAATCTGAGTTGAAGTAGCGTCATGGCGTCACCATTGTTGAAGGTGAGTAAAATAATGAAAATGGGGTCTTATTTATAGCCTCATGTCCACAAATTTGGTTATAAAAAAGTCCAAATACATACGTTGGAATTTGTCTCGGATCTGGGGGGGGTCGACACCTATGTCGACACCCCTATAGAGGGGTCGACACCAGTGTCGACACCCCTATAGTGGGGTCAACACCAGTCCCACCTACTTTTCCCGCTCAACTTCTGGTTTGAATTTGAATTATTAATTTATTTATTAATTCTGCTTATATGTGTAAACTTCTGGACTCCACAGCATCTTCATACGATGTCCGTTTTTACGCACACTCGGAACCGATCTCAAGCAGAATTCTGAGACGAAGGCAATGGCGTAGCCCATTTTACTTAATTTCCAATATTTAATTAAGTATTCTTTAATTTATTATTTTAATGTTCTTTAAAATTTACGGGATGTTACATTCTCCCCTACTTAAAGGATTTCGTCCCCGAAATCTCCAAGTTAAGAAGAATGTATGTCCTAACATCCAACATCCATCTACTCATCTGCCAACCATAAGCATCCATTGTCCTTAAAAGATTTCTAATGGTTATATGAACATATGCAAAAGTGTATGTATATGTCCCTATACTAATGCAAAATATAGGCGGTCCACTGATTCAGTTGACCTCCTTAATGTAATACATGTTAGTGCCATGAGTCCAATATGTATGCAATTAATCCTAGTACATCATGTAATTACTATATGTGTGCACAATAATTCATCCAAATGCAGCATCCATGTGACGATACATTCAATTTCATCCGTAAAAACAAAAATATGCACATGCATCCATATGCAATATGAGAGTGATTTGAGTCGATCTAGTGCCTAGTGTGTATATATGCATCCATAAGCAACCACTAGAAAACACTTACATCCACTTGCAAACATCAATCATAACCTGTCTCAAACACATGTTTACGTCCATTGACTTCTGTAACACCCCATAATTTTCAAAGAATAATAAAAAGATAAATTAAAGAATACTTAATTTTTAATGTGGGAATTAAGTAAAACAGGTTGCGCCAATGCGTTCATCTCGGAATTCTGCTTGGGATAGAGTTCGAGTTTTCATAAAACGGGCATTGTATGAAGAAGTTATGAAGCTTAAAAGATTTCAAGAAAATGCAGAATTAAATAAGATAAATTAATAATCAAATTCAAAATTTAAAACGCGATATATATACTGACCAGTAGAGATCGACACTGACCCATGGGTGTCGACACCAGTGTCGACACCTAAGGAGGGGTGTCGACCCCCACACGAGAAAACTGGGCAGATCAATTACTCTGAACGTGGACAGTTTCGTTTGCTTGATTCATGGACCCTAGGCTATATAAAGAACCCAAATTCTCATTCCTTTCTTCACATAAAACTATGGCGATGCCATGATGCTGCTCTGAGACAATTTAAACTAGCCTTTTCTTCTCCAATAAATCAAAGTAGGATTGCACGAAGATCAGATCTACAGCAACAACATCTAATTCTCTTTCTAGAACCAATTTCTGTGAGTTTTGTTATTTTTATATCTAAATAACTAATTTGTAATCTTGACATGTTATAAAATGGATCTAAGATTATGCCTGATAATAAATTGAATTTTATCGGATCCACCTTTGCCTATACACCAGATTCATAATTCTTATATGCCTAGATTGTCATTATTATCAGTTTTATCATCATATACCTATTTTATGCCTGTTCTTGTTCTTGTTCTCTTCCCTTCTTCCTTCCCTTTTTATTTTTATATGAACATAGGCTACCTTCGAGCCTAGGTTAAATCTCGTAGAAACAAACGTGCGAATGAAATACGGGGAATGATGGGAAATTCGGGCATAATCTATTTTGGGGTGATTTTGGGGCATAACTTATGCTGGACATTGGGCATAACTTGAAATTGGGAATTTGAGGCATAATTATTGTTTGGGATTATAGGCATAACTCATATTGGGGATTTTTGGGGTAATTGGCATATTGTAATCTGAAACCTTAATTTGGGCATGAACTGTAAATGCACTATTTGGCTAAAGATGAACATGCCTAGACCCGAGGTTAGAATGAGCTTGTGGTAGAAGTCTGCCCGGAACCGCCCGGCATAACCACCAACCACAAGAAATTGGTATAATGTGAGAGTTTGTAGGCATATATACGTGATGCTTAGACATGAGGTTAAGTCTAGCTTGTGGTATAAGTCTGCCTGGAACCGCACGGCATATCCAACAACCACAAGTATTTGACTTAATGTGAGAGGTCTGTGCATTAATAAATAATTAATGCTTAATCAAGATGAACAATGTATGGTACACAATCATGTTGATTGAATAAGTGGGTGGGCTAATTTAATTTGGGGTGAATAGACAAACTTAACCAATATAAGTAGGAATGCAAACCGGTGTGGTGGTTTGTACAAATCCTAGTAGTTGTGGGGGATGCAAACCGGTGTGGTGGTTTTTATCATCTGTATGAACAATCCTAGTAGTTATGGGGATGCAAGCCAGTGGGGTGGTTTGTATCATCTGTGTGGACCATTTTTAGTCAGTAACCCATCTAGGTATCAAAAGAGCACCTTGAATTAGATCAGGGTAGCGACACGCTTACTGGGCTGATTATAAGCGATCAAAGGGGAGCGAAGGTGTGGAAGTGCGGGTTCCGGTGGGTTCGTATACGTGCATAGATTCTGGAGTGGAAGATTAAGATGTTGTGCACCCGTAGATATAAGCTATGCAATCTGGTGGTATCGGGTTGCCACTTTAGGGAGTGATACACCCTACAGTGGGATCAGCACAAGTATCTACGAGTTAGGGAGCCGATCGATTGGGGTATTATGGGTACATCTAGTATTTTTAGGGGCAAGTAAGCTACCTGTGATTGTATGGGGTGGAAACCTCTCGCTAGATGTACATCTAAGGCTACCATCTGTGGGGTTGGGATCATCTTATTATGTTGTATACATGGTACTAGTTTGAAAACCCAAACCCCCGTGCCACGGAAGTAAGGATAATCAGTGGAATATAACATATTTATCACATCAGTAGATTACAGATAATAGCATAATACATGAAACAGAGAATAATTTACATCATCAGAAAATTACAGTTCAAAATATTCCAACGTTTCTTGTTTTATCAGAATTCGGCTTATATCGAATTCTGTACATTCAATTGAAATTTAAAATCGAATTTTCAAACTACCACGCCATGTCAGGTTCGTTATATAATTAAATTAAATTTTAAAGTTCAAACTTCGATTAAAATAAATTTATACTCATTATTATTTAAAATAAATCTTTTTAAACAATCTAATTCTTCAAAATAGCAAAAATTAAAATTTTAAATTGGTTCTGATTTTCCGGATTATTACAACTAGTAAGTGGTGCAGAGAAATAGATAGAGAGAAAAGAAGCGGATTAGACATTTTTATCTTGCTTATCCTATTTACCCTGCTATAGCTTAGGTCATGGTTATATCTTTTATCCAATTTATTCTTGTCATGATGCTTTTACTTGTTTACATGCTAAAAGTCAGTGGACTCACCAGGCTTTATGTCTGACCCTTTTTGTTTCCTCTTCTTTTCTTCCGTTCCCCCCCAGTTTATCAGGGAGGAAATACTCCAGCTTAGTACGGATTTCTCTTTCTTCCAGCTTGAAGTTGATAGATGTATTGCTTGGTTTCACATCTCTTTCTAGTATGTCTATGGCTACGCTTTATTGGGGAATTATGCTCTACTATGCTGTTTTATGCTTCTTTATGTACTTTGATGTTTTGAAACAAGGAAGAGGTTTTTATGTAATAAGTTTTAGAGTTTTCAGTCATTTTCTGTAAAAGTTAGTTGGACCACGTTGTTTTTATCTATGTGATGAAGTTCTTCTTTTATTCCGTTGTTTTAATTTATCTATCTTGTAATAGATCTGTTTCTTTTACCTATAACGCTTCACTGAAGTTAATGCATTTCCTTAGTAAGTGACATTCATGGATGTGGGGTGTCACACTTGGTATCAGAGCTGAAGGTTACCAGATCAGATAAAAGATTTTGAAAGTTATTTTCAAAAGGGTTTTAAAAGAAGCATTTTCAAAAGAAAAGTTTGTTTTAAAAGACATACTCCCCAAAGCCATATGCACTATCCTTCGATTCTCTGTTTGAATCTTTTTTTTTCTGTTTCAGCATGTCTGGGGAACTTAATCGTCCTGAGGGCATACAGATACTGGGCTGGTTTTGGAGGTATTTGGAAGCTACGACACCTGCCGTAGGCCAAGCAGACGCTCCTCCACCAGCTGCAGCCTATGTTCCCCTCCTCCTCCACATGTAGATGCTTTTTTCAAAGACATGTAAGGATTTCTGTGCTATGCGCGGAAAGCCATTTCATGGGACTGAGTCTTTTGTAGAAGCTAGGAGTTGGCTTAAAGAGACGGAGGATTTGTTTGAGATCTTTGAGGTAGACGATAGAAGGAAAGTTCAGCTTGTGGTTTGGTAGTTAAAAGACGAGGGTTCATTTTGGTGGGAAGTGACCGATGCTGGACATTCGGTAGAGACTTGGGTAGATTTCCGACGGAGATTCGAGTTGAAGTTTCTTTCGCAAGCCGAACAGAGTATGCAAATGGAGAAGTTATTGGCGCTCAAGCAAGGAAACATGTCTGTTAAAGATTATGTTAATAAGTTCAACCAATTGGAAAGATTTGGATTGGAGTTGTTGAATACTCCACACAATAAAGCTTTAAGTTTTGCTAGAGGATTGAATGAACCATTGCATGGGCTTTCTATGTCCTATATTACAATGGGCGTAACTTTTGAAAGATTGGTTGATATGGCGTTATTGCATGAGGAAGCTAAAGGTGAATAGAAGGAGGAAAAGGTGGAAGGATCACAAAACAAGAAAGTGGAACCTAAGAAAGGTGGAAGGAATGATAGACCCTGAGAGAAGGGGAAGTGTCATAACTGTGGTATTGTGGGTCATATAGCTAAAGATTGTAGGAAGAAGAAGAAGAAGATTGGATGTTATCACTGTGGTGAGGCAGGACATCTTATCGAGGATTGCCCAAAGATATAAGGGCAAGGGTGAGGACAACGGACAGGATCTTCTAAAGGGCAAGTGCATGCTCTCACGGCAGGTGTACTTGAAAGAGGTAGGAAAGTTTATGTTGAAAGTTTAGTTTTCCTTTTTGATCATCATGTTAGAACTCTTTTTGATTCTGGCGCTTTGTATTCATTTATATATGCTTCTGTAGTTGAGTCTCTGCACCTTAGTACTAGTATGGTTGTGGATCATATTGTTGTCTCAAATCCTATTGGGAGTTCGGCTCACTTGTCTATGATTATCGGGATTTGAGAATATCTATATTGGGCGTTGAGTTTGGGTGCAACGCCTACGTGCTTGGTTTCATGGGCTATGGGTTGATTCTAGGGATGGATTGGCTAGCCAGGAATGGTGCCATCCTCGATTGTGAAAGGAGGGTAGTTAAACTTTTGACTTGCCTTGGTAATACCCTCGAGATCTCGAGTGACCCTAAGGGTTCTGTTATGCTTAGCTACCTAGAATTTCTTGATGCATCTATCGATGATTTGCTATCTGTTCAGGTAGTCCGTGAGTATCCTGATGTTTTTGAGGCGGTTAGGAGTTTACCCCCGAAACGTGAGATAGATTTCCGCATATATCTGGTGGATAATGCAAAGCCAGTTGCATTGCCTGTGCGACACATGGCTCCGAGAGAGAAGAGGGAGCTCAGTAAACAAGTAGGGAGCTACTTGAGAAAGGGTTTATTAGGCGAAGAATTTATGAATGGGGTGCTCCAGTGGTGTTCGCAAATAAGGCGGATGGTTCGCTTATGTGTGGATTATAAGTTGTTGAACAAGATGACTAAGAAAAATAGGCACCCACTTCCGAGGATAGATGATTTGTCTGACCAACTTGTTGGTGCATCTGTTTTCTCCCAATTAGATTTGGCCACAGGGTTTCGTCTGATAAGAGTGGCTGAGGACAGTATAGATAAGACTGCTTTTAAGACTCCAGATGGTTTCTTTTAGTGGCTTGTCATGCCTTTTGGGTTGACAAATGCATCCGCCTATTTTGTGGATTTGATAAGTAGGGTGTTTCGGGAGTTTCTAAATAAGTTTGTGGTAGTCCTTGTGGATGACATCTTGATTTTCTCGAAGGGAGAGGAAGAGCATGCCTTACATTTAAGGGAAGTTTTGGATACCCTTCGAGCACATCAGCTTAAGGCAAAGTTCTCCAAATGTCATTTTTGGAGAAAAGAGGTGAGGTTTCTAGGACATGTGGTGTCCAAAGAAGGGATAACAGTAGACCCCGCAAAAAAGTGGTTGCGGTGCAAGATTGGAAGGTCTCAAGGAATAAAATGGAAGTAAGGAGTTTCTTTGGTTTGCCAGGCTATTATAGAAAGTTCATTAAGGACTTTGCAAATATATCAGCCCCACTTACCAGGTTGACAAAGAAGAATCTGACCTTTTCTTGGGATTTTGAGTGCGACGTTGCTTTTCAGCGACTAAAGAGGGCTCTAACAACAACCCCATTTTTGACATTGCCTGATGGGAACATGATGTTTACAGTATACACGGATGCATGCAGTACGGGGCTAGATGTTGTTTTGATGTAAGAGGAGAAAGTAGTATGTTATGGCGGAAGACAGTTGAAAGTTCATGAGAAAAAATACCCTACCCATGATTTGGAATTAGCTACCATAGTGTTTGCGCTTAAGTCTTGGCGCCATTATTTTCTTGGTGAAAAGTTTGAGTTGTATACTGACCACTACCCAGCCGGAGTTGTGGCGCGGGGCGACCACGACGCCTGAGTGAAGAGCCTAGCCAATGGGGACGTTTGGCTCTAAAGGGGGGAGAAATGTAATACCCATTTCCTTGGTAGAAAATTAAGTCCTACATCGCGGAAAATGACTGCATTTTGATACTTATATATTAGAACCCCATCACTTACTAACGCCGAGGCCTTTGGATGAACCAAATCCCATGCTTATTCAGTGGCTAAGTTGGGGACAATATCTTGCATGAATGGAAGTGTGGGTTGTTACAGAAGTACTTGTTCTCACAAAAGGATCTAAATTTGAGGCAACAAAGGTGGATGGAGTTTCTTGACTCATATGACTTTGAGAGAGCTTATATCCCTGGCAAAGGTAACGTGGTGGCGGATGCCTTAAGTAGACAAAGGTTGACCTTAAATCCTCTTTATGTGGAGAGGCAAAGTTTAGAGTACATATCGACCTTTGATTTTAGACCCTCTGTCGAGTTTGTACCTGGTTTGTTGGCATCGCTAGAGGTGCGAACAACGCTTTTGGATCGGATAGGGACTTCACAACAAGAGGACCCTCAGATAGTTGACATGTTGGATAAGCTTAGTAGAGGGGAGACTTTCAGTCACCTTAGTAGATATTCCATAGATGATAAAGGATGGTTACGACGAGACAGGAGGCTCTGTGTCCCACGAGTAAGCGATTTGTTGAAGACAATCCTTAAGGAAGCACACCATTCTAAGATGGCCATACTTCCCGGTGGGGATAAAATGTATAGGGACTTGAAAAAGGTTTTCTTTTGGGCTGGAATGCAAAAAGATGTAGTAGATTTTGTTTCTAGGTGTCCGGTTTGCCAACAAGTCAAGGCTAAGAAAAAGAAGCCCGGTGGTTTGCTTCATCCTTTAGAGGTCCCACAATGGAAGTGGGAAAGTGTATCTATGGAGTTCACAGATGGGTTGCCTAGATCAAGAAAAGGCAATACCATTATTTGGATAGTGGTTGACAAGCTTATTAAAAGCGCTCACTTCAATCCTGTCAAAAGTAAAAGAACTGCATCATGGTTGGCATCAGTTTATCTTCAAGAGATAGTCCGTCTGCATGGAATACCCTCTAGTATAGTGAGTGATTGCGATTCGATTTTTAACTAATGAGTTTTGGAAGAGCTTATAAGAAGCAGTGGGTACGCATTTATGTTTGAGCACCGCTTATCACCCTCAGACAGATGGGCAGATGGAAAGGGCGAACAGAGTTCTTGAAGATCTTTTAAGGCTCTGTATCCTAGATTTTGGAGGGACATGGGAAGTGCATCTTCCTTTAGTAGAGTTCGCCTACAACAGCAGTTATCAAGCTACTATCGGTATGGCTCCTTTTAAGGCTTTATATGGACGACCGTGTAGGCCACCAACTTGTTGGTGGGAATCTACATATAAGCTTTTGCCAGGGCCTGAGATGATTAGAGAAACCTCAGAAAAGGTAGACCTGATTCGAATACGTATGAAGACGGCTCAGGATAGGCAGAAGTCCTACGCAGATAAGAGAAGGACCGATCTTGAGTTTGAGGTCAGAGACATGGTTTTTAATAAGGTTTCGCCTTTGAGGAATGTGGTTCATTTTGGATCTATAGGGAAATTGGCACCAAGGTTTGTAGGGCCATTTCCTATAATAGAAAGTATTAGTAAAATGGCATATAGAGTAAAGTTACTTGAAAGATTGGTTGGTGTTCATGATGTTTTCCATGTTTCTCATCTACGGAAGTGTTTGCATTAGACCGTAGAAGTCGTTGAGCCGAGTATGCTTAAGGAAGTTGAAGTGGAATGAGAGGCGACAATGAGACGGGTTCCTACCCACATTCTTGGAACAATGGTTAAGAATCTACGCAACTGCTAAGTTAAGTTAGTAAAAGTTCCGTGGAGTGATGCTCAAGAAGATGCAGTTTGGGAGACTGAAGACAAGATACGCGCATCATACCCTTTTCTTTTTTTGGGTATATCCTTAACTTCATTTTCTAAAAGTTTTTGTGCATGCTTGTATCTATCTTTTAAGTATATCCTCTCGATCATATCTTCGATCCTTAGGTAGAAGCCAGTGGATGTAAACATGTGTTTGAGACATGTTATGATTGATGGTTGCAAGCAGATGCAAGTGTTTCCAAGTGGTTGCTCTTGGATGCATATACACACACTTTAGGCACTAGATTGGCTCAATCACTCTCATATTGCATATGGATGCATGTTCATACTCTTGTTTTATGGATGTAATTGAATGCATTATCACATGGATGCTGCATTTGGATGAATGACTGTGCACGCATATAGTAATTACTTGATTATGACTATTTGCATACATATTGGACTCATGACACTAACATATGTTGCATTAAGGAGGTCAACTGAATCAGTGGACCGCCTGATCTTTTTCATTAGCTAAGGACATATACATATACCTTTGCATATGATCATACAAAATTAGAGACCTTTTAAGGAAAATGGATGCTTGTGGATGATGGATGAGTAGATGGATGTTGGATGTTAGGACATACATTCTCCTTAACTTTGAAATTTTGGGGACGAAATCCTTTAAGTAGGGGAGAATGTAACACCCCATAATTTTCAAAGAATAATAAAAAGATAAATTAAAGAATACTTAATTTTTAATGTGGGAATTAAGTAAAACGGGCTGCGACATTGCGTTCATCTCGGATTTCTTCTTGGGATAGAGTTAGAGTTTGTGTAAAACGGACATCGTATGAAGAAGTTATGAAGCTTAAAAGATTTCAAGAAAATGAAGAATTAAATAAAATAAATTAATAATCAAATTCGAAATTTAAAACCCGATATATATACCGACCAGTAGGGGTCGACATTGACCTATGGGTGTTGACACCAGTGTCGACGCACCAAGAGGGGTGTAGACACCCAAGGAGGGGTGTCGACCCCCATGCGGGAAAACTGGGCAGATCGATTACTCTGAACGTGGACTGTTTTGTTTGCTTGATTCATGGATCCTAGGCTATATAAAGAACCCCACTCTCATTCCTTTCTTCACCTAAAACTATGGCGACGCCATGATGCTTCTCTGAGACAATTTAAACTAGCCTTTTATTCTCCAACAAATCAAAGTAGGATTGCGCGAAGATCAGATCTACGCCAACAACATCTAATTCTCTTTCTAGAACCAATCTCAGTGAGTTCAGTTATTTTTAGATCTAGATAACTAATTTGTAATCTTGACATGTTATAAAATGGATCTAAGACTATGCCTGATAATAAATTGAATCTTATTGGATCTACCTTTGCCTATACATCAGATTCATAATTCTTATATGACTAGATTGTCATTGTTATCAGTTTTATCATCATATGCCTATTTTATGCATGTTCTTGTTCTCTTCCCTTCTTCCTTCCCTTTTTATTTTTTTATGAACATAGGCTACCTTCGAGCCTAGGTTAAAGCTCGTAACGAACGTGCGAATGAAATATGGGGAATGATAGAAAATTCGGGCATAATCTATTTTGGGGTGATTTTGGGGCATAACTTATGTTGGACCTTGGTCACAACTTGAAATTGGGAATTTGAGGCATAATTATTATATGGGATTATAGGCATAACTCATATTGGGGATTTTTGGGGTAATTGGCATATTGTAATCTGAAACCTTAATTTGGACATGAACTGTAAATGAACTATTTGGCTAAAGATGAACATGCCTAAACCCGAGTTTAGAATGAGCTTCTGGTAGAAGTCTGCCCGGAACCGCCCGGCATAACCAGCAACCACAAGAAATAGGTCTAATGTGAGAGTTCGTAGGCATAAATACATGATGCTTAGACACGAGGTTAAGTCCATCTTGTGGTATAAGTCTTCCCGGAACCGCCCAGCATATCCAACAACCACAAGTAGTCGGCTTAATGTGAGAGGTCTGTGCATTAATAAATAGTTAATGCTTAATCAAGATGAAGACTGTATGGTACACAAACATGTTGATTGAATAAGTGGGTGGGGTTAAGTTAATTTAATTTGGGTTGGACAGAAAAACTTAACCAATATAAGTAGGAATGCAAACCGGTGTGGTGGTTTGTACAAATCCTAGTAGTTGTGTGGGATGCAAACCGGTGTGGTGGTTTGTATCATCTGTATGCACAAATCCTAGTAGTTGTGGGGATGCAAGCCGATGGGGTAGTTTGTATCATCTATGTGGATCCTTTTCAATCAGTAACCCATCTAGGTATCAAACGAGCACCGCGAACTAGGTCAGGGTAGGGACACGCTTAATCGGCTGATTATAAGTGGTCAAAGGGGAGTGAGGATGTGGCAGTGCAGGTTCTGGTGGGTTCGTGTGCGTGCATGGATTCCGGAGTGGAAGATTAAGACGTTGTGACCCAGTAGATATAAGCTGTGCAATCTGGAGGTGTTGGGTTTCCACTTTAGGGAGTGATACACCCTACGGTGGGACCAACATAAGTATCTACGAGTTAGGGAGCCGATCGATTGGGGTAGTGTGGGTACATCTAGTATTTTTAAGGGCAAGTAGGATACCTGTGATTGTATAGGGTGGAAACCTCTCGCTAGATGTACATCTAAGGCTACCATCTATGGGGTTGGGATCATCTTGTTATGTGGTATACATGGTACTAGTAAGTAGTGCAGAGAAACAAATAGAGAGAAAAGAAGCGCATTAGAGATTTTTATCTTGCTTATCCTGTTTACCCTGCTATACCTTAGGTCAAGGTTATATCTTTTATCCAGTTTATTCTTATCATTATGCTTTTACTTGTTTACATGTTAAAAGTCACTAGACTCACCAAGATTTATGTCTGACCCGTTTTGTTTCCTCTTCTTTTCTTCCGTTTCCCCCCAGGTTATCAGGGAGGAAATACTCCAGCTTAGTTCAGATTTCTCTTTCTTCTAGCTTGAAGTTGATAGATGTATTGCTTGGTTTCACATCTCTTTCTGCTATGGCTAGGGCTACGCTTTATTGGACAATTGTGCTCTACTATGCTATTTTAGGCTTCTTTATGTACTTTGATGTTTTGAAACAAGGCTGAGGTTTTGATGTAATAAGTTTTAGAGTTTTCAGGCATTTTCTGTAAAAGTTAGTTGGATCACGTTGTTTTTATCTATGTGATGAAGTTCTCCTTTTATTCCGCTGTTTTAATTTATCTGTCTTGTAATAGATCTGTTTCTTTTACCTATAATGCTTCACTGAAGCTAATGCATTCCCTTAGTGAGTGACATTAACGGATGTGGGGTGTCACAGCTTCTACCTAAGGATCGAAGATATGACCGAGAGGATATACTTAATGATAGAAACAAGCATGAATCAAACTTTGAAAAAGAAGCTAAGGATATACCCTCAAAAAGAAAAGGGTATGATGCGCATATCTTGTCTTCAGTCTCCCAAGTTGCATCTCCCTGATCATCTACCCTTTGAACTTTTACCAACTTGACTTCTCTGTTGTGCAATTTCTTAACCTTAGTTCCAAGAATGCGGGTAGGAAACCTTCTAACTGTCGCCTCTCGTTCCACTTCTACTTTCTTAAGCATACTCAGTTCAACGGCCTCTGTAGTATCATGCAAATACTACCTCTGTAAAACATCATGAACACCCGCCAATCTCTCTGGCAATCTTACTCTATAAGCCATCTGCCCAATCCTTTCTGTTATGGGAAATGGTCCCACAAATCTTAGTGCCAATTTCCCTATAGTTCCAAAGAGAACCACACTCCTCAAAGGTGAAACTTTAATAAAAACCATGTCCCCTATCTCAAACTCAATATCGGTCCTTCTCCTATCTGCGTAAGACTTCTGCCTATCGTGAGCCATCTTCATACGTCTTCGAATCAGGTCTATCTTTTCTGAGGTTTCCTTAATCATCTCAGGCCCAAGCAAAATCTTGTCTGTAGATTCCCAACAATAAGTCGATGATTTACAGGGTCGTCCATATGAAGCCTCAAAGGGTGCCATACCGATACTTGCTTGATAACTGATGTTGTATGCGAATTCTACTAAATGGAGATGCTCTTCCCATATTCCTCCAAAATCTGGGATACACAACCTTAAAAGATCTTCAAGTACTCTATTTACCCTTTCTGTCTGCCCATCAGTCTGAGGGTGATAAGTGGTGCTCAAACATAACTGTGTACCCACTGCCTCTTGTAAGTTTTTCCAAAACTCACTGGTGAATATCGGATCATGATCACTCACAATACTGGAAGGTATTCCATGTAGACGGACTATCACTCGAAGATAAACAGACGCCAGCCATGATGCAGTCCTTTTACTCTTTACGGGAATGAAATGAGCACTCTTGGTAAGCCTATCAACAACCACCCAAATACTGGTATTGCCTTTCCTTGATCTAGACAACCCATCAATGAAGTCCATTGAAATGCTTTCCTATTTCCACTATTGGACCTCTAAAGGATGAAGCAAACCACTGAACTTCTTTTGCTCAGCTTTGACTTGCTGGCAAACCAGACATCTAGGAACAAACTCTGCCACATCTTTCTTCATCCTAGCCCAAAAGAAAACCCTTTTCATATCTTTATACATTTTATCACCACCGAGATGTATAGTCATCTTAGAATGGTGTGCTTCCTCAAGGATTGTCTTCAACAAACTCCCGAATCGCGGAACACAAAGCCTCTCGTCTCATCGTAACCATCCTCTATCATCTATGGAATATCTACTAAGGTGACTAGAAGTCTCCTCTCTACTATGCTTGTCCAACATGTCAACTATCTGAGGGTCTTCTCGCTATGAAGCTCTTATCTAATCCAAAAGCGTAGGTCGCACCTCTAACGATGCCATTAAACCAGGTATAATCTCGGTAGAGGGTCTGAAATCAAAGGTCGATATGTACTCTAAACTATGCCTCTCTACATAAAGAGGACTTAAGGTCACCACAACAAACTTATTTAGAAACTCCCGAAACACACTACTCATCTAACCAAAAAATAGATGGGTGCATTCGTATAACCAAAAGGCATGACGAGCCACTCGAACAAACCATCTGGAGTTTTAAAAGTAGTTTTGTCTATACTTTCTTAGCTACTCTTAGCTGATGAAACCCTATGGCCAAGTCTAACTGGGAGAAAACAGATGCACCAACAAGCTGGTTAAACGAATCATCTATACCATGAAGCGGGTGTCTATTCTTCTTGATGAGCTTATTCAGCTCTCTATAATACATACACAAGCGAACCATCCGCCTTTGTTGCAAAAACAACTGGAGCACCCCACTCCGATATGCTTCGCCTGATAAACCCTTTTTCAAGTAGCTCCCTTACTTGTTTACTGAGCTCCCTTATCTCCTATGGAGCCATGTGGCGCACCGACAATGCAACTGGCTTTGCATTGTCTACCAAATATATGCAGAAATCTATCTCGTGCTTCGGAGGTAAACTCCTAACCTCCTCAAAAACATCAGAATACTCACCGACTACTCGAACAGATCGCAAATCATCGATATATGTGTCACGAGATTCTAGGTAGCTAAGTATAACAGAACCCTTAGGGTCACAAGAGATCTCAAGGGTCTTACCAAAGCTAGTCAAAAGTCTAATTACCCTCCTTTCACATTCTAGGATGGCACCATACCTGGCTAGCCAATACATCCTTAGAATCAAACCATAGCCCATGAAACCAAGCACATAAGCGTTGTACTCGAACTCAACGCCCAATACAGATATTCTCAAATCCCGACAAATCATAGACAGATGAGCCGAACCCCCAATGGGATTTGAGACAACAATGGGATCCAAAACTATACTAGTACTAAGGTGTAGAGACTCAACTACAGAAGCAGATATAAATGAGTGCGAAGCGCCAGAATAAAAAAGAGTTCTAACAGGATGATAAAAAAGGAAAACTAAACCTTCGATAGAAACTTTCCTACCTCTCTCTGGTACATTAGCCATGAGAGCACGCACTTGCCCTCCATAAGATCCTGTCCTTTGACTTTGCCCTTGCCTCTTTGGGCAATCCCTAATAAGATGTCCTGCCTAACCGCAGTAGAAACAAGCAGTCTTCTTACTCTTCTTACAATCTTTGATAAGATGGCTTGCCTGACCGCAATTATGACACTTCCTCTTCTCTCGGGCTTTATTATTATTCTCTCCTTTCTTTTGTTCTTTCCTAGGTTCCACTTTCTTATTATGTGCCTCATCAACTTTAGCCTCTTTCTTTTCCTCTTTATCTTCTTCATGAATCAATGCCATATCAACAAGTTTCTCAAAAGTTTCTCCCATAGGAATGTGGGACATAGCCAAACCATGGAGGAGTTCATTTAGTCCTCTTGCAAACCTCAAAGCTTTCTTATGAGGGGTATTCACTAGCTCCAGACCAAACCTAACCAACTGGTTAAAATTATTGACATATGCATACTTCTTCTGCTTGGGAAAGAAATTTCAACTCGAATCTCTATCGGAAATCAAAGCAAGTCTCTACCGGACGTCCCACATTGGTCACCTCCCACCAACGAAGCCTTATCTTTCAACTGCCAAACGACTAGTTGAATCTTCCTTCGATCGTCAGCCTCGAAAATCCCAAACAAATCTTCCGTATCTTTAAGCCAATTACTGGCTTCTACGAAAGACTCAGTTCCATGAAATGGTTTTCCTCCCATAGCAAAAAAATCCTAGCATATCTTAGAGAAAGCATCAACACTAGGAGGAGGTGGAACAGCGGCTGCAGCTGGGGGAGGAGCGTCTGCTTCGCCAACAACAAGTGTTGTAGCCTCCGGATACCTACAAAACCAAGCCGGTATCTGTATGCCCTCAGCAAGATTAGGATCCCCAAACATGTTGAAAAGAAATAAAAAAGAGATTCAAATAGAGAATCGAAAGGTAGTTCATATGGCTAGAGGGAATATGCTTTTCAAAACAAACTTTTTCTTGAAAAATGCTCCTTTTTAAATACTTTTGAAAACATTTTTCAAAACCTTTTATCTGATCCGGTAACCTTCAGCTCTGATACCAAGTGTGACACCCCATGTCCATTAATGTCACTCACTAAGGGAATGCATTAACTTCTGTGAAGCGTTGAAGGTAAATAGAAACCGAAACATCATAAGACAGATATAAAACATAGCGGAAATTTTAAAACTTCATAAAACCGAAAAGTTTCGTGGTACAACCGGTCTGAAAATACTAAAAACCTATTACATCATAAAAACCACTATCTTGTAATAAGCCATCATCAGCGTACATAAAAGAGCATAAAAGTGCATAATCCCCATGAGCATAGCCATAGCAAAGAAGATGTGAAAATAAGCAGCACATCAAGCAACTCCAAGCAGAAAGGAAGGAGAATCTGAATCAAGCTTGAGTATTTCCACCCTGAGAACCTGGGGTGGAGGGGAGGTGGGCAAAATGAAAGAAAAGAAGAGGAAACAAAATGGGTCAGACATGAAGCCTGGTGAGTCCAGTGACTTTTAGCATGTAGATAAGTAAAAGCATCATGACAGGCATATAAACTAGATGAAAGAGATAATGGTGTCATAAGGTAAGCATAGCAAGGTAACAGGATAAACATGACGTATTTCCCATCGTGCTTCTCTAACACCTTTCTTTATATTTCCATGTCTCTCTTTATTTTTCTGCTTCTCTTTACCAATACTAGAATCTCATAATAAGATGATCCCAACCCAATAGATGGTAGCCTTAGGTGTACTTCTAGTCAGAGGTTTTCACCCTATACAATAACAGGTAGCCAACATGCTCCTAACAAGACTAGATTTACCCAAACTACCCCCAAATCGATTGGCTTCCTAACTCGTAGATAACTGTGCTGGCCCCATGGTAGGGTGTATCACTCCCTAAAGTGGCAAACTGATACAACTAGATTGCACAGCTTATAACCATTGGTGCCACAGTGTCTTAATCTTCCACTCTGGAACCATGCATGCACATGACCCTGCCGGAACCTGCACTGCCAACACCCTCGCTCTTTTGACCTCTTACAATTAACTCAGTAAGTGTGTCCCGACCCTAACCTAGTTCTGGGTACTCGTTTGATACCTAGATGGGCTACTGACTGATAAGGGTCCACACAATTGATACAAGCCACCCATAGGCTTGCATCCCCACTACTAGGGTTTCCTCAGGGTATGCATGTCTCTTTTGCATAACCCCATATATAGGTTTAGTTTGTCCACTTAATTTAACTTAACCCCACCCACTTATTCAACCATGTTTATGCATCACACAGGGTTCATCTTGATTAAGCATTAATTATTTATTAATGCACAGACCTCCCACATTAAGTCGACTACTTGTGGTCATACATCTACCACAAGCTGGACTTAACCTCGTGTCTAAGCATATTCATTCTTAGCCAATTATTCATGTTTAATACGGTTTTGTTTATGCCTAAATTATGGTCTTAGATCACATTATATGCAAATTCCCAAAAATCTGAATTCAAGTTACGCCCATAATCCCAATCATAAGTTATGCCCCAAATTGACCAAATATGAGTTATGCCCCAAAATTTCCCAATCATTTCCCAATTTTTTTTCGCATGTATATCTCTATGAGGTTTGGCCTAGTCTCGAAGGTAGCCTGGACATATAAAAATAAAAAGGGAAAGAGGAAGGGAAGAGAACAAGAATAGGCATAATAATAAAATAGGCATATGATGATAAAACTGATCATAATAACAAGATAGGCATAAAATGATATAATTTGGGTGTGAATCTGATGTTAATAATAGTAGATCTGATATGAATCAACTTTTTAATAGGCACTGGCTTAGATCCAATTTATAAACATGTCACGAGTACTTATTAGTTGTTTAAATCTAAAAATAACATGTACTCACAGAGACTGGATCTAAGAATAGAGAATTGGTTGTCGTCGTTGTAGATCTAATCCTTGCACAATCCTAACTTTGATTGTTGAAGAAGAATAGGCTAGATTAATCTGAGTCGAAGCAGCGTCATGGTGTCACCATTGTTGAAGGTGAGTAAAACAATGAAATTGGGGTCTTATTTATAGCCTTAGATCCACGAATTTGTTTAGAAAATAAGTCCAAATACATACGCTAGACTCTGTCTTGGATCTGGGGGGAGAGGGAGGGGTCGACACCAGTGTCGACACCCCTATAGAGGGGTCGACACCCCTCCCACCTACTTTTCTTGCTCAGCTTCTGGTTTGAATTTGAATTATTAATTTATTTATTAATTCTACTTATATGTGTAAACTTCTAGACTGCATAACTTCTTCATACGATGTCCGTTGCACGTAAACTCGGAGTCTATCTCAAGAAGAATATCGAGACGAACGCAATGGAGCAGCCAATTTTACTTAATTCCCAATATTTAATTAAGTATTCTTTAATTGTCATTTTAATGTCCTTTAAAAATTACGGGGTGTTACAAGATTGGATTCCAACTATGACAAGGTACGTGACCACCTTCCGACTAGTGTACTCTACAGGGGATACACTAGGATTCAACAAGAACATCTTACAACGCGACCATACATGACCGATTACAATTTGAAATGAGTAGGGATAAATGTTGTAACTCAGATTAGAGAAATTTAGATAATAAAATTATATATATAGATATATATTTATGTATGTATATATAAGAACCAATAAAGTAAAATAGCAATAGTAAACAAATGGAAGTTACAATAAATAGAATTGATTAGAAGGGGCTGATGCTAGTGGCATTCTATAGGTTGTCCATTACCTTAGGAAATGTGACCGTTATGGTCATTATTGGCATGAGACAATTATGGAATTTAATTGGTTTAATTGAGTTTCCATGGCCTTAGGTAATATGACTGTTATGGTCATTGGTGGCATGTGACTACTATAATAATTAACGGAATTAAAGATAATTTAATGGGAAATTTGTTTATTGATTGCTCCAGTTAATACTAAATCCAATAAGTAAATAAATGAATAAATATCCTAGAACTATGAATCTTAGGAAATCTGTAACGACCCGTATTTTTCGGTATAATAATCGATTTATTTAATTATTTAAATAGTGATTTAGAGAATTAAATGGTCATTTAATTAAATAACTTTTGAATATTTAATTAATATGACAATTAAATAATATATTAAATTCTGAAATAATCAGAATTTGCTGAAATGGAAATATTCTATGAATTGGGAAATTCAAATTATATATATTCAGTTTAAAATTTTATTACAATAACGAATATATTTAATTAACGATGGTTGAGCGTATAATTATAATATAATTATAATCTTGCTTGAAATGGCGCGGCAGTTCGTAATTTGGCGATTCGAACTTTAAACGAATATACAAAAGCCGTTTTAAATTAGATTTCTGTGAAACAAGAAACGTTTGAATCTGTTGAACGATATTTTTCTAGTGGAAGAGAAAAATCGAGATTTCGTTGTATAGACTTTGAGTTGTGTTCAAATCAAAATTTTGAATAGTCGCTATGGAATCGTTATCAACCATAATGATATATTTAATTATAATTAAATATTGGCCTCGGATTTAGACAAGCCCTTTGAGACGTAGTGATAATTTAATTTTTAGAATTTTACTGCAATTTTTAATTAATTAAATAAGCAACTTTTTATTTGGAGTATTTTTCACCCTTAATCAGTGATTTTGGGGTTTCACAATATGAGTTAATCTACCAGTATTACTATATTTTTGGGACCGAGGCACGTCGCTCGATACGACCGTATACTTATTTCTGTCTATAGCAGTCGGACATGAATGAAATCTTATGTAAGACGGTGTACTAGAACTTAAAACAAATATATGTTTTATAGATGCTCCACGTTGAACGAACCCAAGTAAATGTTTATAGATGCTCCACGTCGAAGGAACCAAAGTAAATGTTTATAGGTGCTCCACGTTGAGGGAACCCAACCACTAGTTCTCAATGTCCTTAAACAAAAAGTGGCCTCCTATAGATCAAAGAAAACACTATATTACATTTAAATCCTTATAACCTAAACACTTTATTTCTCTGGTAAATCGCCAAACCCGCCGCCAATTTTCTCTCCACAAAAAGTGTGTATTTCTACATCTTTTTAAAATCAAAACAATCCATATAAAAATTCTAAAATCATAAAACTTATATGTATATGTTGCCTAATTGATTCTCTTCAATCTGATGTCCCTTTTGAGAGGTACGAATTATTGAGTCGCTGGAAAACATACAACGAGAGTTTTGGGTGAATTTAGATGGTAATATCGTCCAGTGTTTGCTGATGTGTGCAATGAGCTGGCAGGGTTTTCTTGCGGTATTCAGGAGTGTCATTCAGGAAGTGTTTGGTCTTGGTTTCTTTACTGGAGATTTAGGGCAAGTTTGGCACAGATGGTGAAATGTTGTTCGCAAGTTTTCAGCAAGTGATGTGGATGTGGCAGCGGGATAATGATCGAGTCCGAAGTGAATGGAGCAGTTGGCTTGGAAATGGGAGTTGCCGGAAATTTTGAGTGCGTTGGGTTCTATGGAAAACCATGAGGAGTGCGAGGGTGTGCAAGTTCATATGAGTGAATAGGGTTCGGAAGCATCAGTCAGCAATGGTGTGTGAAAGTTACAGCATCAATAATGATAGTAGCACTTGAGGAGAGAGTGCGATGATGAAAGAGAGTAGGGTAAGTTATGAAGCATGGGGAGTTTCTGAATGTTGTTTAAAACAGTAGTAGCTCACGGTGTTGAAAACAAGAATGGTGATTTCAGAACTTGTGTTTGTGGTTCGTAGAAGGAGAATGTGATGGAAAGGGTCACGGTACATGGTTGAACGAGAAGTAATGAAGCCGTGGGGTTCGAGGAAGGTTTCGAAGTGGCCATTTTTTTTAGCGTGGGTGATGACTTGAAAAGTAAAGATGTCACATGTGGTCACAGTTTGTGGGAAGAACGAGTTATGGTAGGAAGGTAGCTTAGTCACGTACTGATGGGAAATGGAGTTTTGTAAATGTCTGGATTTGTTTGGGGAAGAAGGTCTCAACACGGATCTCGGTTTGTAAAATGGAGATGGGTCGTAAGCTAAAGGTTAAGCCCAATTTAAATTAGAATTTTAGTTTAAATTTAATTTAAATAATCATATAACCTGTATAGGTCATAACTTGATCATACATTATCAGAACTGAACGAAACAAGATCCGTTGGGATCTTATGGACGGACACTACAAAATGGAACTAATGGGAAGCGAATCGAAGCTCGTTACAATTCATAGCAAAGCAAATTCTTAGTCTGAATCAAGCGATGGTTATCGATATTTAACGATAAACCGCCAATGTGAGTAAAACTCACCAACTCTGAATAGTTATATTTTTATAACGTATTTTTAGAACTGTTAATCATCTGTTGATTGCTGCGTGTTAACTGTTTGGTTGAATTGCTTATGTATTGGTTGAAATTATAGATAACGATATATATATATATATATATATATATATAAATCGTTAAACAAATATTGATTCTGTTTAGTAGAATATTTCATATTGAAATGAAATTGATGTTGATTATATTGTTCAACATCTTTGATGCAGGGAAACAGGTTGGAGGAATCCAACTGGATTCCTCAACATTTATTTTACTGTTTTTCATATATATTGTGAAATATGATGTGATATACAATTGGTTGTTGATTGTGTGTGTTTGGGTGATACTTAGCAGTGATATATGGTATTTGAAACACCATAAGAAATACTGGAATATACAAAGGGATTTTTCAAAGTGTATATTGAAAGTAAATTATATTTTTAAAACAAATATAATTGAATTGAAAATAAATTATATTTGTTAAAAAATATATTTGGAAAGGAAAATAATTGTGAAATCAAATATAAAAGGAAAATATTTGTGAAATCAAATATAAAGGAAAATATTTGTAAAACAAATAAAAAGGGAATAATTGTGAAAACAAATATAAAAGAAAATATTTGTTAACTAAATAGAAAAGATAAAAATAAATATTTATTTGTTAAATAAATATAATTGAAAAGGGAATAGTATTTGTTAAGTAAACAAATAGAAAAGGAATAATCAAAGGAGATAATTCAAACGAATTAATCAAAGGAGATAATTCAAAGGAATAAATCAAAGGAGTTAATTCAAAAGAGTAATTCGAAAAGAGTTAATCGAAATGAGTTAATCGAATATTAGTTATTTAATTAGAGTCAATCGAATAGAGTAAATGAGTTAGAGTTAATCAATTAGGGTTAATCAATTAGGGTTGACCAGTTAGAGTTGATCAGTTAAAGTTAACCAGTTAGAGTTAATCAATTAGGGTTGACCAGTTAGAGTTGATTAGTAGAGTTAACCAGTTAGAGTTAGAGTTAACCAACAGAGTAATTAAATAGAGTTAATCGAATTAGAATAAATCGATTAGAGTTAGTCGAATAAGGAGTTATCGAATATTAGTTATTTGAATCGATTTATAAGGAGTTATCAAATATTAGTTATTCGAATCGAGTTAAAAGGAGTTATCGAATATTAGTTATTCGAATCGAGTTAAAAGGAGTTATCGAATATTAGTTATTCGAAGAGAGTTATACGTCGAATTAAATTATGTCGAATTGGGGAAAGTAATATTTACTTTCCGGTTTCTAAATCAAGAGTATCTATAAATAAATTAGTGTTTGGTTAATTATTTGAATTAAAGAATAAAAGTTATATTCGAAGTAGATATTTCGAAAGTAGGGATTATAAAGTTATCGTTATAACCAATGTTTTCAATAAAGAAGTGGATACGTAAATAGAATCCGAGAGTTACGTAAGGAAGTTTGTTAAAGGTTTAAAAGATAAACTTTGACTATTTCGAAGTTAAAACATTGTTCAGTTAAGGTTTTTAACTTGACTGATTTCCTTCTTAACTAAGGAATGATAAGGTTTGATTGTGAAGGAGTTTTGGAAATGTTTTCCAAATAAGAAATCAGAAATGTTTTCTAATAAAGAAACAGGAAATGGAAATGTTTTTTCATTGTTAATAACGTATGTTTTCTGATAATAGAAAAATAGAAATGTTGAATATATGGAAACAGGAGATAAGTAAATTAATGAACAAAAGAGATAAATGTTAAATGATGATTGATCGATATAATTTCCATCTGGAAATAATATCGTTGTTTGCACATGTGTTTTTCTTTGAAAGTTAACTCACCGACTATCGAAGTTTTCGACCATTTTAACGTTGTTAATATGGAGAGACTGGTTGGATTATTATCCGAAGAACCACTCTGTATTGGCATAAGCGTTGCGAATCATATATGCCAAAGATAATTGAAGATGGAGTAAATTTTAAGGGCTGTTGTATAAATCTTAGGTAAAGATTGCCTAAGATGGTTGTACTGAATAGTGCCTTCGGTTTGTCCAGTCCCAGGACGGCCTGTATGGAAGAATGTCTGATAGAGTATGTTTAATAGATCACGCAAGTTGATCTCTTCAAACGTATTTACGTTTGGTGGCGGAGGAATTCATTTCTCTTAGCTGTATACCCGTGGTATTTTTAGGGAAATCAATTTGTGATTTGGCGGGTATGACGATGTGACATTCAAAGTGAATAAACGTGTGATCTGTCAGAGATAAGCGTGGCCTCTAGCCTCACATCCGGAAATGACAAAAGTCGGGCAGGCAACTTGGCTATGTAGGTCGCAACTATTAGGGTGTATAATCACCTTATCTTTAGTTTCATTTACTTCTAAAAATCTATTGTCGATGTTGTCCCATTCTGGAAATGGTTGCTGATCCCAACCGTTGGTGATATACATTCGATACACTCAGCGAAATGAGCGGTCGGTCATGGGTGGCCGGGTTGCAAGATGTTCTTGTTGAACCCAGTGTATTCCTCTCTAGAGGTACACTAGCGAAAGGTGGTTCCATATCTTGTCGTAGTTGGAAATCCATTACCCAATATGTGCTTGCGGTTTAGATTGTATACTTATATGTAGAACATGAGATGAAAGCGTTTCTGCTAGATGATTATTATATTGTGGTTGATAGACACTATTATAATATCAATGTGTTTTGATATAAAGATTATTTTGGATTCTCATAAGGGAAAAAAACCTGTCTGTTATACGGCGTGGTCTTATGAGATATTGTTTAATGGCTCAAACTATTTTAAACTGTTTTACTCACACCAGTCCCATGACTGACCTAGAGTTTATTTTGTTTTGTTTTCCCTAAACTCTTGGGTGTCCAATTTTGTATGGGCAGTAAAGTAGTCAAGATTTTACAGATATACTTGAGAGCTAGAGCAGGAGGCTTCAGGATTTTATATAGCTATTATTATGCCGCTGTGTTGAAAGTGCTGTACTTTGATAATGATATGTATATTTAAGTAAAATCTTTTATTTCAAAGTTATTTTATATTTTATTCATTCCGCTGTGAGATTCGTGTTTACTCTGATGTTGTATGTTCTTCTCCTTCTTCTTCTTCTTCTATTCTAAGTGTCTATCTTATATATTCTAACCTTCTAATTTCTTTCATTAACTACCAGTATTTTCGATCCTTGGATGTTTGATATGTGTTGTATATCAGATAACCAAGATCGACTTTTTCCGGGTCGTTACAGTTGGTATCAGAGCTTAAGATTAAGTTTTACCTTGGCCCTGTGGCGTGACCCAGTAGAGATGGGGTTAGCAATACCCTAGAATGAGTTTGAATGTATATATACGAGTGAACGTATTTTTTATTTGATATAAAATTGTTTTATATGGTGGAGATTTATTGGTTGAGTTGTTTATGGATTCTAGTCGATCAAATTGATCAACTGTATTGGTAGGAGTTTCTAAACAAGCGAATACGATGGGTCGACACGATATATTTTGAAAAGAGGGTAAATTAAAATAAGTTTACCCAAAGTATATCTTGATATAGAGAAGATATATATACATTGGAATTATAATATATTGGATATATTGGTTGTTATTATAATCGAGTAAAATTATAAATTAAATGGTTATGTAAATAACCGATCAGAATTCATATAAGTGAAATATATGAATTCGAAATGAATTATATCTGAATTTAAATCAGAATCAGAATCAAAATCCCAGAATTGGGAAAAGCATTTGTAAATGAATCTGGATTAAGTATAAGGAAATTTTAAAATCCTGGGAGATTTTAAATTGTTTACAGACATCGAAAGAATATTTTGAACTGATTTTAAAATGGAAATATTCAGAAATGGTTTTGAAAGCTGATATATTATTGAACTCACTTCGATTACTGAGAAATAACTCTGATGATGCTGGCCACATCATCAGTGTTCATTTTCAAGTTGTAAGTGACGGATTGCTACCAAAGATTTTGTTTTTGAATTGTTTTGAGAAAACAAGTTGTTTTGAATCCTGTAAAGGGAAGTTAGATTTTTGAGAAAAACAAAACTGTTTAAAAATCCCAGGAATAGACTTTTGAATTAAAAACAAATTTTAAAAGAAATTTGTGAAGGCAAATTGAAAGCGAGTTAAAGCCAGTTAAGTGGAAGCTGTATTGAAATGGAATGATATCAAGTCAAAGTGGAATTTAGCTTAGATAAGCAAACGGTTGTGTTGGAGATAAAAGTGATTGGAGTTTGGTTGGGATAACATTGGTATATGCTGAATTAGCAGCAGATGGAAAGGATATAATGATATGCCCAACAAAAAGGTACAAGTTTATTTTATATGAGTTCGGTGATTTATGAGCCTGTTTGGCAAGCCGCTTGGCTGTTTGATTTTCTTTTGAGTTAGAGAAGGCCTAGAGAGGCAAGTTGTGGTTGTACCGATTGAGCCATACAAAGGAGGTGCTGGCGAAATTTTTCAAAAAGTTAAGGCGTTAGAAAATTTTCAAGATTTTTGAAAATTTTCGTTGATAAGAATTAATTAATATTTTAATTGAAATTAACTGGTTCAGTTGAGATTGAAGTTAAGAAGTGAACAAATAAGTTCTAACCAGTTAATACGATTTGATTTCTACCTTAGCAATTTCGAGGACGAAATTATTTTAAGTGGGGAAGAATGTACCGACACGTATTTTTGGGTATAATAATTGATTTATTTAATTATTTAAATAGTGATTTAGAGAATTAAATGGTCGTTTAATTAAATAACTTTGAATATTTAATTAATATGGTAATTAAATAATATATGAAATTTTCAAATAATCAGAATTTGCTGAAATGGCAATATCGCGTGAATCGGGAACTTCAAATAATATATATTCATTTTAAAATTTTATTACGATAACGAATATATTTAATTAACGATGGTTGAGCGTATAATTATAATATAATTATAATCGAGCTCGAAATGGAGTGGCAGTTCGTAATTTGGCGATTCGAACTATAAACGAATATACATAAGCTGTTTTAAATCGGATTTCTGTGAAACAAGAAGCGTTTGAATCAGTTGAACGATATTTTTCTAGTGGAAGAGAAAAATCGAGATTTCATCGTATAGATTTTGAGTTGGGTTCAAATCAAAATTTCGAATAGTCGCTATGGAATCGTTATCAACCATAACGACATATTTAATTATTATTAGATATTGGCCTCAGATTTAGACAAGCCCTTTGAGGCGTAGTGATAATTTAATTTTTAGAATTTTACTGTAATTTTTAATTAATTAAATAAGCAACTTTTTATTTGGAGTATTTTGCACCCTTAATCAGCGATTTTGGGGTTTCACAATATGAGTTAATCTACCGGTATTATTATATTTTTGGGACCGAGGCACATCGCTTGATACGACCGTATACTTATTTTTGTCTATAGCAGTCGGACATGAATGAAATCTTACGTAAGACGGTGTACTAGAACTTAAAACAAATATATGTTTTATAGATGCTCCACGTTGAACGAACCCAAGTAAATGTTTATAGATGCTCCACGTTGAAGGAACCAAAGTAAATGTTTATAGGTGCTCCACGTTGAGGGAACCCAACCGCTAGTTCTCAACGTCCTTAAACAAAATGTGACCTCCTCTAGATCAAAGAAAACACTATATAACATCTAAATCCTTATAACCTAAACACTTTATTTCTCTGGTAAATCACCAAACCCGCCGCCAATTTTCTCTCCACAAAAAGTGTGTATTTCTACATCTTTTTAAAATCAAAACAATCCATATAAAATTTCTAAAATCATAAAACTTATATGTATATGTTTCCTGAATCATTCTCTTCAATCCAATGTCCCTTTTGAGAGGTGCGAATTGTTGAGTCGCTGGAAAACATACAGCGAGAGTGTTGGGTGAATTTAAATGGTAATATCGTCCAGTGTCTGCTGATGTGTGCAACGAGATGGCGGGGGTTTCTTGCGGTATTCAGGAGTGTCATTCAGGAAGTGTTTGATCATGGTTTCTTTACTGGAGATTCATGGCAAGTTTGGTACGAATGGTGAAATGTTGTTCGCAAGTTTTCAGCAAGTGATGTGGATGCGGCAACGGGATAATGATCGAGTCTGAAGTGAATGAAGCAGTTGGCTTGGCAAGGGGAGTTGCTGGAAATTTTGAGTGTGTTGGGTTCTATGGAAAACCATGAGGAGTGAGAGGGTGTGCAAGTTCATATGAGTGGATGGGGTTCGGAAGCATCAGTCAGCAATGGTGTGTGAAAGTTATGGCAGCAATAATGACAGTAGCACTTGAGGAGAGAGTGCGGTGATGAAACAGAGTAGGGTAAGTTATGAAGCATGGGGAGTTTCTGAACGGTGTTTAAAACAGTAGCAGCTCACGGTGTTGAAAACAAGAATGGTGATTTCAGAACTTTTGTTTGTGGTTCATGGAAGGAGAATGAGATGGAAAGGGTCACAGTACATGGTTGAACGAGAAGTAATGAAGCCGTGGGGTTTGAGGAAGGTTTCGAAGTGGCCATTTGTTTTAGTGTGGGTGATGACTGGAAAAGTATGGATGTCACGGGGGGTCACAGTTTGTGGGAAGAACGAGTTATGGTGGGAAGGCAGCTCAGTCACGTACTGATGGGAAATGGAGTTTTGTAAATGCTTAGATCTGTTTCGGGAAGAAGGTCTCAACGCGGATCTGGGTTTGTAAAATGGAGATGGGCCGTAAGCTAAAGGTTAAGCCCAATTTAAATTAGAATTTTAGTTTAAATTTAATTTAAATAATCATATAACTTGTATAGGTCATAACTTGATCATACGTTATCAGAACTGAACGAAACAAGATCCGTTGGGATCGTATGGACGGACACTACACAATGGAATAGATGGATAGCGAATCGAAGCTCGTTACAATTTATAGCAAAATAAATTGTCCGTCTGAATCAAGCGATGGTTATCGATATTTAACGATAAACAGCCAATGTGAGTAAAACTCACCAACTCTGAACAGTTATATTTTTATTACTGTTAATCATCTGTTGATTGCTGTGTGTTAACTGTTTGGTTGAATTGCTTATGTATTGGTTGAAATTATAAATATCGATATACACATATAAATCGTTAAACAAATATTGATTCTGTTTAGCAGAATATTTCATATTGAAATGAAATCGATGTTAATTATATTGTTTAATATCCGTGATGTAGGGAAACAGGTTGGAGGAATCCGACTGGATTCCTCAACATTCATTTTACTGTATTTCATATATATTGTGAAATATGATGTGATATACAATCGGTTGTTGATTGTGTGTGTTTGGGTAATACTGAGCAGTGATATATGGTATTTGAAACACCATAAGAAATACTGGAATATACAAATGGATTTTTCAAAGTGTATATTGAAAGTAAATTATATTTGTAATACAAATATAATTAAATTGAAAATAAATTATATTTGTAAAACAAATATAATTGAAAAGGAAAATAATTGTGAAATCAAATATAAAAGGAAAATATTTGTGAAATCAAAAATAAAGGAAAATATTTGTAAAGCAAATAAAAAGGGAATAATTGTGAAAACAAATATAAAAGAAAATATTTGTTAAATAAATAGAAAAGATAAAAGAAATATTTATTTGTTAAATAAACATAATTGAAAAGGGAATAGTTATTTGTTAAGTAAGCAAATAGAAAAGGAATAATCAAAGGAGATAATTCAAAGGAATTAATCAAAGGAGATAATTCAAAGGAATAAATCAAAGGAGTTAATTCAAAAGAGTATTTCGAAAAGAGTTAATCGAAATGAGTTAATCGAATATTAGTTATTCGATTAGATTTAATCGAATAGAGTAAATGATTTAGAGTTAATCAATTAAGGTTAATCAGTTTGGGTTAACCAGTTAGAGTTGATCAGTTAAAGTTAACCAGTTAGAGTTAATCAATTAGGGTTGACCAGTTAGAGTTGATCAGCAGAGTTAACCAGTTAGAGTTAGAGTTAACCAATAGAGTAATTAAATAGAGTTAATCGAATTAGAATAAATCGATTAGAGTTAGTCGAATAAGGAGTTATCGAATATTAGTTATTCGAATCGAATTATAAGGAGTTATCGAATATTAGTTATTCGAATCGAGTTAAAAGGAGTTATCGAATATTAGTTATTCGAATCGAGTTAAAAGGAGTTATCGAATATTAGTTATTCGAATCGAGTTAAAAGGAGTTATCGAATATTAGTTATTCGAATCGAGTTAAAAGGAGTTATTGAATATTAGTTATTCCAATCGAGTTTAAAGGAGTTATCGAATATTAGTTATTCGAATCGAGTTAAATGGAGTTATCGAATATTAGTTATTCGAATCGAGTTAAAAGGAGTTATCGAATATTAGTTATTCGAAGAAAGATATACTTCGAATTCAATTATGTCGAATTTGGGAAAATAATATATACTTTCCGGTTTTTAAATCAAGAGTATCTATAAATAAATTAGTGTTCGGTTAATTATTCATATTAAAGAATAAAAGTTATATTCAAAGTAGATATTTCGAAAGTAGGGATTATAACGTTATCGTTATAACCAATGTTTTCAATAAAGAAGTGGATACGTAAATAGAATCCGAGAGTTACGTAAGGAAGTTTAGTGAAGGAGTTTTGGAAATGTTTTCCTAATAAGAAATCAGAAATGTTTTCTAATATAGAAAACAGGAAATGGAAATGTTTTTTCATTGTTAATAACGTATGTTTTCTGATAATAGAAAAATAGAAATGTTGAATATATGGAAACAGGAGATAAGTAAATTAATGAACTAAAGAGATAAATGTTAAATGATGATTGATTGATATAATTTCCATCTGGAAATAATATCTTTTTTTGCACACGTGTTTTTCTTTGATAGTTAACTCACTGTCTATCGAAGTTTTCGACCATTTTAACATTGTTATTATGGAGAGACCGGTTGGATTATTATCCGAAGAACCACTCCGTATTGGCATAAACGTTGCGAATCATATATGCCAAAGATAATTGAAGACGGAGTGAAGTGCAATGGCTGTTGTATAAATCTTATGTAACACCCCACCTCCGCTAGGGTCACTCACAAAGGGATTGCACTAGTTTTGGCGGAGCATTTTCTAGGTAAACATACACAGAGTTATCACAAGACAGAACATAAATAAAGCAGCGGTAGAAATTAAAAACCAAATCTTATTACTTTCAAGAAAAGAGTCAAAACCTCATATATCCAAAGTACAAGTTGCCATTATTCCATTACATCAAGTTCTAAATAAAGAAGCATAAACTTAAAATAACAGAAGTAAATTATTCCCCAAAAATAGCAGACGTGCAACCATAGCATAGCTCAAGACCAAACCGTATACATCAGCTGGCAGAAAGCAAGCTAAATCTAAGCTAAGAGCTAGAGTTTCCTCCCTGAGAACCTAGGGGAAGAAACGAAAGAAAAAGAGGCGAAAGGAAACGGGTCAGTCATAAAGACTGGTAAGTCCAAGTGACTTTCAGCATAAAAACAGGTAAATGTAACATGACATGTATAAACTGAAAGTAAACATAAGTATGATGTCAAGATGGATAAGATAGACTAAGATAACATGATGAATCAAGTATAGGTCAAGTATAGCATCGCATGTTCAAGGTTCGCTGCACCAACTGTACTAGTATCCCAACCAATGTCAAGTATTAATCATGAAATGATCCCTTGGCCCAAAATCGTGAACGACCCATTACTAGGTCCAACGGAACGATCCACTAATCGATCGGCTCCCTACAAGTTCTAGCTCATTGTGTTTCTGTGTCATACAACCCTATCACGAATGTAGTCACCTGTGCTAGGTCCACCGTAGGGTGTATCAAGCCTTATGGTGCCAACCACCGACACGAATCAAGCATGCACAGATAAACCTACTGATGCCCAAAGCCTGCTTTTTCAACTCCGGACCACTTGCACGACCATAGCCCGCCTGAACCTACACTGGCGCACCCACATAGCCGTCGTTCTGGTCGCTTACAATCAGCCCAGTAATCGTGCCCCACCCTGCCTAGTTCAAGGGTACCATGATACATCTAGTTGGTTACTGCTGAAACGGACCACATAAGTAGGGTTTCCGTCCAATGGGTTAAGTGTTGTCATTTAAAATACGTGACTTAACCTGCCTACGTGTCATGTCAAACTTGGATAAGTGTTGTCATTCAAGTTCATGACTTAGCCCTACAATTCACGTTTCAAGTTGGTTAGGTGTTGTCGTTCAAGTTCATGACCTAACCCTACCAATCATGTTTCAAGTTGGTTAAGTGTTGTCTTTCATGTTCATGTCTTAACCCTATCATGTGGCATTTAATTCATTAATGCACCCCAACCTCTCACATAAGACCTGTTGTTGTGGTCACTGGATATGTCGGGCGGTTACGGGCAGATTTACACCACAACTTAGTCTGACCTCGGGTTTCAAGCGCGATATGACCAACTACCCACATTGGATCCTATTGTTTGCAGTAACTGGATGTGCCGGGCGGTTCCGGGCAGATTTACACTGCAAACTCAACCCAACCTCTAGTTGGCCATTTTCAAGTTCATTCTAGTGTCATGACCATGTTCAAGTTTCATGTCAAGTTCGTGTCAAGTTTCATGTTTCAACTTATTTCTATTATCAAGTTCATGATTCAAGTTTATAACCAGTTCATGTTTTGCCTAATCTACCCAAATCGTATTCCCATCGCACGTAAACGTTAATCGATCTAAATTACAAGCAAATCTAAATCTAGTGATAAAGGGAATAACCTCAAAACTATGATAGGCAGAAGGGAGCATAAAGCAATAAAAGAGATTACAAGACTGGCATGATATAACTTGAGATAATCTGTTACAACATCACTGGCATATAGAAATTAACAGGGTTTCAAATCTAGCAAAATAAGGCGATAGTCCTGATAAAAACTTGACATAAAAGAATAGGCATGCAAAAGCAAGCCAAATACAAGGATAATGGGTCAATGGTTTTTGGTGTACATAATAACGAATAAACTAAGCAAGTCACACCCTAGGTATGGGATCCAACTAAATGCCAATTCATTGTTTAACATGGTTTTCAACTATAGTGTTATGAGCAATCAACTATAATAGTCAATTAACCACAATAGTTATACAATAGTCATGGATAATTATCAAAAAGAGTTCTAGGAAACTGCCCTAATAGTCATAGGCAATTAACTGTAATAGTTCAAAGTCATGGTCATAGTCTTATGTTCATAATCATAGGCAGTAATTCATAGTCATGAGTCATAGGTGATTAGCCACAATTCTCCTTGTCATAGTCGTAGACAATGGTCTTATGTCCTCAGTCATATGCATAGGCATAGTCTTATGTTCTCAGTCATAGTCCTTGGCCATTAACAATGGTTTCAATGTCATAGGCATGATAACGTTTGATTTATAATGCGAATAGGCCCAAACTGATTTCAAAGCAATATTCCCAAATGTCAAGATACAAGAAGAATAAGAATAGATATGAATCATACGTATATCAAATTCCAATTTATAACATGCCCATATCAAGTTTATAGTTTTCATCTAAAAGTAACTGGAATTTATAGTGCGTGGATCGAGAATTAGAAAGCAGAATTTGATTGTTGAATCTCTATTTGATTGATCTTGTTCTAATTGAAATCCCCCAATTTGCAAATCTCTAAGCGTAGTCTTGATGGAGAAGAAGCGTTCCTTGTTCTTCCTTTTTATCTTATTATTTTGATTATCTCCGAAGCAGCGTAAGGACAGAATGAAATGGTGTAGAGAGAATGAGGCTAGGGGTGAGTTTATATAGGATTAGAGTCACGAATATGGTCAGAAAATACGTCTAGATTCAGAAAAATACAAAAAGACTCGGATCAGGAAAAAGAGGCCAGGTCGACCCCCAGGTCGACTCCCCAGTCGACCTGGTCATGGGGAGGTCGACACCCCAGTCGACTCCCCAGTCGACCTAGTTGGGGGGAGGGGGGTCGACTCCCCAGTCGACCTGGGTATATGGGCGGGAATTTTCCCGCCGCCCTTTTCGGGGTTTGAATTTCGAATTTCTGGCTTTATTTTCAAGTTGTTTTATTTTATTTAAATTCCTGAAACTTCTGAGGGTCATAACTTGGTCATACGAACTCCGATTTTCGAAAACTCGGACTCGATTTAATGCAGAATTCCGAGACGAACGCAATGGCGCAACCTGTTTCCCCTGATTCTTATTTTAAAATTTAATTCTGCCTTGATTTATGACTTTATTTGTTATAAAAATACGGGTTGTTACATTCTCCCCTCCTTGAAGAATTTCGTCCCCGAAATCTCTAAGTTAGGAAGAATATATCCTACCATCCAGTCATCCATCTACTCAACCATCATTCATGAGCAATCATTGTCCTTAAAAGATTTCTAATGCTATATGAACATATGAAGAAAGTGTGTGTATATGTTCCTTATTTAATGCAAATGATCAGGCCTGTTTGATCTTCTTAATGCAAAATATGTTTAGTGTCATGAATCCAACATGTATGCAAAAAATCCTAGTCACATAAACACTATATGTGTGCACAAACATTCATCCATATGCAACATCGACATGATAACACATTCAATTTCATCCATAAACAAGTATAAACACTCATGCATATGCAATATGAAAATGTGTCTGAGCCGATCTAGTGCCTAATGTGTGTTATGCAACCACGAGCAACCACTTGCGACCACTTGCAACCATTTGCAAACATCAACCATAACATGTTTCAAATACATGTTTCTATCCATATGGTTCTACCTAAGGTTCTCAAGATAGGATCGAGAAGATAAGCAAGATAAAACAAAGCATCAAGGAGGAGAAGTTAAAGACGTACCCCAGAAGGTCCTGCTTGCGGGGCTTGCCCTTGCTTCTTAGGGCAATTCTTGCTGATATGTCCAGTATCACCACACTGAAAGCATGCTCCCATCTTCATCTTCTTCTTTCTACAATCCTGGACTATATGCCCCTCAATACCATAGAAGTTGCATTTTCTTTTCTTACGTGTTTTGTTGTCATTACTGTTGTTGTTCTTGCCTCATTTCTCAGAGTCTTTCTTCTTGTTTTGAGAATCATTCCGCTTGACCTCCTTATTTCCATTCTCGTCTTCTTCGTAAAGAAGGGCCATATCCAACAAGCTCTCAAAGGTCGCCCCCATGGGTACATGAGTCGTAGCAAGGCTGTGTAGCGGCTCATTCAAACCTCTGATGAAGCGAAGAGCCTTCTTGTGTTGGGTGTTCACTAAATCCAGCCCAAATCTGGCCAACTGATTAAACTGATTGACGTACTCCCTGATCGTCATGCTTCCTTGCTTAAGAGTTAGGAACTTCTCCATCTGCAGGCTTCTTTCAGCTTGGGAGAGAAATTTCATCTCAAATCTCATCCGGAAGTCTTCCCAAGTTTCCACTGGCCTCTCAGCATGGGTAATCTCCCACCAATACGAAGCTTCATCTTTAAGCCACCACACTACTAGCGGTATCTTTTGCCTGTCGTCAACTTCGAAGATGACGAACAAATCTTAGGTCTCCTTCATCCAGTTCCTCGCTTCCACAAAATATTCAGTCCTATAGAAGTTCTTTCCACCCATAGCCTTGAAGTCTCTACACGTCTTTGCGAAAGCATTTCCACGAGGAGGAGGAGGAATCGTTGCAGCTGGAGGAGGAATATCTTTTGGGCCTGCATCGTTGGCCCTAGCCTCTAAGTACCTCCTGATCCAGCCAGGTATTGGCACGCCCTCTGGAAAGTTAAGATTCCCAGACATGCTGAAAAACGAAAAGATAGAGATTCAAATGAGGAAACAAAGGAAAGTGCTAATGGCTTTTGGGGAATAGCCTTTTCAAAATAATCTTTTCTTGAAAAATGCTTCTTTATAAACGGTTTTGAAAATAGTTTCAGAAGGTTTTTAAAAGCTTTTGCCCAGTCTGGTAACCTTCTGCTTTGATACCAAATGTAACAACCCACCTCTGCTAGGGTCACTCACAAAGGGAATGCACTAGTTTTGGTGGAGCATTATCTTGGTAAACATACACAGAGACATCACAAGACAGCACATAAATAAAGCAGCGGTAGAAATTAAAAACCAAATCTTATTACTTTCAAGAAAAGAGTCAAAACCTCATATATCCAAAGTATAAGTTGCCATTATTCCATTACATCAAGTTCTAAATAAAGAAGCACAAACTTAAAATAAAAAAAGTAAATTATTCCCCAAAAATAGCAGACGTGCAGCCATAACATAGCTTAAGACCAAACCGTACATGAGTTGACAGAAAGCAAGCTAAATCCAAGCTAAGAGCTAGAGTTTCCTCCCTGAGAACCTGGGGGAAGAAACGAAAGAAAAAGAGGAGAAAGGAAACGGGTCAGTCATAAAGACTAGTAAGTCCAAGTGACTTTCAGCACAAAAACAGGTAAGGGTAACAAGACATGTATAAACTAAAAGTAAACAGAAGTATGATGTCAAGATGGATAAGATAGACTAAGATAACATGATGAATCAAGTATAGGTCAAGTATAGCATCGCATGTTCAAGGTTCGCTGCACCAACTGTGCTAGTAGCCCAACCCATGTCAAGTATTAATCATGAAACGATCCCTTGGCCCAAAATCGTGAATGACCCATTACTAGGTCCAATGGAACGATCCACTAATCGATCGGCTCCCTACAAGTTCTAGCTCGTTGTGTTTCTACGTCATACGGCCCTATCAGGAATGTAGTCACCTGTGCTTGGTCCACCATAGGGTGTATCAAGCCCTATGGTGCCAACCACCGACACGAATCAAGCATGCAAAGGTAAACCTACTGATGCCCAATGCCTGCTTTTCAACTCCGGACCACGTGCATGACCATAGCCCGCCTGAACCTACACTGGCGCACCCACACAGCCATCGTTATGGTCGCTTACAATCAGCCCAGTAATCGTGCCCTACCCTACCTAGTTCTAGGGTACCATGATACATCTAGTAGGTTATTGCTAAAACGGACCGCGTAACTAGGGTTTCCGTCCAATGGGTTAAGTGTTGTCATTTAAAATTCGTGACTTAACCCGCCTACGTGTCATGTCAAACTTGGCTAAATGTTGTCAAACAAGTTCATGACTTAGCCCTACAATTCACGTGTCATGTTGGTTAAGTGTTGTCGTTCAAGTTCATGACCTAACCCTACCAATCATGTTTCAAGTTGGTTAAGTTTTGTCTTTCATGTTCATGACTTAACCCTATCATGTGGCATTTAATTCATTAATGCACCCCAACCTCTCACATCACACCTGTTGTTGTGGTCACTGGATATGCCGGGCGGTTCCGGGCAGATTTACACCACAACTCAGTCTGACCTCGGGTTTCAAGCGCGATATGACCAACTACCCATATTGGATCCTATTGTTTGCAGTAACTGGTTTTGCCGGGCGGTTCCGGGCATATTTATACTGCAAACTCAACCCAACCTCGAGTTGGCCATTTTCAAGTTCATTCTAGTGTCATGACCATGTTCAAGTTTCATGTCAAGTTCGTGTCAAGTTTCATGTTTCAACTTATGCCTATTATCAAGTTCATGATTCATGTTTATAACCAATTCCTGTTTTGCCTAATCTACCCAAATTGTATTCCCATCGCATGTAAACGTTAATCGATCTAAATTACAAGCAAATCTAAATATAGAGATAAAGGGAATAACATCAAAACGATGATAGGCAGAAGGGACAAGCATAAAGCGATAAAAGAGATTACAAGACTGGCAAGATATAACTTGAGATAATCGGTTACAACATCACTGGCATATAGAAATTAACAGGGTTTCAAATCTAGCAAAATAAGGCGATAGTCCTGATAAAAACTTGACATAAAAGAATAGGCATACAAAAGCAAGCCAAATACAAGGATAATGGGTCAATGGTTTTTGGTGTACATAATAACGAATAAACTAAGCAAGTCACACCCTAGGTATGGGATCCAACTAAATGCCAATTCGGTGTTTAACATGGTTTCAACTATAGTGTTATGAGCAATCAACTATAATAGTCAATTAACCACAATAGTTATACAATAGTCATGGATAATTATCCAAAAGAGTTCTAGGCAACTGCCCTAATAGTCATAGGCAATTAACTGTAATAGTTTCAAAGTCATGGTCATAGTCTTATGTTCATAATCATAGGCAGTAATTCATAGTCACGAGTCATAGGTGATTAGCCACAATTCTCCTTGTCATAGTCATAGGCAATGGTCTTACGTCCTCGGTCATAGGCATAGGCATAGTCTTATGTTCCCAGTCATAGTCCTTGGCCATTAACAATGGTTTCAATGTCATAGGCATGATAACGTTTGATTTATAATGCGAATAGGCCCAAACTGATTTCAAAGCAATATTCCCAAATGCCAAGATCCAAGAAGAATAAGAATAGATATGAATCATACGTATATCAAATTCCAATTTATAACATGCTCATATCAAGTTTATAGTTTTCATCTAAAAGTAACTGGAACTTACAGTGCATGGATCGAGAAGTAGAAAGCAGAATTTGATTGTTGAATCTCTATTTGATTGATCGTGTTCTAATTGAAATCCCCCAATTTGCAAATCTCTAAGCGTAGTCTTGATGGAGAAGAAGCAGTCCTTTTTCTTCCTTTTTATCTTATTTATTTTGATTATCTCAGAAGCAGCATAAGGACAGAATGAAATGGTGTGGAGAGAATGAGGCTAACGGTGAGTTTATATAGGATTAGAGTCATGAATATGGTTAGAAAATAGGTCTAGATTCAGAAAAATACAAAAAGACTCGGATTAGGAAAAAGGGGCCAGGTCGACTCCCCAGTCGACCTGGTCATGGGGAGGTCGACACCCCAGTCGACTCCCCAGACGACCTAGTTGGGGGGGGGGTCGACTCCCTAGTCGACCTGGGTATATGGGCGGGAATTTTCCCGCCAACCTTCTCTGGGTTTGAATTTCGAATTTATGGCTTTATTTTCGAGATGTTTTATTTTATTTAAATTCCTGAAACTTTTGAGGGTCATAACTTGGTCATACGAACTCCGATTTTCGAAAACTCAGACTCGATTTCATGTAGAATTCCGAGACGAACGCAATGGCGCAACCCGTTTCACTTGATTCTTATTTTAAAATTTAATTCTGCCTTGATTTATGACTTTAACATGTTATAAAAATAAGGGTTGTTACATCTCAGGTAAAGATTGCCTAAGACGGTTGTACTGAATAGTGCCTTCGGTTTGTCCAGTCCCAGGACGGCCTGTATGGAAGAATGTCTGACAGAGTATATTTAACAGATCGCGTAATTTGATCTCTTCTAACGTATTTACTTTTGGTGGCGGAGGAATTCGTTTCTCTTAGCTGTATACCCGTGGTATTTTTGGGGAAATCAATTTGTGATTTGGCGGGTATGACGATGTGACATTCAAAGTGAATAAACGTGTGATCTGTCAGAGATAAGCGTGGCCTCTAGCCTCACATTCGGAAATGACAAAAGTCGGGCATGCAGCATGGCTATGTAGGTCGCACCTATTAGGGTGTATAATCACCTGATCTGGAGTTTCATTTACTTCTAAAAATCTATTGTTGATGCTGTCCCATTCGGGAAACGGTTGCTGATCCCAACCGTTGGTGATATACATTCGATACCCTCAGCGAAATGAGTGGTCATTCATGTGTGGCTGGGTTACAAGATGTTCTTATTGAACCCAGTGTACTCCTCTCTAGAGGTACACTAGCGAAAGGTGGTTCCATACCTTGTCATAGTTGGAAATCCATTACCCAATACGTGCTTGCGGTTTTGATTGTATACTTATATGTAGAATGTGAGATGAAAGCGTTTCTACTAGATGATTATTATATTATGGTTGATAGACACTATTATAATATCAGTGAGTTTTGATATAAAGATTATTTTCGATTCTCATAAGGGAAAAAACTCATTCCGTTATACGGCGTGGTCTTATGAGATATCGTTTAATTGCTCAAACTGTTTTAAACTGTTTTACTCACACCAGTCCCATGACTGACCCAGAGTTTATTTTGTTCTGTTTTCCCTAAACTCTTGGGTGCCCAATTTTGTACGGGCAGTCAAGTAGTCAGGATTTTACAGATATACTTGGAGAGATGGAGCAGGAGGCTTTAGGATTTTATATAGCTATTATTATTCCGCTGTGTTGTAAGTGTTGTACTTTGATAATTATATGTATATTCAAGTAAAATCTTTTATTTCAAAGTTGTGTTATATTTTATTCTTTCTGCTGTGAGATTCGTGTTTACTCTAATGTTGTATGTTCTTCTTCTTCTTCTATTCTAAGTGTCTATCTTATCTACTCTCACCCTCTAATTTCTTTCATTAACTACCCGTATTTTCGATCCTTGGATGTTCGATATGTGTTGTATATCGGATAACAAAGATCGACTTTTTCCGGGTCGTTACAAAATCATCCTTAGCTTATTTATAGTTCAATTTCCAAAAACAATATCTTTAAATAAATTAATGATCGGACTTAGTATTTTAATGATGCAAGGTCAGTTAAGTTATCTGATAGAAGTTTGCAGTTTCCAGCAGTTGGATATATGTACAACTGACGAGAGATATCATTGACCATAGGAACCCATGATGATAATTAATTGCATAACGCGAATTTATCCTAAAGGCTTACTTCAAGCATTAAGATACCAAGTGGTTGTAGGGTCCGCCTCCCTTCTGAAAGAAAAAATAAAAATGAAATAATTTCATAGCATAGCTTACATTGAGATAAGAGTTACTAAGTAGTGGGATCCACTCATTGGGTATTAAGTGATTGGACCCACCCATCCCCCTAAGGGTAGAGTCATCAGGTCCGCCTTTATCAGGTATTAAGTGATCAGATAGCTCACCTCCTCATAAATATGAAGTATTAAATGGTTAATTGGGTGTGAGATCATTAATCTCTACGATAGTCCGCTTCCTATAGGTAGTAAGTGACTTGGTTAGAGTCTATCTAGGGATAAGGTATTAAATGACTGCTATGAAGGTACCATAGATCTTCCTATCCAGTGGGAAGTATTAGTTGACTGGGGTATTATCTAATAAGGTCAACTAGATAGTAACACAAGGGCCCATTGGGGAAGGTAATAAATGATATTAATCGTCTACGTAGCTTGTAGGTAACAATTGGCTGTCTACTATCTCTTTTCTTATGCGGGGTTAGGAATATGCGTGAATGACGGAAGCCTTAAATTAGTAGGACTTAATATTTAGTGTCCTCCGATTTATAGTGGTGTGTTTTAAACCATCTAGTAAGTAATTAAGGGATCAATGGATCCTCCTTGAGCCTTAACTGATCATAGGAACCCACACACACACACACACACACACATATATATATATATATATTGTGTGTGAGGCCGTAATTTGCTATATATGTCCTTTATTAATAAGTTATTAAGTTGTTGGAATGCCCGCATCTTAGTTTTGTTATCGGTTTATGTGGTGATTTAAAGGCTTTATATTTATGCGTAAAAGTTCTATCCTAGTATTTTACGATAAGTTACCTTTGGGAAGTTCTACCTTGGGTATGGTAATTAATTGTCATGCTTAATCCTAGCAAGGTTAAGTTAGAATTAGTAGCCTTGTTAGGCATATGATTTTGGTGACACCGAACGGGATGCATTTGTACATTGTGGACAGTGTTATACATTTTCTACTCACCAAGACTTGTTTTTTAACCCCTTCCTCATAACAACTCTTAGGTTTATCTTGGGGAAGCCAAGTCTTTACAAGTATTCAAGTTTGGTTTCTGTTCTTACTCTCTCATGCTTGGTATTGATATGACGATTCACTATTAAGGTAGTTTCCTTAGTCGATACTTGTTATCCTATCTTTTTTCCGTTGTGAGTTAATTTTATTGTACTCTTATTATGGTCGTTCTCTGTAACAACCCGTAATTTCGGAACCAATTTAAAATTTATTTTTAATTGATTTTAAGGGAAAGTAAATATTTAAAATGATTTATTTTGAGAAATTAACGAGTTATAATTTATTTAAATACGAAGTTAGAGCGTATAAATTTAAAATTTAATTAAAACGAGCACGTAACGTCGTAGTAGTTCGGAAATTTAGTTTTGAACTTTAAATAAATATACAAGATTCAAAATAAGTTAGAATTTAATGAAACAAGAAATGATAGAATCTGTGTAATTATATTTTTCTAACGAATGTAAGAAATTGTGATTTCAAGTTATAAACTGTAAGTTATGTCCAATTTAAAATTTAAAATAGTCGCTATGGATTTAATAATATTTTATCGATATGCCTTAAAAATGGCCATTTTGCAAATGACCTCCGTTTTTGATGAAACCACTTTCGTTGGATTTGGAATATTAAATTATGGCTAGATTCCAAATTTCGTAATTTTTGGAGCCAGTATGTGATCGTTGCAAATTAAAATGCACGTTGGAAATCAATTCTGAACGTTATATTGATTTATATTTTTAATTTAGATAAAAACTGATTGAAACAGTAAAATCGTCTTACGAAACATATCCCATTGTCTCTGGAATAGGGGTATTTTATTAAGGGCAAAAGTCGTTGGGTTTAATTTGAAGTTCGGACGAAAATTTCACTTTTAAGTGAATATTAGAACTAAATAGTGTGTGTGTGTATATATATATATCTTCTATCTTGTATCTATATATCAATATAATAATAGCAATACTTTTTGTGATGAAGCTTTTTCCCTATTCCACAACAGCCCTTAACCTTTCTTCCAACTCAATACAAACAGAAGTTTAAACTTGAGGGTAGCCGCGTCTTTTCCCCACCCCCATTTTTTTTAACCCACTGACATGCCGGTTACCCACACGTTTCCTTTTTCTTCCTTTTCTACCTCCTACCATCCTTACCTTCCTCCACATTCTACGCCCAGTTTTCCATTCCACACTTTCTCTTTCTTCCATCAACCCTAACCTTGCTCCTCCTTTCCTCCTTAGTCAAGTCTCAATTCCTTCCCTCTTCATTTCTGACGTCTCCCCCCATTACATCCTTAACTGCTTCAGATCCGACACTTCACCTATGTCCTTCCGTTGTTCTCGCCCAAACGTATCTAAAAACCAGGTTGTACGTTCCCCGATTTCGTCACATCGGACGCTGCTCCTCCACTTTCGCACTGGACCAACCATAACTCCACTTCCACGAACACTACACAAGTGAAATCGGTTTTTATTTCCTTCACTGCCACATACCCGTTCATTGTTACTACCGATCTTTGTTATTTGTTTTCAGATCTGTATTGTATGTTCACATCTGCTGCTAACGATGTTGGTTTAATGATGGATCCGTTTGTTTTATCGCGTGTGCTCTACTTCGCCGGATCCATTTGGTTTATCACGCTACAATACCTCATTTCAACATTTCAAAATTTACATACGCAGTTCCATTACTACATAGCTCCGTTCAACAATGATTACTTCTGTTAATAGATGAGTCGAATAACATATTTATAATGTAGATAATCTTCCAGATAGTTGTTTTTGCATTTCATTTTCTACACCTGCAAATTTCACTGCGAGTTATGGTGACTTTTTATTATACTTGAGATTTTTGGTGCTTTATAATTTTTTATGTTCAGTTTTTCTTTCTTTCTTTATTTCTTGGTTGAAAGTTTAACAAGTAACAAAATTCATTGTATTATTACTAACTTTTGTTCGTAATCGTTACATATGACTTTATACTACCATGAGTACTGGATCTAAATATGTTAGTGACATTTGTGAAAAATGATATTGATCTATATCAAGTACGTTTACTGGATCTATATACGTTGAAAAAGGTGGACAAAAAAGTTCGATATATGGTTTATTACCTGCTTTTTTCCGCTTTACTTGCTTCTAACACATATATAAATGTTGAACAACTTACACTTTATTTTATTGCATTACATTGTTATTTCTGGACATCATGAGTGCAGTTTTAATTGGATACTACTTTTTATCAGTTATTAGGTTTCAGACAATACTAATAATTTAGTCGATGATCTATCGTCTTCAATAGCCAAATATCTTTCTTAGTTTATATGTGTATGTGTGTGTGCGCATGCACATATAAACTAGTGAAAATTAGGCACACATCCCTAAAACCAAACTTAATTAGGCTCACACCCCTCCCTAAATTTTCATTCAAACCCGCCCCCTATTTTTGAACTTCCGCCTTTTTCGTTTTTTGGCCAAATTTTTTGGAGCTATCAAGTAAAAAAAAAATCTGGAAATATCCTCGGAAGTCCACACAATTAAAAAAAAAGTTGCATATATGTATGCAACTATTACCATAGTTGCGTACATGTGTGAACCTATTGCATAAGCTGTTTTAGCTTGAAAATCTGGACCCAAACTTGCATACATGTGTGCAAGTATTTGAAATATTTGCATACATCTATGCATGTATTTGCACGAAGAAAACATAAGTGATTTTTTGCCTGCATATAGTTGCACACTTTTATGCAAGAATTATGTAATACATGCGTAGATGTATGCAAATAAATAAACAAAGATGCAAGACATGAAAAACATGCATGGGTATACGCATGAAAATACAAATATGTGCATACTTTTGTGCAATTAACTGCATTTTTCGTTGTTTTTCTGTTTTTTTGGGTTTTTAATGCTTTGTTTGATGGTTTTTTCATCTGAATTTTTTGTCGACTGCATGTTTAATTTAAATATGAATTTACGTATTTTTTTTTAATTTTTTAGTGAATTTTCGAAAAATAGGGACTAAATTTACAATAAGTTTATGACCGGACCTGAGCCTAATTAAAAACCTTAACAGGGACCTGTAAAAAACGCACACTATAAACTAATGGCGTCGCTTTTCTTTGCTTAGCTTATGTTAAATGGATGAGACCTGCTCATCACCAGATTCAAATCGTACTACTTGCCTTCTTTTGAATATCATATTGCATCTTATTTTACTCTTTGCTTACCTTATGCTTTTTAGTCGATGATCTATCGTCTATAATAGCCAAATATCTTTCTTAGTTTATATGTGTATGTGTGTGTGCGCATACACATATAAACTAATGGTGTCGCTTTGCTTAGCTTATGTTAAATGGATGAGACCTGCTCATCACAAGATTCAAATCGTACTTCTTGCCTTCTTTTGAATATCATATTGCATCTTGTTTTACTCTTTGCTTACCTTATGCTTGGTTCCTTTTTAGGTTTGCAAAATGATCGATTGGTTTTCTCTCAATAGGTTTCAAGAAAAAATATCTTGACATCAAATATGAATTCTTCTCCGCACCATAATATAAGTTATGTTTTCTCTACATACTTATGCATTTTACGTTTTGTTTTCTTTTTCTCGGTTCACAGTTTAATCCCTAACAAACATCATTGTATTCGAGATAATATCATTCCTTTTGATTCTACTGAAGTAATTTCATCCCGTGTACCTACCTAATTCTTACTGGGTTTAGTTGAAAGCAACAACAAGTTTTACAATGTCCGATAAGCTTTTTTAATTTTATGTCAAACAACTTTATGTTCCAATTTTATTTTTTTATATCATTTCTATGGAATTAATTATTCCATGATTTACCATTTGTAACCAACATTTTTTTATCAACTTTGTTATCGGTTTCAAAGTTGAAGTATTGATGATGTAAACCTGTTCTTATCAATTGTTTCTTACTTTTGCAAGATATTTATATATCATGTTTTAAGCATTTAAAATTGTTTATTCAGCATAATTTAAATTATTCAAAACCTTTTTCAAGACTCCAAAATTCTTCCCTTTTTACTAATTCATCTAAAATAAATTAGCAGTAACAACACTACTTAAACTATTATTTCTCTTTACTATATCCATATTGATTTTATCGTTCTATAGACCATATTTTAAGTCGTTAAAATTGTTTATTTAGTACAATTTAAATTATTCAAAACTTTTTTGAAGGCTCGAAATTCTTGCCCTTTTTACTGATTCACCTAAAAAATTAACATTAGCAACACTACTTAAACTATTATTTCTATTTATTATATCCATATTGATTTCTTGCGTTCTTATTGAAATGATTTATACCATTTATTTCTTACATGCTTTCATTATCGCGTTAATGTTTTATTGTCTGCATGTATATACGTCACTCCATTTTTCTCCCAAGCTAATGTTTGCTTAGCTCATGCGTAATGCAATTTTTTTACATCATTTCACCGTTTACTCTTTACATTACCTTACGGATATATGTGTGTTTACATATTTTAAACTAGTATTGGTTGATGCCTTGTAGTACCTTTCCCAGTTGGATTAAGTTGAAATTTTTATTAATCATGTTTACATATTCTGCCGGAACTATGGTATTATTTTCAACACAGTAGTTATATTTTTATTTATTACCGTGTATTTGAACTCCATTTAATAAATTAAATATCTTTTCCTCTTTTTCAATGATAAACAGATGGATGCTAAGCATTGAGAACAATGTTGGCTGGCACAACAAGCTTGGCGTTCTAGGATGACCAACGATGCAATTAATCAGATAACAAATCTATAAATCCTGCGCTCCAACTATTGCAATAGTTGGCTGGAGTTTTTTTTGTAATACATAGTTTTCCTTCATATGTAATCCTCCTGTTATATATAAATTTTATGCTTCAATTATGATTAATTTTTACTGTAAGTTTCCCATCTGCATTTCTAGCACTTGACAGTGCTAACTGAATTTCATATATAACATTGATGTTTAACATCGATGTAACACTTTCTCTCTGCATTCTATCATATCATAACATCTACGCACACATCCAACGGACGTGCCTAAGAACTGATATATATACAAAAAAATTGTAACCCTAATTCTCTTTTATTCAGTTCAGCCGCCAAGGTCCATTTCGATGGCCGAAAATATATGATTTTCATTCCTCAAATTCTTTCAATCCCAATTGAATTAAATACCAACTCCAAAACAAAGATTGTAGAGATTTTCTTCAGCTTTCATTTCATACGACTATGATCGTTTTTGGTATCCTGGATAGGGAGGAATCAGGTCTCGAAGTGGCTGAGCTCGCGGGCGTTTTGCAAGGTGCAGGGGTCACTGAGCTGGCCATCGCTGTCGGCGGTGGGGGTTCTGGCCATGGCTTACGTCATAGCGCCCCTCGATCATGCTCTGGTCAAACGTAATGGTGGCAATTTCGAGCCCTAGCTCGTGATAATGGGTTTCGATACCCAGGCCAAGAACACGAAGAAGAAGAAAAGGAACAACATCGATCTTTAAAAAGTAATTAGTTTGGTTAATTTTGTGATCAAGGGAATTTAATTATAATTAAATATTGTTAATATTAAAACGTTAATATCTTTTGCAAACGATAACATAATTGGACAATTTCACATGCGTTGGAATCGCGTTGTCGAGATATACACAATGGAACAGACTATAACAAATTCGGAAGCAGCTGGAAACAAAACTAAACGCTTGTTTAATTTTGTTAAAAACTATCATTATTTAAATGATTTCAGAAACCGGTCAATGCGAGAACTCTCTCACTCAAATATTTTGTATAGTTATTTATTTTCATAACTGAATATATATTTATTGCTTGTGATTGCAATATTTGTTTGGTGATTGATGGATGTTTACAGTTTTATTGTTATCATGATTAAACTGTGATTATAAGTGTTGATAAATAAAACGTTTATATTATAAATTATTCTGGGATGACAATTTACCCACCATTCTACCAAATATGTAGATATGTTTCACATGGACTGTGATGTAAACCCCACATATGTATTGGGGCGATAATTTTACACATCGCCCAAGTACGCAAATAATAATCATTGTTGATGGTTGAAAACCCAACACGAGTCTCAAGATGTTAATTAATTTATACATTTCCCTTGTATTTAATTGTATGTCAACCGATTGACATAACGTTACAGGCGTTTTCTAATTGTTTAATGCTTATACAGTTGTAGATTCACTTTGGATGTTATTTAGATGATTAATAGTTGTTTATCACTATGATTGAATACATGTAATGTATGAAATCCATATAACTAAAATTATATGGTAATTGATTGAGTCACATTCCAATTCGAAAATAACGAATATTTTAATATAATATTCAATAAAGAATTAAAATATGATTTTGATGTCCGATTTTGGATGAACATGAAAATATTGAAATATGAGGCCGAGTTAAGTAGATAAACGTCATTTTAACTCGAGCAGATTTTTCAATTGATTTTATTCATTTTTATAATGAATATCGAAAGGATTTGATTTCAAAATATAATATTTTGAAAATATTATTATTTTGATATTATAATAATATGAGATTTTCAATTTTGATTTAAAATTGAAATGGAAGTTGAAATCGTTTTTAAAACGAATTTATAAACATTTTTATAAAATAGATTATAAATGGAATTCAATGAAATATAATATATCTATAATTAAATGGTTTGAATAGAACGTGTCGTGGAGTGACCATGCGCGAATTTCAACCATTAATTTCGAAATAACGTAACGGGAGATCCGACCGTCGAATTCTCCTAAAATCGGAACCATTAGGTTTGTATTGAAAAGATCTTTCAAATGATAATAATAATTTTAAAATCCAGTGGTTAGATTTCTTGAAATGTTAAATTCAAATTTGTATAAAAAATAGAGCTAGTGCAGCTAAATGACCTGAAACGTCATTTAACTGAAAGGGCCTATTTTTAAATGAATAAAAATAGGAAAAAAATTATGTTAAATCATAATAAATGTTTTGAAAAGATTTTTGAATGAAATATTATACTTTTGAAAAGATAATGAAATTTTTATCTTAATAGGCTAGTTAATAACTAGCACAAGAATCTAATGTTTCTAAATTAACAAATTGAATTGCGAATGGTTTTAATGTAACCAAAATTTGCCAATATATATAAATTGGAATGGATTTGAATGGAAATTATCTTCAGATATTTCGATATTGGATTCCGTGATTATATGGATATCGTTGAGAAATTTGGAAGGTATAAATATCGTTATTGCCAATACGATATTTGTTGGTTTCAGAATTTGATATTAAATATAATTCAATATGATTTCTATTCAAAGCCGTGTATTTAATATCAAATTGGGTTTCGGGTTTGTCATGAATGGTGTCTTAAATAACACTGTTCTTGAACACATTTGAGAAAAAGACAAATCTTTAAACTAAGATTAATGACGTTTTCCAATTAATAATTATAATTGGAAATAAATGGATGTTGATTTTTCATTTATTGTGAACTGTGTTTTTAAATGACATTAGTTCTTTAACCCAACTAATAGTGAATTTGTGATTTGGAATTAACAAATCTTTTAATTAAGATTTAATGGAATTTTCCAAAGTAAAGTTTTAAAATTTAATATAATAAATTGGAATTGAGTGCAATCCGATTTATTAATAATCGAGATAAGCTTTTGTAAAGGAAGATTGTTACTATTTATGGAATTTAAAAGGTTTTATCGTTATTCCACTTATATTTTTGGTCTGATACATAAATTTATATCGATTACGATTGATCTGATCTCCGTGAAGGTTCCATTTGAATGGAAGATGGTTTTTGGGTTTAGCGTGAACGGTATTTTAAATGACATTAGTTCTTTAACACAACTAAAGACAGAATTAATTTCCTAAAATTTGAATAATCATTAAGTAATGATTTTTGAAGATTAAAACTAAGTGGAGGTTTTATGAATCTTTAACTAGATTGAAATGTGAATGAGGTAATTGAATTTACAGAATTCAAGAAACATTCGAAATGGAGTAACACTAGTTTTACTTCATACGATAGTTAAATCTTTAATTAGATTTGAACGTTAAATGGTAATTAATTTTGCCGATAACACAATGAGTGTTAGATATGGAGTACTACTAGTTTTGCTCCATGGGATGAATAGGTTGGGATTGGGATAATAAAATGAATGATTACTTCTGTAATGCTCGTTAATCCCGGCTAGTTTTATAAACCTTAGTTTGGTTTATATTGTGAAAAGATATTATAAAATCTTATGAGATGATTTCTAAGAGAAGATTTAAACAAAAGGTTTAAATGAAATAAATCTTTGATAAAATTTAAGGGAACAGTATAAAAATATTTGAATAAAAGAATATTCTAGATTGGAATGAGGTGTATGATGTGATTATATTTCACTAGATTATAAGATACGTGAGTTATTCGGAAAGACCAGGTTTAACCCATTCTGAATAACTGATACGACGATTAAGAGTCAAAGATTTGAAGATGGTGGTTGAAGACCCAAGATATTCACATCGTTTGGGTAATTATTGATGTCTCGATTGGGCTGTACACCCGAAATGAGGTAACAAGTGGTGGTAATCTAGACGTACTTGGAGATCGACCGGATATATGAGGGCCTCTCTCCTATATTGGACATATGGTACGAGGAATAAAGTGCCTCCGGTTTCGTTCAGACCCAAAACGGACTTGTAAATGGATTGTATGACTAACGTGGTATTCTGAACTGTATTAGCTGATTTTTGCAAACTATAAATCAGTTTGGTGGCGGAGAATTTATTCTCTTAGCTTAAATCCCTTCTCTGAGACGTATGAGCTTAGAGGTTATGTATTGGTAGTTATTAGTTGTATGGTCTGGAATGACTACGTGGCATGCTAAGATGCATGATCAAGGCTATTTTTGAAAAGCATGTCCTTGTTAATGATTATTAGAGCACGACTTTAATTAGCACAGGTTTGTGTATAGCATTAATTTGCGAGCCTCACACCCCGATATGAGTAAAAATGGGATAGTGACTGCAGACAGTGCATGTGTTTCTTTCTAGCTAGAAGTGGAGTCATGGTATAGAGCTCAGACAATTTTACTTATGTGGATGATGGATGCAAGTCGGCCCGGATATGATTGGTCGACATACTGACCAGGTGACAGGTCTGATAGGACCGGGAAACGTATTGTACAGGAATAATCAATCCACAAAAGTAAGTGTGGACCGACCCTGAAGATCCAAGGGTTACTAAGGGCGTGATCCCGAGACATGTGCTAGAGTGTTTCAAAACCGGTGAAGAGACATCTCTTGTCTCGACTCATAGATGGAATCCAATTTCCAATATGCAACTTTTACGGTTTTAGTGGTAAACATATATGGCGACATAATATATGGTACCAATGCCTCCTAGGATTGATACATTTATATTCAAAAATTGATTTCTTCACTATGCATCGATATAATAAAAGATAAATTTCGCATATCAATCATGTTTGGTTGTTATAAGGTAAAACTTTATCCTCCGGCTTGCGTTGCATTGTGTGATGGGACCTGAGTCTTATAATAGCTTCATTTTTCCTTTTAGTATTGCGTTGTTTGTTTTATGGTAATATTGGAAGAAAATCCGTTCCGTATCATACGGTGTGGTCCCTTGATTTACCTAATATTAAAATAAAGTTAATAATGGTTTTTGTTCACACACCAGTCACATGACTGACTCAGAGTTTATTATTTTAACCTAAACTCTGGGTGCCCATATTTTCCACACGAACAATCGGTATTTTTGGTTTGGCAAATATTTCTTTTAATAAGATCCTGGATTATGGATGGATCTATATCCGGAAAGCTTTATATCCATGTATTTCTTTCAGTTGTGGTAGTTTATATTTTCCGCTGCACATTATATTCATGTATTATATTTCCGTTGCTAATGTAATTTAAATCTTCGATATTATTTTTTTCCCACTGTATATTATTTATTTGTACTCTGTTATCTTGTACTTTGATGTAAATTGTTGTAATAGCAATGAAATGTTCTCATGCTCTGTTTTCTAATGAGTCGTGTTCTCAAAGAAGTCCACCTTCTCATTCGATTTAGGCTGGCTAGGAAGTTTGGGTCGTGACATTCTCATTGTTTGCAGGTACTAGATTCACACTATTCATGCGTGGATGTGTTTGAGTTTCGATTTTTATTGAAATTCGAGCTCAGCAAAGTATGGGGTGTTACATTAGGTATTAGAGCTCATGTTTAGACGATCAAGGAACTAATAAAATAGGATTTAGTCAGAGTATACATTTGAACTTACTTTCTATTTTCTTTGGTCCTTAGCACTTAACTCTATATAATTTCGACGATGAAGTAGTTGGGATCCTATTTATTAACAATGGGTTTAAACGAATAGGAGTTAGAAAATATTCATGAGTTCAAGGTTTCTTGCCAAACCTGATTAACTCCATGTTTCACTTGGTGATTGTCTTGAAAAGCATGAGGACGACATATGATGAATCATATGGACTTGAATTTTGTGACTGGATGAAAAGCTAGCTAAAATTGAAATAATCGTGATTTCTGGTTTTTTGTTCCTGTTTGGAGTTCTAGTTGAAAACCTTTTCTCTGTTTTTGGTCCAACGAAAAATTCATGTTAATACGTCGTATTAGTCCGAAAGGAATAATGAAGTATTTCCATTTGATATTTTATATATCAATTCAGATATTCTTTTGTTTGAAAAATATTTCTTTGAGTTCTCGGTCTAATAGTCGGGGTAAAATATATTTTTAAAACTTGTTTGAAAACAAAAAAGGGTTTCAAAGGTCTTAAAATTATTTTCATTTTTATATAAGATTTGGTTTAAAAAGAAATGATAACATTAACATATAGTATGAGACCCTCGGTTTATGAACAAAGTTGAGTTTGGAAAAAAATTCTAAAATTTTCTCTCCATTGGACTAAGTAAAAATTATGTTTAGCTTGGGGTGTCCAATTTCTTAAATCGTTCGCTAGGTAAAAGGATAAATCCATTTAATTTCATTATGGATTTCGAGCTAAAATTATTTTTCGGTATTCTCGGAAGGATTATGTGGTCGCAGACTTTTGCTGAGACTACTTTGAAGTCTTGGAGGATGGTTCAGAATTTGACAATGGTCTTTGTTACCGCCGTGATGAGGAAAAATATTTTTTTGGATCATGTCAATCTTAAGAGAAAACACAGGATGATTAATATTTTAATCTAACCATAATAGGGTCTAGGTTCAACCTTTATCTGAAGCTTGTTAGCAATTAACCGTCTAGTATTTTATTTAGAATGGTCAACTAGTTGATGAGTTTTGGCACAATATGAACCTAGGACTCAACCGTAAAAGTAACGTCCAAATTCACCTATTTAAATTTTTTTTCTTTCGTCCTTCCTGTGACGGCCCGCCCCGCACCAACCGACATTTACTCCAAAAGTGCGTTGTACACATGTCCAGTTAGCACGGGACGGTCGTCAGAAGGAATGGAAAGAAGGAAATGAACTAACAAGGAACCTGTAAAATGTCTCACAGCGCATGGAACAAAGTATAATAACAACATACTTGACATAAAACAGGTGAGACAGTGCATAAGCTGAAAATAACTAACATAGCAGCGGAAAATTCAAGTACAGCTTATGATCCAAAGTTAACATTATTACAACTTTTCAAACTGTCTCAGAAGCAAAAGCAAGATAAAGGAGGTACGCTACTAATGCCCAAGTAGCGACCACCAACGACACAGGGAAAATATCTATATATCATACGTGGAAGCCTACTGCTCGCCTCCGAATCAGCTACTCGCGCATCACCAGCTAACCTGTCTCTAGTCTGCTCTCGTGTGAGCACCCAGAGTAATAAGAGGAGACATAAAACTCTGGGTCAGACAAAAAGCCTGGTATGAGCGATAAGCATCTTAACAGAACAATAACATGTAGACTAAAACATACCTGAACCTAGACCTGCAACCAAAGAGTTAGCACTACATACTGTACAACACTAAGGTTCCATATCAAATGGTGTAAAGATATGGAGGTGGGGGTGTGCATGTCATAGTGATGGCAAACAATCAAACATAGCATCCATCCTTACATCTCTCACTCAGTGCGTAAAGCATACGATATTCACCACTTCGATCACCCAACGTACCTTGCTACGATCACTTTGCCCCATGAAGTCATAAATGGCTTCACTGCACTGATAACGTAGCCACAAATCCTTTGCTATGTCCACTTTGCCCTATGGAGTCACAAGGACCCCACTGCACTGGCTCATAGCCTTACTAATCCTTACTATGTCCACTTTGCCCCATGGAGTCACAATGACCCCACTGCACTGGCTCATAGTCTTACTACGCATCACCTTGCCCCTCGAGTCATAATGACTCTACTGCACTGATAACGTAGTCTTGCTACCATCACTTTGCCCCTCGAGTCATAGTGACCCTACTGCACTGATAAGTAGCCCATCATCCATTTTCAGTGGTGAATCGAAGTTATGAACGTCGACAACTCCTTAGCACACGTCCCGCAGCAAAGTCCAACTCATGAAGTCGACTCGTTGGTCCCCATATGGATCCTGAGTCATAACTTCCAACTTGGACTACCTTTGCATCTCGGGTTATTGGTCTTCTCTCATGTTCGGGTCGGTCGGTCAAGCACCTTTCATCCTGGTCGGTTTTCATCATCCCTGGTTGGTTTCCATCATCCCTGGTCGGTCGGTATTGCCCCCCTGGTCGATCGAACACTTTTCCAATCCTGGTCGGTCGTTGCCAGGGTCGGTCGGTCCTCCTCCACCATTCCTAGTCGGTCGTTCGATGTCAGGGTCGGTCGGTCCTCCTTCACTATTTCTGGTCGGTCGTTCGATGTCAGGGTCGGTCGGTCCTCCTTCACCGTTTCTGGTCGGTCGTTCGATGTCAGGGTCGGTCGGTCCTCCTTCACCATTTCTGGTCGGTCGTTCGATGTCAGGGTCGGTCTGTCCTCCTTCACTATTTCTGGTCGGTCCAGGAACTCAGGTCGGTCAAAACCCCCCCTGGTCGGTTATCTCGACCCCAAACCTGCGCCATTTCAACAAGCTATTTTCGCCTCCCGACGGCGTTTTCGACCAATCTAACACTTCTAATCAATCACAAAGCATACCATACAGTCATAGAAACATAGAGAATCAACCACAAGCATCAAAACATCAATATGATAGGTTAATATGGATCAAACATACCCAAAACCTCATATTTCCCCTTAAGCATGTTTAGGTGTAACTAATAATGTGATTAGAAAAACTTAACCAATTTAACCCAAATTCATATCAGAGGTCTAAAACATCATTTCAGATTTTATAAATATTTTTCCGGAATTTTATCATGTTTAAATTTGCTAATTAACACTAATTACCCATAATTAGCCATAATTAGTGAGGAACTATGCAAATCACTCACCTTAGCCACAAATAAACTAAGATCTGAAATAAACCTCTGATTTGATGTGAATCCCAATGCTAAACAGCAGCTCCAATGTTGATTTGGTGTAGATCTCCCTTGATTTGATGTTGCTAAGCTTAATCCTTGATTTGAAGATGATTTGGAGGTGATTTAGAGGTTGGAGGCCATTTTTAGGGTTTCTTGGAGATAAGTGGAGGCTAAAAAACTGAAATGGAATGATTCTCTAACCCTTTTCAGCCTCCCCATAACCCTAATCCCGAAATGGGTTATAGGCCTTATCACTAATCACCCTCTTTGGCCCGGTTAAGCAGTTTTTCACCTTCCAAACCTTATTTCAGCCATATCCCCCAGACGATAAGTCCGTTTTTCACATGTGACCACTCTACAGAAAGGTAAACCATTAAACGAATCTAATGGAAGTGGTTTTAGGTCAAAATTCCTTTCCAATCAAAATTTATGGCCAAAACAAGATCAGCTAGGGGCAAAACGGTCATTTAAAAATCGACAAAAATCATGAACATGGGAAATGAGTCAAATGGTTGTTTCCCAAAGTTACATGACCATACAACTTCATATGGGAAGGAAATAAATATTCTACGATCCTTTGGTGCGTTGAATGCAGGTTGTTACATTCTCCCCCCCTTAAAAAATTTCGCCCCCGAAATTCCCTAACCAAAACACACAAAGGGTCCCGCATGCCTATCAACCATAAAACAACAATCAAACATGCAAAACAAGTCTATCCTAGCATGCGGAATAACTAAATTACGAAGTAAGTCTTACCGGGCAAAGAGTTCTGGATACGTCTTTCTAATGCTCTCCTCTGTCTCCCAAGTACAATCATTCTCGTTCTCGCCCCACTGAACCTTGACTAGCTTCACCTCCTTCCTTTGAAGTTGCTTCGTATCATGCCCCACAATACGAATCGGCTTGCGGTTCCCAACCGCCTCGGGTTCTACTTCGAAGTCCTCTAACTGATCAGGTGAAATAGTCATATCTGAGTCGTGAACGAACTTCCTTAATTGGGAAACATGAAATACATTGTGAACTCCCGCCATCTTCTCTAGTAAGTCAACTCTATATGCCAAATTCCCAACTAGTTCATGAACAGGGAATGGGCCAACAAATCTTGGTGCCAACTTGCCTCTCCTGCCAAATCGTATCACGCTCTTCAACGGAGAAATTTTGACGAACACCAAGTCACCAACAGATAATTTTAAGTCTCTTCTCCTCTTATCAGCATAACTCTTATGCCTATCTTTGGCAGCTTTCATTCGTTGTCGAATGATCTTAATCTTATTTGCAGTTTCCCTCACCACATCGGGTCCAAGCATAAACTTCTCGCCAGTCTCTATCCAACATGATGGTGAGTTGCACGGTCTCCCGTACAAAGCTTCATATGGAGCCATACCGATACTGGATTGGTAGCTATTATTATATGCAAACTCTACTAGATGCAAATGGTCATCCCATGATCCACCAAAATCCAATATACATGCTCTCAAGAGATCTTCCAATATACGATTCACCCTCTCCGTCTGACCGTCGGTCTGAGGATGATATGCGATACTGAGATGTAATCCTGGCCCTAGAGCCTCTTGTAAGCTCTTCCAAAACCCACTAGTGAACAACGGGTCTCGGTCACTCACAATGCTTTTAGGTACTCCATGAAATCTCACTACCCACTTCATATACAATTCTGCTAACTTAGCTGCCATTCTGGTCGATTTGACTGGTATAAATCTTGCACTCTTAGTCAATCGATCCACAATTACCCAAATGCTATCATGTCCCGATCTAGTCCTTGGTAAACCATCGATGAAATCCATCGAGACTTGCTCCCATTTCCATTCAGGAATTTCTAATGGTTGCAGCAACCCACTAGGCTTCTTTTGCTCGGCTTTAACTAGCTGGCAATTCATGCATTTGGATATAAACTTCCCAACGTCTCTTTTCATTCCTTCCCAGTAGTAAGTCTGCTTCATGTCTCGATACATCTTATTACCACCGGGATGTATAGTCAGTTTTGAGTGATGACATTCTCTAAGCACTTCATCTCTCAACCCATTTACGTCGGGTACAACTAGTCTTCCATTCTTTCTAAGCCATCTATCTTGATCAAGCCCATACACATTCATCTCCTCACCGTCATTGTCCATTTCTAACTTGGAGATGATTTCCAATAGATTAGGATCGTCCCTCTGGCTGGAACCAATCTGCTCTATCAAAGTGGGTCTGATCGCCAAACTAGCTAGCATTTCTGGATCCAATTCGCACTTTGGTCTGAAATCAAACCCCGCAATATACTCTAGTTGCTTCCACTCAATAAACATTGCCCCTAAACTGGCATGTCTCCTACTTAAGGCATCGGCTACCGCATTACCCTTCCCAGGTGTGTATGCGATATCAAAATCATACGAAGCCAAGAACTCTAACCATCTTTGCTGACGGAGATTTAGATCTTTCTGGGAGAAGAGATACTTTAACGATTTATGATCGGTGAACAACTCAAATCTTTCTCCCAAGAGATAGTGTCTCCACATCTTCAGCGCAAACACGATCGCTGCTAATTCCAAATCATGGGTAGGATACTTCTTCTCATGCGGCTTTAGCTGTCGACTAGCATAAGCTACAACCCTACCCCCTTGCATCAATACAGCACCTAGTCCGGTACCACAAGCATCTGTGTATACCATCATCTCTTCACTCCCCTTAGGAATGACCAATACTGGCGCACGCGTCAACTTCTATTTTAGACTCTTGAATGCCTTTTCACACAACTCCGTCCCAGACGAAGGACTGATTTTTCTTAGTCAACTTAGTCAACGGTGCTGCTATCTTGGAGAAGTCCTGGATAAACTTACGATAATATCTAGCTAACCCCAAGAAACTTCTTACATCTGTTGCATTCTTGGGCGTAGGCCAATACTGTACCGTAGCCACCTTTGCAGGGTCCACGGCAATACCGCTCTCCGAAACAACATGACCCAAGAATCTCACCTCCCTTCTCCAAAAGTGACACTTAGAGAATTTCGCTTTCAATTGGTGTTTCCTTAACACCTCCATCACTATCCTCAAGTGTCCCTTGTGTTCCTCCTCTGTCCTTGAGTAAACAAGGATATCATCTACGAACACAAGAACAAACTTATTCAATTGATCTCTGAATACTCGATTCATATGATCCACAAAGTAGGCTGGTGCATTGGTCAACCCAAATGGCATGACCAACCACTCATAAAATCCAGACGACGTCCTAAATGCCGTTTTCAAAACACTCTCATCCGCCACTCAGAGCTGATGAAATCCTGTCGCGAGGTCCAACTGGGAGAACACTCTTGCTCCTTCCAGTTGATCAAACAAATCATCTATCCGCGGTAGAGGATACTTATTCTTCCTCGTTACCTTATTCAACTCGCGATAGTCCACACACAAACGAAGGGAACCATCTGCCTTAGTGGCAAACACAACTGGTGCTCCCCACTCGGAGACACTTCTTCTAATAAATCCCTTCTTCAAAAGATTGCTGACTTGCACCCCGAGCTCTCGCTGCTCCCTTGGTGCCATACGACGAAGTGGCATCACTATAGGTCTGGAATCTTTCACTAAATCAATACGGAACTCAATCTCTCGGTGTGGTGGAAGCCTGGTCACCTCCTCGAAGACGTCCGGATACTGGCTTACCACGGGCACATCTGACAGCTCATCCTGTGGGATGTCGAGGGAATTTATAAAACTAGCCATAACCCCATCACTAGGTAGACTACCAAACACTACCCTCCGCCCATCATCCGCCCTAACTGTCACCAAAAAGCCCTCACAGTCTACCACCACCCCGTATCTTTGGAGCTAATCGACTCCCAATATAATGCCATACCCAGTAAAGCCCAAAACAAAGCAATCACATACAAACATACATCCATGACTCGATAAGACCAAATTCCTGCAAATCATACTAAGGCTAGTCGAACCACCAATCGGGTTCGTCACAACAAATGGTCTATCGACTATCTCGGGTTCCAGTCCCAACCTATCTACCAGGTCACTAGATATAAAGGAACGGGAAGCCCCGGTATCAAACAAAACTCGAACTGGTACATCATAAATAGAAAGAATACCTTGAATAACAACATTCTTTCTTTTCTCTGCCGCGGTCGGGGCATTCGACGAAGAAGGAACAACATCAATAGCATATGCTTTCACAATCTGCTTCTCCATAAGAGGTTGCAGACACTTATCCTTATGATGTCCCACTTGACCACAGTTGTAGCACTTCCTTTCCGCTGGCTTGGCCCGACATTCTTTAGCATAATGGCCCTTCTTACCACAGCTGAAGCACTCAACATCCTTCTTGTTCTTTTTCTGGCCACCCTTAGATTGGTCTTGCTTCCTCTTATTCTGAGAGTTATTCTTGCCTCCACCGCCCGCTTGCGGCTTTGGCCCTTCTGCAGATGCAGCCTCAGTCTTTGGCTTAGGGTAAAGACTCTCTGATCTCAAAGCTTTCCCCACAATCGATTCAAAAGTCTCATCGATGTGGTTGATAAGCCTTTCCCCCAAGTATCCATCCAAACCAGTAATGAACTTCTCATTCTTCTTCTCAGGAGTATCGATAAGAGACAGTCCATACTTCGACAAAGTGTCGAACTCAGCAATATAGTCCGAGACTGCCCTACCATTCTGCTTGAGTTCTAAGAATCTCTTAAACAACACTGACTTCTAGGCAGCTGGAATGAACTTCTCTCTAAAGCGAGCCTTGAACTGATCCCAAGTAACCTGATCTTCTGGAGTAGCTGTTCTAATGGCATTCCACCAATTCATCGCTCGCCCTTGCAGCTGACGAGACGCTAGCCTTCTCTTCATCGCATCCTCAAGACCCAAGTCATCGAAGATAAGATCACAGCTATCCATCCAATCTTGAACATCTGTGGCCGAATCCGTCCCGTGGAACGGCTTCCCACCAAGGTTAGTGTAATCCTTGCACAACTTGGCGAAATCGACCCTAGGCGCCTGCACTACTGGGCCAACACCAACTCCGGGATTGGGAATTGCCCCTTGCACTTCTCTAAGTATGTCTCTCATGAGGTCAATAAACATCGCCCTCATGTCAGCGGCATTCCCATTATTGGCTCCTCTACCAGCACCTCTAGCATATCGGCTCATCATCAATCTGTAAAAGGAAACGATTAACGACCCTATAGTGGTGCTAGTGCAGTACGACTTCATTCTTATATTACTAATAGTATATACATATAGCTTTTGAAAATCAAAGTAATCACAAATACGCGCTCTCATATACGTACTATCTCTCCCTAGTGTCTTTCCCTAGGTTAACTACGCAACCTAGAGCTCTGATACCAAATGTGACGGCCCGCCCCGCACCAACCGACATTTACTCCAAAAGTGCGTTGTACACATGTCCAGTTAGCACGGGACGGTCGTCAGAAGGAAAGGAAAGAAGGAAATGAACTAACAAGGAACCTGTAATATGTCTCACAGCGCATGGAACAAAGTATAATAACAACATACTTAACATAAAACAGGTGAGACAGTGCATAAGCTGAAAATAACTAACATAGTAGCAGAAAATTCAAGTACAGCTTATGATCCAAAGTTAAAATTATTACAACTTTTCAAACTGTCTCAAAAGAAAAATCAAGATAAAGGAGGTATGCTACTAATGCCCAAGTAGCGACCACCAATGACACAGGGAGAATAACTATATATCATACGTGGAAGCCTCCTGCTCGCCTCCGAATCAGCTACTCGCGCATCACCAACTAACCTGTCTCTAGTCTGCTCGTGTGACCACCCAGAGTAATAAGAGGAGACATAAAACTCTGGGTCAGACATAAAGCCTGGTATGAGCGATAAGCATCTAAACAGAACAATAACAGGTAGACTAAAACATACTTGAACCTGGACCTGCAGCCAAAAAGTGAGCACTACATACTATACAACAATCTAAGGTGCCATATCAAATGGTGTAAAGATACGGAGGCGGGGGTGTGCATGTCATAGTGATGGCAAACAATCAAACATAGCATCCATCCTCACATCTCTCACTCAGTGTGAAAAGCATACAATATTCACCACTTCGATCACCCAACGTACCTTGCTACGATCACTTTGCCTCATGAAGTCATAAATGGCTTCACTGCACTGATAACGTAGCCACAAATCCTTCGCTATGTCCACTTTGCCCCATGGAGTCACAAGGACCCCACTGCACTGGCTCATAGCCTTACTAATCCTTACTATTTCCACTCTGCCCCCATGGAGTCACAATGACCCCACTGCACTGGCTCATAGTCTTACTACGCATCACCTTGCCCCTCGAGTCATAATAACTCTACTGCACTGATAACGTAGTCTTGCTACCATCACTTTGCCCCTCGAGTCATAGTGACTCTACTGCACTGATAAGTAGCCCATCATCCATTTTCAATGGTGAATCGAAGTTATGAACGTCGACAACTCCTTAGCACACGTCCCGCAGTAAAGTCCAACTCATGAAGTCGACTCGTTGGTCCCCATCTGGATCCTGAGTCATAACTTCCAACTTGGACTACCTTTGCATCTCGGGTTATTGGTCTTCTCTCCTGTTCGGGTCGGTCGGTCAAGCACCTTTCATCCTGGTCGGTTTTCATCATCCCTGGTCGGTTTCCATCATCCCTGGTCGGTCGGTATTGCCCCCCTGGTCGGTCGAACACTTTACCAATCCTGGTCGGTCGTTGCTAGGGTTGGTCGGTCCTCCTCCACAATTCCTAGTTGGTCGTTCGATGTCAGGGTCGGTCAGTCCTCCTTCACTATTTCTGGTCGGTCGTTCGATGTCAGGGTCGGTCGGTCCTCCTTCACTATTTCTGGTCGGTCGTTCGATGTCAGGGTCGGTCGGTCCTCCTTCACTATTTCTGGTCGGTCGTTCGATGTCAGGGTCGGTCGGTCCTCCTTCACCATTTCTGGTCGGTCGTTCGATGTCGGGGTCGGTCTGTCCTCCTTCACTATTTCTGGTCGGTCCAGGAAATCGGGTCAGTCAAAACCCCCCTTGGTCGGTTATCTCGACCCCAAACATGCACCATTTCAACAAGCTATTTTCACCTCTCGACTGCTTTTTCGACCAATCTAACACTTCTAATCAATCACAAAGCATACCATACAGTCATAGAAACATAGAGAATCAACCACAAACATCAAAACATCAATATGATAGGTTAATATGGATCAAACATACCCAAAACCCCATATTTCCCCTTAAGCATGTTTAGGTGTAACTAATGATGTGATTAGCAAAACTTAACCAATTTAACCCAAATTCATATCAGAGGTCTAAAACATCATTTCAGATTTTATAAATATTTTTCCGGAATTTTATCATGTTTAAATTTGCTAATTAACACTAATTACCCCCTTATTAGCCATAATTAGTGAGGAACTATGCAAATCACTCACCTTAGCAACAAATAAACTAAGATCTAAAATAAATCTCTGATTTTATGTGAATCCCGATGCTAAACAGCAGCTCCAATGTTGATTTGGTGTAGATCTCCCTTGATTTGATGTTGCTAAGCTTAATCCTTGATTAGAAGATGATTTGGAGGTGATTTAGAGGTTGGAGGCCATTTTTAGGGTTTCTTGGAGATAAGTGGAGGCTAGAAAACTGAAATGGAATGATTCTCTAACCCTTTTCAGCCTCCCCATAACCCTAATCCCGAAATGGGTTATGGGCCTATTCACTAATCACCCTCTTTGGCCCGGTTAAGCAGTTTTTCACCTTCCAAACCTTATTTCAGTCATATCTCCCAAACAGTAAGTCTGTTTTTCACACGTGACCACTCTACGGAAAGGTAAACCATCAAACAAATCTAATGGAAGTGGTTTCAGGTCAAAAAATTTTTCCAATCAAAAGTTTTGGCCAAAACAAGATCAGATAGGGGCAAAACGGTCATTTAAAAATCGATAAAAATCATGAACATGGGAAATGAGTCAAATGGTTGTTTCCCAAAGTTACATGATCATAAATGTAACGACCCAAAAAATCTGAACCAATTTAAAAATTTTAAATTGGCTAAAATAATGGATTGTAAATATTTAAAATAAATATTGTAACAACCCGTATTTTCAATAACCTGTAATAACATAAATCGAGGCAGAATTTAATTCTAAAATGGGAATCAAGGGAAACGGGCTATGCCATTGTGTTCGTCTCGGAAAAAATACGCGAAATAGAGTCCGAGTTTTCGAAAATCGGAGTCCGTATGACCAAGATATGGCCTCGCGAAGTTTCACGAAAATTCCCAAATTAAAGTATACTTAATTAAGTGAAATGGGTTGTGTAGATATATATATATATATATATTGATATATATATATATATAATTGAAAATTTAATAAATAAATATGCAAAAATGCTCAAAACAACGAATTGGGAGAGGGGAATAACCGAACCGGCCGATTTTTGAAGTCGACCCGAGCCCGCTGGGTCGACTAGGGGTTAATCCAGGGTGTTTGGCTGTCAACCCGTGGGCCGATTCGCTCAAGTGCAGATTTTGCATTTGAATGGTTCTCATGGTCCATCTTTAATCTAAAGGCCCTAGATGGTTCCTACACTTGACTTCTTCCCCAAGACATGCTTTGATGGCTTGGATTGAATCTAGGGTTAATCCTATGGCCTAAAACACTTGCCTAATCTATAAATAAGACCCTAACCTACCCTAATTCATTCATAATTAAACCTAGTGACTAAACTATGGCAAAATGCTAGCTCTCATGGCCTCCACTAATTTTATGAAGAGGGTTGCATACTAATCACTCTCTAATCAACTTCTAATCCCTTCTTAGCATCTTAATCTTCTTCATTTGGTGTTCAAAGTTGCTAGTTGTGAGTTTCTATCACTTTGATGATCTTTTGGTAAACTAATTAGATGAGATGTGATGAGATTTATGGTTTTGTATGTGGGTTAATGAGCTTTGAATCATATGATATGATGTTAGCATTAATCTTATGTTTATGCATGTTGAGTATGTAAGCTTATGCAAGTTTAATATGATGTATGTTATGTTTGCATGATGCTAAATATGCAAGTTGTGGGCTATGTAATCATATGCATGTTATGCAAGTTCATGGTAATATGCTATGCAAGTTACATGTTTGTTAATATGCAAGTTACATGTTTGTTAATATGCAAGTTACATGTATGTAAATATGCAAGTTACATGTTTGTTAATATGCAAGTTACATGTTTGTTAATATGCAAGTTACATGTATGTAAATATGCAAGTTACATGTTTCTTTATATGCAAGTTACATGTTTGTTAATATGCGAGTTACATGTATGTAAATATGCAAGTTACATGTTTATTAATATGCAAGTTCATGATGACACATTATGCAAGTCTATAAGCTAATATGCAAGTTTGTTATGCAAAATGAATATGTAAGTTATGTGACATATTATATGCAAGTTATGTGACATGTTATGCAAGTTCATATGCAAGTTATGTGTTTGTTAATATGCAAGATGGCACCTTTGAAACATGTTCATTCATATGCAAGTTGACACCTTTTATATGTGTTATATCATGAACGAAATTACGTGGGAACGATGGGGTAATTAAATGCATAAGTTAATAAGATTGTGTGAAATTAATATAATTATGCATAACACAAAATAAATAAACATAGTATGGGAATTTGCCTATTTGGTTAGGTGTACCCATACTATGTGTTGGGAATTTACCTATTGAGTTAGGTCTACCCCATGGGAATTTACCTATTAAGTTAGGTCTACCCATGTTAAGAAAACTTGATTAATTAGGGATAATTAATATAAAATTATGAGGGTGATTAATTAGGTGTAATTAATTGACTAAGACACGAGGTTGGACTCAGTTGTAGCGTAAAACTGCCCGGACCCAACCGGCTTAACCAGTTGCTACAAATGTTAGCCCAATGTGAGAGGTCTTAGGCACAAACTAAATACGTAATTAATGTAAAGACACGAGGTTAGACTCTGTTATGACATAAGGCTGCCCGGACCCAACCGGCTTAACCAGCGGTCATAAAAGACAGTCTAATGTGAGAGGTCTTTACAAAGGTTACGTTCTTAATTAATTAATTAAGAAACACTTAACCACATTAGCATGTAGAGGGACATGAGGGGTTAAGTGGGTGCCTCGGGTGGCATGAGAAAATCTAGTGGTTGCCTTGGGTGGCAATAGAAAATACGATTAGAATACTTAACCAAAATAGAACATGTAATTAAAACATGATTAAAGGGTTAAGTGGGATATACTAGAAAAAGGGACAAGCTTAGGTGGGTAGCTTGTGGAGGCCCATTTCAACCAGTAACCCATACGTATCTTTGTGGGCTCGACCCATGTCGAGGACGGGACACGCATACTGGGCTTGACTGTAAGAGGCAAACGGGTTAGCGGTGGCAACGCAAGTCCAACGGGCTTCATATGCGTGAGTGGGCCCGGGCTGGTAGGTAAGCCGTTGTTGCATCGAGTAGATATAAGCCGTGCACCTTTAGTTTCATCAGGTTGCCACATTGGGGAATGATACATCCCACGGTGGGGCCAGCACGGGTATCTACGTTAGGGAGCCGATCGAATGGGAAGTAGTGTGTACACCTAGTGGATTGTAGGGCCCCGTGGCGCCTACTTGGTCACCTAGGGGTACGCAGGTACTAATTAGTAAATTTTATAAGTCCTTGGGTGGGATCAACCTTTAAGTTAGGAACGACTGGTGTGGTGCAGTTTAGTAATTTACCTTAGGGAGGGTAGATGCGTCTTTATCCTTTATCTTCGTTTAGTTGACTGCTTAGGGTAGCCATTCATCCCTATATGTTACCGTATATCAGTTTATGTCTTCTCTGGTTACTTTAACGATTGTATTGTTAAAGTTATAGGACTCGCTCAGACTTATGTCTGACCCTGTTGTTTTTATCTTTTTCCCAACCCTCAGGTCCTACGGTGGATCCTAGCAGTAGTGGAGCTTGATCGGATTGCTGTTCCAGTCTTTAGGAGCTTGGATAGATGTAAAGCTCCAGTTATCCAGTTATCTTTTCTTTTGTTTGGCTATTGTATGAGAGTGGGATTATGTACTTCTTTATTTTGATGGATATTGTACTTGACCTTTATTGTGGTTTTATGATGTAACCAGACATGTTTTACTTCCGCTGTTATGAGATGATGTTTTAAAATTTCAAGTACTATTTATATCTGTCTTGTTGTAATTTTTCTGTTCTATATTCACTAAAATACTCCACCGATGCTATGGCATTCCCTTAGTGAGTGATCATAGCGGGAGTGGGGTGTTACACGTGGTATCAGAGCTTAAGGTTACCAGAACAGATAAAATTTTTGAGAAAAACTACTTTCTAAGAGTATTTTCGAAGAAAGTATTTTTAAAAGCATGTCTTCTAAGAGAAAAAGTTTTTGAAAAAGAAAAGCATAATCCCCAATAGCCATATCTTTATCTTTCGGAATCTCCTTTTTGAATCTTTCCTCTTTCGTTTCAGCATGGCTGAAGATCTTAACATCCCGGAGGGTTTAGTTATACCACTATGGTATAGGAGGTTGCAAGAGGCTAGGGCCGCGGCTGCGGGTCCGGCCAATGCTACTACACCAGAGACAACCGCTCCTCCTCCTCAGCCTAGAGTGGATAATTTTGCTAAGGTTTGCAAGGAGTTCAAGGCTATAGGAGGAAAACCTTTTCTTGGTTCAGAGACTTTCGTAGAGGCTAGAGATTGGCTTAAGGAAGTGGAAGAGTTGCTAGATATCTTTGAAGTGGAAGAGGGAAAGAAAGTCAAGTTGGCGGCTTGGTTAATGAAGGGAGAGGCCTCATTCTGGTGGGAGGTCACTAATGGAGAACGCCCTGTTGACTCTTGGGAAGATTTTAAGCAAAGGTTTGGGGCTAAGTTTCTCTCAAGGGCGGAAGAGAATCTGTTTATGGAGAAGTTCTTGAATTTGAAGCAAGGGAATCTCACGGTGAAAGAATATGTCAACAAATTCAATCAATTAGCGAGGTTTGGCATAGAGTTGGTGAATACACCGGAGAAGAAGGCTTTGAGGTTCGTTAGAGGCTTGAACGAACCATTGCAAGGAATAGCTATGACTCACATTCCTATGGGGGCCACTTTTGAGAAGCTTGTCTACATGGCACTTATGCATGAGGATGATAAGAATTCTAAGGCACCAGAGAAAAAGGGGGATCAGAAGAAACCGCAACAGCAACAACAAGGCAAGGGCGGAAAAGGCAATGGTGACAAAAAGAAGACGAAGAAGAAGTGCTTCAATTGTGGAACACCAGGACACCTCAGTAAGGATTGTCGCAAAAAGAAGAAGACCGGTTGCTTTCATTGTGGTGAAGCAGGGCATCTTGTGAAAAACTGCCCAAAGAAGGGGCAGAAGACGGGGTCTACCTCAGGAGGCCAGGTGCAAGCTCTTATAGCACCACCTCAGTCAGGGGGGCAAGTTCAGGTTCTCTCAGTTCCACCGATTCAGCAGAGAGGTAGAACTATTTCCGTTGAAAGTCTGGTTTTTCTGTTTGATCATCCAGTTCGTACTTTGTTTGACTCTGGCGCATCGCATTCTTTTATCTCATCATCGTTAGTTGAGTCACTGCACTTAGACACCAGTCTAGTTGATGATCCCTTGGTTGTCTCAAACCCAATTGGGGGCTCCATATATCTGTCTATGATATGTTTGGGTTTGAAGATTTCTATACTTAGCGTTGAGTTTAGATGTGATGCTTTTGTATTGGGCTTCACGGGCTATGGGTTGATCTTGGGCATGGACTGGTTATCCAGTAATGGTGCCGTTCTTGATTGCGAAAGGAGAGTTGTCAGGCTCATGACCCGCTTGGGTAACACTCTCGAGATCTCTTGCAATCCCATGGAATCTGTTTTGCTAAGTTATCTTGAATCGCTCGATGCTTCGGTCGAAAGTTTGTGTTCTGTCAGAGTAGTCCGGGAATATCCGGATGTGTTTGAAGAAGTAAAGGGTTTGCCTCCGAAGCGGGAGATAGATTTCCGAATTTATTTGGTGGATAATGCCAAACCAGTGTCTTTGCCAGTACGCCACATGGCTCCTCGTGAGAGAAGAGAACTTCATAAGCAAGTAGGGGAGTTGCTTGAGAAGGGGTTCATAAGGCGAAGTATATCGGAGTGGGGAGCTCCAGTAGTGTTTGCCACGAAGGCGGATGGGTCCCTCAGACTTTGTGTGGATTATAGGGAACTTAATAAGCTCACGAAGAAGAATAGACACCCATTACCGAGGATAGATGATCTCTTTGATCAGTTGGTTGGCGCGTCAGTATTTTCGCAGATGGACTTAGCTACAGGGTTTCATCAGTTAAGAGTGGCGGAGGACAGTATAGAGAAGACTGCTTTCCGGACTCCGGATGGTTTTTATGAGTGGCTAGTGATGCCATTTGGGTTGACAAACGCCCCCGCATACTTTGTTGATCTCATGAGTAGAGTGTTCAGAGAGTATCTGAATAAGTTTGTAGTAGTTTTTGTGGATGACATCTTGGTCTTTTCCAAGAATGAAGAAGAGCATGCCTTACATCTCAAGGAAGTGTTGGAGACTCTTCGAGCGCATAGTCTTAAAGCTAAATTCTCTAAATGCCATTTTTGGAGAAGAGAAGTGCGATTCTTAGGGCATGTGGTCTCTAAGGAAGGGATAGCTGTGAATCCCGCAAAGATAGTATCTATCCAGGATTGGAAAGTTCCTAGAAATGCTACCGAGGTAAGAAGTTTCTTGGGGTTGGCAGGATATTATAGGAAGTTCATCAAAGACTTCGCGAAGATATCAGCCCCATTAACCCGCTTGACGAAGAAGAATCTGGTTTTCTCATGGGATGTAGATTGTGATGATGCTTTCCGACGGTTAAAGAGAGCTTTGACCACCGCTCCAGTTTTAGTGCTTCCAGATGGGAGTAAGCCGTTTGTTGTTTATACCGATGCTTGTGGAACAGGATTAGGCGCAGTCTTGATGCAGGAGGGAAGGGTAATAGCCTATGGAGGGAGACAATTGAGAGTGCATGAGAAGAATTACCCTACCCATGATCTAGAGTTGGCCGCGATTGTTTTCGCACTTAAGTCTTGGCGCCATTATCTTCTTGGTGAGAGATTCGAGTTGTTCACCGACCATAAATCATTGAAGTACTTATTCTCTCAGAAGGATTTAAACTTAAGACAGCAAAGGTGGATGGAGTTCTTAGCATCCTATGATTTCGAGATAGCGTATACCCCTGGTAAGGGTAACGTGGTGGCAGACGCCTTAAGTAGAAAAAGGCTATCTTTGAGTCCATTGTTCGTGGAACGACGAAGCTTGGAGTTTCTTTCTTTGTTTGACTTCAGACCTTCTGTTGATTTTGTACCTGGTTTGTTGGCATCCTTGGAGGTTAGACCTACTCTTTTGAGACGGATTGGCGAGGCTCAGCGAGACGACCCACAGTTGGTTGTGTTGGTAGAGAAGCTTATAAGAGGGGAGTCGTCCAGCCATTTGGGTAGATACACCATAGATGATAAGGGATGGTTGCATAGAGACGGTAGACTTTGTGTACCGCAAGATGAGGGTTTGAAGAAGGCTATTTTGGATGATGCACATCGTTCAAGAATGACTATTCATCCCGGTGGAGACAAAATGTACCAAGACATGAAGAGAGTTTTCTTTTGGGCCGGTATGAAGAAAGATGTGGCCGAGTATGTGGCTAGATGCTTAGTGTGCCAACAAGTTAAAGTGGAGCAAAGGAAACCCGGTGGGTTGCTACACCCATTGGAAGTTCCACAGTGGAAGTGGGATAGTGTCTCGATGGATTTCATCGACGGGTTACCGAGATCGAGGAAGGGCAATACGGGAATTTGGGTTGTGGTAGACAGACTTACAAAGAGTGCCCATTTTATACCCGTAAAGAGTAAGAGGACCGCTCCATGGCTTGCTTCAGTCTATGTTAGAGAGATTGTTAGATTGCATGGCGTACCATCCAGCATTGTGAGTGATCGAGATCCTATTTTCACTAGTGAGTTTTGGAGAAGTTTGCAAGAGGCGGTAGGGACTCAGTTGTGTTTGAGCACCGCATATCATCCTCAGACGGACGGTCAGACCGAGAGGGTGAACCGTATCTTAGAAGATCTTTTGAGGCTTTGTATCTTGGATTTTGGAGGTACATGGGAAGAACATCTTCCTTTGGTGGAGTTCGCATATAATAACAGCTTTCAGTCCAGTATTGGTATGGCTCCTTTCGAAGCTCTTTATGGAAGGCCTTGTCGATCTCCTACATGTTGGTGGGAATCTACGGATAAGATCTTGCTTGGGCCGGATATGGTTAGAGAGACTTCAGAGAAGATTGATTTAATTCGAAAAAGGATGAAAGCAGCGCAAGATAGACAGAAATCTTATGCGGATCGGAGAAGGACGGATCTTGAGTTTGAGGTTGGGGACATGGTTTTTGTCAAAGTATCTCCATTGAGAAATGTTGTTCGCTTTGGGTCCGTAGGGAAGTTAGCACCGAGATTTGTTGGGCCGTTTCCTATTAAGGAAAGGATTGGACGGATGGCATATAGGGTGGAGTTGCCCGACAGACTTAGTGGTGTTCATGATGTATTCCATGTATCACATTTGAGGAAGTGCTTACATGAGACCGCGGAGGTGGTAGAGCCGAGCTTGCTTAGAGATGTAGAGGTAGAGCGTGATGCGACGATTCGACGAGCTCCTACTCGCATCCTTGGGTCAGAAACTAGGAAGTTGAGGAACAGAGAAGTTCAGCTAGTTAAAGTGCAATGGGGAGATGACGAAAGCAATGCTACTTGGGAGACGGAAGCAAAGATGCGTTCTTTGTATCCATTTCTTTTTGAGAGTATGTCTTTTAACTTCTCCTTTATTGCTTGTCTAGTACTTATCTTATCTTTAGTATATCCTCTCGCTAATACCTATGACCTTTAGATAGGGTAAAACCTATGGTTGAGACATGTGTTTGAAACATGTTATGGTTGATGGATGCATATGGATGCAATTGTTTGCTAGTGGTTGCTCGTGGATGCATATACACACACATTAGGCACTAGATCGGCTCAGTCACTTCATGTTGCATATTGCATAAATGGATGTGGTAGTTAGATTGATGGATGTATCATGGCTGTGTTATCATATGGATGATGCATTTTTGTGTATGGTTGTGCACGCATGTAGAAATTTGTATGTGTCAATAGGGTTTCGCATACATATTGGATGCATGGCACTATCATGGTTTGCATTAAGGAGGTTTACTGTATCAGTAACCGCCTGATTTTCGCATTAGGTAAGTACATATACACACACTTTTGCATATATCCATCCAGCATTTAGAATCTTGTAAGGACAATGATTGCTCGTGGATGATGCTTTGAGTAGATGGATGATTGGATGGTAGGATACGTTCTTCCTAACTTGAAGATTTCGGGGACGAAATCCTTTAAGGAGGGGAGAATGTAACAACCCGTATTTTCAATAACCTGTAATAACATAAATCGAGGCAGAATTTAATTCTAAAATGGGAATCAAGGGAAACGGGCTATGCCATTGTGTTCGTCTCGGAAAAAATACGCGAAATAGAGTCCGAGTTTTCGAAAATCGGAGTCCGTATGACCAAGATATGGCCTCGCGAAGTTTCACGAAAATTCCCAAATTAAAGTATACTTAATTAAGTGAAATGGGTTGTGTAGATATATATATATATATATATTGATATATATATATATAATTGAAAATTTAATAAATAAATATGCAAAAATGCTCAAAACAGCGAATTGGGAGAGGGGAATAACCGAACCGGCCGATTTTTGAAGTCGACCCGAGCCCGCTGGGTCGACTAGGGGTTAATCCAGGGTGTTTGGCTGTCAACCCGTGGGCCGATTCGCTCAAGTGCAGATTTTGCATTTGAATGGTTCTCATGGTCCATCTTTAATCTAAAGGCCCTAGATGGTTCCTACACTTGACTTCTTCCCCAAGACATGCTTTGATGGCTTGGATTGAATCTAGGGTTAATCCTATGGCCTAAAACACTTGCCTAATCTATAAATAAGACCCTAACCTACCCTAATTCATTCATAATTAAACCTAGTGACTAAACTATGGCAAAATGCTAGCTCTCATGGCCTCCACTAATTTTATGAAGAGGGTTGCATACTAATCACTCTCTAATCAACTTCTAATCCCTTCTTAGCATCTTAATCTTCTTCATTTGGTGTTCAAAGTTGCTAGTTGTGAGTTTCTATCACTTTGATGATCTTTTGGTAAACTAATTAGATGAGATGTGATGAGATTTATGGTTTTGTATGTGGGTTAATGAGCTTTGAATCATATGATATGATGTTAGCATTAATCTTATGTTTATGCATGTTGAGTATGTAAGCTTATGCAAGTTTAATATGATGTATGTTATGTTTGCATGATGCTAAATATGCAAGTTGTGGGCTATGTAATCATATGCATGTTATGCAAGTTCATGGTAATATGCTATGCAAGTTACATGTTTGTTAATATGCAAGTTACATGTTTGTTAATATGCAAGTTACATGTATGTAAATATGCAAGTTACATGTTTGTTAATATGCAAGTTACATGTTTGTTAATATGCAAGTTACATGTATGTAAATATGCAAGTTACATGTTTCTTTATATGCAAGTTACATGTTTGTTAATATGCGAGTTACATGTATGTAAATATGCAAGTTACATGTTTATTAATATGCAAGTTCATGATGACACATTATGCAAGTCTATAAGCTAATATGCAAGTTTGTTATGCAAAATGAATATGTAAGTTATGTGACATATTATATGCAAGTTATGTGACATGTTATGCAAGTTCATATGCAAGTTATGTGTTTGTTAATATGCAAGATGGCACCTTTGAAACATGTTCATTCATATGCAAGTTGACACCTTTTATATGTGTTATATCATGAACGAAATTACGTGGGAACGATGGGGTAATTAAATGCATAAGTTAATAAGATTGTGTGAAATTAATATAATTATGCATAACACAAAATAAATAAACATAGTATGGGAATTTGCCTATTTGGTTAGGTGTACCCATACTATGTGTTGGGAATTTACCTATTGAGTTAGGTCTACCCCATGGGAATTTACCTATTAAGTTAGGTCTACCCATGTTAAGAAAACTTGATTAATTAGGGATAATTAATATAAAATTATGAGGGTGATTAATTAGGTGTAATTAATTGACTAAGACACGAGGTTGGACTCAGTTGTAGCGTAAAACTGCCCGGACCCAACCGGCTTAACCAGTTGCTACAAATGTTAGCCCAATGTGAGAGGTCTTAGGCACAAACTAAATACGTAATTAATGTAAAGACACGAGGTTAGACTCTGTTATGACATAAGGCTGCCCGGACCCAACCGGCTTAACCAGCGGTCATAAAAGACAGTCTAATGTGAGAGGTCTTTACAAAGGTTACGTTCTTAATTAATTAATTAAGAAACACTTAACCACATTAGCATGTAGAGGGACATGAGGGGTTAAGTGGGTGCCTCGGGTGGCATGAGAAAATCTAGTGGTTGCCTTGGGTGGCAATAGAAAATACGATTAGAATACTTAACCAAAATAGAACATGTAATTAAAACATGATTAAAGGGTTAAGTGGGATATACTAGAAAAAGGGACAAGCTTAGGTGGGTAGCTTGTGGAGGCCCATTTCAACCAGTAACCCATACGTATCTTTGTGGGCTCGACCCATGTCGAGGACGGGACACGCATACTGGGCTTGACTGTAAGAGGCAAACGGGTTAGCGGTGGCAACGCAAGTCCAACGGGCTTCATATGCGTGAGTGGGCCCGGGCTGGTAGGTAAGCCGTTGTTGCATCGAGTAGATATAAGCCGTGCACCTTTAGTTTCATCAGGTTGCCACATTGGGGAATGATACATCCCACGGTGGGGCCAGCACGGGTATCTACGTTAGGGAGCCGATCGAATGGGAAGTAGTGTGTACACCTAGTGGATTGTAGGGCCCCGTGGCGCCTACTTGGTCACCTAGGGGTACGCAGGTACTAATTAGTAAATTTTATAAGTCCTTGGGTGGGATCAACCTTTAAGTTAGGAACGACTGGTGTGGTGCAGTTTAGTAATTTACCTTAGGGAGGGTAGATGCGTCTTTATCCTTTATCTTCGTTTAGTTGACTGCTTAGGGTAGCCATTCATCCCTATATGTTACCGTATATCAGTTTATGTCTTCTCTGGTTACTTTAACGATTGTATTGTTAAAGTTATAGGACTCGCTCAGACTTATGTCTGACCCTGTTGTTTTTATCTTTTTCCCAACCCTCAGGTCCTACGGTGGATCCTAGCAGTAGTGGAGCTTGATCGGATTGCTGTTCCAGTCTTTAGGAGCTTGGATAGATGTAAAGCTCCAGTTATCTTTTCTTTTGTTTGGCTATTGTATGAGAGTGGGATTATGTACTTCTTTATTTTGATGGATATTGTACTTGACCTTTATTGTGGTTTTATGATGTAACCAGACATGTTTTACTTCCGCTGTTATGAGATGATGTTTTAAAATTTCAAGTACTATTTATATCTGTCTTGTTGTAATTTTTCTGTTCTATATTCACTAAAATACTCCACCGATGCTATGGCATTCCCTTAGTGAGTGATCATAGCGGGAGTGGGGTGTTACAAATATTTTAAATAATAGAGATGGGAAGTGAGTTGAATCGACAATTGAAAACAAATATAATTAATTATAATTATAAACAAGGCTTGAAATGGCGCGGCAGTTTCAAAAATTGAATTCAAACTTTGTCAGACTGTACCGGGTGCAAAACAAAACGGATTTTAGTGAAACCAAAATTATTTAAATCAGTTAGTGAATACCTTTCTAACGAATCTGAAAAATCGAATTTTCATAACGGAAAGCAAAAGTTATGGCTGAATGAATTTTCAGAAAGGTCGTTATGGAATTTATATAGCCCGTGAAATTGGCTATTTTGCATACGACCTCGGAATTCGATGAAACCACTTTTGTTGGATCCGGGATGTGAAGTTATTGCTAGGTTTCAAATTTCATAATTTTTGAAGCTAGTATGTGAGTGTGGCAAAAGAAAATGTGTTTTGGTCAATTACAGTTAAATTGGATCGACCAGAAATGGGCCTTTCTGCAAACAGTCTCAGAATTCGACGAAACTAGTTTTGTTGGGACCGTATCGTCAAAACATAGCCAGATTTATTTTTCTGGAATTTTTCGAATCAGTTTGTGGCCCTGGCAAATTGAAATGCACGTTCAAATTAAATATTGAATGTTTTATTTTTAATTTGAATGGAAACTGACTGAAACAGTCGAATGGGCCTTCAAAACATATCCCATTGTGTTCGGAATGGGGGTAAAACGCTACGGACGACAGTCGTTGGGTTTCAATTGGTGGTCGTGTCAGAAAACCCCTTTAAAGACCCACCGACCAATCAGAATTTAGGGAGAAAAAAAATCCTCAGACCCCCCCGATCGACGGCGATAAAGGCTCCCCCCTTCTCTCCTCCGCCGCCGCCGCTACAGGCCACCAGAGCCGCCGCCACCACATCCACTCGAACCGCCTCCCTCTCCTCTTCAAATCCGACACAAGCTCCGCCTCCATCGACGCCCTCATCGCCAGAAACGGCCTTCCAAAGATCCGACCTTCCCGACGCCGCCGACGACAGATCCGACCACCGTACCCCCTCAAACCACCATCGATCGACATCCCTCACCTCCCTCTACGACGCTGCAGCCACCGATCATCCCAGTTCTTCCCGGATTTCGCGAATTTCTCCGACCTAGTTTTGAACAACATATAAAGGTAATTCCTTTATATTGTTTAAACACTTTTTAGTGTTGCAAACCTTGTAAAAATCATATCTTTTTCGTTTCTAGACGAAATTCAGTGAAACAAGAGACAGTGGACTCATGTGGACGTCTTCTACATTTTAGAAGAGACCGCATATTTTTCTGAGCCTTCTGCTATTTTTGGTGGAGTGGAACCCAATGTGAGATTTCTAATTTATAAACGATATGGAAAACGACGATGTATAAATTATATAGTCGATGTATGAGTTATATAAGCGTTGTACACCTCTTGTATAAGCGTTGTATAAGTTGTACGTTCATGTATAAGTTATATATGTGTTGTAAAAATTATATATGTGTGTTGAAATAGAAGTGAATTGCTATATATATATATATATATATATATATATATATATATATATATATATATATACGCCCCTCGTCCACAAACCATGGACGATATTTATTGATTGTGATTGGTGTGAAAATTGATTGATAGCGAATGGTTGTTTGGGATTGTTTGTGGTTGATATTGATTGATTGTGGTTGAAAAATACCCGTTTGTGGTTGAGAAATATTTGGTTGAAACCACATAGGATTAGTTTGTGGAAATGAAATAAATATATACATGCCGCCTGCGTGCGAACTAGATGCATGATCCCCATTGTCAAAAACCGCGAGGTTTTAAGGTAGAGCGAGGAGCCGTACTAGGGACGGTCCCGGTTTTAACTACCCTGCCGTTATGCTGCCGAAATTTTGAATGATATTCATGTGTTTGAATTATTTTCATTTGCTGAAACCATATTTATTAATTGAATAGAAAACCTTCATGTGTTGAATCGATATTCATTCGTTGATTAGAAATTCATGTGTTGAATGGTATTCGTATTTTGAAATAAATTGTTTCATAATAAAAATCACCTTTTATCAACTATATGGACTATGTAAAATAATCTCGTTTTAAAATAAATTGTTTCATAATAAAAATCACCTTTTATCAACTATATGGACTATGTAAATAATCTCGTTTTAAAATAAATTGTTTCATAATAAAAATCACCTTTTATCAACTATATAAACTATATAAAATAGCAGTGTTTTGAAATGAATCGTTTTACAATAAAAATCACATTTTTATTATATACATGAATTGTTGAAATGTGAAGTGTTAAAAATAGCCACTTGTTCAAATAAATATATATGAGTTGAAATATTCATTAATTAGCTAATGATATGATTTTTGCCTATGCATGCAACATTAGAATGAATGGTGTTTTTTAAACCAAATGGAATCAAATCTGAAGTTGAATGGAAAAGGATAAGTGATAAGAATTGTATATCTGTAAATGCATATTTATCTGAACAGGTTATAGCAAAGGGGCTAGAGAAGAGGAATAAAATTTTGTGCACGACAAATAGGTACACATTTACTGTTTTGTTTGGGTGATGATTTTATGTGCCTGTTGGCTAGCTGCTTGGCTTTTTCTTTTTGACATGAGACGCCCGTGTGGCTATTTGGGAATTTTCCCAGCCCCTCCCGTACAAAGGAGGTTATGGCGAAATTTTCCAAAATTTAAAGGTGTTAGTGAAATATTTGAAGTGAAAACGATATTGAAATTGTTGAATGAACTATATTTATATAAATATATAAATATAAATAAAATTAAAACGAAACGTGGCCGTGCAGTTCGTGTTTTGAAACCGTGATTTCAAACGATTATACCGGGAGATCCGACCATCGGATTTTCCTGAAATCGCAACCGTTGGGTCCGCTTTGGAAAAATCTTTCCAACGACACCAACTTTGTAAAAATCCAACGGTTGGATTGTCTGGAATGTTTAATTCAAATCTGAAGAAAAACAGCGCCAGAAACGATTATATATATATATATATATATATATATATATATATATATATAATTAATCGAATAACGATGCTGCAGTTCGTATTTTGAAATTAAAACTTCAAACGATTGTACCGGGAGATCCGACCGTCGGATTTTCCCGAATCTGGAACCGTTGGATTCGTTTTGAAAAGACCTTTCTAATGATGTAAATTTTGTAAAGATCCAACGGTAGATTTTCAGATATGTGTAAATCAAATCTGAAGAAAAACAGTGCCACGGCCGCGTTATGGCCCGAAGCTTCGTTTTGAATAAATTGGCTATTTTAAAATAAATAAAAATAGCGATAAATCATTATATAATATCATAAACGATATGGAATGGAAATAAACTGAATTTGCTCGATTTATGTGGCTTTTGATGGTTGAATGTGTTTGGTGTGAAAAATACATTAAAGAACAAGTTGGTGTTGTCGATTGATTTAACCATTGAAATAAATTGATTTGAAATTCTAAAAATACGTGAATTATTTGAAAAGGCCGAGTTAATTCTCATTTCAAATAATTGACCGACGATTGAAAGTCGAAGATGAAGACGATGGTCGAAGACCGGAGATCTTCACCTCGTTTGGATGGTAACCGAGGTCCTGATTGGGAGGCATCCCGAAATATGGATAATGAGTGGTGATCGTCTCGACGTACGTGGTGATCGATGGGTTTGCGAGGTATTTAGTGCCTCCAGTTTCGTTCAAGCCCAGAATGAACTTGTAAATGGACTGTGTGTCTGACATTGGAGTTTATTCTGTGTTGATTGATCTCTATTAAATGTACATCTGTTTGGCGGCGGAGAATTTATTCTTTTGCTTAACGCCCTTCTCTGAAACACACGAGCTCAGAGGTTGTATATCGATGGACATCAGTCGCATGGCATGAATTGCCTGTGTGGCATGCTAAGATGTAGTGATCAGGGCTTCTGTTGAAAAGCAAAGTCTTGTGGTGATGATCAAAGCACCGCCTGTGTGGCGTAGCTTTGTGTATAACGTGGAATCGCGAGCCTCACACCCCGGTATGAACCAGAAACGGGAGAAAGGACCTCACGGCGGGCCTGCGTTTCCTCCTAGCTAGGGTGGTGTCAGCGACCTACCAGCCCTGACATTTGTATACTTTTCACATGTGCGGTTATTGCTGTTGCGAGGCGCCTCGGTTAGATCGGACGATCCGGGTCCGATGGAGTCACTTATTGGCTCGCTTACGCCCCAAAAGGCGGCGAAACGTAGTGCTCGGGCATTTTATTCCACTCCGTGTGGACCGGCCCTGTCACTCCAAGGGTCGATGCGTTCTGATCTTGAGACTCAGGCTAGGCAGTCTCGAATTCGGTAAGGGCTATCTTTTGCCTTGGTTCAGGACGGAAATCCAATTTCCAAATACGACATCGTGCGGTTTTGATTGTATACCTATATATGGCGACATAGTGGTATGGGGCATTAATGCCGTCTATGATTGATAGTTATGATTTGAAATTGTTTTCAAAACATATAAACACTAGCAATAATATCAAATGCCTTTGTTTTATTCGTATCAAGCATATTTTGGCCGTTATAAGGTAAAAACTCTATCCTCCGGTTTGCATTGCATTGTGTGATGGGAACTGAGTCTTATAATGGCTTCATTTTTATAAAATACATTGCGTTGTTTAAAAGAAAGATTTGTTTTAAAGCACTGGCAATCCAATGGAGTAAACCCGTTCCACGAAAGTGGCGTGGTCCTGAGATTGGCCATACTATATATGTGTTGAGTAGATTTCTCATACCAGTCCCATGACTGACTCGTAGTTTGTTTCACTTTCAAACTCGGGTGCCCCTTTTTCTACACGGGCATCCTTGTATTCAGGTTTAGCAGGCTTTATCTGGATAGCTGGAGCTGAAGATGGATTCTATCATTTATCTCTTTTTATGCTGTTCAGCTCCTATTGTACATATTTTGTTTATTTCCGCTGTAGACATTTATGTATAGCTGAACTGTATTTGTACTAAGTAAGATCCTGTATACTATGTAACTCTGATGATTACTTTTATCCAGTATATTCTATTGTTCATTATCTGGTGTATTTATTTAATTCTGTTCTGCTATTATCTGTTCCTGTGTTATATTCCAAAGATAACCCTTGCCTCCGTCAGTACGGGGTTTGGGGTCGTCTCAACAAAACTTCATATGGGAAGGAAATAAATATTCTACGATCCTTCGGTGCGTAGAATGCGCGTTATTACACTTCCTTACTCATTTAGACGAGCCATATCTTTATTCTTTTTCTCTTTCTTTGTGTCATCCCGTCTCCTACTTTTCCACGCTAGTTTACGCATTAGACTTCGTCCCACCATTACTTCATGATCTAAACCCTATTTTGTCTCTCCAATCATTTCTTATCCCATAGCGCCTACTTGCACTATCTGATCTGTCTCGTTCCATTTAGGTCTTACCCCTTAGAGAGACCATTTTGTTGGATCAGATAAGCAGAAGGTTTCAATGTTTTTAGGGCTAAAAGAATTGGTTGTGGTAGTGGGATTTTCACCAGTCCTTTGCTTCTAGATTTTTGAAGTGGATTGTTTCCTGTGTTGCATTGCCCATGCCAAATCTTGTTGGAATTGATTTTGACGAAGGCATTTGTTGTTTTAAAGATGAAGATTGAGCTATCTTTGGATGGTATTTCTTAGGAGAAGCTCGATAACATTTTAGTGGAATCTGTGTTTTATGTGGAATTGAATGATCTTTAGTTTGACCGGCTTTGGAGATTTTGCAGCAAATCAATTTTCCCTATATGTCGGCTTTTGAGTTGGATAATCTACGTCCAAACTATTGATGTAGATGGGTGACTCATTTAGCACATTATTTCTAAATGGGAAGTTATGATTAAATTTTCTCTATGATGCGGAAATAAATCTTTGCTTTGATCGGTGGCATAACCATCATTCGGTATCGCATGATTTTGGATTCAACTAGTTGTTCTTTTGTGTTGTTTCATGAAGTTACTTTCTGTATTTTCATATATCCACTTTGTCCTTAGTTAATGTTAGGTGAATCTCCATGGAAGGTAGTTTTGTGGTATGTTTCTTTGACATTTCTAATTCTCCATTGAAAGGTGGTGATGTGGAAACATCAAACACCAACAGTGTCTACAACACGAGATTGAGCATTTAGCTACCATGATATGACTAACCAAAGGTTGTGAGCAAGACGTGTCTTGTTTATTGGCAATGTTTTGGAGTTTTGGTAATGTTAACTTATTAATTTCTCTTTCTAGTATTTGTTTCTTGGCCTCATGATCGTTGTTGTTTCCGACTTAACATTAGTTCAGGTTTCAAATTTTAAATTTCAAATCAACTTAACTTAATTAGTTTAAATTTTTAATTTAACATAATGTTCAAATTAGTTTAAATTTAATTTCCAAATCAATTTTTAATGGTTTCGTATACATTTTAAAATGTTGGAAACTTGAAGTGTGATAATAAGGATGATGTCAAAATAAATGAACCACCTTAAACAAACATCAAACATAACAATAATCTTCAAATCATTAAACATATCAGTAATCATATAAATCATAACAATCAATTCGTGCGATAATCAATGACAATATAAAAAAGTTCTATTTTTTCTTGAGATGTCAATATTTGCTAATTGATGTGAATGAAATCTCATCTTTCGTGGCTTAGATGAAGACACAAGACAAACCAAGCAAAGCTATGATGAATAAAGCAACAACTACAAACACTTTAGATATATTTTTTTAAGAAGAGAAGATGACAATAGGATTCATTTTAATCAGAGGGTTACCCTATATTTTCATAGAATTTACCAAAAAAACATAAATATTAAAAATTAGTCATTTTGAAATCGAGTTTTGCATATGTTATCAACAGAATTTGAAAAGGTGGTCAAAAGAAAAGTTGTTTAAAATTATTTTTTCTACGATTTAAAAAAGAACTATTTTTTTGTTATTTTTGAGGGAGATATGGATGAAACACTCATAGACCTGAAAATTAGTCTAAAAGATTTGTATTTTTAACATGGTAAAACTCTGATTATGGAAAGTTGTTAGAATGAAAAAGGTAGCCAACTCAATTACACTGAATCCAAAAAAAAAAAAGTTAATTTGGAGCTTTCTAAAGGGAGTGATTGTTGTGGCCATAGAATTTGGAGGCAAAATCTATAAAGAAACAAAAAATAGAAGCATGAATTTTAGGTATTAAGGTTAGGTATGTGGGCTAAAGGATTGTAATAACCCGGAAAATCTGAGCCACTTTAAAATTTTTATTTTGGCGATTTTAGCGAATTTTGAACATTTAAAATGAATTATTTTAAATAAAATCGGCGAGAAATTCATTTTGAATTTATATAGAACGTATATATTATACGCGTCGTCATTAGAATATAAATATTTATATATAATTATAAATAGAATTGAAAATGGCGCGGTAGTTCGATAATTCGATTTCAAACTTCAATTGAACATACCGGGTGCAAAACAATCTGGATTTTAGTGAAACCAAAAACATTAGGATCTAATTGATGATATCTTTCCAACGAATCCGAAAAATCAAGATTTCATAGCGGGAATCAAAAGATATGTCCAGTTGAAAATTCTGAATAGTCGCTATGAAATTCAGGCCCTTAAAAATGGGAATTTTGCAAACGACCTCGGATTTCGACGAAACCAGTTTTGTTGGGTCCGTGATGTCAAATTATTGCTAGATTCCAAATTTCATAATTTTCTGAATCAATATGTGAGTGTGGCAAAGGAAAACGCGTTTGACCAGTTTCGGTTGATTTTAATCGACTGGAAATTGGCCATTTTTCCAACGGTCTCAGAATTCGACGAAACTAGTTTTGTTAAGACCGTATCATCAATACGAAGCTAGAAAATATTTTTATGGGATTTATAGAGTTAGTATGCAACCCCAGTAAAATGAAATGTACGTTTAAAATTCAATATAGTGATTTAAATGTAAATTTAACGGAAACTGATTGTAACAGCCGAATCAGCCTACGATACATATCCCATTGTGTTCGGAATGGGGGTAAAACGCTAGGGACGACAGGCGGTGGGCTTCGTTTCGAGGTCGATAGAAAAAGTTACTTTATGTGAATGAAATATTGAAGTTAAATAATATATAAAAAAAAAGAAGAAAAGGTCAACCCTCTCCCCCTATTTCTCTCTGCCCCCCCCCCCCCACGTTCACTCTTCAAAATCGATTTTAACAGAAATATAAAAAAAAACCGATCGAAGCCCCTAGGCGGAGCACCGCCGTCGCGCCCCAGTGGAGCCTCGCCGCCGCCCTGACCTCGCGAGCCCTCCCCTCTCGCGTCTCCTCCTCTCCACTCTCCTCTCCCGCCAGCGAACCCTCCCCAAATCCCCCAAAACCCACTTCGACCACCCGACGCCCCCTTTCCCTGCACCACCACCATCGCCTCCCTCCTCCACCGATCAACTGCGCCACCCACGAGCCCTCCTCCACGCGCCACGCTCAGCTCCTCCGCCCCACCTCAGATGAGCCGCGCCCTCTGGCCACCCACCGACCCTCAGCCCCCCCCCCTCGCTGTAAGTTTAATTTTAGTTTTTTTATTTTTATTTTCTTTATTGTTTTATTATTTAATTTACATTCCTATGATAAAACTACAAATTCAAGTAGTAGGAAAAATATGATTTTTACTTGAAAGTTTTGATTTTCTTTTCAGTTTTATTCTTTATTTGATTTTTTAAATTAGAAAAGATTTGATTTTTTAAAATTGAAAAGATTATATTTTTATTTATAAAAATATGATTTTTATATAAGGAAGAGGTAGAAAAGATTTTTATTCAATTAAAAATATGATTTTTATATTTTTAAAGTATTAAAAATATGATTTTTATATTTTTTAAAGTATTAAAAATATAATCTTTACTATATAGAAGATGTAAAAATATGATTTTTGTTTATGTAGAGAATTAAAAATATAATTTTTACATGATAGGAATATTAAAAATATCATCTTTATATATGTAGCAAAATAAAAATGTGATTTTTATAGTGATGAAATTGAAAAGGTAAAATCTTTATAGTTGAAAAGGCGAGATCTTTATGTATTTAATAGCGAAGTGAAAATTCGATTTTTAAATGTATGAAGCGATTATAAAAATATGATTTTTAAATTGAAAGTGAATAAATAAAAATGTGAATTTTATTTTAAAGACATCAAAATATAAAAATGTGTGATTTTTATATATGTAGTGGCTACGGGCAACGAAGATGACAAAAATGCGATAACGATGAAGATTTCTATCAAAGAAGAATCAAGATGATTGGATAGCTATTGGTGAGAATTTCTCACCTTTCAATTTCTTTTTCTAGCTATATATATATATATATATACTAGGATGCAGACGGTGTTTAGTAGCACCCGACACAATCGTCCACAGACCATGGACTTGTTTGTTTGATTGCAAAAATTAGTTAGATTATTTGATTGAATTGAATTGTTTGGTGAAATTGAATGGATTGATTGATGTGTGAATGGCGTGGGCCTTCACTAGACCGGGGATAAAGCTAGGCCTTGTCCCGTTTCTAGTATCGTGCCGTTATGCAGCCGAAATTTCCTAAAATAGGTTAGAAAAATAAAAATATCATTTTATTTAAAGAATGAACTGAATAGAAATTCATGTGTTAAAATAAAATGTTTTATCGTTAAAAATATAATTTTTAACGTGAAAGTGAATAAATAAATATTTATAAACCAATCGGCCGATTTGTTTATATACACTGGTTTGACTGATATTGATTGGGTCGATAAATTTTACACATCGCCCAACTGCACAAATGAAATCTGTGTTTGATTGTTTGAAACCCCACACGGGTATTGGGATGAAATTTGAAGTTCACTCATCCTGATTGATTAAATATGTCAATCGATTGATTGACAGACTGTTATAAGCATTAGATATCTATATTTGATGCTTATACAGTGTAGTGCACTTTGGTTGATGGTTGATTATTTTCCAATGCTATTATATACGTGTGATGTATGGAAATTCATATAATTAACATTATATGGTGATTGATTGGGCCTCATTCCAATTTAGAAAATAAAGAATATTATAAAATAAAGGTTCATGTGTTGACTGTACTCATCCGTTGAGATTAGTCATGTGTTGAACGAAATATTTTAACAATAAAATTTATATCTTTATCACTATAATATAAAGGTTCATGTGTTGACTGTACTCATTCGTTGAGATTAGTCATGTGTTGAACGAAATATTTTAATAATAAAATTACATCTTTATCAATATAATATAAAGGTTCATGTGTTGACTGTACTCATTCGTTGAGATTAGTCATGTGTTGAACGAAATATTTTAATAATAAAATTTACTTCTTTATCAATATAAAATAAAGGTTCATGTGTTGACTGTACTCATCCGTTGAGATTAGTCATGTGTTGAACGAAATATTTTGATAATAACAAATATTTTGATAATAGGAAATATTTGAAATAGAATATTTGAAAATAGAAATACATTAAGCCGTGTTGATTAGATTGACGCCATTTTGACGTGAACGATATTTATATCGATTTTATTCATTTTAAAATGCATATTGAAAAGTGATTTCGAAAACACATATTTTGAAATGAAATTGAAACTTGAATTGAATTCGAATTGAATATAAAACGATTTCGAAATGAATTGAATATGAAACGATTTCGAAATGAATTGAATATAAAACCAATTCGAATTGAATTGAAAACGAATTCGAATTGAAAACGAATTGAAGTGAAATCAAATTGAATTGAAATTTGATTTGAATAGAAAACGAATTTGATTTCAATTGAATATATAACGAATTTGAATCAAATAGAAAACCAATTTGAATTGAATCAAATAGAAAACCAATTTGAATTGAATCGAATAGAAAACCACTTTGAATTGAATCGAATTGAAAACGAATTCAAATTGAATAGAAAGCAAATTGAAACGAATTCAAATTGAATTGAAATTTGAATTGAAGAGAAATGAATTTTAAAACGAATTTTTAAAGAAGAATTCAATTTTGCTTTGGATTGAAACAGAAGTTGAAATGGTTCTTGAAACGAATTCAAAACTATTTATATAATTCGTTTTAAATAAAAATCGCCGAAATATATTTTATATATATTATATATATAATATAATGGCCTGAATAGAACGCGCCGCGCCGCGGCAGTTCACGAATTTTGACCATTTATTTCAAACGGACATTACGGGAGATCCGACCGTCGGATTCTCCTAAAACCGGAACCGTTGGGTTCGTATCGAAAGGGGCTTTCTAACGAATATTTGAAATTTAAAATCTAATGGTTGGATTTGGAGATATGTCCAAATCAAATTTGAAAAAGGTCGCTATAAGTGCAGTTCGATGGCCATTGTTGGAAATCGACTGTACGGGCCTTGATAAAATTTTTAAAAATAGTAATAATTTGTGTAAAATCATAAGAAATGATTTGGGAAAAAATGGGGTGAAAAACTCCATATTTGAAAAGATAAAAATGGATTTTTATCGAAAAGAACTAGTTTTGAACTAAATTTAAAACCCAATTATTTTTAAATAAATAAATTAGATTTAAAAAGGGGTTTTAAATAATCGGAATTTCTAATATATTTGATTGGATTCGAAATGGGTTTATCGTGAACTGTGTTTTAAATAACACCTAGTTCTTTAACCCGATAACAAATAGAATGTGATTTGGGTTTGTCGTGAACTGTGTTTTAAATAACACCTAGTTCTTTAACCCAGTAAAAGGAGTTTTAACGAATCTGCAGTTAGATTGAAATGTGTATTGATAATCTAAATTATCAAATTTGGAAAATAAGCGAGAATGGAGTATCACCAGTTTTGCTCCAAAGCGATAGTTAAATCTTTAATTAGATTTGAACGTGGAATGGTAATTAATTTTACCGATAACACCATAGTATTAGATATGGAGTATTACCAGTTTTGCTTCATGGGATGAATAGGTTGGGATTGGGAAATAAAATAAATAATTACTTCGGTGTGGTTCGCTAATCTCGACTAGTTTGGAAAACCATAATTTGGTTTGAAACGATATCAAAAGGATGATTAAAAGATAAATTTTAAAGAATTTATCTTGGATAAAATTAATGGGAACCTTTCCCTAAAAATGTGATCTTATGAATAAAAGAATATTCTGAATTGGAATGAGGCGTATGTTGAGTTTGTGTAACATTTGTTTTTAATATACGCGGGTTGTTCGGAAAGGCCGGGTTTATACCCATTCTGAATAACCGATTCGACGATATGTCGAAGATGAAGACGGTGGTCGAAGACCGGAAGTCTTCACATCGTTTGGATAATTACTGACGATCCTGATTGGGCTGTACACCCAAGAGGATGGAAATAGTTGGTGGTCGTCCAGACGTACCTGGAGATGGATGGATATGCGAGGAAAGTGCCTCCGGTTTCGTTCAGACCCAGAACGAACTTGTAAATGGATTGTGTGTCTGACATTGGATTTTATTCTGTGTTGATTGATTTCTGTTAAATATATATCTGTTTGGCGGCGGAGAATTTATTCTCTTGCTTAACGCCCTTCTCTGAGACATACGAGCTTAAAGGTTATATATCGATAGATATCAATCGCACGACATGAATTGCCTGTGTGGCATACTGAGCTGCATGGATCAAGGCTTCTATTAAAAAGCAAAGTCTTGTGGTTGATGATCAAAGCACGGCCTATGTGGCGTAGCTTTGTGTATAACGTGAATTCACGAGCCTCACACCTCGGTATGAGTTAAAAACGGGATACGGACCATTGGGAGAACACGACGTTTCTTTCTAGCTTTGGTGGTGTCAGTGACTTACCAGCCCTGACATTTATATACTTTTCACCTTTGTGGTTGTTGGAATGAGGCGCCTCGATTATAGGTCTGTAAGGACCGGGAAACGTGTGTTCAGGCATAAATAATCCTCTAACGTAAGTGAGGACCGGCCCAACCGATCCAAGGATTGCCCAGAGTGTGTAGTCCTGAGGCATTTGCTAGAGTGTCTCGAGCGCGGAGAGGGGCTTGCCCCTTGCCTCGACTCATGACGGAATCCAATTTCCAATACGTGTAATTCTTTTTTAATTGTTGAACTAGTATGGCGACATAGTGGGATGGGGCACTCATGCCGTCTATGATTTATATTTATGATTGAAATTGTTTTGACACTATACACTTATTATAGTATCAAATGATTTGTTTTAAACATATCAAGCATGTTTGGCTGTTATAAGGTAAAACCCTATCCTCCGGCTTGCGTTGCATTGTGTGATGGGACCTGGGTCTTATAACAGCTTTATTTTTCGAAAAAGCATTGCGTTGTTTATTCTATGCACTGGTATTCTTGGGAGGAAACCCGTTCCGTGTTATACGGCGTGGTCCCTCGAATTACTCTCTTTTAAAGTAAAGTTTTAAATAACTGTTTTAGTTCTCACACCAGTCACATGACTGACCTGGAGTTTATTGTTTTAACCTAAACTCTGGGTGCCCCTATTTTCCGCACGGGCAGCTAGTAGTTTTGGTTTTGCAGATTTATATTCACAGGATCCTGGTTTACAGCTGGAATGATATCCGGAAAGCTCTGTATCCGTATATCACCTTCAGTTGTGCTTTGTATTATTTTTCCGCTGTTATGTAATTTATTGTAATCTCTGATATTTATCGAATGTAATTTATTCATTTATACTCTGTATATTCTTGTATCTGATGGAATTGTTGTAATAGCAATGAAATGTTCTTCCGTCTGCGTTTTGATTTGTCCTGTTCTCAAACGATCAGGGGTTTCGAACGGTCTAGATCGGTTTAACGACTGATTCAGATCGAGCGAAATTCCCGGCCGTCACATTTGGTATCAGGGCTTTGGTTTACAGAGCTCGAGAACAAGACACATTAGAACCATACGAAAGAATTCATCAGATATTGGGTTAGTAATACCCAATTAGAGTGACTCGTTAGAGATAGGATCAGTAGTATCCTAGAACGAGTGTGAAGAGTATATTTTCCAAATGAAAACAATTTTGTTTTGAAAATTTAAATCGTTTTAAACGTATTTGATTATTTATTTATTTTGAATATGGACAATCTGGTATATAAAGGTTTTGTATATACGCGTCATGAACGTATATTCGAAGTTTTAATATATTAGATAGATATGGAATCACACTCTAGTCGCCCGGACCTGATTCTGATGATTGACGCGTCATCATCAGTAATTATATTCGTGTTTCGAAGGTGTGATTTTCTATATATTTCCATCAGACTGGTGTGAGAACCAAAACTTATATAGTTAGAACACATTGTTGTGAATTGGCATCAAAAACATGTTTTTCTTTGTGTACATATCAAAATTATGAATTTGAAATGTTAATCCACTAATTGATTGATGTTTGTGTTGTTTGCCTATTTGTTTGATAATTTTGAACCATTATGCCTAATTGCATCAAATATTGAATTGTATTGAAAATTGGTCGCATTTGCTTGCATATGCATATACTTACATTGAACAGGTCATAGCAAGGAGGCTAGAGCCGAAGAATAAAATTTGTTTGCCCGACAAATAGGTACATGTTTATTACATAATTTACTGTTTTGTTTGGGTGATGATGATTTTATGAGCCTATTGGCTAGCCGCTTGGCTTTTTCTTTTTCTTTTTGAGATCAGAAGGCCTATAAGGCAATTTCGGGATTTTCCCGTGGCTCCCGGTGCAGGGGAGGTTATGGCGAAATTTTTCGAAAATTTAGGGTGTTAGCCAAATTTTTGAAAATTTGAAAATTCTCAGAAACTGAAAAGTTGGAGAATGGAAGCTAGATCGAACGTAGAGCTAGTTGATCAAACCATTTTCGACTTTGTTCCTTTTCGGGGACGAAAAGTTTTAAGTGGGGGAGATTGTAATAACCCGAAAAATCTGAGCCAGTTTAAAATTTTTATTTTGGCGATTTTAGCGAATTTTGAACATTTAAAATGAATTATTTTAAATAAAATCGGCGAGAAATTCATTTTGAATATATATAGAACGTATATATTATACGCATCATCGTTAGAATATAAATATTTATATATAATTATAAATAGAATTGAAAATGGCGCGGTAGTTCGATAATTCGATTTCAAACTTCAATTGAACATACCGGGTGCAAAACAATCCGGATTTTAGTGAAACCAAAAACATTAGGATCTAATTGATGATATCTTTCCAACGAATCCGAAAAATCAAGATTTCATAGCGGGAATCAAAAGATATTTCCAGTTGAAAATTCTGAATAGTCGCTATGAAATTCAGGCCCTTAAAAATGGGAATTTTGCAAACGACCTCGGATTTCGACGAAACCAGTTTTGTTGGGTCCGTGATGTCAAATTATTGCTAGATTCCAAATTTCATAATTTTCTGAATCAATATGTGAGCGTGGCAAAGGAAAACGCGTTTGACCAGTTTCAGTTGATTTTAATCGACTGGAAATTGGCCATTTTTCCAACGGTCTCAGAATTCGACGAAACTAGTTTTGTTAAGACCGTATCATCAATACGAAGCTAGAAAATATTTTTATGGGATTTATAGAGTTATTATGCAACCCTAGTAAAATGAAATGTACGTTTAAAATTCAATATAGTGATTTAAATGTAAATTTAACGGAAACTGATTGTAACAGCCGAATCAGCCTACGATACATATCCCATTGTGTTCGGAATGGGGGTAAAACGCTAGGGACGACAGGCGGTGGGCTTCGTTTTGAGGTCGATAGAAAAAGTTACTTTATGTGAATAAAATATTGAAGTTAAATAATATATATAAAAAAAAGAGAAAAGGTCAACCCTCTCCCCCTATTTCTCTCTGCCCCCCCCCCTCCCGTTCACTCTTCAAAATCGATTTTAACAGAAATAAAAAAAAATCCGATTGAAGCCCCTAGGCGGAGCACCGCCGTCGCGCCCCAGTGGAGCCTCGCCGCCGCCCTGACCTCGCGAGCCCACCCCTCTCGCATCTCCTCCTCCCCACTCTCCTCTCCCGCCAGCAAACCCTCCCCAAATCCCCCAAAACCCACTTCGACCACCCGACGCCCCCTTTCCCCGCACCACCACCATCGCCTCCCTCATCCACCGATCAACTGCGCCACCCACGAGCCCTCCTCCACGCGCCACGCTCAGCTCCTCCGCCCCACCTCAGATGAGCCGCGCCCTCTGTGTGACGAGAAGGAATTTCGCTCGGTCCGAACCAGTCGCTAAACTGATCCAGGCCGTTCGAAACGCCCTATCGTTGAGAACAGGACAAAACAGAACGTATACAGAAGAACATTTCATTGTATATTACAACAATGCATCAGATTACAAGAATATACAGAGTATAAAAGAATATTACACAGAATTATCAGAGATTAAATTACATTTAAATACATCGCAGCGGAAAATAAAACAATACACAACTAGAAGGGATATACGGATACAAAGCTTTCCGGATATCATTCCAGCTGTAAACCAGGATCCTGTGAATATAAATCTGCAAAACCAAAACTACTAGCTGCCCGTGTCGAAAATAGGGGCACCCAGAGTTTAGGTTAAAACAATAAACTCCAGGTCAGTCATGGGACTGGTGTGAGAACTAAAACAGTTATAAATCTTTATTTTAAAGTTAGGTAAATCAAGGGACCACGCCGTATAACACGGAACGGGTTTCCTCCCAAGAATACCAGTGCATAAAACAAACAGCGCAATGCTAAATAAAGAAAAATGAAGCTGTTATAAGACCCAGGTCCTATCACACTATGCAACGCAAGCCGGGGGATAGGGTTTTCCCTTATAACAGCCAAAGAATGCTTGATACGCTTAAAACAAATCATTTGATACTATTATAAGTGCATAGTGTATAAAACAACTTCAAATCATAAGTATCAATCATAGGCGGCATAAGCGCCCCATCCCACTATGTCGCCATAAATAGGATTACAATTAAAACCGCACATGTCACGTATTTGTAAATTGGATTTCCTCCTATGAACCGAGGCAAAAGATAGTCCTCAACCGATTCGAGACGCTCTAGCCCGCCCCTCAGGAACAGCCGCAACTGCCCCTTGGATCCTCAGGGCCGGTCCACACGGAGTGGATTATTATGCCTGAACACTACGTCTCCCCACCCTATGGGGTGTAAGTCTGGTCCGTCAGCCGACCAGAATGCATTCGGCCGAAACCGATATAACCGAGGCGCCTCGCAACAGCAACAACCACATAAGTCAAACTGGTCAGGGCGTGTAAAACCACTGACGCCACTTCTAGCTAGAAAGAAACGCATGCCCTCCCTGACGTCCGTCTCCCGTTTTTGGTTCATACCTGGTGTGAAACACGCGAGGTAAACGTTACACAAAGCTACGCCACAAAGGCCGTGCTTTGATCATCACCACAAGACTTTGCTTTTCAACAGAAGCCTTGATCATTTGCATCTTAGCATGCCACACAGGCAAACCATCCTATGCAACCGATATCAGTCACACAGAATGAAATCCGATGTCAGACACACAGTCCATTTACAAGTCCGTTCTGGGTCTGAACGAAACCGAAGGCACCTAGTACCCCGCATATCCATCGATCTCCAAGTACGTCTGGACGATCACTAACTGTTTCCATCTTCTTGGGTGTACAGCCCAATCAAGATCATCAGTTATCACCCAAACGACGTGAAGACTTCCGGTCTTCGACCATCGTCTTCATCTTCGACTTATCGTCGCATCAGTTATTCAGAATGGGATAAACCCGGTCTTTCCGAATAACTCGCGTATATTTTAAATAAGTGTTACACAAACACAACATACGCCTCATTCCAATTCATTAGTCACTAACCGTAAATTAATCAAGAGAATAATTTCCCAAATATTAACCCCGAAGGCCGAAACCAACATCAGATCAATATCCAGAAAACCATTCTGCTTGGCTAACCGACAGTTAGTTTCTAAATTTCACATTCATAGGGAAAGGTTCCCATTAATTTTTATCAAAGATAAATTCTTGAATTTATGCTTTAATCTGCTTTTGAATATCAATTCAAACTAGTCGGGATTAGCGAACCTTACCGAAGTAATCATTTGTTTTAATTTCCCAATCCCAACCTATTCATCCCATGAAGTAAAACTGGCTTTACTTCATATCTAACACCACGGTGTTATCGGTAAATTCAATTACCATTTCACGTTCAAATCTAATTAAAGATTTAACTATCGCCTGGAGCTAAACTGGTGATACTCCATTTCGATCATTTCAATCTAATTAAAGATTCATTAAAACTCCACTTAGTTTTAATCGTTAACTGGGTTAAAGAATCAGTGTCATTTAAAACACGGTTCACGATAAACCCAAAATCACATTCATTAATTATCGGGTTAAAGAATGAGTGTTATTTAAAACACTGTTCACGATAAACCCAAAAATCAATATCAATTCAATTCCAATTAAATATCATTTAATTGGTACACTTCATTAAATCTAAATAAAAAGATTTAATCTTTTCTCAACTGGGTTCAAGAACAGTGTTAGTGAAGACACCATTCACGACAAACCCAAATCACATTCGATATTCAATACAAGGCTCTGAATAGAAAATATATCGGCTTATATTCAATATCGAATTCTACGACTAACAAATGTCGTATTGGAAATAACGATACAAATATATATCTTTCAAATTTCCATAACAACACCTGTAATATCACGAATTCCAACATCGAAATATTCCGAAGACAATTTCGATTCAAATCCACTCCAATGCAATCATTGGAAATTTTGGTTATTTTCAAAACCATTTCAAATTCAATTTATTTATTTAAAAATAAATAGAATTATAATTCTAGTTCAAAACTAGTTCATTTCGATAAAACTCTATTTTTATCTTTTCAAATATGGAGTTTTTCATCCCAAACTTTCACAAATCATTTCTTATGATTTTACACAAATTATTACTATTTTTAATAATTTTATCAAGGCCCGTACAGTCGATTTCCATTAACGGCCATCGAACTGCACTTACAGCGACCTTTTTCGAATTTGATTTGGACGTATCTCCAAATCCAACCATTAGATTTCAAATTTCTAACATTCATTAGAAAGCTCTTTTCGATACGAACCCAACGGTTCCGGTTTTAGGAGAATCCGACGGTCGGATCTCCCGCAATGTCCGTTTGAAATAAATGGTCGAAATTCACGAACTGCCGCGGCGCGGCGCGTTCTATTCAGGCCATTATATTATATATATAATATATATAATATATACTTCGTCGATTTTTATTTAAAACGAATTATATAAATAGTTTTAAATTCGTTTCAAAAGCAATTTCAACTTCCTTTTCAATTCAAATCAAAATTGAATTCTTCTTTATAAATTCGTTTCAAAATTCATTTCTATTCAATTCAAATTTCAATTCAATTTGAATTCATTTCAATTCGTTTTCAATTCAATTCATTTCGAAATCGTTTTCAATTCAATTCATTTCGAAACCGTTTTCAATTCATTTCGAATTCGTTTTCAATTCAATTCATTTCGAAATCGTTTTCAATTCAATTTATTTCGAAATCGTTTTCAATTCAATTCATTTCGAAATCGTTTTCAATTCAATTCATTTCGAAATCGTTTTCAATTCAATTCATTTCGAAATCGTTTTCAATTCAATTCATTTCGAAATCGTTTTCAATTCAATTTATTTCGAAATCGTTTTCAATTCAATTCATTTCGAAATCGTTTTCAATTCAATTTATTTCGAAATCGTTTTCAATTCATTTTGAATTCGTTTTCAATTCATTTTGAATTCGTTTTCAATTCATTTTGAATTCGTTTTCAATTCATTTTGAATTCGTTTTCAATTCATTTTGAATTCGTTTTCAATTCAATTTATTTCGAAATCAATAAAATCGATATAAATATCGTTCACGTCAAAATGGCGTCAATCTAATCAACACGGCTTCATAAATTTCTATTTTCAAAATAGTTGTTATTATCAAAATATTTCGTTCAACACATGACCAATCTCAATGAATGAGTACTGTCAACACATGAACTTTTATTTTATATCGATAAAGATGTAAATTATAATATTAAAATATTTCGTTCAACACATGACCAATCTCAATGAATGAGTACTGTCAACACATGAACTTTTATTTTATAATATTCTTTATTTTTCAAATTGGAATGAGGCCCAATCAACTACCATATAAAGTTAATTATATGGATTTTCATACAACACATGTATATCATAGCATTGAAAAATAATCAACCATCAACCAAAGTGCACTACACTGTATAAGCATCAAATATAGATATTCAACGCTTATAACAGCCTATCAATCGATCGATCGACATATTTAATCAATCAGGATGAGTGAACTTCAAATTTCATCCCAACACCCGTGTGGGGTTTCAAACAATCAAACACCTATTTTATTTGTGCTGTTGGGCGATGTGTAAAATTTATCGTCCCAATCAATGTCATTCAAATAGGTGTACATAAACAAACCGTCCGGTTTATAAATGAATATTTTATTTTATTCACTTCACGTTAAAAATTATATTTTTAACGATAAAACATTTTATTCCAACCTATGAATTTCTATTAAGTTCATTCTTTAAATAAAATGATATTTTTATTTTTCTAACATATTTTAGAAAATTTCGGCGGCATAACGGCACGATACTAGAAACGGGACAAGGCCTAGCCTTATCCCCGGTCTAGTGAAGGCCCACGCCATTCACACATCAATCAAATCAATTCATTTCACCACACAATTCAATTTCAATCAAATAATCCAACTAATCTACGCAACCAAACAAACAAGTCCATGGTCTGTGGACGATTGTGTCGGGTGCTACTAAGCACCGTCTGCATCCTAGTATATATATATATAACTAGAAAAAATAAATTGAAAGGTGAGAAATTCTCACATATAGCTATCCTAGCTCCACGGCACTTCATTTGCAGAAGTCTTCGTCGTTTCGCCTTTTTGCCACCTTCGTTGTCCGCTTCCACTACCTATGTAAAAATCGAATTTTTTACTTCGCTATTCAATATATAAAAATCATATTTTTATTTCGAAGTTTAATATATAAAAATCATATTTTTATTATCGAAGTTCAATATATAAAAATCCTATTTTTTTTCTATCTTTCTCAAAATTAAAGCATTTCAAAATCAAAGTATTTTATATTTTCAAAAGTGATGCCTTTTTATTTTCAAAGGCGAAGTCTTTATATTTTCAAATCAAGATTGTTTGTATTTTTGAATCAATGACAATTTCAGTTTCTTTTTTTCTTTTTAACAACGAAAAAAAAAATCAGTTTTTAATCATTAAATAAAATTCTGGGTTTAACTTTAAATAAAAATTCTGGCTTTAACTTTAAATAAAAATTCTGGTTTTAACTTTAAATAAAAATTCTGGTTTTAACTTTAAATAAAAATCTGGTTTTAACTTTAAATAAAAATCTGGTTTTAACTTTAAATAAAAATCTGGTTTTAACTTTAAATAAAAATCTGGTTTTAACTTTAAATAAAAATCTGGTTTTAACTTTAAATAAAAATCTTAATAAAAATTCTGTAGATAAATTAAAATAACTAAATAAATAAATAAATAAAAACAAAACTTACAGTCAAAAAAAAAGAAAGGGGGGTCTCTGCTGCGGCGCCGGAGTTCGGACATCGCCTAGAGGGCGGTTGCAGTCGGGGGGGGGGGGGGGTCGGTTTCGATTTGCGGTGGCGTTGGGTTTTGTTGGGTTTTGTTGGGCGTGGCGATTTGGGGTTGGGGTCCAGGGGTCGCGAGGCTCGAGCGGGGTTCATCAGAGGATGGGCGCGAGGGGGAGGTGGACTCAGCGGAGGCGGCGGTCGGCTCTGGCAAAGGGTGGCGCCGACAGGAGGAGGGAGGCGCGATTTCCTTTGGGGTTTTTTTTTCTTTTTTTTTATTTATTCTGATTCGATCTGAAGAAGGGGGGGCCAACGTATAAAAGGGAAAAGGGTTTTCCCTTCCTTTTTTTTTTAATTAATTAATTTTCAAAAAGTTGGCTTTTACATACGACCTCCGAACGAGGTCCACCGCCTGTCGTCCATAGCGTTTCACCCCTATTCCGAACCCAATGGGTCATGTATCGTAAGCTGGTTTGATCGTTTCGGTCAGTTTCCTTTTAATTTACACTTAAAACATTATATTGAATTTTAAACGCACATTTCAAATTACCGGGGTCACATACTAACTAGAAAAATTCCAGAAAAATATTTTCTAGCTTCGTATTGACGATACGGTCCTAACAAAACTAGTTTCGTCGAATTCTGAGACCGTTTGAAAAATGACCAATTTCCAGTCGATTAAAATCAACTGAAACTGGTCAAACGCGTTTTCCTTCGCCACGCTCACATATTGATTCGAAAAATTATGAAATTTGGAATCTAGCAATAACTTAACATCACGGACCCAACAAAACTGGTTTCGTCGAAATCCTAGGTCGTTTGCAAAATTGCTATTTTTAAGGGCCTTATATATATAAAAATATATATAAATTCCACAGCGACTATTTCAAATTTTAAACTGGACATATCTTATCATTTCTAAGATGAAATCTCAGTTTGTTAACTTCGTTACAAAGATATAGTTATACAGATTCAAATATTTCTTGTTTCGTTCAATTCTGACTTATATTGAATTCTGTATATTCATTTGAAATTAGAAATCGAATTTTCGAACTACCGCGCCATTTTCTATTCTATTTATAATTATATATAAATATTTATATTCTAGCGACGACGCGTATAATATATATACGTTGAATTCTATTCAAAATAAATTTCTCGTCGATATTATTTAAAATACTTCATTTTAAATAATCAAAATTCGCTAAAATTGCCAAAATAAAAATTTTAAACTGGCCTAGATTTTCCGGGTTGTTACAATCTCCCCCACTTAAAACTTTTCGTCCTCGAAAAGGAACAAAGTCGAAAGTGGTTTGATTAATCAACTCTATATTCGATCTGGCTTCCATTCTCCAACTCTTTAGTTTCTGAGAATTTTCAAAATTTCAAAAATTTGGCTAACACCCTAAATTTTTGAAAAATTTCGCCATAACCTCCCCTGCACCGGGAGCATCGGGGAATTTCAAATAGCTTCCCCGGTCCTTCAGATCTCAAAAAGAAAAAGAAAAAGCCAAGCGGCTAGCCAATAGGCTCACAAAATCATCATCACCCAAACGAAACAGGAAATTATGTAGTAAACATGTACCTATTTGTCGGGCAAACAAATTTTATTCTCTGCTCTAGCCTCCTTGCTATGACATGTTCAATGATATACATGTATATGCAAGCAGATGCGACCAATTTTCAATACAGTTCAATATTTGGTTCAATTAGGCTAAATGGTTCAAAATTATCAAACAAATGAACAAACAACACAAACATCAATCAATTAGTGAATTAGAGTTTCAAATTGATAACTTTGATACATAGTCAAAAATCAGATTTTTGATGCCAAATCACAACAATAGGCCCTATCTAATTTTGGTTCTCACACCAGTCTAATGGAAATATATAGAAATCACACCTTCGTCACTCGAAAATAAATGCTGATGATGTTTCGAACCACCATCAGAACATTGTCGGGCTACTAGAGTGCGGTTCTATATCTACCCGGTATATTAAAACTTCGAATATACGCGGATCAGACGTATACGCAAAATCTATATATACTGGATTGTCCAAATCAATATAAATAGATAATCAAATACGAATAAGTGATTTAAATTTTCAAAACAAAATTTTGTTTTCATTTTAAAAATATACTCTTCACACTCGTCCTAGGATACTACTGATCCCATCTCTAACGAGTCATTCTAATTGGATATTACTAATCCAATATCTGATGAATTCTTTCGTACGGTTCTAATGTGTCTTGTTCTCTGAGCTTTGTAAACCAAAGCTCTGATACCAACTGTGACGGCAAGGAATTTCGCTCGGTCCGAACCAGTCGCTAAACCGATCCAGGCCGTTCGAAACGCCCTATCGTTGAGAACAGGACAAAACAGAACGTATACAGAAGAACATTTCATTGTATATTACAACAATGCATCAGATTACAAGAATATACAGAGTATAAAAGAATATTACACAGAATTATCAGAGATTAAATTACATTTAAATACATCGCAGCGGAAAATAAAACAATACACAACTAGAAGGGATATACGGATACAAAGCTTTCCGGATATCATTCCAGCTGTAAACCAGGATCCTGTGAATATAAATCTGCAAAACCAAAACTACTAGCTGCCCGTGTCGAAAATAGGGGCACCCAGAGTTTAGGTTAAAACAATAAACTCCAGGTCAGTCATGGGACTGGTGTGAGAACTAAAACAGTTATAAATCTTTATTTTAAAGTTAGGTAAATCAAGGGACCACGCCGTATAACACGGAACGTGTTTCCTCCCAAGAATACCAGTGCATAAAACAAACAGCGCAATGCTAAATAAAGAAAAATGAAGCTGTTATAAGACCCAGGTCCTATCACACAATGCAACGCAAGCCGGGGGATAGGGTTTTCCCTTATAACAGCCAAAGAATGCTTGATACGCTTAAAACAAATCATTTGATACTATTATAAGTGCATAGTGTATAAAACAACTTCAAATCATAAGTATCAATCATAGGCGGCATAAGCGTCCCATCCCACTATGTCGCCATAAATAGGATTACAATTAAAACCGCACATGTCACGTATTTGGAAATTGGATTTCCTCCTATGAACCGAGGCAAAAGATAGTCCTCAACCGATTCGAGACGCTCTAGCCCGCCCCTCAGGAACAGCCGCAACTGCCCCTTGGATCCTCAGGGCCGGTCCACACGGAGTGGATTATTATGCCTGAACACTACGTCTCCCCACCCTATGGGGTGTAAGTCTGGTCCGTCAGCCGACCAGAATGCATTCGGCCGAAACCGATATAACCGAGGCGCCTCGCAACAGCAACAACCACATAAGTCAAACTGGTCAGGGCGTGTAAAACCACTGACGCCACTTCTAGCTAGAAAGAAACGCATGCCCTCCCTGACGTCCGTCTCCCGTTTTTGGTTCATACCTGGTGTGAAACACGCGAGGTAAACGTTACACAAAGCTACGCCACAAAGGCCGTGCTTTGATCATCACCACAAGACTTTGCTTTTCAACAGAAGCCTTGATCATTTGCATCTTAGCATGCCACACAGGCAAACCATCCTATGCAACCGATATCAGTCACACAGAATGAAATCCGATGTCAGACACACAGTCCATTTACAAGTCCGTTCTGGGTCTGAACGAAACCGAAGGCACCTAGTACCCCGCATATCCATCGATCTCCAAGTACGTCTGGACGATCACTAACTGTTTCCATCTTCTTGGGTGTACAGCCCAATCAAGATCATCAGTTATCACCCAAACGACGTGAAGACTTCCGGTCTTCGACCATCGTCTTCATCTTCGACTTATCGTCGCATCAGTTATTCAGAATGGGATAAACCCGGTCTTTCCGAATAACTCGCGTATATTTTAAATAAGTGTTACACAAACACAACATACGCCTCATTCCAATTCATTAGTCACTAACCGTAAATTAATCAAGAGAATAATTTCCCAAATATTAACCCCGAAGGCCGAAACCAACATCAGATCAATATCCAGAAAACCATTCTGCTTGGCTAACCGACAGTTAGTTTCTAAATTTCACATTCATAGGGAAAGGTTCCCATTAATTTTTATCAAAGATAAATTCTTGAATTTATGCTTTAATCTGCTTTTGAATATCAATTCAAACTAGTCGGGATTAGCGAACCTTACCGAAGTAATCATTTGTTTTAATTTCCCAATCCCAACCTATTCATCCCATGAAGTAAAACTGGCTTTACTTCATATCTAACACCACGGTGTTATCGGTAAATTCAATTACCATTTCACGTTCAAATCTAATTAAAGATTTAACTATCGCCTGGAGCTAAACTGGTGATACTCCATTTCGATCATTTCAATCTAATTAAAGATTCATTAAAACTCCACTTAGTTTTAATCGTTAACTGGGTTAAAGAATCAGTGTCATTTAAAACACGGTTCACGATAAACCCAAAATCACATTCATTAATTATCGGGTTAAAGAATGAGTGTTATTTAAAACACTGTTCACGATAAACCCAAAAATCAATATCAATTCAATTCCAATTAAATATCATTTAATTGGTACACTTCATTAAATCTAAATAAAAAGATTTAATCTTTTCTCAACTGGGTTCAAGAACAGTGTTAGTGAAGACACCATTCACGACAAACCCAAATCACATTCGATATTCAATACAAGGCTCTGAATAGAAAATATATCGGCTTATATTCAATATCGAATTCTACGACTAACAAATGTCGTATTGGAAATAACGATACAAATATATATCTTTCAAATTTCCATAACAACACCTGTAATATCACGAATTCCAACATCGAAATATTCCGAAGACAATTTCGATTCAAATCCACTCCAATGCAATCATTGGAAATTTTGGTTATTTTCAAAACCATTTCAAATTCAATTTATTTATTTAAAAATAAATAGAATTATAATTCTAGTTCAAAACTAGTTCATTTCGATAAAAATCTATTTTTATCTTTTCAAATATGGAGTTTTTCATCCCAAACTTTCACAAATCATTTCTTATGATTTTACACAAATTATTACTATTTTTAATAATTTTATCAAGGCCCGTACAGTCGATTTCCATTAACGGCCATCGAACTGCACTTACAGCGACCTTTTTCGAATTTGATTTGGACGTATCTCCAAATCCAACCGTTAGATTTCAAATTTCTAACATTCATTAGAAAGCTCTTTTCGATACGAACCCAACGGTTCCGGTTTTAGGAGAATCCGACGGTCGGATCTCCCGCAATGTCCGTTTGAAATAAATGGTCGAAATTCACGAACTGCCGCGGCGCGGCGCGTTCTATTCAGGCCATTATATTATATATATAATATATATAATATATACTTCGTCGATTTTTATTTAAAACGAATTATATAAATAGTTTTAAATTCGTTTCAAAAGCAATTTCAACTTCCTTTTCAATTCAAATCAAAATTGAATTCTTCTTTATAAATTCGTTTCAAAATTCATTTCTATTCAATTCAAATTTCAATTCAATTTGAATTCATTTCAATTCGTTTTCAATTCAATTCATTTCGAAATCGTTTTCAATTCAATTCATTTCGAAACCGTTTTCAATTCATTTCGAATTCGTTTTCAATTCAATTCATTTCGAAATCGTTTTCAATTCAATTTATTTCGAAATCGTTTTCAATTCAATTCATTTCGAAATCGTTTTCAATTCAATTCATTTCGAAATCGTTTTCAATTCAATTCATTTCGAAATCGTTTTCAATTCAATTCATTTCGAAATCGTTTTCAATTCAATTTATTTCGAAATCGTTTTCAATTCAATTCATTTCGAAATCGTTTTCAATTCAATTTATTTCGAAATCGTTTTCAATTCATTTTGAATTCGTTTTCAATTCATTTTGAATTCGTTTTCAATTCATTTTGAATTCGTTTTCAATTCATTTTGAATTCGTTTTCAATTCAATTTATTTCGAAATCAATAAAATCGATATAAATATCGTTCACGTCAAAATGGCGTCAATCTAATCAACACGGCTTCATAAATTTCTATTTTTAAAATAGTTGTTATTATCAAAATATTTCGTTCAACACATGACCAATCTCAATGAATGAGTACTGTCAACACATGAACTTTTATTTTATATCGATAAAGATGTAAATTATAATATTAAAATATTTCGTTCAACACATGACCAATCTCAATGAATGAGTACTGTCAACACATGAACTTTTATTTTATAATATTCTTTATTTTTCAAATTGGAATGAGGCCCAATCAACTACCATATAAAGTTAATTATATGGATTTTCATACAACACATGTATATCATAGCATTGAAAAATAATCAACCATCAACCAAAGTGCACTACACTGTATAAGCATCAAATATAGATATTCAACGCTTATAACAGCCTGTCAATCGATCGATCGACATATTTAATCAATCAGGATGAGTGAACTTCAAATTTCATCCCAACACCCGTGTGGGGTTTCAAACAATCAAACACCTATTTTATTTGTGCTGTTGGGCGATGTGTAAAATTTATCGTCCCAATCAATGTCATTCAAATAGGTGTACATAAACAAACCGTCCGGTTTATAAATGAATATTTTATTTTATTCACTTCACGTTAAAAATTATATTTTTAACGATAAAACATTTTATTCCAACCTATGAATTTCTATTAAGTTCATTCTTTAAATAAAATGATATTTTTATTTTTCTAACATATTTTAGAAAATTTCGGCGGCATAACGGCACGATACTAGAAACGGGACAAGGCCTAGCCTTATCCCCGGTCAAGTGAAGGCCCACGCCATTCACACATCAATCAAATCAATTCATTTCACCACACAATTCAATTTCAATCAAATAATCCAACTAATCTACGCAACCAAACAAACAAGTCCATGGTCTGTGGACGATTGTGTCGGGTGCTACTAAGCACCGTCTGCATCCTAGTATATATATATATATATATAACTAGAAAAATTAAATTGAAAGGTGAGAAATTCTCACATATAGCTATCCTAGCTCCACGGCACTTCATTTGCAGAAGTCTTCGTCGTTTCGCCTTTTTGCCACCTTCGTTGTCCGCTTCCACTACCTATGTAAAAATCGAATTTTTTACTTCGCTATTCAATATATAAAAATCATATTTTTATTTCGAAGTTTAATATATAAAAATCATATTTTTATTATCGAAGTTCAATATATAAAAATCCTATTTTTTTTCTATCTTTCTCAAAATTAAAGCATTTCAAAATCAAAGTATTTTATATTTTCAAAAGTGATGCCTTTTTATTTTCAAAGGCGAAGTCTTTATATTTTCAAATCAAGATTGTTTGTATTTTTGAATCAATGACAATTTCAGTTTCTTTTTTTCTTTTTAACAATGAAAAAAAAATCAGTTTTTAATCATTAAATAAAATTCTGGGTTTAACTTTAAATAAAAATTCTGGCTTTAACTTTAAATAAAAATTCTGGTTTTAACTTTAAATAAAAATTCTGGTTTTAACTTTAAATAAAAATCTGGTTTTAACTTTAAATAAAAATCTGGTTTTAACTTTAAATAAAAATCTGGTTTTAACTTTAAATAAAAATCTGGTTTTAACTTTAAATAAAAATCTTAATAAAAATTCTGTAGATAAATGAAAATAACTAAATAAATAAATAAATAAAAACAAAACTTACAGTCAAAAAAAAAAAGAAAGGGGGGTCTCTGCTGCGGCGCCGGAGTTCGGACATCGCCTAGAGGGCGGTTGCAGTCGGGGGGGGGGGGGGGGGGGGGGGGTCGGTTTCGATTTGCGGTGGCGTTGGGTTTTGTTGGGCGTGGCGATTTGGGGTTGGGGTCCAGGGGTCGCGAGGCTCGAGCGGGGTTCATCAGAGGATGGGCGCGAGGGGGAGGTGGACTCGGCGGAGGCGGCGGTCGGCTCTGGCAAAGGGTGGCGCCGACAGGAGGAGGGAGGCGCGATTTCCTTTGGGTTTTTTTTTTTTATTTATTCTGATTCGATCTGAAGAAGGGGGGGGGGGCCAACGTATAAAAGGGAAAAGGGTTTTCCCTTCCTTTTTTTTTTTAATTAATTAATTTTCAAAAAGTTGACTTTTACATACGACCTCCGAACGAGGTCCACCGCCTGTCGTCCATAGCGTTTCACCCCTATTCCGAACACAATGGGACATGTATCGTAAGCTGGTTTGATCGTTTCGGTCAGTTTCCTTTTAATTTACACTTAAAACATTATATTGAATTTTAAACGCACATTTCAAATTACCGGGGTCACATACTAACTAGAAAAATTCCAGAAAAATATTTTCTAGCTTCGTATTGACGATACGGTCCTAACAAAACTAGTTTCGTCGAATTCTGAGACCGTTTGAAAAATGGCCAATTTCCAGTCGATTAAAATCAACTGAAACTGGTCAAACGCGTTTTCCTTCGCCACGCTCACATATTGATTCGAAAAATTATGAAATTTGGAATCTAGCAATAATTTAACATCACGGACCCAACAAAACTGGTTTCGTCGAAATCCGAGGTCGTTTGCAAAATTGCTATTTTTAAGGGCCTTATATATATAAAAATATATATAAATTCCACAGCGACTATTTCAAATTTTAAACTGGACATATCTTATCATTTCTAAGATGAAATCTCAGTTTGTTAACTTCGTTACAAAGATATAGTTATACAGATTCAAATATTTCTTGTTTCGTTCAATTCTGACTTATATTGAATTCTGTATATTCATTTGAAATTAGAAATCGAATTTTCGAACTACCGCGCCATTTTCTATTCTATTTATAATTATATATAAATATTTATATTCTAGCGACGACGCGTATAATATATATACGTTGAATTCTATTCAAAATAAATTTCTCGTCGATATTATTTAAAATACTTCATTTTAAATAATCAAAATTCGCTAAAATTGCCAAAATAAAAATTTTAAACTGGCCCAGATTTTCCGGGTTGTTACACTCTGGCCACCCACCGACCCTCAGCCCCCCCCCCTCGCTGTAAGTTTAATTTTAGTTTTTTTATTTTTATTTTCTTTATTGTTTTATTATTTAATTTACATTCCTATGATAAAACTGCAAATTCAAGTAGTAGGAAAAATATGGTTTTTACTTGATAGTTTTGATTTTCTTTTCAGTTTTATTCTTTATTTGGTTTTTTAAATTAGAAAAGAATTGATTTTTTAAAATTGAAAAGATTATATTTTTATTTATAAAAATATGATTTTTATATAAGGAAGAGGTAGAAAAGATTTTTATTCAATTAAAAATATGATTTTTAAATTTTTAAAGTATTAAAAATATGATTTTTATATTTTTTAAAGTATTAAAAATATAATCTTTACTATATAGAAGATGTAAAAATATGATTTTTGTTTATGTAGAGAATTAAAAATATAATTTTTACATGATAGGAATATTAAAAATATCATCTTTATATATGTAGCAAAATAAAAATGTGATTTTTATAGTGACGAAATTGAAAAGGTAAAATCTTTATAGTTGAAAAGGCGAGATCTTTATGTATTTAATAGCGAAGTGAAAATTCGATTTTTAAATGTATGAAGCGATTATAAAAATATGATTTTTAAATTGAAAGTGAATAAATAAAAATGTGATTTTTATTTTAAAGACATCAAAATATAAAAATGTGTGATTTTTATATATGTAGTGGCTACGGGCAACGAAGATGACAAAAATGCGATAACGATGATGATTTCTATCAAAGAAGAGTCAAGATGATTGGATAGCTATTGGTGAGAATTTCTCACCTTTCAATTTCTTTTTCTAGCTATATATATATACTAGGATGCAGACGGTGTTTAGTAGCACCCGACACAATCGTCCACAGACCATGGACTTGTTTGTTTGATTGCTAAAATTAGTTAGATTATTTGATTGAATTGAATTGTTTGGTGAAATTGAATGGATTGATTGATGTGTGAATGGCGTGGGCCTTCACTAGACTGGGGATAAGGCTAGGCCTTGTCCCGTTTCTAGTATCGTGTCGTTATGCCGCCGAAATTTCCTAAAATAGGTTAGAAAAATAAAAATATCATTTTATTTAAAGAATGAACTGAATAGAAATTCATGTGTTAAAATAAAATGTTTTATCGTTAAAAATATGATTTTTAACGTGAAAGTGAATAAATAAATATTTATAAACAAATCAGCCGATTTGTTTATATACACTGATTTGACTGATATTGATTGGGTCGATAAATTTTACACATCGCCCAACTGCACAAATGAAATCTGTGTTTGATTGTTTGAAACCCCACACGGGTATTGGGATGAAATTTGAAGTTCACTCATCCTGATTGATTAAATATGTCGATCGATTGATTGACAGACTGTTATAAGCGTTAGATATCTATATTTGATGCTTATACAGTGTAGTGCACTTTGGTTGATGGTTGATTATTTTCCAATGCTATTATATACGTGTGATGTATGGAAATCCATATAATTAACATTATATGGTGATTGATTGGGCCTCATTCCAATTTAGAAAATAAAGAATATTATAAAATAAAGGTTCATGTGTTGACTGTACTCATCCGTTGAGATTAGTCATGTGTTGAAAGAAATATTTTAACAATAAAATTTATATCTTTATCACTATAATATAAAGGTTCATGTGTTGACTGTACTCATTCGTTGAGATTAGTCATGTGTTGAACGAAATATTTTAATAATAAAATTACATCTTTATCAATATAATATAAAGGTTCATGTGTTGACTGTACTCATTCGTTGAGATTAGTCATGTGTTGAACGAAATATTTTAATAATAAAATTTACTTCTTTATCAATATAAAATAAAGGTTCATGTGTTGACTGTACTCATCCGTTGAGATTAGTCATGTGTTGAACGAAATATTTTGATAATAACAAATATTTTGATAATAGGAAATATTTGAAATAGAATATTTGAAAATAGAAATACATTAGGCCGTGTTGATTAGATTGACGCCATTTTGACGTGAACGGTATTTATATCGATTTTATTCATTTTAAAATGCATATTGAAAAGTGATTTCGAAAACGCATATTTTGAAATGAAATTGAAACTTGAATTGAATATAAAACGATTTCGAAATGAATTGAATATGAAACAATTTCGAAATGAATTGAATATAAAACCAATTCGAATTGAATTGAAAACGAATTGAAGTGAAATCAAATTGAATTGAAATTTGATTTGAATAGAAAACGAATTTGATTTCAATTGAATATATAACGAATTTGAATCAAATAGAAAACCAATTTGAATTGAATCAAATAGAAAACCAATTTGAATTGAATCGAATAGAAAACCACTTTGAATTGAATCGAATTGAAAACAAATTCAAATTGAATAGAAAGCGAATTGAAACGAATTCAAATTGAATTGAAATTTGAATTGAATAGAAATGAATTTTAAAACGAATTTTTAAAGAAGAATTCAATTTTGCTTTGGATTGAAATAAAAGTTGAAATGGTTCTTGAAACGAATTCAAAACTATTTATATAATTCGTTTTAAATAAAAATCGACGAAATATATATTATATATAAAATATAATGGCCTGAATAGAACGCGCCGCGCCGCGGCAGTTCGCGAATTTTGACCATTTATTTCAAACGGACATTACGGGAGATCCGACCATCGGATTCTCCTAAAACCGGAACCGTTGGGTTCGTATCGAAAGGGGCTTTCTAACGAATATTTGAAATTTAAAATCTAACGGTTGGATTTGGAGATATGTCCAAATCAAATTTGAAAAAGGTCGCTATAAGTGCAGTTCGATGGCCATTGTTGGAAATCGACTGTACGGGCCTTGATAAAATTTTTAAAAATAGTAATAATTTGTGTAAAATCATAAGAAATGATTTGGGAAAAATTGGGGTGAAAAACTCCATATTTGAAAAGATAAAAATGGATTTTTATCGAAATGAACTAGTTTTGAACTAAATTTAAAACCCAATTATTTTTAAATAAATAAATTAGATTTAAAAAGGGGTTTTAAATAATCGGAATTTCTAATATATTTGATTGGATTCGAAATGGGTTTATCGTGAACTGTGTTTTAAATAACACCTAGTTCTTTAACCCGATAACAAATAGAATGTGATTTGGGTTTGTCGTGAACTGTGTTTTAAATAACACCTAGTTCTTTAACCCAGTAAAAGGAGTTTTAACGAATCTGCAGTTAGATTGAAATGTGTATTGATAATCTAAATTATCAAATTTGGAAAATAAGCGAGAATGGAGTATCACCAGTTTTGCTCCAAAGCGATAGTTAAATCTTTAATTAGATTTGAACGTGGAATGGTAATTAATTTTACCGATAACACCATAGTATTAGATATGGAGTATTACCAGTTTTGCTTCATGGGATGAATAGGTTGGGATTGGGAAATAAAATAAATAATTACTTCGGTGTGGTTCGCTAATCTCGACTAGTTTGGAAAACCATAATTTGGTTTGAAACGACATCAAAAGGATGATTAAAAGATAAATTTTAAAGAATTTATCTTGGATAAAATTAATGGGAACCTTTCCCTAAAAATGTGATCTTATGAATAAAAGAATATTCTGAATTGGAATGAGGCGTATGTTGAGTTTGTGTAACATTTGTTTTTAATATACGCGGGTTGTTCGAAAAGGTCGGGTTTATACCCATTCTGAATAACCGATTCGACGATATGTTGAAGATGAAGACGGTGGTCGAAGACCGGAAGTCTTCACATCGTTTGGATAATTACTGACGATCCTGATTGGACTGTACACCCAAGAGGATGGAAATAGTTAGTGGTCGTCCAGACGTACCTGGAGATGGATGGATATGCGAGGAAAGTGCCTCCGGTTTCGTTCAGACCCAGAACGAACTTGTAAATGGATTGTGTGTCTGACATTGGATTTTATTCTGTGTTGATTGATTTCTGTTAAATATATATCTGTTTGGCGGCGGAGAATTTATTCTCTTGCTTAACGCCCTTCTCTTAGACGTACGAGCTTAGAGGTTATATATCGATAGATATCAATCGCACGGCATGAATTGCCTATGTGGCATACTGAGCTGCATGGATCAAGGCTTATGTTGAAAAGCAAAGTCTTGTGGTTGATGATCAAAGCACGGCCTATGTGGCGTAGCTTTGTGTATAACGTGAATTCGCGAGCCTCACACCTCGGTATGAGTTAAAAACGGGATACAGACCGTTGGGAGAACACGACGTTTCTTTCTAGCTTTGGTGGTGAAAGTGACTTACCAGCCCTGACATTTATATACTTTCCACCTTTGTGGCTGTTGGAATGAGGCGCCTCGATTATAGGTCTGTAAGGACCGGGAGACGTGTGTTCAGGCATAAATAATCCTCTAACGTAAGTGAGGACCGGCCCAACCGATCCAAGGATTGCCCAGAGTGTGTAGTCCTGAGGCATTTGCTAGAGTGTCTCGAGCGCGGAGAGGAGCTTGCCCCTTGCCTCGACTCATGACGGAATCCAATTTCCAATACGTGTAATTCGTCTTTAATTGTAGAACTAGTATGGCGACATAGTGGGATGGGGCACTCATGCCGTCTATGATTTATATTTATGATTGAAATTGTTTTGACACTATACACTTATTATAGTATCAAATGATTTGTTTTAAACGTATCAAGCATGTTTGGCTGTTATAAGGTAAAACCCTATCCTTCGGCTTGCGTTGCATTGTGTGATGGGACCTGGGTCTTATAACAGCTTCATTTTTCGAAAAAGCATTGCGTTGTTTATTCTATGCACTGGTATTCTTGGGAGGAAACCCGTTCCGTGTTATACGGCGTGGTCCCTCGAATTACTCTCTTTTAAAGTAAAGTTATAAATAACTATTTTAGTTCTCACACCAGTCACATGACTGACCTGGAGTTATTGTTTTAACCTAAACTCTGGGTGCCCCTATTTTCCGTACGGGCAGCTAGTAGTTTTGGTTTTGCAGATTTATATTCACAGGATCCTGGTTTACAGCTGGAATGATATCCGGAAAGCTCTGTATCTGTATATCACCTTCAGTTGTGCTTTGTATTATTTTTCCGCTGTTATGTAATTTATTGTAATCTCTGATATTTATCGAATGTAATTTATTCATTTATACTCTGTATATTCTTGTATCTGATGGAATTGTTGTAATAGCAATGAAATGTTCTTCCGTCTGCGTTCTGATTTGTCCTGTTCTCAAACGATCAGGGGTTTCGAACGGTCTAGATCGGTTTAACGACTGATTCAGATCGAGCGAAATTCCCGGCCGTCACAAGGCTATGGCCGAGGCATGAGAAGAAGAGGGATTCATGATTTTCGTCTGAGGAATAATGAGTTTTGATATATACATATACATATACATATATATATACACATATTGTTATTTTGGAATCTAGATCTAGGATTGGAAAAAAGGAGGAGTAGAGAATAATGTGTGAAAAAGAAAAGAAGTATTTATCTCTGAAAAAATCTCATTAAATTTAGACAACGTTATGCAAAAACAAATATTTTGACTCAACATGAGATGACAATATTTATTTTTTTATTCAAAATTCAAAAGAAAATCACAGAGGGAAAGATGATAAATAGGAAGAAATGAATGCGTGATTTATTATATGGCTTTGGCTGTTAGAAAATTATGTGACTTTTAAATTTCAAAATATTAAATATTAAAATTTTAGAATGTATGAAACATATTAAATGGACAAGAAAGATAAATAGCAAAGAAAAACAGCTAGAAATACACATAGATCGTGCTGACAATTTTCCACATTTCTGTAGAGTTTTGCCCATTTCTGTAGACAAAATCATAAATCTGTTGTAATAAACATCTGAATTTCACAAAAATAAAAATGGCTTCATTCTTAGAAAAAAGTCTAGTATTAAACAAATAAATATTTAAAATTTGAAACTTATAAATTTTCAATGATTTTGAGTTTTTGGCAAAGGCAGCGGGGTTAACTGACCCTTACCAGTTTACTGATATACTAAAGAGAAGATTACAAAAGAAGAAAAAAACAAGTACCGAAACATGCTTTGGGTTTGGAAGATAGATAAAGAAACAAAGCATATCAATACAATAAGAATCAAACACGGGAAAACAATGAAAAACAAAGAAAACTGAAAGCAACAGAAACTACAAGACAAAAATCAGAGATTCAATGCGGCCTAAAATCCAAGAATTATACCTGGGTCTATGTCAAATTGGGCAGTCTTCACCCCTCTCACTATTTCATGCATCAAGTACAATTGAAATTTTACCATGTTAAGAATCTTTTCTTAATAACCCATGGCATTCCTCTCTCTCTCTTTGTGCAATATGCTAATGAATTTCTTTAGAGTACATAGTAAAACGTAGGTTTTATCCCCTCTCCATCTAGAACTCTTGTACAATATATCCCATTCCACATTACTATCTCTCATCTCATTTCTTCTGACAACCTTTTCCATCATATCGGACTAAAGCTTGAAGATTACAGGGCATTGGAAGAATAACTATAATGTCTTCACCTTCCTCCTAACAAAAAGAACAAACTATCTACGTTACGACCTCTTGAACCAAGCTTTATTTTGTGTTAAAAGAATCCCATATAACTTTCCAAAGCAATAAATTCTCCTTTTCATTATTATGTTTGAGTCAAATTCTTTTGTACCAGCTAAAATTTGCCAAACTATTCTACATGGTTAGGATTTTATCACACGTCACCAATAATAAAACCGGTTCCCTTGATGGACTAATTGATGTAAAACCGATTGACTATCTGAATGCTAATGTCCTGAACCCTGTTCAATAGTTTCCTAACCTCTTGGTTACTAGAGTAAGATAGGTTAGTATGACCATCACAAAAAAGTATTTAGCTTTAGCATGTAAGCATATACCACTTTGACTGATTTGCTGGCAGTTCGAAATGTTATGAAGTATAAAACCTGGTTTAACCAATGGGTCATACCAAAAACTGGTGTTGTCATTGCCTGCCTCAGTTATCACATGTCTGATAATCAAGAGGAAAGTAGCTATGAGTTAAAAACTACTCGACCATGTCCAGCTGTAGTTGTGTGGTATCTCCATGCACAAGAAGTATTTATTTAAACGACATAATTATTAGACCGGACTACCCATATGCTGCTTTTCTTTATCAAATAATCATTTAGGTGATTGGCAAAAGAAGCCATATTCCACATTGCTAAAGTTTTAATGCCAAGGCGCTCATTGTTTTTGGTATGCTTCATCAAAGCACAAGAGGTCAGAAAGTTTGTATTAGAGTTTATAGAGTCTTTTTAGAAGAACTTGTACATTGCGCTCCTTACCATTTTGATAATTTGGAAGGTATGATAAAGGACCATGCCTAGTAAGCAGTCATGGAGTAAACAACTGATTATTTGAACATTAATTTGACGCCTGACTTAAATATTTATTTGCCAAATGGTTAAGTCAGCCCATAATTTTCTCATTTAAAGGCATGCGACGGGACTTGGTGATATGGGAGGTGAAAAAGGGAAGGCCAAGATAGCTAATAGTCCCCTGAGAATGGTGTAACGAAGTGGTGTTGATGATGGTGTTGAAATTAGTGACCCGCAAATCACAAATTTTGGGCAACAAATAATCTTACAGATTTTGTAGAGGGATTTGTTGCTAGATTTTATGGAGAGATTTGTTGCTAGATTTTATAGAGAGATTTGTTGCTATATTTGTGGGACATTTAAGGAAATGATATTTGGTGCTTATCCAAATAGTTTTTTAACATATATGAAGATAATTTGGGTGCCAAGTTTACTTGGATATAAAGCAATTCATTCTATAAAAGGCCTAGCTAACATCTTCTTTAGGTGTGGAAAATTTGCTATTACTCTTCATTGTCTTTCTCCTCAAATTTTTAGCCATTAGATATTCTCTACCTATTTCTCAATAAGGTTATTGGTTCAAGTTGTTGTAACGATAGTTGAGCTCAGTTGTTAACAATTTTTTATTTGTGAATTGATAAAGAGGGTGGTTGGGTGGAATATCATATGGTCATAATTTCGATATTGTTTGTGTTGTTTTTTTTGGTTTTTCAATCACATTCATCTCCAAGTGATTGGGTGAAGAAGATCCTATTTTTTTGGCGTTTTTTCAAACTTCCATTGCATGCAAAACCCCAATTTTTTCATAACAGATTGGTATCTGAGCTCAGATCATTGCATTGCTTGGAGTGTTTGTTGGATTGAAGATTGCAGATGTCGGAGATGATGAAGTTTTCGAAGATGGCTATTTTTAATGGGAAGAATTAGGGTATATGGAAGCCAAAGATGGAGGACAATCTATATCTCAATGATTTGCATGATCCCATTGATGGAGATGGAGAGAAGGCCTCAAATATGGATGAGGGAAAGTGGAATAAAATGGACAAAAAGGAGATTGCGTTTATTCGCCAGTATTTGGATGATTCGGTATTCCACCATGTGGCTAGTTGTGAATCTGCGAAGGCATTGTGGGTCAAATTAATATCATTATATGAGTCAAGGAGTGCTATAAGTAAGGCTTTTCTGGTTTGAAAGTTGGTGCAACTTCGATTGGATGAGGAGAAGTCTGTTTCAAGATGTGATCAATCAATTGACAAATTTGAAGGTCAATTTTGGTAATGAGTTGCAGCCTCTTTTGTTGATGAGTTCTCTTTCGGAAAGCTGGAAGACATTGGTTATTTCATTGAGTAATTCCAGTGCTAATGGAACTATCTCTTTGGAAACGATTCGAAGCAATCTTTTGAATGAGGAGCTAAGGAGAAATGGGTCGGAGTTGAAATCGGTTCAAATTGAGTCAATGGTAGCAAGGGACTCGAAGGATACAGTTTGAATGAAAAAAGGAGCCAAGGGTAAAGGTGAATCACTTGTTTCCATTGCAAGAAGGAAGGTCACAACGCAATGATTTTTATTCATACATACGAGATATGAAGAAGAAGAAAGCGCAAGGTGATAATAATGGTGATGAGGCACAGGCAGGCTTTGCTGAAGGTACCGAAAGTGATTCTTCATGTGATGTCCTATTTAGTGTTGTGGAGCCTTGGAGGACGGATTCAGGAGCCAGTTTTCTCATATGTCGAGATGTGAAAAGTTTTTCTTCGTATGAGAAGAGTGTTGGCATGATAAAGATGACCAATGGAGTAGAGCTATCAATTTGTGGAGTTGGAGCTATTAGGTTTCGAACGCACGATGGAGTGGTTAGAGAAGTGGCTGGTGTGAGGCACATACCTGTAACACCCCACCTCCGCTAGGGTCACTCTTTCGGGGGCACTAGCTTCTGGGGGGGCGTTAGAACTGGGTAAGCATGCATAATGATATATCAAAGCAGAACGAGAACATAAATATATATGTAAAACAGAGTAAGTGAGAATAAAACAGCAGAATATTTCAAACCATCTCAAAACAAGTCTTAGTACACCATAAAGTCAACTGCCAAAATAAACATGTCTAGTACATCATAAACAGAAATACTGAAATACATAGTGCTATCCCCAAAATAAAGATGATAAACCATAGCGAGCTCAATGTCTAGGCATACATGAGCTATCCAGCAAACAAGCAAGCGATCCAAGCTAAGCACCACTGTTCCCTCCCTGAGAACCTGGGGGGGGGGGGGGGAAACGGAAGAAAAGAAGCGAAAGAAAACAGGTCAGTCAAAAAGACTGGTAAGCCCTACTTCGATCAGTCTATAAACTAATAAAGCTAACATCATGATGGAAACTGAGATGAACATACTGGCAGTAGATAAAGGTGTCATCACATAAAGAAGATTAAGCTTTGCACCACAGTGTACTAGCAAACTAACATAACAGGTATTGATCCCTCAGCCCAAACTTTGGCCCAATAACATGAGGTGACCTTAATACAAGGTCCAGCCCAACGGTCTAGTCGATCGGCTCCCTATAAACCTAACACGTCAAGTGTTGGTGTCCATACGGCCCACATATGGTTGTAGTCAGACTGTGCTGGGTATACCTTCGGGTGTATCAAGCCCTCGGGTGTCAACCCCAGACACCTAAGCAATAATGCACAGTCTAAACCTACTGGTACCCGTGCCTCGAGTTTGTCCAACACCGGACTACGTGCACGTCCGTAGCCCGCCTGGACCCGCACCGCTGTACCACTCAGCCGTCCCTTTGGTCGCTTACATCAGTCCAGTAATCGTGCCCCGCCCTAGCCTAGCCTCTAGGGTTGTGAATGATACCAAACTGGGATTACTGCTGGAACAGACCACGTTGCTAGGGTTTTCTAAGAGGGTTAAGTGTGGTTTAACCCCTCACTAATCATGGATTAAATTAGTTAAGTGTAACCAACAGTTCACCACTTAACCCCATTTAATCCCTCGTATCCCCAAAATTGGTTAAGTATTAGTGGGCCATGACTTAACCCTAATCATGAGGCATTAATTAATTTAATTGTGCCTTAACCTCTCACATTAGACTTTGTTGCGGTTACTAGTTAAGCCGGGCGGGTCCGGGTAGCTTTACACCACAACTTGGTCTAACCTCGGGTCCAAGGTACACATGACCAACTTCTCACATTGGGTCCTATTGTTTGTAGCAACTAGTTAAGCCGGTCGGTTCCGGGTAGGTTTACGCTACAAACTCAACCCAACCTCGAGTTGGCCACACTTATGTTTTCTAAGTGTCATGTCCACTTTATTTTCAAAACATAATTACAAGTTTAACAAATACTTGGGTAGACCTAACTTAATAGGTAAATTCCCAAGGGGTAGGCCTAACTTAATAGGTAAATTCCCAATCCTCTATTTTCATGTATTTTAAGTTTTACCCAAAACCCCCCAACGTCATTCTATCGCTTACATATTCGTCATAACACATAAAGGATAGAAAGAGGGAACTTGGCACAACATACATGATAAATCTTACATATCATAATAAACATGCATAACATGTTGAACTTGCATAACTTAGCATAGTGAACTTGCATAAACATGCATAATTTGTTAAACTTGCAAATCATGGCATAGTGAACTTGCATAAACATGCATAACTTGTTAAACTTGCAAATCATGGCATAGTGAACTTGCATAAACATGCATAACTTATCAAACATGTGTAACATAGCATAGTGAACCCGCATAAGCATGCATAACTTATTAAACATGCATAACATAGCATAGTGAACTCGCATAAGCATGCATAACTTATTAAACATGCATAACATAGCATAGTGAACTCGCATAAGCATGCATAACTTATGAAACATGCATAAATCCCAACTTTCATCACATATTAACTTTAGAGTTTCTAAAATGAAGGTAAGAGGGCTTACAAATATTATGAAGACACAAATCTACTAATAAAGATTGAGAAGCCCTTTATGCAAGCATATAAAAACCGAAAACAAAGCTCCAAAAAATCCCAAAAACTCTAGCTTAGCAAATAAAGCTTGCAACTTGATGATGTATGCAAGCTAATGATCATTCATACAACTTAGAAATGCTTGTATGAACATCAAAACCTTCATAGGAATGATTTATGAAGAGGTTGGAGGCTAGGGTTTTTAGGTGGAGGCCATTTGAGAATTCAATTTGACATAGTTTGGTTGCTAGAATGAATAATGAGGTTTTAGGGTAGGATTAGGGGCTTATTTATAGAAGATTAGAGTGTTTTTAGCCCTAGGATTAACCCTAGGTTAGTTTAGGTCCGTCAGATTTAGGAATTCTCTAGAACCAAGCCACAAGACCAAGCCCAAATCAAGAATGGTGCGCCAGGCAAAACTGCCCGGCCACCCCGTGTCGACAGGGCTGTCGACAGGGCAGTCAACACCCTTAGACCCCTGTCGACATGCCTGTCGACATGGGGGTCTGGGCTGGAGTTTTCCCGCCTGACGCCAGTTAGCCCTAATCCTTGTTTTTAATTTAAAATTTAAATCTGTTTTTAACATGGAAATTTCTGAAAACTTCAATGGGCCTTAACTGGGTCATACGGACTCCGATTTTCGAAAACTCGGACTCTATTTCGCGTATTTTTCCGAGACGAACGCAATGGCATAGCCCGTTTCCCTTGATTCAAATTTTAGAATTAAATTCTGCCTCGATTTATATTATAACAGGTTATTGAAAATACGGGTTGTTACATTCCCCCCTCCTTAAAGGATTTCGTCCCCGAAATCTTCAAGTTAGGAAGAACATATCCTACCATCCAACATCCATCTACTCAAAGCATCATCCACGAGCAATCATTGTCCTTAAAAGATTCTAAATGCTGTATGAACATATGCAAAAGTGTGTGTATATGTACTTATCTAATGCAAAGATCAATGCAAAATATGTTAGTGAAATGTATCCAAATGTATGCAAATCCCTAACATAATGTATAATATCTACATGCGTGCTCGATCATACATCCATATGCAACATCCATGTGATGGCATACAAATTTCATCCAAGAATAAGCATAAACACTCATGCACATGCAATATGAGGAGTTGTGTGAGCCGATCTAGTGCCTAATGTGTATCATGCATCCACGAGTAACCACTTGCAAACACTTGCAACCACTTGCAACCATCAAACATAACATGTTTCAAACACATGTTTCATCCAAAGGGTTTCTACCTAAGGTTCTCATGACAAGATTAGCACGATAACTAGATAAACATGGATAGGAAAGAGGAAGATATGCTAATAAAGGAAAGAGATTGAGAGTGTACCCTCAAAAAGAAATGGATAAAGCCCACGCATCTTCTCCTCGGTTTCCCAAGTTGCGTCTTCTTCGGCTTCACCCCATTGAACCTTCACCAGCTTGACCTCTCGATTCCTTAGCTTCTTGGTCTTCGTCCCCAAGATACGAATCGGAGCTCTCCTCAGGGTTGCCTCTTTCTCTACTTCCACGTCTTCAAGAATGCTAGGTTCAACCACCTCAGCGGACTCATGTAGGCACTTTCGGAGATGCGAGACGTGAAAGACATTATGCACTCCGGACAGCTTCTCGGGCAATTGCACTTTATAAGCCATCTTCCCAATTCTCTCTATGATAGGGAAGGGTCCAACAAATCTCGGTGCTAACTTCCCAACAGCTCCAAATCGGACCACATTCCGCAAAGGAGAAACCTTTACGAAAACCATATCCCCAACATCAAACTCCAAATCGGATCTTCGCTTATCAGCATAGGATTTCTGTCTGTCTTGGGCCGCCTTCATCCGTCTTCTAATCAACTCGACCTTCTCGGATGTATCTCTAACCATGTCAGGTCCAAGTATAAGCTTATCTGTAGTCTCCCACCAACATGTGGGTGACTTGCACGGTCTCCCATATAAAGCCTCAAATGGTGCCATCCCTATGCTTGCCTGATAACTGTTATTATATGCAAACTCAACTAGAGGAAGATGGTCTTCCCAAGTACCACCAAAATCCAGAATGCAAAGCCTCAACAAGTCTTCAAGTACCCTATTCACCCTTTCTGTCTGACCGTCCGTTTGTGGGTGATAGGCCGTACTCAGGTTCAACCTCGTGCCCATAGCTTCCTGCAAACTGTTCCAGAACTGACTAGTAAAGATGGGGTCTCGGTCACTGACTATGCTGGAAGGGACTCCATGTAGTCGTACTATCTCACGAAGATACACTGATGCTAGTCCAGATGCGGTCCTTTTGCTCTTCACCGGAATGAAATGAGCACTCTTCGTAAGCCTGTCCACAATGACCCAAATGCTCGTATTCCCCTTCCTTGACCTTGGAAGCCCATCAATAAAGTCCATAGAAATACTCTCCCACTTCCATAGCGGGACCTCTAGAGGATGCAATAGCCCACCGGGCTTCTTCGACTCGGCTTTTACTCTCTGACAAACAACACATATAGAGACAAACTCTGCCACATCCTTCTTCATTCCGGGCCAGAAGAAAATGCGCTTCATATCCTTATACATCTTATCTCCACCTGGATGTATAGTCAACTTGGAGCGATGTGCTTCATCAAGAACTTTCCTCACCAAGTCTTCTACCATCGGAACACAAAGCCTTCCGTCTCTCCTCAGCCAACCCTTATCATCTATAGAATATCGAGCAAGGTGACTAGATGTCTCCCCTCGAATCAGCTTATCCATGATCTCAATTATCTGAGGGTCTTCCTTCTGCGAAGCCCCAACTTGATCCAGAAGGGTAGGCCTGAGCTCAAGAGATGCTAAAGAACCGGTCATCGACTCAACCGCCAAAGAGAAATCAAAGGTTGCCAAGAACTCTAAATTCTTCATCTCAACAAATAGAGGACTTAGTGTCAACCTTTTTCTACTCAACGCATCCGCTACAACATTCTCCTTGCCAGGGGTATAGGCTATATCAAAATCATAGGACGCCAAGAATTCCATCCATCTTTGCTGCCTCAAGTTCAGATCCTTCTGCGAAAAGAGATACTTCAAAGACTTATGATCAGTATATAGCTCAAATCTCTCTCCCAGAAGATAGTGACGCCAAGCCTTGAGTGCATATACTATCGCTGCCAGCTCTAGATCATGAGTGGGATAATTCTTCTCATGCACCTTAAGTTGCCTACCACCAAAACATATAACTCTGCCCTCTTGCATCAGAACGGCGCCCAATCCCGTGCCACACGCATCAGTGTACACGGTAAACATCTTACCACCATCGGGTAAAGCTAGAACTGGTGCTGAGGTAAGGGCTCTCTTGAGTCTCTGAAAAGCAAGCTCACAGTCCATATCCCAAGCAAAAACTAAGTTCTTTTTCGTCAACTTAGTAAGAGGAGCGGATATCTTCGCGAAGTCCTTGATGAACTTCCGGTAAAAACCCGCAAGACCTAGAAAACTTCTCACCTCGGTTGCATTCCTTGGAGTCTTCCAATCCTGAACTGCAACCACCTTAGCGGGATCCACCGCTAAGCCTTACTTGGATACGATATGCCCAAGGAATCTAACTTCCCTTCTCCAAAAGTGACACTTGGAGAACTTGGCCTTTAACTGATGCGCTCTAAGCGTATCCATCACCTCTACAAGATGCCTTGCGTGCTCTTCTTCATCCTTGGAGAAGATCAGAATATCATCCACAAAGACCACGACAAACTTGTTCAAGAACTCTCGAAACACCCTACTCATCAAGTCCACGAAATACGCGGGTGCATTCGTCAAACCGAACGGCATAACAAGCCATTCAAAGAATCCATCTGGAGTTCTTGTCTATACTATCTTCAGCCACTCTGAGCTGATGAAATCCAGTAGCAAGATCAAGCTGAGAGAAAACAGAAGCACCAACAAGCTGGTCAAAGAAATCATCGATCCTCGGTAACGGGTGTCTGTTCTTCTTAGTCAACTTATTCAGTTCTCTATAGTCCACACAGAGTCGAAGAGAACCATCTGCCTTAGTAGCAAACACCACAGGCGCTCCCCATTCGGATATACTTCGTCTGATGAAGTTCTTCTCAAACAACTCCTTTACTTGCTTGCTGAGCTCCCGTCTCTCACGCGGAGCCATGTGCCGAACGGGCAAAGAAACAGGCTTAGCATTATCCACCAGATAAATGCGAAAATCAATCTCTCGTTTAGGGGGCAACCCCTTAACTTCTTCAAAAACATCTGGATAATCTCGGACCACCCTTACAGACTGAAGGGCTTCCTCTGACGAGTCGAGAGATTCAAGATAGCACAACATGACGGGATCCTTCGGATTGCATGAAATCTCTAAGGTGTTGCCAAGGCGAGTCACAAGCCTCACAACCCTATGCTCACAATCAAGAATGGCTCCATATCTGGATAGCCAATCCATGCCCAATATCAATCTGTATCCCCTGAAACCAAGAACATACGCGCTACACAAGAACTCTACACTGAGTATAGAGATCCTCAGATCCTCACATATCATAGATAGATGAGCAGAACCCCCAATGGGATTCGAAACACAAACGGGATCATCCACTAAGCTAGTACTAAGGTGCAAACTATCAACAAGATCAGATGAAATAAAGCTATGTGATGCACCAGAATCAAACAAGGTACGAACTGGAAGATCGGAAACATAAACAAGGTTCTCAACAGAAACACTACCTCGATCGGGAACTGGAGCGGTATTGAGAGCATGAACTTGCCCTCCTGAAGGTCCAGCCTGTCCTTTCTTCTTCGGGCATTCCTTGCTGAAGTGTCCAGTCTCACCACAGGAAAAACATCCACCACTAAGCTTCCTTTTCTTCTTCCTACAATCCTTAGCAAAGTGTCCAGGCGCACCACAGTAATTGCACTTTCCCTTGCCTTTGTTGTTGTTCCCCTTCTTGTTCTTGCTCTGATTCCCCTGACTGCTTTGACCACCTTGATTGCCTTTACCTTGAGAATCAGTCTTCTTTGCTTGAGTATCACTCGACTTGACCTCTTTCTTTCCATCTCCCTGAAGTAGAGCCATATTGACCAAACTCTCAAAAGTAGCCCCATGCGGAATATGTGACATCGCCAAACCCTGCAGCGGCTCATTCAACCCTCTAGCAAATCGAAGAGCCTTCTTCTCAGGAGTGTTCACCATATCCAAACCAAAACGGGCCAGCTGATTAAACTTTTTCACATACTCCTTGACCGACATATCACCTTGCTTTAATGCAATGAACTTCTCCATCTGTAAATTTGCCTCAGTAGAAGATAGAAACTTGGCCACAAATCTAGCCCTCAAATCGGCCCAAGTCTCAACGGGCCTCGTCCCATTGGTGACCTCCCACCAATAGGCCGCTTCATCCTTCAAAAGTCACACTGTCAATAAGATTTTCCTCTCGTCATCAATCCCAAAGATAGCAAATAAGTCCTCAGTGTCTTTCAGCCAATTCCTTGCTTCAACAAAAGATTCCGTGCCTAGGAAATTCTTGCCTCCCATCGCCTTGAAGTCTTTACAAACCTTCGTGAACTCAACCTGAGGATGCTGAGGGGGAGGAGGAGGAAGAGGAGCCTCAGCAACTGGAGGAGGAGGAACATTAGCAACGGGAGGAGGAATAGGAACCACCGGAGGAGGGACATTAGGGGGAGGATTCTCAACTACAGGAGGAGGAGTGGGAGTAGGGTTTGCGGGGCCGGCTGCCGCCCTAGCTTCTAGAAGTCTCATATACCAGAGTGGTACGTTTACTCCATCGGGGATGGCAAGATCCTCAGCCATACTGAAACGAAAGATAATATTAGGTTAAGGGAACGAAGGATAACGATAATGGCTTTTTAGGGAATAGCCTTTTAAAATACTAGACTTTTCTTTGGAAAATACTTTATACTTGTTTTGAAAATAGTTATTCAAAAGTCTTTTAAAAACTTTTTGTTCTTTCTTGTAAACCATATGCTCTGATACCAAATTTGTAACACCCCACCTCCGCTAGGGTCACTCTTTCGGGGGCACTAGCTTCTGGGGGGCGTTAGAACTGGGTAAGCATGCATAATGATATATCAAGGCAGAACGAGAACATAAATATATATGTAAAACAGAGTAAGTGAGAATAAAACAGCGGAATATTTCAAACCATCTCAAAACAAGTCTTAGTACACCATAAAGTCAACTGCCAAAATAAACATGTCTAGTACATCATAAACAGAATTACTGAAATACATAGTGCTATCCCCAAAATAAAGATGATAAACCATAGCGAGCTCAATGTCCAGGCATACATGAGCTATCCAGCAAACAAGCAAGCGATCCAAGCTAAGCACCACTGTTCCCTCCCTGAGAACCTGGGGGGGAACGGAAGAAAAGAAGCGAAAGAAAACAGGTCAGTCAAAAAGACTGGTAAGCCCTACTACGATCAGTCTATAAACTAATAAAGCTAACATCATGATGGAAACTGAGATGAACATACTGGCAGTAGATAAAGGTGTCATCACATAAAGAAGATTAAGCTTTGCACCACAGTGTACTAGCAAACTAACATAACAGGTATTGATCCCTCAGCCCAAACTTTGGCCCAATAACATGAGGTGACCTTAACACAAGGTCCAGCCCAACGGTCTAGTCGATCGGCTACCTATAAACCTAACACGTCAAGTGTTGGTGTCCATACGACCCACATATGGTTGTAGTCAGACTGTGCTGGGTCCACCTTCGGGTGTATCAAGCCCTCGGGTGTCAACCCCAGACACCTAAGCAATAATGCACAGTCTAAACCTACTGGTACCCGTGCCTCGAGTTTGTCCAACACCGGACTACGTGCACGTCCGTAGCCCGCCTGGACCCGCACCGCTGTACCACTCAGCCGTCCCTTTGGTCGCTTACATCAGTCCAGTAATCGTGCCCCGCCCTAGCCTAGCCTCTAGGGTTGTGAATGATACCAAACTGGGATTACTGCTGGAACAGACCACGTTGCTAGGGTTTTCTAAGAGGGTTAAGTGTGGTTTAACCCCTCACTAATCATGGATTAAATTAGTTAAGTGTAACCAACAGTTCACCACTTAACCCCATTTAATCCCTCGTATCCCCAAAATTGGTTAAGTATTAGTGGGCCATGACTTAACCCTAATCATGAGGCATTAATTAATTTAATTGTGCCTTAACCTCTCACATTAGACTTTGTTGCGGTTACTAGTTAAGCCGGGCGGGTCCGGGTAGCTTTACACCACAACTTGGTCTAACCTCGGGTCCAAGGTACACATGACCAACTTCTCACATTTGGTCCTATTGTTTGTAGCAACTAGTTAAGCCGGTCGGTTCCGGGTAGGTTTACGCTACAAACTCAACCCAACCTCGAGTTGGCCACACTTATGTTTTCTAAGTGTCATGTCCACTTTATTTTCAAAACATAATTACAAGTTTAACAAATACTTGGGTAGACCTAACTTAATAGGTAAATTCCCAAGGGGTAGACCTAACTTAATAGGTAAATTCCCAATCCTCTATTTTCATGTATTTTAAGTTTTACCCATAACCCCCCAACGTCATTCTATCGCTTACATATTCGTCATAACGCATAAAGGATAGAAAGAGGGAACTTGGCACAACATACATGATAAATCTTACATATCATAATAAACATGCATAACATGTTGAACTTGCATAACTTAGCATAGTGAACTTGCATAAACATGCATAACTTGTTAAACTTGCAAATCATGGCATAGTGAACTTGCATAAACATGCATAACTTGTTAAACTTGCAAATCATGGCATAGTGAACTTGCATAAACATGCATAACTTATCAAACATGTGTAACATAGCATAGTGAACCCGCATAAGCATGCATAACTTATTAAACATGCATAACATAGCATAGTGAACTCGCATAAGCATGCATAACTTATTAAACATGCATAACATAGCATAGTGAACTCGCATAAGCATGCATAACTTATGAAACATGCATAAATCCCAACTTTCATCACATATTAACTTTAGAGTTTCTAAAATGAAGGTAAGAGGGCATACAAATATTATGAAGACACAAATCTACTAATAAAGATTGAGAAGCCCTTTATGCAAGCATATAAAAACCGAAAACAAAGCTCCAAAAAATCCCAAAAACTCTAGCTTAGCAAATAAAGCTTGCAACTTGATGATGTATGCAAGCTAATGATCATTCATACAACTTAGAAATGCTTGTATGAACATCAAAACCTTCATAGGAATGATTTATGAAGAGGTTGGAGGCTAGGGTTTTTAGGTGGAGGCCATTTGAGAATTCAATTTGACATAGTTTGGTTGCTAGAATGAATAATGAGGTTTTAGGGTAGGATTAGGGGCTTATTTATAGAAGATTAGAGTGTTTTTAGCCCTAGGATTAACCCTAGGTTAGTTTAGGTCCGTCAGATTTAGGAATTCTCTAGAACCAAGCCACAAGACCAAGCCCAAATCAAGAATGGTGCGCCAGGCAAAACTGCCCGGCCACCCCGTGTCGACAGGGCCGTCGACAGGGCAGTCGACACCCTTAGACCCCTGTCTACATGCCTGTCGACATGGGGGTCTGGGCTGGAGTTTTCCCGCCTGACGCCAGTTAGCCCTAATCCTTGTTTTTAATTTAAAATTTAAATCTGTTTTTAACATGGAAATTTCTGAAAACTTCAATGGGCCTTAACTGGGTCATACGGACTCCGATTTTCGAAAACTCGGACTCTATTTCGCGTATTTTTCCGAGACGAACGCAATGGCATAGCCCGTTTCCCTTGATTCAAATTTTAGAATTAAATTCTGCCTCGATTTATGTTATAACAGGTTATTGAAAATACGGGTTGTTACAATACCCACTTGTTCGCATAACTTCATACCTCTCGGTCAGTTAGATCGTCGTGGATGCACTTATGAGACTCGAGGTGGAGTTTTGAGAGTGAAGAAGGGTGGTTGTGTGATGATGCAAGGAGTTTTGGAGGAGGGAAACCTATATAGTTTGGTCAGTTCGGTGGTCAACAGTGCAAGGCAGGTGACGGTTGAAGAACCTAGTCCGTAGTAAGGTGGAGAGGTTAATATGGTCACTGCGGATGATCCTAAGGTTGAGGATCATGGTATCGACAAAGGTCTAGATGTTGATGATGCTCGAGGGATCCCGGAGATGAAGATATCATGTCAAACGGAAGACGGATTTTGAGTTGTGAAATCCAAAAAGACGAGATGGAAGTCTTTGTGGTATTACAAACGCTTTTGAAGATCACTATTGGTGTGGTGCACGAAGGAGGGAGGTGCACTATTAGTGGGCGATAGTGAAAGTTTGTAATGATATAAATTTAGAAAAGAAGGTTGAAAGTGAAAGCTAAGTTGGCTAGTTTTGAGGATATGTTGTGATTTGGTATCAAGGTGGAGCGTTGAAATTAGTGATACGCAAATCACAAGTTTTGGGCAACAAATAATCTTACAGATTTTATGGAGGGATTTGTTGCTAGATTTTATGGAGGGATTTGTTGCTAGATTTTATAGAGAGATTTGTTGCTATATTTGTGGGACATTAAAGGAAAAGATATTTGGTGCTTATCCAAATAGTGTTTTAACATATATGAAGATAATCTGGGTGCCAAGTTTACTTGGGTATGAAGCAATTCACACTATAAAAGGCCTAGCTAACATCTTCTTTAGGTGTGGAAAATTTGCCATTATTCTTCATTGTCTTTCTCCTCAAATTTTTAGCCATTATATATTCTCTACCTATTTCTCAATAAGGTTATTGGTTCAAGTTGTAATTATTTGTAACAACAGTTGAGATTGATTGTAAACAATTTTTTATTGGTGAATTAATAAAGAGGATGGTTGGGTGGAATATCGTATGGTCATATATCCGATATTGTTTGTGTTGTTTTTTTGTTTTTCAATCACATTCATCTCCAAGTGATTGGGTAAAGAAGATCCTATTTTTTGGCGTTTTGTCAAACTTCCACTGCGCGCAAAAACCCAATTTTTTCCATAACAGATGGAGTCAATGAGTACTCGATTAGCCCCCGCAATCATAATGTTAGAGTTTGACAAGTTAACTTTTAGCTTTGTTAATCGATAGAATTTATCCAGACCATTAAGGTTAGCATTAATGGATGATAAAGTAGGCTTAGAGAAGGCACCAAGTCGTCAGCAAACATCAGGGAAGTGATCATAGGATCCTAACATTTGTGGTGAAGGATGGATAAGCCTTTCATGACCACCTGCATGAAAATTTGATTGGGCACCCTCATGAGAATAACGAACGGGTATGAGGAGATTGGATCTCCCTGCCTAATCCTTTGTTTTCTATAGCAATAACCAACCGAAGTTGCATTAATGTTGATGGAGAATCTCACCATTGAGATGCATGTATGGACCTTAGCAGTAAAGTGCTTCGGGAAGTGCATTTAAGTCATGATTCTAATAATGGAGTCCCAGTGAAAAGTGTCAAAAGTATTTGTGATATCAAATTTGAGCATGATTCTAAGGGAAATATGAGAGAAGGAATATCCTTTTAATAGTTCATGGGATAGAATATCCTTTTAAAAGTTCATGTGATAGAAGCACTTTGTCAAGGATATTTTGATTGGGAAGGAAGGCATCTTGATTTGAGGAGATGATGTTGGACAACACCAATTTGATCCTGGATGCAATAATCTTAGCAAGGAATTTGTAGATGGTGTTACAACAACAAATAGGTCTAAAACATTTAACATGGTCCACAATTATATTTTTCAGAATTAGGGCTATATTGGTGGAGTTATTAGAATTAAGCGTTGTGCTTTTATTGAAGAAGTTTTAACTGCCTTGTACACATCACACTCAATAATGAACAAGCAAGAATTAAAGAACATCACATTGAATCCATCAAAACCACAACAGAAATTTTAGTTTAAGGCAAAAAAATGCAGATTTGATTTCATTGTTGGTATTCAGTGGAGAGAATGGCAATGTCAGTAGGGGATAATGTAGGAATGTGTACGCCATCAAGGATGCCTAAGGTGGGGGTGAAGTAATCAGAGTCCCCCAACGAATTTGTTAATTATGAGAGGAATATTTCTTCAATCTTGTCTTCGTTCTAATGGAGCTGATCATGATCATCATAAATGGCCTTGTTATTACCTCTAAATTGTTTAGCTTTGAGAGAGGAGTTGAAAAAGGCAGAATACTATCTCCTTCATGGTCTCATCTCATCTTAAGATTGTGCTGTAACATGATGGCTTCTTGCTTCAAAGTCTCAGAGTATTGTTGAGATTATGAATGTTCATTGGCCTACAAGATTGGATCATTAGGGTTTGGGAATATAAGCTTTTTTCCCTCATCTAATTGGCTTTTCATACCACTAGACAGTGCATCACCATCACAAAATTTTTCTTTAGCCTAACCTTTAATAGAGAGTTTAGTGTTCTACAATTTTTCATAGAAAACAAACATCGGATTCCATGAAATATATTAGCCCAAGCATTCTTAACTACGTCAGAAAAATTCAGGATGAAGAATCTAATCATTTGAAAAAATAATTCTTGATTTCCCTTTCATGGCTTCAACCCCAAGCATAGTCACTAGGGAGGATGGTCTGAAATAGAAGGCATGGGGATGAGGTTAAATAGGGATGGCCAGGTTGATAAAGTTTTAAAATTGCAAAAGGTAAAGTTGACATTAGGGAAGGTTCTAGCTCCTGATCATTTGTTGTTGTTCCAAATATATTGTGCACCAATAGTTTTAACATCCAAAAGATCAGCAACCTCAATGGATTGATTTAGTGGATAAATTTTATGTAGAGAGAGTGGGTTACCCCCCAAGTTTTCCAGTGTTCCTAAGTGAGCAGTATAAGTCACTAATGACAAACCAAATATGGGTGTTCTGTCAAAAATGAGGAAGAAGGTTGAAGAGGTTTTGTCTATCATAGGATGAGTTGTCAGCATAAATGAACTAAAAGGAAGAGTTGGTAGGTTTGTGGATTGCATGAGAGTGAATGGCATGTCTATTGGATATGATTGTGGATAGAGAGAAAACAAGTGGATCATATACAATCAAGATTCTACCATACGGAGCTTTTTCAAGGTTGTGGATAAGTTGTCAACGTTTAACTAAATTTCACGAATATATTAAAACTTGCAATTTAATTTTTTGCTATATTCAGTGAAATACATATCAAATATTAAATTTCATTATTTAATTTAAATTTAAATTTTAAGTTAGATTTCAATTAACTATATTAATTAAAAGCGTTAAAATTTTCGAAATGTTGCAAATGGGAAGGACAATGTTGACCAAAAGCACTAAAAAATTGTAATAGTTGTCTTTCCCCAGCCCAATTCTATACTTCTATACTTTCATGAGCTAGCCACTTGTCTAGGATAACCTCGGTTAAATGATAACCTCCTTAATAAACTCAATATACTGAAAGAGTTTATAATAGCTTATTGAAGAAAGTAAATGTTTAGTAGTTAAAATTATGCATTTAAATATAGTTGATAACTTAGTTAATTTATTTGATTTATCGTTACAAATGTGGACTGTTAGATTTTTTATTTGTTCTCATAAGGAAAAGTGAAATTCACGAGCACTGCAACAAAAATACCCTATTACAACGTCCATTTTACAACAGGCGCTAGCTGCCTGTTGTAATAGAATGCTATTGCAACAGTTACTTCCTGAACCGTTGTAATAAATGCCTGTACCGCACTCTTTTACAACCGGCACAAGCAACCCGTTATAATAGAATGCTATTACAACAGACGTTTTTGGAAAATTGTAATTGATATCATTTACAACCCTCTTTTTACAACAGGTAAAAACTGCACGTTGTAATAGAGTGCTATTACAACGGTCATTTCAGGCCCTTTGTAATAGATGTCAATTTTACAACGTTCACAAATTGTCTATGGTAATATATGTCACTTGTAATATTATTAATACCTATTAGCTATAATATTATGTTACTAATCATTAATAATATTATATTATTTATTGATATTTAATAATTAATCATTAACAATAATTATTAACACTAATATTATATTATTATATCATCATTGTAAAAGTAATAATATCTACATTCTCCCAAATAGCTGTAAAAAAAGTTTTAAATAATGTTTTTTGTATATTTATTAAATTTCATTCAATGATGTTATATTACTTATATTATTGCCTGTAACTATAATATTGCAATAATAATTACTAATCATTAATAATACTATATATTTATTAATATTTAATAATTAATCATTAATAACATTACATTAATCATTTATAACTTGTAATAATTAATGATTATTACAACGTGCTAAAAATGTTCATTGTAATAGGTGACAATCAACAATTGATAACTACAATGCTTTGTTAAAAATAACACTTGTTATTTATTAATATTTAATAATAAATCTTTAATAATATTAATATTATATTAATCATATGTTAATAATTACTAATTATAATATACTATCATTAATTTCTAATTAAAATATTATATGACACTAATCATTAATAATATTATATATTGTTTATTAAACTTTAATAGTTAATCATTAATAATATTATATTAATCATTTATAACTTATAATAATTAATGATTATAAATAAATAATCACTAATTACTAATTATTACATACAATCAGTATTCTAACAAGTTTAATTTTACTTTTTAGTTATTAGCAAGTAATATCGAGTAATAGATATTAAACATATAATAATTTATAATTAAAAATAAATATCATTCATAATTATTTATGATTAATAATTAATATTAAAAGTTAAAATAATATATACTTATTAATTATTAGCAGTAAATAATTAAAATTAAATTATAATTAATAAATATGAAGTAACTTTTGATAATTAATTTAACTAATTAATAAATATTATTAAATGATTAATAAAAACGAATAAATAATAATATACACTTAATATTAAATAATTTATAATCAATAATTACTTATTAGTATTGATAACTTATAAATAATAATTTATTATAAAAATGTATAAATAATAATATATATGTAATAATGTACGATTAATATTTAATAAGTTTTTATAGTTATGATTAGACTAATGGAGTATTAGACATTTGGAAATAGTTTCCGCTTTGCATTTTCATTCTTGCACTACTGCAATAGTTGAAATTTCTGTGTTCCCTCTTACTTTCTTCCCTCTTTAACATTCATAGAAAATCCAAACGGGACATTTTCCCTATCCCCAAATTAACGAAACCTAGATCTAAATCTGACTCCTCACCTGTAAATACTTTTCTATTTATATAAACGGTGGCTCATCCATTCTTTTAGCTTACTTTTAAATCCCTTTTTCCTAACTTGCGTTCTTTGTTTAACACAAGCGCTGCCACCTAATAATCTTTGCAAAAATCTTAGAAAACCAAAAACCATATAAAATTAAATGGATTTTAATTCGTTTGCTTCCTTCACTCAAGAGTGTCAAGATGATATTAAAGATATTGGGTGCGGCGTGTTTCTGCGGCATTCGACTTTAACCACGGTGAATCTAGGGTTCACGATTGTTGGAGATTTAGGCGTAAATTCATGGAATGGAGATTCTACTCGTGTTTGGGGCGACGATTAGCATATGTTGTGTTTTTTTGTAAAGTATGATGCCATATGTAACATCCCGTATTTTTAACGGTCGAATAATTAATTTATTTAATTATTTAAATATCAATGTGGTAATATAAAATGACTTGAATTAAATAATATTGAATATTTAATTAATATGAATAATATATTTAATTCTGAAATAATCGGCATTAAGTTGAATCGACAATATTGTGTTAATTGGATAGTATAAGAGATTTGGTTAAGTTTGAATTCGAATTTTAATAACGAATCTATTTAATAAACGACGCTTGAACATATTATTTATAATATAGTTTCAAACGAGCTCGTAACGTCGCGGTAGTTCTTAATATTGAGCTTTGAACTTAAATTGAATATATAGAATCCGTTTTAAGTCGGATTTCTACGAAACAAGAAACGTTCGAATCTGGTGAACTATATTTTTCTAATGGAAGAGAAAAATCGAGATTTCATCTTGTAGATTGTTAGTTATGTCCAAATCAAATTTTCATAAAGTGTCTATGGAATCGATTGTAAATTATAACGATTTATTTATATTATAAAAGGATTTTTAAAATAAATCGAATACCAATTTAACTTGAATTTTGAAATATCAAGTTATGAATCCAAGTATGTTATTTTGGAGCTATATGATATTATATACGGTAATATTAATTTATTTTTATTTAAATTAATTTTTTTTGAATATAGTAATATTTTATTGGTTTATTTAGACCCCTATGATGGTCGCAAGGACCCAACCGCTCACCTCATGAGATAATTAAACACATGGAAGTTCTCTCAGCATCAGAAAATGTCATGGCCAAGTGTATCTCTCTCTTCTTAACAGACATTGCTGCCATGTGGTATAGGCAGCTGGAGCCGGACTCCATTGCTTCTTGGATTGCTTTGATGACCCGCTTTGTGGAACAATTCAGAGTCAACATAACTCACTAGAAAAGTATCATGACTCTCAACAGCATTAAGCAGAAGCCCGATGAGGCCCTGTGGAATTTCTTGAAACATTTCAATGCTGCGGTCGCTTCTGTCAACCAAGCTGACCCTTCCATGGTTTTAATGGCCGCAGTATCTGGTGTTCCAGACAAATCTGAATTCAGGACTTCGTTGCATGGGGACCCACCAAGGGACCCTGGCGAGTTCTACTTTGAAGCCGACACGTTCCATCGAGAAGAAGACGTGAATGCCAACAAGAGCAAGAGGGTTATTGAGGTTATTGATGTTAAGGATGGGAAATCTCTCGATCCTGGAAAAGCTAAAAATTCTGCTCAGCAACCTCCAAAGAGGAATGATCGCGACAATGCGAATAGACAAGATAGGTACTCGACCATCACGGAACTTACTCACACTCTCATAGAAATCTACCAAGAAGTTCACCCTATTGATCCCTTCAAAACACCTTTCACTCGGGATCCCCCTCGACAACTCACCAATCCCGACCGATATTGCATATATCATGAAACCGATAGTCACAATACAACTGACTGTCATTACATTAAGAATGCTATTGAAGAATGTATTAGGCATGGAGAGCTAACGCGGTTTGTTCGGACCCCTCAAAGGAATCAGGACAAGCCCGGGACCAGCACATGCCGTGACATCATCATCAGCTAAATCTCTCAAATGGATCTGATGCCTAGGGTCCAAGACTCCCTAGCGTCAGTATCTTATGGCTTCCCGGTCTTCTAGTCTTATTATGGATCTCTATGGCTCTCGAATAATGCGCTCCTCAATTAAGGCTTTCTCATTCTGTCTCTTTAGGCTCAAGTATTTGGGCTTCAGCCCGTGGCAATGTACTTAAGGACCTTAGTCCTCTAGATGTATCCTTCCTTTTGGGTATTAATGAAAAGTTTACTTTTCTTGGCCTTTTGTCTTACTAAAATAAGGTTTCCCGGACCCTACTTGCCAAGGTCATCTCGCTCAAGCGAGATCTCCTTGAATGCTACCTTCCAAGGTCATCTCGCTCCGGCGTGATCTCCTTGAATGCTACCTGCTAAGGTCATCTCGCTCCGGCGTGATCTCCTTGAATGTTAACTGCCAAGGTCATCTCGCGCCGGCGTGATCTCCTTGAATGCTACTTTCCAAGGTCATCTCGCTCCGGTGTGATCTCCTTGAATGCTACCTGACAAGGTCATCTCGCTCCGGCGTGATCTCCTTGAATGCTACCTGCCAAGGTCATCTCGCTCCGGCATGATCTCCTTGAATGCTACTTGCCAAGGTCATCTCACTCCGGCGTGATCTCCTCGAATGCTACCTGCCAAGGTCATCTCGCTCCGGCGTGATCTCCTTGAATGCAACATGCCAAGGTCATCTCGCTCCGGCGTGATCTCCTTGAATGCTACCTGCCAAGGTCATCTCGCTCCGGCGTGATCTCCTTGAATGCTACCTGCCAAGGTCACCTCACTCCGACGTGATCTCCTTGAATGCTACCTGCCATGGTCATCTCGCTCCGGCGTGATCTCCTTGAATGCTACCTGCCAAGGTCATCTCGTTCCGGCGTGATCTCTTGAATGCTACCTGCCAAGGTCATCTCGCTCCGGCGTGATCTCCTTGATTGCTACCCGCCAAGGTCATCTCGCTCCGGCGTGATATCCTTGAATGCTACCTGCCAAGGTCATCTCGCTCTGGCGTGATCTCCTTGAATGCTACCTGCCAAGTCTTCTCACTCCGACGTAATCTCCTTGAATGCTACCTGCCAAGGTCATCTCGCTCCGGCGTAATCTCCTTCAATGCTACCTACCAAGGTCATCTCGCTCCGGTGTGATCTCCTTGAATGCAACCTGCCAAGGTCATCTCACTCCGGCGTGATCTCCTTGAATGCTACCTGCGGTGATCTCCTTGAATGCTACGTACCAAGGTCATCTCGCTCCGGCATGATCTTCTTGAATGCTACCTGCCCAGGTCATCTCGCTCCGGCGTGATCTCCTTGAATGCAACTTTCCAAGGTCATCTCTCTCCGTCGTGATCTCCTTGAATGCTACTTTCCAAGGTCATCTCGTCTCCGGCGTTATCCCCTTGAATGCTACCTGCCAAGGTCATCTCACTCTGGCGTTATCTCCTTGAATGCTACCTGTCAAGGTCATCTCGCTCCGGCGAGATCTCCTTGAATGATACTTGCCAAGGTCATCTCGCTCCAGCGTGATTTCCTTGAATGCTACTTGCCAAGGTCATCTCGCTCCGGCGTGATTTTTTTGAATGCTACTTGCCAAGGTCGTCTCTCTTAGGCGAGATCTCGTTGAATGCTACTTGCCAAGGTCGTCTCGCTCAGGCGAGATCTCCTTGAATGCTACTTACCGAGGTCATCTCACCAATGTGAGATTTCCTTGAATGCAACTTGCCAGGGCTATCTCACCAACATGAGATCGCTTTGAATGCAGTCTACCAAATGGATAAGATGACCTGTGGAAGCCTTGACGGCAACACCGCAAGACCGCTCACACATATTTGTGTATATACCTTTTATATGCAGGTTCCTAGGATCCTCCAGTCTCTTGGATACTCTGGTTGTTCTGGCTTTTTATTAATGTGATCCCAAGCGATTGTCGGATTAATACGATCCCAAGCGATCGTGATCTTCCACTAATATGATCCTACGAGATCATGGATTTCTGGCTCATCAGCTTTGATTTTGTGGATAATACAATCCGACATGGTCGTGGCTCTTCCGTCTTATGAATATAGAAGCTCGCTCTGTACTTCTCCCAGCTTTGATTTCTGGATTTCTCCTCCTCGCAGAACACATCTTCCTTAAAAACCAAGCAAGACATGTTTTGGGAGAAAATGTTGACATGCTTTTTTGTCAAAGCAGTCACACGTCGAGTATTTGGCAAGCGACGCGCTCTAGCGTCAAAAAGCACAAAATAGTTGGGTCGAAGCCGCGTCGCAAACACACGAAGACCCGGAACCTCTATCGGATGGCCTCTTACAGTCCCAATGAATTCTTGAGCAAAGCGTCATCCGAGCCGAAGGTGAGTCGTGCTCCATGCCGAAGGCGAGCCGTCAAGCGGGTCCGGCCAGAGCGCCGGTGGGGGTCCGGGGCACCATAGTCCTGGTGGCGATCGACCTAACCGGTTAGGTCGAAACTGTGGGCACCGCTCGATTCATCCGATTTTCTCCATACCGAAAGCCCAGAATCCTTTACTTCAGACCAACAAAACCTCGGATTCCTTCAAGAACTTTGACTCCCTTGACAGCAGCATTTCCGCCTTAGCCTGTCATAATTTCGCACCCCGCCTATGGGGTTGAAATTTCGAACCCCACCTGCGGGGTCGAATTTTCAGAACCCATCGGTGGGGTCGAAAATTCAAACCCCACCAGCGGGGTTGAAATTTCAAACCCCACAGATGGGGTTGAAATTTCGAACCCCAATAGTGGGTTCGAAATTTCGAACTCCTGGTGGGGTCGAAATTTCGAACCCCGCCAAGGTGGGTTCGAAATTTCGACCCCTGCACCAAGGGGTGCGAAATTCCTGCACATGGCTTATTTTGAGGTGCGAAAATGGATCTTATGGGTCCCACTGCTCACCTACACCCACCTAACCTCCTTCCTATAAATATCCCAAGCCTTGGCCTTCAAATGGATCCTTTTCCCTTGGAATTTTTGACCTTGAGAGCTCCAAACACTCATCAATGGCCTCCAACACCTTCACCATGGCCATTGAGATGAGGTGGATAATTAAAACATGACATGCATGTTTTCCTTCAACACTCGAGCACTAGCAAGCCTTGCTACCTCACCTCTAGACGTCTTGGACATTAAAGCTTGCCTTGTCCATAGTTGACCAAGTCAACTCATTCCAAGGAAGAAGAAGGAGGGCAATTTAGTTAATGTGTAGAAATAACATATATATTGTTATTCTATTGTTACTCTTTGTACTCAGCTATTGTCGGAACTTGTACAACTTTGTAATCGACAAAAGGAATGATGAATGAATATTATAAAGTAGACGTCGGCGTTAGAGCCGAACCACTATAAAAGCTATGTCTCCCCGCATTTACGTTATTGACTGCTTATTCTGATAATTGTTCACACATGCACATTGGGTGTTGGCATGTGACAATTTTGCAAGTCAACATCCTTCTTCATTTGATTTTGATTAAAGTTTTTTTTTCCTTATTCATCTTCATTTGAGGATTTATATGACAATTCATATATATTTTCCTGTCTGTGAGTCTTGAAAATTATTTTTAGTCTTATAAAAACCTAAAGTTGATATACGCAAGCATGAAAATTTGCGTATAGAGTTGTTACATTATATAATAAATTTTTTGTTGTTACCGTTCTTTTGATATATCTTTATTTATCTTATGGGCATTCTGTTAGAGAGTAGGATAGTGGTATTAATCAATTTAATCCAAAATTGATGAAGAATCCTTCAGATCCATCTTTACATGGATTTTCTTATTATTTATGATAATTCTAAAATATAATTCTCATACAATTATTTTTATTTTTCAGCCAAAATCAATAATGTTATAGGTATTCAAGTTCCAAACATGCGTCAGTGATTTTTCACGAACTTTGATTCTTATTCTGTGGTACTTATAAATGCAGGTCACTATCAATTTTGGTTTTGAATTGTTTTACAAATTTTTTTATATTCATGTTCCAAACATTCATCAGTGGACGGTTTACATATTTCGATTCTAATTAGTCCACGATATTTATGAATATATGTGTGACAACCAGGATTCCGATAGACCAATTTTTTTCAAAATTCAATCCATCGAGACCCGAGTTGGTTGCTCTGGTATCCTGCAAAAAAGACAGAGAAAAGAGATATGTCAGAGTACGGAAAAACACCTCACTGCAGAAGGAATAAAATATAATATATTTTAAAACATAGCTTTACCTTAATCACAATACTGCTAAATCAGTATTCCCAAAGCTATAAGTCTCTGTCTAACCTGCGAATGTTATGAGGAGGGGGTCAGAACATAAGTTCTATGTGAATGAATTTAAAACTACACTTCTTGAATAACCCTACACATACCATTCAATTACATTTTATTGTTTATTAGGTTATACGTGTTATTAGCATTCAAAGCTTACACACACGTCGCACCAGTCTACTCCCTAGTAGATTACCATAATATAATGCATATGTAGCTACCCCCAAACTGAGGTACACCCCATGGTACCCCACTCGCACGGTCTCCACCGTATCCCCACAGTAATATGCGCAGTCCCTCATCCTATGCCATAATAACGTATGTTGCTACATCCGCATAGAATCGCTGTGCTACGTAAGCATACTGACTGCCGCCCTCGTACTGTTGGATCGAGTTGGTCCCATCATCAAATAATGCCCTCTAGTCTACGGTACACCACCCAGAGCAGTTGTGATCGTATCTAGACTTTCCCACGTACGTATCATCAGTCGTACTCGATGTTTCTACTGCACATAACCTCTACTTATGCACCCGAGTTCCGTGGCAGGGCAACACCAGATGACACGGAACTCGGTCGTGAGCTTTCCTATATCTGTACGGGCCCACCTCTAAGAGTGTCCAATGTACAGATATCCCTCGGGTCTGGTTTTCTTATGGTGGCTATGGCCCCACCTCAGCCTCTCCCTCAACTAGTAAAGACCACATGAGCTAAGCGACCACCCCTAACAAGTAAACAATCTAAACATCCATGTGGGGTCTCCCCGCACCCGTCCCTTGATAGCAAAGGTTATTGATCTCTAGGGGTTAGCTCTTGTCTTTTCGCATTCGTTAGGCTGCTGTTGACAGGCGTTCGACGACCTTGATATATTTTGGTCTTGACCCTCCACCTCCGCCTGAGGCAACCGCCAAACCAGCCTTAATGCCACCGCGTACAGCATTCTGACTGCCACCTATTTGTGCAGTCAAGGCCCACACACTTGGTAGTTCCGCGCAAACCCAACCTCTGCAATCCTAGCCCGAAGCTAAACCACTACAGAGAACTACCAGGAGCACCTTGAACGTCTCAGGAAGACGGCTGCCTCCCCTTTCAGTCTGTTGGAGCTGCCAAATAATAAACATGTGTTCCACTTGTGCCTTATGACACCGTGATGATCTACCTCGTTGGGTTATTCATCCTATAACGTACGGACTACTTCAAGCGCCTTATTTTTATCTGTCGTTAGACCCTACATCTAATCATTTATTATGCGCTTGCGCCACCTCGTCAGTTTTCTCATTTAACTTGGTTATTCACATTTTCTTCCTTTTCACGTTTACCAAGTTATCATTGCTTATTAATTCCATTTATAACTTAATCCATTTAAGTTCATTAATAAGCATACGACATGTTATTCTCACAATCTAATGATTATCTCTCTTATGGTTGTAATAACATGTTCTACTTAATTTATAATTAAGTATATCTTAATTCGCATATACATTGGTTAAGAGAATACCAGCCTAAATATCAACCCCGAAGACCGAAATCAACACTAGATTGACACTCAGAGAATTACTCAACTCAACCAAATCTTATGTTATGTCATTCATATAACTTATGTTATCTTTATTTGAAGATTTATTCTTGCCTTTACAGATTACTAAATCTTCAATTAAGTGCAACTTTCCTTATTACATAAGTTATTTCATCTTCCCTTATCGTTCCTTGCAACTTACCTCATTCCATAAGTTTTAATCCCCGCTTATCTCTAGGACAAGCCTACCTATTATCATTCCCGTTTCTTAAGTTCATTCACAATAGGTTATTATCATCATTCCCCATTTCTTGTCATAAAGTTTAGATTAACTTATTTCATAGTATAAGTCGTCCCACCCTTCAAGTCTTGTATTACATCTTAAGTCATAACCTTCCCTTGTCCCTAGGACAAGTTTACCTATTATTTAATTTTTACATTACCACAACTCTGGTTTATAATAGGTAGTTATCATTCCCCCATTACTGTGTCATAATTTTTAGATTTGATATAACCCTTCCTTTTACTTAACCAATTACTTAAACTTTACCCAATTCAATTAATTTATGATACCGTTATGGGTCCCATTTGGTTAAGCATATCTAAATTATGTTTCACATGTCACACGTGTCCCACTTAACCCCCTTTTTATTATAATTTCCATGTCTTACACATGTTCTACTACGGTTAAGTCTACCTTGGTCATGTCTTACATCACATGTCTCACAGCGGTTAAGTCCACATTAATTATGCTTTACATGTCATTTATATTACTCACTTAACCCACTAACCATACCCATGTCACCCACATGTCTTATTATGGTTAGTATTTCTTAATTTATTAGTTATGCCGTAACGATGTATGACCTCTCACATTAGATGTCTGTTCGTGACTGCTGGATTTATCGGGCGGTTCCGGGCAGACTTATACCACAACGCGCCTAACCTTTTGTCATAAACTGTTACGCCTCTAGTTCTTGCTGTTGCCCTCTCACATTAGACGTCTGCTTGTGGTTGTTGGATTTGCCGGGAGGTTCCGGGCAGTCTTACACCACAAATGCGCCTAACCTCGTGTTGTAGGCGTTCATTAACAATCGTCTTCCACCCAACCCCAAATTCATGTCATGTGTTCCAAATTTAACTTAATCCCAATTCATATTTTTTATGCCTTTCTTCAAATTTGTCATTAACTGTACCAAATTACATAATAGTTAGTCAAATTTCATATTAACCAAATTATCCATTTATAGCCAGATTCACCAATTCCAAACATGTCAATTTCCAATATCCAATTATACCCAATTTTATATAATTAATATTTTCCCTATATATATATATATATATCCCAACATTCCCATGTTCGTACATATAATCTAATTCACCCTCTAGGCTTATTTTCCAAGTCACAAATAAATTTCACCAACCCATGTTATCCAGTTATATGTTGTTAAGATTAAATTATACCAATCCCATATCCAATGACAATTATGTCAAACTTACATTAATTCAACATTATAGATTATATTGCTCGACCGCATAAAATAGATTATGCCCAATATATGCAATAACAATTGTTATGCCACAAACCATAAGATTACAGATTATATTCCAATATCCCTATATTCCAATCGTGCGTATTGTATAATAAGATTTCGTCTAGGTTCGAGATAACCTAGATCCAAAAATAAAAAGGGGAAAGGATAAAAAGGAGAGAACACAAACGTAGGCGTAAATAAAATAACAGATATTATTAAATTAACATCATATTCATTAGTGGGAATGGTAAATGATAGAAGCAACATTATACAACAAATATAGTTCATATCCACTCACATTGAATGGATTAGAAAAATAAGCAATTTGTTGTTGATGTAGATCGCTGATTTAATCTTCTTATTTGATTATTGGTGAAGAGCATGAATTGTGGATGAAGAACTTTGCCACTTGATTTGATTAAACTCCAAAGTTGATGAAGAACTTGCAATTTAATTTAGAGTTTTGTGCCGGTGGACATGTTTGGTTGAAGTTTGACAGCACTAGGCGTCAGAAGGAATTGTTTATGAATTAGGTTAGGTCTAGGCACTATTAAATAGGTGTAGAGAGTGTTTTAGAGCCATTAGATTGCACTGGAAGCCATCCGGTCCATCCAGCACACCAAAAATCATAACTGCTCAGATCTGGAAAAATCAGGGGGGAAGTCGACCCATAGGTCGACCCCTTGGTCGACCTCCCTGGGTAGGTCGACCCCCAGGTCGACCTGCTTGGGTATTCTCCTATGTAAATTCTGAATTTTTGTTGAATCTTCCGAAGGCCATAACTCTTTCATACTGAGTCCGATTTTCGAAAACTTGGACTCTATTCCAAGAAGAATTCCGAGACAAACACAATCGTGATGTCCGTTTTACTTAATTCCTGATATTTAAATTAAGTATCCTTATTTTATTATCTTCTTCGTTACGTACACTATCATTGAATTAATCTTTCCTTCTCTTTCATGTGTTAATTATTTTTCATTGCACATCACCATTATTAACCTATCTATGCATATATACATATTTTTACACATTTTTAATTATACCAAAAACGCAGGGTGTTACAATATGTCACTTCCAGTTTTTTTTTAATTGTTTTAGAGTAATCTTTATATTTAATATCTCCAATTTTTTAGTTGTCCAAAAGTTTGTCATGCTTATTTAATCCGAATCAAGTATTATCATCCATCTTGAATGCAATGTAAAAGTAAGTGAGGCCATTATCTTACTATGGTACAACATTTTTTTATACTCTTATTAGCTGTTAATATCTTATTATGATTTTCGACATTTTTTTTATACTATTTGACATCTTCACATTAGTTGAGTAAAGTAGCTTTAATGACTTAAATTTTTTTGTTTAAGATACATCACATTATGCGTAATAACTTATAGTAAAAAGGAAGAATATAATCTAAGCAGCCATATATAGCGAATCAAGCATTTTTTTAATATCTAAGGCTATTTAGAAATCTGACAATTGGAAAGAAAACTTAAATGGAGAAAATTAAATTAAATACGTAGCATTGAATAAAATAAGAAATTGGTTAAACGAAGTTCAACAACCGAACACAGGTTGAAACTGGAACCATCTGTAACAGTAAGCCAAAACAAATAATACCAAGATATTAGAATAAAATTTAGGAGCCATAGCATATATGTAGGTATGATGTAAACTGATCTATAATGATGAGACAATGCAAAGGTAGTGCCTGCTTATAAAGTAACTTTGCATGTTTTTATTGTAATTTTTGTAATATGTTTTTTCGAAGGTTGATATGTAGTAAACAGGAATTTTAGTTTTGATCAAGAAGCAATGAAAGATGATGAAATTAGATATGATTATTATATAAAAACGTATGTTGTTTTTGTTTTTTTGGAAACATTGCTATGCTAGCTTGCATGTTTCAATCCTTATTTTTTTATGTTGGATATTTCATGTTTTTGCTTCAGGCGATGCCAACTTTAGTTTGCATTCCGAATTGAAAATTACAATCAACGTACTGGGCTTCTCTTGAAACATGTAGAGATGAAAATTCATTTATCTACAGGAGAAATGTGACATATTTGTGCCAGGTACAATGCTAATTTTGTTGGACCATTGTCTGCAAACTTGAGTGTCTTTCTTTTATTCTTATTTGGGTAAAAAATCAATTTTATGTCACGGTTATGAATGTTATCACTTAGAGGGTAAGAATTATGTCCTTTTCTTTTCCTGTATTTATTTACGCATATAGTTTTTTTTTACAGCCAAATTTGTGTCAATCTTCGTTATTACACCAGTTCCACCTGCTACACTTTAGCAGCTCTTATGGAAACATAAATTTTAAATTAGAATTAGCATTAAGTTTACGTTAACCAAACTTTAAATAAAAAATAATTGACATTAGCTAAACTTTAGATTAATTTAATTAACTAAATTGAACATTCAAATTGGAATTAGCTTCAATTAAATTCAAATTAGAATTAGCCATTTATCCTCAAATTATTCTTGATATAATCTTTTCAAATTTTCATTTCAAGTTGGCAGCCGTCATGTTTCTTCAAGGTTTTTAATTTGCTAGATTTTGAGTAAGAGAACTTAGACTTCTATTCTCTGTCTATTAAAAATGATTATTACTATTCTAATTCTATTTTCTCTTTTTCGACCTTTCTTTTTTATACTTTGACCAAGTGAAATTATTTATGGACTATGATTTTAAAGCCAAAATTAACAAATTTATATTTAGTGTCTCTAAATTGCTTTAATAACAAATGGATGACTATTGATGCACACTATCTATCATTGCTTTTTAAAATTTATTAATACCTTTAGATCTTTTATACGACTGTTTCTCTAAAATCTATTCCCGAAAATATCAATTCAATGTTTCTTAATAGATCTCTTTGGATACTGCGAGTTAATTCGACTGTTCATACGATATTATTATGCGTAAAACAAGAAGGATTAAATTTTCTTTAATTGCTGATAATTTCAATTCATGTTTATTCCATTACAAAAACAATGATGCTTTTGAGTAATTTAGATTGAATTACCACCTTCCTAACTTACAAGATGAGACTGAGTTGACGGATTGTTCACTTAAAACAATATTGCTCAATCAATTTCAAGTTATTATTGTAGAAGCGCATGTACAAGAAATATATTATTTTGGTGTGTATTTGGTATTTTTGGGTGGATCTAAACCATTGAAGGGTTTTGGTTATGGTATATATTCAGAGTTAATTTCCAGTAGAGTTTGACATATTGTTGTATTAGGTAGTATAATGGCTTCATCAAAGACAAGATTTAGTTAACTCTGTAGATCCATGTACACAGGGCCTTTCTCCGTTTGGTAGCAGTAAACATGGAAAGCTTTATGAGCTTTCTTTGTACTTGCAAATTAAACTAATATAAACTTTATTCAACACACACTAATTTATTTATTTATTAACTTTTTTTGCAGGTTGTCTAACTCAACCATGATCAAAAGTGTAAATAGACAAGTGATGGTCAAATGCAAAAGAAGTTAGATTGATGGAGCATAGACTTATATGGAGGCAACGAAATTGGAAGGTAATGTAAATTCTAAAAATTACCTTTGTACCATGTTACTGCTAGAAATACATCATTTGAAATTCAAATATTGTGTTCAAATCTACGAATGCAATAACCGTTTCAGTTGTCTTTGTTTTATTCACGTGCGAAATAAGTTTGAAAATTCATGCTTTATTTGCTTAACTATTCTCTGACATTTTCATGTATTCTATACCTATACTGTAATTAGCTCATCCAATTCATACTTTGCATCATGTTTTTCAGACTTCCCACCCAATTCACACACGCGATCACCATAAATACAATTTATATAACACTGATTCTAAACTAAGTATCACCTGCATCCACACATATAATTCCATTAAAAATAATACTTCTTACCACAATGTACGTCCAGTTTATTTAAATTGACATATACGCAACACTACTGCACAATCAAAAAATCTTGCACACATCATTTCTAATTAAAACTGTAAACAACGATTGAATTTTCCATTTACATGAACATAAATTGGTGCTAGCATACACGTCAACAATATGCTGTACAGTATACTAGAATTTTACAGGTTATTTCTAAATACTGCACCATCTTGCATATATGCATTTGTACAGGTGCTAAGCTTTACCTTAAGTTATAATATTATACAAGTGTTCAAGATGGCTTAAAGAGGATGAATACAAAGCTCTCTATCACCCACCTCAGAACCCTAATTAGTCCAGTAGTAAGCTCACATTTGATGTATATTTTTATTCTTCAAATTTTCTTACTGTCCATCTTTAAAATTCCTTTTTTTATGCTGGTCTAGAAAGATGATGCAACCTTAATAGGATGAATGAATTCCATTCGCCAGACTATTGGATGTGCTTTTAGCCCCATTTCTTATGGGTGCTGAAGAAAAAACATTTTTGTTTTCTGAAAAATATGAAAAATAAAGTTTCCATTCATCTATCGTTCGTTTCTTTTCTTCCCATAATCGGTTTAGCTAATATTGGTTTTACTTCAAGATTCTAGGTCCAACGAAGAGAAGAAAAATTTATGATATGGAAAATATCATGTTAATAATGGTTAATATCTTTATTGGTTTGTTGATATCTTAATGATATAGTAATCAAATGTTATGTGGGAAATGTACTTGGTAATCAGCTATTATTGTTGTTTAAAGCTAGAAAAAAATATTGTTCCTGTACCCAAATTTGTTTGGCATTTCCATGTTGATTTTTGCCATTTTCAGGTTTTTATACGTTTTAATCAATTAACGTATTATAGAAATTACTACAATATATTTGTGTGTTTAATATGTGTTGCATGATAAAATGTATAATTACATTTTCTTATGCAGCAACCAGATTAGAAAAGTTTAGAAAAGTTCGTAGTTTTAACATTTTTCCAGCTTGGGTCACATTTATTTATGCACACGTCCATCGGACATGCCTCCGTACTGGTTCATATAATTATTTGGATGCTCCCTCTACGACACCATAATCTAGAAAGGAAGGTAGATGAGGATTTTTATTGGAGCACGACACTTACGACGAAACATACTCATTATTTTGTAATTTTTCTCATCACCGATTTATTTCAATATGTACATGTCTCTCACACATGATTTTATGACTCCAAATAAGTTTTATTACAATAATTGTTACATGGTTGTAAAAATATTTTAATGTGTGCTTTGCTATATTAAAAACCAGTCTAATTATAAGAGAGCGAAATAAAAATATTTATATGAAAGCGAAAATTAGCAGGACGACGTCGAAACTGCAACTCATTTAGACCCTTCACAAAAAAGACTGACGGCATCAAATAGTCAATGCTGCAAACGAAAAATGAAATGCAAGGAGATCAAACTTTCTTGGCATCAAATAGACAACCAATGCATGGAAGAATTGCATAGTTACTTCTCTTTCTTGCCTTTAATTGTTTTTTCCTTTATCAATTCAATGCACAATTGTATGCTTCCAATAGTAAAATGATTTTCTATAGCTTTTACAAGTAAGATCCTTACATGACAATGCGCAGTTTCACTCTCTTTGTTACTTTATTGATAGGAAGTATAAAACAACACCATATATAAAAAAAAATTGGGCATTAGTTCAACCCAGCCAATAGATCTACATCCTAATGAATTGTATTAGATTATTCATATTGAATTAGCCATAGCCTTAGTTGACAATTGTTTTTTTTTTTTGTATGTGTAAGCCTATCTTAATTTGGTCTCTAGCGCCCGAGAAATAATACCCGATGTTAAGCATTGTACAAATCTCATATCATTTGATAATTTTTGTAGCCTCTATACTGCACTCGGTTATGGTTTGCTGCGGAAGGTGCGATATTCATTGAATCGCTATCAGGAAAAAGATCATTTAATTGGGAAAAAATTATATGAATGACCAAAACAAATGTAGGTAGTTCAATCGATCTTACTCTGTTTATATCTGGACACATATCATAAAAATACAATCAATTTATGTTGTGGTACGAACTGCCTGTATTATATGTACCTCATTCCAGCGATTCTTCATAATGCTTGGTTACTAAATGTTGTACTAACATTTACAAAAAATCACTTTCAAATGAAGATAATGGTCCGGTTTATATAATTATTACATGCAACCGTTTGAGGTAAATCTGTAAAGAACAAAACAGAATTGTATTAAGTCAATACATATGTTGTTTTTCTGTACAATACAAATGCATTCTTATTATTTCATGGGATGAATCATTGACTGTTGCATATTGAAATTGCTTACACATTAATTTGCTTATGTTACTAATGATACTACATAAAATATTGTTTGCTTTGATATTAGCATGCACTCAATTTTGTTAATATGAAACTGGATAACACATGCTATACAGACAATAATTAAGTACACACTTGACAATTCTTCAACGAATAACATAAGTCCAACAATCTTTCCAAAAATATGTATTATAGCCATAATGAACAATAGTATCAACACCTAACATATATAAACAAAAATTAAGCATAATATATTTCCAAATTGACTGTAAAGAGGAGATATGGGACCGCAAGCAGCAATTAATTATTTTCATTGACTTAAATAGAAAAAGGCTCAATGTTGTGTTATTCGTTTATGTGAATTCTAATATGAGTTATGATTTTAGTAATCTGCTTACATTTTTATTTAAATTGGTTGAGTATATTTATTGTCGACTAATAATACCAACTTATGAATCAATATATACAATATACAACCTACTGAATTGTAAGGTATGGACAGTGTGGTACTTTAAATACATGTGTATATCCAAGGTTATAATGCTGGGGGTTGATTATGCTTCCAAATTTTAAGTATAGAAATTACAGTTTTGATATGAGTCTATATATATTGTTTTTTGATTTTAAATTATTAAGTATGTGCGTTTCTTATTTTTTTTTGTTTTGTTTTTTGTTGTTTTGCATTGTAAATTACATGGGTACGGCGATGATGAATGAATAGGTTGACGTTATAAAGTGGAATAATACTAACATGAGGTATCCTCATCTCTCAACCATTTTTATTTCTGAATCCCTAATATAAATTTCCTTAACAGTTATGATATACTAAGAAGAAGGAATTGAATGCAGTGCTATGGTTTCTGAAAGGATTAATAATCCACGGCAAGCCAGCGCTTGAATTTGCTGTAAGTGGATCCAAGTTTCTTTTCACAATTTTTGTTCTGGACCTGCACTATTTGGACCCAGGTCCAACTGCGCTATTTCCTGGATCGGCTTTAGTAGGTATTAATCAAACCCAGTTTCTTCTAAATAACTTTCATAGTCTTGATTCCAGTTTAAAAAAGCTTGAGTCGAGATTGATTGTCCTTAAGGAGGAGCCTTCTGGCGTAGTCCCAAAGATTTTTGGAAGCTTTGAGGTTTTATGTTTGAAGTGCAATTATTTCCTATTTAAAGAATGTACATAGTACTAATATTTCCTATTTTATTATTTCTATATTTCCTGTTTTATTATTACTAACTTTTTGTAATCACTTACATTATGACTCATGCATAGCCAAGAAGAGTGGCTAACCGGATTCAATTTGGAGACACTGCAATAACTGGGTTTATATTATGCAAAGAATCCGTGATGGTGTTTTTCTGCTTACTGATTGACGTAACTAACTTACTCCTGGAATGCATGAAGGTTGGTTAAATCAATCCTTTCGATAATCTTAAATTCAAATAAAATTATATCATGAGGACTACGATTCTGCTACAGCGATATATATTGTAGCAGTAGATAATAATGTCGCTACCAACTGCTATGAAAGTTTGTGATCAGTTATAGTCATAATTAAATTTGATTGGATGTACACTGTCCCATTGCAAATTGCATTACCATTTTGTTTGCATAGTGTATCTTAGTGCATAAATTTACCACTTTTAAGATGACACAGAGAGCTTTCTTTCCAGATGCTGCAATTATCCCAGCGGTAGTTAAATTGACATGGAAACATATGAATCTCTGGACAATGTTACTAAGAACCACAACCAAAAGATATGGCAGGTTGATTACAATCTTGAAGTAAAGCATTGTACATCTTAATCTGCAATGAATCTTGTATGGCAAGATGAGAAGAAGTGCAATGCATACAAAATCCAATTATGCTATTTCTGTATAATTTATTTTGCTAAAGTAGGCATATAGAAGATAATTGCAAAATAAATGCTAATGCGTTGACCAACTTGAGAAGAAACTGGGGCTTACCTGCTTGATTTTTGAATAAATAATTCCTTCAGCCTTGTATGTATTATTGTTTGTCATATAGTAGTACAGCTGACATCAAATTTTGTTTAAGAATTTATTTGATGGAAAGCATGTGTTAGTCCTCTATGTTATCTATTTGTTTGCACTCATTTGCTTTCTGTTCATGTATGAAAATGCTTGTTATGGTCGAAGTCAAACTTTTGACCTTACATAAATGTTCCACATATTTCAAATGGTGGTAGCTAATCATATCGTATACATGCATGAAAAAAGAGAACAAAATACTTAATGCTATCTTTTCTGTGTTGCAAGTGTAATTAGTATGAGCGCCGAGGATCATCACTGTTGGAATCCAATTGATTATGTGTTCAAATAGACTGCAGGGTTAAAACAGTTGGGCAAGAGCTACATATTTAGTTGTAGTTGCTTCAAAGAATGTATGCGAATGGGAGGCTAGCTCAAGTTAAAGAGAAACACGAGTGGCCATGTATTCTGATGAATATTACTTACCACTGATATGAGATAGTGTTACAATGTCATTAATAGCCATGTAATTACTGTTCTTTTCTATGCTCAAATAAAATAATGTAAAGGTTATGTGTACGTTAACAGAATCTTCTTTTTGTTTAGGATTCGAATGATAGAACTACAAGGGATTCGTCACCAAAGAAGACTTGGAACAAGGGCAGAAAAAAATTACTTCACGCGGTTTCAAACTATTGTTATCTCCATAGCTTGTATGATGTTTCAATTGTTTAGTGTATTCTCTATGTTTTTCGCTTTTTAAATATTTGTTTTGTACCTTCTCACCAATGGTATTACTTTTGGACTAATGAGGTATCAGCTTGAACCACTAGTACTACATTTTCATCCATTATTTCTTCCTTACATTAACTAAGTTGTTGGCATATGCATTCTGATATTTTTGCGCTCACGCTAGCTCTGTTAGTGGATAGTTTTCATTGATATAACGATAAGTAAATCATGTTGTCTCCATTTCAAATATAAATTACTGAGTACTCGATATTGTATTTATAGAAGTAAGCTAAGTTCTGTGTTCAAATGACTGTCGCTGCGGTAGTATGTCTCACTGTGGCTAAATGTTATGTTTTTTGGATCCTATTTGTCTTCCACTGGCTCCCTTTTTAATTAACTTTTACTGAGCCCGCTGAAACAATATTGACATCAATTGATACTACAATTTACCCATATGCGAAGCACGGTTGTAATAACCCGGAAATCTGAGCCAATTTAAAATTTTTATTTTGGCAATTTTAGCAAATTTTGAATATTTAAAATAGATTATTTTAAATAATAACAACGATAATTTTTTTTGAATAGAATTAGACCGTATATATTTATATACGTCGTCGTTAGAATATAAATATTTATTTTTATATATAAAAGGAATTGAAAAAGGCGCGGTAGTTCGATAATTCGATTTCAAAGTTCAAATGTATGTACCGGGTGCAAAATAAACCGGATTTTAGTGAAATAAAAAATATTTGAATCTAATTGAGAATATCTTTCGAACGAGTCAGAATAATTGAAATTTCATTGCGGGAATCAAAAGTTATGCCCAGTTGAAAAATCAGAATAGTCGCTATGGAATTCTAGCCCTTAAAAATGGGAATTTTGCAAACGACCTCGGTTTTCGACGAAACCACTTTTGTTGGATCCGTGATGTCAAGTTATTGCTAGGTTTCAAAATTCGTAATTTTTCGAATCAATATGTGAGCGTGGCGAAGTTAAACGTGTTTTAACAGTTTCATTCAATTTTGGTCGACCAGAAAATGACCATTTTTGAAACGGTCACAGAATTCGACGAAATTAGTTTTGTTAGGACCGTATTGTCAATACGAAGCTAGAAATATATTTTTTGTAATTTTCTGAATCAGTATGTGGCCCCGGTAATTTAAAATGTATGTTCAAATTGAATATATATAGATTTATATTTTAATTTTAATGAAAACCTATTGTAAATGTCGAATTGGCCTACGAAACATATCACATTGTGTTCGTAATAAGGGTAATTAGGTGGGGGCGACAGTCGTTGGGTGTGATTTGGGATTCGGGTGAAAATTCATCTTTAAGGAGGAAAAAAATAAAATAAAAGAATTTCATATAACCACCCCCCCCCCCCCCGCCCCCCGGTCATTGACTTATGTCAAAACAAAAAATAGAAAAAAGAAAAAAAAAAGGCGAGCTCCAACCATCGCGATCCCCCCCTTTCCGTCGTGGATCGTCGGAGCCCCCCCCCCCCCTCTCGCCGCCACATCCCCCTCTCCTCCTCCTTCCATCGATCCCCGTCAAATCGAGAATCCCCAAACCGCGAACCGCCTCCCCTACCATAGAACCCGAAGCCCCCGCCACCCTAAAACCCTAGTGTCGCCCCTCGATCGAACCTCTTGGCCTCCTCCCCCAATCGCGCGCAAGAACCGAGACCCTCCCCTCTACTGCAACGCACCACCGCGACACCAGAATCCGCCACCTCCAGCCTTCCCCTGGCCTCTGATCAACAGCGGAAACCCTCACCCCTCCCTTCGATCGACTGATTCAGCGGTATGTTTTAAATTCGACCTTTTTATTTTATTTTATTTTATTTGTTTACATACGAGAAAAACTAGGATGTTTAAACGAGCAAAGCGAGGATTTTCAAACGAGAAAAGCTAGGATTTTTAACAAAGAAAATGTTTGATTTTTAAATATAAAAAATTTAGATTTTTACTATATGAAAGATTAGATTTTTAAACATCAAAAGATTTAATTTTTATGGAATAAAAAGTTTGGGTTTTTATATGAAGTGAAGATAAAAATTCGATTTTTATATATATGAAGTGAAGATAAAAATTCGATTTTTGTATATATGTAGTAAAGTAAAAATATGATTTTTATATCATAGAGATCATAAAAATATAATTTTTATATGATAGGAATAATAAAAATATAATTTTTATATAGTAGAGTTAATGAAAATGTGATTTTTATATAGAGAATGGCGAGAGGAAAATATGGTTTCATTTATATGAGCACCGCTATGTAAAAATAGAATTTTTATCTGTATAGTAGCGGTAAAAAAATAGAATTTTTATCTATATAGTAGCGGTGTAAAAATAGAATTTTTATCTATATAGTAGCGGTATAAAAATGAGATTTTTATCCATATAGAGTGATTATAAAAATGTGATTTTTATATACATAGCAACAATATAAAAATGTGATGTTTATATATGTAGTGAATACGGGCAACGAAACAGACAAAAGGCGAGAACGGCGAAGACTTCTATATATGAAGAGTCGTGACATTTGGTTTAGCTTGTCGGTGAGAACTCCTCACTTTAAATTTTCTTTTCTAGTTAAAAATATATATACTAGGATGCAGACGGTGTTTAGTTGCACCCGACATCCGTCGTTCATAGACCATGGACGGCTTGTATGCTTATTTGTTTGATTTTGATGTGTAGTTGATTGTGTGATGTGATGTGAAATGAAATAAAATATTTATATAGTTAAAAATATTTTATAGCTGAAAATAGAATTTTTAACGTGTATTTAAAATGAAATAAATATAAACAAATCAAAGGATTTGTTTATATACACACATTTGACTGATATTGATTGGGACGATAAATTTTACACATCGCCCAACTGCACAAATAAAATATGTGTTTGATTGTTTGAAAACCCCACACGGGTATTGGGATGATATATGATATACACTAGTCCCAATAATTAGCTGTATGTCGATCGATTGATGGACAGGTTGTTATAAGCGTTAAATATTTATATTTGATGCTTATACAGTGTAGAACGCACTCTGGATGATGGTTGATTATTTATCGTTGTTATTTTATACATGTGTTGTAGAAAATCCATATAATTAACATTATATGGTAATTGATTGGGCTTTATTCTAGTTTTGAATAGAAATATTTGAAAAAGAAATATTTGAAATAGAATATTTGTAAATAGAAATATATAAAGCCATGTTGATTAGATTGACGCCATTTTGACGTGAACGATATTTATATCGATTTTATTCATTTTTCAATGCATATTGAAAGTGATTTAAAAATTCAAATTAAATTGAAATGAATTGAAATTCGAATTAAATTGAAATGAATTGAAATTCGAATTAAATTGAGATGAATTGAAATTCGAATTAAATTGAATTGAATTGAAATTCGAATTAAATTGAAATGAAATTAAAATGAATTTATATTGAAAAATTCAATCTTGATTTGAATTTAAAAAGGAAGTTGAAATCGTTTTGAAAACGAATTTAAAACGATTTATAAAATACGTTTTAAAAAGAAATCGATGAAATAGATATAATATATATTATATATATAATATAATGGCCTGAATAGAACGCGCCGCACCGAGGCAGTTCGCGAATTTCGACCAATGACTTCGAATGGATATTGCGGGAGATCCGATCGTCGAATTCTCCTAAAACCGGAACCGTTGGGTTCGTATCGAAAAGAGCTTTCTAACGAATATTATAAATTAGAAATCTAACGATTGGATTTGGAATTATGTCCAAATAAAATTTGGAAAAGGTCGCTGTAAGTGCAGTTCGATGGCCGTTGATGGAAATCGACTGTACGGGCATTGATAAAATTATTAAAAATAGCAATAATTTGTGTAAAATCATAAGAAATGATTTGGGAAGAATTGGGATGAAAAACTCCATATTCGAAAAGATAAAAATAGATTTTTATCGAAATGAACTAATTTTGAATTAGAATAATAATTTATTTATTTTTAAATAAATAAATTGGATTTGAAATGGTTTTAAAAGAAACCAGAATTTCCAATAATTGAATTGGAATAGGTTTAAATCGAAATTGTCTTTGGAATATTTCGATGTTTGATTTCATGATTATACAGATATTGTTATGGAAATTTGAAAGATATGTTTATATCGTTATTTCCAATACGATATTTGTTGGTCGTAGAATTTGGTATTGAATATAAGCAAATATATTTTCTATTCAAAGCCTTGTATATAATATCAAATGTGATTTGGGTTTGTCGTGAATGGTGTCTTCATTAACACTGTTCTTAAACCCAGTTGAGAAAAAGATTAAATCTTTTTTATTTAGATTTACCGAAGTGTACCAATTAAATAATATTTAACTGGAATTGAATTGGTGTTGATTTTTGGGTTTATCATGAACAGTGTTTTAAATAACACTTGTTCTTTAACCCGATAATTAATGGAATGTGATTTTGGGTTGTCGTGAATGGTATCTTCAATAATACTGTTCTTAGACCCAACTGAGTTAAGAAAATCAGAAACTAACTGGAGATTAGTTAAGTTGAATGGTTCCTTGGGTATTGATCTGATGTTTGTTTCGGCCTTCGGGATTAATACTTAAGGAGTTGCTCACTTGCTATTTTACGGTTAAAGGCTGATAGAATGGAATGTGATGTGGGTTTATCGTGAACCTTGTTTTAAATGACAATTGTTCTTTAACCCAGTTAAAGATTAAAACCAAGTGGAGTTTTAATGAATCTTTAGATCGAGAGTGGAGTATCACCAGTTTTGCTCCAGGCGATAGTTAAATCTTTAATTAGATTTAAACGTGAAATGATAATTGAATTTACCGATAACACCGTGGTGTTAGATATAAAGTATGACCAGTTTTACTTCACGGGATGAATAGGTTGGGATTGGGAAATTAAAACAAATGATTACTTCGGTAAGGTTCGTTAATCCCGACTAGTTTGAAGTGATATTCAAAGGAAGATTAAAGAATAAATTTAAAAGAATTTATCCTTGATAAAATTAATGGGAACCTTTCCCTAAGAATGTGAAATTAAGAAACTAAATGTAGGTTAGCTAAGCAAAATGGTTTCCTGGGTATTGATCTGATGTTGGTTTCGGCCTTCGGGGTTAATATTTGGGGAATTATTCTCTTGATTAATTTACGGTTAGTGACTGATGAATTGGAATGAGGCGTATGTTGTGTTTGTGTAACACTTGTTTATTATATACGCGAGTTATTCAGAAAGACCGGGTTTATCCCATTCTGAATAACTGATTCGACGATGAGTCGAAGATGAAGATGGTGGTCGAAGACCGGAGGTCTTTACGTCATTTGGGTAGTTACTGATGATCTTGATTGGGCCGTACACCCAAGAGGAGGGAAGCAGTTAGTGGTCGTCCAGACGTACTTGGAGATCGATGGATAAGCGAGGTACAAGGTGCCTCCGATTTCGTTCAGACCTAGAACGGACTTGTAAATGGACTGTGTGTCTGACATTGGATTTTATTCTGTGTGGTTGATTTCTATTAAATATATATCTGTTTGGCGGTGGAGAATTTATTCTCTTGTTTAACGCCCTTCTATGAGACGTACAAGCTCAGAGGTTATATATTGATGGATATCAAACGCATGGAGTGAATTGCCTGTGTGGCATGCCTAAGTGGCAATTGATCAAGGCTTCTGTTGAAAAGAAAAGTCTTGTGGTTGATGATCAAAGCACGGCCTGTGTGGCATAGCTTTGTGTAGTGTTGATTCGCGAGCCTCACACCCCGGTTGTGAACCAAAAACGGGAGAGGACATCAGGGAGGGCATGCGTTTCCTTCTAGCTAGAAGTGGCATTAGTCGTTTTACACGCACTGACGAGTATGACTTATGTGGTTGTTGCTGTTGCTAGGCGCCTCGGATATATCAGTGACTATGTGATGCCGATGGAGTCATTTGTTGGCTCATTTACGCCCCATAGGGCAGGAAAACGCAGTGTTTAGGCATTTTAATCCACATCGGTGGACTGACCCTGACGATCCAAAGGTCACTTGAGCTCTGACCTGAGACTCGGGCTAGACAGTCTCGAATCGGTAGAGGACTATCTTTTGCCTCGGTTCACAGATGGAAATCCAACTTCCAAATACGTGACATTTGTGGTTTTGATTTGTAGAGCCTAGTATGACGACTTGATATATGGTACCCATGCCGTCTATGATTGATATTTATGATTGAAATTGTTTTAACACTAATAGTAATAATAAAACATGAAATTTAGCGTATCAAGCATTCTTTAGCTATTATAAGGTAAAACCCTATCCTTCGGCTTGCGTTGCATTGTGTGATGGGACCTGGGTCTTATAATAGCTTCATTTTTCTTTATTTAGCATTGCGCTGTTTGTTTTATGCACTGGTATTCTCGGGAGGAAACCCATTCCGTGTTATACGGCGTGGTCCCTTGATTTACCTAACTTTAAAGTAAAGATTAATAACTGTTTTAGTTCTCACACCAGTCTCATGACTGACCTGGAGTTTATTGTTTTAACCTAAACTCTGGGTGCCCTTATTTCCGCACGGGCAGCTAGTAGTTTTGGTTTTGCAGATTTATATTCACAGGATCCTGATTTACAGCTGGAACAATACTCGGAAAGCTCTGTATCCATGTATTACTTCTAGTTGTGTGTTATATTGTTTTTCCGCTGCTATGTAATTTATTTTAATCTCTGATATTTATCGAATGTGTAATATTTATTCATACTCTGTATATTCTTGTAACCTGATGACATTGTTGTAATTAACGATGAAATGTTCTTCTGTCTGCGTTCTAATTTGTCGTGTTCTCAAAACGATCAGGGGTTTTGAACGGTCTTGATCGGTTTAGCGATCGATTCGGATCGAGCGAGATTCCTTTTCGTTACAGTTGGTATCAGAGCTTTGGTTTACAAAGCTCAGAGAACAAGACGCATTAGAACCATACGAAAGAATTCATCAGAGATTGGATTAGTAATATCCAATAAGAATGACTCGTTAGAGATGGGATCAGTAGTATCCTAGAACGGGTGTGAAGAGTGTTGTTTTTTAAAAATAAAAATGAAAACAATTTTTGTTTTGAAAGTTTAAATAGTTTATACGTATTTGAATATTTATATTAAATAAAATTGGACAATCCAATATATAAAGATTTTGCATATACTCCTTGCAAACGTGTATTCGAAGTTTTAATGTGCTGGATAGTTATAGAATCACACTCTAGTTGCCCGGGGATAATTCTGGTGACGGGGCACCATAGCTAGTATTTATTTTCGAGTTTCGAGAGTGAGATTTCTATATATTTCCAATTGACTGGTGTGAGAACCGAAACTAGATAGGGCTTATCGTTGTGATTTGGCATCAAAAATATGATTTTTTAACTATATATCAAAGTTATGAATTTGAAATGATAATCAACAAATTGAGTGCTGGTTGTGTTGTTTGATTAATTAAAATTTGAACCTTTTAGTCAGATTGTACCAAAAAGTGAATTGTATTGAAAATTTGTCGCATTTGCATGCATATACATGTACTTATACTGAACAGGTCATAGCAAGGAGGCTAGAGCAGAAGAATAAAATTGTTTGCCCGATAAATAGGTACATGTTTACCATAATTTACTATTTTGTTTGGGTGATGATGATTTTATGAGCCGATTGGCTAGCCGCTTGGCTTTTTGTTTTGGATTAAAGAAGGCCATGGGAGGCTATATGTAATATCCCGAAGTCCCCGGTGCAGGGGAGGTTATGGCAAAAAAATTCGAAAATTTAGGGTGTTAGCCAAATTTTTGAAAAATTTGAAAAGTTCTTAGAAACTGAAAAGTTGAAGAACTTAAGCCGTAGAGAAAATACTGAAAGTTGAGTTGATTTGTGAAACAACTTTCGGCTTCGTTCCTTTTCGAGGACGAAAAGTTTTAAGTGGGGGAGATTGTAATAACCCGGAAATCTTAGCCAATTTAAAATTTTTATTTTGGCAATTTTAGCAAATTCCAAATATTTAAAATAGATTATTTTAAATAATAATGATGAGAAATTTATTTTGAATAGAATTAGAACTATATATTTATATACGTCGTGGTTAGAATATAAATATTTATTTTTATACATAAAAGGAACTGAAAAATGCGCGGTAGTTCGATAATTTGATTTCAAAGTTCAAATGAATGTACCGGGTGCAAAATAAACCGGATTTTAGTGAAATGAAAAATATTTGAATCTAATTGAGAATATCTTTCCAACAAGTCTGAATAATTGAAATTTCATAGCGGAAATGAAAAGTTATGCCCAGTTGAAAATTCAGAATAGTCGCTATGGAATTCTGGCCCTTAAAAATGGGAATTTTGCAAATGACCTCGGTTTTCGACGAAACAACTTTTGTTGGATCCGCGATGTCAAGTTATTGCTAGGTTTCAAAATTCGTAATTTTTCGAATCAATATGTGAGCGTGGCGAAGTTAAACGTGTTTTAACAGTTTCATTCAATTTTGGTCGACCAGAAAATGGCCATTTTTGAAACGGTCACAGAATTCGACGAAATTAGTTTTGTTAGGACCGTATTGTGAATAAGAAGCTAGAAATAATTTTTCTGGAATTTTCTGAATCAGTATGTGGCCCCGGTAATTTAAAATGTACATTCAGATTGAATATATATAGATTTATATTTTAATTTTGATGGAAACCTATTGTAAAGGTCGAATTGGCCTACGAAACATACCCTATTGTGTTCGGAATAGGGGTAATTAGCTAGGGGCGACAGTCATTGGGTGTGATTTGAGATTCGGGTGAAAATTCAACTTTAAGGAGAAAAATAATAATATAAAAGAATTTCATATACCCTCCCCCCCCCCCATCGTTGACTTAGGTCAAAACAGAAAATAGAAAGAAAAAAAAAGCGAGCTCCAGCCATCGCGATCCCCTCGTTTCCGTCGCGGATCGTCGAGGCCCCCCACTCTCGCTGCCACATCCCCCTCTCCTCCTCCTTCCATCGATCCCCGTCAGATCGAGAATCCCCAAACCGCGAACCGCATCCCCTACCATAGAACCCGAAGCCCCCGCCACCCTAAAACCCTAGCGCCTCCCCTCGATCGAACCCCCTGGCCTCCTCCCCCAATCGCGCGCAAGAACCGAGACCCTCCCCTCTGCTGCAACGCACCACCGCGACACCGGAATCCGCCACCTCCAGCCTTCCCCTGGCCTCTGATCAACAGCGGAAACCCGCACCCCTCCCTTCGATCGACTGATTCAGCGGTATGTTTTAAATTCGACCTTTTTTATTTTATTTTATTTTACTTTACTTTATTTGTTTACATACGAGAAAATCTAGGATGTTTAAACGAGAAAAGCGAGGATTTTTAAACGAGAAAACCTAGGATTTTTAACAAAGAAAATGCTTGATTTTTAAATATAAAAAAGTTAGATTTTAACTATATGAAAAATTAGATTTTTAAACATCAAAAGATTTGATTTTTATGGAATAAAAAGTTTGGATTTTTATATGAAGTGAAGATAAAAATTCGATTTTTATATATATGAAGTGAAGATAAAAATTCGATTTTTGTATAAATGTAGTAAAGTAAAAATATGATTTTTATATCATAGAGATCATAAAAATATAATTTTTATATGGTAGGAATAATAAAAATATAATTTTTATATAGTAGAGTTAATGAAAATGTGATTTTTATATAGAGAATGGAGAGAGGAAAATATGGTTTCATTTATATGAGCACCGCTACGTAAAAATAGAATTTTTATCTACATAGTAGCGGTGTAAAAATAGAATTTTTATCTATATAGTAGCGGTGTAAAAATAGAATTTTTATCTATATAGTAGCGGTATAAAAATGAGATTTTTATCCATATAGAGTGATTATAAAAATTTGATTTTTATATACATAGCAACAATATAAAAATGTGATTTTTATATATGTAGTGAATACGGACAACGAAAGTGACAGAAGGCGAGAACGGCGAAGACTTCTACATATGAAGAGTCGTGGCGTTTGGTTTAGCTAGTCGGTGAGAACTCCTCACTTTAAATTTTCTTTTCTAGTTAAAAATATATATACTAGGATGCAGGTGGTGTTTAGTAGCACCCGACACCCGTCGTCCACAGACCATGGACGGCTTGTATGCTTGTTTGTTTGATTTTGATGTGTAGTTGATTGTGTGATGTGATGTGAAATGAAATAAAATATTTATATAGTTAAAAATATTTTATAGTTGAAAATAGAATTTTTGACGTGTATTTAAAATGAAATAAATATAAACAAATCGAAGGATTTGATTATATACACACATTTGACTGATATTGATTGGGACGATAAATTTTACACATTGCCCAACTGCACAAATAAAATCTATGTTTGATTGTTTGAAAACCCCACACAGGTATTAGGATGATATATGACATTCACTAGTCCCAATAATTAGCTGTATGTCGATCGATTTATTGACAGGCTGTTATAAGCGTTAAATATTTATATTTGATGCTTATACAGTGTTGAACGCACTCTGGATGATGGTTGGTTATTTATCGTTGTTATTTTATACATGTGTTGTAGAAAATCCATATAATTAACATTATATGGTAATTGATTGGGCCTCATTCCAGTGTTGAATAGAAATATTTGAAAAAGAAATATTTGAAATAGAATATTTGAAAATAGAAATACATAAAGTAGTGTTTATTAGATTGACGCCATTTTGACGTGAACGATATTTATATCGATTTTATTCATTTTTTAATGAATATTGAAAGTGATTTCAAAATTCGAATTAAATTGAAATGAATTGAATTTCGAATTAAATTTAAATGAATTGAAATTCGAATTAAATTGCAAATCGAATTAAATTGAAATGAATTGAAATTCGAATTAAATTGAAATGAATTGAAATTCGAATTAAATTGAAATGAAATTAAAATGAATTTATATTGAAAAATTCAATCTTGATTTGAATTGAAAAGGAAGTTGAAATCGTTTTGAAAACGAATTTAAAACGATTTATAAAATACGTTTTAAAAAGAAATCGATGAAATATATATAATATATATTATATATATAATATAATGGCCTGAATAGAACGCGCCACGCCGCGGCAGTTCGCGAATTTCGACCATTGACTTCGAATGGATATTGCGGGAGATCCGACCATCGGATTCTCCTAAAAACGGAACCGTTGGGTTCGTATCGAACAGAGCTTTCTAACGAATATTAGAAATTATAAATCTAACTGTTGGATTTGGAATTATGTCCAAATAAAATTTGGAAAAGACCGCTATAAGCGCAGTTCAATGGCCGTTGATGGAAATCGACTGTACGGGCCTTGATAAAATTATTAAAAATAGCAATAATTTGTGTAAAATCATAAGAAATGATTTGGAAAGAATTGGGATGAAAACTCCATATTTGAAAAGATAAAAATAGATTTTTATTGAAATGAACTAATTTTGAATTAGAATAATAATTTATTTATTTTTAAATATATAAATTGGATTTGAAATGGTTTTAAAAGAAACCAAAATTTCCAATAATTGAATTGGAATAGGTTTAAATCGAAATTGTCTTCGGAATATTTCGATGTTGGATTTCGTGATTATACAGATATTGTTATGGAAATTTGAAAGATATATTTATATCGTTATTTCCAATACGATATTTGTTGGTCGTAGAATTTGATATTGAATATAAGCCGATATATTTTCATTCAGAGCCTTGTATATAATATCAAATGTGATTTGGGTTTGTCGTGAATGGTGTATTCATTAACACTGTTCTTAAACCCAGTTGTGAAAAAGATTAAATCTTTTTTATTTAGATTTAATGAAGTGTACCAATTAAATAATATTTAATTGGAATTGAATTGGTATTGATTTTTGGGTTTATCGTGAACAGTGTTTTAAATAACACTTATTCTTTAACCCGATAATTAATCGAATGTGATTTTGAGTTGTCGTGAACGGTATCTTCAATAATACTGTTCTTAGACCCAACTGAGTTAAGAAAATCAGAAACTAACTAGAGATTAGTTAAGTTGAATGGTTCCTTGGGTATTGATCTGATGTTTGTTTCGGCCTTCGGGGTAAATACTTAGGGAGTTGCTCACTTGCTATTTACGGTTAAAGGCTGATAGAATGGAATGTGATGTGGGTTTATCGTGAACCATGTTTTAAATGACAATGGTTCTTTAACCCTGTTAAAGATTAAAACCAAGTGGAGTTTTAATGAATCTTTAGTTAGATTGAAATGATCGAGAATGGAGTATCACTTGTTTTGCTCCAAGCGATAGTTAAATCTTTAATTAGATTTAAATGTGAAATGGTAGTTTAATTTACCGATAACATCGTGGTGTTAGATATGAATTATGACCAGTTTTACTTCATGGGATGAATAGGTTGGGATTGGGAAATTAAAACAAATGATTACTTCGGCAAGGTTCGTTAATCCCGACTAGTTTGAAGTGATATTCAAAGGAAGATTAAAGAATAAATTTAAAAGAATTTATCCTTGATAAAATTAATGGGAACCTTTCCCTAAGAATGTGAAATTTAGAAACTAACTGTAGGTTAGCTAAGAAAAATGGTTTCCTGGGTATTGATCTGATGTTGGTTTCGGCCTTCAGGGTTAATATTTGGGGAATTATTCTCTTGATTAATTTACGGTTAGTGACTGATGAATTGGAATGAGGCGTATGTTGTGTTTGTGTAATACTTGTTTATTATGTACGCGAGTTATTCAGAAAGACCGGGTTTATCCCATTCTGAATAACTGATTCGACGACGAGTCGAAGATGAAGATGGTGGTCGAAGACCGGAGGTCTTCACGTCGTTTGGGTGGTTACTAATGATCTTGATTGGGCCGTACACCCAAGAGGCGGGAATCAGTTAGTGGTCGTCTAGACGTACTTGGAGATCGATGGAAAAGCGAGGTACAAGGTGCCTCCGGTTTCGTTCAGACCCAGAACGGACTTGTAAATGGACTGTGTGTCTGACATTGGATTTTATTCTGTGTAGTTGATTTCTATTAAATATATATCTGTTTGGCGGCGGAGAATTTATTCTCTTGTTTAACGCCCTTCTCTGAGATGTACGAGCTCAGAGGTTATATATTGATGGATATCAAACGCATGGAGTGAATTGCCTGTGTGGCATGCCTAAGTGGCAATTGATCAAGGCTTCTGTTGAAAAGCAAAGTCTTGTGGTTGATGATCAAAGCACGGCCTGTGTGGCATAGCTTTGTGTAGAGTTGATTCGCGAGCCTTACACCCCGGTTGTGAACCAGAAACGGGTGAGGACATCAGGGAGGGCATGCGTTTCCTTCTAGCTAGAAGTTGCGTCAGTGGTTTTACATGCCCTGACAAGTTTGAGTTATGTGGTTGTTGTTGTTGCGAGACGCCTTGGATATATCGGTGACTATGTGAAGCCGATGGAGTCGTTTGTTGGCTCATTTACGCCCCCAAAGGGCGGGGAAACACAGTGTTCAGGCATTTTATTCCACATCGGTGGACCGGCCTTAACGATCCAAAGGTCACTTGAGCTCTGACCTGAGACTCGGGCTAGACAGCCTCGAATCGGTAGGGGACTATCTTTTGCCTCAGTTCACAGATGGAAACCCAACTTCCAAATACGTGGCATTTGCGGGTTTGATTTGTAGAGCCTAGTATGGCGACATGATATATGCTACCCATGCCGTCTATGATTGATATTTATGATTGAAATTATTTTAACACCTATAGTTATAATAAAACATGAAATTTAGCGTATCAAGCATTCTTTAGCTGTTATAAGGTAAAACCCTATCCCCCGGCTTGCGTTGCATTGTGTGATGGGACCTGGGTCTTATAATAGCTTCATTTTTCTTTATTTAGCATTGCGCTGTTTGTTTTATGCACTGGTATTCTCGGGAGGAAACCCGTTCCGTGTTATACGGCGTGGTCCCTTGATTTACCTAACTTTAAAATAAAGATTAATAACTGTTTTAGTTCTCACACCAGTCCCATGATTGACCTGGAGTTTATTGTTTTAACCTAAACTCTGTGTGCTCTTATTTCCGCACGGGCAGCTAGTAGTTTTGGTTTTGCAGATTTATATTTACAGGATCCTGATTTACAGCTGGAACGATACTCGGAAAGCTCTGTATCCGTGTATTACTTCTAGGTGTGTGTTGTATTGTTTTTCCGCTGCTATGTAATTTATTGTAATCTTTGATATTTATCGAATGTGTAATATTTATTCATACTCTGTATATTCTTGTAATCTGATGACATTGTTGTAATTAACGATGAAATGTTCTTCTGTCTGCATTCTAATTTGTCGTGTTCTCAAAACGATCAGGGGTTTCGAACGGTCTTGGTCGGTTTAGCGATCGATTCGGATCGAGAGAGATTCCTTTTCGTTACAACGGACCTCCCGGATGTCGACAATAAACCACGACCACAGCCTCGCGATGTTCCAACTTAAACACTAGCCCATATGCGAAGCACGTGCCACATTCTAGTTTATACCAATAAGTGGTGATCAGTGGGGTGCATGGGAGAAGTAGTTTCTCTTTTGAACAGGAGAAGCGAATTGTCCGGAAGTGAGTCTCGTGATGAGTGGAGGATTTGTAGTTGTTTTCTGTGAACTGTTATATTTCGGAGTTGGCAACGGTTTTAGATCCGAAGGAAAATGGGGCAGAACTCACGGTGAAAGAGGTGGTGATCGTCGTGAGCTTCAACTGACGAGTATGGGGGATATGGTAATATATGATTTGAGTAGGGTTGTTTTTCTGGGCTCACAAGTGAACTTCACCGAAATCGATGAAGTTAGGCAGGTATTGACGCCAAGATGGCGGCGACCGGAGAAGCGATATGGTGATGACCCCTAGTAAACTGATGGCGACGCAGGTTACAGTTGAACGGGGCAGTTTTCCATTGGGTATTTTAATTTGTGGTTTGCTGTCTTTAGGTTTAACAGGTGTTATGAGACACCGAAAGGAGATGTGGTCACTTGAGGCGTGTAGTTTGCATGCGGGTGAGGGATGAACTAGGGGTTTAAAATTTTCAAAATGGTGAATAGGCTTCAAACAAAATTATTTGGAGGAAGAAGTAAGAGGGAGGACGTGGGTTATGAAATGTGTTGGGCTAAAGTGGGTAAGCCCAGATGCATTAATATTGTGTAAAAGTTGGGGCTAGTTGCACTAAGTGCTTGGTTTCGTAGTAGGCCGAGGTTCACAAGGGAAAACGTGGGTTCTAAAGGAGTTTGGGTCGGGATTTTGTGGAGGATGGGTTTGGTTTTGTAGAAATGGACAAGGAGCACTATGCTTTTGGAAAAAAAGTATAATGTGTGGATTTGGGCTTTTATGTTGGTGGATGGGACGATATGGGTAAGGTTTAACATAATAAATATAAATTTAATTCTAGTTTTAAATAGTATATTAATCGGATATGCTCATAACTCATTCGGTCGTGATCAGAATTTCGTAAATGTGAGTCCGTCGGAATCGAATGATCGTAGACTACGTTCTAAAACTGGTTTGGAACCAATTGGAGCCCGTATGAATTTATAGCTAAATAAAACGCTCGATCCGAATCATCAAATGTTAATCGTATTTAATGGTTAACAATCAAGGTGAGTAAACTCACTAACTCTGTTCATTTTTATAATATTATAAACATTACTTAATATTGATAAATAATGATTTATTATTGTGTGATGGTTGTTTGGATGAATTGGTTGAGATAATACATATAGTTATATATACATCGCTCGTTGAATACTAATTCTATTAGATATTGATATTATTTATGCTGATTAACATCTGTGGATGCAGGGAACAGGTTGGAGGGATCCAACTGGATTCCTCAACAATTATATTATTGTTTTCCATATTACATTATATGATGTGATAAATAATCTGTGGTTAATTACTATTTGTTTGTGATGTGGAATTACACTGGCATGAAATAATTGGTATTTAGAAACCCTGAAATATATGAGAAAAGAATATAAGTTTTTAAAAGGAAAATCTATTCTTAAATGGGAATTGAATTTCGATTGGGTTAGATATAATAACTTGTTTTATAAAAATAAGTAGTTGGGTTATATACGGTGTTATAAATAAAAGGAAATACTAATTATTAATAATAATTTAGAATTATAAATTCAAGAGTGACGTTTGAAATTGGAAAACTGCTTAAAAAGGGAAATGATGAAATTTATTTTGATTTCCGAAATATGAATAGGATTGAATAAATCCATAATGATTTATAATCAGAATTCGACTATGTCGAATGGCTTAAAATAATTTAATTTTAGAAATTATATATATTATATAATTTAGAATTTGATAAGATGTTAAATATTTTATTTAAAACCAATAATTTAAAACAGAATATGTAAGCAAGATTAAGTTATAAACTAGATTTATAATTAAGGAGGAGTTGATTTTAAAACAGAATCTATGAAGTGAAGTTGGATTATAAATTCCGGAAATAACTTGGTAGATGAAATTTTAACCTGTACTGATATTTATTTATACAACCAAGTTTAGATTGATTTAATGAGACCAGATTTCTATAAGGAATGATATCCACGTTTTAAAGTGAATAATGTTTTAGAAGTAAACGTTTTACAAATTAAAATGGTTATAATGAAAACTGGAAATGTTTTCCAATGTAAATAATGTATATTTTCCGAAGTGCAAAAAATGAGGAATGTGAAAAAGATGGAAATGTTTTCGAACGTTAATAACGTATATTTTCTAGAATATGGGAGAATAAGGGTTTATAATAAGTGGAAACATTTTTCCAAGAAGTATTGTAATGACCCAAAGTTTTGAGTAAAACCATTTTAATTTTTATTTAAAATGCTTTGCTAGAACTAAATGAAAGTGGTAAGGTTTTGGGGTCGTGTACTTGCGTGTATGTGTGCACCTATGCATACCAGGGACATGGACAATGTGGAAACCATGAATTCCAGGATAAATCATGTAACTTATGTGTATAAATAAATTTGTATTTTATAGTAATTAAGAACAAAAATCATATATTCTGATTAAATTCATGCAGGTTGAAATAATGAATATACATGTATATGGAAAGGCAAGTTGCACCGAGGATATATGTGTGCATAGCCATATTAGGAAAAGGGGATGGTTACCATACCCTATTTTGTCACTTTTTCATGACTTATTGTGGAGGGAAAATGGTTTAAAAACATTTTCTTTACCCTGAAAAAGTAATTCTGATTTTCCCAATTCTGATTTTCCCAACAGCTTTATACCCGAGCACTGCAAAGAAAATAAAACAAAATAATGTGATTGATACTCGCACAAATAGCATGATCTGGAGAGGGCAAAACTGACTTTGTGTAACCTGGAAAACCCTAGAATTGGATGGTATAAGTAAGAGTTGACGGGAAAAATCAAACCGCTTAGTGAAAACAAGGGAAAATACATAAAATTTATTTAGAAAAGAAGAAGGAAAGTGTTGACATGCTTTTTTGTTAATGTAGTCACACGTCGAGTATTTGGCAAGCGATGCGCTCAAGCGTCAAAAAGCACAAAGCAGTTGGGTCGAAGTCGCGTCGCAAACACACGGAGACCTGAAACCTCTATCAGATGGCCTCTTATAGGCCCAATGAATTCTTGAGCAAAGCGTCATCCGAGCCGGAGGCGAGCCATGCTTCGAGCCGAAGGCGAGCCGTCAAGCGGGTCCGGGCGCAGCGCCGGTCGGGGTCCGGGGCCCCACAGTCCCGGTGGCGATCGAATTATTCGATTTTCTTCATACCGAAAGCCCAAAATCCTTCACTTCTGACAGCAAAACCTCGGATTCCTTCAAGAACTTTGACTCCCTCGACAGCAGTATTTCCGCCTCAGCCTCTCTTAATTTCGCACCCCGCCTATGGGGTCGAAATTTCGAACCGCACCTGCGGGGTCGAAATTTCGAACCCCATCGGCGGGGTCGAAAATTTGACCCCACCAGCGGGGTCGAAATTTCGAACCCCATAAACGGGGTCGAAATTTCGAACCCCAATAGTGGGTTCGAAATTTCGAATCCCTGGTGGGGTCGAAATTTCAAACCCCGCCAAGGTGGGTTCGAAATTTCGACCTCCGCACCGGGGGTGCGAAATTCCTGCACATGGCTTGTTTTGAGGTGCGATAATGGCTCTTGTGGGTCCCGCTGCTCACCTACTCCCACATAACCTCCTTACTATAAATACCCCAAGCCTTGGCCTTTAGATAGATCCTTCTCCCTTGGAATTTTTGGACCTTAAGAGCTCCAAACACCCATTAATGGCCTCCAACTCCTCCACCATGGCCATGGGAGATGAGGTGAATAATTAAAACATGATATGCATGTTTTCCTTCAACACTTGAAGACTAGTAAGCCTTGCTACACCGCCTCTAGACCTCTTGGACATTAAATCCTACCTTGCCCATAGTTGATCAAGTCAACTCACTTCAAAGAAGAAGAAAGACAACTCATTCAAAGTTCATCATACATATAGCTTTGTATACAAATATTGTAACATCTTTTGTAAACGACCAAAGATATGATGAATGAGAATTATAAATTGGACGTAGGCGTTAGTGCCGAACCACTATAAAAGCCGTGTCTCCCTGCATTTACATTATTTACTGCTTATTCTGATAATTTTTCACACATACACATTGGGTGTTGGCGTGCGACAATTTTACACGTCAACATTTTGGCATGCCAGGAAGGGGGCGCACAGCTTCGACCTCTGCATCGGATTAACTATTCGAATTTCTCTTCAAACCTCGTCCTCGACTTCAACTTTACTTGCTTTACACCATGGTTAAGCGCAAGAAGCTACCAGCTATCACTGAAGCCTCTGAGGCGGCAAGAGACGAAGGAAGTCATGAACTTTCTTCGAATGAAGATCCATCGAACTACGTCACCTGAGATGACGTCGATGGAATGATTAAGAACCTCGCCTCTGATTTGAACGCTCGACTCGAGCGACAGGAAGATGCCTTCGATACCTTCCTCGCTCGCATTGAAGATAGAATAAGGAGCGCTTTAAGACCAACTGCCCAGGCTGACATTATTGGAACGAGCACCAATGTTCCTCCAGCCGCGACTCGAGACGCGGGGGCAACCCTGTCTACTAACCAACAGGCCAACGCCACCCCTCAAAACGACGCAGGTTCCGCTACACGCGGGGGCACCCCAAACCCCGACGTCACTCCTTCCAATGGAGTCGGTCCTGCTACATGCGGGGGCACCCCAAACCCCGACGTCGCTCCATCCAACGGTGCCAATCCCGCTACACGCGGGGGCATCCCAATCCCCGACGTCACTCCTTCCAACTGTGCCAGTCCCGCCGCACGCGGGGGCACCCCAAACCTCGACGCTGCTCCAGCCCGTGACACACTGGTCGGACCAGTCGCGGGCTCCACTATTGGTAACATCGCTCAAGCCTCAGTGCGTGCATCTTTGGATGGTAATGCCCCCACGGTTTCGGGAATCGGGATTGCGCCTAATGTGGCACCCCAAGTTGGAATCCAACCAGACTACCTTTTCAATCAATCGATTCCCAACTTGGACTTGAACACAAGGGGAACCATTGCCGCTTTGGATAATTTAAATCAGTTTCTCGCTTTCGGGAACGGGTCAGAGATCGCGGATGTCCTCCGTCGTTTCACTTGAGGTGGTGCTTCTTCTATGGACATGGATTGCGTGACTCGCAGCCCGCTCTCTTTGGATATAAGGGACTCTCGGAACCCACCTGACTACAAGCTACCAGTCTTGGATCCCTATGATGGTCGCAAGGACCCAACCGCTCACGTCATGAGATACATTCGACACATGGAAGTTCTCTCAGCATCAGAAAATGTCATGGCCAAGTGTTTCTCTCTCTTCTTAACAGACATTGCTGCAATGTGGTATAGGCAGCTGGAGCCGAACTCCATTGCTTCTTGGAATGCTTTGATGACTCGCTTTGTGGAACAATTTAGAGTCAACATAACTCGCCCGAAAAGTATCATGACACTCAACAGCATTAAGTAGAAGCACGGTGAGGCCCTGTAGAAGTTCTTGAAATGGTTCAATGCTGCGGTCGCTTCTATCGACCGGCCTGACCCTTCCATGGTTTTAATGGCCGTAGTATCTGGTGTTCTAGATAAATCTGAATTCAGCACTTCGTTGCACTGGGACCCACCAAGGGACCTTGGCGAGTTTTACTTTAAAGCTGACAGGTTCCTTCGAGAAGAAGACACGAAGGCCAACAACAGCTGTTGTATATAACAGTGTTGTATACACAATTATATGATTTTTGTTTGATGATAACAATCAAATATATATTCTTTTAAATGTGTTTGTAATCGTACTGTTAAATATATACATCACTGACTGAAATATAATATTTATATTTAAATGGAATACGACAATACAGACATTGATATATTCATACTGTATTCTATTTAAATTTAAATATTCTATTTTAATAACACAACAGTACAAATCTTATAAACTCCACTATTTAAACACTCACAGAATATTTGTACTAATAAATAACAGAATGAAATAGACGAGTTTGTTTGACAACAATAAAATATTATTTTATTTCAATCAAACTTGTGTATTACAAATTACAGTACAATTTCATTTCAGTACACAGCTTCCCACTATAACACTCACACTCGTATATATACTTTGATTTCATACACTTCAATATACAATTTTATAAACACTCATTTACATATTGACACACTGGCTTCTTCAGTCTTCTGTCTTCACTTCACAGTCAGTCCAGTCTTCGTACCTGTCATTCACAGAAATACACACACAGTATATGGAACAGAAATAATATTCTAATTACATGCGAATATAAATTTTATTTTTAAAATTTTATTTGCCTCAGAATTCGGTGTGTTTCTCATCATTTTTCTGACTTGATCTGATTTGTTAATCCGACTGTGTCTAGACAGTTTATATAATGCAGGGACAGGGACAACTCGTCTGACGGCTGCATGTACACACGTGTACACGTGTGCACTGCCACGCCAATCAGATTGCAACTGAGGAGTAGCCACATGGACCTGCTCGACTCAGTGCACAACATAAAGGGACAAAACAAATTCAAGCAAAAATGGCCGAGCAGCATAAAACATTAACAATGAACAAAGTGGCATGGCAAAAGTTTCAGCAAGTACAAGTATGGAATGGCCGAGCACAATACAAGTCAAACATGTTTTCAAACAGCCCAATCAAGCGTCGAGCCATGTCAAAGTCAAACCATGGTCAAACAAGACATCACAGCAATGAAGCAATGGTGCAACAAAAAAAAAAAAAACCTTTTTGACTCAAGAAGGTAGTGTACACAGTCAGCAAGTGGTCGAACAAGCAGATACAAGTGTGAAGCAGTCGCAAGCTAAACAAGCTCAAGTATGGAGTCAAGCAAAATCAGCAAGAGTGTAGGAAAGATTTTAAAGCAGGTTTCAGCATGATCAAATCAGCATTTTTATGTGTGCATGCAAGAATAAAGTTTCTGCTGTGTACACAAATGTTTCATAGTACAACAATGTAGTGCAAGACAACATAAAATTGGTTAAGTAAGCATGGCAGATCATTTCTGCACAAGTGTTCAAGACTGTACACATGACAAGTCACAAAGGAGCAAGCAACATGTATGAAAGTATAACAGCAAACAAAATGGCAACATGGTGGAGCCAGTCTGGCCATTCTCAAGTTTCAGGTGAACAAGTGTAGCAACAGTACAAGGCAGCATTCACATACATGGTAACACATAGTCGAGCCATGAACATGCACATGGCATCAGCAAGACAAATATATGGTACAACATTAAAACAGCAAGCTCATGAATGCAATACAACATTGGTCGAAGTGAAACTAGTTAAACAGTTGGTCGAGGCAACTCAAATTCATACACAAGTGTTCAGCATACATGCATGGGTGTAATGCAGCTCAAACAAGTGAAAGCATCAATATGAACAAGACTGGTTCATGACAAATGGCAACAGCAAGATTGCATGAAGCTCAAACATGGACTGGAATTAGCATGCACAAGCTCAAGGAAGATTCAAATATGGTCAGACATGATAGTGGTGAACACACATGGTGAACACACATGACAGTGGCGAGTGTCACACAAACAATGTAGCTCAAACATGATGATGCATGTATAGAGATGGTCAAGCAACAGAAATGGACAGTTCAGTACACGCAGCAAATATCAAAGTTGAAAAATCAATGATTTCCAGAAACAACATGAATAGGGTGCACGATAAACTTGGCAGATATCAATTCATATGTGATATGTGCAAGAAATCTGGTCTGAGCAAATCAGTTTCTCATACTTGGCAAGCTAATATTGTTTCCAGTTTTAAACATTCCAGTTTTAAAACAGTGTTCAAACAAAAGGGCAAGGTTTCCAAATTACTTCCAGAAATCAGCAAACATTTTTGAGCAAAGACAATTTGTTTTGGGAAGTTTTTTTTTTATTGGCCAAAGATACAGTGTGATTTCCAGATGTTCAGTAATCGAAATTTTTGGCAAGGAATCAATTTTTTTTCCAAATCATTTTCGACAAGTGAACAAATCATGGCAGAAAATATGCAAGGGGCAAATTCAATTTCGGGATTCATTGAAGGCCAATAACATGTCTGTGTTCATCAATCACAGTTTTTAATCAAAGCAACACTTTTTTGGCAAGTAATCAATTTCCATCAGTCACGCAAGTAAATCAAAGCAGCAAAAGGGGCAAGTTCTTATTTTTCCAGAATCATCAATTCAAAAGAGGAAACCGAGCTAATTTATCCAATTAATCAAATCGAGTCACACATACGAAATCAGAGGAATAGGGTGTTCTTTAACCCTATAACTACACCAATCATCACGGACAAAAATCCATCGAAAATCCTCAAATCAATTTAAGAAATTCAAAGCAAGAATTTTTCAGAAAACTCACATATTATTTCAAGCGTTTCGATCGCCTGAATTTCTCCAAATCAGTAACGAGAAAGAGAGCCAAGTATTGTTCAAGCTTCAGAGAATCAATTAAACCATCATCGAGATCACGATTTGGATTGGATTTCAGAAACCCTAGCAATCGCCGCCGCCATTTCTGTTTCCCAGAGCTAAATCAAGGATCGGGCAAATAAATTACAAAAGGGGACGGCCATTTTGTTTTTGGGCTTAGCCTATTTTAAGAACTAGGGTTTCTTATTGTTTTAATTTTATTTGTATTGTTTTTGTATTCCTGTTGTAAATCATCTGAACAGTTCTAGAATCTGTAAAATTCTAGGGAGATCCAGTTAGGGGTTTAACTGGCAGTTCACTAGTGTCTGTAAAACTAGGGAAAATCTGATCTAGGGGTTTAGATCAGTCTACGGTTTTGAGCGTAGGGTTAGAATAAGAGCAGGGTTTGCGAGTGTACATGGTCTTGTATGCAGGATCTGTTCTATCACCTAGTAGAAACCTTAGAAATGCAGCAGTAGGCAAGGTTTTTGCCGAAGCTGGGTATATCTGTGTGTGATTTATTTTCTGCATTTCTGTTTCTGCTATATTCTGTGATCTGTTTATTATTTTAATATCCTGTCAGTTTTTCAATTCAGTTTAAAAACTGTGAAAAACCCTATTCACCCCCCCCCCCCCCTCTAGGGTTATTCTAGATCCAACAGTGGTATCAGAGCCAGGTATTTGTGTTTAACTCTAGAGTCATGGGTAATCCTAGTCGTCAGTCTACTGAGAGTCAGTCCAGATCATCTCCAACTGTTTTCACTGGAACAGATTTTTCAAACTGGAAATCCAACATGAAATTTTATTTAAAATCTGTTAATATTAAATGTTGGGATGTTGTTATTAATGGGTTTCATAGTGTAGATATTACTTTCAATGCTCGTGCTATGAAAATTATATTTGATTATCTTAGTACTGAACAGTTTAATCTTATATGTCATTGTTTATCTGCACAGGAAGTCTGGAGAACTCTCAACAAGTTGTATGGAAAACCTGACAACAGCTCAAAACCCCAGGATGACAACTCAGACTCAGATCTGTGCCTTACAAGCCATGCAGACGAAACTTCAGATGGAACTGATGATGGAGAATCAACAAATGCTGAAACAGAAAACTTCTCATATGAAGATCTGGTTTACATGTGTCTTGATTTAACAAAATCTGTTGATAAACTCCAAATGAAAAATAAGTCTCTGAAATCTAGGAATTCTGAGTTGATCAGCAAAATTGATTATTTGGAATCACAACTTGAACGTTTTAAAAATCCTTCAGATTCAGATTGCAAAAATTGTTTGAAATTGAAAACCAATCTTGTTCATCTCAATAAAAATATTCAAAAGTTTGAAAAGGAAATTCTGATCTTAAAAGAGAACAAGATTGAGTTATCAAATTTGAATAACTTTTTACAAGAGGAATTTGAAATTTTTAAGACTGATATATATTCCAAATTTGAAATTGCTGAAAATGAAAATTTGGTGAAAAGCGGTTTGATTTTGAAAGAAATTGAAAATGAGATTGAAAAATCCAAGAAGTTTGAGTCTGAAAAGCAAAAACGATTTGAACTTGAAGTTTCCGAATCCCAAGCCAAAATTAGATCGCTTGAAAATGAGAATTTAGTTTTGAAACAGACCAATGCTGAACAGATGATCGCTATAAATAATTGCTCAAATTTATTAAAAGAAAATAGCGATCTGAAATCTAAAATTCAACGATTAGAATCAACATTGTGTAAATTTTCCAATGGGGAAAAATCGTTGAATATGCTGTTACAAAACCAAGTTTATAAATCTGGTCTTGGATTCGGGAAAAACGATGTTTTTAGAAATCAAAATTCTTGTGATTTTAAAAATCCCTCAAATCACTTTAGAAATGTTTGTTTTGAAAATTTTAACTATGAAAACTTCAAAGGATTTGTAAATCACAATCGAGATGATGATTTGTTTTATAACAAACCATTTAAACATTCTTGGATCTTAAATGGAAATAAAACAGGTTTTGTTAAATTCAAATCGATTTGGGTTCCTAAGGGTAGAAAAGTTAATTCTAATGGTTTGTTGTATAAGCAAGTCTGGGTACCAAAACGTATGAATACAACTGTGAGTGGTTTTACTAATTTTGTTAGACCACTTGATTCCTTGAACTGTTAGGTACCAGTGGAGGCTGAGGAACTGCCGTGCAAAAAGAAATGTGAAATCAAGTTGGTTTATACTTCTGTATCATTCACAGTTCCTCCAGCCATGATTTGTTGAGTTAGAGATTCTGCTTTACATTGGATTCTGGTATGATCTCTAAACTCACCTTTGTATATTCTCTTTGTTTGTTTTTTATTTTCTGTTTTTATTCCTTCCTCTATCTCCTTCTGTTTTTGTTTTTTTTTTGATTTGACACTGCCATACTCTTCTTTGTTTGCATTTCTTAAAACTTTCAGTTGCAGAATTCATGATCTTTCTGGAAATATGCTTTATTTGTATAAAATCATCGTGTGTTAATCATTCCCATATTCTGAATTTAATCTTGTAAATATCTGCAATTGTTTCGAGGTTTATTTTTCTGATTTTTGAATTCATAACAGTGTTGATATATTCTTGTCAAATCTTGAACACTGTTAATTAGAATTCTAAATTTTGAAGATCTGAAAATTTGATGAAGTTTCACACACTACTGCTGTTTTGAGTTTCTTCTAATTCATTTTAGAAAAGCTTGAAATATTATACTCATTACAGCACACCAATATTTATCAGTTGTAATAATTTCATTATTTTTCAGATTGGCTTGGATATTTTGAATTGTATTTAATCTGTGATATATCTTGGAATTCATCTTATATTCATGATCATTTTATTTGGAATTTGTTTGTTTGAAATCAACTGAAATTCATGATATTTTGAATTTCACACACCTCATAAAATCAAAATTGTCATTATTGTGTGACTGGTTCATTATATCTCAAACCTTGACATCGATTCAATTGATTTCAAATAAATTATTGTTTAATTGTGTAGATCATGAATATCTCTCATTTCTGATGTAAATGATCTGAAATAACTCTTCTGTTTGTCAGAAATATTTGTGTAAATTCTTTGAGAATTGGGATTTGAATGTCATTGGTATTTCATGAATATTTGACTTGAATACTAGTTTGTTTAAAATCATTTGAATTTATTGATTTATTGAATCACACACATATTCTGAATCTAAAGTTTATAAACCGTGTGATTGATTCGTTGAATCCGGATATCTTCGCAATTCGTTCAAATGATTTAAAATAAACTATATTTAATCCTGGATCATGAACAATTCTTTGACTGTTTGAAATATCTTTGGAACATCTCCTTGACAAGTCTGCTTTGAAAATGATTTTTGTGCTGCTCAGTTATAGTTCTGGAAAATATGTTTTGGTGACTGCTTGTTTTGGAATCAAATACATACCATGCTCTGATACATGAAATTAATTTGCTTGATCTGACTGGGCTTTGTATTTAAGATTCTTTTGTCTGTGGTATACTTGTTTGTCTCAAATGTCTTGTTACCATTCCTCGTAAATAGAGACACCAAGTGGTATCAGAAGCGCCTTATATTTGTCTCACCCATCTGTACTTAGATTCAAATCTTCACCATGTATAAATCCACACACTCTTTTTGTCTTGTACACATTTTTTCCCTCTTGTCGTGTATAGATCAGCATATTCCTCTTGTATTTGATTTTCAATTTTAAAATTATTTATTAATTATTCATTCAGAAATTGAAATCAATATCCAAATTGTTCTGTATTTATAATTCATCAAAATATATCAGAATTTGAAATTGTGATGAATTATGACTGCAATATATTTCACAACAAGAGAAGATTTTATCTGGATTTTCATGATGGTTGAATATTAATTATAATATCTTTGAACTGGCAATTATTTCACGACCATCCTCATTATCTATCATCATTCTGCCATCCATGATAATTTTTTTTATATAAATGTGGAGAGTTTAATATTTTTTTAATAAACAGTGAAATATTTGTGATGAAATTGTGCTTATGTTATTTTTCAGAATTAGTGTCAATTGAAAATTTTCAATAATCCCGGTACAGTTGGTCATATTTCATAATATAATTAATTTAGAAATTTATTTCACAGTCCATTTCTGTACCTATCACATTTCTATCATTCATATTGGTTGTATATACTGGGGAGTTTTTCATATTTAAAGCTGAAAATGATAAAATATATAATTGATACATAAGCATGTCTCTAACCTCATTTAAAAATCCAAGCTCTGGTTATGCATGGTTATGAGACAACTTTCAATTTAAGCTGCGACTGACCTCATTTAAAAATCCAAGCTTTGGTTATGCGTGGTCAGGGTGCTCTTAAATCAAAAGAAAAAGAAAAGAAAATAATGTGCAATATTTTTTTAATATAAAATTCCCCTTGGTGTATAATGACCAGCCTATCAATCCATTTTCTACTCTGTGAAATGTGTTGAAATTTTATGACGTATTATGTTTTGTTGATTAATAGGTATTGGGATTTGAGATTATTCGATTTTGTCACTTAAATTGAATTATAATTATAATCCAAATTCATCACTGTTTTTGTGCCTCATTTTTATAAAAATTCTTTGGAAAATAATTGGAGTTTTTTTTCTAACTCTCCTCATTTATATGAATTTCATCGTAAATCAGTCATTTTCTGCAATGTGAAATATGCCACTAGTTCTCAGTTTATTATGATTTTTGTTTGACTAATTGAGATTTATGATGATCGTTCTTCCTGTTAAGCTGATTTAATATTTGTTAGTCACTATTCATCTATATTTTAAATTCTATATCCTTTTGATGATAACAAAAGGGGGAGAATGGGTTGAGATTTTGATTTATGAGTGAATACTTTATAAATATTTTCATTTTGAAATTTTATTATTATTCACATCATTCATTTCACTCATGCACAGTTATAGGGGGAGTTTCTGTTCTAGGGGGAGCAAACAAATAGGGGGAGTACAATATTCACTGTCAAACACATTTATTATATTCAAAATCTTCATATTTGTTTGTCATCATCAAAAGGGGGAGATTGTTGTATATAACAGTGTTGTATACACAATTATATGATTTTTGTTTGATGATAACAATCAAATATATATTCTTTTAAATGTGTTTGTAATCGTACTGTTAAATATATACATCACTGACTGAAATATAATATTTATATTTAAATGGAATACGACAATACAGACATTGATATATTCATACTGTATTCTATTTAAATTTAAATATTCTATTTTAATAACACAACAGTACAAATCTTATAAACTCCACTATTTAAACACTCACAGAATATTTGTACTAATAAATAACAGAATGAAATAGACGAGTTTGTTTGACAACAATAAAATATTATTTTATTTCAATCAAACTTGTGTATTACAAATTACAGTACAATTTCATTTCAGTACACAGCTTCCCACTATAACACTCACACTCGTATATATACTTTGATTTCATACACTTCAATATACAATTTTATAAACACTCATTTACATATTGACACACTGGCTTCTTCAGTCTTCTGTCTTCACTTCACAGTCAGTCCAGTCTTCGTACCTGTCATTCACAGAAATACACACACAGTATATGGAACAGAAATAATATTCTAATTACATGCGAATATAAATTTTATTTTTAAAATTTTATTTGCCTCAGAATTCAGTGTGTTTCTCATCATTTTTCTGACTTGATCTGATTTGTTAATCCGACTGTGTCTAGACAGTTTATATAATGCAGGGACAGGGACAACTCGTCTGACGGCTGCATGTACACACGTGTACACGTGTGCACTGCCACGCCAATCAGATTGCAACTGAGGAGTAGCCACATGGACCTGCTCGACTCAGTGCACAACATAAAGGGACAAAACAAATTCAAGCAAAAATGGCCGAGCAGCATAAAACATTAACAATGAACAAAGTGGCATGGCAAAAGTTTCAGCAAGTACAAGTATGGAATGGCCGAGCACAATACAAGTCAAACATGTTTTCAAACAGCCCAATCAAGCGTCGAGCCATGTCAAAGTCAAACCATGGTCAAACAAGACATCACAGCAATGAAGCAATGGTGCAACAAAAAAAAAAAAAAAACCTTTTTGACTCAAGAAGGTAGTGTACACAGTCAGCAAGTGGTCGAACAAGCAGATACAAGTGTGAAGCAGTCGCAAGCTAAACAAGGTCAAGTATGGAGTCAAGCAAAATCAGCAAGAGTGTAGGAAAGATTTTAAAGCAGGTTTCAGCATGATCAAATCAGCATTTTTATGTGTGCATGCAAGAATAAAGTTTCTGCTGTGTACACAAATGTTTCATAGTACAACAATGTAGTGCAAGACAACATAAAATTGGTTAAGTAAGCATGGCAGATCATTTCTGCACAAGTGTTCAAGACTGTACACATGACAAGTCACAAAGGAGCAAGCAACATGTATGAAAGTATAACAGCAAACAAAATGGCAACATGGTGGAGCCAGTCTGGCCATTCTCAAGTTTCAGGTGAACAAGTGTAGCAACAGTACAAGGCAGCATTCACATACATGGTAACACATAGTCGAGCCATGAACATGCACATGGCATCAGCAAGACAAATATATGGTACAACATTAAAACAGCAAGCTCATGAATGCAATACAACATTGGTCGAAGTGAAACTAGTTAAACAGTTGGTCGAGGCAACTCAAATTCATACACAAGTGTTCAGCATACATGCATGGGTGTAATGCAGCTCAAACAAGTGAAAGCATCAATATGAACAAGACTGGTTCATGACAAATGGCAACAGCAAGATTGCATGAAGCTCAAACATGGACTGGAATTAGCATGCACAAGCTCAAGGAAGATTCAAATATGTTCAGACATGATAGTGGTGAACATACATGGTGAACACACATGACAGTGGCGAGTGTCACACAAACAATGTAGCTCAAACATGATGATGCATGTATAGAGATGGTCAAGCAACAGAAATGGACAGTTCAGTACACGCAGCAAATATCAAAGTTGAAAAATCAATGATTTCCAGAAACAACATGAATAGGGTGCACGATAAACTTGGCAGATATCAATTCATATGTGATATGTGCAAGAAATCTGGTCTGAGCAAATCAGTTTCTCATACTTGGCAAGCTAATATTGTTTCCAGTTTTAAACATTCCAGTTTTAAAACAGTGTTCAAACAAAAGGGCAAGGTTTCCAAATTACTTCCAGAAATCAGCAAACATTTTTGAGCAAAGACAATTTGTTTTGGGAAGTTTTTTTTTATTGGCCAAAGATACAGTGTGATTTCCAGATGTTCAGTAATCGAAATTTTTGGCAAGGAATCAATTTTTTTTCCAAATCATTTTCGACAAGTGAACAAATCATGGCAGAAAATATGCAAGGGGCAAATTCAATTTCGGGATTCATTGAAGGCCAATAACATGTCTGTGTTCATCAATCACAGTTTTTAATCAAAGCAACACTTTTTTGGCAAGTAATCAATTTCCATCAGTCACGCAAGTAAATCAAAGCAGCAAAAGGGGCAAGTTCTTATTTTTCCAGAATCATCAATTCAAAAGAGGAAACCGAGCTAATTTATCCAATTAATCAAATCGAGTCACACATACGAAATCAGAGGAATAGGGTGTTCTTTAACCCTATAACTACACCAATTATCACGGACAAAAATCCATCGAAAATCCTCAAATCAATTTAAGAAATTCAAAGCAAGAATTTTTCAGAAAACTCACATATTATTTCAAGCGTTTCGATCGCCTGAATTTCTCCAAATCAGTAACGAGAAAGTGAGCCAAGTATTGTTCAAGCTTCAGAGAATCAATTAAACCATCATCGAGATCACGATTTGGATTGGATTTCAGAAACCCTAGCAATCGCCGCCGCCATTTCTGTTTCCCAGAGCTAAATCAAGGATCGGGCAAATAAATTACAAAAGGGGCCGGCCATTTAGTTTTTGGGCTTAGCCTATTTTAAGAACTAGGGTTTCTTATTGTTTTATTTTTATTTTTATTTGTATTGTTTTTGTATTCCTGTTGTAAATCATCTGAACAGTTCTAGAATCTGTAAAATTCTAGGGAGATCCAGTTAGGGGTTTAACTGGCAGTTCACTAGTGTCTGTAAAACTAGGGAAAATCTGATCTAGGGGTTTAGATCAGTCTACGGTTTTGAGCGTAGGGTTAGAATAAGAGCAGGGTTTGCGAGTGTACATGGTCTTGTATGCGGGATCTGTTCTATCACCTAGTAGAAACCTTAGAAATGCAGCAGTAGGCAAGGTTTTTGCCGAAGCTGGGTATATCTGTGTGTGATTTATTTTCTGCATTTCTGTTTCTGCTATATTCTGTGATCTGTTTATTATTTTAATATCCTGTCAGTTTTTCAATTCAGTTTAAAAACTGTGAAAAAACCTATTCACCCCCCCTCTAGGGTTATTCTAGATCCAACAACAGCAAGAAGGTTATTGTGGTTAATGCTGTTAAGGACGGGAAATCTCCCGATCCTGGAAAAGCTAAAGATTCTGCTCAACAACCTCCAAAGAGGAATGCTCGCGACAATGCGAATAGACAAGATAGGTACTTGACCTTCATGGAACTTACTCATACTATCGAAGAAATCTACCGAGAAGTTCACCCTATTGCTCCCTTCAAAAGGCCTTTCACTCGGGATCCCCCTTGACAACTCACCAATCCCGTCCGATATTGCATATATCATGAAACCGATAGTCAAAATACTAATGATTGTCGTTACCTTAAGAATGCTATTGAAGAACATAATAGGCATGGAGAGCTGACGTGGTTTGTTCGGACCCCTCAAAGGAATTAGGACAAGCCCGGGACCAGCATATTCCGCGACTTTGTCGTTAGCTAAATCTCTCAAATGGATCTGATGCCTAGGGTCCAAGCCTACCTAGCGTCAGTATCTTATGGCTTTCTGGTCTTCTAGTCTTATTATGGATCTCTATGGCTCTCGAATAATGTGGTCCTCGCTTATGGCTTTCTCATTCTAGCTCTCTAGGCTCAAGTATTTCGGCTTCAGCTCACGGCAATGTACTTAAGGACCTTAGTCCTCTAGATGTATCCTTCCTTTTGGGTATTAATGAAAAGATTGCTTTTCTTGGCCTTTTGTCTTACTTTGACAAGGTCGCCCGGACCCTACTTGCCAAGGTCATCTCGCTCAGGCGAGATCTCCTTGAATGCTACCTGCCAAGGTCATCTCGCTCCGGCGTGATCTCCTTGAATGCTACCTGCCAAGGTCATCTCATTCCGGCGTGATCTCCTTGAATGTTACTTGCTAAGGTCATCTCGCTCCAGCGTGATCTCCTTGAATGCTACGTCCCAAGGTCATCTCGCTCCGGCGTGATCTCCTTCAATGCTACCTTCCAAGGTCATCTCGCTTTGACGTGATCTCCTTGAATGCTACTTGCCAAGGTCATCTCACTCCGGCGTGATCTCCTTGAATGCTACCTGCCAAGGTCATCTCGCTTCGACGTGATCTCCTTGAATGCTACCTGCCAAGGTCATCTCGCTCCGGAGTGATCTCCTTGAATGCTACTTGCCAAGGTCATCTCGCTCCGGCGTGATCTCCTTGAATGCTAGCTGCCAAGGTCATTTCGCTCCGTCGTGATCTCCTAGAATGCTACATGCTAAGGTCATCTCGCTCCGACGTGATCTCCTTGAATGCTACCTGCCAAGGTCTTCTCGCTTCGGCGTGATTTCCTTGAATGCTACCAGCCAAGGTCATCTCGCTCCGGCGTGATCTCCTCGAATGCTACCTGCCAAGGTCATCTCGCTCCGGCGTGATCTCCTTGAATGCTACCTCCCAAGGTCATCTCACTCCGGCGTGATCTCCTTCAATGCTACATGCCAAGGTCATCTCGCTCTGACGTGATCTCCTTGAATGCTACGTGCCAAGGTCATCTCGCTCTGGCGTGATCTCCTTGAATGCTATGTGCCAAGGTCATCTCGCTCCGGCGTGATCTCCTTGAATGCTACCTGCCAAGGTCATCTCGCTCCGGCGTGATCTTCTTGAATGCTACCTGCCAAGGTCATCTCTCTCATGCGAGATCTCCTTGAATGCTACCTGCCAAGGTCATCTCGCTCCGGCGTGATCTCCTTGAATGCTACCTGCCAAGGTCATCTCGCTCCGGCGTGATCTCCTTGAATGCTACCTGCCAAGGTCATCTCGCTCCGGCGTGATCTCCTTAAATGCTACCTGCCATGGTCATCTCGCTCCGGCGTGATCTCCTTGAATGCTACCTGCAATGGTCATCTCGCTCCGACTTGATCTCCTTGAATGCTACCTGGCAAGGTCATCTCGCTCCGGCGTGATCTCCTTGAATGCTACATGCCAAGGTCATCTCGCTCCGGCTTGATCTCCTTGAATGCTACCTGCCAATGTCATCTCGCTCCGACGTGATCTCCTTGAATGCTACCTACCAAGGTCATCTCGCTCTAGCGAGATCTACTTGAATTCAACCTGCCAAGGTTAACTCGCTCCGGCGGGATTTCCTTGAATGCTACCTGCCAAGTCCATCTCGCTCAGGCGAGATCTCCTTGAATGCTACCTTCCAAGGTCATCTCGCTCCGGCGTGATCTCCTTGAATGCTACTTGCCAAGGTCATCTCGCTCCGGCGTGATTTCCTTGAATGCTACTTGCCAAGGTCATCTCGCTCCGGCGAGATATCCTTGAATGATACTTTCCAAGGTCGTCTCGCTCCGTCGTGATTTCCTTGAATGCTACTTACCAAGGTCATCTCACTCCGGCGTGATTTCCTTGAATGCTACTTGCCAAGGTCATCTCGCTCAGGTGAGATCTCCTTGAATGCTACTTGCCAAGGTCGTATCGCTCAGGCGAGATCTCCTTGAATGCTATTTGGCGAGGTCATCTCACCAATGTGAGATTTCCTTGAATGCAACTTGCCAAGGCTATCTGTCCAACATGAGATCGCCTTGAATGCTATCTACCAAATGAATAAGATAATCCGTGGAAGGCTTGACGGCAACATGGCAAGACCGCTCGCACATATTTGTGTATATAACTTTTCTATGCAGGTTCCTAGGATCCTCTAGTCTCTTGGATACTCTGGGTGTTCTGGCTTTTTATTAATGCGATCCCAAGCAATCGGCTGATTACTCTCCTTAATACGATCCCAAGCGATCGTGATCTTCCACTAATATGAGCCTACGAGATCATGGATTTCTAGCTCATCAGTTTTGGTTTTCTGAATAATATGATCCGGCGTGGTCGTGGCTCTTTCGTCTTATGAATATAGAAGCTCGCTCTGGACTTCTCCCAGCTTTGATTTATGGATTTCTCTTCTCCAGCTTTGATTTCTCCTCTGTAGACATTCTTTTTTGTCAAAGGAGTCACACGTCGAGTATTTGGCAAGTGACGTGCTCAAGCGTCAAAAAGCACAAAGCAGTTGGGTCGAAGTCGCGTCGCAAACACATGGAGACCCGAAACCTCCATCAGACGGCCTCTTACAGGCCCAATGAATACTTGAGCAAAGCGTCGTCCGAGCCGGATGCGAGCCGAAGGTGAGCCGTCAAGCGGGTCCGGGCACAGCGCCAGTGGGGGTCCGGGGCCCCACAGTCCCGGCGGCGATCGACCTAATTGGTTAGGTTGAAACTATGGGCACCGCTCGATTCATCCGATTTTCTACATACCGGAAGCCCAGAATCCTTCACTTCGGACCAGCAAAACCTCGGATTCCTTCAAGAACTTTTTCTCCCTCGACATCAACATTTCCGCCTCAGCCTCTCTTAATTTTGTACCCCGCCTGCGGGGTTGAAATTTCGAACCCCACCTACGGGGTCGAAAATTCGAACCGCACCAGCGGGGTCGAAATTTCGAACCCCACAGATGGGGTCGAAATTTTGTACCCCAATAGTGGGTTCGAAATTTCGAACCTCTGGTGGGGTCGAAATTTCGAACCCCACCAAGGTGAGTTCGAAATTCCGACCCACGCACCAGGCTTGTTTTGAGGTATGAAAATGGTTCTTGTGGGTCCCGCTACTCACCTACTCCCACCTAACCCCTTTCCTTTAAATACCCCAAGCCTTAGCCTTCAAATGGATCTTTCTCCTTTGGAATTTTTGGACCTTAAGAGATCCAAACACCCATTAACGGCATCCAACCCCTCCACCATGGCCATGGGAGATGAGATGAATAATTAAAACATGGCATGCATGTTTTCCTTCAACATTTGAAGACTAGCAAGCCTTGTTACACCGCCTCTAGACCTCTTGGACAATAAAGCCTACCTTGCCCATAGTTGACCAAGTCAACTCACTTCAAAGAAGAAGAAGGACAACTCATTCAAAGTTCATCATACATATAACTTTGTATACAAATATTGTAACATCTTTTGTAATCGACCAAAGATATGATGAATGAGAATTATAAAGTGGACGTAGGCGTTAGTGCCGAACTAGTATAAAAGCTGTGTCTCCCCGCATTTACACTATTTACTGCTTATTCTGATAATTGTTCACACATACACATTGGGTGTTGGCGTGCAACAATTTTACACATTGTTAGACCAAAAAGTGGTTCTAACACCCAAATTGACTAAAATCAGACTAAAATAAGATCAAAAGTAAAATGGAGGCACATAATTTATAGTGGTTCGGCGTTGAAGAGCCTACGTCCACTTGTTAATCACTATTCTCGATGATAGAGTTGCAATTACAATGAGATATTCACTCAATTTCACTCACAACTCACATACATTCACTCAATTGTCTCAAAACAAATGTTGAAAGACGATTTGGATTATCCGGAAGTGCTGAAATTCGGTTTATGAAAGTGGTTGAACTCTCAAGTGCCAAAAAGAAGATCCCTTTAACTGTCTCCAGGCAAGGTATTTATAGGTGAAAATTTAGTCAGAACCCGATCCGGATCGGAGCCACGTGTCCTCCATCCCATCGTCCTCGGGTTCGGATGGACTCCGGTGTTAACAGCGCATCAGAACAGAGATTATCGTGGGTAGGAACTAGTCATAACCGCTCCGCATCTTCAGGCGATTGTGGGGGGAAATGACGTGGATTACTGGATCAGTTCGGAGGAGCCTGCAGAGGGGGCTCGGATCGGGATATCGATCCGACCCGGATTAACCTAGAACTAAATCTTTATCCACTTTGCTCTGCTCCGTTCCAATCTGACTGATAGTAGGTGGCCCTCCGATCTGACTGATAGTAGGTAGCCTTCCGATCCTAATAGCAGCGTCTCTTCGACCGAAACAGTTGCAGTTCTCCGATCCGAACAGCAACATCTCTCCGATCCGATCCGCTACATCTCTCCGATCTGATCCACTTTGATGCTCTCTAAGTTCTTCAACGTTTCATATCTCGACTTTGTGTTGCCCAGTTCACAAAGTGGGCTAACATTTTGCCCCCTCAAAGGATGCTTCTGTTGGAGACGGAGCATGCTTTGATGATCATCGCACAGTGTCTTCTAGGTAATTTTCCCTTTGATTTTCTTTGTGCTTTCATCCTTTTCTTCGAACTTTAATTTAATTCAATGCTGAGTTACAACATTTTGTTCGGTTCGGATTTCGATCCGAACTGATCCCCCTCTTCTTTCTATCGCACACTGGACTAGTGGGCCAGGCTACGCTACTGGGCCTTTGAGCCGATCCGAACGGGGAGACGAATAGTCACCCTGTTTTTCTATATAAGTTCAGCCTTCGTCTTCCTCCAACTTTCTTTTTACTTTATCGTTTTACAAATTCTGCTCGGAGACTCTAGAATTCAAAAGAGAAAAAGAAACTCTTTACCATTCTCATGCGAATCTTCAGCTCATCCACCTTGGTAGGTCTAAATCCCTGATCGACCTTACGATAAAAGTTTTTACTCGAAATTCACGGTCAATTCGACCGATCTGAATGCGATTCCCATGCTACAGCATCTTCTTCCCTCGTTGTTGTCGTTGGTGGCTTCGTTGCTGCTTCGAGTCGTTGGAAGAGGAAGTCGTAGTTTATTCGGTCATGACTAGGGCGCTGGAGATGATATTGGGTCTAAGACTAAAGAAGAGGAAGAAGAAGAAGATCATAGGGAATCGGTTCGGGCGGTGGAATATGGAAAGTAGAGAAAGGGAAAAAGAAAAGAAGTCCAGGAAGTCGGATCGGGTCGGGGCAAGTAGAGAAAGGGAAAAAGAAAAGAAGTCCAGAAGGTCGGATTGGGTCGGAGCAAGTATTTAAAGAAGGGGGGAGTGGAGCTCACCTAACCGGATCGGGTCGGACTGTAAGATAAAGGAGGAGAGGCATGACTACGTGATTCGACCCGAACCGTTTGGGGAACCTACTTCCGAGCCGATCCGTTTTTGATTTCTGAGCTTCAATGAGATATCCGAGCCCAAGGCAAGGCTACGCCCCCGATCCGATCCCAATGAATGCACCCTAACCGAACCGAAGGACAGTCCATCTTAAGGCATAAAAACTCGTTTAACTGGCCCAATCAACTCTTGGCATAATCTTCAACTTAATGGACAGTTAGGATAGTGCCTTGCGAACATAACTGGACATCAAGAACTGCCTTGATCCTTATTACTTTGCCAAAATTTTGCGTCGCACTTTCAAATATTAACTTTACACTTTCCGCATACACTGTTTACACTTTAGTTTGCACACTTGCACGGGGGGATACGGGCTAATTTACTCTAACTTGTGCTATTGCTTCTTAAATAGTTTCGTGACCATGAGACCCAGATGCTCTTCTAGACTTGCTGAGAAGAAGGAGGCCCCGGAGACATCCAACAAAATTACTCTTAAGGACATATCTTCTTCTTCAGATCCAGAATGGAATGATGAGGGCTCAGACTACGAGGTTGGAACTCGCGAAAGTGACAATGTGTCTTCAGAGGGTGGAGTTTCCCTAGGTTTTGAAGAGGAAGGAGGGATTGGTGACGACCGAGCTCCTGATGAGTTTGAATCTGCTGTCATATTGGAATCACCCCAAGATTTTGTTGAATCGACAACGACAGACTTATCCGAATTTGTTTAAAATACGGGATACTAAAAAGGGACACCCTGGTGCCTTCGAGAACTGACCGTCCCCACAACCCTCCAGAAGGGTATATGGCAATTACTCGGTTGATGTGCATGGTCGGTGCTATCCCTCCATTTTCTCCTTTCATCGTCGATTTTCTAAGACAAATGCGGATTGCCCCCATGCAGCTGCACCCCAATTCTTATGCTTACTTGTACACCTTATATGTTGCGTACCGTGAGATCCTAGGCTTAGAGCTCACTTTCGATGACGTTCATTTCTTCTACAACTTCAAGCATCGGACTCGAGAGACTCCTTCTTTCTGCTACTTTGAGTCTGTCCCTAAGAGGAAAATAATTCCAGCGTCATTCAGTAGTAAAGTTGGAGATTCCAGGCTGGAATGGTTTTATGTGAAGCGACAACCAGGGTGTGCTAGGAGGTGGACGAAATCAAGTAAAGCACTGGTTTTCTAAATCTCGACTCTATACATTCAAGTCACCGCCTTAACTCGTTTTTCTTTTTGTTTGCAGTCGATAACCCAAAACAAATATTAGACCAAGTATTCTTTGACCGGATGCACCAGCTCCTTAATGGCGATCAGAAGTTTTTGACTATTGATGAAGTCCGTAAGGACGAATATCTTCATTTTCATGGGTTGCTATCTGTTATTCGTAGCATTGGTCACGGGATGGCTCCCTATGTTTATATTCCCCCCGTGGACGTAATCCCTGAAACGGGCGAAAGTTCGAGAGCTCCTACAGTGCCTCTTCAAGCTTCACCCTCTCCTTCTTCTACCCAAGATGATGAATTGGCTAACATGGTCGAAAAGCATCGCGAAGGGTATACTGTTCCCAAGGCTGCCATTTATCCGGAAAGGTCGACGTCTTCTCAAGAGTCTCCGATTGATGCTTCTGAAGGAGATGTCCCTGGCACTGATGACCCACTGTTTCAAGGTTTGGGGGATCTCCCCTTACCTAAAACCATTTACACTTCAGAGGATTTTAGGAAGAATCCTTTAGTTTTCACTTCTTCCGAAGAGACCACTCCTGCTAAGGCCAAAGAGCCCGCCCGTACTAGTCTAGCTTCGGACTCGGGTTGGTTGGGGGGGAAAACACCACTTAGGACACACTTTACACAATAACATTACAACCCATTGCATCTTTCTCTTTGTGAAAATATTGATTCTGAATTTCATTTGTCTTATTGTGCAGGCATGATGTCCCGATTTACTATGATATCAGGAAACTCCGCCGCAACATGTCCAATCCACCCTATGATACTGAGTATGATCGCCGCGACGATCGTAATAGGGAGGAGAGAAGGCCCTATGAACCCTATCGCCCTCGAACCTCGCGTTCTCGCTCTCCTGTCCGGACGGACCCAGAGAAATATAAAGGTTACCAAGGTCGTCGGGAAGAGGACAGGTCGCAACCAAAAGACTCAACCTCTTCTCAAGAAAAGCGCAGCAGGGAGAGGAGTCCGCCAAAAGATACTGAGTCGCGAAGCAAACAAAAGGTCTCTGCTAAACGGCCTAGAACAGATAAAGAGGCTATTGAATCCTCCACGCACAGGGATACTGAGCTGACGATCCCCGTCCCTCCACCACTAGATGCTGAAACTGCATTTAAGCGGGCGTATCTGAAGGAGCAATTTCCCGAACATTACTTCGAAAATCTGACTTTTTTACCTGCTCTTGAGCCTATTTCTTCAAGGTAGGCAGATGAGGCCAAAGCGAAGATAGACGCGGTCGAGAGACAGTATTCTGAAATGTTCAAGTATTCACGCAACCTCTCCAGAATTATCCGCACTTTAATAACGAATGCTGATTCGATGCAAAAAACCGCTGAAGACGATGCAAAGGCCTTAAAGAATCTAGGAAAAGATTTGGAGGGCACACAGGCCCAGCTTGCTGTTGCTCAAAGGGACGCTACTAGCTTCAAACAACAATTTGAAGATATGCAAAAACGTTACCATGATTTGCTTGAATCTCATACTCAAGAGCGTTCTGAGTTAAAAAAGCAAGCCGAAGATGCTAAGTCAGATGCCGCTAAAACGCGCCTTGCTTACGCTGACCTTGAACGGAAAAATGCCGAGTTAGCAAGGAGGAATGCTGAACTAGAAAAGAAAGCCTCGTGCATTGGGTTCCACTGGTGCTAATTGGCTAATGGAGGCGGAGAACAGAGCTGCCCTAGCGGAGGGTAACGTCGAATGTGCCATCAAATCCGCTGAGGAGGCCCGCAAACAATTGTTAGAGGCTGAGGGAGAGATTCAGGGCTTCGGCGAATTAATGATTGAATTCTTTGCGCATATCATCCGTCGCCGAAACATTTATTGGATTGAAGATTATCCATCTACTCTAGTCCAAGTATGGAGTCAGATCGTTGAGTGGGAAAAAGAGGAGCTCAAGGTTGATTCCATTGACGAGGACAAGCCGATGGAGAAATATTTAAGGGATGATGAGCCAGAACGCCTAGCTGAAGGGCACCGCCTCATTGCTGCTGCTATGGATGAAGAGAGGCAGAGGACTAAGCAAAAGAACATTCCCGAGGTTGGTTCCTCTTCTACTGCCCCCGCAACTTCTGAAATAGAGGGATATGATCCTGAAAACCCGGGGATCCCTCGAACAACTCTGTTATCCCCTATTCCCGAAACGGCATCGGAGACAGCAGTTACCCCAGCCGAGAAGTCTTCGGAAGGTATCTCTACATTTTCACCTCAATTCGTCAAGGCTATCTCTACCTTTCGCCACGTGATTGAGCAATCGATGAAAAACCCATTATTTTCTCCTGAGTTGATAACTGTTGCTTCTCACTCTGTAGGTATTGAGCCATCCGGAAAGACAGATGTGTCCCAGGGAACCGCTTCTGGGGCGCAGCCTACGGAGAAGGCAAAAGGGGGAAAGGACAAGGTTGCTCCCATAGATTTGGGAGAAGGGAGCGAACCGTCTAAGGCTGACACTCCTCGTGATGACGAAATGATAGATGCCTTAAAGGATGATTGCGGCGGCGGAGGACATGAGGAAGATCCGGAGGTGGCAATAGTCGGGGAGTCGAAAAGCGCAGATGATGTTACTTTGGCTGCACTGAAAGCTGACCAAGATAAACGCTTGCAGTTAAAAGCTGAAGATTTAGACCCTGAAAGCCTCAAGCCCCTCGCAGTTGTGGATGCGGGATCAAGGTTAGTTGTTAAGCTTTCAACTAGATTTATTACAGAGGAACTCGCTAAAAAGTCTTCTCTTGATTCCAACGCTCCGTCATCCGGGAAGAAGTCAACCGATTCTAGCACCACAGCTTCAGGAAAGAAAAAATCAAAGCACATCTTGACGGAGGCCGAGAAAGAGGCGAAGGATGCAGAGAAAGCCGCCAAGAAGTCCAAGCCTCCCTCGAAGTCTAAATAGTGGGCTGTCTTGCGTTATTTTAGTGTTTGGTTGACCAATAATTGTTGCTATAAGGGTGGCTCTTGCACCTTCTTCTTGACTGTTTTCCTGTACAAATTCATTCATTTGTAAATAAAAAATAATTCATTTTCTACAATGTCTGTTAGTCATTAGTTTCGCATTTATGTAAGAATGCATGTCTTACTATAGTTGTGTAATGAAGTTATGGTGGGGAAACATGTGTGTACATATATACCCCCAGTCAATCAAAAAACAATTCAAGACTTAATCAAGTAGTCTGAATGTCCCCAATTCTTCGACGGGAATGCATTCTCTGTACCGTCAATGCCTGTCGTTTTTTCTGGCATTTTTTATACTCTCCTGTCTTATACTCAGGTTAGAGTTCTTACTGAGGCGGTCTCTTATCTGGGTGCACCTTCACGCCTCAGAGGACGTCGTCTTCCCGTCCTTTATACTCTCTCTCAATTCCCAAGAGTTAGAGTTAAGAATGTCATCTTTCCATTCTTTTATGTCTTATCGCACAAATAGTCGTTGTGCTTTTTCTTGCGTATAAACTGTTCTTAACCTTTCAGGTTTTAAATCATCTTATATCCCATAATCGCAACAGAATAGTAGATGAAGGTATATATATAATGCATGAAAGTAAATGACACACGATATTTTTATAGTGGTTCGGCTAAGTCGTAGCCTACATCCACTTTATATTTCTTTATTCATATCATCAGACTTTCCTAAGGCAAGTCGTGCCTTTTTACAGAGTTCATAAGAAAAATAGCAATGAGTACAACATTTCTAATCCAAATATCGCATCAAGTGTTGGGCATTCCATGCTCTAGGTACCTCTTCGCCATCTACGGTCGTTAACTTGAAGGTTCCTATTTCAAGTTTCCGTTGGATGACAAAGGGTCCTTCCCACTTTGGACCGAGGTGAGGAAGGGATGGAAAGACCCTCTTTAGCACCAAATCTCCTGGTTCAAAAGTCCTAAGGCGAACTTTTTTGTCTTAATAGCGTGCCATCTGACGTCGATGTCTTACCGCGCGCAAATCTGCTTCGTCCCTTTTTTCTTCGATTTCATCAAGAGACTCGAGTAAGAGCGCCCGATTCGTCATCGGGTCATAATACGTCACCCGGTGGGAAGGAACTTCAAGCTCTACTGGAATTACTGCTTCTGAACCAAAAGAGTGAGAGAAAGGGGTATGACCAGTAGTTGTCTTAAATGTTGTCCGATATGCCCACAATGCTAAGGGCAATTCGTCAACCCATTTTGCCTTTGCGCGCTCTAACCATTTCTTGAGGATGGATTTTATAACTTTGTTTATTGCTTCTACTTGCCGGTTCGACTGCGGATAGTCAACCGCAGTGTATCGTTTGTCGATCTTATATTTCTGGCAAAAATTTCTGAATTCAGCACCATCGAACTGGGTTCCCTTATCAGTTATAATGGTCCTTGGGATCCCGAATCGGCATATAATATTTCTAACCACAAAACTTATCACCTTTCTCGCCGTGATCTTGGTTAGGGGCTCAGCTTCCACCCACTTCGTAAAATAGTCCACAGTGACTATTGCATATTTTGCTCCTCCTTTAGCAATTGGTAAAAATTCGATGATATCAATTCCCCACATGGCAAAAGGCCAAGGACTCACCATCGATTTGAGTTGGGTCGACGGTGCTCTGGGGACTTTGGCAAATCTCTGGCACTTATCGCAGCGTCGTGAATAATCAGCCGCATCTTTATTAATTGTAGGCCAGAAGTATCCATAACGCAATGTCTTTTTCGCTAAAGTCTGACCTCCTGTATTATCTCCACACTCACCTTCATGTACTTCTCTTAGTACACGTTTGATGTCGTCGTGTGCTATACATCGTAACAGGGGCATAGAAAATCTTTGTCTTTAAAGAGTATCATCTTGAAGGACGTATCTGGTAGCCTTGCGAACTATAGCCCGTCTCTCACTCTTCTTTGATGGGAGCATTCCATTCTTAAGGAAGTTCTTAATTGGGGTCATCCACGACTCCTTTTCCGGTTCTGCTTCGAAAGCGAACTCAATTTCCATCGACTCAAAGCTTGGCGATTCCAACGTTTCAATTGGAATTATTTCAGTTTCTTTCGGGTTGTCGGAACTAGCTAGCTTTGCCAACCTGTCTGCCTTCTGGTTCTCGGCTCTTGGGATGTGCGTTATGTTATACCTTTCCAGGTTGCTCAACAGCTTTTCCACTATCCCGAGGTAGGCGATAAGTCGAGGTCCTCGAGCCACAAACTCCTTTCGCACTTGGCAAACAACGATTTTGGAGTCGCAGAATATGTCCAATGTTTTTATTCCGAGGTCTTTAGCAAGCTTTAGCCCGGCAATCAGGGCTTCATATTCAGAGTCATTGTTAGTCGCTGAAAATTCTAATCGTAGAGCGTAATATAACGACTGTCATTCAGGAGTGACTAAGACGATTCCAGCTCCGGACCTTCGGTCAATCTTGGCTCCGTCAGTGTATAGCTTCCATGGATCTAATTTTAACTCATCTTCAGACTTGACCACCTTGTCATCGATTATTTCCTCCTCAGGGATTGTGAACTCTACTATAAAGTCAGCCAGAGCCTGCCCCCTGATCGACCTCCGCGGCTGAAAATTTAAATCAAACTGGCTTAATTCAATATTCCATTTGACCAATCGTCCCGATGCTTCGGGCCTCTGCAACACATGCCTTAGGGGTTGGTCAGTGTATATGGTTATTGGGTGAGCTTGGAAATAGTGACGAAGTTTTCGGGAAGCGATTAGGAGGTTGTAAGCGAGCTTCTCAATCTTTGGGTAGTTGCGTTCTGCCGCTGCCAATTTCTTGCTTACATGATATACTGGCCTTTGCACTTTGTCTTCTTCTCGAACCAAGACTGTGCTAACAGCGTGAGCCGAAACTGCTAAGTAAACAAATAACTCTTCGTGATCCACTGGCTTTGACAAAATCGGCGGTTTTTCTAGCAATTCCAATAAATTTCGAAAGGCCTCAACACAGTCCGGAGTCCACTCGAAGTTCTTCTTTCCCCTTTTAATCAAATCAAAAAATGGGACGCATTTGTCCGTGGCTTTGGAGATGAACCTACTCAACGCGGCTACTTTCCCCACAAGACTTTGGACATCTTTAATTCTCCTCGGTTCTTCAATGTTTCTTATCGCTGCTATTTGGCTGGGATTGATTTCAATCCCTCGGGAGCTCACAATGAAGCCTAGAAACTTTCCCGATGCCACTCCAAATGAACATTTCAAAGGATTCAACTTCATCCGATACTTTCGCAGGATACCGAACATTTCGGCCAAGTCCTGCGTATGGCTGGAGGACTGTTTCGATTTGACAAGCATATCATCCACATAAACTTCCATAGTCTTCCCTATTTGATTATAAAACATCCTGTTTACCAAGCGCTGATAAGTGGCTCCAGCGTTTTTCAATCTGAATGGCATGACCACGTAGCAGTATAACCCCAAATTTGTAATGAAGCTCGTGTGTTCTTGATCTGGCACGTGCATAGGAATTTGGTTGTACCCGGAATATGCGTCCATGAAAGAAAGAAGTTCATGTCCCGCTGTTGAATCTACAAGCTGGTCAATCCTGGGAAGTGGGAAACTATCCTTCGGGCAAGCTTTGTTCAAATCTGAAAAATCAATGCAAGTCCGCCACTTTCCATTCGGCTTCTTTACTAAGACGGGATTCGATATCCAGTCGGGATATGTCGAATCTCAAATAAATCCGTTCTGTTTCAGCTTCTCCACTTCTTCTTTCAGAGCGGCCGACCTCTCTGGGCCCAGCATACGTCTCTTTTGCTTTACAGGCGGGTGTTTCGGGTTTACATTTAGTGAATGGCTTATGACGGATGGTGATACCCCACAAATGTCGGCGTGGGTCCAGGCAAACACGTCCAAGTTTGCCTTCAGGAAGTCAGTTAGTTCTTTGGCCCGACGTGGATCCAACTGGGATCCAATCTTCAAAACTCTTGTTGGATCAGCTTCATCAATGGGAATGTCCACTGTCGCTTCATTAGGAGTTGCATTTCTAGTCTCTGGTTCCTCGTCTTTTCTGGGATCCAGGTCTTCAGGCGTTCCTTTGGGCAACTCCTTCAGGGTCGATCCCTCTAATTGGTACGCTGAGCCCTCCTTTGGAGGAGGCGAGGCACCTTTACTCTCGATGTTAAGTCCCTTCATCAACATCTTTAATTCGGCAACATAGCAGGCCCGTCCGGAGACTTGATCTCCTCTCATTACTCTAGTTCCAGCTTTAGTTGGGAACTTAAGCAATAGACACCAAGGGGCGATGTAAGCCCTGAACTCAACAAGGGAAGGTCTTCCCAAAAATGCATTATAAGGCGAATCTACGTCCAATACTACGAACTGAAGCATCCATACTCTTCGGCGTTCTCCTTGCCCCAAGGTTACGGGCAATTCTATGTACCCCATTGGAGCTGTCGATGCTCCGTTGAAGCCTCGGATCCAACCTTCGCATGGCTTCAAATCTTCAGATTCAAGCTTCATCTGATCGAATGACTTTTTAAATAAAATATTAACGGAGCTTCCATTGTCCACTAACACCTTATGAACCAATGCCGGCCCAATGGTGGTGGTAATGACCAACGGATCGTCGGTGGGTGACTGGATCCCGGTATTATCTCTGCTACGGAATACCACGTCGTCAAACATTGTCTTCTGTTGCTTTATGGGGGCGATATCTTCCAAATGATCACATTCATCCACATCTACGTGCTTAGCTGCATTTACATATTGATCCATCGCTCTAAAACTGTGGATCGCTGGGTGGGGCCCACCCACTATAGAGTTGATAACAATTCCCTTGCCTTTCTGCTGCGTTGTAGGCTTGGGAGCAGATTGGATTTGTTTTGGAGCTTGTTCTCCTTGCCCCCGTCTCTCGGGGCAACCTTATATTCATCCAATTTCCCTTCGCGCAGCAACTTCTCAATCACGTCTCTCAAATGTCGACATTCATTGGTTGAATGCCCATGAGTTCCATGAAACAAACAAAACTTTCCAGTTGCCATTTCTTTCTCCGTTGAGTCGCGGGGTGGCGGTCTTTTATATTGCAAAACATTGTATGTATCCAAGTAAATGTTCTCCAGAGTGTCGTTCAATGGTGTATAACTCACATAAGTCTGGAACCGGGGTCTTTTGTTAGGATCACTTCCCCTATTTCTATTTCTTCTGCTACCATTCGCGTTACGGTTGTTGTTGTTGCCCCCGTTTCCATTATTGTCGTTTCCACTCTTGTTTCCCACATTCACCTCAACTTTTCCGGAACTTTCTCTAGACTGCTTCACGGCGACATTACTCTGAACATTCTCTTTTGAAGCCTCTCCAGACTTTCTCTTTCGGTTTTCCCTGGCCTCCTCTCGTCTTAACTGAATATCGGCCTTTTCGTAAAATAACTCTCTCGTGGGAGGTGGCTTCCCATAAAGGTAATCTCCAAATTCGGAGTCAGGATCGACTCCTTCCATTAAAGCCATCAAGATGGTGGGCTCGTGCGGTTCATTAACTTCGGTCACAGTTAAGTTGAAACGGTCGAGATATGACCTCAAAGACTCTCCTGGCGCATGCTTAATTCTTGATAATTCAATAACACTTTTAGACTTTCGGGTATGGAGTCGGAACTGATTCATAAAACGTTCGCTCAATTCCCTATAATTTGATATCGAACGAGGGGGAAGTCGGGTAAATCATAGTAGCGCCACATCTTCTAAATAGATCGGGAATGCTTTATACTTCACTGCGTCAGGGGCAGCAGCAGCATTCATGAGCCATGAGTATCGCATCAAATGCTGTCCCGGATCGGTTCTCCCATTGTACTTGTCCATCTACGGCAGGTTAAAACGTCGGGGAAATTGAAAATTGAGGATGTCATCCGTGAAAGGAGTATGGCTTCGCTCAATGTCATAATCTTCATTGGTGTAGTTCCGGCTTTCAGACATAATCTGGCGTACCATCGCCCATACGTCAGCATTAGTCAGGGGTCGTTCATGCTCCCCGGCCCTGGTATCCGGGTTCCTTCTGGGCTCCTGTTCAGGAGATGCCCTTCTTCTTTGAGCTGCTTCTGTCCTACTTCGTTCCCTACACTCCCGGTCGATCTCGGGAGGAGGGGGCTGGAGCATCTGCCCCTCAGTGGGATTGGTAAGGTTAGGGTCTCTCAAGCTTGGATCATTGGGCCCTAGTACTCGTGCAACATCCTCGCGGGACCCCAAAGATCCGAACGTCAGCTGCTCCAAATTTTGAGGTCGTTCGAGCGGCCTTCTTTCACGGGGCCGTTCTTCCTTGGAAGAAGAAGACTGACCCATTGGTGTGTGGCGAACCAGGGATGGGGTTCTCTATCTACGAAGTTCGCTAATTTCCCTGCTCATGAGTCTCATGTTTTCTTGCATCATGAGATTGGTGCGCTCGTGGATTTTCATAGCCTCCCTAGTACTCTCAAGCATGTCAAGTAGGCACGAGAAATCTCCATGAGTAATAGGCGCGGATGGATTGACCTGATCATTGACCCTGGTGGCTGGAGTCGGAGCATTTGAAAGGGCTCGAGTAGAGGTTCCAACATCACCAAGTGTCGGGTCGGTTTGGAGATTTGCAATCAGGTCGGGTCGGAGCTAGGAGACTGGTTCGGGTCGGAGCTGGGAGTGTAGTGCGAGTTGCTCGGGTCGGTTCAGGTTGGGGGAGTGCACTGCTTCAGATTCTCCTACCCGGATCGGATCGGAGCTCTCCCCTTGAGTGCGGTTCGGATTTCCTGCATCAGTTCGTTCCACTGCCGAGCTCTGTCCACGAGACCTCGTCACAACCGCATTTTGCTGATCTTCACCAACTCCGTTCCCTCGACTAGTTTGAACTTCTTTGCCTTTTCCTTTGGCCATAGTTCTTCAACAATCAATCAACAAATATTCAAGAGCGTCGAAACTTGAGGATTAACTTCTTTGAACTCAACGGTCCAAAAAGTAGAACGATAATCCTGAAAAACAGAGAATTCAGATGATTCTCAGTGAAAGCACCAAAATGTTAGACCGAAAAGTGGTTCTAACACCCAAATTGACTAAAATCAGACTAAAATAAGATCAAAAGTAAAATGGAGGCACAGAATTTATAGTGGTTCAGCGTTGAAGAGCCTACGTCCACTTGTTAATCACTATTCTCGATGATAGAGTTGCAATTACAATGAGATATTCACTCAATTTCACTCACAACTCACATACATTCACTCAATTGTCTCAAAACAAATGTTGAAAGACGATTTGGATTATCCGGGAGTGCTGAAATTCGGTTTATGAAAGTGGTTGAACTATCAAAGTGCCAAAAAGAAGATCCCTTTAACTGTCTCCAGGCAAGGTATTTATAGGTGAAAATTTAGTCAGAACCCGATCCGGATCGGAGCCACGTGTCCTCCATCCCATCGTCCTCGGGTTCGGATGGACTCCGGTGTTAACAGCGCATCAGAACAGAGATTATCGTGGGTAGGAACCAGTAATCCACGTCATTTCCCCCACAATCGCCTGAAGATGCGGAGCGGTTATGACTAGTTCCTACCCACGATAATCTCTGTTCTGATGCGCTGTTAACACCGAAGTCCATCCGAACCCGAGGACGATGGGATGGAGGATACGTGGCTCCGATCCGGATCGGGTTCTGACTAAATTTTCACCTATAAATACCTTGCCTGGAGACAGTTAAAGGGATCTTCTTTTTGGCACTTTGAGAGTTCAACCACTTTCATAAACCGAATTTCAGCACTCCCAGATAATCCAAATCGTCTTTCAGCATTTGTTTTGAGACAATTGAGTGAATGTATGTGAGTTGTGAGTGAAATTGAGTGAATATCTCATTGTAATTGCAACTCTATCATCGAGAATAGTGATTAACAAGTGGACGTAGGCTATTCAACGCCGAACCACTATAAATTCTGTGCCTCCATTTTACTTTTGATCTTATTTTAGTCTGATTTTAGTCAATTTGGGTGTTAGAACCACTTTTTGGTCTAACACACTTCAACAGAAAACTTGGGAGTAAGGCAATAGTTCTCTGTTTTTTCTTCAACAATGGAAGAAAAAGCTTTGGTGAGTATTCTCACCTAGAATAAATGGCATTATGTCCTGGAAGTATAGAGGCAGCCAATATTTTATATGTTTAGTGTATTTTAAATTTAATTCTCTGATCAAGTTATATGTATATATGTGTTTATATATATATATGCTTTCACTTAGAAATTTTTGAGCTTCACAACATGAGTTCAGATCTATTATTTGAATCTATTCAGTTTTATGATACTTTGAAAACCCCAAAATCTGAATATATAAATGATACTGATCTATGGCAATCCCTCATGAAAAATATATGTGGGCTGCAATATACTGATGTATAGGTGCTGAAGCTCCATAAATGATTGATTTCGAGAGCAATTCGATTTTTCCTTTGTGCTGATCTCTAGTCAAAATGCTAAACTATGCCTCAGCTAGGTTTTGAAATCCATATGAAACCAGTGGATGCATAGTGGCAAAAGAAAAGAAAAACTCATAAAAATATACGTAAAAGCCATAGATTAATATCAGATAAATATTTAGATAAGTAAATATGTATGAGTAGATATACTTTGACAAAGATTCTTATCTCCTTAAAATTCCAAAATAAATGGTTTCCTGAAATAATATATAATGGATGGTTTATATTCCGGCTTGGATGTATATTTGGATTGTTTGAATGATTCCTATTGTAAATGAAATTCATGGCATTATAAAGTGAATCTAACTGATATAGTTTACCATATTCAGGTAAATTGTCACTGGAAAACATAAGAATATACTTAGTAATTTAACTAAGGCATTTTTGGGCAAGAAAGCTGTTGAATGGCTTGCACTTGAGTTGCAAGTTTGACTCATGGCCTAATTTGGTCCTGAGATCTTTGTGTAGTGATGTGAATTAGATTACTACAATGTGTCCCAGTGATTCATTTATACATATGAGACCAAGGTTTTAAACCAATTGAAATATGCTAGGATACAAATACAAGGAACTTGAGTTTCCTGGAGAGCTTCCAATGGCAATTGTGAAAGTATTAAGGCTACAAATCATAATATTATCAGGATGGATTTACCTTGCTATACATGTATATATGATTGACTTGTATGTATTAGTATGAACACTGATGGTGAATAATTGAGCAAATTTGTGGAAGTGCACTTGCACACAATTATTAATCGAATACACAATAAGTATATCTTTTAAAATAGAATTTCCTCACAGATTCTATCCGAATTCTATCGTTAAGTTTTGATTGAGATAATCATACCAGACACATTAGTCTGACCTTGTTTGCTCATGACAAATGGGGTGTCTCATTAAATGGTAAGACAACCTCTAATGCTTTTTTAGGTAATGATGGAGCTAACTAAGAACCGGGTTAGCAGTCTGGCTTGTTTTCATGGATGTTAGTGTGCTTAAGTTAGAAAATAAAAGCTTCTGAACTATTGTATCTGCGCGAATCCTTGAGAAGTGCTTTATTAATCAGTTGTGCAAAGGGACAATGTTAAACTAAATCATGGAAATTATGTTTAGATGATAGGAAAATTAAGTGCAATAGGTTTTGCAAATGACCGATCTGAAGTTGTTTTTGATATGAACATTTTGCAAACCGGAACTGAGAAAATTATGTTTTGAACTATTGAAATCTACTAATATTACTTGTATTAGTCAATTTGGGGTCAATGTGTAAAGAAAAGTGTGTATGTATAAGTTTATTAAGCCAGGGGTTAGTGCATTCTTTCATATGAACCCAAATACAAAAGTGATGCACATGAACACACTTGGTTCAGTTCAATCCAGAAAGGGACAAACCAAGGATGCTATGCAAACACTTGCACCAAAGGCCCAGGATAGTAAACATGCACATAACACATCACCTATATGCAGATATGATTCTTTGATTGTATAGAATAACATAAATCAATGACATTATTCTCTTACACAATCCTTTATATTTTAGTGAGTTTAATGAAACACTCATTAGTCATAAAAGTTTCATTTTTGTAGGTATAAGGGTATCATTTTTGGATCTCTGTTCGACATTGATCTATAATGGGGTCAATGGATCCCTTGCTTTCTTTCTACTCTGATTTAAAGCAAGAGGGGTATATATGTCTTCATATATATATATATATATATATATATATATATATATATATATATATATATATATATATCGAAACATTTTCTACATGAACTAATATTTTTATATTGGTAAAACTTTAGGGTCGTGGACTTTTTATTAGAAAAGAATGGCTCTGGCTTTTAACTTTTAAATCAGAGAATCATTTGTATACAATAGTAAAAAAAACATACTAGAATTTAAGTTAAAAAGTAGGGTCATTATAATTTGGTATTAGAGCTATGTTAATTAAAAACACAAATAATACTTTATTATTAGGTGATAGAATGATTTACTTCAATTTGTATGATTGGTTGCATGTATGTGATTTATTACTATATGCATATATGGGGAAATAATATCATGTATGAGTAGGAAATTTAACTAACCCAAAAAAATCCCTTTCACTTAAGATACATGGCAGAAAGGGGAAGAGGAACATCTATGGTGAATATGCAAGAATTAGTGAATGCTCTGAGGGGACGAATAGGGCATAGACCTGAGAATCCACATGAAGAGCTCTCTAGACTACTAAAGACCTACACCCATTTGGGAGGCAAAGGCTTTGAATGGACTGAAAGTGTAATGGAAATCCAAGTTTGGCTTAGAACCTTGGAGAAGATTTTTGAAGACATGCAATTAGATGATCAAAGGAAGAAGAAAGTAGCTTCCAGACAGTTGAAAGGAGCAGCTTTGAGTTGGTGGGAGGTAGTCTTAGCTGGAAGAGTTGAAAACGACATTACCTGGAATCAATTTAAGGAACTGAATGAAGCTAGATTTGTGCCTGCATCTGCTAAGGCAGCTTTTCTTGAAGCGTTTATAAGACATAGACAAGGGTATCTATGTGTTACTAAATACACTCAAAAATTTGAAGGATTATCAAAGTATGGAACTATACTACTTGCGAACGAAGCATCTAAAAATAGCAGGTACATCAAAGGACTGAATCCAGGTTTAAGTAGAGCTATGTTGCCTGATGTTGATAAAACTTTTGTTTAAGTCATATATTTGGCTTTAAATTTTGAGCAACATGACAAAGAAAGGGAAAATATAGGAATTTTAAGAACAACAATAATAAAAAGGGTAAGGGAAAGTACCATCCGTATGATAAGAAATAGGAAGATGCTGGAACCAAGAAAACCAGTGATGCCAAAAACTGGTGAAAACAAGAAGAAAGTAGTGTGTCGACATTGTGGCAAAGAGGGACATATTAAACCAAAGCATCCAGAGTTGAAGGGCGGAGCATTCGAGTGTTATACTTGTGGGAAGGAGGATCATTTGAAGAGGAACTGCGCTGAGAATAAGCAGCAAGGTAAAGTGGTAACTCTAGAGACAAATGGCAAATCCATAGTGGAATCTAAAGCAGAAAACCTTGGCCAAATGGAAGGTAAATTATTTATTTTCCAAGTGCCTATATCAGTAGTATTTGATACAGAAGCAACACACTCTTTGGTCTCTCATGATGCAGTTAAAACATTGAAACTTAATTGCATTTTCCTAGAAAGACCATTACTTGTTAAAAGCCCTTTAGGAAATTCTTCTGTCTTGGATATGATGTGTGTTGTTGCATAGTTAATTATAGGAGGAAATATTTTCATTTCTAATTTATATGTTTTAAATTACCCGGATATAGGTATTATACTGGATATGGATTGGTTAAAGCAACATAAGGTTATAATTAATTTAGAAACATCCACAATTTCATTCTAAAACAGTAAGAAACAAAGAATTACAGTTCTTTGTGAATCTGCCAAGGAAAGAAGGTTATTTCATTTATGTGGGTTAGGTGATGAAATTCTGAATTTTCAATTGAACATATACCCATAGTAAATGAATACTTGGAAGCTTTTGGGTAAGTTAAAGGTATCCCATACAATAGGCCAATGGAATTTCAAATTAATTTAATCCTAGGGGCGTGTCCAGTGATTAAGAAGCCTACAACAATGGGGCCAAGTGAAATTATAGAACTGAAGAAACAGTTAGAGGAATTAGAAGTGAAAGGTTTTATAAGACCAAGTAATTCTTGTTGGGGTGCACCAGTGGTTTTTGTGAAGAAGCAAGATGGTTCCTCAAGGTTGTGTATAGATTACAAGGAATTAAATAAATTAGCAATAAAGAGCAAGTACCCTTTGCCAAGAGTTGATGATCTTTTTGATCAACTGGCTGGATCAAAAGTATTTTCTAGACTTGATTTAGCCTCTGGTTTCCACCAAATGAAAGTGGAAGAATCTAGCATCAAATACACAGCATTTACCACCAAATATGGGTTATATGAGTTTTTAGTAATGCACTTTGTACTGACTAATGCACCATCTTGTTTTGTTGACTTGATGAATAGAATATTCAAGGATTACTTAGATAAATTTGTGTTAATTTTTATAGATGGCATTTTGATTTATTCAAAAATAATGAAGGAACACAAAAATCATTTTCATTTAGTCTTAAGCAGATTAAGGCAAAACAATTTAAAGGCAAAAATTTCTAAACGTACCTTTTGGAGAAAGGATGTAAACTTTCTCAGACATGTAATCTCTGCACAAGGGATTTCAGTAAACCCAAGTAAAGTGATAGCCATACAGACTTGGCAAAGACCTAAAACAATGAGCAAAATGAGGTCATTTATGGGGATGGCTAGGTACTATAGGAGATTCATTAAGGATTTTTCTAAAATATCAGCACCACTCACTAATTCGACTAGAAAGAATCAAGCCTATGTTTGGTTAGAAAAATGTGAAAAAGCCTTTGAGGAGTTAAATGAAGCATTAATAAATGCACCTATCTTAAAAGTACCAGAAGGAAACCATGACTTAACAGTATATACAAATGCATGTGGATATTGTTTAGGAGCAGTATTGATGCAACAAGGTAAAGTAGTGGCATATGCATCACGGCAATTAAAATCACATGAAGTTAGGTATGCAACACATGACTTGGAATTAACAGCAGTGGTATACTCTTTAAAGCTATGGAGACATTATTTGTTACGAACCAAATTTGAGCTTTACACTGATCGCAAATCTTTGAAATATTTATTTTCACAAAAAGATTTAAATATGAGGCAACATAGATGGGTTAAGTTTTTAGCTGCTTATGATTTTTATATATTATATACACCAAGAAAAGAAAATAAAGTAGCTGATGCTTTGAGTAGGCAGCATGCTAAAGTAAGTTTAATGATGATGGAAGAATTCAAGAATTTAATGTTGCTCACTGATCTGGAGATAAAAGAGAATAATGATGTGAGCATGGAAGTGCAGGATGTACAGGAAAATGTGGGGAGGTTATGTATGGTCACCTTGCAATCTGATTTAATTATGAAAGTAGGAAATATGCAAAATCAAGATCCCATTATTTTAGAAAAGAAAACTCTGTTGGAAAGGGGAGAGGAAGTGAAAAGTCTACACATTGATGAGAAGGGATATGTAAGGAATATAAATAGAATTTGGGTGCCTGGAAATTCAGAATTGAAAGAGGGGATACTATATGAATATCATAGAAGCAAGTACTCCATACATCCAGGGAATACCAAGATGTATCATAATCTTAGAAGGGATTATTGGCGGAAAGGAATGAAGAGTGATGTAGCCAAATTTGTAGCTAAATGTATAATTTGCTAACAGATAAAGGTAGAAACACAAAAACCATCAGGTTTGTTTCAACCCTTAAGTATACCTCAGTGGAAATAGGAGGATATCTCCATGGATTTTGTAGATGGTCCACCAAAATCAAAAATAGGAATATACTAGCATATGGGTAGTGGTTGATAGGCTAACTAAAGTAGCACATTTCATTCCAGTGAAGTCAGATAGAAATGCTCCAAAACAGGCTCAAATATTCATGAAGGAAATAGTAAAATTGCATGGCATACCTGTGAAACCCCACGTCCGTTAATGTCACTCACAAAGGAAATGCATTAAGTTTTGTGAAGCGTTATAGGTAAACACAGAATAGTACAAGACAGATATATAGAATAACAGTAGAATAAAAAAAATTATTTATCATAACATACCGTGGTCCAAAAACATCACATGTCTGAAACATAAAAGCCCATTACAACATAAAAGTTACTGTCTTGTACTTCAAAAATATTAGAGTACATAATAGAAGTAAAATTCCCCAAGAACAAAATATAGCCATAGCAACAAGGATAGGAGGTTGAGTCATACATATCAGCAAATCCAGTAAAATAAGAAGAATCACGGTCAAGCCTGAGTGTTTCCTTCCTGAGAACATGGAGGGGGGGGAACGGAAGAAGGAAGGAGAAAAAAGGGTCAGACATAAATTCTAGCTTGTCTAGTTATTTTTAGCCAGTAAATAAATAAGAGTAACATGATATGCATATAAAGTGGATAAGAGAGATCACTACATAAATCGAAGCTGTGACAAGGTAGACAGGATCAGGTATATATGCTTCTAATGATGACTCTGCACTATTACTAGTATAACTAGAATGAAATGATCCCTTCCACTATAAGGCGGTAGACTTGGGCATACGTCCAAGTGTACCCTAACCACTACCCTAATCGATCGGCTCCCTACTCCGTAGATACTTTGTGCCGGCCCCACGGTAGGATGTATCATGTCCTAAGTGGCAACCCCTCACTGATATGCTCAGCCCCATATTTACTGGTGTCACAGTCGTCTTATCCCCCTCTGCCTGGCTCATGCATGCACATGGCCCGGTCGGTTTGCGCCGGCCACATCATCCTTCACGTTTTGGATCTCTTATAATCAGTCAGTAAGCGTGCCCCTTCTCCGCCTAGTCATAGTACTTTGTTTGATACTAACTCTGGGTTACTAACTGAAATGGGTCCCACTCAATATGATACAAGCTCTCCCCTTTGTCTTGTATCCCTACTAGGTTTTTACTGACTATGTATACCACTATGTGTCTTTAATTACATAGCCCTATTATTAGTTATGCTTACCTTCAAAGGTGTCATTAATTACATAACTTTATTATTTCCTCCAGTTATGTATACCACTAGGTATCTTTAATTACATAACCTTATCGGGCTAAGTTTGTAGGCTTATATGTAAATATTACCCACCCCTTCCAGGTTTGCCTAACCCGTTCACTATCCAATCAATTTACTTAACCCTAACTTAAGTTCACAATCATACAATCCCCATGGATTAGATTGGGTTAAGTAGTCCAATTTATTAACATGTCCATTTATGGTTTTAAACTGGTTAGACCTCTCACATTAGGCCAATAACTTGTGGATGCTGGATATGCCGATCGGGTCTGGGCAGACATCTTCCACAAGTTGGGCCTAACCTCGTATCTTAGCCCAATTCGTATTTGTGCACTTATGCCTCTCACATTAGGTTCAACGTTAGTGACTGCGGGATATGTCGTTCGGGTCCGAGCAGACTTCCGCCACTAATGCAACCTAACATCATGCCATAAGTACAATTATAATTCTTAATTATAATTACTTGACGTTTCATCATTATCCAAGTTCTCACCTATGTCATTATAGGTTATAAGCCCTTATTTTCCCACATTTTGCACAAAGGGAATAATATGACCATATTCCAAGTTATGTTAATTCTGATATATTTTCCCCCGTTTTCTCACTAACGTATTCGTATAATTTTGGTGGCATGCCTAGGCTAGACAGTAGCCTAGCCATAAGCGGTAAATGGTTAAAACAATAGAAACATGACAAAAGTAATTTGTTTTGATGTAACTTGGTATAAACATGAACTAGTATAGTCACAAGGTGGTCATACGAGTTTATGTTTGAATCAATTACTAGCTCTAACATAACTATGATGTCATAGTGAGCATAATATGATCTAAGTTAACCACTTAAATGTCCAAGTACTCAGATCTAACATAAAAGGTACAAGGTGATGAACTAGATCTGACCAACAGTTTCAATGTCCACATAAATTAGATCTACTAGTTTAGAAATAGATCTACGCAAATTCACATCATAGCGTGTCATAGAAGTTACAATTATGATACAGATTTAGTCTAATCCTAACCAATTCAAGGTGATATATGTTCATGATTTACACAAATGATTAGATCTATCCAATGATATAACGGTCCAAATTAATAGGTTTATATTAACCAAAACATAGTTTCAAACCAAGATCCACAATAATAACAAAGTAGAACAGTCACAATTGAATTGGATCTAGAGAAATAGATCTATCATGACATAGCATAAGATATGATAATAGCATAGATTAATGGTTTACACATATCCAAATCACAGTCTTTCATAATTTACTTTTATTTATTTAAACCTACTAATAACCAACTCACTGTGATTGGACTATTAGGAAGATAGAAAAGAAGTTGATGTTGAGTCTGTGCTTGAATCTCAGAATCCGATTTGCAAAACTGATAATTGTTTGAAGAAAACGGATCCATCTCAGTTCGCACTCCAACAGCATTTGTCTCCCATGATTTCCAATGAGGAAATAGGTGGATTGGGTACATATATAAAGCTTTAGAACCCTCAGAAATTGACTATGCCACCTCATCTCTAGTGGTGTCGACACCCCTGTCGGTGGGTCGACCCATGGGTCAACACCCCTTAAGGGGGTCGACCCCAGTGTCGACACCCCTCTAGGGAGGTCGACCCCCTAGAGCGGGAAATTTTCCGCCTTGACGAATTTTTGATTTTCGAACTGTTCTGGGTAGGATCTGACTCATATTTGACTCATGTGTTATATATTTTCTTTCTGCGCATATATAAACTTAAAACACTCATAACTTCTCCATACGTTGTCCGTTTTACGCAAACGAAATGTCTGTCTTGACCAGAATTTTGAGACGGATGCAATGGCGTAGTCCGTTTTCCTTAATTCTGAATATCACATTAATTATTATTTAATTTATCCTCTTTTAGTGTTGTTAAAAATTCGGGGTGTTATATTCTCCCCTACTCAAAGTATTTCATCCCCGAAATCTCTAAGCTTAAAAGAGTGCATATCCTATCATCCATCATCCATCTACTCATCCAACAACCACTAGCATTCATTGTCCTTAAAGATTTCAAATGCTTATATGAATATATGCAATAGTGTGTGTATATGTCCCAACACTAATGCAAAAGATTGGGTGGTCTGCTGATTCAGTTGACCTCCTAAACACAATGTATGTTAGTGCCATGAATCCATCATGTATGCAAATAATCCTATTATTACATGTTAGCTCTATATGTGTGCACACTCATCCGTCCAAATGCAACATCCATATGCTAATTCATCCATTTCCATCCGTAAAAGAAAAGAAAATACACACATATCTATATGCAATATGAAAGTGATTGAGCCGATCTAGTGCTTAATATGTGTGTATATGCGTCCACAGGCAACCGCTAGCAAACACTTGCATCCGCTTGAATCCATAAAACTTAGCATGTCTCAACCACATGTTAACATCCATAGGACTCCTACCAAAAAGTCGAAAAATACTATGGATAAGATATACCCAAATGATAGAACAAGCACTGATAAAACTTAGGAAAAAGGAGTTAAGAACATACCCTCAAAAAGAAAAGGGTACGAAGCATGAATCTTCTCTTCGGTTTCCCAAGTCGCATCCTCTGGGTTATCTACCCATTGAACCTTTAGCAACTTGATCTCCTTATTGCGTAGCTTCTTAACTTCTGATCAAAGAATACGGGAAGGAGCTCGTCTGATTGTCGCCTCCCGTTCCACTTCTACTTTTTCCGACACACTCGCCTTAACGACTTCCGCGGTGTCATGTAAACATTTCCGCAGATGAGAAACATGGAAAACATCATGAACACCGGATGGACTTTCTGGGAGCTTTATTCTGTAGGCCATTTGGCCAATCCTCTCGGTTATGGGAAATGGTCCCACAAACCCGGGCGCCAACTTCCCTACCGATCCGAAGCGAAACACATTCCTTAGAGGTGACACTTTGACGAAAACTAGGTCTCCTACTTCAAATTCGATGTCAGTCATTCTCTTGTCTGCATAGGATTTCTTCCTATCTGGGCCGCCTTCATCCGCCGTCGAATAAGGTCAATCTTTTCGAATGTTTCTCTAACCATGTCCTGTCCAAGTAATAATCTTTTTGTAGATTCCCACCAACAATTTGGTGATTTACCGGGTCGTCCATATAATGCTTCGAAGGGTGACATTCCTATGCTGGATTGATTATTATTATTATAGGCAACCTCTACTAAAGGAAGATGCTCTTCCCAAGTCCCTCCGAAGTTTAGGATACACTGCCTCAAAATGTCTTTAAGAATCCTGTTCACCCTCTCCGTCTGTCCATCGGTCTGAGGATGATAAGCGGTGCTCAAATACAACTGTGTTCCTAATGCTTCATGCAAGCTCCTCCAAAATTCGCTAGTAAAGATGGGGTCACGATCGCTCATGATGCTGGAAGGTTCTCCATGAAGACGAACTATCTCATAAACATAAATCGCTGCCAACCATTGTGCAGTCCTCTTACTCTTAACTAGAATAAAGTGGGCGCTCTTAGTGAGCCTATCTACCGCAACCCAGATACTAGTGTTTCCTTTCTTTGATCTAGGCAAACCATCTATGAAATCCATAGCGACGCTCTCCCATTTCCACTGAGGAACCTCCAACGGGTGAAGTAATCCACCGGGCTTATTTTGCTCGGCTTTGACTTGCTGGCAAACTAAACATTGTGAAACAAATTCGGCCATATCTTTCTTCATCCCAGCCCAAAAGAAACCCTCTTCATGTCCCTGTACGTCTTATCACCACATAGATGAATGGTCATCTTAGAATGGTGGGCTTCTTCTAGGACTGCCTTTATCGAACTTCCAATTTGAGGAACACAAAGCCTTCCATCTCATCGCGACCACCCTTTTTCATTTATGGCATACCTACTGAGGTGACTAGAAGTCTCCCCTCTTTTGAGATTATCCAGGATGTCCAGAATCTGTGGGTCACCTTGCTGTGAAGCTCCTATCTGGTCCATAAGAGTCGGTCGTATCTCCAAGGATGCAAATAAATCAGGCAAAATCTCGATGGAGGGTCTGAAATCAAAAGCTGATATGAACTCCAAATTCTTTCCCTCCACAAACAGAGGATCAAGGTCATCCTCTGCCTACTTAGTGCGTCTGCCACCACGTTACCCTTACCAGGGGTATAAGCAATCTCAAAATCATAAGAAGTTAGAAACTCCATCCACCGTTGTTGCCTTAAATTGAGATCCTTCTGCGAGAACAGATACTTTAGTGATTTGTGATCGGTGTACAACTCGAACTTCTCTCCAAGTAAATAATGGCGCCACGTTTTAATGCAAATACTATGGCAGCTAGCTCTAGATCATGGGTAGGGTAGTTCTTTTCATGAACTCTCAACTGTCTACCCCCATAACATACTACTTTCCCTTCTTGCATCAAAACCGCACCAAGCCTTGTACCACACGCGTCAGTGTAAACGGTAAACACCTTACTCCCGTTAGGCATGGTCAAGACTGGGGTTGTTGTCAGAGCCCTCTTCAATCATTGGAAAGCAACGTCACAGTCCATATCCCATGAAAATGCCAAGTTATTTTTGGTCAGCCTGGTGAGTGGGGCTGATATCTTTGCGAAGTCCTTAATGAACTTCCTATAGTAACCTGCCAACCCAAGAAAGCTTCTCACCTCGGTTACATTTTTAGGAATCTGCCAATCTTGCACTGCAACCACCTTCGCGGGATCTACAGCTGTCCCTTCTTTAGAGACAACGTGCCCTAAAAATCTCACCTCCTTTCTCCAAAAATGGCATTTGGAGAACTTTGCCTACGCTAATGGTCACGGAGAGTTTTCGAAACTTCTCTCAAATGATGGGCATGCTCTTCTTCATTTTTGGAGAAGATCAAAATATCGTCAACAAAGGCTACAACAAATTTATTTAGGAACTCCCGAAACACCCTAGTCTTCAGATCGACAAAATAGGCGGGTGCATTCGTCAGCCCAAAGGGCATAACTAGCCATTCAAAGAAACTATCTGGAGTCCTAAAAGCAGTCTTACCTATACTGTCCTCAGCTACCCTTAACTGATGGAACCCCATGGCCAAGTGTAACTGGGAAAATACCGAGGCACCAACAAGCTGATCAAATAAATCATCAATCCTCATAAGCGGGTGCCTATTATTCTTAGTGAGTTTATTCAGCTCTGTAGTCAACACACAAACGAAGCGAACCATCCGCCATAGTTGCAAATACTACTGGAGCACCCCATTCAGATATGCTTCGTCTGATAAACCTCTTCTCAAGTAGCTCCCCTACTTGCTTGCTCAGCTCCCTCCTTTCCCTCGGAGCCATGTGGCGCACTGGAACTGGCTTTGCATTGTCCACCAAATATATACGAAAGTCGATTTCGCACCTTGGAAGTAAAACTCGAACCTCATCAAAAATGTCGGAATAATCTCAGACTACTGGAACAGATTGCAGATCGTCAATAGATGCATCAAGAGACTCTAGGAAACTAAGAATAACCGACCCTTGTGGGTCACAAGAAATCTCGAGGGTCCTCCCATTACAAGTTAGAAGACTAACAACCCTCTTCTCACAATCCAGAATGGCACCATACGTGGTAAGCCAATCCATTCCTAGAATCAACCCATAGCCCGTAAACTTGAGCACATACGCATCGCATTCGAACTCGACGCCTGACATAGATAATTTCAAACCCCAACAAATCATAGATAAATGACCCGAAGCACCAATGGGGTTTGAAACAACTACTGGACCCACTACCATACTAGTAATTAAATGCAGAGATTCAACTACAGAACTTGATATAAATGAGTGTGAAGCACCAGAATCAAAGAGTGTTCTAATAGGATGGTTTGAAAGAGAAATTAAACCTTCCACGGAAACTTTTCAACCTCTATCAGGAGCGTTGATTGCGAGAGCATGCACCTGCACTCCAGAAGTCCTTGTCCTTTAATCTTGTCCCTGTGATCCTTGTTTCTTCGGAAACTCTCTAGAGAAGTGTCCGACCTCTCCGCAATTAAAACAATTTTTCTTCCTTCTCTTACGGTCTTTGACCAAGTGACCCTCCTTCCCACAATTTTGACATTTTCTCTTATCCCTGTCTTTGTTATTTTTCCCTCCTTTCTTCTGTTGTTGTTGTTGCTGCTGCTGCCCCTTTTAGGGCCACACCTTCCTATTTTGCGACGTCCCTCAGCCTTCTTTTCTCCCTTGTCTTCCTCATGCATCAGGGCCATATTGACAAGCTTTTCAAAAGTGGCCCCCATAGGAATATGGGACATGGCTAACCCATGCAGAGGCTCGTTCAGCCCTTTAGCAAACCGCAAATCCCTTTTTTGCGGCGTATCCACCAACTCTAACCTGAACCTTGCTAACTGATTGAGTTTACTCACATACTCTTTCACCGTTGAATTTCCTTGTTTGGGTGCTAAGAATCTCTCCATCTACATGCTTCTTTCGGCTAGGGAAAGAAATTTCATTTCAAACCTCTATCTAAAATCTTTCCAAGTTTCTATCGGACGTCCAGCATGAGTGACCTCCCACCAAAATGAGGCTTCATCCTTCAGTAGCCAGATGGCTAACTGAACCTTCTTTCTATCCTCTATTTCAAAAATTATGAACAAGTTCTCGGTCACCTTGATCCAATTCCGAGCTTCAACGAATGTCTCGTTCCCATGGAATGGCTTTCCTCCCATAGCACGGAAGTCCTTGAAGACTTTGGTGAAGCTATTTGCTCTTAGACAGGTAGGAGGAGGATGAATGACTGGTGCAGCTAGGGGAGGGATATTTCCTTGGCCTTCGGCAGGCGTCGTGGCCTCCAAATACCTACGGAACCATCTGGGTATTGTGACGCCCTCTGGGAAATTAGGAATGTTTTGTTCCCCAGACTTGATGATAAAGGAAAAAGGAAGAAATTTAGATAAAGGACCGAAGGATACTACATATGGCTTTTTGGGGAATGGTTTTCAAAACAGACTTTTCTTTTTGAAAATGCTTTATTTTGAAACCTTTTTGAAAATAGTTTTTAAAAACTCTTCTCTAATCTGGTAACCTTCAGCTCTAATACCAAGTGTGACACCCAACGTCCGTTAATGTCACTCACAAAGGGAATGAATTAAGTTTTGTGAAGCATTATAGATAAATAGACACATAACAGTACAAGACAAATATATAGAATAACAGTGGAATAAAAAAAACTTTATTTATCATAAGATACCATGGTCCAAAAATATCACATGTCTGAAACATAAAAACCCATTACAACATAAAATTTACTGTTTTGTACTTCAAAAATATCAGATTACATAAAAGAAGTAAAATTCCCCAAGAACAAAATATAGCCATAGCAACAAGGATAGGAGCTTGAGTCATACATATTAGCAGCTCCAGCAAAATAAGCAGAATCACGGGCAAGCCTGAGTGTTTCCTCCCTGAGAAACTAGGGGGAGGGGGAAACGGAAGAAGGAAGGAGAAATAAAATGGGTCAGACATAAAGTCTGGCGAGTCTAGTTATTTTTAACTAGTAAATAAATAAGAGTAAAATGATATGCATATAAAGTGGTTAAGAGAGATCACTACATAAATGGCAGGTGTGACAAGGTAGACAGGATAAGGTGTATATGCTTCTAATGATGACTTGCACAATTACTAGTATAACCAGAATGAGATGAACCCTTCCACTATAAGGCGGTAGACTTAGGGCATACATCCAAGTGTACCCTAACCACTACCCTAATCGATCGGTACCCTACTCCGTAGATACTCTGTGCTGACCCTATGGTAGGATGTATAACGTCCTAAAGTGGCAACCTCTCACTGATATGCACAGCCCCATATCTACAGGTGTCACGATTGTCTTATCCCCATCTGCCAGGCTCATGCACGCATATGGCTCGGTCGGTTTGCACCGCCCACACCATCCTTCACGTTTTGGATCTCTTATAATCTGTAATTAAGCGTGCCCCTTCTCCGCCTAGTATGGATTACTTTGTTTGATAGTAACTCTGGGTTACTAGCTGAAATGGGTCCCAATCAATATGATACAAGCTCTCCCTTTTGTCTTGTATCCCCACTAGGTTTTTACTGACTATGTATACCACTAGGTGTCTTTAATTACATAGCCTTATTATTACTTATGCTTACCTTCAAAGGTGACTTTAATTACATAAATTTATTATTTCCTCCGGTTATGTATACCACTAGGTGTCTTTAATTACATAACCTTATCGGGCTAATTTTGTGGGCCTATATGTAAATATTACCCACCCCTTTTAGGTTTGCCTAACCCCTTCACTATCCTATCAATTTACTTAACCCAAACTTAAGTTCACAATTATACAATCCCCATGGATTAGATTTGGTTAAGTAGTCCAATTTATTACCATGTCCACTTATGGTTCTTAACGGTTAGACCTCTCGCATTAGGCCTATAACTTGTGGAGGCTAGTTATGCCGGTCAGGTCTGGGCAGGCTTCTTCTACAAGTTGGGCCTAACCTCGTGTCTTATCCCAATTCGTATTTGTGCACTTAGGCCTCTTACATTAGGTTCAACGTTAGTGACTGCGGGATATGCCGTTCGGGTCCGGGCAGACTTCCGCCACTAATGCAACGTAACCTCGTGTCATAAGTACAATTATAATTCTTAGTTATAATTACTTGACATTTCTTCATTATCCAAGTTCTCACCTATGTCATTATAGGTTATAAGCCCTTCTTTTCCCACATTTTTCACAAAGGGAATAATATGAACATATTCCAAGTTATGCTAATTCTAATATATTTTCCACTGTTTTCCTCACTAACGTATTTGTATAATTTTGTTGGCATGTCTAGGCTAGACAATAGCCTAGTCATAATCGATAAAAGGGAAAAACAATAGAAACATGACAAAAGTAATTTGTTTTGATGTAACTTGGTATAAACATGAACTAGCATAGTGACAAGGTGGTCATATGAGTATAAGTTTGAAGCAATTACTAGCTCTAACATAACTATGATGTCAAAGTGAGCATAATAGGATCTAAGTTAACCACTTAAATGTCAAAGTATTTAGATCCAAAATAAAAGGTACAAGGTAATGAACTAGATCTGACCAACAGTTTCAATGTCCACATAAATTAGATCTACTAGTTTAGAAATAGATCTGCGCAAATTCACATCATAGTATGTCATAGAAGTTACAATTATGATACAGGTTTAGATCTAATCCTAACCAATTCAAGGTGACATATGTTCATGATTTACATAAACGATTAGATCTATCCAATGATATAACTTTCCAAATTAAAAGGTTTATATTAACCACAACATAGTTACAAACCAAGATCCACAATAATAACATAGTAGAACAATCACAATTGAATTGGATCTGGAGAAATAGATCTATCATGACATAGCATAAGATATGATAATAGCATAGATTCATGGTTTACAAATATCCAAATCACAGTCTTTCATAATTTACTTTTATTTATTTTAACCTAAAAATAACTAACTCAGTGTGATTGGACTGTTAGGAAGATAGAAAAGAATTTGATGTTGAGTCTATGCTTGAATCTCAAAATTCGATTTGCAAAACTGATAATTGTTTGAAGAAAACAGATCCGTCTCAGTTCGCACTCCGACTGCATTTGGCTCCCATGATTTCCAATCAAGAAATAGGAGGATTTGGTATATATATATAGCTGCAGAACCCTCAGAAACCGACTATGCCACCTCAGCCTTAGGGGTGTCGACACCCCTGTGGGTGGGTCGACCCTGGTGTCGACACCTCTCTAGGGGGGTCGACCCCCTAGAGCGGGAAATTTGCCACATTGACGAATTTTTATTTTTGAACTGTTCTGGATAGGGTCTGACTCATGTGTGCATATATGTTCTTTCAACATGTATATAAACTTAAAACATTCATAACTTCAACATACGGTGTCCGTTTTACGCAAACCAAATGTCTATCTTGACCAGAATTTTGAGATGAACACAATGGCATAGTCCCTTTTCCTTAATTCTAAATATTAAATTAATAACTATTTAATTTATCCTCTTTTGGTGTTGCTAAAAATTTGTGATGTTACAATACCCAAGACTAGTGTGAGTGATAGAGACACTATCTTCACATGGGCAAACTAAAGTAGTTAACAAAGTGCTAGAAGATTTGTTATGAGCCTACATTTTATATTTTAGGGGTAATTGGATAGATCACCTCCATTTAGCTGAATTTACGTATAACAACAGTTATCAAAGCACTATAGGATGGCACCATTTGAAGCTTTATATGGCAGACCATGTTTATCTCCTATATGTTGGGTTGACACTGGGGAAAGAGCAATATTAGGAAAAAAGTATATAAAAGAGACTACTGAAATGGTTACATTGATAAGGAAAAGGATGGCTACTGCACAAGATAGACAAAAGAACTATGCAGATAGAAAGAGGAGGCAAGTTAAATACTAGTTGGGGGGCTTTGTCATCATTAAAGTTTCACCTTTGAAGAAGATGTTAAGGTTTGGAAGGCAAGGTAAGTTAACACCCAAGTACATAAGGCCTTATAAAATTCTGGAAAGAATTGGTTCTTTAGCTTATAAGTTAGAGTAACCTAAAAATATGCAAGGGATACACAATGTCTTTCATATATCACAATTGAGAAGGTGGGTTCATGACAAGCAAGATATTTTGGAGACACCATCACAGGTTCAGATAAATCAATATTTAATTTATGAAAAAGAACCCGTGGGAATTTTGGCCAAAGAATAAAGGAATTAAGGAATAAAACCCTGAAGCTTTTTGAAAGTGCAGTGGAGTGTTGATCCAAATGATTGCAGATGGGAGTTAGAAGACAAAGTTAGGATGAACTACCCTAGGCTACTTGCAAATTAAAAGGTAATTTTTTTATATACATATATAGCATGTTTTATCCATCCTATATAAGTATTTAAGTGGTTGTTAAGCTTGAACTATTGGTTGAATGGATGGATGTGTGTATGGATTAAATTCCATGAATTGTTTGTTATATATGCATAGATGAGAGAAAAATTGTGAGGACACAATTCCTAAAAAGGTGGGATATCCGTAATGACCCAAAGTTTTGAGTAAAATCATTTTAATTTTTATTTAAAATGTTTTGCTACAATTAAATGGAATTGGTAAGGTTTTAGTGTCGTGTACTTGTGTAACACCCCGAATTTTCTGTTAACACTAAAGTTGCAAAAATAATAATAAGTGTGTAAAGGGGGGATGTATCTAATGTGCATACAAAAATAATAATAATTGTGTAAAGGGGGGATGTATCTAATGTGCATACAAAAATAATAATAAGTGTGTAAAGGGGGGATGTATCTAATGTGCATACAAAAATAATAGTAAGTTTGTAAAGGGGGGATGTATCTAATGTGCATATAAAAATAATAATAAGTGTGTAAAGGGGGGATGTATCTAATGTGCATACAAAAATAATAATAAGTGTGAAAAGGGGGGATGTATCTAATGTGTACGTATTTATATGGATTGACAAATAATAGTAAATGTACATTAAGAAAGAATAATTGGTTTCTCTTTAGAACGAACGGCTAGAATTAATCTTGGCTTCATCGACGGCTCTCATTTACTTGCAACTCTATATAAACAGCCCCTAGCCTCATTCTCTTTACACCATTCTTCTCTAACCTTATGATGCATAAATTCTCGGTGGACATGGCTTCTTCTCCTCCTCTAAATTAAATAAATAAAATAAAATATAAATCTAAGACGAGGAAATGCTGCTCAAATCTTTCAAGAGAAGATTCAAAACAAGCTAGGATTCAAGTGAAGATTCAAACGACTTCAACAACTGTTTTTCTACGAATCTAATCTCTGTAAATTGGTTACTTTTTAGATCTGAACGCCTTTTTCTATTTGTGACATGAAATTAATGGATATAAGAAATATGCCTTATCATTTCATTGAATCTGTGCTTGTACATACCTTTGGATCTGATTCTTGATTTTGGCCTAGAACATATTGTGACTAAATTTCCAATGCCTAAGATTATGACTATGAAACTATGGACGTTGAAACCATATGCCTTTGACTATGAACATAAGCTTTTGAACATAAACCAATGCTTATGACTATGACAAAGACAATTGTGGATAATTACCTTGATTCATGAACATGATATTATTGCCTAGGATTATGACTGTGATACTGGATCTAAACCTGATTATCGATTCAATCTATTCTTAATCATCCTTGGATCTTGATTATGGGAATTTGTCTATTAAGTTAGATGTACCCATATACATGAACCTATGTTATTTATTCAACCCTTTCCATGTCATAATATTATCAGATCTATAGGCCTTCGATGCTTAAAATCAATTGATTCAGTGTAATTTGTTAGTTCTGAAATTAGTAAATTATCATCCTATGCCAGTTATTATATTTATCTTTTCATGGCATTTTGGTTCATTCCTTTTATTTCACGAACCTAGATTTATCTATAATCTAGGATGAATCATGATTGTACGAACGATGGGAATACGATTTGGGTATAACATGAAATTCATATTAATTGGCATAATTTGGAATGTGTATTATGACATGCCTATTAAAACGCAAGTTGGGAAATTTGACATAAATGATGGAATATGAGATATTAAATTTAGTAATTTCAAGTAAACTAAATTTTAGGCATAAAACTGTAAACTAGAATAATAATTCTAGTTTTGCCATAAACTGTGAATTAGGTTGTTAAATCAGAATTGGCTAAATTAAAGTTAATTTGGCATAATAAGTATATTAGCACAATTTTGAATTTAGTCATAATTGTGAGTAATTGTCATGTTTATAAATAATTATGGTTAGTGACACTTAATCTGGTATAATTTACATACCAAAAAATATAAATATGATAAATACGAAAAAGGGGCCATAATAATAAATGTGACAATGTACATTAAAAGAGTAATAATGGAATAAGTAAATTAGGAGTAATTTACTTATAGAATTTGTCACAAACGATAAATTGTTCATAGACTAAGTTTTGGCCATAAATTATAAACTAGAAGGAAAGAGGGGCCATAATAATAAATGTAACAATGTACATTAAAAGAGTAATAATGGAATAAGTAAATTAGGAGTAATTTACTTATAGAATTTGTCACAAACGATAAATTGTTCATAGACTAAGTTTTGGCCATAAATTATAAACTAGAATATTAAATCTAGTTTTGACAATGAAATAAGAATATTAGACCTAAGTTGGCCTAAAACTGCAAGTTGGGTTAAATAATAGGTAAGTCAAGACTTGGGCCTAGAATATAAGTATACTAATGGGCATTGCAAATGAATATAGTATAGGCCAAATTTATTTTTAAAAACAAAAGAAAAGAAAATGGACTTTGAGGATAAATTGTTAACAATTTATTTATAGACAAAAGAAAGGTTTATTAATGACATCTCTTTTAATAAATACACCAGAAAGTTCTAGGGTGACAGAGAGGATAGTGTCTAGGCTTGGGTTTGGAAAATACAAGTTTCCTGCTCTCCCTGGCTATCCCTAACTGATCCGACGGATGGGATGGTTACCTTCAAAACCGGATTTGGAAATTAATCAAAACCCTTTTGAACTTAGAAAACACGAATACACCAAACCCAAGGTTAGACTGAGTTGCGATGTAAACCTGCCCGGAACCAACCGGCACATCCAGTAATCGCAACAATATCTGTCTAATGTGAGTGGTAGTGGCTTTAATTTATTTAATTAAAGCTAGAACAAGAATGGTAGGGTTAAGTTAACTAAAACACTTAACCAATTCAACGTGATAACTAAACCGATGGGTGGGGTTAGGTTCATACAGACACTTAACACAATTAAGCTAGAATGGGAGGGTTAAGTCCATAGGAACACTTAACCAACTTAACACAGTTATGCTAGAATAGGAGGGTTAAGTCCATAGGAACACTTAACCAAATTTAACATGTTAACTAGACTAGAGGTTAGGGTTAACTAAAGTTAATACACTTAGCCAATTTAACATGTTAACTAGACTAGAGGTTGGGGTTATGTAAATTTAATACACTTAGCCAATTTGATGTGTTAGCTGAACTAGACCGTAGGGTTAAGTAAACTTGAACACTTAACCATCAGAGTGTGATAAATGAATAAGGTTAAGTTTAAAACATGAAGGGATAATACTTAACCATTAATATCATGTTAGTTAAAACAGATGGGCAAGGTTAAGTTAAAAAGGAACACTTAACCAATACAGGATGAATGGGTAGGGTTAAGTAATAAGAATTACTTAACCAATATAACTTGGTTTGTGGTGGGGTTAAGTCAACATGAATTACTGATAACACTTAACCAGTTTAACAGGATAAATAAAGAGGGTTAAGTTAGCTTGACTAATGACACTGAACCAATCCAACTTGACGAAAAAGAGAACTAAGTAGTAATTCTTAGTATAACACGAGAAGGAGCGAACGTCCATCTAATTTTAAAGAAGGCTCCAACGAATTGGGTTACGAAGCCCGAGGCTTCGAGGGGACGTGAGGGTACTCTTGGTATCCCTCTGTGAGGCTGCAGAAGTTTCTCCTGGGCTCACAGAGGTTAAGGTCTGTGTTAGAAGAACCGAGGGTATGCCTTGGTTGCAATATATGGCAACCTAAAGACTAGGATGGACCAGCGCGATTCAACGAGAAAACGGTAGCCCTGTGATAGCAACTCGTCGTCTACTATCCATCTTGAGTCAATCGAGATACGTGAAGCGGAAAGGCGGAGAACTCCAAAAGACCATATACTTTCTATCTAGTTATGGGTGAGGATGGCCATAGGATAGAGGGGCACCGGGGGCCGGCGTATAGTTCTCATTTTACAAGGTGTGCCTTTCATTAGTTGAGGGAGGGGTCAAGTGGGACCATAGCCACTGGAATAAAAACAGACCTTAGCATCTGCATCGGCAGATATCTGAAAGCTCCCGACCGAGTTCTGTATTCCTTGATTTGCCCTGTCACATGACTCGGACCGCACATTACAGGACATGTGCATCTAGACAAGCGATAACGATTCGCGATACATGCGTGGGGAAGTATAGGAACATATACCACTCTAGGTAGTGTGTCCTAGACTTGGGGCATCGTTCGACAGGTAGCATAATTCCTAGTTGAACTAGGTGGCATAAATCCTGAATTCGAGAAGCGTTCAGCCGACAGCGTAAAATCTAGAAGGCACTTGGTAGAAAACCCTAGATTAAATCTAGGTAACAAATAAATAAATGGGTTCCTGATGGCAATGGAAACTACAGGGATTGGGATCACGTTATCATTACCAGTTGGGACACTAGTTAGGCGGTGCAGAGATATCGAAACCCGTACAACAAGGAAATAGTGAAGCGGTGGAAGTATTAGAGAACATCCAGTTTATCTTATCTTAGCATATCTTGTGTTGATCTTGTTTAATCTTGCTGACCCTATCATCATGATGTTATCTTGTATTCAGTTAATTCATGTCGTTTTGATTTCCATGTTCACATGCTAGAAGTTACTGAACTTACTCAGGCTTTATGTCTGACTCTGTTTTTCTTTCGTCTTCTTTTCTTCCGTTTCCCCCCAAGGTAGTAAAGGAGGGAATAGTATAGCTCAGTTTAAGTTGGACTGTCACTCTTTCCCAGGTTGAAGATTTGTCGAAGTTTTGCTTGGACTCTCTTTTCAGATGCTATGGCTGGCTCTTGCTAAAACTGGGGAATAAAATATTGTTTTATGCTTCTTTATTTTGTAAGACAGATGATACTCTGATATTGTAAAGAAATCTTTGTACAAACTATTTTATCAATAAAGCAAAGTTTTATTTTCCACTGTTTAATTTCTGTCTGTCTTGTAATTTATCTGCATCTTTTACCCTAAATGCTCCACAGAACTTAGTGCATTCCCTTTGTGAGTGACACTAACGGATGTGGGGTGTTACACGTGGTATCAGAGCTGAAGGTTACCGGATCAGATAAAAGATTTGAAAAAAATTATTATTTTCAAACAGTTTTAAAAGAAGCATTTTCAAAAGAAAAGTTTTGTTTTAAAGGCATATTCCCCAAAAGCCATACGCACTATCTTCTGATTCTCTGTTTGAATTCTTGTCCCCTTCTTTCTTGAGTCTCTAGGGCTCCTGGCTTTTTGGGAGGTAACCTCATCGAAGGGCGAAGTAGTGCCTGATTTCCATCTATAACCGTAGTAGTTTCACCTGCGGCTAGTTTTCTTTCAAGCTTAGTAGGGTTTTCTGTATGATGGAGGCAGCTTTCGAGAGATTTGTCAACATGATTACACATGAAAGAGGATGAGGAGTTTGGCTAAGGAGCACAACCTAAGGATGAGGAATTCATGGATGTAGACTTGGCTCACGAAGGAGGAAGGGATTATAAAACCTAAGACAAGAGGAAGTATCTTTACTATGGCAGAATAGGGCATATAATTAAGAACAAAGGACAAGATTTTCAGAAGGGCAAGTACATGCTTTCACCACTAAGCGTACCTAGGAGAAAGGTAGTAAAGTTCTATTGGAAGAGTCTAGCTTTTCTGTTTGTAATCTTTCTTTTGGTTTTAGCACTTCGCATTCGTTCATATTTGCTTCCATAGTTGAGTCTCTGCACCTTAGTACTTGTATAGTAAAAGATCCCAACTAGTGCTCAAGTGTTTGGTTGTTTTTGCTTAGATCATCTCACGTAGATCGTCCAAATTCGGAGGAGACATTCCTCGGGTGCTTGTCTGATATTGGTTTAGGCCTTTGGGGCTCGTACTTGAGGGATGTCGAGTTCGACTAGGATGGTTAGCTTGAGAGATGAATAGTTGTGGCAGGCACTCTATATAGAGAAGGACTAACCTTAAGAGAGGTAAAAAGTACGTAGTGACCTTTTGACCCTCATAGTTATGGCATGATGGATAAGCTAAGAGGAGAGACCTCTGATCATCCTAGTATACACACTCAGTATCATGGTTGACATTTGTTTATTTTGGAAATGGAGGTCAAGAAACTTCGCAATCGTGAAGTTGAATCTATTAAGGTACAGTTGAGTAAAGCTCAAGAAGACGTGATACAGGAGATTGAAGATAAGGCATACGCGCCTCATACCCTTTTTCTTAAGGGTACATCCTTGATTCCTTTTTTTTAGGAATTCTATGCATACTAATTTCTAGCTTTTAAGGTATATCCTCTAGGACGTATCATCGATCCTTAGGTAGAAACCCTTTTGGATGTAAACATGTATTTGAAACATGTTATGGTTGATGGTTGCGAATGGTTGCTAGAGGTTGCTCGTGAATGCATATACACACGTATTAGGCACTAGATCAGCTCAGACGCCTTCATATTTCATTTACATATATGTATTTGTTTATGAATTGAACTTAATGTGTTATCATATGGATGTCGCATTTGAGTGAATGATTGTGCACTCATATAAAAATAATATGTATCATAAGGATTTGCATACACATTGGACGCATGGCACTGACATGATTTGCATTAAGGAGGTCAACTGAATCAGTAGACCGCCTGATTTTGCATTAGATAAGGACATGTACACGCGCTATGCATATGATCATGAAGCATTAGAAGTCTTTTTTAAGGACAATGGATGCCTGTGATTGAATGGTTGAGTAGTTGGATGATTGGATGGCAGGACACATTTTTCCTAACTTGAAGATTTCGGGGACGAAATCCTAAAAGGAGGGGAGAATGTAACACCCCGAAGTTTCTGTTAACACTAAAGTTGCAAAAATAATAATAAGTGTGTAAAGGGCGGATGTATCTAATGTGCATACAAAAATAATAATAAGTGTGTAAAGGGGGGATGTATCTAATGTGCATACAAAAATAATAATAAGTGTGTAAAGGGGGGATGTATCTAATGTGCATATAAAAATAATAATATGTGTGTAAAGGGGGGATGTATCTAATGGGCATACAAAAATAATAATAAGTGTGAAAAGGGGGGATGTATCTAATGTGTACGTATTTATATGGATTGACAAATAATAGTAAATGTACATTAAGAAAGAAATGGTGAACATAATTGGTTTCTCTTTAGAACGAACGGCTAGAATTAATCTTGGCTTCATCGACGGCTCTCATTTACTTGCAACTCTATATAAACAGCCCCTAGCCTCATTCTCTTTACACCATTCTTCTCTAACCTTATGATGCATAAATTCTCGGTGGACATGGCTTCTTCTCCTCCTCTAAATTAAATAAATAGAATAAAATATAGATCTAAGATAAGGAAATGCTGCTCCAATCTTTCAAGAGAAGATTCAAAACAAGCTAGGATTCAAGTGAAGATTCAAATGACTTCAACAACTGTTTTTCTACGAATCTAATCTCTGTAAGTTGGTTACTTTTTAGATCTGAACGCCTTTTTCTATTTGTGACATGAAATTAATGGATATAAGAAATATGCCTTATCATTTCATTGAATCTGTGCTTGTACATACATTTGGATCTGATTCTTGATTTTGGCCTAGAACATATTGTGACTAAATTTCCAATGCCTAAGACTATGACTATGAAACTATGGACGTTGAAACCATATGCCTTTGACTATGAACATAAGCCTTTGAAAATAAACCAATGCCTATGACTATGACAAAGACAATTTTGGATAATTACCTATGATTCATGAACATGATATTATTGCCTAGGATTATGACTGTGATATTGGATCTAAACCTGATTACCGATTCAATCTATTCTTAATTATCCTTGGATCTTGATTATGGGAATTTGTCTATTAAGTTAGATGTACCCATATACATGAACCTATGTTATTTATTCAACCCTTTCCATGTCATAATATTATCAGATCTATAGGCCTTCGATGCTTAAAATCAATTGATTCAGTGTAATTTGTTAGACCTGAAATTAGTAAAATATCATCCCATGCCAGTTATTATATTTATCTTTTCATGGCATTTTGGTTCATTCCCTTTTTTTTCCACGAACATAGATTTATCTATAATCTAGGATGAATCACGATTATACGAACGATGGGAATACGATTTGGGTATAACATGAAATTCATATTAATTGGCATAATTTGGAATGTGTATTATGACATGCCTATTAAAATGCAAGTTGGGAAATTTGACATAAATGATGGAATATGACATATTAAATTTAGTAATTTCAAGTAAGCTAAATTTTAGGCATAAAACTGTAAACTAGAATAATAATTCTAGTTTTGCCATAAACTGTGAATTAGGTTGTTAAATCAGAATTGGCTAAATTAAAGTTAATTTGGCATAATAAATATATTAGCACAATTTTGAATTTAGTCATAATTGTGAGTAATTGTCATGTTTATAAATAATTATGATTAGTGACACTTAATCTGGTATAATTTACATACCAAAAAATATAAATATGATAAATAGGAAAAAGGGGCCATAATAATAAATGTGACAATGTACATTAAAAGAGTAATAATGGAATAAGTAAATTAGGAGTAATTTACTTATAGAATTTGTCACAAACGATAAATTGTTCATAGACTAAGTTTTGGCCATAAATTATAAACTAGAAGGAAAAAGGGGCCATAATAATAAATGTGACAATGTACATTAAAAGAGTAATATTGGAATAAGTAAATTCGGATTAATTTACTTATAGAATTTGTCACAAACGATAAATTGTTCATAAACTAAGTTTTGGCCATAAATTATAAACTAGAATATTAAATCTAGTTTTGACAATGAAATAAGAATATTAGACCTAAGTTGGCCTAAAACTGCAAGTTGGGTTAAATAATAGGTAAGTCAAGACTTGGGCCTAGAATATAAGTATACTAATGGGCATGGCAAATGAATATAGTATAAGCCAAATTTATTTAAAAAAAAGAAGAAGAAAAGAAAATGGACTTTGAGGATAAATTGTTAACAATTTATTTATAGACAAAAGAAAGGTTTATTAATGACATCTCTTTTAATAAATACACCAGAAAGTTCTAGGGTGACAGAGAGGATAGTGTCTAGGCTTGGGTTTGGAAAATACAAGTTTCCTGCTCTCTCTGGCTATCCCTAACTGATCTGACGGACGGGATGGTTACTTTCAAAACCGGATTTGGAAATTAATCAAAACCCTTTTGAACTTAGAAAACACGAATACACCTAACCCGAGGTTAGACTGAGTTGCGATGTAAACCTGCCCGGAACCAACCGGCACATCCAGTAATCGCAACAATATCTGTCTAATGTGAGTGGTAGCGGCTTTAATTTATTTAATTAAAGCTAGAACAAGAATGGTAGGGTTAAGTTAACTAAAACACTTAACCAGTTCAACGTGATAACTAAACCGATGGGTGGGGTTAGGTTCATACAGACACTTAACACAGTTAAGCTAGAATGGGAGGGTTAAGTCCATAGGAACACTTAACCAACTTAACACAGTTAAGCTAGAATGGGAGGGTTAAGTCCATAGGAACACTTAACCAAATTTAACATGTTAACTAGACTAGAGGTTAGGGTTAACTAAAGTTAATACACTTAGCCAATTTAACATGTTAACTAGACTAGAGGTTGGGGTTATGTAAATTTAATACACTTAGCCAATTTGATGTGTTAGCTGAACTAGACCGTAGGGTTAAGTAAACTTGAACACTTAACCATCAGAGTGTGATAAATGAATAAGGTTAAGTTTTAAACATGAAGGGATAATACTTAACCATTAATATCATGTTAGTTAAAACAGATGGGCAAGGTTAAGTTAAAAAGGAACACTTAACCAATACAGGATGAATGGGTAGGGTTAAGTAATAAGAATTACTTAACCAATATAACTTGGTTTGTGGTGGGGTTAAGTCAACATGAATTACTGATAACACTTAACCAGTTTAACAGGATAAATAAAGAGGGTTAAGTTAGCTTGACTAATGACACTGAACCAATCCAACTTGACGAAAAAGAGAACTAAGTAGTAATTCTTAGTATAACACGAGAAGGGGGGAACGCCCATCTAATTTTAAAGAAGGCTCCAACAAATTGGGTTACGAAGCCCGAGGCTTCGAGGGGACGTGAGGGTACTCTTGGTATCCCTCTGCGAGGCTGCAGAAGTTTCTCCTGGGCTCACAGAGGTTAAGGTCTGCGTTAGAAGAACCAAGGGTATGCCTTGGTTGCAATATATGGCAACCTAAAGACTAGGATGGACCAGTGTGATTCGACGAGAAAACGGTAGCCCTGTGATAGCAACTCGTCGTCTACTATCCATCTTGAGTCAATCGAGATACGTGAAGTGGAAAGGCAGAGAACTCCAAAAGACCATATACTTGCTATCTAGTTATGGGTGAGGATGGCCATAGGATAGAGCGGCACCGGGGGCCGGCGTATAGTTCTCATTTTACAAGGTGTGCCTTTCATTAGTTGAGGGAGGGGTCAAGTGGGAGCATAGCCACTGGAATAAAAACAGACCTTAGCATCTGCATCGGTAGATATCTGAAAGCTCCCGACCGAGTTCTGTATTCCTTGATTTGCCCTGTCACAGGACTCGGACCGCACATTACAGGACATGTGCATCTAGACAAGCGATAACGATTCGCGATACATGCGTGGGGAAGTATAGGAACATATACCACTCTGGGTAGTGTGTCCTAGACTTGGGGCATCGTTCGACAGGTAGCATAATTCCTAGTTGAACTAGGTGGCATAAATCCTGAATCTGAGAAGCGTTCAGCAGACAGCGTAAAATCTAGAAGGCACTTGGTAGAAAACCCTAGATTAAATCTAGGTAACAAATAAATAAATGGATGCCTGATGGCAATGGAAACTATAGGGATTGGGATCACGTTATCGTTACTAGTTGGGACACTAGTTAGGCGGTGCAGAGATATCGAAACCCATACAACAAGGAAACAGTGAAGCGGTGGAAGTATTAGAGAACATCCAGTTTATCTTATCTTAGCATATCTTGTGTTGATCTTGTTTAATCTTGCTGGCCCTATCATCATGGTGTTATCTTGTATTCAGTTAATTCATGTCGTTTTGTTTTCCATGTTCACATGCTAGAAGTTACTGAACTTACTCAGGCTTTATGTCTGACTCTGTTTTTCTTTCGTCTTCTTTTCTTCCATTTCCCCCCCAGGTAGTAAAGGAGGGAATAGTATAGCTCAGGTTAAGTTGGACTGTCACTCTTTCCCAGCTTGAAGATTTGTCGAAGTTTTGCTTGGACTCTCTTTTCAGATGCTATGGCTAGCTCTTGCTAAAACTGGGGAATATAAATATTGTTTTATGCTTCTTTATTTTGTAAGACAGATGATACTCTGATATTGTAAAGAAATCTTTGTACAAACTATTTTATCAATAAAGCAAAGTTTTATTTTCCGCTATTTAATTTCTGTCTGTCTTGTAATTTATCTGCATCTTTTACCCTAAATGCTCCACAGAACTTAGTGCATTCCCTTTGTGAGTGACACTAACGGATGTGGGGTGTTACAACTTGTTTGTATATGTGCACCTGTGTATACCAGGGACATGCACAAGGTGGAAACCGTGAATTTCAGGATAAATCATGTAACTTATGTGTATAAATAAATTTGTATTTTATAGTAATCAAGAATAAAAATCATATAGTCTGATTAAATACATGCAGGTTGAAATAATGAATATACATGTATATGGAAAGGCAAGTTGCACCGAGGATATATGTGTGCATAGCCAGATTACGAAAAGGAGAGGGTTACCATACCCTATTTTGTCACTTTTTCATGACTTATTATGGAGGGAAAATGGTTTTAAAACATTTTCTTTATCTCTGAAAAAGTAATTCGGATTCTCCCAACACTTTATACCCGAGCATTACAAAGAAAATAAAACAAAATAATGTGATTGATACTCACACAAATAGCATTATTTGAAGAGGGCAAAACTGGCTTTGTGTAACCTGGAAAACCTTAGGAATTGGATGGTATAAGTAAGGGTAGACGGGCAAAATCAAACTGCCTAGTGAAAACAAGGGAAAATACATGAAACTTATTTAGAAAAGAAGAAGGAAAGCTTGGGAGTAAGGCAAGAGTTTTCTTTTTTTCTTTAGAATTGGATGAAAAAGCTTTGGTGAGTATTCTCACTTAAAATAAATGGTATTAAGTCTTAGAAGTAAGTAGGCAGCCAATATTTTATATGTTCAGTGTATTTTAAATTTAATTCCCAGATCAAGTTATATGTCTATATGTGTTCAAATATACATATATATATATATATATATATATATATATATTGTTTCACTTAGAAATTGTTGAGCTTCACAACACGGGTTCAGATTTATTATTTGAATCTATTTAGTTTTATGATACTTTGAAAAATCCAAAATCTGAATATATAAATGATACTGATCTATGGAAATCCGTTATGTTCAATACTTCTCGTATGGGATTTCGCACCAATTTCAACACCCTTTTTCTCGTTTCAAACCAATACCATTCCTCGATAATAATGAAGCCGTTCAAGTTGGGGTATACTATTTACCTCTTTGACCTTGATCGACAACGTTCTTATCTCAGAATAATATTAGTTTGCCACTTAAACACTGATACTAAAGTCTCATTTACCACCTTGATTTCAAATCTGGTTTTATAAACCATTTCTTACATTTGAAATCCCTCTTTCAAAAATCTTCTTACTTAATTCCTTTAATTAACTAAATATTCGCTAAACACACAACTTTTCACTTAAAGCATTATTCCACTTATAACCTTTTGGGTTTATATAAAAATCCCACGTTAAATAATATGTTTCCATCTATTGGTATTCTTAAAATATACTTATCTTGGATTCAAAATCCGCTTACCACCTTCCTACAATAAGACCTCATTACTTGGATGTTATTTCTAAATGCCATTTACCAATTTTTAACACAATCCAATTGTATGTATTTTCCCTTTTCATTGAAATCCTTATTTCAATTACAGCATTTTGCTTAATTCAATTCTCCCACATTTAACTCATCATTTTGGTTTAAAAACCTTTTTAAACCTTGTTTGGATTTCTTCCCAAATGAGTTATAATAATCCTTTAATCATTTTAAACAACTTCTTATGTTTTATTTTAAAACCATTACCATTACCATATTGCAGTCTATGATTTACCATCTTTCTTAAGCATTTCATTTCAATTGAATTCTCTTTTACCTAATTTAACAATTAAGAAAAATCTTATTTAAACCTCTATATTCACTTACCCATTTTTAAAAGCTTATTAAATGATAATCATTAACACTATACAATTCAATAATTTCTTTAAATTATAGTTAATCGAAGATTAACTAATATTTTACACTATTCGTTAAATTTAACGAATATTCAGAAAATCCAATTAACTCCATTATAAATTTAATTCCATTACCAATTCCAATTAAACACGGTTGATTTTTCCAACCGTACATCTCATTTAACTATTAACTGATTTTCATTTGTCATTTCCCCCTTTAAATCGATTAAATAACTTAATTAACCTAAAAACACTATTTAATTGTTATACAAACTATTATTCTATTTTTCCAACCCGTAGGTAAATCCTTGGTTTCTGCCTTTAACTTGCACAAACCTTTTCAATAATTTCTCTTATAAACTCGATTTAAATTATTTATTTATAAATTTCTAATTTAATTACTTGTATAAATTTACTAAAAAGCTTCAATTTAGTTATAAAAATATTTATAACTTTAAAACTTGCGTCAATTCACCGAACGGTAGAACGACGTCTAAAGCAATACATTTTAGGCCATTCACTGCCAATTACTCAATCAACATTGCCGATTGATTTATACCACAACACTGGTGAATATCCATTCAACCATCACGTTGAAACAGGTTTTACTACCATCTGGGGTTCAATTCAATTCATATATCAACGTTATAAAAACAAACAACATATGTAATATTTGACGAATCCGGTCGGATCCCTCCAACCTGTTCTTCCATGCACCACAGCTCGTTATAACATTTGATAATAATATATGAAATAAATTTCAATAATCTACTATTTAAAAACGATAAAACATAAATGACAGCAAGCAGTCAAACAATAAACAGCCTATTGCAACCAATGAACCAATTTTACTTTTAACGGTAAATTTTATTTTTATTTGAATTTACCACATCACAAGATTCTAAAAGGTGTGAGAATTAACTCACCAGTTTATTTTGGTTGGCGATCGACACGTTTGTTCCATTTAATTTTAAACAACCGTTTAAAGTTAGCTGAAGTATCAACTGCATCCAATCAGTTCTTAGTCAGCAACATCGTCTAGAGTTTGTCCCTGCGATCCCAACGGATCCAGTTTCGTCCAATTCCGTTCATGAAGGAGTAAGATATTGCTGTTACAATATTTGAATTGATTTTAATTAACAAGTGGTTAACATTATTATTAATATTAATTTAATATCCCTGAATTACGAATTAATGTTGACTAAACATACCGTTAGTTATTCTTTTTAATTCACGGTCCACGTCAGATCCTTCCCTAACATCTTCACGCGTTTTCCCCAATCCATCTTCCTGAAACCCGATTACCGTGAACAAATCCTCCCTTCGAACCACAACACGCACAAATCAAACCACCGTCGTTGTCACCGTAGGCCACCAGAGCCCTCACTGACACCGCCGATGACCTCTCCTGAGTCCCAGCTTCCGACACCTGAAGTATCAGTCCTCCAATCACCATCTAGGCACCGGAATCCGCCTTCGAACCCACTCCGTTCATGGCCAAAAACACGTTGCCACACATCACTGTACATCGCCGGACAATCGCCCTTCTGACCACCTCCCATCCCCCTTCGATCACCTTCAGACACTCCGGCCCCTCGATGACCGACGTTGCCGGAAAATCGACAAACCCCATCGCCATTTTTCAAAACATCCCCAAAATTGACACCTCCGATCAACTCCTCACGGCCATCACCACAGACCATCGTAAGACCGGAGACCGGTGCCAAATCGAAGCCTGAACTCTCCTCTTCCATTCCCCCCAGGTCTGAACATCTACAATCGATCCAATCTCTCGCAAAACAGAAAAGAACGAAACCCATTTATCCCGGTTTATGGCAATTTCCAACCACCACAATACCCCATTCGCCCCCAATTTTTTGCTGGAGCTAGGTATCGTGCCGATCTACACTTTTGCTTCAGGTCTCCCTAGCCGATTCATCACTGATTTAAAGATATAAATTAAAACGTGAATAGGGGCTTTTCTGCAAATATTGGCTGATGGAAAAATGTTTGGACGGGATGAACTGATTTTGGCTGAAGGATAATGTATATATAAAGAGAAAATAATATTTATTAATGTTGATGTGACGAACGATATTTTACTTCGCACCTATCGCTATTTTAAACACTGTTTATTGGCTCCTATGCTCATATACAAACTCCATTCGTGATGCGAATGGACTGCACAATATAATTTGACGTTACGGTCCTAATGAAACTTGTTTCGTCAAATTCCGAGTCCATTTGCTCAAACGGCGCTCGTTCACGTTCAAATGATCGTTTTATTTGTATTTTATTTTGCCACACTCACAGAATAGCTCTGATTGACGCGCAACTTGAAATCTAGCAATAATTTACTGTTATGATCCCAAGAAAATTTGTTTCGTCGAAAACAAAGGTCGTTTGAATAAAGTCCCCTTTTAAAGGTCCAATTTACATAAAAATAAACCAATTTTAAAATACCTCAATATAATAATAAAATATTATTATTGGCCATACCTGACCAGAATTTCACACACTACCACAATAAAATATCCCTGGTTGAATTCCAAGCCAAATCGATATTATAAATATTTAAAAACTCTTTATTTTATATAAATAAACGTTATAATTTATAAAGGAATTCCACAATGACTATTTCAAATTTTGATTTTGACATAAAACAAAATCTACGATACAAAAACTCGATTTTTCTCTTCCATTAGAAAAATATTATCCAATAGATTCAGTCGTTTCTTGTTTCAAGAAAATCCGACTCGTTTTGGAGCCTGTACAGCCGTTTAAAGTTCAAAACGCCAAATTACGAACTACCGCGCCGCTGGAGCTCGTTTTTTAATATAATTATAAATTAAATGCTTAATCGTCGTTTTATAAACAAAAGCATTACGATAATTTCAATAAAAACAATATGAAACCATTTTAAATTGCCCATTCACATTATACTGTAAATTTACATTTTCCAAATATTCTGAAATTAAAATATTATTATATTTTTAATATAAATAAATATTCAAAATAAAATGGTTAAAATCGATTATTTAAATTCAAAACAACATATTTAAATAAATAAATAAATTCAAATAATTGGCCAAAAATATACGGGATGTTACATTCCTTCCCCCTTAAGAGAAATTCGTCCTCGAAACTACTAAGGAAGAGAGAACGTTTCAATCCATTATCTTTACAAAAATATTTAATAAAAACTTATTTTAATTCCAAAACTAATCTAATTGGTTTTAAAACCAATTTATTTCAAATAAAAGAATTTTCCAAAACCCTTCAAAAAAAATTCTAATACCTTAAATTTTGGAATTTTCTTGGCAGAGTCTCCCCTGTACGGAGGGACATCTGCAATATCGCAAGTTCAAGAAATATATATACATCGACCAACATGGTCGGAAAAATTCAAAAGCCAAACTCAAAACCCAAATAAACCAAAATTTCATATTTTGCAGAAGCATACCTTTTTGCGAGCGTTATTTTGCGATAAGCGATAATTTATACTCGAGCTTGCTTAGTTATAATGCAGCTCTATACTCAAACTGGATTCAATTAACTCCAAAATTTCTCTTGGATGGATTTTAAAGCTGAATTGGCTCTTCAGCACCTGTTTCTCAACTCAAATGAATTTCATTAGCCCCCAAAACTATGTCAATTAGTTTCAAAATATCCACATCATACATTCCAACCAATTCTACACACAATTCAATCCACATGAGATTATAATCATTAATAACCAAGTCTTAGCAATCCATTTATATCTTTAATTATCCATTCGAATTTATTAAATTTGGATTGATTTATCCAACTTATTTATTTCGTATTGGTTTTAAACCAAGTCTATCATTTTAAGATTTATATTCAAGCAATCAACAACACAATCTAAACATATCATTCAAATCAACATTAACAAATCAATCGATTTGCCCATATCATAATAATTTGCGAAAATCCTTACTTTTATTATTTTATAAAATAGATTGGGCAAACAAATTTCAAAAATAATTTTAATATCAAATTACAACTGCGCGCTCTCATATATACACTCAAACCCAATCTAGGGTATTGCTAACCCCATCTCTATTGAGTTACGCCACAGAGCCAAGGTTATCACTAAACCAATAGCTCTGATACCACTGTAACGACCCGGGGAAAAATTCGACGCTCGAATTCTCGACAATAATACATAACCTGTATTACTTGCCCAAAAACCCAATTATCGAATCCCAGATTGTTAATTGAAAGAAATTAGAGGGTGAGAATAGAAAGAAAGAATATTAGAATAGAAGAAAGAAGAAGAACACCACATCAGAATCTCACAGCGGAACAGATAAAATATAATATCACAAATCTCTTTATACAAAAGAAAAAAACTGGATACACATACCAATCATCAGAGTACAACATACATCAGACACAACGGAAAATTAACTTTATATAACTAGCGGTGAAGCCTCCTGCTTCTAGCTCCTGAAATTCCAAGCGAACCTAACCTGGAAACACACTCGGTCTGACCCGAGCACATTTGAAGCAAAGCAAAATACACCAGGTCAGTCTGGAATACTTTCACTAATAAATTCACAGAACACACAACTTGTTTAAATTTGGAAAATCATTTATGAAATCAAAAGGTAATAGTAAGACCGGCCCACACATAAACATGGACGGTTTTTACCTTACTATAACCCAAAATGTTTTTGAAATCATAACTTATTCTGATATTATCATAGTGTCTAAATACAAATAATTAACAATCTAGCGGAACGCTAGCATCTCACGCTCCACATATATAGTATACAAACCAAAACCTCGGGCACTTATTTGAGATGGGATTCCAACTATGACAAGGTATGGGACCACCTGCCGATAGTGTATCTCTAGAGGCGAATACACCGGGTTCAACAAGAACGTCTTGCAACCAGGCCTACACATGACCGACCACTCATTTCTCTTGAGTGTATCGAATGTATATCACCAACGGTTGGGATCAGCAACCGTCTCTCGAAAAGGGACAGCATCGAAATAGATTAAAGAAGCAAATGGAATTTCTCCAGATAGGCGATTATACACCCTAATGGGAGCGACCCACATAGCCATGCTGCCTACCCGATTTTTGGCATTTCCCAGTTGAAGAGGCTTGAGGTCAGAATTCCTTTTTGAAAATATGGCCACCATTCACTTTGAATGCCACATCGTCAGATCCATCAGATATCACTAATTGACGTCCACAAAAATACCCAAGTTGGGAGCTAACCAACTATGATACGTTTGAAGAGATCAACGTATATGGTCTTTTGGAAATACTTTTTCAGACATTCGTCCATACAAGTCATCTAGGAATACGATGAACCGAAGGCACCCTCCTACTGCATCCAATATAGGAATCACCCCATGGATCAGTAGCGAGTTAGCCTTGCCAATCTGTAGATTTCAACCACGACAGAATCACAGTATATCTCTGTGTTGCAACACAGAGATTTTAAGCAATCCTTCCACTTATGAAGAAAATCTTCAATGCTCCATCTTCAGTCTTCCTGATTTCGTATTTGCTGGTTCAGAGTGGTTTTCGATTATAAATTCGATCCCGATCTTTCCGCAAAAACAATCGTATAGTCTGGCTTGACAGTCGGTGATTTAACTATCAAATAACAAATGTGTGGATAAAATGAGTTTGCTGATTCAGTACTTGGCACTACTTGGCCTCTTTAAAATATATTTAACAATTTCTTAATAACTTATAATTTTTCCTATATACTCAAAATATTATATTTATTCTTAATCTATTTTAACAAAACTATTTTATACATTTCAGAGTAGGTATATATATATATATATACTTACTTAACTTCCCATTTCCCTTAATATTGAATATACCATTATATTTATCAAAAACCTTTTCCCCCCTTTTTCTTAATTGCGGCATTTCGATAGATTCATATATGTATTATACTTAATAGTATTTAACAAATCACTGATTCTGATACGGGTAAAGCAAATGTCGAATTTTATAATTTAAAATCAAATACCCTTATTTACGTTGAAACTAATATTGTAATATCATTTATATTCCAAAATCTCGCACTTATGTTCAATACTTCTCGTATGGGATTTCACACCAATTTCAACTCCTTTTTTCTCGTTTTAAACCAATACCATTCCTCGATAATAATGAAGCCGTTCAAGTTGGGTATTCTATTTACCTCTCAGACCTTGATCGACAACGCTCTTATCTCAGAATAATATTAGTTTGTCACTTAACCACTGATACTAAAGTCTCATTTACCACCTTGATTTCAAATCTGGTTTTATAAACCATTTCTTACATTTGAAATCCCTCTTTCAAAATCTTCTTACTTAATTCCTTTAATTAAATAAATATTCGCTAAACATACAACTTTTCACTTAAAGCATTATTCTTCTTAAAAGCTTTTGGGTTTATATAAAAATCCCACATTAAATAATATGTTTCCATCTATTGCTATTCTTAAAATAAACTTATCTTGGATTTAAAATCCGCTTACCACCTTCCTACAATAAGACCTCATTACTTGGATGTTATTTCTGAAAGCCATTTACCAATTTTTAACACAATCCAATTGTATGTATTTTCCCTTTTCATTGAAATCCTTATTTCAATTACAACATTTTGCTTAATTCAATTCTTCAACATTTAATTCATCATTTTGGTTTAAAAACCTTTTTAAACCTTGTTTGGATTCCTTCCCAAATGAATTATAATAATCCGTTAAGCATTTTAAACAACTTCTTATATTTTATTTTAAAACCATTACCATTACTATATTCCAGTCTATGATTTACCATCTTTCTTAAGCACTTCATTTCAATTGAATTCTCTTTTACCTAGTTTAACAATTAAGAAAAATCTTATTTAAATCTCTACATTCACTTACCCATTTATATTTGCCAATCTCGTTTGAACACTTGGATTATACATCCCTTTATAAACTCTTATTGCCTTCTCTGACCAAACCTTAACACTAATTAATCACTTTTTCATTAAATTCCAATTAAATGTCGTTGCTTTTATTATTATTGACTAAAATAATGATTAATTTTAATATTAACCATACAAAAAATATTAACTTTGATATTAATTAAAAATAAAAAAAAAATCATTTTTAAAAGCTTATTAAATTATAATTAATTTCATTAACACTATAAAATTCAATAATTTTTTTAAATTATAGTTAATCGAAGATTAACAAATATTTTACACTATTCGTTAAATTTAACGAATATTCATAAAATCCAATTAACTCCATTATCAATTTAATTCCATTATCAATTCCAATTAAACACGGTTGATTTTTCCAACCGTACATCTCAGTTAACTATTAACTGATTTTCATTTGTCATTTCCCCTATTAATTGATTAAATAACTTAATTGACTTAAAAAATGTAACAACCCGTATTTTTATAACGTGTAATAACCATAAATCAAGGCAGAATAAATTTTTAAAACAAGAATCAAGGGAAACGGATTACGCCATTGCGTTCGTCTCGAAATTCTGCTTGGAAACGAGCCCGAGATTTTGGAAATCGGAGTCCGTATGACCAAGTTATGAACTTTCGAAGTTTTCAAGTTCAAAACAGCTCAGAATTCGAGTTCAAAATTCGAAATTCAAACCTCGGAATGGACTGGGCGGGAAATTTCCTGCCCAGGACCAGGTCGACCTGGGGGTCGACTATGTAGTCGACCTGCCCAGGACTAGGTCGACCATAGTGTCGACTTGGGGGTCGACCTGGTGGCCGAGCCCACTTTTGAAGCTGGATTCACTTTGATGTTTCTGGCCTCGTTTCTGTCTACATTCGTTGACCTGACCCTATATAAACAGCCCCTAACACTAGTCTCTCTACACAAAATTCTCTCTAACATTATGCTTCTCTAATTCTAGTTGAAAAAGTTAGAGAAAGAGACTACTTCTTCTACGTCAAAACCGCGTTAAGAGTATTGCTGATTTGGAGACTTCTGTTAGGACTCGACTAAGCATATAAAGATTCAACATCGACTTTCTTTTTCTAATTCTCGAACCACGATCTGTAAGCCCTAGTTACTTTTAGATTTAAACTGTAAATTTAATATGAATATGTTGTAAATTGAAATTGGACCTGTGTATGATGACTGTTTTACATCCATGCTTGTTCATCTTGGATCTTGACTTTTGGGTATATTACTATGACATTGATTTCGGGCCTATTTATGTTGTAAATCAAAAAGAAAATCCCCTCATATTATCATGTTGAATCTGCTATTAGTCACAAGTTTATGACTATCACCTTATGTCAATCGTTACCATGATTATGCTATCACCTTATGTCAATCGCTACCATGACTATACTATCACCTTATGACAACTGTTATCTTGACTAGTGCATTATTTTGCTAGATTTGGAATCTTTATGTTTGAGGCTAATATTCCATATGCCAGTAATGTATCGATTCGAGTTTACGTGCGATGGGAATATGATTTGGGTAGATTGGGTAAAACATAAATTGGCTTTGAACATGAATGTTATTATAACTTGAACCTAGATATGGACATGAACTTGACACGATTTGACATGAAGCATGACATGAAAACTCGACATGAATTTTGACATGAAAACTTGAACGTGGGCATGACACTTAGATAAACTTGAAAATGGCCAACTCGAGGTTGGGTTGAGTTTGCAGTCTAAATCTGCCCGGAACCGCCCGACAAATCCAGTGACTGCAAACAATAGGATCCTATGTGGGTAGTTGGTCATATCGCACGAAAAACGCGAGGTTAGACTATGTTGTGGTGTAAATCTACCCGGAACCACCCGGCAAATCCAGTGACCACAACAGTTAGTCTAATGTGAGAGGTTGGGGTGCATTAACGAATTAATGCCACATGATAGGGTTAAGTCATGAACTACTTGAATATACTTAACCAATTTGACACGATGATTTGATAGGGTTAAGTCATGAACCGCTTGAACACACGTAACCAACTTGATACATGATTTGGATAGGGTTAAGTCAGGAATTTGAATGACAACACTTAACCCATTAGAAACCCTAGTTACGCGGTCGTTTTCAGTAGTAACCCACTTAGATGTATCACGATACCCTGGGACTAGGCAGGGTGGGGCACGATTACTGGGCTGATTATAAGCGACCAGAACGACGGCTGAGTTGGTGTGCCATTGTAGGTTCAGGCGGACTATGGTCGTGCACGTAGTCCGGAGTTGAAAAAGCAGGCATTGGGCACTTATAGGTTTACACTGTGCGTGCTTGATTCGTGTTAATGGTTGGCACCATAGGGCTTGATACACCATATGGTGGGCCTAGCATAGGTAACTACATTTCAGGATAGGGCCGTATGACACAGACACATGACGAGCTAGAACTTGTAGGGAGTCGTTCGATTAGTAGATCGTACAGTAGGACCCCGTAATGGGTCACTTCATGGTATTGGGCCAAGGTATCACTTCATGATAAATACTTGACATGGGTTAGAATACTAGTACGGTTGGTGCAGCGAATCTCGAATATGCGATGGTAGACTTGACTTATCCTGTTATCTTAATTATCCTACCAGTTCTGTTATCATCCTTATGTTTAATTTCAGTTTTCACATATCATGTTACCTTCACTAGTTTTCATACTGAAAGTCACTAGGGCTTACCAGTCTTTATGACTGACTCTTTTTCTTTCGCCTTTTTTTCTTTCGTTTTCCCCCCAGGTTCTCAGGGAGGAAACACTAGCTCTTAGCTTGGATTTAGCTTGCTTTCTTACAGCTCATGTACGGTTTGGTCTTGAGCTATGCTATGGCTGCTTCTGCTATTTATGGGGAATAATTTACTTTTGTTATCTTTAGTTTATGCTTCTTTACTTGGAACTTGATGTAATGGAATAATTTGTATCTTGGATATATAGGGTTTTGACTCTTTTCTTGAAAGTAATAAAAATTTGGTTTTTAATTTCTACCGCTGCTTTATTTATGTTCTGCCTTGTGATATCTATGTGTATGTTTACCTAAATAATACTCCACCAAAACTAGTGCATTCCCTTTGTGAGTGACCCTAGCGGAAGTGGGTCGTTACACTTGGTATCAGAGTAGAAGGTTACCGGGCTGGGCAAAAGTTTTAAAAACCTTCTGAAACTATTTTCAAAACCATTTATAAAGAAGCATTTTTTTAAGAAAAGTTTTATGTTTAAAAAGCCTATTCCCCATAAAGCCATTAGCACTTTCCTTCGTTTCCTCGTTTGAATCTTTTTCTTTTCGTTTTTCAGCATGGCTGATCTTAACCTGCCTGAGGGAATACCCGTGCCTGGATGGTTCTGAAGGTACTTAGAAGCTAGGGCCAACGGCGCGGGCCCGGCAGACATCCCTCTTCCTCCTCCTCCCCCAGTGGTCGCGATTCCTCCTCCTCCTGGTACCGCCTTTGCCAAAATATGCAAAGACTTTAAAGCGATGGGCGGCAAGAACTTCGTTGGAACTGAAACCTTTGTTGAGGCATGAAACTGGCTAAAGGAGACTGAAGACTTGTTTATTATCTTTGATGTGGAGGACCATAGGAAAGTTCAGTTGGCAGCACGGTTGTTGAAAGAGGAAGTTGCATTTTGGTGGGAAGTCACCAACGCCACCAGGCCAATTGAGACTTGGGCAGACTTTAGAGAGAGGTTTGGGCTTAAATTCTTATCGTCAGCAGAAGAGAACCTTCATATGGAGAGGTTCCTCGCACTCAAGCAAGGGGACATGTCTGTTAGGGAGTACGTGAATAAGTTTAATCAGCTTGCTCGGTTCGGTTTGGATTTGGTCAACACTGCCCAGAAAAAGGCTGTACGCTTTGCTCGAGGATTGAACGAGCCATTACACAGTTTGGCCATAACTCATATACCCATGGGGGCGACCTTCGAAAGCTTGGTGGATATGGCTCTACTTCATGAGGAAGACAAGAATAACAAGAAGGAGGTTAAGCCTAATGAGACTCAGAATAAGAAAGCTGACTTCAAGAAGGGGGGCAAAAAGAATAACAAGAATAACAAGAGCAACAACACACCACGTGAGACGAGGAAGTGCAACTTTTGTGGTATTACGGGACATCTAGCTATAGACTGTAGAAAGAAGAAAAGAAAGTTGGGTGAATGCTTTCATTGTGGAGATACTGGACACATCAGCAAGGATTGCCCTAAGAAGCAAGGTCAGGGGCAAGGGCAGACCCAGCGAGCATGACCTTCTGGAGGGCAGTTGCGTGCTCTCAACACCACTCCAGCTCTTGACCGAGGTAGTAATATTTCTGTAGAAATCCTTGTTTACATTTCTGACTTTCCTGTTCGAACCTTATTTGACTCTGGCGCATCGCATACTTTTATTTCTTCTGATATTGTTGAAAATCTGCACCTAAGTACTAGTCTGGTTGAGGATCTCGTTATAGTTCCAATTGGGGGCTCCGCCCATTTATCTATGATGTGTGTGGATTTGAGGATCTCTATCTTAAGCGTAGAATTCACGTGTAATGCTTATGTTCTCGGATTTATGGGATACGGTTTGATCCTAAGGATGGATTGGCTGTCCAATTATGGAGCCATTCTTGATTGTGAACGAAGGGTAGTGAGGCTCATGACTCGCCTCGGTAATACCGTTGAAATTTCTTGTAACCCTAAGGGTCCGGTCATGTTGTGTTATCTTGAATCTCTTGACTCGTCCATCGACAATTTGCAATCTGTAAAAGTGGTCTGAGAATATCCAGATGTCTTTGATGAGGTAAGGGGGTTACCTCCTAAACGCGAGATAAACTTCCGAATTTATCTTGTTGATAATGCCAAGCTAGTTTCATTGCCCGTTAGGCAAATGGCCCCGCGAGAAAGAAGAGAGCTTTGTAAACAAGTTAAGGAGTTGCTTGAGAAAAATTTCATAAGACGAAGCATTTCTGAATGGGGTGCTCCGGTGGTATTCGCTACTAATGTGGATGGTTCGCTTCGTCTGTTTTCTCTCAACTCGATCTAGCCACAGGGTTCCATCAGCTTAGAGTGGCTGAGGATAGCATTAACAAAAATGCATTTAGGACTCCAGATGGGTTCTTCGAATGGCTCGTCATGTCGTTTGGGTTAACAAATGCACCCGTGTATTTTGTAGATTTGATGAGTAGGGTGTTTCGGGAGTTCCTTAACAAGTTTGTGGTAGTTTTTGTAGATGATATTTTGATCTTCTCAAAAGATGAAGAAGAGCATGCTAGACATCTCAGGGAAGTCATGGAAACACTTAGAGCACACTAGTTAAAGGCTAAGTTCTCCAAATGCCATTTTTGGAGGAAGGAAGTTCCGTTCCTTGGACTTGTAGTTTCTAAGCAAGGCATAGTCGTGGACCCCGCAAAGGTAGTCGCGGTACAAAACTGGAAAATTCATAAGAATGCAACGGAGGTGAGGAGCTTTCTCGGTTTGGCGGGCTACTATAGGAAGTTCATTAAGGACTTCGCTAAGATTTCAGCCCCTCTTACTAAGTTAACAAAGAAGAACCTAGCTTTTGTATGGGACATAGAGTGTGACGTGCTTTTCAGAGACTCAAGAGAGCCCTCACCACAGCTCCAGTTTTGGCATTACCTGACGGAGTCAAGATGTTTACCGTGTACACAGATGCATGTGGCACAGGATTAGGCGCAGTCCTAATGCAAGAAGGGAATGATATGCTATGGGGGTAGACAACTTAAAGTTCATGAGAAAAACTATCCCATGCATGACTTGGAGTTGGCCGCGATTGTTTTTGCACTTAAAGCTTGGCGCCATTATCTTCTTGGGGAGAGATTCGAGTTGTATACAGACCACAAATCAATGAAGTACCTCTTCTCACAGAAAGATTTGAATATGAGACAACAGCGATGGATGGAATTCTTGGCATCATATGACTTCGATATAGCTTATACCCCTGGCAAGGGTAACGTGGTGGAAGATGCACTAAGTAGGAAAAGGTTGACCTTGAGCCCCTTGTTTGTTGAAAGGAAAAGCCTTGAATTTATAGTAACCTTTGATTTTACACCTGCTATTGAGTCATTTACTGCTACGTTAGCATCTCTTGAGTTAAGACCTACACTTATAGATCAAGTAGGGACTTCACAAAAGGAAGACCCACAGATAGTCGAAATCATGGATAAGCTGATTAGGGGTGAGACGTCAAGTCACCTCAGTAGGTATGTCATAGATGACAAGGGATGGCTAAGGCGTGATGGGAGGCTATGCGTCCCACAAGTGGGAGACTTATTAAGGAAAGTTCTCGAGGAGGCACATCACTCGAAGATGACCATACATCCCGGAGGGGATAAGTTGTACAGAGATATGAAACGCATTTTCTTTTGGACTGGAATGAAAAAGGACGTAACTGAGTTCGTTTCAAAGTGCATGGTGTGCCAACAAGTAAAGGCCGAGTCGAAGAAGCCCGGTGGGCTATTACATCCTTTGGAGGTTCCGCAATGGAAATGGGAGAGTATCTCGATGGATTTCATGGATGGACTGCCTAGGTCAAGGAAGGGAAATACTAGCATATGGGTCATAGTTGATAGACTCACGAAAAGTGCTCACTTCATTCCAGTGAAAAGCAAGAGGACCGCATCATGGCCAGCGTCTATTTCCCTTCGAGAGATAGTACAGTTGCATGGAGTTCTAGTATAGTCAGTGATCGTGACCCGATTTTTACTAGCCAGTTTTGGAATAGTCTGCAAGAGGCAATGGGTACACGACTGAACTTGAGCATGGCCTATCACCCGCATACGGATGGACAAACCGAAAGGGTAAATAGGGTGCTAGGGGATCTTTTGAGACTATGCATTCTTGACTTTGGTGGTACTTGGGAAGACCATCTTCCTCTCGTGGAGTTTGCATATAACAATAGTTACCAAGCTAGCATCGGAATGGCACCGTTCGAAGCCCTGTATGGAAGACCATGCAAATCGCCCACTTGTTTGTGGGAGACGACAGACAGACTTATACTAGGGACCGACATGATAAGGGACACTTCTAAGAAGATTGAGTTGATACGAAGACGAATGAAAACGACCCAAGATAGACAGAAATCTTATGCGGACCAGAGAAGGACAGACATAGAGTTCGAAGTCGGAGATATGGTCTTTATAAAAGTTTCTCCGTTACGCAATGTAGTTCGTTTTGGAGCTGTTGGAAAGCTAGCACCAAGGTTCGTAGGACCGTTCCCTATCACTGAGAGGATTTGACGGATGGCCTATAATGTAGACTTACCCGAAAAGTTGACTGGAGTACACAATGTCTTTCACGTCTCGCATCTCCGAAAGTGCTTGCATGAGTCGGCCGAAGTGGTTGAGCCAAGCATCCTTGAAGATGTATAAGTGGAAAAAGAAGCAACATTGAGGCGAGTTCGGATTCGTATCTTAGGAACAGATATTAAGAAGCTAAGGAATCGAGAAGTCAAGCTAGTTAAAGTGCAGTGGAGTGAAGCCCAAGAAGACGCAACTTGGGAAACTGAAGAGAAGATACGCGCGCTTTACCCATTTCTTTTTTAGGGTACATTCTCGATCTCTTTTTCCTATAAACTTGGAAACCTTTTCGTATCATGCTTCTACTATCTACGTTTGTCTTGTTATCTTCTCGATCTTATCTTCAGAACCTTAGGTAGAACCATATGGATGTAAACATGTGATTGAAACATGTTATGGTTGATGTTTGCAATTGGTTGCAAGTGGTTGCAAGTGGTTGTTAGTGGATGCATGACACACATTAGGCACTAGATCGGCTCAGTCACATTTTCATGTTGCATATGCATGAGTGCTTATACTTGTACATGGATGGAACTTGTTATGCTATCACTTGGATGTTGCATATGAATGAATGTTTGTGCACTCATGTAAAGATTATAAACTATGTTAGGAATTTGCATACATGTTGGATTCATTACACTAACATACTTTGCATTAAGGAGGTTTACTGAATCAGTAACCGCCTGATCTTTTGCATTAGATAAGTACATATACACACACTTTCTGCATATGTTCATACAGCATTAGAAATCTTTTAAGGACAATGGTTGCCTGTGGATGATGCTTTGAGTAGATGGATGATTGGATGGTAGGATATATTCTTTCTAACTTAGAGATTTCGGGGACGAAATCCTTTAAGGAGGGGAGAATGTAACAACCTGTATTTTTATAACATGTAATAATCATAAATCAAGGAAGAATTAATTTTAAAAATAAGAATCAAGGGAAACGGGTTACTCCATTGCGTTCGTCTCGAAATTCTGCTTGGAAACGAGTCCGAGTTTTCGAAAATCGGAGTCCGTATGACCAAGTTATGACCTTTCGAAGTTTTCAGAAGTTTTCAAGTTCAAAGCAGCTCAGAATTCGAATTCAAAATTCGAAATTCAAACCTCAGAATGGACTGGGCGGGAAATTTCCCACCCAGGACCAGGTCGACCTGGGGGTCGACTATGTAGTCGACCTGCCCAGGACAAGGTCGACCATAGTGTCGACCTGGGGGTCAACCTGGTGGCCGAGCGCACTTTTGAAGTTGGATTCACTTTGATGTTTCTGGCCTCATTTCTGTCTACATTCATTGACCTGACCCTATATAAACAACCCCTAACACTAGTCTCTCTACACAAAATTCTCTCTAACATTATGCTGCTCTAATTCTGGTTGAAAAAGTTAGAGAAAGAGACTACTTCTTCTACTTTGAAACTGCGTTAAGAGAATTGCTGATTTGGGGAATTCTGTTAGGAATCGACTAAGCATATAAAGATTCAACATCGACTTTCTTTTTCTAATTCTCAAACCACGATCTGTAAGCCCCAGTTACTTTTAGATTTAAACTGTAAATGTAATATGAATATGTTGTAAATTGAAATTGGACCTGTGTATGATGACTGTTTTACATCCATGCTTCTTCATCTTGGATCTTGATTTTGGGTATATTACTATGACATTGATTTGGGGCCTATTCATGTTGTAAATCAAAAAGAAAACCCCCTCATATTATCATGTTGAATCTGCTATTAGTCACAAGTTTATGACTATCACCTTATGTCAATCGTTACCATGATTATACTATCACCTTATGTCAATCGCTACCATGACTATACTATCACCTTATGACAACTTTTATCTTGACTAGTACATTATTTTGCTAGATTTGAAATCTTTATGTTTGAGGCCAATAATCCATTTTCCAATAATGTTATAATCTTTTATCTCAAGTCATACCATGCTAGTAATCACTTTGCCACCTTATACCCGTCCCTTTTTATGTTATTCCCTAATTAGATTTAATTGTATCGACTCGAGTTTACGTGCGATGGGAATACGATTTGGGTAGATTAGGTAAAACATAAATTGGCTTTGAACATGAACGTTATTATAACTTGAACCCGGATATGGACATGAACTTGACACGATTTGACATGAAGCATGACATGAAAACTCGACATGAATTTTGACATGAAAACTTGAACGTGGGCATGACACTTAGATAAACTTGAAAATGGCCAACTCGAGGTTGGGTTGAGTTTGCAGTGTAAATCTGCCCGGAACCGCCCGGCAAATCCAGTGACTGCAAACAATAGGATCCAATGTGGGTAGTTGGTCATATCGCACGAGAAACCCGAGGTTAGACTATGTTCTGGTGTAAATCTGCCCGGAACCGCCCGACAAATCCAGTGACCACAACAGTTAGTCTAATGTGAGAAGTTGGGGTGCATTAATGAATTAATGCCACATGATAGGGTTAAGTCATGAACCACTTGAATATACTTAACCAACTTGACACGATGATTTGATAGGGTTAAGTCATGAACCGCTTGAACACACTTAACCAACTTGATACATGATTTGGATAGGGTTAAGTCACGAATATGAATGACAACACTTAACCCATTAAAAACCCTAGTTGCGCGGCCCTTTTCAGTAGTAACCCACTTAGATGTATCACGATACCCTGGGACTAGGTAGGGTGGGGCACGATTACTGGGCTGATTATAACCGACCAGAACGACGGCTGAGTTGGTGCGCCATTGTAGGTTCAGGCGGACTATGGTCGTGCACGTAGTCCGGAGTTGAAAAAGCAGGCATTGGGCACCCGTAGGTTTACACTGTGCGTGCTTGATTCGTGTCGATGGTTGGCACCATAGGGCTTGATACACCCTATGGTGGACCTAACACAGGTAACTACATTTCAGGATAGGGCCGTATGACATAGACACATGACGAGCTAGAACTTGTAGGGAGCCGATCGATTAGTAGATCGTACCGTAGGACCCCGTAATGGGTCACTTCATGATATTGGGCCAAGGGATCACTTCATGATAAATACTTGACATGGGTTAGCATACTAGTACGGTTGGTGCAGCGAATCTCGAATATGCGATGCTAGACTTGAATTATCCTGTTATCTTAATTATCCTACCAGTTCTGTTATCATCCTTATGTTTAATTCCAGTTTTCACATATCATGTTACCTTTACTAGTTTTCATACTGAAAGTCACTAGGGCTTACCAGTCTTTATGACTGACCATTTTTCTTTCTCCTCTTTTTCTTTCGTTTTCCCCCCAGGTTCTCAGGGAGGAAACACTAGCTCATAGCTTGGATTTAGCTTGCTTTCTGACAGCTCATGTACGGTTTGGTCTTGAGCTACGCTATGGCTGCTTTTGCTATTTACAGGGAATAATTTACTTTTGTTATCTTAAGTTTATGCTTCTTTACTTGGAACTTGATGTAATGGAATAATTTGTATCTTGGATATATGGGGTTTTGACTCTTTTCTTGAAAGTAATAAAAATTTGGTTTTTAATTTCTACCGCTGCTTTATTTATGTTCTGCCTTTTGATATCTCTGTGTATGTTAACCTAGATAATAATCCACCAAAACTAGTGCATTCCCTTTGTGAGTGACCCTAGCGGAGGTGGGGTGTTACAAAAACACTATTTAATTGTTATGAAAATAATTATCCTATTTTTCCAACCCATAGGTAAATCCTTGGGGTTTTGCCTGTAACTTGCATAAACCTTTTCAACAATTTCTCTTATAAACTCGATTTAAATTATTTATTTATAAATTTCTAATTTAATTACTTGTCTAAATTTACTAAAAAGCTTCAATTTAGTTATAAAAATATTTATAACTTTAAAACTTGCATCAATTCACCGAACGGTAGAACGACGTCTAAAACAATACATTTTAGGCCATTCACTGCCAATTACTCAATCAACACTGTCAATTGATTTAAAACACAATACAGGTGAATATCCATTCAACCATCACGTTCAAACAGGATTTACTACCATCTGGGGTTCAATTCAGTTCATATATCAACACTATAAAAATTAACAACATACGTAATATTTGAGAAATCCTGTCGGATCCCTCCAACCTGTTCTTCCCTACACCACAGCTCGTTGTAACATTTGATAATAATATATGAAATAAATTTCAATAATCTACTATTTAAAAACGATAAAACATAAATGACAGCAACCAATCAAACAATAAACAGCCAATAGCAACCAATCAACCAATTTGTACTTTTAACGGTAATTTTTATTTTTATATGAATTTACCACATCACAGGATTCCAGAAGGTATGAGAATTTACTCACCAGTTTATTTCGGTTGGCGGCCGACGCGTTTGTTCCATTTAATTGTAAACAACCGTTTAAAGTTAGTTGAAGTTTCAACTGCATCCAATCAGTTCTTAGTCAGCACCATCGTCTAGAGCTTGTCCCTGCGATCCCAACGGATCCAGTTTCGTCCAATTCCGTTCATGAAGGAGTAAGATATTGCTGTTACAAGATTTGAATTGATTTTAATTAATAAGTGGTTAACATTATTATTAATATTAATTTAATATCCCTGAATTACGAATTAATGTTGACTAAACATACCATTAGTTATTCTTTTAATTCACGGTCCACGTCAGATCCTTCCCCAACATCTTCACGCGTTTTCCCCAATCCATCTTCCTGAAATTCGATTACCGTGAACAACTCCTCCGTTCGAACCACAACACGCACAAATCAAACCACCATCGTTGTCACCGTTGGCCACCAGAGCCCTCACTGACACCGCCGACGATCTCGCCTGAGTCCCAGCTTTTGACACTTGAAGCATCAGTCCTCCAATCACCATCTAGGCATTGGAATCCGCCTTTAAACCCACTCTGTTCATGGCCAAAAACACGCCGCCACACATCGCCGGACCATCGCCGTTCTGACCACCTCCCATCTCCCTTCGATCACCTTCAGACACTCTGTCCCCTCGATGACCGACGCTGCAGGAAAATCGACAAAACCCATCGCCATTTTTCGAAACATCCCCAAAATTGACACCTCCAATCAACTCCTCACCGCCACAACCACAGACCAGCGTAAGACCCGAGTGCCAAATCGACGCCTAAACTCTCCTCTTCCATTCCCCCCAGGTCTGAACATCTACAATCGATCCAATATCTCGCAAAATAGAAAAGAACGAAACCCATTTATCCCGGTTAATGTCGATTTCCGACCACCATAGTACCCCATTCGCCCCCAATTTTTTATTGGAGCTAAGTATCGAGCCGATCTACAATTTTGCTTCAGGTCTCCCTAGCTGATTCATCACGGATTTAAAGATATAAATTATAATGTGAATAGGGGTTTTTCTACAAATATTGGCTGCTGGAAAAATGTTTGGACGGTATGAACTGATTTTGGATGAAGGATAATGTATATATAAAGAGAAAATAATATTTATTTATGTTGATGTGACGAACGATATTTTATTTCGTACCTATCGCTATTTTAAACACTATTTATTGGCTCTTGTGCTCACATACAAACTCCGTTCGTGATGCGAATGGACGGCATAGTATAATTTGACATTATGGTCCTAATGAAACTTGTTTCGTCAAATTCCGAGTCCGTTTGCTCAAACAGCTCTCATTCACGTCCAAATGACATTTTATTTGTATTTTATTTGCCACACTCGCAGAATAGCTACAATTGACGCGCAAGTTGAAATCTAGTAATAATTTGCTGTTATGGTCCCAACAAAATTTGTTTCATCGAAAACGAAGGTCGTTTGAATAAATTTCCTTTTTAAAGGTCCAATTTACATAAAAATAAACCAATTTTAAAATACCTCAATATAATATTAATAAAATATTATTATTGGCCACACCCGACCAGAATTTCACACACTACCACAATAAAATATCAGGTTGAATTCCAAGCCGAATCGATATTATAAATATTTAAAAACCCCTTATTTTATATAAATACACGTCATAATTTGTAAAGGAATTTCACATCGACTATTTCAAAATTTGATTTGGACATAAAACAAAATCTACAACACGAAAACCCGATTTTTCTTTCCATTAGAAAAATATTATCCAATAGATTTGGACGTTTCTTGTTTCGTGAAAATCCGACTCGTTTTGGATCCTGTACAGCTGTTGAAAGTTCAAAACGCCATATTACAAACTGCCGCGTCGCTGCATGTAACGTCCCGTATTTTTTGAGCAATTATTTAATTTATTTAATTATTTAAAATATTGATTTGATTTAAATAATTGAATTTAACCATTTTATATTGAATATGTTATTAATATTAATAATAAAATATTATTTTAATTCCAAAACAGTCGAAAAATATTGAATATAAATTCATAACTTTTTCGTATATTCGAACTAAACCATGTAACATGTTTCTATGTGTTTAGTATAATAGTTAAGCATAATAATATCCGTCCCGACGCTTTAATTGAAATACGGCCCGCAAGATATTTCAGACCTTCACTTTCAATACCTATTTCAGAATCTCATTTCAAAATCTGTATAAATATTTGGAGAAAAATCTTTGTACATCCGTGCCCAAAATCTTGTACAATCCGCATACACACCGTGAGCCAAATCTCTGCATATCTGTACGCAAGTTTTCATAGCCATTTGCCAATCAAAATGTAATCCAGCAAACCAATAACAAGTCTCATTCGTATCTTTTATAATCTTATCTGCTCGAAATAAAATCTCAAAGCAAAGAGCATGAACTGTCTCAGTCCTTCCTGATATGTATATATACACAGCAGCTGTGAAAACACTATACAGTGTCAAAAATAATAATAATATTAATAATAATATCTCAGCTGATCTTACATCTCAGACACATTAAAAGTCGCAGAAGTCCTAGCTAATCTTTATACAAACATCGCATATGCCTAACATTTGAGACAGAAGCATTTATATTAATACTAAAATATATATTGTATGTTCTTTCTCCTGCATCTCTACTGTAAACTGAAGCAACATGGCACATGGTTGGTCCGATCTTAGTGAAGCATGGTTGAAAACGACATTGCAGAAACCTTGCCGACCATGCTGTCTACCGTGAAAACGACGTCAATCCTATCCTTTTCTTCCCCGTCTATATATACGTACACACTCTTCGGTTTCAGCAGCAAGAAAATACGATGCCTCCATCCATTCTTTTCCTTCGAGATATAAAAAAGGGAGCGCAACATATATAGCAGGGAGCATTCTCTTCTCCCAATCACTTCTCTTTTCTACTGCAAATGGGAATACACTGATCGCATGAAATAAATTATGAGCATAAGAAGAATGCACTTCTGGAAAGATGTTTTTAGTGTGGCTCGCGGGGACATGAAGGAGTGGGATCGACCTCTGGTGTAAGCAACACGAGAAGAGAGGGGCGCAGACTTTTGTATGCACAGAAGTGCTAAGACAAAACCATTCAAAAAAGAAAAAAAAACAAAGGAGGAAAAATGTCACGAAGGGAAGCATGCAAGCTTGAAGAAGAACATTTGGGTATTTTAAGTGGGAAAGAAGTAGAAATGGTGTGGAAATGTTTGGTGGTGTGCGTGTATTGCTGGAAGTAGGAAGATTGTACAAAGATGTTCAACAACAGGAGGAGGAGAAGTTTGGGTGGAAGGATTTGGGTTTGAGTTTTACTGTATACGTGAGTTTGAATAGGAGGGGTATCGAGTTTAAGAGGTAGGCAGGTGGCGTTGGAAGTTGGAAACATGGTGGGATGTTGCTGCACTATTGCGAGATGAAGAAAAAGGTAAAAAGGGTGAACGGAAGGAAATGGTAGTGGAGGTAGAAAGTAGAACAGGGGATTCATTGTTGATTTCGTGGGAGGAAGGAATGGCATGTAAACAAGGAAACGCATTGGCATAGTAGTTCAAACTGACGTGGCGGGGATGCTAAATGTGGATTAATGAATCAGTAATTAAGGTATTACTTTAATTTATAAGTTTAATTAGTATAGATATTGTCTTAAATCTAAGCTAAATAATGTAATTACCATATCTCATTCATTCGATCGATGCAGCAAAGGAATCAGGTTTGAGCCGAAAGTTTGGAGAAGACGCGTGAAACTAATCACGTGATTAGTAGCTAATCAAGGTACTAAGAAAATTAAATTAATTATTAACTAAATTTTATTTATCGTTTAAAATATAAAACTTGTAATTGGCATAACTCATTCATATAATAATGAAATCCAACGGAACATGATCCGCTGGGATCATGACGACGGAGGCTACGCACACAGACTGGTTTGGTCAGAAACGGAGGCAGTTGGAATTTTGTATAATTTTAAACAATGTTTAAAATTATATGAAAACAATGCAAACTGTCAACTGAAATAATGGTGAGTTAACTCTCACACTTTTCTGGACTGCTATGATGTGATAAATTCGTATAATTAAAATATCATTGATAATCTATATTGGTTGGTTGGATGCTTTTTGTTGCTTATATTCGATTTAATGGTTGTTGTTAATTTATCGTCGTTAATTTATTAGTTTAAAATTATATGCTATCATGAAATGTTATTATAATCTGTGATGCAATGAAGGACAAGTTAGAGGGATCTGACCGGATTCCTCAAATATCATGTGTTGTTTATTTTTATATATTATTTACACATGAACTGATTGAACCCCAAATGACATTGAAACTTGTTTGAATGTTGATGGTTGAATGGACGTTAATCATTGTTGTGATTTTAATCAATCGATGGTATTGATTAAGTGGTTGGCCGTGATGGCCTAAAATCTACTGTTTTAAGATGTCGTGTTACCGTCTGTCGAATTAACGCAGTTTTTAAGTTATAAAGTTATTTTATAATTGAATTAAAGTGTTGAGTTTATTTTTAATTATAGAAATAAGATGTTTATAAAAATATTTATATGTTTAAAAACCATGTTTTTAATAGAAATTATTAATATCTTATAATAAGAAACTAGTGTCATTAATGAGATTTATGAACCACAGTCAGAAACTAACCTACGGTTAGTGAAATGGAATAACTGTTGTTATAAAACAATTAACGGATGTTTTAAATTAATTAAGTTAGTTAATTAATTTAATGAAGAAATGATAACGGAAATCAGTTAACGATTAACTGATATGTACGGTTGACAAAGATCAACCATTTTAATTCGAAATTGACGGTTGGGTTAATCTAGTCAGTGGTTTTCAAAGTATTCGTTAACTTAACGAATGGGGATTAGAAGTTAGGTAATCTTTAATCAACAATAATATAAAGTGAAGAATGAATTGTTTATTTATTTATTAAAGTAAATTATTGTTTAATAACCTTTGTAAAATGAGTTAATTATCCATCTTAATTGAATAATGAAGTTAATTGATAAACGATTAATTATTGAAATAAAATAAAAACTATTGGGTCCATAACAATGTCTTATTGACATTATTAACCAATAGAAGATTTGATAAACACACTCATATGGGGAAACAAGAAAATAGTTTTAGGTTCCGGAAAATATGAATAAAAGATTATATTGGGATTGAAATAGAAATGGATAGTGGAAATATAATTATAATTTCCATAAACGCGATTGTTTTGAAGCTAATAAAACCATCTAAGGTTATATTATAATGGTATGTCACTTGAGGTTATTTTGGCCGTATAAATGGTAATTAAATCTCTAACGAATAGTTAAGTATATATTGATATTTCAAGGGTAAGGGAAATGAAAGGTTGGTTTATAAAAGCATGGCGATAATTTCAAATATAAGAAAATATGTAAAGGATTTTGAGAATATATAAACGATGCTCCAAGATAAAGAAAATAAAAGGTGTTCTAAAATATGGTAACATTTGTAGACAAAGGAAATAAAAAGAGAAGCTTGGTAAATACATTGTTCTAAAAGCAAGTAGCGACTAATGTTTTCAAATAACGAAAATAGAAGAGTTTGTTAAGAAAAGAATTATAAATCGATTTTAAGAAATCGATGAAATGGTTAAATGAAATATATCATTTAAAGGACCTGAGCTACCAATTCACTTAGATATACGGTTATGAGTTGATAGTTAAATAACCGACTATCAAAAATCTGACCTTTTATTGATTGTTGGTATGGAAAGACCGGGATCGAATTTATATTCGAAAACCATTCCAACCAGCAAATACGTAATGTTAAAGATATCAGAAGATGGTCGAGATGGAGTATTGAAGACCGTTGATCTTCATGAGTGGAAGAACTACTTGTTGGATTTCTAATGGTAACTCCCGAAGATATTCCGGCTTGTGATTCTGTCTTTGGATTGCAAGGACTTCTCGCTACTGATCCTTGGGACGACTCCTATATAGGATGCGGTAGGAGAGTGCTTTCGGTTCATCCTGTCCCTGGATGACTTGTATGGACGGATGTCTGACAGAGTATTTCCTTAAGAATCATGTACGTTGATTTTTACAAATATACCATGTTTGTTGGCGGAAAAATTCTCTTGCTTAATACCCAGAGTATATTTGTGGACGTCAATTAGTGATTTGATGGATCTCACGATGTGACATTCAACGATGTGCTGATTATTGAGATAAACGTAACCTCAAGCCTCATCAACCGGGAATGGCACAAAATCGGGTAGGCAGCATGGCTATGTGGGTCGCACCCATTAAAAGGGTATATCATTACCGGATCTGGAGATATCAAATGCCTTCGGTTATCCCTTATTTTTATATGTTATGCTATCGGTTCGATTGGCTGGCCTCCAACCGTGGTAATGATATATTCGGTACTCTCAAGCGAAATGAGGGGCCGGTCATGTGTAGCCGGGTTGCAAGACATTCTTGTTGAATCCCAATGTATTAATCTCTGGAGGTACATTGTCGGATGGTGGTCCCGTACCTTGCCAGGAAATCCATTCTCTAATAAGCGCATGCGATTTTGATTGTATACTATATATGTAGAGCGTGAGATGCAAGCGTTCTTCTAGATATTTATTTAATTGTGGTTTGATAGACATTATTATAATATCAGAAAAGATATCGATTTCAAAAATGTTTTGGGTTATAGTAAGGTAAAAACCGTCTGTGTTTATGTGTGGACTGGTCTTACTATTATCCTTTTATTTCAAAAAGGATTTTTCAAAGTTAGACAAGTTGTCTGTGCTGTGAATTTATCACTGAAAGTATTCCAGACTGATCTAAGTGAATTTTGCTTTGCTTCAAATGTGCTCGGGTCAGAACGAGTATATTCCAGGTTAGGTTTCGCTTGGAGTTTCAGGAGCTGTAAGCAGGAGGCTTCACCGTTAGTTATACAAAGTGTATTTCCGCTGTGATTGATGTATGTTGTACTCTGATAAATGGTATATGTATATGCAGTTTCTTTATAAAGAGATTTGTTATATTATATTTATTCGTTCCGCTTTGAGATTCTGACGTGTTATCCTTTTTCTTCTATTCTAATATTTCTTTCTTTTTACATCTTATTCTCTAACTTCTTTCTATTAATAGTCTGAAATTTTCGATACTTGGATTTTTGACAAGTAATACGAGATTATGTATTATTGTTGAAAATTCGAGCGTCGAATTTTTCCGGGTAGTTACAGTTGGTATCAAAGCTATTGGTTTAGTGATAACATTGGCTCTGTGGTGTAACTCGATAGAGAAGGGGTTAGCAATATCCTAGATTGAGTTTGAATGAATATATATGAGAGCGCGTACTTGTAATTTATTATAAAATTATTTCTATATAGTTTTGCTCGGATTATATTTTTATATAAATATATTTTTCTTAAATGATTATAATATAGATTTGGTTTAAATGACTTGAATAAGAATTCAAATTGAAATACTGAACTGGAATAGATTAGTATAATAAAAGAGTTTTCACTTGAAAAATCAAGTAAATGATAATTGGATGGAAATTAATCTAGTATAAATCAATTGATGTGAAACCAAAGTGAATGTGAGGACCCGTAACTCCCCGGTAAAGGGAAGCGCGGATTCTCTGAGGACAAGACAAAAGAGAACGCAGACGGAAGAACATTTCAATAGTTACATCAGAGTACAAGAATATATAGAGTATACATGAATAAATATTATACATCAGACAAATATCAGAGGTTTAAATACATTACTGCAGCGGAAAAATAATACAAAACATAACTGGAAGAAATACGCGGATACAGAGCTTTCCGAATATCACTTCAGCTATAACCAGGATCCTGTGAATATAATCTGCAAAACTGAAACTACTAGCTACCCGTGCGGAAAATAGGGGCACCCAGAGTTTAGGTTAAAACAATAAACTCCAGGTCAGTCATGTGACTGGTGTGAGAACTAAAACAGTTATAATCTTTGTTTTAAAGTTAGGTAAATCGAGGGACCACGCCGTATAACACGGAACGGGTTTCACCCCAAGAATACCAGTGCATAAAACAAACAGCGCAATGCTAAATAAAGAACAATGAAGCTATTATAAGACCCAGGTCCCATCACACAATGCAACGCAAGCCGGAGGATAGGGTTTTACCTTATAATAGCCAAAGCATGCTTGATACGTTTAAAACAAATCATTTGATACTATAATAAGTGCATAGCGTCAAAACAATTTCAATCATAATATCAATAATAGACGGCATGAATGCCCCATACCACTATGTCGCCAATATAGTTTTACAATCAAAACTGCAAAGCTCGTATTGGAAATTGGATTTCCGTCGTGAACCAAGGCAAGGGATCGTCCTTACCGTTTCGAGACAATCTAGCCCATGTCTCAGGATCAGAGCGCATCGAACCTTGGATCGTCAGGGCCGGTCCACCGATGTGGATTAAACTTAAATCCTGAACACTGCGTTTCCCCACCCTATGGGGTGTAGATGAGTCAACGAAGGACTCCATCGGCCCACTATGCCGATATATAACCGAGGCGCCTCGCAAACCAACAACCACATAAGTAAAACATCAGGCCGTGACAAACACTGATGCCACTCCTAGCTAGAAGAAAACGCATGTCCTCCCTGAGGTCCTCTCCCGTTTTTGGTTCACACCGGGGTGTGAGGCTCGCGAATCAACGCTACACAAAGCTATGCCACACAGGCCGTGCTTTGATCATCACCACAAGACTCTGCTTTTCAACAGAAGCCTTGATCATTTGCATCTTAGTATGCCACACAGGCAAACCATTCCATGCCACCGATATCTATCAATCACACAGAATGATACGATATCTATCAATCACACAGAATGATATCCAATGTCAGACACACAGTCCATTTACAAGTCCATTCTGGGTCTGAACGAAACCGGAGGCACCTTAATCCGCCTTCCATATGTCCAATACAGAAGTGAGGTCCTCGCATATCCGTCGATCTCCAAGTACGTCTGGACGATCGCCACTTTTCCATCGTCTTGGGTGTACGGCCCAATCAAGACGGCAGAAATCATCCAAACGATGTGAAAACCTCCGGTCTTCAACCACTGTCTTCGTCTTCGACTCATCGCCGAAATAGTTATTCAGAATGGGTATAAACCCGGTCTTTCCGAGTAACTCGCGTATATAATAAACAAGTGTTACACAAACACAACATACGCCTCATTCCAATTCAGGATGTTCTTTTATTCAAATATTCACATTATTAGGGATTGGTTCCCATTAATTTTATCAAAGATAAATTCCTTTAAATTTATTCTTTAATCTTCCTTTGGATTTTAAACCAAATTAAAGTTTTCCAAACTAGTCGGGATTAGCGAACCAAATCGAAGTAGTCATTTATTTTATTTACCCAATCCCAACCTCTATGTCCCATGAAGCAAAACTGGTAATACTCCATATCTAACACCACTGTGTTATCGGTAAAATTAATTACCATTTCACGTTCAAATCTATTTAAAGATTTAACTATCGCTTGGAGCAAAACTGGTGACACTCCATTCTCGATCCTTTTCTTGAATTGATGACTTAATTATCACATTCATTTTCCAATCTAATTAAAGATTCATTAAAACTCCACTTAGTTTTAATCTTCTCTAAAATCAATATTCTGCCTTTAGCTGGGTTAAAGAACCAATGTCATTTAAAACACGGTCCACGATAAACCCAAATCTATTTTCCATTTTATTTATTCAAAAATAATCGGATTATAACTCTAGTTCACAAACTAGTTTATTTCGATAAAAACACATTTTTATCTTTTCAAAAATGGAATTTTTCATCTCAATTTTCTTCAAATCATTTACTTTGCTTTTGCATAATCAATTCCTATTTTTCAAAATTTTAATGTCGCTGTTTCAGTCGATTTCCATACACGGTCATCGAACTGCACTTACAGCGACCTTTTTCAAATTTGATTTGGACATAATTCCAAATCCAACCGTTAGATTTCAAATCTCTTATATTCGTTGGAAAGCTCTTTTCGATACGAACCCAACGGTTCCGGTTTTAGGAGAATCCGACGGTCGGATCTCCCGTAAAATCAATGCGAAGTCAATGGTCGAAATTCGCGAATGGCCGCGGCGCGGCGCGTTCTATTCAGGCCATTATATATATAATATATATATATATATATATATATTATATATATTTCGTTCAAAACGTATTTTATAAATTCGTTTTCACTTCATTTCAAAAACGATTCTAACTTCATTTTCAATTTTAAACCAAAATTGAATATTCTATATAATTACTATATAAATGATAAAATTTTCAAAATATCAGATTCCGAAATCATTTCCTTTTCGATATTCGCTCTAAAAACGAATAAAATCGATATACATGTCGCTCGCGTCAAAATGGCGCAAATCTAATCAACACGGCTTATATTCGACACATGAATATTTTATTTATTCAACACATGAATATTTCAATTATTCAACACATGAATATTATTCTATTCAACACATGAATTTCTATTTTTATTCAACACATGAATATCTATTTTTAATTCAACACATGAATTTTATTTTATTCATTCTTTATTTTTCAAATTGGAATGAGACCCAATCAATTACTATATAAAGTGATTTATATGGATTTACATACCACACATGTATATACCATCATCCATCATCCAAAGTGCACCACACAACTGCATAAGCATCAAATATAAATAATCGACGCTTAACACAGTCTGTCAACCCACCGATTGACATACAACTAACAATTGGGATTAGTGTACATCAATTTTCATCCCAACACCCATGTGGGGTTTCAACCAATCAAACACAGAATATTATTTGTGCACTTGGGCGATGTGTAAAAAATTATCGTCCCAATCGATATCACAAAAATAGGCGAGCATAAACAAGTCGGCCGACTTGTAAATGGAAGTGTATTCCTATTTTTAACTGTTCGATAAATTATTTTATTTATCGTAGTTATAGCTAAAAATAATATTTTAGCCATCTAAATTTTTCTAACACTTTTTAGAAAATTTCGGCGGCATAACGGCGCTATACAAAACTGGGATAAGGTCGAGCCTTACCCCTCGCCTCATAACGGCGCACGTCATATCCAAACCAAATTGTTTCAATTAAATTCTCATTCCAAATTCAATTTAACCAAACAATAAAATTCCAACTACTCACTCAATCAATCCAAACGACCAAACATCCATGGTTTCAATCAAAGGTGTCGGGTGCTTCTAATAAGCACCGTCTGCATCCTAGTATATATATATAACTAGAAATCAAAAATAAAGGTGAGGAGTTCTCACAGAATAGCTAAGCCAAACGCCTCGACTCTTCTTAGGTAGGAAATCTTCGTCGTTCTTCCTTTTGTCTCTTTCGTCGTCCGTGTTCACTACATATATAAAAATCGGATTTTTATTTTCTTCTATGCTTATACAAAATCACATTTTCCTTTTGCTAATAAATGTATAAAAATCAGGCTTTTTTTCTACACGGTTTTTATATTTTAAAACTGAAATAATATAAACTTAATGTAAATAATCAAACATACAGCTCGAAGAGGGGAGGGTCTGCCTTCTCGCTGCGTCGGCATCGAGGTGCTGGGGGCTGCGGTGGCGGTCTGTGGCTATATGAAGTGGTGGCGGTGGGTTTATTTTGCGTCGTGGTCCTCTGAAGATGGGCAGGAGGCGAGAGGAGGAAGGGGAGGCTGGAGTCGCGGCCTGGTGGCGTCGCAGGTGGGTGGCGTCGGGTTTAAGGGGGCTGGGGTTAGCTGGAGCGAACGGCGGTCGTCGATTGGAGCAGAGGAGGAGGTAGGCGACGGGGAAGGGGAGCTGAGGAGGGGGCGAGGGCGGAGCGAAGGCCGGAGAGGAGGAGAAGGAGGCGCGGGGAGGGTGGAGCGTCGGCCATCGTTCGTCGATTAGGGTTTTTTTTTTCTTTGTTAGTTTGAAACCGATGGGGAAAGAAAGGAGAAGAGGGAGGGGGTTAAGTGAAAATAGGAATATATATATTTTTATATTTTAATTTTTCCAAAGAAGATTGACTTTTTATTCGACCTCCAAACAAGGCGCACCGACTGACGTCCATAGCCAATAACCCTCATTCCGAATGCAATGGGATATGCCACTCAAGCCAATTCAGCCGTTTCGATCAGTTTCCGTCAAAATCAAAATATAAATCCTTTATATTTTGAATTTGAACGCACATTTCAATTTACCGGGGTCACATACGGATCCCGAAAATTCCAGAAAAATTTCTAGCTTCGTATTGACGATACGGTCCTAACAAAACAAATTTCGTCGAATTCTGAGACCGTTTGAAAAAATGGCCATTTTCCATTCGATTAAAATTGACTGAAACTGGTCAAACGGGTTTTCCTTTGCCACGCTCACATATTGATTCAAAAAATTATGAAAATTGGAATCTAGCAATAACTTGACATCCCAGACCCAACAAAACTAGTTTTGTCGAAATCCGAGGTCGTATGCAAAATGTCCATTTTTAAGGGCTATATATAATATAAAATATATATAAATTCTACGGCGACTATTTCAAATTTTAAACTGGACATAACTTTCAAATCTAAAAGTGAAATCTCAATTCCTTAACTTCGTTAGAAAGATATAGTTAATCAGATTCAAATACTTCTTGTTTCGTTCAATTCCAACTTATATCGAATTCTATATGTTCAATTGAAATTAGAAATCGAATTTTCAAACTACCGCGCCATTTCAGGCTCGTTATATAATTTAAAATAAATTATATATTCTATTTTCAATTCAAATAAATTTTTAGTAGCTGCTAATTCACAAAAATTATTTTTAAATATTTAAAATTCATTAAAATAGCCAAAATAAAAATTTTAAACTGGCTCAGATTTTCCGGGTTGTTACATTCTCCCCCCACTTAAAATCATTTCGTCCTCGAAATGGAATGAAGCTGAAAGTTGTTTTCAAACCAACTCAACTTTCATTTTTCTCATTGCGTCTTAAGTTCTTCAACTTTCCAGTTTCTAAGAACTTTTCAAATTTTCAAAAAATTTGGCTAACACCCTAAATTTTCGAAAAATTTCGCCATAACCTCCCCTGAAATGGGAGCATCGGGAAATCTCAAATAGCTTCCCTGGTCCTTCTGATCTCAAAAAGAAAAAGAAACAGCCAAGCGGCTAGCCAAACGGCTCATAAAATCATCCAATACCCAAGAAATATAGTAAATATGTACCTATTTGTCAGGCAAATAATTTTATTCCTCTGCTCTAGCCTCCTTGCTATGACCTGTTCAATAGTATATACATATATGCACGTGTATGCAAATCCAAACAATTCAATTCAGTTCAAAATTTGAGTCAATTAGGCTACTTTAACTTGCATTTCACATAAGGGTTTTAAATGAATAATCACACACAACACAATTAGCAATCATCAATCAATTAGTTGGATAACGTTTCAAATTCATAATTATAATTTTGATATATAGCCGAAAATCATATTTTTGATGCCAATACACAACAGATAGCCCTATCTAGTTTTGGTTCTCACACCAGTCGATGGAAATATATAGAAATCCCACTTTCGAAACTCGAACACAACACTGATGATGACGCGCCATCACCAGAATCATCTCCGGGCGACTAGAGTGTGATTCTATATCTATCCAGTATATTTGAGGCTTCGAATACACGCTAGCTAGGCGTATACGCAAAATCTCTATATACTGAATTATCCAAATAAATACAAATAAAATATTCAAATACGCATATTTAGATTCAAATTTTCAGAACAAAATTGGTTTTCCTTTTTATTTTAAAAAATATCACTCTTCACACTCGTTCTAGGATACTACTGATCCCATCTCTAACGAGTCATTCTCATCGGATATTATTAATCCAATCTGTGATGGATTCTTTCGTTTGGTTCTAAAGTGCCTTGTTCTCCGAGCTCTGTAAACCAAAGCTCTGATACCAACTGTGAGGACCCGTAACTCCCCGGTGAAGGAAAGCACGGATTCTCTGAGGACAAGACAAAAGAGAACGCAGACGGAAGAACATTTCAACAGTTACATCAGAGTACAAGAATATATAGAGTATACATGAATAAATATTATACATCAGACAAATATCAGAGGTTTAAATACATTACTGCAGCGGAAAAATAATACAAAACATAACTGGAAGAAATACGCGGATACAGAGCTTTCCGAATATCACTTCAGCTATAACCAGGATCCTGTGAATATAATCTGCAAAACCGAAACTACTAGCTGCCCGTGCGGAAAATAGGGGCACCCAGAGTTTAGGTTAAAACAATAAACTCTAGGTCAGTCATGTGACTGGTGTGAGAACTAAAACAGTTATAATCTTTATTTTAAAGTTAGGTAAATCGAGGGACCATACCGTATAACACGGAACGGGTTTCACCCCAAGAATACCAGTGCATAAAACAAACAGCTCAATGCTAAATAAAGAACAATGAAGCTATTATAAGACCCAGGTCCCATCACACAATGCAACGCAAGCCGGAGGATAGGGTTTTACCTTATAATAGCCAAAGCATGCTTGATACGTTTAAAACAAATCATTTGATACTATAATAAGTGCATAGCGTCAAAACAATTTCAATCATAATATCAATTATAGACGGCATGAATGCCCCATACCACTATGTCGCCAATATAGTTTTACATTCAAAACCGCAAAGCTCGTATTGGAAATTGGATTTCCGTCATGAACCAAGGCAAGGGATCGTCCTTACCGTTTCGAGACAATCTAGCCCATGTCTCAGGATCAGAGCGCATCGAACCTTGGATCGTCAGGGCCGGTCCACCGATGTGGATTAAACTTAAATCCTGAACACTGCGTTTCCCCACCCTATGGGGTGTAGATGAGTTAAAGAAGGACTCCATCGGCCCACTATGCCGATATATAACCGAGGCGCCTCGCAAACCAACAACCACATAAGTAAAACATCAGGCCGTGACAAACACTGATGCCACTCCTAGCTAGAAGAAAACGCATGTCCTCCCTGAGGTCCTCTCCCGTTTTTGGTTCACACCGGGGTGTGAAGCTCGCGAATCAACGCTACACAAAGCTATGCCACACAGGTCGTGCTTTGATCATCACCACAAGACTCTGCTTTTCAACAGAAGCCTTGATCATTTGCATCTTAGTATGCCACACAGGCAAACCATTCCATGCCACCGATATCTATCAATCACACAGAATGATACGATATCTATCAATCACACAGAATGATATCCAATGTCAGACACACAGTCCATTTACAAGTCCGTTCTGGGTCTGAACGAAACCGGAGGCACCTTAATCCGCCTTCCATATGTCCAATACAGAAGTGAGGTCCTCGCATATCCGTCGATCTCCAAGTACGTCTGGACGATCGCCACTTTTCCATCGTCTTGGGTGTACGGCCCAATCAAGACGGCAGAAATCATCCAAACGATGTGAAAACCTCCGGTCTTCAACCACTGTCTTCATCTTCGACTCATCGCCGAAATAGTTATTCAGAATGGGTATAAACTCGGTCTTTCCGAGTAACTCGCGTATATAATAAACAAGTGTTACACAAACACAACATACGCCTCATTCCAATTCAGGATGTTCTTTTATTCAAATATTCACATTATTAGGGATTGGTTCCCATTAATTTTATCAAAGATAAATTCCTTTAAATTTATTCTTTAATCTTCCTTTGGATTTTAAACCAAATTAAAGTTTTCCAAACTAGTCGGGATTAGCGAACCAAATCGAAGTAGTCATTTATTTTATTTACCCAATCCCAACCTCTATGTCCCATGAAGCAAAACTGGTAATACTCCATATCTAACACCACTGTGTTATCGGTAAAATTAATTACCATTTCACGTTCAAATCTATTTAAAGATTTAACTATCGCTTGGAGCAAAACTGGTGACACTCCATTCTCGATCCTTTTCTTGAATTGATGACTTAATTATCACATTCATTTTCCAATCTAATTAAAGATTCATTAAAACTCCACTTAGTTTTAATCTTCTCTAAAATCAATATTCTGCCTTTAGCTGGGTTAAAGAACCAATGTCATTTAAAACACGGTCCACGATAAACCCAAATCTATTTTCCATTTTATTTATTCAAAAATAATCGGATTATAACTCTAGTTCACAAACTAGTTTATTTCGATAAAAACACATTTTTATCTTTTCAAAAATGGAATTTTTCATCTCAATTTTCTTCAAATCATTTACTTTGCTTTTGCATAATCAATTCCTATTTTTCAAAATTTTAATGTCGCTGTTTCAGTCGATTTCCATACACGGTCATCGAACTGCACTTACAGCAACCTTTTTCAAATTTGATTTGGACATAATTCCAAATCCAACCGTTAGATTTCAAATCTCTTATATTCGTTGGAAAGCTCTTTTCGATACGAACCCAACGGTTCCGGTTTTAGGAGAATCCGACGGTCGGATCTCCCGTAAAGTCAATGCGAAGTCAATGGTCGAAATTCGCGAACGGCCGCGGCGCGGCGCGTTCTATTCAGGCCATTATATATATAATATATATATATTATATATATTTCGTTCAAAACGTATTTTATAAATTCGTTTTCACTTCGTTTCAAAAACGATTCTAACTTCATTTTCAATTTTAAACCAAAATTGAATATTCTATATAATTACTATATAAATGATAATATTTTCAAAATATCAGATTCTGAAATCATTTCCTTTTCAATATTCGTTCTAAAAATGAATAAAATCGATATACATGTCGCTCACGTCAAAATGGCGCAAATCTAATCAACACGGCTTATATTCGACACATGAATATTTTATTTATTCAACACATGAATATTTCAATTATTCAACACATGAATATTATTCTATTCAGCACATGAATTTCTATTTTTATTCAACACATGAATATCTATTTATAATTCAACACATGAATTTTATTTTATTCATTCTTTATTTTTTAAATTGGAATGAGACCCAAGCAATTACCATATAAAGTGATTTATATGGATTTACATACCACACATGTATATACCATCATCCATCATCCAAAGTGCACCACACAACTGCATAAGCATCAAATATAAATAATCGACGCTTAACACAGTCTGTCAACCCACCGATTGACATACAACTAACAATTGGGATTAGTGTACATCAATTTTCATCCCAACACCCGTGTGGGGTTTCAACCAATCAAACACAGAATATTATTTGTGCACTTGGGCGATGTGTAAAAATTATCGTCCCAATCGATATCACAAAAATAGGCGAGCATAAACAAGTCGGCCGACTTGTAAATGGAAGTGTATTCCTATTTTTAACTGTTCGATAAATTATTTTATTTATCGTAGTTATAGCTAAAAATAATATTTTAGCTATCTAAATTTTTCTAACACTTTTTAGAAAATTTTGGCGGCATAACGGCGCTATACCAAACTGGGATAAGGTCGAGCCTTACCCCTCGCCTCATAACGGCGCACGTCATATCCAAACCAAATTGTTTCAATTAAATTCTCATTCCAAATTCAATTTAACCAAAAAATAAAATTCCAACTACTCACTCAATCAATCCAAACGACCAAACATCCATGGTTTCAATCAAAGGTGTCGGGTGCTTCTAATAAGCACCGTCTGCATCCTAGTATATATATATAACTAGAAATCAAAAATAAAGGTGAGGAGTTCTCACAGAATAGCTAAGCCAAACGCCTCGACTCTTCTTAGGTAGGAAATCTTCGTCGTTCTTCCTTTTGTCTCTTTCGTCGTCCGTGTTCACTACATATATAAAAATCGGATTTTTATTTTCTTCTATGCTTATACAAAATCACATTTTCCTTTTGTTAATAAATGTATAAAAATCAGACTTTTTTTCTACACGGTTTTTATATTTTAAAACTGAAATAAAATAAACTTAATGTAAATAATCAAACTTACAGCTCGAAGAGGGGAGGGTCTGCCTTCTCGCTGCGTCGGCATCGAGGTGCTGGGGCTGCGGTGGCGGTCTGTGGCTATATGAAGTGGTGGCGGTGGGTTTATTTTGCGTCGCGGTCCTCTGAAGATGGGCAGGAGGCGAGAGGAGGAAGGGGACGCTGGAGTCGCGGCCTGGTGGCGTCGCAGGTGGGTGGCGCCGGGTTTAAGGGGGCTGGGGTTAGCTGGAGCGAACGGCGGTCGTCGATTGGAGCAGAGGAGGAGGTAGGCGACGGGGAAGGGGAGCTAAGGAGGGGGCGAGGGCGGAGCGAAGGCCGGAGAGGAGGAGAAGGAGGCGCGGGGAGGGTGGAGCGTCGGCCATCGTTCATCGATTAGGGTTTTTTTTTTCTTCATTAGTTTGAAACCGATGGGGAAAGAAAGGAGAAGAGGGATGGGGTTAAGTGAAAATAGGAATATATATTTTTATATTTTAATTTTTCCAAAGAAGATTGACTTTTTATTCGACCTCCAAACAAGGCGCACCGACTGTCGTCCATAGCCAATAACCCTCATTCCGAATGCAATGGGATATGCCACTCAAGCCAATTCAGCCGTTTCGATCCGTTTCCGTCAAAATGAAAATATAAATCCTTTATATTTTGAATTTGAACGCACATTTCAATTTACCGGGGTTACATACGGATCCCGAAAATTCCAGAAAAATTTCTAGCTTCTTATTGACGATACGGTCCTAAAAAAACTAATTTCGTCGAATTCTGAGACCGTTTGAAAAAATGGCCATTTTCCAGTCGATTAAAATTGACTGAAACTGGTCAAACGCATTTTCCTTTTCCACGCTCACATATTGATTCAGAAAATTATGAAAATTGGAATCTAGCAATAACTTGACATCCCAGACCCAACAAAACTAGTTTCGTCGAAATCCGAGGTCGTATGCAAAATGTCCATTTTTAAGGGCTATATATAATATAAAATATATATAAATTCTACGGCGACTATTTCAAATTTTAAACTGGACATAACTTTCAAATCTAAAAGTGAAATCTCAATTCCTTAACTTCGTTAGAAAGATATAGTTAATCAGATTCAAATACTTCTTGTTTCGTTCAATTCCAACTTATATCGAATTCTATATGTTCAATTGAAATTAGAAATCGAATTTTCAAACTACCGCGCCATTTCAGGCTCGTTATATAATTTAAAATAAATTATATATTCTATTTTCAATTCAAATAAATTAAAAATCTCAGCTGATCTTAAATCTCATACACATTAAAAGTCGCAGAAGTCCCAGCTAATCTTTATACAAACATCGCATGTGCCTAACGTTTGAGACAGAAGCATTTACACTAATACTAAAATATATATTGTCTTTTCTTTCTCCTACATCTCTACTGTAGACTGAAGCAACATAACACATGGTTGGTCTGATCTTAGTGAAGCATGGTTGTAAACGACATTGCAGAAACCATTCCGACCACGCTGTCAACCATGAAAATGAAGTCAATCCTATCCTTTTCTTCCCCGTATATATATATACATACTCACTCTTCGGTTTCAGCAGTAAGAAAATACGGTGCCTCCATCCATTCTTTTCCTTCCAGATATAAAAAGGGGAACGCAACATATATAGCAGGGAGCATTCTCTTCTCCCAATCACTTCTCTTTTCTACTGCAAATGGGAATACACTGATCGCATGAAATAAATTATAAGCGTATGAAGAATGCACTTCTAGAAAGATGGTTTTGGTGTGGCTCGCGGGGACATGAAGGAGTGGGATCGGCCTCTGGCGTAAGCAACACGAGAAGAGAGGGGCGCGGACTGTTGTATGCACAGAAGTGCTAAGACAAAACCATTCAAAAAAGAAAAAAAAACAAAGGAGGAAAAATGTCACGAAGGGAAGCATGCAAGTATGAAGAAGAGCATTTGGGTATTTTAAGTGGGAAAGAAGTCGAAATGGTGTGGAAATGATTGGTGGTGTGCGTGTATTTCTGGAAGTAGTAAGATTGTACAAATGAGTTCAACAACAGGAGGAGGAGAAGTTTGGGTGGAAGGATTTGGGTTTGAGCTTTACTGTATACGTAAGTTTGGATAGGAGGGGTAACGAGTTTAAGAGGTAGGCAGGTGGCGTTGGAAGTTGGAAACATGGTGGGATGTTGCTGCACTATTGTGAGATGAAGAAAAAAGTAAAAAGGGTGAACGGATGGAAATGGTAGTGGAGGTAGCAAAAGAACAGGGGATTCATTGTTGATTTCGTGGGAGGAAGGAATGGCATGAAAACAAGGAAACGCGTTGGCACAGTAGTTCAAACTGACGTGGCGGGGGTGCTAAATGTGGATTAATGAATCAGTAATTATGGTATTACTTTAATTTATAAGTTTAATTAGTATAGATATTGTCTTAAATCTAAGCTAAATGATGTAATTACCATATCTCATTCATTCGATCGATGTAGCAAAGGAATCGGGTTTGAGCAGAAAGTTTGGGGAAGACGCGTGAAACTAATCACGTGATTAGTTACTAATTAAGGTATTAAGAAAATTAAATTAATTATTGATTAAATTTTATTTATCGTTTAAAATATAAAACTTCTAATTGGCACAACTCATTCATATAATAACGAAATCCAAAGAAACAGGATCCGGTGGGATCATGACGACGGAGGCTACGTACACAGACTGGTTTGGTCAGAAATGGAGGCAGCTAGAATTTTGTATAATTTTAAACAATGTTAAAAATTATATGAAAACGACGCAAACCATCAACCGAAATAATGGTGAATTAACTCTCATACTTTTCTGGACTGCTATGATGTGATAAATTCGTATAATTAAAATATCATTGATAATATATATTGGTTGATTGGATGCTTTGGTTGCTTATATTTGATTTAATGGTTATTGTTAGTTTATCGTCGTTAATTTATTAGTTCAAAATTATATGCTATCATGAAATGTTCTAATAATCTGTGATGCAGGGAAGCACATGTTGGAGGGATCCGACCAGATTCCTCAAATATCATGTGTTGTATATTTTTATATATTATTTACACATGAACTAATTGAACCCCAAATGACATTGAAACCTGTTTGAATGTTGATGGTTGAATGGACGTTAATCATTGTTGTGATTTTAATCAATTGATGGTATTGATTAAGTGGTTGGCAGTGATGGCCTAAAATCTACTGTTTTAAGACGTTGTGTTACCGTCTGTCGAATTAACGCGGTTTTTAAGTTATAAAGTTTATTTTATAATTGAATTGAAGTTTTGAGTTTATTTTTAATTATAGTAATAAGAAGTTTATAAAAATATTTATATGTTTAAAAATCATGTTATTAATAGAAATTATTAATATCTTATAATAAGAAACTAGTGTCATTATTGAGATTTATGAACCACAGTTAGAAACTAACCTACGGTTAGTGAAGTAGAATAATTGTTGTTATAAAACAATTAACATATGTTTTAAATTAATTAAGTTAGTTAATTAATTTAAGGAAGAAATGATAACGGAAATCGGTTAACGGTTAACTGATATGTACGGTTGACAAAGATCAACCATTTTAATATGAAATTGACAGTTGGGTTAATCTAATTAATGGTTTTCGTAGTATTCGTTAACTTAACGAATGGGGATTAGAAGTTAGTTAATCTTTAATCAACTATAATATTAAGTGATGATTGAATTGTTTATTTATTTATTAAAGTAAATTATTATTTAATAACCTTTGTAAAATGAGTTAATTATCCATCTTAATAGAATAATGAAGTTAATTGATAAACGATTAATAATTGAAATAAAAAAACTGTTGGGTCCAAAACAATGTCTTATTGACATTATTAACCAATAGTAGATTTGATAACCACACTCATATGGGGAAATAAGAAAATAGTTTTGGGTTCCGGAAAATGTGAATAAAAGATTACATTGGCATTGAAATAGAAATGGATAGTGGAAATATAATTATAATTTCCATAAACGCGATTGTTTTGAAGCTAATAAAACCATCGAAGGTTATATTATAATGGCATGTCACTTGAGGTTATTTTGGCCATATAAATGGTAATTAAGTCTCTAGCGAATAGTTAAGTATATATTGATATTTAAAGGGTAAGGGAAACGAAAGGTTGGTTTACAAAAGCATGGTGATAATTTCAAATATAAGAAAATATGTAAAGGATTTTGAGAATATATAAACGATGCTCCAAGATAAAGAAAATAAAAGGTGTTCTAAAATATGGTAACATTTGTAGACAAAGGAAATAAAAAGAGAAGCTTGGTAAATACGTTGTTCTAAAAGGGAGTAGCGATTAATGTTTTCAATTAACGAAAACTAGAGAGTTTGTTAAGATAAGAATTATAAATCGATTTTAAGAAATCGATGAAATGGTTAAATGAAATATCTCATATAAAGAACCTGAGCTTCCAATTCGCTTAGATATACTGTTATGAGTTGATAGTTAAATAACCGACTATAAAAAATCTGACCTTTTATCAATTGTTGGTACAGAAAGATCGGGATCGAATTTATATTCGAAAACCATTCCGACCAACAAATACGTAACTTTAAAGATTTCAGAAGATGGTCGAGATGGAGAATTGAAGACCGTTGATCTTCATGAGCGGAAGAACTACTTGTTGGATTTCTAAGGGTGGCTCCCAAAGATATTTCGGCTTGTGATTCTGTCGTGATTTGAATCTCCGGATTGCAAGGACTTCTAGTTATTGATCCTTGGGGTGACTCCTATATAGGATGCGGTAGGGGAGTGCCTTCGGTTCATCCTGTCCCTAGATGACTTGTATGGACGGATGTCTGACAGAATATTTCCTTAAGAATCATGTACGTTGATTTTTACAAATATACCATGTTTGGTGGCGGAGAAATTCTCTTGCTTAACACCAAGAGTATATTTATGGACATCAATTAGTAATTTGACGGATCTGACGATGTGGCATTCAACAATGTGTTGATTATTGAGATAAACGTAACCTCAAGCCTCGTCAACCGGGAATGGCACAAAATCGGGTAGGCAGCATAACTATGTAGGTCGCACCTATTAAAAGGGTATATCATTACCGGATCTGGAGAAATCAAATTCCTTCGGTTGTCCCTTATTTTTATATGTTATGCTATTGGTTCGGTTGGCTGGTCCTCAACCGTGGTAATGATATATTCAGTACTCTCAAGCGAATTGAGGGGTCGGTCATGTGTAGCCGGGTTGCAAGACGTTCTTGTTGAACCCCAATTTATTCCTCTCCGGAGGTACATTGTCGGAAGGTGGTCCCATTCCTTGCCAGGAAATCCATTCTCCAATAAGTGCCCGCGATTTTGATTATATACAACATATGTAGAGCGTGAGATTCAAGCGCTCTACTAGATATTTATTTAATTATGGTTTGATAGACATTATTATAATATCAGAAAATATATCGATTTCAAAAATGTTTTGGGTTATAGTAAGGTAAAAACCGTCCGTGTTTATGTGTGGAGTTGTCTTACTATTATCCTTTTATTTCAAAAAGGATCTTTCAAAGTTAAACAAGTTGTTTGTGTTGTGAATTTATCACTGAAAGTATTCCAGACTGATTCGGGTGAATTTCACTTTGCTTCAAATGTACTCGGGTCAGACCGAGTATATTCCGGGTTATGTTTCGCTAGGAGTTTCAGGATCTGGAAGCAGGAGGCTTCACCGTTAGTTATACAAAGTGTATTTCCACTGTGATTGATGTATGTTGTACTATGATAAATGGTATGTATATATACAGTTTCTTTATAAAGAGATTTGTTATATTATATTTATTCGTTTCGCTATGAGATTTTGATGTGTTCTCCTTTTTCTTCCACTCTAAAATTTCTTTCTTTCTACTTCTCATCCTCTAACTTCTTTCTATTAGCAGTCTGAAATTTTTGATACTTGGATTTTTGACAAGTAATACGGGATTATGTATTATTGTTGAAAATTCGAGCGTCGAATTTTTTCGTGCCGTTACATATGGGCTGCAATATACTGATGTATAGGTGATAAAGTTCCATAAATGATTGATTTAGAGAGCAATAGGATTTTTCCTTTGTGTTGATCTCTTGTCAAAATGCTAAACTATGCCTCAGGTAGGTTTTGAAATCCATATGAAGCCCTAGTTGATGCATAGTGGAAAAGGAAAGAAAAACTCATAAAAATATGCATTTAAGTCATTGATTAATATCAGATAAATATCCAAACAAGTAAATATGTATGATTAGATATACTTTGACAAAGATTCTTATCTCCTTAAAATTCCAAAATAAATGGTTTCCTGGAATAATATATAATGGATGGTTTGTGTTCCTGCTTGGATGTTTGTTTGGATTGTTTGAATGGCTCCTATTGTAAATGAAATTCATGGCATTATGAAGTGAATCTAACTGAGTTAGTTTACCATATTCAGGTAAATGGGCACTGGAAAATATAAGAAAATACTTAGTAATTTAACTAAGGCATTTTTGGTCAAGAAAGCTGTTGAATGGCTTGCACTTGAGTTGCAAGTTTGACATATGGCCTAATTTGTCCTGAGATCTTTGTGTAGTAATGTGAATTAGAATAATACAATGTGTCCCACTGATTCATTTATACAGATGAGACCAGGGTTTTTAATGAATTGAAATATGCTAGGATACAAATACAAGGAACTTGAGTTTCTTGGAGTGCTTCCTATAGCAATTGTGAAAGTATTAAGGCTACAAATCATAATATTATTAGGATGGATTTACCTTGCTATACATGTATATATGATTGATTTGCATGTATTAGACTGAACACTGATGGTGAATAATTGAACAAATCAGTGGAAGTGCACTTGCATATGGTTATTAATCAAATACACAAGAAGTATCTCTTTTAAAATAGAATTTCCTCACAATTTCTATCCTAATTCTATCATTAAGTTTTGAATGAGATGCTCATACCAGGCACATTAGTCTGACCTTGTTTGCTCGTGGAAAATTGGGTGTCTCATTATATGGTGAGGTAGACTCTAATGCTTTTTCATGTAATGATGGAGCTATTTAAGAACTGGGTTAAGAGTCTGGATTGTTTTCACGGATGTTAGCATGCTTTAGTTAGGAAATAAAAGCTTCTGAACTGTTGTATCTGCATGAATCCTTATGAAGTGCTTTATTAATCAGTTGTGCAAAGGGAAAATGTTAAACTGAGTTATGGAAATTATGTTTAGATGATAGGAAAATTAAGTGCAATAGGTTATGAAAATGACTGAATTGAAGTTGTATTTTATATGAACATTTTGCAAACTGGAATTGAGAAAAATATGTTTTGAACTACTGAAATCTACTAATATTACTTGTTTTATTCAATCTGTGGTCTATGTGTAAAGAAAAATGTGTATGTACAAGTTTATCAAGCTGGGGGGATGGTGTATTCTTTCATATGAATGCAAATACAAAATTGATGCCGATGAACACACCTGGTTCAGTTCAATCCAGAAAAGGACTAACCAAGGGTGTTATGCAAACACTTGCACCAAAGGCCCAGGATAGTAAACATGCACATAACACATTACCTATATGCAGATATGACTCTCTGATTGTATAGAATAACATAAATCAATGACATTATTCTATTACACAATCCCTTATATTTTAATGAGTTTAATGAAACACTCATTAGTCACAAAAGTATCATTTTTGTAGGTATAAGGGTATCATTTTTGGATCTGTTTTCGATATTGATCTATATGGGATCAATGGATCTCTTGCTTTCATTCTACTCTGATTTAAAGCAAGAGGGGTATATGTATCTTCATATCTATGCAGTTAAAGCCCCGCCAAAGCCTCGCAAAATCTCCGCTTTAGCCCGTAGCGCGCTCCGGCCGCTACGTTATTTCAATTTAACGCTGATGAACAGTTGCTTCACTTAAATCCCCACTATCTTCCGCTTCAACTGCTAAATCAACGCTATTTATCATCCGCTTTAGCAATATTAATATACAAAGGATGATCTGACCAATTCTCTTTTGAAATAAATCAGAAAAGTTAATGTAAAGAGCTTATTTTAAGTCATAAGTGTCTTATATAAAATTTGTGGTAATCCTCCAATCTAGTGTGCATAATCGTTATATTCTTTGATTTTTCCATGTAATATTAATTAATATTCATTTCTTCTGCTCAAGTGAAGCGAGAATGATAATTAATTAATTTTAATTATATAGTTTTACATTTAATTAACGTTTTTGCACATCCTATATTACCCCGCTTTATCCCCCACTTCGACTTTTTACACCTCTACTGCTATAGAATCACTAAGTGCTTTAACTGCACAGCTTCACACACACACACATATGTGTGTGTGTGTGTATATATATATATATCAAAACATTTTCTGTATGCACTAATATTTTTATATTGGTAAAACTTTTGGGTCCTGGACTTTTGATTAGAAAAGAATGGCTCTGGCTTTTAACTTTGAAATCATAGAATCATTTATATACAATAGTAAAAAACAAATACTAGAATTCATGTTAAAAAGCAGGGTAATTCCAAGTATGAAAGACTAAACGAGTTTGAGAAACTGGAAAGATACGGAAGATTGGAAAATTAATGTTAATTAAAAGAGGCCAGTGTTTGTTTGATGCTTAGTTGTAAATTAGAGTGGGTGTTGTTTTTCTTTGATTATTAAATCACCGGCTATCAAAGTTCTTTTTGACCATCATTGTCAATACAGAGAGATCGGTTGGATTTATTATCCGAAAACCACTCCGTATAGGCATAGTCATTGCGAACTAGATTATGATGGAGATAATTGAAGGCAAAGTGAAATGCTAGTGTCGTTCTGTTCCAGAATAATGTTTTCGGTTTGTCCAATCCCAGGACAACTTATATGGACGAATGTCTGACAGAGTATTCTTAACGGATCACATAAGACTATCTTTCAAGGTATTACGCCTGGTGGTAGAGGAATTCGTTTCTCTTGGCTTTTATACCCGTAATATTTTTGGGTAGTCCAACTAGTGATTTGACGGGTTTGACGATGTGACATTCAAAGTGAATGGTGACCAAATGTTCTAAAAGATAACATAGCCTCAAGTCTCATAACCAGGAAATGACAAAAATCGGGCAGGCAGCACGGCTAGTTGGGTCATACTCAGCAGGGTTTATTGTCATTGATCTGGAGAAAATTCATATTTGATCTTCTTTCGATTCTGTAACACCCCGTATTTCAACTACACTAAAGATGATAAATTAAATAACAATTAATTTAATATTAAGAATTAAGGGAAACGGGCTACGTCATTATGTCCGTTTCGAAATTCTGGTCAAGATAGACACCTAGTTTGCATAAAACGGATAACGTATGAAGAAGTTATGGACGGTAGAAGTTTGGCGAAAAGAGCAAAAATCCCCGGCGCACTTGACAAGGGCGCCGATGTATTTTTACACTGGCGCACCTGTAAAGTGCGCCCATATATGTTTTTGGGCATTCGGACCCAGTGGGTGTCGATCCATAGCCCGATTCACCCTAAGGCTGAGGTGGCATTCAAATTCTTGAGGCTAGCATCTAGAAATATACCTCAATTCTCTTGTTTTCTCATACTAAAAACAATGGAGGCCAGATGCCATCAGTGCCTGAACTGAATCTAATCCTTTTTTCTTCTACAAATCAAGTTTAAAAGATTCAAGTGTTTCAAGAATAGATCTGAGATTCAACACCAACAATATCTTTTCTATCTTCAAAAATCCAAACACTGTGAGTTAGTTACTTTTAGATTTAAATGATTAAAAGTAAATGTGATATGATTGTGATTTAGATATATGCCTGTGTTTGAATCATCTTGGATCTATCATAATTTGTGAATCTATAATATTCTATGACTTGGATCTAAATCTTTATCATGCGATGGTGGCAACTTTCGAGAGACTAGTTAGCTTGTTCCACAAATATGGTAAAAAAGGAAAATAAGGGAGTTAGGGCTAAGGAGCACAACCCAAGGATGAGAATAATGATGGCCCGGAAAGGGAACATAGATAAAGTTAGAATAAAGTTGAAAATGAAAAAGTTAAGGTTGAGGAAACACAAAATAAAAAGGTATGTCCCAAGAAAGGATGGCAACAACAACAAAAGAAGGGCGGAAAGAACGACAAGGCTAAGGATAAGAGGAAGTGCCATAATTGTGGGCCAGGAGGTCACATGGTCAAGCACTGCAATAAGAGGAAGAACACTTGCTTCAGTTGCGGAGAGACTGGAAACTTTTCTAGGAGTGCCCAAAGAAGCAAGGACAAGGCCAAAGGGAAGGGACTTGTAGAGGGCAGATTCATGCTCTCGCGAACAGTGCTCCAGATAGAGGTAGGAAAGTTTCCATGGAAGGTTTGATTTCTCTTTCCAATCATCCTATAAGAACTCTTTTTGATTCTTGTGCTTCGCATTCGTTTATATCTAGTTCTATAGTTGAATCTCTGCACTTAATACTAGTATGGTAGTGGATCCCGTTGTTATCTCAAACCTCATAGGTGGTTCGGCTCATTCATCTATGATTTGTCGGGATTTAAGAATATCATGGCATCAAGTTCGAGTGCGATGCGTATATGCTTGGGTTCATGGGCTATGGGTTGATTCTAGGGATGGACTGGCTAACCACATATGGTGCCATTCTGGATTGTGAGAGGAGGGTTGTTAGGCTTCTGACTTGCCAAGGGAGGAACCTTGAGATTTCTTGCGACCCCCAAGGGTCCGTTATGTTGAGTTTCCTAGAGTCACTTGACTCATCTATCGATAATCTAAAATAAGTTCTAGTAGTCCGTGAGTATCCTGTTTCTTTGATGAGGTTTGGGTTTACCCCCAAGGCGTGAGATCAATTTCCATATATATTTGGTGGACAATGCAAAGCCAGTTGCATTGCCCGTGCGCTATATGGATCCAAGAGAAAGAAGGGAGTTCAACAAACAAGTAGGGGATATACTTGAGAAAGGGTTTTCTTTAGGATGGGATGAAGAAAGATGTAGCAGAGTTGTTTCTCAATGTTTGATTTGCTAGCAAGTCAAAGCTGAGCAAAGGGATCCCGGTGGTTTACTTCATCCTTTAGAAGTCCCACACTAGAAGTAGGAGGGCGTCTCCATGGATTTCATCAATGGTTTTCCTAGATCAAGGAGGGCCAACACCAGCATTTGGGTGGTAGCAGACAGGCATACTAAGAGCGCTCATTTCATACCAGTAAAGAGTAAGAGGATGGCAACATGGTTGACAACAGTTTACGTTCGTGAGATAATCTGTCTTCATGGAGTACCTTCTAGTATTGTAAGTGATCATGATCCCATTTTCACCGGTATATTTTGGAGGAGCTTGCAAGAAGCATTAGGTACACAGTTGCGTTTGAGCACCGCTTATCATCCTCAGACCGATGGACAGATGGAGAGGGTGAACATAGTTCTTGAGGATCTTTTAAGGCTGCGTATCCTTGACTTCAGAGGGACTTAAGAGCATCTTCCTTTAGTAGAGTTTGCCTACAACAACATTTATCAAGCTAGCCTTGGTATGGCACTCTTTGAGGCATTGTACGGACGACCCTGTAGATCACCAACTTGTTGGTGGGAATCTTTAGAAAGATTTTTACTTGTACTAGATATGGTTAGAGAAACATCCGAGTAAATTGATCTTATTCAACGATGAATGAAGACAGATCAAGATATGCAGAAATCCTGTGCAGACAAGAGAAGGACTGACATCGAATTTGAAGTATCACCTTTGAGGAATGTGGTTCGCTTCAGATCTATAGGGGAGTTGGCACCCAGTTTTGTGGGAATATTCCCATAACCGAAAGGATCTGCCAAATGGCCTATAGAGTAAAGCTACCAGAAAATCTATCCGGCGTTCATTATGTTTTCCATGTTTCTCATTTGCGGAAGTGCATGCAGGACACCGCAGATGAGCCAAGTATATTAGAGGAAGTAGAAGTGGAACGGGGGGCGACAGTCAGACGGGTCCCTACCCGTATTCTTGGATCATAGGTTAAGAACTTACGTAATAAAGAAATCAAGCTGATAAAGGTTCAGTACGGAGATAACCCAGAGGATGCGACTTGGGAGACCGAAGACAAGATTCGTGCTTCGTATTCCAAAGTTTTATCTATCATTTGAGTATGTCCTATCAATAGTATTTTCGACCTCTGGATAGGAATTCTATGGATGTAAACATATATTTGAGACATGCTATGTTTGATGGATGCATGTGGATGCAAGTGGTTGCTAGTGGTTACCTGTGGATGCATATACACACACATTAGGCACTAGATCGGCTCAATCACGCTCATACTGCATATGGATGTGTGTGCATTTTTATTTCCTTTTAATGGATGAAAATGGATGTTACATTTGGACGAATGATTGTGCACACATATAGAACTTACATGTTGTAATAGGATTATTTGCATACATATTGGATTCATGATACTAACGTACATTGCATTAAGGAGGTCAACTGAATCAGTGGACCGCCCGATCTTTCACATTAGTGTTGGTACATATACACACACCTTTGCATATGTTCATATAAGCATTAGAAAATTTTAAGGACAATGGATGCCTGTGATTGGTGGATGAGTAGATGGATGATGTATGGTAGGATACATTCTTCTAAACTTGGAGATTTCGGGGACGAAATCCTTTGAGTAGGGTAGAATGTAACACCCCGTATTTCAACTACACTAAACAGGATAAATTAAAGAATAATTAATTCAGTATTAAGAATTAAGGGAAAGCGGGCTATGTCTTCGCGTCCGTCTCGAAATTCTGGTCAAGATAGACACCTGGTTTGCATAAAACGGATAACGTATGAAGAAGTTATGGATGGTACAAGTTTGGTGAAAAGAGCAGGAATCCCCAGTGCACTTGACAAGTGCGCCAATGTATTTTTGCTCTAGTGCACCTGTAAATTGCGCCCATGTATGTTTTTGGGCATCCGAACCCAAGTGGGTGTCGCCCCGTGGCCCGATTCACCCTAGGGCTGAGGTGGCATTTGAATTCTGGAGGCTGGCAACTATAAATATACCTCAATTCTCTTATTTTATCATACTAAAAACAATGGAGGCCAGATGCCGTCAGTGCCAGAACTTAATCTAATCCTATTTTCTTCTACAAATCAAGTTTAAAATATTCAAGTATTTCAAGAATAGATCTGAGATTCAACACCAACAATTTCTTTTCTATCTTCAAAAATCCAAACACTGTGAGTTATTTACTTTTAGATTTAAATGATTAAAAGTAAATGTGATATGGCTGTGATCTGGATGTATGCCTCTGTTTGAATCATATTGGATCTATCATAATTTGTGAATCTATAATATTTTATGACTTGGATCTAAATCTTTATCATATCAGATCTATTGGGTCTTATGAATCTATGACATAACTATGATGTAGATCTTAAACATTATCATGCTAGATCTACCTTTATAGATCTAACTTGTTTGTGGATAACTTATCATGTCATGCTAGATCTATCTTTATAGATCTAATTCGCTTGTGGTTAATTTATCATGTCATTCTAGATCTACCTTTATAGATCTAACAAGTTTGTGGTTAATTTATTATGTCATGCAAGATCTACCTTTATAGATCTAATTCGTTTGTGTTTAATTTATCATGTCATATTAGATCCATCTTTTTAGATCTAATTTGATTGTGGTTAATTTATAATGTCACATTTGTGGAACTTAACCTGTATCTATGTTTGTAGCTAATTTGGATCTATCATTATTTAGACAGTTAAAACCTTACTTAGATCTAATTCTATTTAGATCATTCTGTACCTATCATGTTGTAGTTGATTGGATCTTAACCGTTATCATGTCAAATCTACTTATGGATCTAATTATTTTTAGATCATTTGGTACTTATCATGTTGTGGCTAATTTAGATCTATTATTAATTGGACATATGTATCCTTATTTATTCATACCTATTATGACATCTTTAGTATGTTAGATCTAGTTTTATTATCACACACTCACTAGATCTATTTTTATATGTCCACCTTATCACTATGCCAATTACATGTTTATGTCACTTTTGTTAAAATAATCACTATTGTCATCTTACCCTTTTATTGTTTTTGGCTAGGCTACTTTCTTTCCTAGACATGACACCAAATATATGCGATTGCTTTAGTTAGAGAATGGGGGAAAAATATTAGAATTGGCATAACTTGAATGACAAATATGAATTTGGAAATATGATCCATTACGAATATGATTGGGTAAATAGGCATGAACACCTATAAAGATATAGGTATAATTAATTGGTTAATAATTAAAATGCCTAGGATTACAATAATTAAAAAGTTGTAATGGCACTTATGACATGAGGATAGATTGTATTTGTGGTGAAAGTCTGCCCGTACCCGACTTGCATATCCAGCAACCGCAAATGTTGAATCTAATGTGAGGGGTCTAAGTGCACAAATATGAGACGAGCTAAGACACGGGGTTAGGCTGAACTCGTGGAAGAAGTCTGCCCAGACCCGACCGACATATCCGACATCAACAAGTTGTAGGCCTAATGTGGGAGGTCTAGCTCATTATAACCATAAATGGACATGGTAATGAATTGGAATAAACAAAGAATGATAGTAACCTATTATCATTAATTGCTTTAATGTTATATAATAGGTAGTCTTGTCCTAGGGACAAGTGGAAATTATAACAAATGTTATAACAAATAGGAAAGAAATCTTATTAGAAAACCTTAGTTATGAAAACTAAGTTAATAAGTGAACAAGGTCAAGTTGTAGTGATATATTAAATAGGAAACAGGTGAACTGAGAATAAGTATACTTAATTAAATATTAAGTAAAACATGTTATCGTAATTATGGAATCAAACAATGAATAATACAAAGGGATTGTAAGATTACTTCCGTTAATTACAATCCAAGGGTGAAAGATTGTAAGATTACTTTTGTTAATTACAATCTAAAGAATAACATGTAATGAGGCTTATTAATGAACTTAAATGGATTAAATTATATTTATATGAAAAGCAAGTGAAACATTGGCAAGTGAAAAGCAGTCAATGTGAAGAGGGATAACCTGTTAGTCTGCAATACTTAACCTAGTTTAATCCATAAGGGATTGTATGAATATAAACTAAAGTAGGGGTTAAGTAAATTTGATTGAACATTGGGTGGGTCAAGTAAATTTGAGGGGGTGGATAATATTTACATATAGGCCCACAATCTTAACCTGATAAGGTTACGTAACTGAAGACACCTAGTGGTGTACATAACCGGTGGGAACAATAAAGTTATGTAATCAAAGACACCTTTTAGGGTGAACATAACTTGTAGAAATGATAGGGTTATGTAATTAAAGACACCTAGTGGTATACATAGCCAATGAGTTCCTAGTAAGGGATACAATACAAAGGGGAGAGCTTGTATCATATTGTGTGGGACCCGTTTCAGCCAGTAACCCAGAATAGATATCAAACATGTACTCTGAACTCGGTCGGAGAAGGGGCACACTTACTGGACTGATTGTAAGAGATCTGAATGTGGAGGACGGTGTAGGCGACGCAAACCGATAAGGCCATGTGCGTGCATTAGACAGGCAGAGGGGGATAAGACGACCGTGGCACCTGTAGATATAGGGCTGTGCATATCAGCGAAGGGTTTCCACTTTAGGATGTGATATATCCTACGGTTGGGCCGGCATAGATTATCTACGCGGATTAGGGAGCCGATCGATTAGGTTAGTAGTTATGGTACGTCTTGACTCTGGTAAGTTTTGGAGTCCGTTATTGGGGCTTCCTATGGATTGTATGGGGTTAAAACCTCTTACCAAAAGTACACCTAAGTCTACCATCTTGTACATGTTGGGGATCATCTCATTCTGGTTATACTAGTAGTAGTGCAGAGTAATCATTAAGGAAGCGTATACACCCTATCCTATTTATCTTGTCATACCTGCCTTTTTTTCGTTATCTCTCTTATCCATTTTATATGCCTGTCAACTTTTCTTTATTTACTTGCTATAAGTAACTAGACTCGCCAGACTTTATGTCTGACCCTTTTTGTTTCCTCTTCTTTCTTCCGTTCCCCCAAGGTTCTCAGGGTGGGAACATTCAGGCTTGACTGTGATTCTTCTTACATTATGCTGGAGCTTCTTATATGTATGGCTCAAGCTCCTATACTTGCTACTATTGCTTTGTCTCTTTTTGGGGAACTATGCTTTTTATGTACTCTGATGGAACAAGACAGAAAGTTTTATATTTTTGTTATTGCTTTTATGTAGTTTCGGACTTGTGATATTTTGGACCACGATGTTATGATTTATGTTTGAAATAAAAATTTAAATTCCGCTGTTGCTTTTATATCTATCTTGTAATAATTCCGTTTCTGTTTACCTATAATGCTTCATGAAACTTAATGCATTCCCTTAGTGAGTGACATTAACGGATGTGGGCTGTCACAGATTCTGTATCTTACGGATTACGTTTTGACGTTCGACAACCGTGGGTGGCAATATATTCGCTACACTCAAGCTAAATGAGTGGGCGGTCATGTGCGACCCGGTTGCAAGACGTTCTTGTTGAGCCCCAATGTATCACCTCTAGAGTACACAGATCGGGAGGTGGTCCCATACCTTGTCATAGTTGGAATCCAATCTCTAATAAGCGCTCTGCAGTTTTTGATTTTAAACTATATACGTATTGCATGAGATGCAAGCGTTCTGCTAGATGATATCTATTTGATTAGACATTATCATAATGTCACTGGATTTTGATATCAAAAATATTTTGGGTTATCGTAAGGTAAAAACCTTTATGTGTGGGCTGGTCTTACTATTATCCTTTCCTTTCAAAGGGATTTTCAAGGCTAAACAATTTGGTTGGAGTTTACTCACACCAGTCCCATGATTGACCCAGAGTTTTTTTTGTTTTTCTTCCCAAAACTCTTGGGTGCCCAAATTTGTATGGGCAGTCAAGTGTTTCAGGCTTTTATAGATACATTTGGAGGAGATTGATGTTGGAGGCTTCACCGTTAGTTATTTAAAGATTATTTCCACAGTGATGTATATGTGTTATACTCTGATATGGTATGTATATACTAATTCAGTTTTGTATTTCAAAGTTATGTTTTGTAATATATTTTATTCGTTCCGCAATGAGATTCGTATTTACTCTAATTTTGTTTTGTTGTGTTATTCTTCTTTTTCTGTTCTAAATTTCTTTCTTTCTATTCCTCACCCTCTAACTTCTTTCTATTATTGACCCGGTATTTTCGATACTTGAATAATTGACCTAGTGTTTAATGTCGACTTTCGGGGTCGAAAATCTCGCGGGCCGCTACAGTTGCAAAGTAAATACCCTTGATGGAGGTGGTTAAGTTAAGCTTCTTTATCACTTTCAGTTTAGACTTTCCCTTATAAGGTTTATTTTTAGTTTATTGGAACCTATCAGAAGCTCTTTATTGTCAAACACAATTATCTTCCTGCTAACCGACATTTTGGTCTAGTTCCTGAAAGTACATAAGACATGCTCAACTCAACGCATCCCGTGATGTTATAGCCCGAAGTGTTTCCAAAGAGTTAAGGAAACAAGCCGGGAAAAGGTCATGCAAGAAAGATCCTCACAACCCCTCAAAATTATGCCTTGTCCACCATCTCGAACCCCTATGTTTCGGACCCCTAAGTCTCGAGTCCCTCTAGCCTCGCCTCCTCCAAGTCCACTCTAGGATTCAACGTACCTCTACAGGATACAAATTTCGTAACCCATGGGTTAAGAAATTCATAACCCAAGGGGTACGAAATTTTACCCTAATGAGGGGTACAAGTTTCCTAGGAGAGATGTGGGGTGTCCGAGTTTCTGGAGGCCTGCACCCTAGGATCTGGAATGTACTATTGTGGTCCCCTACTCCTACCTACTCCCACCAAACCACTTCACTGTAAATACCCCCAATATCATACTTCAAAGGGGTTGGAAATTGGCTGATTTGACATCTCTTGAGAGCTCCAAGTGACATATTTAATGGCATCCATGCTTTGAGTAAGAAGAAAGACAAACGTGACGTTTTCCCTGTATTCATATGTGACAATTATGACCTCAAAATACTTAGAAATGTTTATAAAAGCATGTCATGGGATTGTCCTAAGGTCATAACTCTTTATTGATAATAAAATATCAACGACTCTTCCAAAGTGGACGTAGGCCCCTTACGGGACCGAACCACTATAAATCTCTTTTGTTATTTACCGCTTTCTGCACATATATTTCCACACGAAACTATAAATTTTAAGTAATTAAGAATCTTGGGTGTTTACGACATATTTTTCTATCAACATTCTATTGCTTTAACCGAGAAAACTCGGATTCGCATCTTTGTCACACATCTCCGTCTCAGCTCCGACGCACTTTAGGTTCCCTTCATAACCTGTCGTTGGGTCCGCTTACGATGGTTAAGCTAACAAAGAATCAAATAATCGGCTCTTTTGCTACAGGCGAAGCTGGAACATCTCAACAACATCAGTCGGCGGATATCCTAGCCGAAACCGATACACTTCCTTCTATTGACACTGAAGCTCCCGTAACCAGAGCACAGATTCACGCACTTAAAGGAGGTATGAAAATACAGCTCTTGAACTCAATCAGACGCCGAAGAATAACATCGACCTTATAAGCCAACTCCAAGAAAATCAACGTATCGTCGCTCGACTTCAGCTAGCTCAGAATAACTCCCGACCATAGCGTACTATCTCAGAAACCTCTTCTTTTGAATCAAGGGGCCCACTTCAAAGAAGGAGGTTCAGTCTCATCAATAACGTTGATGTCCGCTCCAGCGCTCATTCCAGCGAAAATAGTAATGACAACGGAAATGGAAACGGTGACCAGACCACCGTCACTTACAACATGGGAACACAGTACCGTGGTCGCCCGGTTGATTATCAATGATGAACCGGGTTCGAGTAATCGAGCCCCTCCTTGACAAAACCCAATCATTGTTATGCAGAACCTGCGGCCTACGCTTCCGGCAACCTAGCCAACCCAAGTCCCTTCATATCCGGATGCACACCAACCCGCTTGACCTCACTAGCCACACCAAAACCAGGATATTGATGTCAGCGACAAGGAAGAGACGAACCCGAAGTGCATAACAGAAGGCGCCCATGAAACGGAACTCCTGAAGTTCGACAAAAACAATGGATTCTGCCAAAAGACCCCCATCCAACATATCTCCTTGACATGGTCTCAAGGATCAAGAGAGATCTACGTGGGAACGCCAACGACTTGTTTGAACCCCACTTGAGGCGTAATCCCTTCACTAGGATCATGCCCGAAGTCGAGTGGCATCGATGCTTCAACATATCATAGATGGCACTATATGACGGCACGACCGGCAATTGTGCCTTCGTAAATCTCCATGGATGGAAAATGGATTCCAGCCGGCCCACCGATGCGGTCAAATGGAAATGTTTCCAAGTCTTCTTGTCAGGCACAACTCTACTTTGGTTCTCTCGCATTCCACTCCATTCTGTTAACTAATTTAACTAACCGGGAGTGGAATTTGTTAAGCATTTCAGAATGCACGTTCCAACTCCAAAGAATGCCCTCACCCTATCCAATCTTTAACAAGGGCATGTAGAGTCTATCAAAAGTTATCTTGCTCGATTCAACACCGCCCTTGGCGAGGTCGATGATCCAGAGCCTCACACCGTATTCTTCCAGCTTGTAGAAGGTATCCTCCCTACTTCTAAATTTGGACCATGGATCGATAGGAAATAGCTTAACAGCCTTGAAGCTTTTTACGAAAAGGCCGGACAATTCCTGTATTATGAAGAAGCGAGACGTAATCGAGCTTCACCCAACAACTATTCCAACAATCCACACGCTGACACCATCTATGCCATCATCAAAGGAAAACAAGTTGGAGGGTCCCCTAACGAGGGTAGAGGGGCAGTCCCCCTACAAATAATAGTTGAACAGCGACATACAAGGCGGTCGCAACAACAATCAGGTTCCCATGGATCGCAAGAAACCTGGTCGTTACCAAGATTATGGGAGTTACACTCCGCTTAATTAAGATATGGAGATAATCTACTTGAAACCTGTAACAACTCAAGTATAAGAAGCCCAACACCAGGGAATCCATTGGCTGTGAGAAGAACTCCGGCATATACTGCCGATACCATGACATGTATTGGCATAATACTAATGATTGCGGCCACCTCAAGGATGCGATCGAAAAGCTCATCCGCGAGAAACGACTAGAGCGGTACATTCAAGACCTACACCTCCCGAAGCATCTACAGGTCCCCCAACACCAGCACCTTCAGTACCTGCTAGTACAGCCCTAGGTCCGTCTAATCAAAGGCGGGGCATAGTGATCAACACTTCCTGTGGCGGGCCTCACCTTATGCATGAAAATTTCCGAAGAATGGAAGAGTATGAAAACTCCATAAAACATGCTACTTAGGAAGCTTGCTCCACTTTGGACGAGTCTGTCCCCGCCAAGCTTTAGAAAATGATGCGGGATGATATTGTCTTCCACGAGAGAGAGACAGTCTATGACAATCGAGATCCCAACCATAGGCCCTCTCGTGATCACAGCTCAAATTGGTCCTACCTCTATTCGAAGGATACTGATCGACTCTGGAAGTTCAGCAAATATCGTTTTCAAAGCTGCCTACGGGCAGATAAACTTGAAACCAAAGACTTGAAACCCTGCCATACCACGATCCACGGCTTCAACGGATATTCCAATCATCCAGTAGGCATGGTCGACCTACATGTAGAGCTTGGAGACGGGAATCGGAGTCGGGTTGGAATCCCCACCTTTGTGGTTATCGACGTTAACTCACCATACAATGTCTTCTTTGGACGTCCCTTCCTTGCAAAATTCCGAGACTGCATGTTGCCATGGTCTCTCCTAATGAAGTTCCCGACAAAGTATGGGATCGGCACAGTCAAGGGTGACCAAGCAACCGCTCAAGATTATCACTCAATAGAATGGAAGAACGCGCGCAACAAGGAAAAAGGTAAGACCATGCCTCTACCTTCTTACGCCTCGATCGTCTCCGCATAGCAATCAAAGGCGTCTGATCCCTGGCTCAGGCTCCACTGCCTTCTTTCCGACGATCTCGATCCAAGGGAGGATGAAGAGCCCGACTCAGAAAGGGCTACCCTAGTTGAATCTATGGTGGATCACAACTCCACCCCATAGTAAGAGAAGATTTTGTGGAACTATTAAGTGCCAACATAGATATGTTCGTTTGTATCCAATCTAATATGCATGGCATTGACCCTGTGATCACTTGTCACAAGCTAGCCCTCGACCCCTTGCAGCCCCTAATCAAGCAAAAACGTTAATTATTGAGGACCAAAAGAATGAACACACTCAAACGAGAGGTAGATATGATACTCAATAACAACATCATTCGTGAAGCCGACTACCCCGAAAGGATCTCCAATCCAGTTTTGGTTAAAAAGGCAAATAGCAAGTGGCTAACGTGTGTCAACTTCTCCTACTTAAATAAGGCATGTCCCAAAGACAGCCTCCCACTTCCGAAGATCGACCGACCATTGATTTAACCATTGAATACCGGATTTTGTCCTTTATGCATGCCTACACCGACTACAATCAGATTCCGATGTACCTCACCGACCAGGATCATACTTCTTTCATAACCGACCTCGGGTTCTACTGCTATCGCATCATGCCCTTCGGTCTTAAGAACGCGGGAGCCACTTATCAACGATAGGTCAACCTCATTTTCAAGGATCGGATCAAAAAATCCATGGAGGTATACGTGGACGATATGCTTGTTAAGCCAAAAATATCGAACGACCATGTCAGTGACCTCTCTGAAATGTTTGATGTCCTCCGCTAGTATGACATGAAACTTAATCCCCAAAAATGCTCTTTTGGCATTGCATCGGGAAAATTCTTGGGTTTCATTATCAATTCCAGAGGCATCGAAGAAAACACAAATAAGATCAAAGCTATCAAAGACATTCAAACCCCTAAGAGCATCAAGGTTGTTCAAAGTTTGAATGGGAAGGTTGCTGCTTTAAGTCAATTCATCTTTAAATCCACTGACAAATGCATACCCTTCTTTGACTTTCTCCGAAAGGGGAAGCGTAACATCGCATTGACCACAGAATGCGTCGGCTCATTCAAGAACCTTTTGAATCACTTAGAGCGACCACCTATCTTGTCCAAACCTGTGGACCACGAGGACTTATATGTTTATTTAGCTATTTCTATGTAGACAATCAGCTCCGCGCTCGTGCGCATTGAGGATCGTGTCCAATGACCCGTTTACTACATAAGTAAGAGATTAACAAGGGCAGAAAAGAACTACCGAAAGCTCGAGAAGCCAGCCTACTACTTGTTGATCACCTCTCGGAAGCTATGACCATACTTTCAGTCTTACCCTATCAAAGTCTACACTGACCAGCCGTTATGACAGATCCTGCAGCGACCTGAGGCATATGGACGACTACTAAAGGGAACATAGAGTTGAGTCAGTTTGAAATCACATTCACCCCTCGCCGAGCCATCCTCGAGTAGGCCCTCGCCGATTTCATTGTGGAATTCACCGTCCCAAAGGTGTCTCCTCAAGAAAACATCAAATCCCCAGATATTCAATAGAAACTATTCATAGATGGATTTTCCAACGATAAGTGCTCTAGTGATGGAGTCGTGCTTATCACACTAGAAAAGCTCCCAATATGCTACGCTTCGAACTTCCTGCTACCAACAACGATGCAGAATACGAGGCCTTGATAGCTGGACTTAGAATCGCAATCAAACTTAAAATCGGGGACATCCAAATCTATTACGACTTGCACCTCATCGTGCGTCAGGTATAAGGGGAGTACCAGGCCAAGGGGAACGACTCGGTCCCTACCTCGCTCAGGTTCACGAACTACTCATTAACTTCGACCACTACGCTATCTTGCATAACCCCAGAGAACGGAATGAAAAAGCATACTCATCAGCCAAGTTGGCAAGCTCCGAGGACGCACAGCTTATGGGGATTCCCCTAGTCGAAGAATTCGATTCTCCAAGCATTAATCCGATGAAGACTGATTCAATAATGGCAACAGAGACTGGAACCGAGCCTAATTCTTGGATGACACCGATAAAGAACTACTTGCAACATGGAACCCTCCCTGGATGCTACAAAGAAAGACGAGTGCTCACTCGCCAATCATCTCGCTATATCATTTTGGATGGAGTGCTCTACCCAAGGGGATTCTTCATTCCATTACTCTGATGTGCAGCCCACAACTAGGTCGACCACGTGTTGCAAGACGTACACGAAGGTGAATGCTGCGAGCACACAAGAAGCAAACCCTAACAAGAGAGATCATCAGGTACAGCAATTTCAAGATGCTGCAAATTACTCCTGCAAATGTGACAATTGCCAGTTTTTCTCAAAGATCCCAAGAGTCCCACCTAACGAGTTAATGCAAATGGTCAGCCCCTGGCCGTTCGCAATGTGGTGGATATATATCATCAGGACTCTCCCGATGGCCAGAGGCAGAGCACGCTACGCCATCTTCGCTGTTGATCACTTCACCAAATGGGCGGAAGCCGAAACTCTCGCTACAATCACCACCAAGAAGGTAATTAACTTCGTCGTCCGCAATATCATCACCCACTATGGAGTCCGCTAGGCCGTCGTCCCAGACAATGCAACCCAGTTTGAGAGCGTTGAGTTCATTACTTTCTGCCAATGGCACAACATCGAAAAGAGATTCTTGGCATTGGCTCACCCTCAGGCCAATGGACAAGTCAATGCTATCAACATAGTGATTAAATCCATAATCAAGAAGTGTCTGGAAAAGGCCATAGACTTGTTGGTAGACGAGCTCCCTCTGGCCCTATAGGCCTACCGGACCACCCATAAGTCAGCGACCAACCACACTCCATTTCTCCTCGCCTATGGTTTCGAAGCCTTTATTCCTATAAAGCTAAAGCATCAATCTCATTGAGTTACTTATTACAATCCAAAGACCAACCAAGACTTGCTTTTGTAATCACTCGACTTACTCGAAGAGAAAAGGAATGAAGCTGAGCTCAGATCTGCCGCTCAACGCCAAAAAGTAGCCTGATATTTCAACTCTGAAGTCTGCCACAAGGATCTCAATATTGGCGAACTCATCCTAAAACGGATCTTTCCCACACTGATTGGTTTCAGTCCCCGTTGGGAAGGCTCATACGTCATACAACAGAAGATCATAGATGGAACTTTCAAGCTAGCAACAATAGACAGAGCTGAGCTCCCAAGGGAATGGAACAACGAACATATCCATCGCTACTTCACATAACTTAGTGTACAGTTTTTCTTCTTTCCAACAATATTTTCTTCTTCTTGAAATCAAAGGCATTTTAAAGGCTGTTACTGCCAAAGTTATTAGTAAAAATGATGTTCATTTCTCTATGTCATCGTTATGTTTACTTCCTTCATGATATGTATGATTGACCTTCACAACTGGCTTCACACACAGACAAACGAGCAGCGGATTGGCACACCAAGCACAGGAGCCGGTACCACCATTCAAGCCTCGGACCAATGATGAGGCCCAAATTAAATAGCATCGAATCCGCACTCCGAGCATGGGAGCCGGTGCCACCACTCGAGTCTCGAATCAACGATGAGACCGAGTACAAATAGCCTCTATGGAGTCCCAATCCCTCCACATGACTGAGTTTAAACAACTCTACTCGAATCTCGAACCAACGACGAGACTGAGTATAAATCGTTCTGCTTCCAAGTCCCCGAACTTGTGGGACAACCCACCAACCATGCTAGTGTGAAACCGACTACTCCCATGGTTCCATCTGACCCATCGAGTCAGGATTGGGAACCTCTTGAATCTCTAAATGTAACATCCCGGATTTTTGAATAATTGAATTAACTAAATTAAAGAATAATTAATCTCAGACGTGAGAATTAAGGGAAACGGTTGCGCCATTGTGTTTGTCTCGGAATTCTGGTTGAGATAGAGTCTGAGTTTGCGTGAATTCAACTTCGTATGAAGTTATGGTGATCAGAAATTTCAGAAAATTCAAAATAGATTTCAAATTTCAAAAATTCAGAGTCAAACAGGCTAGGCGGAAAATTCCTGCCAGGGCCAGGTCGACCATAGTGTCGACCTAGGGGTCGACCTACCCTGACTAGGTCGACCATAGTGTCGACATGGGGGTCGACCTGCCCCTCCGGGCAGATTTGATTTATGACCTGTAGATGACTGTGTATTGACTCATTAGGGTTTTTGATATGCTCTGATTGGATGGGATTAATTCTGGGTTGATCGGACGGCTTAAACTTATCCTAAACTCTATAAAAACACCTATAAACCCAAACCCTAAAATCAAAATAAAATTGGATTCATGGCCTCCATGCCGTCACCTAGCAACTCAGCATAGCCGCCACTAATTAGAGAGGAAGAAAGAAAACCAAATTCAATCCTTTTCAACTCTAACAACGAATCTTCATCAAAGGAGTGCTAATTCAACTCCAGAAATCAGAATTCAGAACTCAAGACTGCTTTTTAGTTGTGAGTTCGACAGTCTTAACAAAATAATTAATAAATGATTTGGATTGAGTAATAATGCGGATAACTTGGATGTGATATGAATTGTTGATTTCATATTGTAATTACATTGTCGAATTATGTTGTAATTTCTATGATATTATGTTATGATGCTATCATCTATTATGCAAAGTTATGATGCTATCACCCATGTTATAATCCTATGATTGGCTTATGTCTAGTTGAATCATCATGTCTCTTATGCTAGTTTGTTATATTGATTCATATGATAAATCATATATAGGAAAGTTTAGATTGTTGATTCAAACATGAACCATATACAAGTTTGGGTAGAATTATATGTGACCTTACATGGCTATGGTACCTAATTTATGTGAGAATTTAAAATTGAAAGTTAGGCTATGACATATGCTAAATTCTACATGATACTTTACACGTCTACACCATTGTTGCGATGTATGAATCACCTATGTAAGTTTATGAGTTGGATATGAATCATGTTACGCAATTTTAGGATTATTACCTATGCAAATATAGAACTATGACATATGTTATTTATGCAAGTTTGTGGCCATTATTTCATCAAGTTCACACCTTAGATTTGGATCCATGACATATGATGTTTATGCAAGTTTGTGGCCATTATCTCATCAAGTTCACACCTTTAGATTTGGATCCATGACATATGTTATTTATGCAAGTTGTAATTTTGGCCAATGCAAGTTTAGATGTAGAACATCATTCACATATTCAAGTTCACCCCTATGTTAGATTTGTGATGTTTTCTTTTATTTTATGAGTTAGACTATTCGAGTCTAACGTATATTTTTACTTTAAACGAACAAACGCACTACATGGGGAAAAAGGGGATAATATTAAAAATATTTAATTAGCATAAATGCCTTAAAAGGCATAAAATATAATTATGGTGAAAATTGGTTTGGTTTTACATACCATAAATGGATGGACATAATTGAGTCAATTATGGACATCGTTAAATTTGGAATAAATTGATAATTTGAATAGGGAAAGTAATTCAAATTTAATTAGGAGTAAATAATCGTCTAAGACACGAGGTTAGGCTCTTTTGTGGTGTAAGACTGGCCGGACCCGCCCGGCAAATCCACCTGCCACAAATGTCAGTCTAATGTGAGAGGTCATAGGCACAAACTAAATACGTAACAGTTGTAAAAACACGAGGTTAGGCTCTTTTGTGGTGTAAGACTGCCCAGACCTGTCCAGCAAATCCAGCTGCCACAAATGTTAGTCTAATGTGAGAGGTCTTTATGAGGTTACGGTCTTAACGAATTAAGAAACACTTAACCAGATAAGCATGTAGTTGGACATGAGGGGGTTAAGTGGGTGCCTTGGGTGGCATATGGAGACTATTGGGTGCCTTGGGTGGCATTTGGAAATACGATTAGGAACACTTAACAAAAATTGAAACATGTAAATTGAAACATGAATAAGAAGTGGGTTAAGTGGGATGTACTAGAGGGGACCAAGCTTAGGTGGATAGCTTGTGTCAAGTAATGGTGGCCCATTTCAACCAGTAACCCATACGTATCTTTGTGGGCTCGACCCAATTCGAGGACGGGACGCGCATACTGGGCTTGACTGTAAGAGGCCAAACCGGCTTAGCGGTCGCAACGCAAGTCCAACGGGTTCATATGCGTGTGTGGACCCGGGCTGGTAGGTAAGACGTTGTTGCATCGTGTAGGTATAAGCCGTGCATTCTTGGAGGTATCGGGTTGCTACTTTAGGAAGTGATACACCCCACTGTGGGGCCAGCACGCGTATCTACGAGTTAGGGAGCTGATCGCTTGGGGGTAGTGGGTACACCTAATGGAGATAGGGGCAGACGGCACCTATGAAGGCAGTTAGGGGTGCACGAAACTACCAATATCATTATTAAGTCTGTAGGCGGGATCAACCTTAGGGTGACTAGTGGTGGTGCAGTATACTAGTGGCGGTGCAGTATAGCAATTATCCTATAGTGTTGGTGTAGTTTAGTAAATTTATCTTAGTGGGTTAGGTGCGCTTTAACGATATCGTTGTTCATCTTGTTTCCTTGTTTACTCTGTCATACTCAATGGCTCATGATCATTTCCTTATTTTCCAACTTATGCCTTAGCCTAGTTACTTTGTTAATTATATTGTTAGAATTATCGCACTCGCCAGACTTTATGTTTGACCCCCCTTTTTCCATCTCTTTCCTCCCCCCCCCCCCCCCAAGGTGCTCAGGTTGGAACTAGCACTAGTGGAGCTTGATTTTGGACTGCTTTTAGAAGATTTCTTGGACCGCTGAAGTAAAGTTCAGCTTCTCTTTATTTATGGCTACTTTAATGTTGGGGATTATGTCTTTCAATCTATGTACTTTGTTTTATCAAGATGGATATGATGTACTTGACTTTGGTTTATGGTTTTGATGATGTAACCAAACATATTTACCTTCTGCAGCAATAAATGAAGTTTTAAATTTTCAAGTACTGCTTTATATTTGTCTTGTTGTGATTTTCTGATCTATATTCACTTAAAATTCTCATTGGAAGTTAATGCATTCCCTTTGTGAGTGACATTAATGGACGTGGGGTGTTATCAGACGTAGTATATCGGAGTGGGGTGCTCCAGTTGTATTTGCCACAAAGGCAGATGAGTCCCTTAGACTTTGTGTGGACTATAGAGAACTCAATAAGCTTACCAAGAAGAATAGACACCCACTGCCGTGGACTGACGATCTTTTCGATCAGTTAGTTGGTGCCTCAGTGTTTTTGCAGTTGGACTTAGCCACTGGTTTCCGTCAGTTGAGAGTGGCTGAGGATAGCATAGACAAGACTGCCTTTAGAACTCCAGATGGTTTCTTCGAGTGGCTGGTGATGCCCTTCGGTTTGACAAACGCCCCCGCATACTTTGTTGATTTGATGAGCAGGGTGTTTAGGGAGTACCTTAATAAATTCATGGTAGTCTTTGTAGATGACATCTTGATCTTTTCTAAAAGCGAAGAAGAGCATGCCCTACATCTTAGGGATGTGTTGGAGACTCTTCGAGCGCATAACCTTAAAGCTAAATTTGCTAAATGTCACTTTTGGAGAAAGGAAGTGCGATTCTTAGGGAACGTGGTTTCCAAAGAAGGGATAGCCCTGGATCCCGCAAAGGTAGTGGCCATCCAAGATTGGAAGGTTCCTAAAAATGCGACCGAGGTGAGGAGTTTCTTAGGGTTGGCTAGCTACTATAGGAAGTTCATCAAAGACTTCGCAAAAATATCAGCTCCATTAAAACGCTTGACGAAGAAGAACATAGTTTTCATGTGGGATGTAGATTGTGATGATGCATTCCAACATTTAAAGAGAGCTTTGACCATAGCCCCAGTCTTAGTATTGCCAGATGGGAGTAAGCCATTTACCGTTTATACCGATGCTTGTGGGACAGGACTAGGCGCAGTCCTAATGCAAGAGGGAAGGGTAATAGCCTATGGCGGAAAGTAGTTGAGAGTGCATGAAATAAATTACCCTACACATGACCTAGAGTTGGCCGCTATTGTCTTCGCGCTTAAGTCTTGGCGTCATTATCTTCTTGGCGAGAAATTTGAATTGTTCACTGACCACAAATCGCTAAAATACTTATTCTCTCAGAAGGACTTGAACTAAAGGCAGCAAAGGTGGATGGAGTTCTTAGCATCCTACGACTTCGAGATAGCATATACCCCTGGCAAGCGTAACGTGGTGGAAGATGCCTTAAGTAGAAAAAGGTTATCCTTGAGTCCGTTGTTTGTTGAGCGGCGAAGTTTAGAGTTCATCTCTACGTTTGACTTTACATCTTCCATTGACTTCGTAACTGGTTTGCTTGCATCCTTAGAGGTCAGACCTACGCTTTTGGGACGGATTGGCGAGGCACTGCGAGACGACCCACAGTTGGTTGAGTTAGTAGAAAAGCTCAAAGGAGGGGAGTCATCGAGCCATCTCCGTAGGTATACCCTAGATGATAAGGGCTGGTTGCGTAGGGACGGTAGACTTTGTGTACCACGGGACAAGAATCTGAGGAAGACCATTCTTGATGATGCCCATCGTTCGAAGATGACAATTCATCCCGGCGGGGACAAGATGTACATGGACATGAGACGAGTTTACTTTTGGGCCGGCATGAAGAAAGATGTGGCTGAGTATGTCGCTAGATGCTTGGTGTGCCAACAAGTAAAAGCAGAGCAAAAGAAGCCCGGTGGATTGCTTCACCCATTGGAGGTCCCACAATGGAAATGGGAAAGCGTCTCAATGGATTTTGTTAACGGATTACCAAGATCGAGGAAGGGTAATACGGGGATTTGGGTCGTGGTAGACAGACTTACTAAGAGCGCCCATTTCATTCCCGTGAAGAGTAAGAGGACTGCTCCATGGTTATCCTCCGTATACATTCGAGAAATAGTTCATTTGCACGATGTTCCTTCTAGCATAGTGAACGACCACGATCCCATCTTCACTAGCGAATTTTGGAAGAGCTTGCAAGAGGCGGTAGGGACTCAGTTATGTTTGAGCACCGCATATCATCCTCAGACGGACGGCCAGACCGAGAGGGTGAATCGTATTCTAGAGGACTTATTGAGGTTGTGTGTCTTAGATTTCGGAGGTACATGGGAGGAACATCTTCCGTTGGTAGAGTTCGCATATAATAATAGCTTTCAGTCTAGCATTGGCATGGCGGCGTTCGAAGCTCTTTATGGACGGCCGTGTCGTTCGCCTACATGTTGGTGGGAATCTACGGATAAGATCTTGCTTGGACCCGATATGATTAGAGAGACTTCAGAGAAGATTGATTTGATTCGAACGGCGCAAGATAGACATAAATCTTATGCGGATAAGAGGAGGACAGATCTTGAGTTTGATGTTGGGGACATGGTCTTTGCCAAGGTGTCTCCATTACGGAACGTCGTTTGTTTGGGTCCGTTGGGAAGTTAGCACCAAGGTTCGTAGGGTCGTTTCCTATTAAAGAAATGATTGGGCAGATGGCGTATATAGTGGAGTTGCCCGAGAGACTTAGTGGTGTACACGACGTATTCCATGTATCACATTTGAGGAAGTGCTTGCACGAGACCGCGGAGGTGGTAGAGCCGAGCTTGCTTAGAGAGGTGGAGATCGAGCGTGATGCGACGATCTCCTACGCGCATTCTTGGGTCGGAGATTAAGAAGTTGAGGAATCGAGAGGTCAAACTAGTCAAAGTGCAATGGGGAGATGATGAGAGCAACGCTACTTGGGAGACGGAAGCAAAGATGCGTTCATTATACCCTTTTCTTTTCGAGGGTATGTCTTTCAATTTCTCCTTTATCGCTTATCTTGTACTTATCTAATCTTTAGTGTGTCCTCTCGTTATTATCTTTAACCTTTAGATAGGATAGTCATATGGTTGAAACATGAGTTTGAGACATGTTATGTATGATGGATGCAAGTGGATGCAAATGTTTGCTAGTGGTTGCTCGTGGATGCATATACACACACTTTAGGCACTAGATCGGCTCAGTCACTTAATATTGCATATAAATGTGTGTACATATTTAAGGAATGGATGTATAATGGTTGTACCATCATATGGATGTTGCATTTTGGTGAATGGTTGTGCACACATGTAGAAATGATATGTATCGATAAGGTTCTTCGCATACATAATGGATGCATGGCACTATCATGGTTTGCATTAAGGAGGTCAACTGAATCAGTAGACCGCCTGATTTTGCATTAAATAAGGAACATATACGCACACTTCTTGCATATGTTCATACAGCATTAGAAATTTTATAAGGACAATGGATGCCCATGTTTGATGGTTGAGTAGATGGTTGTTTGGATATTAGGATATGCATTCTCCTTAACTTAGAGATTTCAGGGGCGAAATCCTTTAAGGAGGGGAGAATGTAACACCCCGGATTTTTGAATAATCGAATTAACAAAATTAAAGAATAATTAATCGTAGACATGAGAATTAAGAGAAACGGGTTGTGCCATTGTGTTCGTCTCGGAATTCTGGTTGAGATAGAGTCCAAGTTTGCGTGAATTGGACTTCGTATGAAGATGTTACGGCGATCGGAAGTTTCAGAAAATTCAAAACAGATTTCAAATTTCAAACATTCAGAGTCAAACAGGCTAGGCGGGAAAATTCCCGCCAAGGGCAGGTCGACTATAGTGTCGACCTGGGGGTCGACCTACCCTGACCAGGTCGACCATAGGGTCGACCTGGGGGTCGACCTGCCCCCCCCCCACCCCGGGCAGATTTGGTTTATGACCTGTAGATGACTGTGTGCTGACTCATTAGGGTTTCTGATATGCTCTGATTGGCTGGGATTAATTCTGGGTTGATCGGACGGCTTAAACTAATCCTAAACTCTATAAAAACACCTATAGACTCAAACCCTAAAATCAAAATAAAATTGGATTCATGGCCTCCATGCCGTCACCTAGCAACTCGGTATAGCCGCCACTAATTAGAGAGGAAGAAAGCAAATCAAATTCAATCCTTTTCAACTCTAACAACGAATCTGCATCAAAGGAGCGCTAATTCAACTCCAGAAATCAGAATTCAGAACTCAAGACTGCTTTTGAGTTGTGAGTTCGATAGTCTTAACAAAATAATTAATAAATGGATTGGATTGAGTTATAATGCGGGTAATTTGGATGTGATATGAATTGTTTATTTCATGTGGTAATTATGTTGTAGAATTATGTTGTAATTTCTATGATATTATGTTATGATGTTATCATCTATGATGCAAAGTTATGATGCTATCACCCATGTTATAATCCTATGATTGGCTTATCTCTAGTTGAATCATCATGTCTCTTATGCTAGTTTGTTATATTGATTCATATGATAAATCATATATAGGAAAGTTTAGATTTTTGATTCAAACATGAACCATATACAAGTTTGGGTAGAATTATATGTGACCTTACATGGCTATGGCACCTAGTTTATGTGAGAATTTAAATTGAAAGTTGGGCTATGACATATGCTAAATTCTACATGATACTTTACATGTCTACACCATTGTTGCGATGTATGAATCACCTATGTAAGTTTATGAGTTGGATATGAATCATGTTATGCAAGTTTAGGATTATTACCTATGCAAATATAGAACTATGACATACATTATTTATGCAAGTTTGTGGCCATTATTTCATCAAGTTCACACCATAGATTTGGATCCATGACATATGATGTTTATGCAAGTTTGTGGCCATTATCTCATCAAGTTCACACCTTTAGATTTGGATCCATGACATATGTTATTTATGCAAGTTGTAATTTTGGCCTATGCAAGTTTTAAATGTAGAACATCATTCACATATGCAAGTTCACCCCTATGTTAGATTTGTGATGTTTTCTTTTATTTAATGAGTTAGATTATTGGAGTCTAAGGTATATTTTTCGTTAAACGAACAAACGCACTACGTGGGGAAAAAGGGGATAATATTAAAAATATTTAATTGGCATAAATGCCTTAAAAGGCATAAAATATAATTGTGGTGAAAATTGGTATGATTTTACATACCATAAATGGATGGACATAATTGAGCCAATTATGGACATCGTTAAATTCGGAATTGATTGATAATTTGAATAAGGAAAGTAATTCAAATTTGGGGAATGATTAATTAGGAGTAATTAATCGTCTAAGACACGAGGTTAGGCTCTTTTGTGGTGTAAGACTGCCCGGACCCGCCTGGCAAATCCAGCTGCCACAAATGTCAGTCTAATGTGAGAGGTCTTAGGCATAAACTAAATATGTAACAGTTGTAAAGACACGAGGTTAGGCTCTTTTATGGTGTAAGACTGCCCAGACCCGCACGGCAAATCCAGCTGCCACAAATGTCAGTCTAATGTGAGAGGTATTTACGAGGTTACGGTCTTAACAAATTAAGAAACACTTAACCAGAGCATGTATTGGGAGATGAGTGGGTTAAGTGGGTGCCTTGGGTGGCATGTGGAGACTAGTGGGTGCCTTGGGTGGCATTTGGAAATACGATTAGAAACACTTAACCAGAATTGAAACATGTAAATTGAAACATGAATAAGAAGAGGGTTAAGTGGGATGTACTAGAAGGGACCAAGCTTAAGTGGATAGCTTGTGTCAAGTAATGGGGGCCCGTTTCAACCAGTAAACCATACGTATCTTTGTGGGCTCGACCCAAGTCGAGGACGGGATACGCATACTGGGCTTGACTGTAAGAGGCCAAACCGGGTTAGTGGTGGCAACGCAAGTCCAACGGGTTCATATGCGTGTGTGGACCCGGGCGGGTAGGTAAGAGGTTTTTGCATCGTGTAGGTATAATCCGTGCATTCTTGGAGGTATCGGTTTGCTACTTTGGGGAGTGATTTACCCCACTGTGGGGCCAGCATGGGTATCTACGAGTTAGGGAGCCGATCGCTTGGGGTAGTGGGTACACCTAGTGGAGATAGGGGCAGACGGCACCAATGAAGGAAGTTAGGGGTGCACGAAACTACCAATATCATTATTAAGTCTGTAGGCGGGATCAACCTTAGGGTGACTAGTGGTGGTGCAGCATACTAGTGGCGGTGCAGTATAGCAATTATCCTATAGTGTTGGTGTAGTTTAGTAAATTTATCTTAGTGGGTTAGGTGTGCTTTAACGATATCGTTGTTCATCTTGTTTCCTTGTTTACTCTGTCATACTCAATGGTTCATGATCATTTCCTTATTTTCCAAATTATGCCTTAGCCTAGTTACTTTGTTAATTATATTGTTAGAATTATCGCACTCGCCAGATTTTATGTCTAACCCCCCTTTTTCCATCTCTTTCCTCCCCCCCCCCCCCTCCCCCAGGTGCTCAGGTTGGAACTAGCACCAGTGAAGCTTGATTTTGGACTACTTTTAGAAGATTTCTTGGACCGCTGAAGTAAAGTTCAGCTTCTCTTTATTTATGGCTACTTTAATGTTGGGGATTATGTCTTTTAGTCTATGTACTTTGTTTTATCAAGATAGATATGATGTACTTGATTTTGGTTTATGGTTTTGATGATGTAACCAAACATATTTACCTTCTGTTGCAATAAATGATGTTTTAAATTTTCAAGTACTGTTTTATATCTGTCTTGTTGTGATTTTCTGTTCTATATTCACTTAAAATGCTCCATGGAAGTTAATGCATTCCCTTTGTGAGTGACACTAATGGACGTGGGGTGTTACACTAACTAACGACGAGACCGAGGATAAATCGTTTGGCTCCTAAGTCTCCGTACTTGGGGGAAGCCCATCTGCCACCATCCGACCAAAACCAGGTCCGGATCCGAGTACCCTTTGGCCAATAAATGGCTCCCTCGCACTCTAAACCCGAAGGAACGACGGGAGAGCCAAAATTGAACGAATCGCGATGTCCACGCCTTCTTAAGTTTAAGGACTAACGAACTCCATGAGGTCCAAGCGAGAGGGCTTTCACATACCTCAGGACTCCTAAGCAAAGGAAACCACACGAGCGGAGCTAACGCGCAATCTCTACACGACTTGGGGCAACCTAGTGTGGAGTCTCCAATAGCATTTATGTTAGTGTAATAACAAGTACCTTATGCCAGTATATGACGCTGGAAAACATAAGACGAACATTCGAACGCTTAGCATGAAAGGCGATTTGGACAATTAATATTTCCTTTTCCACACTTCCAAAACAAATTACATATCTAATATCTTTTCTTTCTAATGATAAGGTGTACATGAAACCACACCGTGCCTTTAAGGACCAAAAGCGTGGGTCGTACTGGTGTATACTATCGGCCTACATAACCAAAATCGGCCTACGTAACCAAAATATCAGTAACATCTATGATAATTTCCAATGCTACTCATCCTTCTTCTTTCTTTTCTTCTTTTGAACAGATTCAGCACTTGGCGGATCACCAGGGACAGACCTCTTTCTTTTGAAGCCGCTACTGCTTTTCCATCCTCTTCCCTTTTAGGGAGTGAGAGGCTTGTGAGAAACCGAGGTGCTCTTTCTTCCATCATCCTCGCCACTTGTAATATTCATTATCTCCATAAAGGCAATGCATTGTGGAGGTTTAGGGGCAGTACCAGAAGTAAGACCCAACACAGCGTCACCCTCTCCTAGAGCTTTCTTGGCCTCAAGCTCCGCTTTTTTCTTAGCCTCTTTGGCAGCCTTTCGATTGGCTAGCTTCTTGATTTGGGCTTCAAAATGTCATCGGCGTTGAGCTTCTCATAAGTCATCGCGGCTCTCTGTTTTGCATCATCATCGATTTCCTTCTTCCTTGCCTCTGCTTCAACTATCTCCTTCTTGGCCTCATCGGCGGCTCCTTTCTTCCTGGCTTCTTCGGCAACCCTCGCCATCTCTGGCACGACATCTCCCTTCTCCTTCACCACTACAGCAGAAGCTTTTTTCTCAGCATCCAAAGTGGCCTCGGCCTGCGCCTCTAGAATGGAATCCTCGTCCAGTCTCCTCTTCTCATCGTGCTCCTCAGACTTTTCCACCATCTATGCTTTCTGGGCTTCTACCGTTGCCTGCATTGTCGGAACATTCACCTCCACTAGGCCCGTCACCTGGGTGCTTTGGCCATCTATGACTTCTTCTTCCATGAGGCCTTCATACATGTCGGATCCCAGCTCAATGTCCGAAAATGAATTCGCATGACAGTTATCCCCTCCAAATTGTATTCATCGTAATCCCAATCCAAACTGTTGTTTGGGGTGCGCGGGGGCAAAGGCTGGTGTCACATCCACTCCAGAAGGAGCTGCACAGTAAAAAAAAACCTTTTAATCCATGATTTTGGTAATCAAATCATCTTCGGGTATTCATGGTAACAAAAATTTACCTCTAGAAAGAAATGGTGTAGGTATGAAAGGGAGTGTGCTCGCTGTAGCGATCAATGCAGATCCAGTCACTTCCAATCTCTGATGCTCGAGATCATACTCAGTTGAGGCATGAACTGGGACAGTAAGATCACTAGTTGTTGTGGATGCTAGAACTGGTGGCTGATAGGAACTTCCCTCCGCGAATGTCTCGGCTACGACTACACTCTTAGTAGTTACAAGCTTTCCCATTTCAGCAGCACGCTTAGCCAGTCTCTCCCTCTCGGCATCCTCTTGTAACAATCTCCTCCCCTACTCCAGTTTCTCACACTCATCCTTAGTTAAGAGATTGATCATCAGTCGATTCTCATTCGAAGATCCCATGTCCACTTGACGCAGCCAAGCCTCATACTGCATCAACCTTTCCCATGTTTAGGCCAGCACATGCGGGTAGTCTCCGACCCACGATATTCTACGAAATCTTAAGGCTTTGACGTACATATTCCGGACATGCTCTTCCAATGATGCCTCAACCCTGACCTTTGCATCCTTGATATCCTCTCTCAAGTTGTTCACTTCCCTTTGGTGCTCGTCCTTCAACCCATCCACCGAGGACAATATATCCACTTTACCAGCCTCGGTCTCCTCCTCCTTTCTAGCCACCAACAGCCGCCTCCTCATCTCAGCAACCTCCTCCTGAAGTTTCTGAGTCCCCTTGTTCACAGCCTTCAACCTCTCGTTCTCCTTCCTTAGAGCCTCATTGTCCAATTAAGCTGGGATAGCCTTTCATTATCCTTCTCCAGTTCAGCGTTCACCTTTACCAGCTCAACCTTGTCCTTTTTAGGGCCATATTCTCGGTTGTTAGCGAGGCCACCGTATCCTTGAAGGTCGAAGCTGCATGCTCAGCCTCCTTCTTCATCTTCTCATATGTCTCCTTCATCTCCGCTTGTTGACAATAAAAAAGGGTTAGTGTTCGAGTGGGATACCATAAGAAAAGAAATAGTAACAATAGAGGGCTAAGCCTTACCAATATCTTTCTTTAAGTTTCAGACAGTGGTCCGTTCAACATCAATAGTCAACCCCCGACTCTGGAATCCATGTTCTTCTTTCCAATCAAGTCCGAGAGGTGTAAGGAGTACTTAGTAAGCTCTTTAGCCTGGATATACGAAGCCCTCGCCTGCATACACACCTCGTAAGTATCTTCCATGGGAATTGGACTGATGTCGGGAAGGAACACTAGTTCATCGAAATAGTGTTGGGGGAACTTCTGCTTTAGCAATGCTTTCCTCTCCTCAATGGAAAACTCTTGGGTCTCGGGCACCACAGAATCCTGCTTCTTCTTCTTTGCCATTTCCTTCCTTCTCAAATAGCCAAGTGTCTAGTCCTTCCCTTAGAGACTTGGTAGGAGTCGAAGGCGCAGTGTGATGAGGAGCGATCGACGAAGAATGCGTGGTGCCCGTCGCATCAAACTGAGAGTCTATCCCAGATGACAGAATGGAAGGAGAAGGAGAAGGAGTCAGAGATCGTCGAGATCAGTCCTTGTGGCGGTATTCTCCCCAACGATTATGTGAAAGCGGAAGTTCACCGAACAAGCTAGTCTCTCTCCGGAAGCTATCAAAAAAAGTACTTCTCATGGGACGGTAGCTCCCCGATCCATAACCACAGCCTCTTCCTCTATCCATATCACCTGCTAGAGAAACAATTTAGAGTTCAAACTCAAGAATCCTACACATACGAACAAATGTTGTGCTATGCGATATTTGTGAGTGTGCGTATCCTAAGTGTTCTCTCAACAGACCAAATAACGGTATGCCTAATGGAGCAAATTTCCCAACGACCAAACTTATTTCCTCCAAGCTTGTAGCGCTAGGCCAAGAAAACCCAACAAGTGGGAGCTTGTTTTACTCATCAAACTAGCCTTTTGTATTGAGTGAGATGGTGGTCTCTGAGAGAGTTGCTGGAGATTGCAATTTCCTCGACGCTCCGACCCTTGGCACGTCTGTCGTAGGTAGAACATGGGCACTTGATGGGTCCTCATCCCAGGAAACTACCCCCTTATCATCAATCTTGCCTCCAGTAGTTCCCTTCTGGATCTTCACTACTTTATGTGGCTTAGGCCCGACGAGGGCATCTTTCTCTTTCGACTTGCAGAACCCGCTTCTTTCCCGGCCTCTACCTTCTTTCCACCACCAACGACGACTGGCCTAATGATCTCCGGATCGTCTGGGAGTAGCCATGCGCGACGAAGACGATCCTGTTTTGGAACTCTCTCAATGGAACGTGACTCATTCGGGATTGCCAGTAAAGATATAAGGCGTTGTTGATATTCATTGTTTGTAGGAACCTCAGGGTTTCCTGTCATACGAGATGCGGAGTTAAACTTAAGTCTCCGTACTCGCGAGTTTCACAATAAATGTTAAACATAATGCTAACTTCCTTCTAGCCATCTCCTCGCAAATCTAGGTGGACAATACATGAAGAACCAATCATGCTTGTATATAGTCAGCTTAGGCCATTTCCCGATAAAGAACTTGGTGCTGGGCGAGGCCTCCAAGGAATATTGGGACGGTGAGATGTTCGCTCTCCTCTTCAACTGAAACAAATACCAGATGTCCTCTCCGGTGGGTTTTAGCTGTAGGTACTCCCTATAGAGAATGTAGGTACCTATGAGGGAGACGTACACATTCGGATGAAGCTACGATGGTGCAAGGCGAAAGTAGTGCAGCATATCCCGAATAAAACTGTTAGTCTAGGATACGCACCTAGTAACATATACCTGTTGGTTCCAGGCTGTGTACCCCTTCGGCGGTGCATGAGCCCTACTATCCTTTCTAGGAACGATAACATCTCCTTCAGGAATGAGGAACCTCAATGCCATGCGCCATACCGCATTTGCATCCATAAGCGATATCACTGAATCCTGCAGATTTTTGAGTATAACCGCACCCGCCAACATACCCGGCGCCACCAATGCGTTTCCATCAACAATATCTATATGCTCTACCTCCTCATGCTCGACAAGGGAGTGTTTTCTTTCCGGCTGCTCCCCATGATCGGACGCTTCTGACAAACTTGTCGCTTAAGAAGGAGCGGGTCCTCCGTAAGTCTCAAGCTCGCTGCCCTCCGAGCTAGCAATGCTAGTTAAATCAGATGTGTGCGATGAATGCAAAGAAGCCTCTTCTTCCGAGGTCAACTCTGTCATAGACCTTGTCTTCATAGCTAGTTGTACTTTTAACACAGTAGCGTTAGACATCGCAGTTATATAACCTGTACCCCTTATGTTGGTGCGAACTAACATGTGCATGCAGTGTTATGCAGTGTCAGAGTAATACAGTTTATAATTTAGAAACTTGAGACATGACGTCGGCCACAAGTCCCAAAGACTGTAACCATTGTCATAGTCATCCAGTGTCACCAGATTCACATTAAACCACGACTACATTACGATTAGAATCGAAATAGCATGTCCATAGTCTGACAGTCCAGTCGCAGACCGATTATATGTTCTACACCTATGTCCTAGGAAAAATTGTCAGTCAAATAGCAGCTAACATAGGCGATGATCTAGGCATGCGAACATTATGGGAATAATGTGAATCCCAAGGAAAAAGATCGGAACTTCGGTGTCGTAGAGAAGAAAGGCGCGTCGTGTGAAATAGAGTTGAAAACCTTGAAGCCAGGTCAAGAACTTCGTATCCCAATACAGGGTATGAAATCTTATATCCCCGTGGGGATACGAAATTTCATACCCCCTAGGGGTATGAAACTTTGTAACCCATTGGAAATATGGAGTTTCGTATCCCCTAGGGATACGAAACTTCGTGTCTATCTAAGGCAAGAGTTTTCATATCCCTAACTGAGGGGGATACAAAGTTCCCCTAACCTCGACACTCGACTTCTCGACTCCCTCCAATACGCTACTCTGTTCCCCTTCACATAACACGAAATCCTCAACTCCCATCTTTTTCCCTTCCTCTAAACTCTTCCTTTCCAAACTCTTCTTCTTCTCCCTTCTTGACCTCCAGCATACACACTTAGCCCGAGCTAAAGACTCAAAAGCTGATCTCGATCGCGATTCGAAGCTTGGCCTTGAGCTTCTCGGAGCTCCAATTCGAGGTCAAGGAGCACAACCAACGTCAATCTGCTCTGAGATCCATGTGAACGCCATGGCTGAACACGTAGATGGGGGTTAACAACGGGAATCGTTTACGAACCCTACCTGTTTAGTTTAAAAATTCTCGAGCTATGGGTTTACTTTCAAATTGCAAGCCTGAAAAGTAGAAGAAGAGGAAAAAGTGAAGGGGGATGTAACGACCCGGATTTCCGTCCGACCCGATCGATCGCAAAATCGACCAAGACCGTTCAAGACCCGAACACGTTAACTCTGGGAATACAACAACATCAGAACAATAACGGCAGAATTTTATAAACATTTCAATAATGTTACATCAGAGTACAGAATATATCAGAGTACATTGAATAAAATTACAACGGAAGATAAATTTATATGAATTAAATACAATAAACAGCGGAAGACTTCTATGCTCTGGACACAGCTTTAGGCTTCGATCCAGAATCCTTCTCAACAGATAAATATCTGCAAAAGGCTACTCGACTGCCCGTGTGGAAAAGAGGGCACTCGAGTTTGCAAAGGTGGAAATAAACAACGGGTCAGTCATTGGACTAGTGTGAGAATTCTTAACTAATATAACTAATAGCAATAAGGAAAATCCAAGGACCACGCCGCTAATGCGGAACGGGTTTTATTCCAATGGATTGTCGGTGCATAATTAAAGTAAATCGTTAAACAACGCAATGCTTTTTGGAAAAATGAAACCACCATAAGACTCAAGTCCCATCACACAATGCAACGCAAACCAGAGGATAGAGTTTTAACTTATGGTGATTAAACAAGCTTGATACGAAAAAATGAATTTGATATTATTATTAATGTATATATGTTTCAAAAACATTTCAATCATAATGTATCAATCATAGACGGCATAATACCCCATCCTACTATATCGCCATACTAGTTCTACAATCAAAACTGCATGGTGTCGTATTGGAAATTGGGTTTCCATCATGAGCCAAGGCTAGGGAGGAGCTCCTTACCGATTCGAGACACTCTAGCTAATGTCTCAGGATTCCCCGCAGTTAACCCTTGGATCCTGCAGGGCCGGTCCACACATTCAGCTTTGTGGATTGGCAATTTCTGAACACACGTTTCCCGGTCCTAAAGGACCTATCATCCGAGGCGCCTCATTCCATCATCCACATAAGTAAAACATCAGCCAGTTTAAGCACTGAAACTACTTCTAGCTAGAAAGAAACGTGCTTCTCTCCCTGCATTCCATTCTCCCATTTTAGACTCCAACCGGGTTGTGAAGTTCGCGAAGTCACGCCATACACAAAGCTATGCCTAAACAGGCCGTGCTTTGATCATCAACCACAAGGTTCTGCTTTTCAACAAGAAACCTTGATCATTGCATCTTAGTATGCCACACTGTCACTCCATATCACACTACCAATACTTTGCCGAAATATATGAAAGGGTGTTAAGCAAGAGAATAAATTCTCCGCCGCCAAACATTCATACATTCGACAGCAAATCAATAAATACAATATAAAGGAGTACAATGTCGGACACACATTCCATTTATAAGCTTATGCTCTGGGTCTGAGCGAAAGCCAAATCCGTGCAAATCAACATTACGTCCGGACAACTACCATCTTAGCCCCATCTTGGGAGAAAATCAATCAAGGGCCTCAACACTAGTTACCTATTCGATGTGAAGATCGTCGGTCTTCAATCGCCGTCTTCAATTCTTCGAACGTCGTATCATTATTTGGAATGAGAGTAAACTCGGACTTTCCAAATAATTCTCGCATATATAAATTTGAAAACAATTCCATATCGTTGTTAATAATTTATAATGATCTATCGCTATTTTTATTTTACTTTACATACACATCCTTAACATAACAATGTATATTTTCTTCTTCCATCCTTCAATTCACACAAAATGTATATTTGGTTTCATTATTTTTCCTAATAAAAATCTATTCCTTAGAAATGTAAATATCTAATCTTATTATTTACATTGAAAAATGTAAATTTCTATCCCTATTTTATTTACGTTTAGAAATGTAAACTTATATTCCAATATATTATTGTATTGAAAATGTAACGTTTATTTCATATTCTATTTACATTGGAAAATGTAAATTCCTAATCATTCTTCTATTTCCTTTGTTTACATTGAAAAATGTAAATTCTTTAAAAATATAACTTCTATTTCATCCTTATTTACATTGAAAAATGTAAGTTTCTATATTTCTCTAATTACATATAAAAATGTAACTTCCTATTTTTCTTTTACTTACATTGAAAAATGTATCTTCTTTTTACCGCCTCTAAAATGACGATAAAAATATATAAATTTTATTCTATTCTTTTATCGCATCTAAAGTGACGATAAAAATATACATTTCATTCCTATTATTATTATTCACATTAAAAATGTAAACTTTTCTTATTTAATACATTGTAAATGTATTTTTATCATTCCCTTCTTATTACATTGATAAAAATGTAAGTTTAATTCTAATTTAAATTACATAATAAATAAGTAAGTATTCATATCTTATTACCTTAATACAGGTAAGATTCATACCTCATCATCTTAATTACGTTATAAATGTAATTCATACGTTAAAATATATAGTTTCATCTCATAACAAAATTACATGTAAACATTCATTTTGATAAAAATATACTTCTCTTTCAATTCTTTTCTTTTTAATGTACATAAATAACATTAAAATCAAATCTTTCCTTTTCTTTATTACATTAATAAAAATGTAAATCTTCCATTTCATCATAGTTACATAAAAATGTAAAATTTAACTTATTACATTAATAATGTAAATGATTATCCTTCATATGCAATATCATTACAACAAAATATGACTTAATTGCATATGCAATATCGCTACAACAAAATATGATTTAATTTCATATGCAATATCGCTACAACAAAATATGATTTACGCTACAACAAAATATGATTTAATTTCATAAAAATGAAATTTTATGTTCTCTAACTTAATTACATAAAAAAATGAAATTTTCTTCTAATCATCATTTACATTAAGAAAATGTAAAACTTTTATAATCCTTATCTTATTACATTAAGAATGTAATTTTCTTTTATGACAAACTTGGAGGTGAAAATATTCATTTCAATATTAACATATAATGGTGCAAAAATGTTCATTTCTAAATTATCACATAACGGTGTGAAAACAATGTCAATTTCTAATTTAACTCATGACGATGTACATAAGTCTCATTTTCTAATTTCAACATAGCGGTGTAAATAAGTCTCATTGACGAATAACGGTGCAAATAAGTTTCATTTTCTACACTAATACATAATGGTGCAAATTAATGTCATTACTGATTTCTTTACAAACAAAAGTGATTCTTTTCATTATAAATCAAAAATGATTTCCGTTCATTAATAATAAAAATAAATATTAACTTATTTTAATTCAATTAATATTAAAAATCAATATTAATAATAATAAAACAATGTAAAAATGCAACTTTTCTCTTATTCTTCCTTTCATTAAGAAAAATGTAAACTTTTCTTAATTTGTATCTACATTAGAGGCCTCAAATAAAAAGATGCATTTTTATTTCCATGTCATATTTGCATTGTGAAATGCAAAATAAAAAGAGAATTTTATTTTCTATGTTATATTTGTGTTAGCGAACACAAATAAAAGACGGTTCATTTTTCTATGTTATATTTGTGTTAGAGAACACAAATAAAAAAGACCGTTCATTTTTCTATGTTATATTTGCATTAGAGGACATAAATAAAAGATGTACTTATTTTGCTATGCCATATTTGCATTGGAGAAATGCAAATACAAGGTGAACTTTTATTTCTAAGTTTTATTTGAAACAAGAAATGCAAATAAAAGAACAAATTCTATTTTTAATGTATATTTGCATTCACAAATGCAAATAAAAGAATAAACTTTAATGACAATTAAAAAGTGATTTTATTTGTGAAACAAGTTCTACATTTCTAATCTTAACAAATAAAAAGGATAATTTTATTTGTTTACAAAGTCTATTTTAATGAAACATTTCATTAAAAAAAATGATTTCTATTTTAATGTATGTTTCTGTTCTAATATGATATGTTAAAACAGAATGACAATTTATCCTAATCTTTTTATTTATTTAAATCAAACATGAAAATAAAAATATTGTTTTCATTTTATACTTCAAAGTTTAACACACATGAATATAAAATATTCTATATATACAATAATATATGATCTTATCGTACACACAAAATTCTAACAATCATAAATACACAATCACAATCAATCGTTCATCACAATCGCAGCACAATCAACATTGAAATAAATACATACATACAACATGAATCATATACTGAATGAATATATATTACTCAATAAAATAAATAATTAATTTTAATTTTTAAAATAGAATTCTCACCGAGCTTTTAATTCAGATCTGAAATTTGGTCAAAATTTCATCTACTCCTTTTCAGATCTGGTTCGTACCATCATGTAGATCTCTGAAATATGGTTCCAACGCTTTTTGTTTCGCTGAATTCCAATTTAATTTGAATAAGTTATGATCGTTTAAAGATTTGAATGTTTAAATAAATAATTAAATTAACCTTAATTATTGTTTAGACCAATCAGAGGCCACGCCTCCTTCTTTCTTCTACCTCGTTCTCTCCTGGTAACCAAAGAACTCTTTAAACCCATCAGCTTCGAACATAGGGCTTGATTTTGCCACCAGGAAACCGCGCCGGAGATTGATCAGAAGGTGCCACGGCGACGGCCTACAAGCGGCGCACCTACGCCAGGAAAGGGGGGCAACTCGCACTGGCCAAGGGGGCACGGCGGCGGTCGTTTTGGCCGATGTTTGGGGCGTTGTACCTCGGTCTTCGAGTCACGTGAAGATGATCCAACCGTACCAAATTAAAGAGGGAGAAAATCTCCTTGATAATCCTAAGAGAGTGTGGTTTAATTTGCTGAGAAGGAGGAGAATTTAGTGGATGAAAAAGAGAACGTTTCGGCCATGGATTTCATGTTAGTGGCGGCTGGAACGAAGAGTGTTAGGGTTTGAGTGCTTGTAGCCCATTATTTATAATATTATTATATTAATAACTCGCTAATTACCCATTAAGGCCCGTTTATCAACTTTGTCAGATTTCAGCCCAACGACTGTTGTTCCTACCCATTAACCCATATTCCGGACTCATCTAGCTATGTCCCGCAGGCCCAAACGACTGTCTTGACCCTGTTTTCTATATTTTAAAATACTTACTTTTATTTTTAATTCAATCGTACGGAAAAATTCACCGGGGTCACAAATTAACTTCAAAAAATTCCCAAAAAATATATTTAGCTATGTTTTGACGCTGCGGACCTAGGAAAATTAATTTCGCTCAATTCTAAGCCCGTTTGAAAACTGACTATTTTCAAGTCGATTAAAATTGACCGAAATTGACAAAACTGAAATCTTTTTTCCACGGCCACAAATTTATTCTAAAAATTATGAAAAATTAAACTTAGCCATATTTTGACATTCTGGATCCAACAATAGTGGTTTCATCGAAAACCGAGGTCGTTTGTAAAATGACTATTTTTAAGGCATATATATTAAATATTTAAAAATACATTTTTAAACAAATAATTTTCGAAACTCGAAATATATAAGTGTTTACTATTTTTCAATGCAGAAACGCCATTCTGAACTTAATGGAAGTGGTTTCGAGTTCAAATTCCTTCGTATGAAAAAAGTGGCATTTTTGACCTTTATAAATTTCATAGCGACCTTTCTAAATTTTAAACTGGGCATAACTTTTGATTCCTGCTATGAAATTTCAATTTTTCAGATTCGTTGGAAAGATATTTTTTTAAATAGATTCTAATATTTGTGGTTTCACTAAAATCCGTTAAATTTTGAATCCTATATGGTCAGTCAAAATTCAAGTTTGACTTTTCAAACTACCGCGCTATTTCTAACTCCTTTTATAATTAAAATTAAATTATTCATTCTAACTTCAATTTAAATCAATTTTTTAATCATTATTATTTTAAATAAATTATTCTAAATATCAAAAACTCATTTAAAACTACTTAATATAAATTTTTAAATTTACCCCCAAATTCAGGGTTGTTATAGTCTCCCCCACTTAAGAACTTTTCTTCCTCGAAAAGGAACGAAGCTAAGGTTGTTTAAGTATCCTATCTCATCTTTCATTCTTTAATTCGTTTCAATAATTTTATTAGTTAAACTAATAATTACACTACACAACCATCAATCAATTAGTTGATTAACTTTTTAAATATTTATAACTTTTGTATATTCAAAAATCATATTTTTCTAAAATCGATTTATATATAATCCAAAATACGTTAATTATAAACTGCGCACTCTCAACTCTTTCTAGGGCATTACTAACCCTATCTCTAATGAGTTTTCTCATTTTAGGATAGTACTAATCCTATCTCTAATGAGTATTCTTATTGGATATTACTAATCCAGTCTCTGATGAGTCTTTTGTTCAGTTCTAATGAGTTGTATCCCAAAGATTTGAGCTAACCAAAGCTCTGTTACCAACTGTAACGGCCCGGATTTCGCCCGACCCGATCGGTCGCAAAATTGACCAAGACCGTTCAAAACCCGAACACGTTAACTCTGGGAATACAACATTGAAATAAATACATACATACAACATGAATCGCATACTGAATGAATATATATATTACTCAATAAAATAAATAATTAATTTTAATTTTTAAAATAGAAATCTCACCGAGCTTTTAATTCAGATCTGAAATTTGGTCAAAATTTCATCTACCCCTTTTTAGATCTAGTTCGTACCATCATGTAGATCTCTGAAATATGGTTCCAATGCTTTTTGTTTCGCTGAATTCCGATTAAATTTGAATAAGTTATGATCGTTTAAAGATTTGAATGTTTAAATAAATAATTAAATTAACCTTAATTATTGTTTAGACCAATCAGAGGCCACGCCTCCTTCTTTCTTCTACCTCGTTCTCTCCTGGTAACCAAAGAACTCTTTAAACCCATCAGCTTCGAACATAGGGCTTGATTTTGCCACCAGGAAACCGCGCCGGAGATTGATCAGAAGGTGCCACGGCGACGGCCTACAAGCGGCGCACCTACGCCAGGAAAGGGGGGCAACTCGCACTGGCCAAGGGGGCACGGCGGCGGTCGTTTTGGCCGATGTTTGGGGCGTTGTACCTCGGTCTTCGAGTCACGTGAAGATGATCCAACCGTACCAAATTAAAGAGGGAGAAAATCTCCTTGATAATCCTAAGAGAGTGTGGTTTAATTTGCTGAGAAGGAGGAGAATTTAGTGGATGAAAAAGGGAGCATTTCGGCCATGGGTTTCATGTTAGTGGAGGCTGGAACGAAGAGTGTTAGGGTTTGAGTGTTTGTAGCCCATTATTTATAATATTATTATATTAATAACTCACTAACTACTCGTTAAGGCCCGTTAATCAACTTTGTCAGATTTCAGCCCAACGACTGTTGTTCCTACCCATTAACCCCTATTCCGGGCTCATCTAGCTATGTCCTGCAGGCCCAAATGACTGTCTTGACCCAGTTTTCTTTATTTTAAAATAATTACTTTTATTTTTAATTCAATCGTATGGAAAAATTCACCGGGGTCACAAATTAACTTCAAAAAATTCCCAAAAAATATATTTAGCTATGTTTTGACGCTGCGGACCTAGGAAAATTAATTTCGTTCAATTCTGAGCCCGTTAGAAAACTGACTATTTTCAAGTCGATTAAAATTGACCGAAATTGACAAAACTGAAATCTTTTTGCCATGGCCACAAATTTATTCCAAAAATTATGAAAAATTAAACTTAGCCATATTTTGACATTTTGGATCCAACAAAAGTGGTTTCGTCAAAAACCAAGGTCGTTTGTAAAATGACTATTTTTAAGGCGTATATATTAAATATTTAAATATACATTTTTAAACAAATAATTTTCGAAACTCGAAATATATAAGTGTTTACTGTTTTTCAAGGCAGAAACGTCATTCTGAACTCAATGGAAGTGGTTTCGAGTTCAAATTCCTTCGTATGCAAAAAGTGGCATTTTTGACCTTTATAAATTTCATAGCGACCTTTATAAATTTTAAACTGGGCATAACTTTTGATTCCTGCTACGAAATTTCAAATTTTCAGATTCGTTGGAAAGATATTTTTAAATAGATTCTAATATTTTTAGTTTCACTAAAATTCGTTAAATTTTGAATCCTATATGGCCAGTCAAAGTTCAAGTTTGACTTTTCAAACTACCGCGCTATTTCTAACTCTTTTTATAATTAAAATTAAATTATTCATTCTAACTTCAATTTAAATCAATTTTTTAATCATTATTGTTTTAAATAAATTATTCTAAATATCAAAAACTCATTTAAAACTACTTAATATAAATTTTTAAATTTACCCCCAAAATTCAGGGTTGTTACAGGGGAGAGGCAGTGGAAATTTATGGACGGGGGAGAGGAGTGGCTTGTCCCGTTGGCTCCTCATATTCTACAATGGGACTCGAACTCTCACACTCCAGTAAGGCATGAGATTTCATACCCCACTGGGGTAAGAGATCTCGTATCCCTATTTGGGATACGAAATTCTCATATCCCAAACCGGGGGTACGAGTATATATATAAAAAAGGAATATATGTATGTAGATAGTAATATAATACATATAAAGATGTGTGTATATATATTCATAATATATACATACTAATATGCGCGCTTCACGATATGGCATCATAGTGTCGCACCGACAACACCTCATTCACACTATAATGTAAATGAGAGTCAACAACTTACGTTTATTTTCATGAGTTTAAAGGAATTCAATGATTCAACAAAATATTTCTACCAACTCAAAGCACATCATGTCAAGACAAGGCGTACATTGGGGGTAAATGTTAACCAGCCTTTTGTTCGGTTCCCAAAAGTACACAAGACACGCTCGACTCAATGCATCACGTGATGTTATATCCCGAAATGCTGCCACAGAGTGAAGGAAACAAGTCGGGAAAGGTCATGCAAGCAAGAGCCTCACAGCTCCTCGAAACTATGCCATGTCCATCATCTCGAACCCTTATGTTATGGATCCTTAGGTCTTGAGTCCCTCTAGCCTCGCCTCCTCCAAGTCCAATCTGAAATTCAACGTACCCCCACGGGTACGAATTTCGTATGGTGAAGGGTATGAGTTTTCTAGGAGAGATGAGGGGGGTCCGAGTTTCTGGAGGCATGTACCCTGGGATCCGAAATCTATTGTTGCAGTCCCCTACTCCTACCTACTCCCACTTAACCACTCCACTATGAATACCCCCAACTCACACTTCAAAGGGGTTGGAAATTGGCTGATTTGACATCTCTTGAGAGCTCCAAGTGACCTCTTTAATGGCATCCATGCTTTGAGGAAGAAGAAGGACAAAAGTGACTTTTCCCAATATATATATATATGACAATTATGACAACAAAATAATTAGAAATGTTTGTAAAAGGATGTCATGAGATAGTCCTAAGCTTGTAACTCTTTATTGTCAATAGAATATCAGCGACTTTTCCAAAGTGGACATGGGCCCCTTACGGGTCCAAACCACTATAAATCTCTTATCTTATTTATCGCTTTCTGCACTTATATTTCCATGCGAAACTATAATTCTTAAGTAATTAAGAATCTTGGGTGTTTACGACATATTTTTTCGTCAACACTTCCTTTCAGTTCTCTTGTAAGTATCAAAGTTAGATATTGATCTTTCTTTGCCCCTTTTTAGTATCTCTCAAGGGTTATGATAAGGTTTAACTTTACTGAAAACTGATTTTCATTTTGGTTCAAAAGTTTTGCAATCTTTTACCATTTTTCCTTCAAACTTAATTCCTCGTAATATCTCTGTATATTATATCTGGTTTTTACAAATAGATTTTCGTCCTGTTGTAAAATCCTTTCATAGGCGAAGATGGGTCTCGCTCAAAAATGGAATGGATTTATGCTTCGTTTATCTGAGTCGTAAGCTTCCTCCCCGTCTGATGAATTACACCAAGTTTCCATTCACATAATTTGTTCTTTGTATATTTGTAAGCTTACATGGATTTTTATGGTTTCATTCGGTTAAAAGCTCCTTGTACAAATTTAACAAATTTATTACCCATGTCGAGTAGCTACAGTGTCGAATAGGAGACCGTATTCTTTTCTTCCAAAGATCAGTTTAACGTTATCCTTGATTTTTCTTTGTTGTTTCCAAGTTGACATCATGAAGGAGTCATAACCTCTTTTCCTTAAAAGACTGTGGAGGTGTTTGATTTTTCCTTTCGGGCTTATACTTTACCCTTTGTAAACATTCTTTTGATTCATGGGAGTTCTTTCTCAATCCATGGCTAGTACCTTTAGATTGATACAAAACATCCTCTGAGGTATCCGCGATCCTTCGTGATCCATTCCAATTTTTTTATATTTGCAATACATATGTTATGTTTCTTAAATGAAGTTCCTTTTCAGTAAGGAGGTTAGAAGATTTCAGAGGATTAACCCTTCCTTATATCTCCAAAAAAATACTATATAGAATTATGGTTAACACCCTCATAACGGAATATTCCGGTGAAATGTCTTGCTTGCAAAAGGAGTGAATCTAGTTTAGTAAACATTTTCATAAGTAAGTTCACATTGTACGCTACCGATGACTTCCAAAAGTAAATTCCTATAGGAATAAAATGTGAAGATAAGATACCAGTTGAACAAAGGATAGTAGACCATCTAAAAATGGGTGGAGTTCTTTGCTAAGTCAGTTTTCTTAGTGGTTTCAGTATGAACCTCTCATTTGGACCGAAATAAAAATGCGAGTGTTCGTGCTAAGTATAATACACACAAGGATCGTGTAATATGACAAAAAATAGTCAAGTATGAAGTAATAAACAAGCACAGAACTGTATGAAAGAAAATGCGGTAAAAATAGAAAAATCACAACAGAGATTTTTATACTATTTCGGAGCACCGTCCTACGTCCAGTGCCAGACATCTATCTCGATTTTCACTAAACAAACAACCACACTTCACCCGGAGGAAACAGGTTTACAACACCCGAGCAGCCGAATAGGATTTCACGCCTCTATCAACACGAGGACTTCATAACTTGCCTCTTACAACACGGAGGACTTCAATACTTGCCTCTTACAACTCGGAGGACTTAAATCAAGATGAGTAGACTTGTAGTTTGACAATGTGTATTCTCAATAACACGAATTTTTCAATTCTTGTACAACCTTCCAACAATCTTATCCTCAAACAGAATTTGTGTTTGTGAAGATTTTGGAATAAAATATCATATTTGAATCAAAAGAATAATATATAAATTCTAGGATTCAAGAATGAAATTGTGAAGAATATGAGCATTTGAGTACTTGAGAGTTCAAGAATGAAATTAATAGTATAGAGATTAGATAGAAAGAATTCGTGTCTTGAATTGATGATTTCAAGATGTTTATATAGGAGATAAATAGTTGTAACCATTAGTAAATAGTTACAATCAATGGATATGATCATTGATGAAAAGGAAAAGAAGTAACTTTTGAAGAAGTGGAAGTGACTATTCGAATAGTTACTTCTGTTTAAAAACGGTCGACAGGTAAAAAATCACCAGTAGACAGGAATTTGAAAATATATATACATTATATATATATGTGTGCATGTTCATTGGGTTTTCTGGGCAGAATCGGTCGACCGATGGTTATTGACCGGTCGACCGGTTTTGGCCAGAAAGCCATATGAATGTGCACACACGCATATTATATATATATATATTCCAATACCGAGGGATATGATTGTTTGAGGATAGATTTTAACGTTTATAACACTACTAAATCACCAAATAATCAACCTCTAATATAAAATACCATATGAAACTCTTCATGTCTTTGTCGAACCATTGATCATTTCTTTTTGTCGATAATGAATCATCTCTTTGTTAGTAATCAAAACTTCATGAATTCCTTGACTTAACATTCTCCCCCTTTTTGATTAATGACAACATAGCTCTTGAAACTTTAAGAATTCCCCTTGTATATAATCTCCCCCTGAATTTAAGCACTTATATTATTCCTGCACAATACTGTTAGTACCACTTTTCTCCCCCTTTGTCATCGACAAAAAGGAGTAGATAAACATAATAGATAAGAGTGAATATGATACCAGTAGATGAAATACATACCATAAAACATACCTTAATTGTATCATACAATATACCACACATAACGTACCAACAAACATACCCAAGATAAAGAATGACAAGCTTATATAGAGTTGTCTATATATAGATTAGTGGATGAGAAGTGTCAAGGAATAGTTTCCTTACAAACAATGAATAGCTCATACTTTTTACTAAAGATAGAAACTGCTATAAAATAGCTAAATTTTTGAAAGTGAATGAACCGAATATATAAATGAACTTAGTGATATATAAATTCAGTGTTTACATATCAAGTTAATTTGTAGAAATTAAGCCAAGTTCTCTACGCAAAGTAATAAAACTTGATTCAAGTAGAGGCTTAGTAAAAATATCCGCTAGTTGACGATCAGTTTGGACATATTCGAGACATATGTTTCCTTTTTCAATATTTTCTCTCAAGAAATGATGACGGATATCAATATGCTTGGTTCGAGAATGATTTACTAGATTCTTTGATAAGTTTATAGCACTGGCGTTATCACAATATGTAATAGAATTTGATAAAGGAATATCAAAGTCTCGAAGTGTTTGTTGCATGTACAAAACTTGAGTACAAGCAAGAGCTGCCGATATATATTCGGCTTCACATGTTGATAGTGAAACGCAATTCTGTTTCTTACTAAACCAAGAGACAAGTGATTTTCCAATAAAATGGCACGTACCACTTGTACTCTTTCTATCCGTTCGAGAACCTCCAAAATCCGCATCACTATATGATACTAATTCGAACGGACATTCTTTTGGGTAGAAAAGACCAAAATCTTTAGTATTATTAAGATAATGAATTATACGTTTTACTGCTCGTAAATGTGACTCCTTTGGATTTGCTTGAAATCGTGCACATAGACAAACACTCGTCATTATATCTGGACGACTTGCTGTAAGATAAAGAAGAGAACCGATCATGCTTCGATTTAATTTCTGGTCAACACTCTTACCATTCTCATCCTTTTCAAGATGTGTAGTTGTACTCATAGGAGTAGGTTTACCAGACGTATTTTCTAAACCGAAGCGCTTGATAAGATTTCCACAGTATTTTTCTTGATTAATAAAAATACCATTCGAAAGTTGTTTGATTTGAAGACCAATAAAATATGATAGTTCTCCCATATGAGACATTTCAAACTCTTTGGTCATAATACCCACAAATTCTTTGCAGAGTTTATCGTTTGTCAAACCAAAGATAATATCATCTACATATATCTGGATAACCAATATATCTTTTCGAGAATGTTTAATAAAAAAAGTTTGATCGACTTTGCCTTCTTGAAATCCTGAATCAGTAAGATAGCTGCGTAATCGTTCATACCAAGCACGAGATGCTTGTTTTAAACCATACAAAGCCTTCTTGAGTTTGTATATGTAGTCAGGATGCTTTTCATGTACGAACAAGGGAGGTTGTTCGACATATACATTCTCTTTGATAAATCCATTTAGAAAAGCACTTTTGACATCCATCTGATAAAGTTTGAAATTATGATGACAAGCAAAGGATAATAAGATTCTGATAGCTTCTAGTCGAGCAACTGGTGCAAATGTTTCTTCATAATCGATATCTTCTTCCTGGTTATATCCTTGTGCTACTAATCTTGCTTTATTTTTGGTGATATTTCCTTGTTCATCGGCCTTATTTTTATAGACCCATTTAGTACCAATAGCTGACTGATCAGTTGGTCTTGGAACAAGGTCCCAGACATCATTGCGCTCGAACTAATTTAGTTCTTCCTGCATGGCAATGATCCAATAATCGTCAGTAGCAGCTTCTTTTGGATTCTTAGGTTCGATATTTGAAAGAAACGCAACATGACCCATTTGGTTGAGTTGACTCCTTGTTCTAATTTGTGATGTTACTTCTCCGATTATATTTTGAACCGAATGATCTCTTAATATCCTTGGAGGAGATCGTAATCTTGGTGGAGAAGATATCACACTTGGTTGAGGAATAATCTCATCAATTATTTCTGAGTCAGAATCAACATTTGTGATGATCGGATTATTAGAGACTATAGTTTCATCATTATCCGATATGTTATGAGAAGGTTGATAGAATTCATCGAATGAAATATGAAGTGATTCTTCAATAGTTTTGATTTTTTTGTTAAATATACATTAGGCCTTGCTCCGTTCCGAATAACCGACAAATATGCCTTCATCAGACTTTGGATCAAATTTTCCGAGATGGTCTTTCGTATTTAAAATAAAGCACTTAGAACCGAAAACTTTGAAGTATGAGATATTTGGCTTTCTTTGGTTAAATAATTCATAATATGTATTCTTGGTGAGAGGACGAATGGATACACGATTCAAAACATAACACGCAGTTGCAACAGCTTCTGCCCAAAAATGTTTTGGTAAAGTGGTTCCATTTAATAATGTTCTTGCTCATTCTTGCAAAGTCCGGTTTTTCCATTCTACAACTCTATTTTGTTGTGGAGTTCTAGGGAACAAAAAATTATGATATATACCTTTCTTTGCACAAAAATGTTCGAATTCATTATTTTCGAATTCTCCGCCATGATCACTTCTTATATTTTTAACTTTAAGCCCTTTCGATTTCTGAATTCTCTTGGCGAAAGATTTGAAATGATTGAAAGTATCACTTTTATTTTTGAAGAAAATCGTCCAAGTGTAACGAGAGTAATCATCAACAATTACAAACACATATCGACTATGAATTATTGACTGAACCTGTGATGGTCCGAATAGATCCATATGTAGTAGCTCAAGTGGTTGTAATGCTGATATGACTTCCTTGGATTTAAAGGATGATTTAGTCAATTTTCCTAATTGACATGCGTCACACATGTTATCAACCGTAAATCTCATTTTGGGTAGTCCTCTAACTAGATCGTTTTTGGCTAACTTGTCAATAGTACTGAAGTTTATGTGACAGAAACGTTTGTGCCATAGGCATGGATCATTATCATTTGCTACAAGACACATATCTGAATTATGATTGATATTCATATTCAGAATATAAATATTTCTGTCTCTATATCCTTCGAAACTAACTTATGATCTTTATCTAAGATACTACACTTATTATCGGAAAATGATATGGTAAAACCCTTGTCGCATAACTGACTAATACTAAGTAAATTATGTTTCAAATTTCTAACTGGCATGACATTAGTAATAAGAGGTAAGTTAGATGTACCGAAATTTCTCACATCGCCTTTGCCGACTATATAGCCTTTTGAATTATCTCCAAATATGACGGAGCCACCATTTGAGTAAGTAATATTCATCAATAAGCTCTTGTCTCCAGTCATGTGCTTCGAGTAACCACTGTCCAATATCCACTTTCCTCTTTTCTTAAGTTGGACCTGCAAAAAATAAAATTAAGTTCATGGTACCCACCTTTATATAGGGTCCTAAGAGTTAGGTCTTAGGAGTCCAAACCCATACGGGTCCGGTATCGCTTTTATATACATAATTAGAGTTAAAATGCACAATATTCATAAAATGCAGAATATATTTGTTCCTAATCAAATTATTATTTGTTTTAGGAACCCATATCTTGATAGTCTTAACATTTTTCTTTTGAAACTTCACAACTGGTATTGGTTTGGAATATAACAAACTAAGATTTTTCTTAGCTTTATTTTGTTTCACATTTTTCTTTTTGCAACCAAGATGTTTCTGGGTTTCTTGTTTCTTATATCCCAAACCTTGTTTATTTGAAGCAGATTGCGAACTTTCAATTATCTTTGTCAAATTTTCTCAACCTTTGTTGAAGCTAGAAATATTTTGAGTAGTATTATCTAACTTTGTTTGTAAACTAGCTTTTTCTATGTCCAGAATTTTGACTTTTGCCTTAAGCTCATGATTTTCAGTAGTGAGAGCATTATTTTTCTCTTTTAGAGTTTCGATTTCTTGACTCAAAAGAGATAATTGAGAATCAATATTAGATGATGATTCTTGAACTTTTTCAAGTCCTTCTAATATTTTCTTCTTGTCCTTTAACAAATCTCGTTCAAACTCTGCTCTACTTAAATCTGCTTTGGCTTCTTTCCATTGTCGTTTCATATTTTTAAATTTAACTATCAATTCAGCGTTAATATCAAGAACTTCATCAAATGTAGGAATTTGTACCTCATCTTCTGTTGCCATGAAACAGACGTTTGCTTGTTCATTTTCTGAATCACTTTCACTCTCTGATGAAGACGAGTCTGAATCATCCTATGTAACTGAGAAAGCTCGTTTCTTTGATTTGTTCTTCTTGTATTTGAACTTGTCATTTTCTGGCTTTTTCTTTTGTTCTGGACAATCTTTGTGCATATTCCCCTTTTTATGGCAGTTGAAACATTCTATAACTGATGATGATGGTTTATTTGAACCAAATTTTCTCTCGTTATATCGACTAGCTTTTCGTTGTTTCAAAAGCTTTTTGAAACAATTTGCCATAAAATCTAAGTCTTCATCTTTAGATTCTAATTCTGATTCATCTTTTCTGACATGAAATGCTACATTTTTCTTTTCTTCTTTCTGCTCTTTTCTAGCCTGCAAATTAGCTTCATAGGACATTAGATTTCCTACCGATTCATCTGGCTTCATGACGGAAAGGTCATTAGCTTCTTCAATCGCTAATACTTTTCCCTCCCATTCACTAGTCAGAGAATGTTGGACTGTCAAGAAAACATTAAAATCTGAATATTTTTGTCCTAAGCCAATAAGTTTATGATGAATATTTTGAAATCGTGAATACATATCATTAATTGTTTCATTCGGTTTCATTTTGAAATTTTAAAACTGACTTTTTTGCATGGTTATTTTGGCTTGTTTAACCTTGTTAGTACCTTCATGTGTGGTTTTTAACGTTTGCCAAATTTGATATGCAGCGGTGTAGATAATAACACGGTTATATTCATTTTGGTCTAATGCACAAAACAACATATTTATTGCTTTTGCATTTACACTTGCTGCTGTTTTCTCAGCCGGTGTCCATTCTGAATAATCAGTTGTCGGATTCACTATTCCTTTTTGTGTAGCATTCCAGGCATCATAGCTATTTGACTGCATGTAAAATGACATACGTGTTGCCCAATAGCTATAATTAAGGCCATTGAAGAATGGATGTCTTTGTGTTGAATGAGATTCCGTGTAAGTGGTGTTTTGAGTGTTAGAACTCGGGTTATTTGCTATATTATAAGAATATATCAAATAACTGTATTACTGTTATAAGATGACCGTGCTCTGATACCAAATGAAAATGCGAGTGTACGTGCTAAGTATAATACACACAAGGATCGTGTAATATGACGAACAATAGTCAAGTATGAAGTAATAAACAAGCACGGACCTGTATGAAAGAAAATGCTGTAAAAATAGAAAAATCACACCAGAGATTTTTATACTGGTTCGGAGCACCGTCCTACATCCAGTCCCAGACTTCTATCTGGATTTTCACTAAACAAACAACCTCACTTCACCCGGAGGAAACAGGTTTAAAATACCCGAGCAGCCGAACGGGATTTCATGCCTCTATCAACACGAGGACTTCACAACTTGCCTCTTACAATACAGAGGACATCAATACTTGCCTCTTACAACTCGGAGGACTTCAGACTTGTAGTTTGACAATGTGTGTTCTAAATAACATGAATTTGTCAATTCTTGTACAGCCTTCCTATAATCTTATCCTCAAATAGAATTTGTGTTTGCGAAGATTTTGGAAGATAATATCGTATTTGAATCAAAAGAATAATATATAAATTCTAGGATTCAAAAACGGTATTGTGAGGAATATGAGCGTTTGAGTACTTGAGAGTTCAAAAACGAAATCAATAGTATAGAGATTGGATAGAAAGAATTGGTGTCTTGAATTGATGATTTCAAGATGTTTATATAGGAGATAAATAGTTATAACCATTAGTAAATAGTTACAATCAATGGATATGATCATTGATGAAAAGGAAATGAAGCAACTCTTGAAGAAATGGAAGTGACTATTCGAATAGTTGCTTCTGTTTAAAAACGATTGACAGGAAAAAATCACTAGAAGACAGGAATTTGAAAATATATATATACGTTATATATGTGTGTGCATGTTCATTGGGTTTTCTGGGCAGAATCGGTCGACCGCTGGTATTTGACCGGTCGACCGGTTTTGGCCAGAAAGCCATATGAATGTGCACACACAAATATTGTATAAAAATATTCCAATACTGAGGGATATGATTATTTTAGGATAGATTTTAACATTAATAACACTACTAAATCTCCAAATAATCAACCTCTAATATAAAATACCATATGAAACTCTTCGTGTCTTTGTCGAACCATTGATCATCTCTTTTTGTCAATAATGAATCATCTCTTTGTTAGTAATCAAAACTTCATGAATTCCTTGACTCAACACGAAAGTCTAAGATGTCAGACCAAGAAAGCTTAGAATTTCTGCTATGAATAGCCTAGCTGGTTTCTTAATTACCCTTTCGATGAGGTATGCAAAGGCTCTCTAGGTGTCGAAGAGTAGGAATATAGAGCTTTACTAACTAATATCATCTTAGGAAACATTCGTTCGACCATGAATTTAGGTGGTCTTTATTGAACTAGCGAAGGGCTTATCAGATAGTTTGAGGGGATCTTGTAATTTAATTAGGTTAAATGATCTTAGGTAACCATCGGTATGCCATAATCTAAAGAGTTTTGGGTATTTCAATCTCAAAGTAGACTTAAATGATAATTGTGACCTTTTATATTCTTCTAGGAGACGTCTATCTTAGACTATCGTCTTTTAGAACTATTTGGTAGGAAACCTACAAGTTATGACGATAATAAATTAATAAGTCAAAATTTATCAATACCTTGATTGCTTGATAAGATTATTTACTAATGATCTGTGTGAATACAGACTCTTTTTCTCCAAATCAATTTTGAGATTAGGTTTTACAACTCCAAATTATGAATACAAGACTAAGAACGAGAAAATTTTGATTTTGATTCTGGACCTCAAGTCATATTTATAGGTGGGGGTTATCCCTCCCTTTGTTATTTGGTATTCATCCCGGCTTCAGGAGTGCACAGGAAGGCTTCGTGGATACACCTTCCATCGTTTTTTAGAAGAATAGCCATTGGGCCGCTATGGGAACTTCACGAGGAGTTTTTTCCAGAGGAAGAGGCTTGATTAGATGTTGAAAAGGCAAACTTGTCAGTGCTTCAGGCATCTTGTGCTGCTTTGTAGCTTCCCTTTTCCTTTGCATACGATGCTTGCTAGCAGTAATTAATAGATGTTGGCTCAAGTTTCTTGATATTACCTTTTCGAGTAGTCTGAAAGGTATACTAATTTTAGTTGTGCCTGCTTGGAGGTGATGAGCCTAGTGATCATGACCTTTAAGGTCAACATTGCCCTTTGTAGTTTGATCCATAAGTCGACCCATAACTCCTTAAGGCTAACCCCGGGTTCGTTCTAAGACATTGAAAAGGTCAACTAGGGACTAACTAACATGAACATGCTTTTCTCGAGTTGGTTTATGCTTTGCTCTGTTGACTTTTTGCATTCTAATGCAACATTATGATGATTCATGGTAATATATTTTAAGTTTTTTCAATAGGATTGATCCTATAATATGAAAGTTGACATTAACGTTGATCCATACACCGAATTGAAAAAAAAGTGTGAATTTTCATATGTTGATTTCATGGAACTTTCATTGATTTCTGCATATCATGTGCATGTGTTTTACAAATTGTTTTCAAAAGAATTTTTAATATAAAACCAGCTTTTAAAATAAATGTTTTGCAAAATCAATTTGTAAAACTATAATTATTTTAAAATTATTTATAAATGTATATAACCTCGATTATAAAAATATATTTAAAGAAATAATTTCGAATAGTTTATGAAAATCATTTTAAAACTCGTTTTCTCGAAGTATATGTATTTTCAATTTAAAATTATATGTTCTTATATGCTTGAGAGAATGAGGAAGCCATTAAACGATATGAAAAACATCTGGTACAAGACACGTGTGTTTATTATACCAGTTAATTCTGTACTTGTTCGATTGAGGTAACACTTATGTGGAATTGATCGACTTATAGTAAACCGATAAGTGAGAACATATGGTGTAAGACACACCGTTTTTGGTGGCACATCATGTGTGTACCTTCTTGTCATCTATGTGAGTTTCTATTACAAAACTACTGTGTGGTATCTATGAGAAGTGCCAAATCTATGTAATGTGCCAAATCTGTGTGAATAATATTACTTAGCAGGTTACAACCATCTATGTGGTACACTGCAGGCGTTGCTTAGACTCGCTATTTATGGATCCAATTCTTTGTAGTATTTTTCTAGATTTCATTACTTCATGATTCTAGAATTTGTGATTTTAAAATGATTTCACCATTTTGTGAATGTGAGTTTTATATGCATAGCCTATGAGCTAGTTGACGATTTAAGATATGGTTATTACATAGTTGTGTTGTGATTACTTTTTTGTTTTGTGAACTCCTAGTCGAGTTCTACTCATTGGAATTTTAATGATTTCCATCTTGGTATTTCTTCATGTTCAAAAAATATATGCATTTGTTGCTATTTGTACATCTAACTTTTATTTGCTAACTTAAATGAACTCTTCTCATGTATACTACATCATTTGAGGCTATATTGTTACTTTTCTATTGAGAAGTATAACTATTATGTGATAATACCTTTCAACTATTATGCTCTAATCATCTTTCTTAATCTATATTAACTCGTGCATTTTATGTCCTCGGGTCAGACTGAATTATTTCAAGTTAGTCATCTGTTGTAGATCCCAGCTTTACAATGCTTCCGCCTTAAACTATCCCACTTGATGTCAGTACCTAATTTGTATAGTCGTGTTTTATGTCACTTATATATATATATATATATATATATAATTTTTTGAGATAAGTTGTATTTGTATATAGTTCCTGAGAACCATTCGCTTAGGTAGCACATGTGATGTTATATTTCTGTTATCTGTATGTGTATGTATCTTATTTTGTGATCAATTTTTTTTTGTGCTTATATTTTGTTCTGAATATATCCTTAGCCGTTTAGCATTGTATTAAACCTTAATTAGGTATGTTGATCCATATAAGGTAAGAAAAGAAAACTTGAGCACTCAATCGACGTATTCGATACTCGTTTAAAACAAAGCTTTCGGAGGGTCGCTCCTAATGAACTATATTCTCTACACTAACAGTAGATGTTTCTTAGTCATACCCGTTGTTAGTTTAGGGTTCGGGTTAGGGAGTTACAAAGGTTATCCCTACAAATCTGAAAGGTGCTATTTATGTTCCTCCGGGGGGTTTCTTCATCCTCACTTTTGCCCATATTTGGCATTTAGGATTTCTTCTGTTTACCGAGTTTATTCATAAAAACCTAAAGCATATAGACATTTTCTGATCCAAATCAAACCTAACCTACTTGAAAATTCTTGATTGGTAAATGGGACATTTTCTTAACATTGAAATTCTCCACTTTACAAGCCTTGAAACCAATAAACAAGTGGGACGAGCAGCATACAAGGTTAACCCTCACCCAAGTAACCTGCTTTCAGATATGATCGATAAAGTCAAAAAATGTGAAACCTATTTTTTGAGATGTTATTCAAATATCAAAGACATATGCTCTACTACTCTTAAGTTCCTTGTTTTCAATATCTAGTATGTGTTTGGTTGATGTCAAAATTTGGTCACTAGTGACAATCAACCCCCAATCGCGTGATCAACACACGAATAAAGATCAAAAATGCATTAAAAAGTAAAAGAACGGGGAGCACACATAGAATTTTTATAGTGGTTCGGCAAAGACGATGCCTACGTCCACTTTATGTATCATTTCTCCTTTTTAGTTACAAGTACAATGTTTTTCTGTTTGAAGAAGAGAAAGAAAATGGTTATCGTTCCTTCTCCTTTTTTAGAGAGATTGAAGGAAGTCTTCATGAAGAAGTTAGAGTTAGGAAGAACGAAAAAAAGTCCCTTTCCTCTTTAGGCTTGGGGGTATTTATAGGTGGAGAATGTAGCTTGGGCTGTTGCAATATGGTCTGGCCATTTCGGGAAGCCTGGACACGTGGAATCCATCTATTGGTTGGAATTGTGGCTGAAAGACTGACTCCACTGCTCATAAATAGTATCCTCGGAAGTTGTGGCTGACGTGGCATCCACGGAGAAGTTTATCAAAAGTAGAGCTTTGTCCACATAAGCTTTAACCGCCTTTATTGCCTTAAAAGTCGGGAAATTAGGTGGGTTAACTCTGTATAAATCTTCCACTTGGGCCGATGTGTTATTGCTTTGGATGGCGTCTCCGCTGGGCCTTCTGAAGCGTGATTTATATCTGATTGTGCGTTTGGGCTTTGGTCCTGTTCGTTGAGACTCTTGCCAAAAAAAAGGGTTAACACTTTGCCCCTCAGAATATATCTTCATCGACAGAGGGAGATGTGTTCTGAAATCTGAACCGAAGCACAAACGCTCGAGCTGCTGTGGTCGTGCCGGACCATATTGAGGCCAGAAAACCGACGGTCTGATGTTGTATTAAGGCCACAAAACCGACGACCATGGCAGGTCGTATTAAGGCCGGGAAACCGACAACTATCGGGAACCGTATTAAGGCCGAGGTTATGATTGCCATTTGTATGGGAGTTGGTCCCTGCAAATACAAAACAAACCATCCTTGTTTTGGAGGATGGTGATGGGTCGAGCATTTTATTCCAGTTGGCTTTAGAGGGTGGTGAGCATCAACCATACTCGGCTTTGTGGCGAGCGTTAACCATGCTCGGCTTAGTGGTGAACGCTAATCTGGTTCAGCTTAGTGGCGAACGCTAATCTGGTTCGGCTTATAGAGAGGGTGAGTATTAGCCATATTCGGCTTAGTGCAAGTGTTTTTTATGCTCGATACATGTTAGATTAGTTAATTCAGCGAGCTGTGCACGCTCGTGGTAAGAAAAGAGAGTGTAATCCACACTCGTGCTTAAAAAATGTGACCCTACTCGGTCGAGTGGGTTGGTGTATGAAATAGTGGTGGGCTTTCACGCTGACCATACAGAATAAGAGGGCGAGCGTCATCTATGCTCGGCTTTGAGATTTTACAACATGATCTATGCTTGCAAAATAAAATTCACAACCACTAAACCACTATTACAAAGAAAAGAAATTCTACAAGGACAGCAATTGATTCCAGAGCATGCCTAGGAGCTAAATCCTAACCCCATACATGTGTACATCAAAGTGTCCTTATTATTGAAAGAAATACATCGAAAGAAAAATTTAATTAATGATAATGCCGCGAGTGCTAGTTTCAGGGTCCTTTCCGTTTCTAGGAGCTCGTGGACCAGCCTGAGGAGCTTGGGCAGATGGTCGCGGCGGCATATCCGAGGTGCGATCTTTGACATATTCCTAGAGCTCTCCTTTCCTGACTCATCCTTCGATGAGATTGCGCACATGTCGGCACTCATTTGTATTATGTCCAGCTACGTTGTGGAATATACAATGCTTGCCAGAGTCGAGTTCCATCTGAGTCGGTTCTCGTCGAGGTGGTCTTGAAGTAGGTAAGGACTCGCGTATGTCGAGATAGATATCGAGCAAAGAAGAATTGAGCTTGGTGTATCGATCATATTTGTTTTCATTCCGAGGTCGCACGTTGCGTTCACCCTTCTCCGGGGCCTTTCCTCTTCCTTTATTCTAGCCCTCGCCTTTGAATGGACCTTGTTGCTTAGATACTAATACCTCAAGGCTCTCCATTTCAAGGCTGGCGTCTTCTTGTCGAAGGAATCGCTCAGCCTCGGAGTAGAAATCATCTATATATTTGGGAGGATCTCTGGTTAAGGAGTTTTAGAACTCTGATCTCTTCTAAACTCCCGCAATAGCGGCCATGAGTACCACCGATGGCTCGGGCCGATGGATAGATGTCACGGCTTCATTGAATCTTTCAAGGAAGGATCTGAGCGTCTCTCCGGATCGCTGCTTGATGGTAGATAAGAACATGACATTTTTCGGTTGAGAGATATGAACTCGAAACTGTTCGATGAAGCAGGTGACCAGAGTGTTCCAACTGCTGATCGAGTCCGTTGTTAGCTGTCGAAACCACATGCCGGCTATATCCGTGAGAAAGAGAGGAAAGCACTTGGCCATAAAGCTGGTCGATGCACCAAGTACTTCCATATGTCGCATATATCTCATAAGGTGAATGGTCGGGTCAGTGCGACCGTTGTATGGCTCGATAGCTGGGAACTTAAAGTCCGGAGGGTTACGAGAATTTCTGATTTCCCTAGTGAAGGGGCTGCGATTAACATTGTTTATGTATTGCTGTGAAGAATTGCCCCGAGTGAAACGTCGGATGATGCTTGCAAGCCGGCTCCCATCTCTGAGGAGTCGTTGCCATGAATTTAGTTCTGCATCCTCAGGGGTTTCTGCTCGAGGATCCGACAAAAGCATGCTCGGATGGGTGGCCGCTAATTGAGCTCGACCTCCGAGAGTTGAGTGAAGGCGTGAGGGAAGGTGAGATCTGGCAGGTGGTTCTAGGGAGAATGGCCCCTCTGGAACCCGATGAGTTGTGGGTCGAGCCATACCCATTGCAAAGGGTCTAGGCTGATCCAGCATAACATGTGATGTTCGGAGGCCGGGGGTTGCCCCCGTTTGGAGCGAGGTTAGGAGGGTCTACGGTAGCGTTTTCTTCTGCTACGGTGAGGACCGACATAGTGGGGTGCCTTCCCTCGTTCGAAGGGAAGGCTGCTCCAGCTCTTCGTTGAAGAGGAAGAGTGGTTAGACTGGTCTGTGGTAAGATCCCGGGTTGTAATGGGAATGGCGTTGATTTTGACGGACCCGGTGGGCGGTTGACCGATTCGATAGGTCGAGGTATTCCAAAGAGTGGAGGCGTATTTACCATTCGACCTAGATCTTGATCGTCCTCCTCTTGAGGTTCTGTGGCCACAGCTACGCTGGTCGTTGGAAGCGATACTCCCAGCTGTGCTTGATTGGTTGGTGGGACCAAACCAGGATGAAATAATGGTGTAGCCTGATCAGTGGCCTGATTTCGTGTGAACTGAAGGTCAGCTGTTGCCCCAGTCTCGGCTTGTGGAGAAATTGATGTTGAAGCATTCAACCACGTTTCCAGTCGACCGAGAAGGTGAACCATAAACTGCTGCCGTCGTTCGAGGACTTTTCCCTGAGATGTCATATGGTCTCTAAGCTCGACCATGATTTTATCCATGTCGTCCCGGGTAAGGAATCGAGACATGTCGTCATGAGAAGAAACTTCATGGCTTACTTCTTCAGCATCTATATCGGCTGCATCAGTGTTTGCGGGATGAGAGGATGTTGCATCTTTCTTTCGCTTGTTCGCCATGAGCAGAGGTTTTAACAGAATATCGGTGCCGCCCCCTACCTGGCGCGCCAAAGTGTTGATGTCAAAAGTTGGTCACTAGTGACAATCAACCCCCAATCGCATGATCAACACACGAATAAAGATCCAAAATGCAGTAAAAAGTAAAAGAACGGGGAGCACACAAAGAATTTTTATAGTGGTTCGGCAAAGAAGATGCCTACGTCCACTTTATATATCATTTCTCCTTTTTTATTACATCATTTCTCCTTTTTTATTACAAGTACAATGTTTTTCTGTTTGAAGAAGAGAAAGAAAATGGTTATCGTTCCTTCTCCTTTTTTAGAGAGATTGAAGGAAGTCTTCGTGAAGAAGTTAGAGTTAGGAAGAACGAAAAAAAGGTCCCTTTCCTCTTTAGGCTTGGGGGTATTTATAGGTGGAGAATGCAGCTTGAGCTGTTGCAATATGGTCCGGCCATTTCGGAAAGCCTGGACACGTGGAATCCATCTATTGGCTGGAATTGCGGCTGAAAGACTGACTCCACTGCTCATAAATAGTATCCTCGGAAGTTGTGGCTGACGTGGCATCCACGGAGAGGTTTATCAAAAGTAGAGCTTAGTCCACATATGCTCTGACTGCCTTTATTACCTTAAAAGTCGGGATATTAGGTGGGTTAACTCTGTAGAAATCTTCCACGCTGGCGCGAGATAATCAGTCAACGAGTTCTTTTTGGAGGTGGGAAACTCAGTCGTCCTGGTGAGCAACTTTCCCGGAGGGTGCAGTTATTCTGACCGAGTTGGACTTGGGCCGATGTGTTATTGCTTTGGATGGCGTCTCCGCTGGGCCTTCTGAAGCGTGATTTACATCTGATTGTGCGTTTGGGCTTTGGTCCTGTTCGTTAAGACTCTTGCCAAAAAGAGGGTTAACATGTTTTATCCTGTCAACACCCTAAATTGAATTTCTTTATTTCAACTCCTATTTCGAAGACATTAGCCTGAGTAACTAGGAATATGTGGATACTTTGGTTGAAAAATCAAACAATATTGGGAAATGGGTTGAGCTGCTGATCTCGGCCAATCTTCTCCAATACTCAATCATCTCTTCTTACCATAAGATTCTCATAGAATCTATCACAATTAAAAGCCTACCAAAGAAAAATGTTCGTTGGTGCCAAAGAAAACAGTATACTTAAAACAATACTTACTAATTCACGGGTGAGCCTTTAGATAGATATTATAGATATTTAGTTAATATTTCTACTGGTATTATCTCACAATTTTTGTCTTAGCTGCACTTAGGCATGTCCATTGGCATAGGCGACCAAGGCGGTCGCCTAGTGCCCAGGATTCGGAAGGAGGAGGAGGAGGAAGAAGGGGGACCTCAAAGTTTAGGGTTTTCTAATTAAAAGCGATATTGATCTTCTATATTTTCCTTTTGAAGTGTGAAACTACTATGGTCTAGTGGTATTGCATGCAGCTTGGTAGTGTGCAACCAAAGTTCAAGGATGGTTGCCTTTAACTTTGTTTAACCTTGTGCTGATTTTGGTGCCAGTCTTGTAGCTCTCCACAAAATTTTGGGCCTTCAATTTTTTTGTGCCTAAGACCTCCATTTTCCTAAGGTCGACATTAGGTGCACTCAATGTGTATTGCTATTAGAGAGAAGGCGATGTCTATTTCCACCCCACTTATTGCCTTTCCCAGCCATTATTTAAACAAAATGGTTCACACCCCACTTTTTACTTTTCCGACCCGATATATACCAAAATTTCCCTTTATTTTACCATTTCAATGATAATAACTTAACACTAATAATTAAATTAAAAAACGAAATCAAAAATCAATGAGATAGTAATTCATGATTATTTTCTTAATCAATCATTTTATACAAAAAAGTTACATTTCAATTTAATTCAAAAAACAATTGAGCTATAAATATTTTTTTAATAGGGAAAATTTAGAATAAAACATTAACCTTTTCCACAAAAAGAATATTGTCTTCTTCAAATAATTTGTCAATTCGATTTCATAATATTTTACGATGAATAAAGTGCATAATAGAATGGAAAATAAATATGCTAAGTACAATAATATATAAGGGTAAATTTGTGACTTTATTTTTTTATTTTGTAGTCAGGTGGGTAAGACAAAAGCTGGGGTACTTATAGAATTGGCCTAGAGAGATAGATATTGTGTCCCCTCACCTTGCCAGGCAAAAAGAGAAAGAGCTTACTCCTCCTTCGACCCAGGATCTCAAATTTGGTGAATTTTTTGATGATGTTTATGGTTCATATGATATTCTTAAAAGGATGCTCACTGATAGCCCGGGGACTAAAACAACTTCGACTAAGAGGCTCAAACTATTGATTAATGTACTTCACTTGATTTCAATGAGTTGGAAAATGTAAATATAGATTTGAGCCCAACGGTTTTGAAATTTCGATCTTTCCAAGAATAGCTTTTATTGACACTAATTGAGGAAACATCTCAGGACCCTGTAGAAATTTTCTAAACTTGGTTTTCCTATAGCCTTGAGTCGTATGCACAAGGAGCTTGGCTTTTTTGCTTCCTTTGTTGAACCATTGGATTTTTTCTTACTAACTTTTTGGGTTCTTATATTTCATCACATGATTTGACCTGCTTCCATTTTTTGTTCCAAACGACCAGTTATATGTTTGAGTCTAGGAGCGATACTTTAGAATTGGCTAAAGAAGCCCTTAAGTTCAAAAATGATGTTTCCACTCTCACAAATCGAATTATTGACCTTTCAATATATGAAAATAAAAAAGAGAAGAAAGAGAGAGCTGAAAAAGAAGGATTTGTTACCTTACATATAAGATAGCAAATTCGTTAATGTTATAAAAAAGATATTGTGTTCATTGATCTACTGAGTGGATTATAGATTTTAATAAATATGAGTAATTAACGTTACTGTTATAGATCACTAAACACCTGAGCAAGGCTAATTGGCAAAGTATGATTTTAAAGGCTCGATAAAAGAAATAAAAAAAAGTATATTGTATATACAAGTATGATTTATAAATAGGTTTAGCAATAAAAATGGATATAAACTGAGAATTTGAGAACTTAAATCCTAAACCTTTTGAAAATTTGTTTTCAAAATTTTGAGAAGATAAAAATAGTATTATTTGGCACTATTTAATGATAGAGATGTCCTAAAAGGAATTTTGAAAAATAAAGGAACTGAACCAATTCATTAGTGAAAAATAATTCTAATGATGATTGCGACATCATCAGCGTTCATTTTCAAGTTTTAAGTAAGAAAAAGGTGTTTTGAAAAATAAAAGAACTTAAACTCACTTCATTTGCTAGAAAATAATTTGACGGTGATCGCGACATCATCATCAGTGTTCATTTTCAAGTTTTCAAGTGAAGAATTCTACCATAGTATGATCTAATACTAATATTATAAGCATATATATGTATTATTAATATTTCAAATTCATTTGAAATAAAACCTAGGTGTTTAATTATAAACTTTTGGTACAAACTATATGGTGTTATATAAACTATATGTAGGTTGATTTTGCATCTTGATTTGTTGATTGATAGTTTCATTTGTTAAAATGAAATCGATTGTCGAAAATTTTGATCATTCAGAATTTTCAGATTGATATATAAATTGATATTAAATGTTTGGAAAGACAAGTCTTTGTAACTTATAGTGAGAAGAGAGTATAAGTTAACCTAGTTTAACTTATTGGACACTTAGTTAAGTAAAGAAAAATGGCACTCCTTATATATTCTTAGGATTAAGGAGCATTATGTGGATATGAACTTAAGTTAGAAAATATGAATAAACTTGAGTTAACTATTGTGATATTTTCATATATGATTTTGTAATTAAACTAGAATTAGTATAGAGAAAAACAATAAGGATAAGCACATAAGTTGTACGTAGATAATTTGTTCCCATAACCATTCTAGATAAGATTCGTATACTTAACTTTGAGGAGACTCATACCTATCAGAATAAGAATTGTTATCCAATTATCGATGGTGAACGATTAGTGAGGATTTTTGATATAAAACCGAAATTTTCTATCATAATGTATGGCTGTGAAAGGAGAACGAGGATTACAAATCAAAGAGCCTGATCAAAATCAGCAAGAAAGATATCAGTTAGGCAATACTGTTTGTAAGAGAAGCTATGTATTCAAGTATGTGACTGAAGTGGGTATTGTAAATGTGTGACACACCACGCCCGTTAATGTCACTCATAAGAGAATGTTTTAAATTTCGTGAAGCGCAATTGGTAATCATTACAGAGAATTTACAAGATAGATAAAATAAGTAGCAAATTTTTTTAAATTCATTATTAAAAATAAAGCATAGTTTCAAAAGTACATTCAAACCAGTTACAACTAACCAAATGTCTCAAATCTATCTTACAAAACATCTCAGGAAATAAAATATCAGAGTACATAAAATCATATCCCTTGCCATAAGCCATACTAAGGTAGAGAGCAAGTCAAAACGATACATCTCAAGAAATCCAAGTCCAAGTTGTAGGGGAAGTCATAGTCATTGTTGAGTGCTTCCACTCTAAGGACGTGGGGGAAAGGAAGAAAGAGGCGAAATAAAAAGGGTCAGACATAAAGTCTAGCAAGTTTCAATGATAAACAAATGTGCATAAAATAGAAATGCCAAGACAGGTAAATAAAACCGAATGGGAAAAGTACTGTGTCATATAAGATCACAGATGAACTAAACAGAACATCATGATGGACAAGAATAATACGAATAAATCTTGATTGAGAAATGCTTCACAATTATATCTTAAACAGGTATGTCTGCACCAATACTTGTACAACAAGATCAACATTATTACACACATCAGTAGGATTAACAGCAGAGTAAAACAACAGGATAAGGCGTAACCTAATTACATAACCATATTAGGTGAAAACCTAATTACACAACAGCAGGTTTAGGTGTACCTTAATTACTACCCAAGCGATTGGCTACCTACTACGTAAATACACTGTGTCAGGCCCGATAGTTGGGTGTATCACTCCCTAACCAGCAACTATATGACACAGACATATTTACTAGTGTTACAATGGCTTATCTTCCCTAGTCGGACCCATGCACGCTCATAACCCCACCAGAACGTGCCCGTACCAACCCTCATGTGAACCTCCTACTATCCAGTTCAGTAAAGCGTGCCCTGGGCCCTACCTAGTGCAAGGCCCCATCTAACAAGATACCAACAGGGATACTGATAGACGGTTCCAAATAGCATATTGACACAAGCCAAACCCCCTAAGCTTGTGCCACCAAAACTAGGATTTAGGAGTCCCCAAAACCCGATACAACAGCAGAACGATGGACCTATTAACTTATTAATACTCATGTATTAACCTAGCAGGTTTAGGTTTACTAATAAGTGTGGTTGTAATTATTACAACTCATTCTGTGTGTACAACACTCCCCAAAACACATGTCCCGATGCATAAAATTCCTACAACATTTCAGTTTATTAACCTACATTTGGTACTTACATTATTCCAACATGTTATTTACTTAATGTCTGTATTAAGTCAAACCTAACATGTCTACTTCATAAGCATACTATTCATCAACTATGTTTCAATTTACAACATATATAGGTTTATGCATATTATCCATTCACAGCAAGTATATACAAATTATTCTTTTTTATCAGTTTACAGCAATTCTAAACATGTGTATGATATCCTTTTTCTCAAATTATAGTTAATTGGTCCCAATCTAATAACATGTATAAATCCCACTTTTTATATCATTCATTATTTCCCCAATTACACGCACACTCTGGTCGGGTATAGCCTTGGCTTCAAAAAGCCTAGGATTAGCGTAAAATAAAAAGGGAAAATAGAGGAAGGTGAATAGAATCAAATCACATAGGCATATAGGCATGATTAGAAATAAACAAGAAACATAGAGAATGGGAAAAGGAAGATAGATACATATAGCTTGTTAATTATCCAATAACAAAGGCATACATTTTACTTATCATAACGACATAGGTGATTAACAGTGAAAATATGTATAACTTTTATCTTACTCACACTATATATCCTAACCTAATTTTATTTAACTGTCATGTTTAAATTCTAAGAAATTAGATCTGTGAATGAAAGCAACTCACAATGGGTCTTGGTGACGAAGAGAATAAATCTCTAATATACACACACACACACACACACATATATATATATAACAATATGTCGTAGAAAAGTCCAAACCAAGTTGTATGTATGTAAGTCCTGATGTTGTCTTTGTTTGATCCAGTCCTCTATAGTATTCCCCTATTATATGTTTATTTTTTTAGAATTGATTTACAGAGGTAGAAGGTATGTAGAAACAGTGTAAATCAAAATGGGAAAAGCCACCTATTTATAGATTCACAGAGTCAACCTCATCCTTTAGATCATAGGGTTTCAATCCTAACCGTACACATAGTGCTGAGTCAGCAATGAGTCTAGCCACAAAACAGTCTAGTTTTGTCACTTAGAATCTGCCTAGATCTAGAGTGGATCGACCCATCTACCCCAAAGATCGACCCTTGGGTCGACCCAAGCCGGTTGTGGGTCGTCCAACAATGGTCTAGTTTCCCGTCTCTTTTCCCATTTCGTTCGTTTTAAAGTTCTTAAATTTATTTAATATTATATGCATATACAAGTTCCTTGTACGTATACAAACTTCTAGCTCCTATAACTTCTTCATACGTTGTCTATTTCACGCAAACTTGTGGTCTATCTAAACCAGAATTCCGAGACGAACGCAAAAAGGTAATGTCGGTTTCACTTAATTCTGAATATCTAATTAAGTTATTCCCAAATTATTATCTTTATGCGTGGTTACAGTGTATTAGATTTTTGGGGTGTTACATTCTCCTCTACTTAAAGGATTTCGTCCCTGAAATCTTCAAGTTAAGAAGAATGTCACTATCCTAACATCCACAACTATCTACTCATCCATCATCCACAGGCATCCATTGTCCTTATGAAATTTCTAATGTTTGTATGAACCTATGCAAAGGTGTTGTGTGTATATGTCCTTAAACTAATATGAAAATCAGGTACTGATTCAGTTGACCTCCTTAATGCAATATATGTTTGTGCCATGAGTCCAAAATGTATGCAAATAATCCAAGTACAACATATAAACTCTATATATATGCACAATAATCCATTCAAATGCAACATCCATATGATGATTCACCCATTCCCATCCATCGAAAATTAAAATGCACACACATTCATATGCAATATGTAAGTGATTGAGACGATCTAGTGCCTAGTGTGTGTATATGCATCCACGAGCAACCACTAGCAAACACTTTCAACCACTTGCAACCATCAATCATAACACATTCCAAACACATGTTTCCAACGATCGGATTCTACCAAAGGATCGAAAGGTTCGAACAATAGGATAAATAATCCAGAATGATAAAAGAAAATGCAAAGTAAAATCTTAGAAAATAAGTCAAGAACGTACTTTCAAAAAAAAGGGATAAGAAGCACGAATCCTATCTTCAGGTTCCTACATTGCATCTTCACAGTCTTTCCCATATTGCACTTTAACCAATCTAATTTCCTTGTTAAGTAGCTTCTTGATTTATGTTCCAAGGATATGAGTAGGAACTCATCTCACTAATGCTTCCTTCTCTATTTCTACGTCCTCGAGAGTGCTCGACTCTACTATCTCTGTCGTATCATCGAAACATTTCCTCAAATGGGAAACCTGCATCGTGTATGCCCTCCAGTCTATCTGGTAGCTTAATCCTATAAGCCATCTGGCTTATCTTCTCCACTATAAGGAATGGCCCTACAAATCTCGACGCCAACTTCCCCACTAAGCCAAATAGAACTACATTCCTTAGCGATGATATTTTAATGAAGACCATGTCTCCGACTTCGAATTCCAAATCGGTCCTCCTTTTGTCAGCATATGATTTTGTCTATCTTGAGCAGCTTTCATTCTTCGACGGATAAGATCAATCTTCTCGGCAGTATCTCGAATCATATCTAGTCCAAGCAAAAGTCTGTCCGTAGACTCCGACCAACAAGTCGGCGAACTACAAGGTCATACATATAGCGCTTCAAAGGGGTACCATGCATATGCTCGATTGGTAACTTTGTTGTAGACGAACTCCACTAATGGGAGATGCTCTTCCCAAGTCCCACCAAAGCCTAGGATACATAGTGTTAGAAGATCCTCAAGAACTATGTTCACCCTCTTAGTCTGTCCATCTATCTAAGGGTGGTATGTTGTGCTCAATGTCGCTGTGTACCTAACGCCTCTTGCAAGATCTTCCAAACCTCACTAGTAAAGATGGGGTCGCGGTTTCTTACTATGCCAGAAGGTACCCTATGCAATCGAACAATCTATTGAAGATATAGTAACGCTAACCAAGTTGCCGTCCTCTTATTCTTGACAGGAATAAAGTGAGCGCTCTTTTGTAAGTCTATCCACGATCACCCAAATGCTCGTAGTGCCCTTCCTTGATCAGGGAAATTCATCTATGAAATCCATAGATTCGCTCTCCCACTTCCATTGTGGGACATCTATGGGCTAAAGCAATCCATCAGGTTTCTTTTGTTCATCCTTTCTTCATTATCATGTCAAGCATCAAGCTACAAATTCCGCCACATATTTCTTCATGCCAGTCCAAAGGAAAACCATCTTCATATCGATACATTTTTTCGTCGCTTGGGTGGATAGTCATCCAAGAACGATGAGCTTCCTCAAGCACTACCTTCAGCAATTCCCCAATCATGGGGACACATAGCCTCCGATCTCTTCTTAGCCACCCTTTTTCGCATATCAAACAAGGTGACTAGAAGACTCTCCTCTACCAAGTCTGTTTGAGATGTCTGAAATCCGCGGATCCTCCCGCTACGGAGATCCAACTCGCTCTAATAGAGTAGGTCGTACCTCCGACGATGCTAACAATCCCAATGTGAAATCCATAGATGGCTTAAAATCAAAGGTCGAGATGTACTCCAAGCTTCGCCCTTCTACGAATAAAGGACTCAAAGTCATCCTCTACCTACTCAATACGTCCGCTACCACATTACCATTGCCCAGGGTATGAGCTATCTCGAAGTCGTAGGACGCTAGGAGCTCCATCCACCGTTGTTGTCTTAGATTGAGATCCTTCTGTGAGAACAATCACTTGAGCGACTAATGATCCGTGTATAGCTCAAATCTTTCACCAAGTAGATAGTGTCTCCAAGACTTCAATGTGAACACTATTATAGCCAACTGTTGATCATGGGTAGGGTAGTTCTTCTCGTAAATCCTCAAATGTTTGTTGCCATAACATACTACCCTTCCCTCTTACATCAGAAGGGCACCAAGCCCTTTGCCACAGGCATATGTGTAGGCCATGAACATCTTTCTTCCGTCAGGAAGAGTTAGAACTAGGGCTGTTGTCATAGCCTTTTTCAATATCTGAGAGGCATCCTCACAATCGATGCTCCATGAAAAAGCCAAGTTCTTTTTCGTCAATTAAGTGAGTGGGGCTGATATCCTTGCAAAGTCCTTGATAAACTTTCTATAATAGCCTGCCAACCCTAGAAATCTTCTCACCTCCATCGCATTCTTTGGAGCCCTCCAATCTTGAACTACGACGATTTTAGTGGGATCCACTACTATCCCCTTTTTGGAGACTATATGCCCAAGGAACCTTACTTCTTCTCCCCAAAAGTAACACCTACAAAATTTCTCCTTGAGTTGATGCGATCGGAGAGAACCTATAACCTCTCCTAAGTGTTGGGCATGTTCCTCGTCATTCTTTGAGAAGATCAGAATGTCATCCACGAAGACTACCCCAAACTTGTTCATAAACACCATAATCATCAAGTCCACAAAGTAGGCGGGTGCATTGGTTAGCCCAAAAGGAATAACCAACAACTCAAAGAAACCATCTGGAGTTTTAAACGCAGTCCTATAAATGTTGTCCTTTGCCGCCCTCAATTGATGAAATCCCATGGCCGAATCCATCTACGAGAAAACTGATGCACCTACTAGCTGATCAAATAGGTCGTCAATCCTCGGTAGTATGTGTCTGTTCTTCTTAGTGAGCATACTCAGCTCCCTATAATCCACACATAAACGAAGTGAGCCGTCCGCCTTAGTTTCGAAGAAGATTGGAGCTCCCCACTCTGATATGCTTTGCCTAATAAAACCTTTCTCGAAAAGTTCCCTCACTTGATTGCTAAGCTCCCTTCTCTCTCTATGAGCCATGTGGCACACTGGTAGAGCAACTGGCTTCAAGTTCTCTACCAATTAAATCCGGAAATCTATCTCACACTTTGGAGGTAGCCCATTAACCTCCTCAAACACATTCGGATAATCTCTAACTGTTGGTACAGATCGTAAGCTATTAATGGAAGTATCGAGTGATTCTAGAAAACTGATCATCTGTGACCTTTGTGGGTCACAGGAAATTTCAAGTGTTATACCATGACAAGTAAGAAGTCTAACTACTCTATTTAACAATCAAGAATGGCACCATACATTGCTAGCCAATCCATGCCTAGAGTCAAACCATATCCCATAAATCCCATCACGTAGGTGTCACATTCAAATTCGACGCCCAAGATAGATATTTTGAAACTCCTACACATCATGGCTAAATGAGCCGATCCTCCTATGAGGTTTGAGACCACTGCAGGTTTAGAGACTATACTAGTATTAAGGTGCAGACTATCTATTAAAGAATTGGATATAAATGAATGTGAAGCTCCAAAATCAAACAGGGTTCGAACAGGATAGTCAAAAACGGAAATTAAACCTTCAACCATGACTTTCCTACCTCGACCAGGTCCACTAGCCTCTAAAGCATGCACTTGTCCAGAAGTTCCTGCCCCTTGTCCTCGCTTGCTATGGAATTGTTAGCTGCATTGTCCTACATGTCCATAATTAAATCATGCTTTCTTTTTCTTTCTGCAGTCCTTCACAAAATGACCCATAGCACCGCAATCAGGACACTTAATATCCTTCTTGTCTGAGGCTTTTCGCCTTTCTTTTTTTTCTTTCCTTTTCTGGGCCACCCTTTTATATTTCTCGTCCTTAGCATGTGTCTCTTCAGACTTATTGTAACACCCCACCTCCGCCAGTGCCACTCTTGCAAGGACACTAGCTTTGGAGGGGCGTTAAACAAGGTAACCATGCATGTAGATATCACAAACACATAAGTAAAACAGAGTAAATAAAGCAGCGGATAAAACTATCATTTCAAAACCATAGTCAAGTTACATCAAAGTACTTTATCATTATTTTCCACAAAACATAGTCTAGAAACATAACTGAAAACTGGAAATAACATAAAGTAACTATCCCCAAGGTTGAATAAAGCCATAGCGTGCTCAAGTCCAAACCGTACATGAGCTATCCAGAAAAGCAGCTAAAGATCCAAGCTAGGTACTAGTGTTCCCACCCTGTAAACCTGGGGGGAAACGGAAGAAAAGAGGCGAAAGAAAACGGGTCCGTCAAAAAGACTGGTAAGTCCTATCTACTATTAGTATAAAAACTAATAAAGTTAACTGAACATGTAAACAGAGATGAGATGTAGGGTGATAACTGGCATGGTGAAAAGTTAACAAGATAGATCAAGTGTGGCATCGCATATACAAGGTTAAGTTGCACCAAGTGTGTACTAGTATTCCAATCCATGTCAAGTATAAATAAGAAATGATCCCCTGGCCCAAAGCTGGCCCAAACCCATGAGATGACCTAAATCAAGGTCCAACTACTCGGTCTAGTCGATCGACTCCCTATCAGCCTAACTTGTCGTGTATCGGTGTCATACGGTCCAAACATGAAATGTAGTCGACTGTGCTAGGTCCACCCTAGGGTGTATCCGACCCTAGGATGTCAACCACTGACACGAAACAAGCACGCACAGTCCAAACCTACTGGTGCCCAAGTCTGTCTTTCATCCCCGGACAATGTGCACGACCATGGTCCGTCGGAATCTACTATGGTGCACCTACTTTTGTCGTCTTTTTAGTCACTTTCACTCCAGCCCAGTAATCGTGCCCCACCCTAGCCTAGTCCCTAGGGTATCTGATACTCCCTAGTGGGTTACTGCTGAGAAGGACCACACAACTAGGGTTTTCTAGTGGGTTAAGTGTGGTTAACCCCATCCAATCAAGTATCAAGTTGGTTAAGTGTACCCAAGGTTCATGACTTAACCGCGCCAACCCATCATGTCTAATTGGTTAAGTATTCAAGTGGTCCATGACTTAACCCTACCATGTGGCATTAATTAGTTTAATGCACCCAACCTCTCACATTAGACCTTGTTGTGGTTACTAGTTAAGCCGGGCGGGTCCGGGTAGCTTTACACCACAACTTGGTCTAACCTCGGGCTTCTAGTGCAACATGACCAACTACTCACATTGGGTCCTGTTGCTTGTAGCCACTAGTTAAGCCGGTCGGTTCCAGGTAGATTTATGCTACAAGCTCAACCCAACCTCGAGTTGGCCACACTCATATTTTCTAAGTGTCATGTCCATCATTATGTTTACAAACATAATCACAAGTCAATGTTCATGTCATATTTTAAAATCATGTTTTCATGTCATTAATATTACCCAACCCAACGCATTCCCATCGCATGTACGTTTCGCATAACATAACATAGATCAAAAGAGGGAACTTGGCAAAAGCATGACAAAAGGGAATAAGGTAATAAGGTTGGCCACAAGTTAAACATGGTGGCATATGAGGCATAAACATGTTCATAAGCTTGCATATTACATCGTAGGCCTCAAAACATGCTTAATATCAACTTAAGCAAATAGGTGAAACATGTTCATGAGTGACATAGGATGATGACTAGAAGTTCACATATAACATTATATGCATGTTATCATAAAGGTTATGAGAGTTCTCATGTTGCATAATGCAACATTTCAAATCAAAGGTCATAGCTTTCTATGCACAAGGTCAAGGTGATAGCTTTACAAACTTGCATAGGGTAAACATATGCATAACATGTTCGAATCAAAGCACATATCATACTTAGGCCCAAACTCAACTTGCAACATGTAACATTTAACTTCATAGTTAGAATCTAAGAGTAGTATAGGGCTTACCATGAGCGGTTATGCGATCTAGATCAATATATATAAAGATTGAGACGAAGCCACAAGCAAAATCCGCTAGGAAAGTAATAAGCTCCACTTAAACGCCTTGAAACAAGAAGTAATAACTCCAACGACAAAGAAAGAAGGCTCTTTTACTTAAGAAAGATGGCTCTTTTATGACATAGATTGATTTGAGACACTCATGCTTTCATGAAGAAGATGGAGGCCATGATTAATGAACATTTAGGCAGCATTTAGTTCTAGGAATGATTAATGAGGGTTTAGGCTAGGTCTAGGGTCTTTTTATAGGTGATTAGGTTAATTTAGACCATAGGATTAACCCTAAATTGAATCTGAGCCATCAGCTCCCGTCAGAAACTTCCAGAGCAAGACCTAACCTGTCAAAATGGTGCACCAGAAAAACTGGTCCGACCGGGGGGGTCGACCCCTGGGTCGACATGGGTGTCGACCCATGGGTCGACATGGGTGTCGACCCATTGGGGGGGTCGACACTGGTGTCGACCCCTGTGTCGACCCTGCCTGGGGCGGGAAAATTCCCGTCCATTCTGCCTTGGTTGTAATTTAAATCTGAATTCGAATTTGAACTGTTTTCGGGCTTAGAATTTTCTGAAAACTTCATTGGGCCATAACTTGGTCATACGGACTCCGTTTTTCGAAAACTCGGACTCTATTTCGCGTATTTTTCCGAGACGAACGCAATGGCACAGCCGTTTCCCTTGATTCAGAATTTACAGTTTAATTCTGCCTTGATTTTTGTTATAACATGATATTCAAAAATATGGGTTGTTACATTCTCCCCACCTTAAAGGATTTCGTCCTCGAAATCTTCAAGTTAGGAAGAACGTATCCTACCATCCATCATCCATCTACTCAAAACATCATCCACGTGCAGTCATTGTCCTTAAAGGATTCTAAATGTTGTATGATCATATGCAAAAGGTGTGTGTATATGTACTTATAATGCAAAAATCAGGCGGTTACCGATTCAGTAAACCTCCTTAATGCAAAGTATGTTAGTGAAATGAGTCCATATGTATGCAAATTCCTAACATAATTTATGATCTCTACATGAGTGCACATAACATTCATTCATATGCAGCATCCACATGATAGCATAACAAGTTTCATCCATGAATAAGTATAAGCACTCATGCATATGCAACATGAAATTGTGTGAGCCGATCTTAGTGCCTAATGTGTATCATGCATCCACGAGTATCCACTTGCCAACACTTGCAACCACTTGCAACCATCAAGCATAACATGTTTCAAATACATGTTTCATCCAAAGGGTTTCTACCTAAGGTTCTCATGACAGGATTACGAGATAACAAGATAAATAAGATAAACAAGGTAAACATGGATAGCAAAAGAAAGATATGCTAATTAGGAAAAGAGATCGAGAAGGTAGTATACAAGTAAGCTCCACGGAAAAACAGGGATCAAGGATATACTCCTAAAAAGATATATGATGCGCGTATCTAGTCTTCTAAGCCGCATTTCCTTGAACCTAATTCCATTGTGCTTTGACCGTTTTTTACCTTTCAATTCCGTAGCTTCCTAATTCCTTCTTCAGAAATGTGAGTTGGAACTCATTTCACTGTCGCTTCTCATTTCACTTTCACTTATTTTTTTTCTAGCGTACTCGGTTCTTAACTTAACTGTATACTCATGACTTCATGCAAGCTTTCCCAAAATTCATTGTAAGGTATTCCACGTAAATAAATACTAATCCATGTGGCCAAATGCACTTATTAACATGATTTCTATGAACCATCCGCGAACACTAATCGAATAGATCATTAATTTCCAATAAACGGGTCAAAAGATTCTAGGTAACTAATCCTGACAGAACTCTAAAGGTTACACGAGACTTCGAGGGTATTACCAAGGCAAGTCAAGAGTCTAACTACCCTCCTTTCAAAACCGAGGATGGTACCCTTACTGGATAACCACTTTATCCCCAGAATCAACCCAAAGCCCAAAAACATAATCCCTACTTCCGAACTCAACACTTAGCATAGACATCCTTTTGTGAGAAGAGATACTTGAGCGACTTGTGATCTGTATATAACTCGAATCTCTTGCCCAAAAGATAATGGTGCCATGATTTAAGCGCAAAGACAATCGCCGCCGACTCCAAATCATGCGTGGGGTAGTTCTTCCCATAAACTTTGAGTTGCCTAACCCCATAACATATTACTCTTTATTCTTACATCAGGACCGCGCCTAATCCCATGTCACGTGCATTGGTGTTCACGGCAAACATCTTCCCTCCATCGGGTAAAGCTAAAACTGGTGCTGTGGTAAGAGTCCTCTTAAGCTTTTGAAAAGCAGGCTCACACTCCAATTCCCATTCAAAGGCTAAGTCCTTTTTCGTCAACTTAGTAAGAGGAGCTGAAATCTTAGCGAAATCCTTGATGAACTTCCTATAAAACCTTGCAAGACCAAGAAAGCTTCTTACTTCGGTTGCGTTCCAAGGAGCTTTCCAGTCTTGAACTACACCCACTTTCGCGGGATCCATAGTTATACTTTGCTTAGGAACTATGTGCCCAAGTAACCGAACTTCCCTTCTCTAGAAATGACATTTGGAGAACTTGGCTTTCAACTGATGTGCTCTAAGCGTATCCATCACTTCCTTGAGATGCCTAGCATGCTCTTCCTCATCCTTTGAGAAGATCAGAATATCGTCCACGAAGATAACAACAAACTTGTTAAGGAACTCCCTGAATACCCTACTCATCAAGTCTACGAAGTAGGCGGGTGCATTAGTCAAACCGAATGGCATGACAAGCCATTCAAAGAATCCATCTGGAGTCCTAAACGCAGTCTTATCGATACTATCCTCAGCTACTCTAAGCTGATGGAATCCCGTGGCTAGATCGAGCTGAGAGAAAACAGAAGCACCAACCAGCTGGTCAAAGAGATCATCAACCCTCGGTAACGGGTGCCTATTCTTCTTTGTCAGCTTGTTCAATTCTCGATAATCAACACATAGACGAAGCGAACCATCCGCCTTAGTAGCGAATACCACCGGAGCACCCCATTCAGAAATGCTTCGCCTAATAAAATTCTTCTCAAGCAGCTCCTTGATTTGCTTACTGAGCTCCCTTCTTTCTCGCGGGGCCATGTGCCTAACGGGCAATGATACTGGCTTGGCATTATCGACTAGATAAATGCGGAAATCTATCTCTCGTTTAGGGGGTAACCTCTTAACTTCTTCAAAGACATCAGGATAGTCTTGGACCACCCTTACAGATTGCGGATCATCGATGGACGAGTCAAGAGATTCAAGATAACATAACATGACGGGACCTCTAGGGTTACAAGAAATTTCTAGGGTATTACCAAGGCGAGTCATGAGCCTCACCACCTTATGTTCACAATCGAGAATGGCTCCATAACTGGACAACCAATCCATGCCCAAGATCAACCCGTATCCCGTGAACCCGAGAACATAAGCATTACACGTGAATTCTACGGTCAAGATAGAAATCTTCAAATCCACACAAATCATAGATAGATGGGCGGAACCCCCAATTGGATTTGAAACACAAACGGGATCCTCAACTAGACTAGTACTTAGGTGCAAACTTTCAACAATGTCAGAAGAGATAAAACTATGCGATGCGCCAGAATCAAATAAGGTGCGAACAGGATAATCAGAAATATAAACAAGACTTTCTACAGAAATACTACCTCGGTCTTGAACTGGAGCAGTGTTGAGAGCATGCACTTGCCCTCCAGAAGGTCCTGCACGCTGATTCTGCCCTTGCCCTTGTCCTTGCTTCTTGGGGCAATCCTTGCTAAAGTGTCCAGTCTCTCCTCAATGAAAGCATTCGCCCCGCTTCCTCTTCTTCTTTCTGCAATCCTTGGCTATGTGCCCAACAATCCCACAGAAGTTGCATTTTCTTGGGTCCTTTACCTTGGCCTTGTTGCCCTTGTTGTTCTTGTTGTTTTGATTGCTCTTATTTCCTCCCCACTTGGAGTCTGTCTTCTTGGCTTGAGTCTCATTAGCCTTGACTTCCTACTTGCCATTCTTATCGTCTCCTTGAAGCAATGTCATGTCTACTAAACCCTCGAAAGTGGCCCCCACGGGTATATGAGATAGGGCTAAACCTTGTAATGGCTCATTCAACCCTCGTGCAAAGCGTAAAGCCTTCTTCTGGGGAGTATTAACCATGTCCAAACCGAATCGAGCAAGCTGGTTAAACTTATTCACATACTCCCTCGCTGTCATGTCCCCTTGCTTCAAAGATATAAAATTCTCCAATTGCAGATTCGCCTCAGCTAATGATAGAAACTTAAGCCCAAACCTCGTCCTAAAGTCGGCCCAAGTCTCTATAGGTCTAGTAGCATTGGTGACCTCCCACCAATAAGCAGCCTCTTCTTTTAATAACCATGCTGCCAATAAAACCTTTCTATGGTCTTCCACATCAAAGATAGCGAAGAGATCCTCAGTTTCTTTCAACCAATTTCGTGCCTCCACAAAAGTCTCCGTCCCAATGAAATTCTTGCCACCCATCGCCTTAAAGTCTTTACAAATCTTAGCGAAATCTGCTTGTGGATTCTGAGGAGGAGGAGGAGGGACCTCAGTTACGGTGGGGGTGGTTGCTGGGCCCACATTGTTGGCCCTAGCTCCCAAGTACCTCCGGAACCATCCGGGAATGGTCACTCCCTCGGGAAGGTTAAGATCGGCCATACTGAAAAAGGAAAAGATAGATTTAGAACAAGGAAACGAAGGATAGTGCTAATGGCTTTTGGGGAGTAGCCTTTTAAAATAACTAGACTTTTCTTGGAAAATACTTAATTGGTTTTGAAAATAGTTTTCCAAAAAGATAAGTTTTAAAAACCTTTTGCCCAAATCTTGTAAACCTTATGCTCTGATACCAAATATAACACCCCACCTCCGCCAGTGCCACTCTTGCAAGGACACTAGCTTTGGAGGGGCGTTAAACGAGGTAACCATGCATGCAAATATCACAAGACAGAACACATAAGTAAAACAGAGTAAATAAAGCAGCGGATAAAACTATCATTTCAAAACCATAGTCAAGTTACATCAAAGTACTTGGTCATTATTTTCCATAAAACATAGTCTAGAAACATAACTGAAAACTGGAAATAACATAAAGTAACTATCCCCAAGGTAGAATAAAGCCATAGCGTGCTCAAGTCCAAACCGTACATGAGCTATCCAAAAAAGCAGCTAAAGATCCAAGCTAGGTACTAGTGTTCCCACCCTGTAAACCTGGGGGGGAAACGGAAGAAAAGAGGCGAAAGAAAACGGGTCAGTCAAAAAGACTGGTAAGTCCTATCTACTATTAGTATAAAAACTAATAAAGTTAACTGAACATGTAAACAGAGATGAGATGTAGGGTGATAACTGGCATGGTGAAAAGTTAACAAGATAGATCAAGTGTGGCATCGCATATACAAGGTTAAGTTGCACCAAGTGTGTACTAGTATTCCAATCCATGTCAAGTATAAACAAGAAATGATCCCCTGGCCCAAAGCTGGCCCAAACCCATGAGATGACCGAAATCAAGGTCCAACTACTCGGTCTAGTCGATCGGCTCCCTATCAGCCTAACTTGTCGTGTATCGGTGTCATACGGTCCAAACATGAAATGTAGTCGACTGTGCTAGGTCCACCCTAGGGTGTATCCGGCCCTAGGGTGTCAACCACTGACACGAAACAAGCACGCACAGTCCAAACCTACTGGTGCCCAAGTCTGTCTTTCATCCCCGGACAATGTGCACGACCATGGTCCGTCGGAATCTACTATGGCGCACCTACTTTTGCCGTCTTTTTGGTCACTTACACTCCAGCCCAGTAATCGTGCCCCACCCTAGCCTAGTCCCTAGGGTATCCGATACTCCCTAGTGGGTTACTGCTGAGAAGGACCACGCAACTAGGGTTTTCTAGTGGGTTAAGTGTGGTTAACCCCATCCAATCAAGTATCAAGTTGGTTAAGTGTACCCAAGGTTCATGACTTAACCGCGCCAACCCATCATGTCTAATTGGTTAAGTATTCAAGTGGTCCATGACTTAACCCTACCATGTGGCATTAATTAGTTTAATGCACCCAACCTCTCACATTAGACCTTGTTGTGGTTACTAGTTAAGCCGGGCGGGTCCGGGTAGCTTTACACCACAACTTGGTCTAACCTCGGGTTTCTAGTGCAACATGACCAACTACTCACATTGGGTCCTATTGCTTGTAGCCACTAGTTAAGCCGGTCGGTTCCGGGTAGATTTATGCTACAAGCTCAACCCAACCTCGAGTTGGCCACACTCATATTTTCTAAGTGTCATGTCCACCATTATGTTTACAAACATAATCACAAGTCAATGTTCATGTCATATTTTAAAATCATGTTTTCATGTCATTAATATTACCCAACCCAACGCATTCCCATCGCATGTACGTTTCGCATAACATAACATAGATCAAAAGAGGGAACTTGGCAAAAGCATGACAAAAGGGCATAAGGTAATAAGGTTGGCCACAAGTTAAACATGGTGGCATATGAGGCATAAACATGTTCATAAGCTTGCATATTACATCGTAGGCCTCAAAACATGCATAATATCAACTTAAGCAAATAGGTGAAACATGTTCATGAATGACATAGGATGATGACTAGAAGTTCGCATATAACATTATATGCAAGTTATCATAAAGGTTATGAGAGTTCTCATGTTGCATAATGCAACATTTCAAATCAAAGGTCATAGCTTTCTATGCACAAGGTCAAGGTGATAGCTTTACAAACTTGCATAGGGTAAACATATGCATAACATGGTCGAATCAAAGCACATATCATACTTAGGCCCAAACTCAACTTGCAACATGTAACATTTAACTTCATAGTTAGAATCTAAGAGTAGTATAGGGCTTACAATGAGAGGTTATGCGATCTAGATCAATATATATAAAGATTGAGACGAAGCCACAAGCAAAATCCGCAAAGAAAGTAATAAGCTCCACTTAAACGCCTTGAAACAAGAAGTAATAACTCCAACGACAAAGAAAGAAGGCTCTTTTACTTAAGAAAGATGGCTCTTTTATGACATAGATTGATTTGAGACACTCATGCTTTCATGAAGAAGATGGAGGCCATGATTAATGAACATTTAGGCAGCATTTAGTTGTAGGAATGATTAATGAGGGTTTAGGCTAGGTCTAGGGGTCTTTTTATAGGTGATTAGGTTAATTTAGACCATAGGATTAACCCTAAATCGAATCTGAGCCATCAGCTCCCGTCAGAAACTTCCAGAGCAAGACCTAACCTGTCAAAATGGTGCACCAGAAAAATTGGTCCGACCGGGGGGGTCGACCCCTGGGTCGACATGGGTGTCGACCCATGGGTCGACATGGGTGTCGACCCATTGGGGGGGTCGACACTGGTGTCGACCCCTATGTCGACCCTTCCTGGGGCGGGAAAATTCCCGTCCATTCTGCCTTGGTTGAAATTTAAATCTGAATTCGAATTTGAACTGTTTTCAGGCTTAGAATTTTCTGAAAACTTCATTGGGCCATAACTTGGTCATACGGACTCCGTTTTTCGAAAACTCGGACTCTATTTCGCGTATTTTTCCGAGACGAACGCAATGGCACAGCCCGCTTCCCTTGATCCGGATTTTATAGTTCAATTCTGCCTTGATTTATGTTATAACATGTTATTCAAAAATACGGGTTGTTACACTTATTTTCTTTCTTCTCCTCCTTGCCTTCTTCATGCATAAGCACATGTCAACTAGCCTTTCAAACGTTTCCCTCATCGATATATGAGACAAAGCAAGTCCTTGGAGAGGTTGGTTCAACCATCTCGTAAATCTAAGCAGCCTTCTTTTAGGTCGTATTCACCAAGTCTAGTCCAAATATAACCAGATGACTGAACTTATTCACAAATTCCTTAACAGGCATGTTCCCTTGTTTCAAAGCCAAGAACCTTTCCATTCGAAATCCCTCTTCCACCTGAGATAAGAGTTTCATCTCGAACCTCTGCCTGATATCATCCCAAGTAGCTACTGATTGTCCGGCTTGCGTTACTTCCACTAGTAGGAAGCCTCATCATTTAGTTGCCATGTAGCTAATTGTATCTTCCTTCGATCGTCGATCTCGAAAAGTCCAAATACGTTGTTCACCTTTCGTAGCCAACTCCGTTCATTAACAAAGCTTTCGGTACCACGGAATGGTTTTCCTCGCATAGCGCAAAAGTCTTTACATAACTTAGAATAGTTATCAACTCTTGGAGGTGGAACGACGGCTGGAGCTAGGGGAGGGGCATCACCTTGATCTCCGGCAGGTGTCGTAGCCTCAAGATACCTACGGAACCATGTCTATAACGGAATGCCCTCGGGAAGATTGGGTGCCCTAGACAAGTTGAAAAGAAAAGAAAGGGATTCAATAAGAGGTCGAGAGAACACTAACTATGGTTTGAGGAGATATGTTTTTCAAAAACATATTTTTATTTGAAAATACTTCGCTTTTGAAAACTGTTTTAAAAACTTTTTCTCTAATCTTGTACTCTTCAGCTCTGATACCAAATGTGACACCCCACGTCCTTTAATGTCACTCATAATAGAATGCATTAAGTTTCGTGATGCGCAATAGGTAATCGTTACAGAGAATTTACAAGACAGATAAAATAAGAAGCAGAAAATTTAAACTTCATTATAAAAAATAAAGGATAGTTTCAAAAGTACATCCAAACCAGTTAAAACTAACCAAATGTCTCAAATCTGTCTTATAAAACATCTCATGAAATAAAATATTAGAGTACATAAAATCATATCCCTTGCCACAATCCATACTAAATTAGAGAGCAAGTCAAAACGATACATATCAAGAAGTCCAAGTTGTAAGAGAAGTCTTAGTCACTGTTGAGTGCTTCCATTCTGAGGACCTGGAGGGAAGGAAGAAAGAGGAGAAAGAAAAAGGGTTAGACATAGTCTAGCGAGTTCCAGTGATTTACAAATGTGAATAAAATAGAAATACCAAGACAGGTAAGTAAGACTGGATGAGAAAGGTATGGTGTCATATAAGGTCACAGATGAACTAAACATAACAACATGATGAACAAGAATAACAGGAATAAATCATGATCGAGTAATGCTTCACATTTATATCTAAAACAGGTATTTCTACAACAATACCATTATAACACGAGTCAACATGATTATACATCAGCAGGATTAACAACATAATTAAACAACAGGATTAGGCGTACCCTAATTACATAACCATATTAGGTGTTAACCTAATTACACAATAGCAGGATTAGGTGTACCCTAATTACTACCCAAGTGATTGGCTCCCTACTACGTAAATACCCTGTGTCAACTCCTGCAGTAGGGTGTATCACTCCCAAACCCAACAGCTATATGACACAGACCTATTAATAGGTGTTACATCGACTTATCTTCCCTAGTCAGTCCCATGCACGCTCATGACTCTGTCGCGCCTGTACCCACCCCCATGTGAACCTCTTACTATCTAGTTTAGTAAAGCGTGCCCTGGACCCTACCTAATGCGAGACCCCCTCTAACAACATACCAAAAGTGATACTGACTAATATGGGTTCCAAACAGTAGATTAACATAAGCCAAACCCCTAAGCTTGTGCCCCCAAAAACTAGGATTTGAGAGTCCCTAAGACCCAACACAATAGCAAAAAGAGGGACCTCTTAGCTTATTAATACTCATGTTTTAACCTATAAGGTTTAGGTTTACTAATAAGCGTTGTTGTAATTATTACATGTCATTATATGTGTACAACCCTTCCCCAAAACACCTGCCCAGATGTAAACAATTCCTACAACATTTCATTTTATTAACCTATGTCTGGTACTTACAATATTCCAACATGTTATTTACTTAATGTATGTATTATGTCAAACCTAACATGTCCAATTCATATGCATATTATTCATCAACTATGTTTCAATTTACAACATATATAAGTTTATGCATATTATCCATTCACAGCAAGTATATACACATTATCCCTTTTTACCAGTTTACAGCAAGTCTATCATTTTTCCCAAATTATACTTAATCAGCACAAATCTAATAACATGCCTAAATTCCTCTTTTTATACCATTTATTGTTGCCCCAGTTATGCGCACACTCTAGTCGGGTATAGCCTAGGCTTCCAAAGGCCGAGCTTAGCGTAAAATAAAAGTGGAAAACAGAGGAAGGAGAATAGAATCAAATCACACAGGAATATAGGCAAGACTAAAAATAAACATGAAACATAGAGAATGGGAAAAGAAAGATAGATACATATAACTTGCTAATTATCCAACAACAAAGACATATGTTTTACTTATCATAACATCATAGGTGATTAACGGTGAAAACATGAATAACTTTTATCTTACTAACACTACATATCCTAACCCAATTTTATTTAACTATCATTTTTAAAGTTTAAAAAATCAGATCTGTAAATGACAAGAACCCACAGTGGGCCTTGTTAAAGAAGAGAATAAATCTCTTTTATATATATATATATGCTGTAGAAAAGTCCAATCCAAGTTGTATGTATGCAAGTCCTAACGTTGTCTCTGTTTGATCTAGTCCTCAGTAGCATTCCACAATTATTTGTTTATATTTTTAGAATAGATTTACAGAGGAAAAAGGTATGAAGAAATGATGTAAATCAGAATGGGATAAGCCACTTATTTATAGATTCATGGAGTCAACCTCAGCCTTTTGATCATAGGGTTTTAATCTTAACTGTACACATAGTGCTGAGTTAGCAATGAATCTGGCCGCAAAACAGTCCAGGTACGTCACTCAGAATCCGCCCAAATCTAGAGTCGGTCGACCCACCTACTCTAGGGGTCGACCCTAGGTTCGACCTAACTGGCTTTGGGTCAACCTATCGGTCGACCCAGTCCGCCCATAATGGTATGGTTTCCTGCCTCTTTTCCTGCTTCGTTCGTTTAATTAGAAATCCAAACTTCAATAAAAATAACTTGATTTTTAATAAAGGATTTATAGAGTTTTATCAGAATTTTTAATTTCGAAAATATAGGAATTTGTCATTTGATGATTTTCTACGAACAACATTATTTTTGGAATTATATAGATTTTGAATACGGTGTATATTATATTTATTTAGGGATCGCATTGTCGCTTTTTTCATGGTTATATTTTTATGTTATTCTCGCCTATTGTTTGTATATGATGAAATACAACATAGTAGATTATCACACTTTTTATTTTCAAATTTACTAATTTATTCAAACAATCTTCTCAAATAAGTCTTAAGCTTGATTTGACTTTGATGCGATGGTCAGCTTATATTTTAGTTTGCTTAAGTAAGAGAAAGTATGAACACATCATCAGTTCTTGGACTTTCGTTTCACGTCCTTTATCTGTTTATTTTCCTCTTCTTTTTCCATATTTTTGTGTATTGAAATATTACTCATATTCCTCTTTAGAAATCATTTCCTTTCAAATTGATCATTATCAAACAGAACTCCCAACTGAGAACTTGTTCACTATCCTTTCTCCGCTATTTTATAAGGTTATTCATTGAATTTTTTGATGAATCTAGTGTTGTATATTCGACAATAATAGTTGATGGTTTCAAATGGTGAGATTTGGATGAGCTTAAACTAGAGTTTCATAGGTACAGATGTGTTAGCATGATTGAGGGGTGTTTTTTCATGTTATTGTAGGTCGTTCTTCTGATAAATTAAGGTGATTTGAGTTGTTAGAAGAGGAACCAAGGTGTTAGGGTGGAAGGTTGAATTATAATGGTTATGTAGGAGACAGTAGCAAAGGCTCTAATGATTAGGATTGTTGAGGAAAGGCAAAGTTAGGTTTCAACCCTATTGTTCGACGGATTTTGTTTTTACCTTCTGACGTTGTCATAGTGGGAATGGTTTGGTCGTAACTATTATTGAATGTCGAGTGAAGTGTTGTGATTGAAAGTCAGCGAAGTGTGGCAATCAAAAGTCATGGTAAATGTGGTAGGTCTGGTAGTGGTGGTGCAATGGTCCTAGGTGAGATGTAATGAAGGTGAGAGTGGTGCAATGTACATTGGTTCATGGTTGTGTTGGTTATTGGAAGCGGGGATTTGAAAACGTAGGAGAGGGCATTATTATGAAGTGGTCTGGTGTGAGGCGGTAATATCCTTTGGCCTATTTGCTTAACGAAGGTGAGATAACTATAGGATTATATAATTACTATATAAGAGTGCGTAAGATATGTAATTGCACATCTTGCAAATAGATGATTCGTATTTGTTTCACACCCTAAATTTTGCATTGGGTTGGTATAAACGAGCATAACAGGACATGATAACTTATTTACAACTTTAATTGAGTATGAATTTTTGACATATTAAAACCAGTTGAACCAATTTATTTATTTGTAATAATATCCTCGTTTAAACTATATACCTTAATTGGAAATATTGGTTTAGCCAAAAAAACACTAAGTAAATTTGAGCTATAAAGATTGTTATGGACATCTATTAAGCAAAATAAACCCTTATTTTATGCTTACAAAGTAAAATATTTATTTCCGTGATTATTTGATATCAAGATTAATAATGTGTATTAAATTGTAACTTAAGCATCGAAAATTAATTATTGAGAGTCAGAAGCTTGGTATCCCAATCGTACTTATAATGACATTGACATATGAACCCCTTTGACATATGGAAATTAAATACGATGAGTTGTTATACAGCACTAGTGCTCATAACTAAAAAAATCTCTGTACAATCACCCTATCTATGTTAAGAGATCGTTAAGAGGAAGGCATAATATAAAGGAAGGGAAAAGAGAAGGGAAAGAAGGAAATAAAAGAGTAGAGAACACATAACATTAATACTATCACATAACATGTCATATATCTCACAACGCATCAAATAACATATGATATTAACAATCATAGATATAAAACATCTGAAAAAGCAATACTATATAAGCTACATATTTAGAGTATACATGCTTATGTAGTTATACAAAGAAGTAATAGAGTTTGTATAGGAGATACATAAAATCAAACTATCAATCTTTCTCTAACAAGAATACATAACACTGCCAAGGCTCCTCAGTGCCACACAGCAGAATAAACAATAACTAATAAGGATACAAGTATAAATTTACGAAACATCGCCTTCTGCTATCCACAGGCGCAAAACCTGATAATACTCATACTTGTCACTTGGTCTGCTCATCAGCATCCTCGATGAGAACCCAAGGTAATAAGAGGGAAATAAAACCCTAGGTTAGACAATAGTCTAGTGTGAATGATAAATAAATCTCAAAGTACTGTAGAATCCATAATAGTATATATTATAGAGGGTACGGAGAATCACACATGCTGTAACACCCCGTAATTCTGTTATTATAAATATTCACAAATTTAAGAATAACTAATCTCAAACGTGAGAATTATGGGAAATGGGTTGCGCCATTGTGTTCGTCTCGGAATTCTGGTTGAAATAGAGTCCGAGTTTGCGTGAATTGGACTTCGTATGAAGAAGTTATGGCCATCGGAAGTTTCAGAAAATTCTAAACAGATTTCAGAAATTCAAAATTCAAAATTCGGAGTCAAACAGGCTAGGCGGAAAATTTCCCGCCCAGCACCCCAGGTCGACTGGGGAGTCGACTGGGCAGTCGACACCCCCCCAGGTCGACTGGGCAGTCGACCTGGGTGTCGACCGGGTCAGGTCGGCTAGGGTTTGGCTGAGCCCAATCTTGAGCTGTTGATGCGTCTTTAGGGCTGAGTTGGCAAATTTAACGGTTCAATTTAGTTCTGAGTTGATCTGATGGTTTAAATAAATCCTAAACTCTATTAATACCTAGGTAGTCTCTCACTCTAATTCACATGAAAAATAGAATAGCCACCGTCATACCGCCGCCATGGAACTCAGTGTAGCCGTCGCCAACTAAGAAGGAAGAAAGCTAATCAAAACCCTAATTCTACTCAACTCTAAAGCAAATCAAGACTCTCTTTCTTCTCTAATTGTGGGTATGATGATTTTAACAAGATTATTGCAAACTAATTAGATTAAGTTATGAATGGATCATAAGAAAATGATGTGAATTGTCATATATGTTGTTGTAAACCTTATGTTATCATGTATGTTGTAAATCCTATGTTATGTGATGATGATATCCTATATGTTGTAAATCATGCTATGATGATATTATATATGTTGCAAGTTTCTATGCTAAGTTGTGATGTTACAAAGTCATGATGTTATTATTCATGTTATAGTTAGCTTATGCTTGATCAAATCATGATGTTGATTATATATATGTTTGGGGCTATGATGATTCACATGATAAATCACATGTACCTATGCAAGTTTAGATTGATTAGTATGTATAATCTCACATATCCTATGACATCTATTTAGATCTAAAATTTGGTTAGAACCTGTGTGAGTTCTATGTGTTAGATGCTAGTTCACACCATCCTTATGTTGCATAAACCACATGTGCCAGTTTATACATGAATTGGGATTATGATCATATTATGTAAGATGTGACATTTAACCAAACAAGTTGACACCTTTAGATCCATGACATGTGTAGTTTTATGCAAGTTGTAGTTTTGCCTATGCAAGTCTAGGTTTTGGACATCTATCACACATGCAAGTTTCACCCTTTTTATGATTAGATCTATTTTAGTCATATGTATATGTTGTGGTTGTGATAATTTCTTTTTATGCTATGAGTTAGGCTATTCGAGTCTAACGTATATTTTGCGTTGAATAAGCGAACGTATAACGTGGGGTAGGGGTAATATTAAGGAATTAATATTAAGAAGTTGGGGTGCAATTGATATGATTTTGCATACCATAAGTGGATGGCCATAATTGAGTCAATTATGGACATCATTAAAATTGGAATTAATTAGTAATTTGAATAGGGAATCATTAAAACTGGGGTAAAAGATTATAAGTGATAATCAATGCTTAGGACACGAGGTTGGACTCGTTTGTGACGTAAACCTGCCCGGACCCGACCAGCAAATCTAGTAGTCACAAATGTCAGCCCAATGTGAGAGGTCCTAGGCCCAAACTAAAGCATAACAGTTGTAAAGACACGAGGTTAGACTCTTTTATGTTGTAAGACTGCCCGAACCCGCCCGGCAAATCCAGCTGCCATAAATGCCAGTCTAATGTGGGAGGTCTTTATGAGGTTATGGCCTGAATGAATTAAGAAATACTTAACCATATAAACATGTAAGGTGGGACATGGGGGTTAGGTGCCTTGGGTGGCATGAGGAATCTAGTGGTTGCCTTTAGTGGCATTTGAAATACGATTAGTAAGACTTAACCAAACACACATGTAAATGAAAATGACTAAGAGGAGGGTTAAGTGGGATATACTAGTGGGGACAAGCTTAGGTGGATAGCTTGTGGGGGGCCCATTTCAACCAGTATCCCAAACGTATCTTTGTGGGCTCGACCCAAGTCGAGGACGGGGCACGCATACTGGGTTTGACTATAAGAGGCCAAATGGGGTAGAGGTGGCAACGCAAGTCCAACGGGTTTCATATGCGTGTGTGGACCCGGGCTGGTAGGTAAGACGTTGTTGCATCGTGTAGATATAAGCCATGCATTCTCAAGTTGTATCGGGTTGCCACTTTAGGAGAGTGATACACCCCACTGTGGGGCCAGCACGGGTATCTACGAGTAGGGAGCCGATCGCAAGTGGGTAGTGGGGTACACCTAGCGGAGATAGGGGCAGACGACACCTATTTAGTCAGCTAGGGGTACGCAAGGCTGTTTATATAATTTATAAGTGAAGCAAGTGGGATCAACTTTTAGGGTGACTGGTGTGGTGCAGTGTCGTAATTATTCGTTAGTAATTAGGTGTGCCTTTAAAGTTATCTTTATCTGCTCTTCCATACCCAATTGTTCATAGGCATTTCCTTGTTTTCCAACTTATGCATTAGTCTAGTTATTTTGATAATAGTATTGTTAGAATTATCATACAAGCCAGATTTTATGTCTGACCCCCTCTATTTTTATCATTTTTCCCCCTCCAGGTCCTCAGGGTGGGCCCAGCTCTAGTGGAGTTTGATTGGATTGCTTTATCTCTCTTTTGGAAAGCTTGGACCGTTGAAGTAAAGTCCCGCTTGTTATCTTCTTTAGTGGTTATTTATGTAATGGGATTATGTATTTTGTTTATCAAGATGGATATTGTACTTGACTCTGATTTATGGTTTTATGATGTAACAAACATGTTTAATTTCCGCTACAATAAAATCAAGTTTTAGATTTCCAAGTACTACTTATTATCTGTCTTGTTGTAATTTTTCTGTTCTATATTCACTTAAAACCTCCATGGAAGTTAATGCATTCCCTTTGTGAGTGACATTAATGGACGTGGGGTGTTACTCGTGGTATTAGAGCTTAAGGTTACCAGAACAGATATTTTTTTTAGAAAAACTATTTTTCTAAAGTATTTTTGGAAGAAGTGTTTTCAGAAACATGTCTTGATGAGTAATTTAAAGAGGAAAGTTTTTATGAAAAACATAATCCCCAATAGCCATATATCTTTATCTTTCGAATTCTCCATTTTGAATCTTTCCTTTTTCTTTTCAGCATGGCTGAAGATCTTAACCTTCCGGATGGTGTAACGATACCAGGATGGTATAAGAGGTTATTAGAGGCTAGGGCCGCTGCAGGTCCAGCCAATGTTCCTCCACCACCAGTTGCACCCGCTCCTCCTCCTCGCGCTGATACTTTTGCAAAGACATGCAAGGAATTTAAGGCTATGGGTGGAAAACCTTTTCAGGGTCAGAAACGTTTGTGGAAGCTAGAGATTGGCTTAAGGAGGTGGAAGAATTGCTAGAAATCTTTGAAGTAGAAGAAGGGAGGAAAGTCAAATTAACAGCTTGGTTAATGAAGGGAGAGGCCTCGTTTTGGTGGGAGGTCACTAATGGGGAGCGTCCTGTTGACTCTTGGGCGGATTTCAGGCGTAGGTTTGAGGCGAAGTTTCTCTCAAGGGCGGAAGAAAATCTATATATGGAAAGGTTCTTGACATTAAAGCAAGGAAGCTCATCAGTGAAAGAATATGTCAACAAACTTAATCAGTTAGCAAGGTTTGTCTTGGACTTAGTGAACACGCTGGAGAAGAAGGCTCTGAGGTTCGTTAATGGTTTGAATGAGCCATTGCAAGGGTTGGCTATGACCCACATCCCTATGGGGGCTACCTTTGAGAAGCTAGTAGAAATGGCACTCATGCACGAGGAGAAAGGCGCTAATGCTAATAAGGCACCCGATAAGAAAGGGGATCAGAAGAAACCACAACAGCAAAACAAGAAGGGTGGTAAAGACAATAATGGCAAGGGAAAGAAGAAATGCTTTAACTGTGGGACACCAGGCCATCTCAGCAAGGATTGCAGAAAGAAAAAGAAGACTGGCTGTTTTCACTGTGGTGAAGCGGGACACCTAGTAAAGGACTGCCCAAAGAAGGGGCAGAGGGCAGGGTCTACCTCAGGAGGACAGGTGCAGGCTCTTATGGCACCAGGGCAAGCAAGGGGACAAGTTCAGGTTCTCGCGGTCCCACCACTGCAAGAACGAGGTAGAACCATTTCTGTTGAAAGCTTAGTTTTTCTGTTTGATCATTCTGTCCGTACCTTATTCAATTCGGGCGCATCGCATTCGTTTATCTCTACATCATTAGTTGAATCACTGCACTTAAACACCAGTTTAGTAGAGGATCCCTTAGTTGTTTCGAATCCAATTGGGGGCTCAGCTTATCTGTCCATGATGTGTTTGGATTTGAAAATTTCTATACTTAGCGTTGAGTTTAGATGTGATGCTTATGTTTTGGGCTTCACGGGCTATGGGCTAATTTTAGGAATGGACTGGTTATCCAGAAATGGGGCCGTTCTTGATTGTGAAAGGAGAATAGTTAGGCTCATGACTCGCCTTGGCAACACTCTCGAAATCTTTTGTAATCCCATAAGTTCCGTTATGCTAAGTTATCTAGAATCGCTTGACGCGTCTGTGGAGAATCTACGATCCGTTAGAGTAGTCCGAGAATACTCGGATGTGTTTGAGGAGGTGAAGGGCTTGCCTCCGAAGCGGGAGACAGATTTTCGAATATATCTTGTGGATAACGCAAAACCAATATCATTGCCCGTACGTCACATGACTCCTCGTGAAAGGAGGGAACTCAATAAGCAAGTGAAGGAGTTGCTTAAGAAGGGGTCATAAGACGAAGTATATCGTAGTGGGGTGCTCCAGTAGTATTTGCCACGAAGGCGGATGGGTCCCTTAGACTTTGTGTGGACTATAGAGAACTTAATAAACTTACTAAGAAGAACAGACACCCACTGCCAAGGATTGACGATCTCTTCGATCAGTTAGTTGGCGCCTCAGTGTTTTCGCATTTGGGCTTAGCCACTGGTTTCCATCAGTTGAGAGTGGCTGAGGATAGCATAGACAAGACTGCCTTTAGGACTCCGGACGGTTTCTATGAATGGCTAGTGATGCCCTTCGATTTGACAAACGCCCCCGCATAATTTGTTGACTTGATGAGTAGGGTGTTTAGGGAGTACCTTAATAAATTCGTGGTAGTCTTTGTAGATAACATCTTGATCTTTTCTAAGGATGAAGAAGAGCATGCCCTACATCTTAGGGAAGTGTTGGAGACCCTACGAGCGCATAACCTTAAACTAAATTTTCTAAGTGTCCCTTCTGGAGGAAGGAAGTACGATTCTTAAGGCACGTGGTTTCCAAAGAAGGGATAGCCGTGGATCCCGCGAAGGTGGTGGCCATCCAAGATTGGAAGGTCCCTAAAAATGCTACCGAAGTAAGGAGTTTCTTGGGGTTGGCTGGCTACTATAGGAAGTTTATCAAAGATATTAGCTCCATTAACACGTTTGACGAAGAAGAACCTAGTCTTCGCGTGGGACGTAGATTGTGATGATGCGTTCCAACGTTTAAAGAGAGCTTTGACCTCAACTCCAGTCTTAGTGCTGCCAGACGGGAGTAAGTCGTTTACTATTTATACCGATGCTTGTGGGACAGGACTAGGCGCAGTCTTAATGCAGGAGGGAAGGATAATAGCCTATGAGGGAAGACAGTTGAGAGCGCATGAGAAAAATTACCCTACGCATGACCTAGAGTTGGCCGATATTGTTTTCGCACATAAGTCTTGGCGTCATTATCTGCTTGGCGAGAAATTCGAATTATTCACTGACCACAAATCTTTAAAATACTTATTCTCTCAGAAGGACTTGAACTTAAGGCAGCAAAGGTGGATGGAATTCTTAGCGTCCTACGATTTCGAAATAGCATATACCTCTGGCAAGGGTAACGTGGTGGCGGATGCCCTAAGTAGGAAAAGGGTGTCCTTGAGTCCATTGTTTGTTAAGCGGCGAAGCTTAGAATTCATCTCTATGTTTGATTTTAGACCTTCCGTTGACTTTGTACCCGGTTTGCTAGCATCCTTGGAGATCAGACCTACGCTTTTGGGACGGATTGGCGAGGCACAGCGAGACGACCCACAGTTGGTTGAGTTAGTAGAAAAGCTCAAAAGAGGGGATCATCAAGCCATCTCCGTAGGTATACCCTAGATGATAAGGGTTGGTTACGTAGGGATAGTAGACTTTGTGTACCTCGAGACGAAGGTTTGAGGAAGGCTATTCTTGATGATGCACATCGTTCGAAGATGAACATTCATCCCGGCGGGGACAAGATGTACAAAGACATGAAGCGAGTTTTCTTTTGGGCCGGTATGAAGAGGGATGTGGCCGAGTATGTCGCTAGATGCTTGGTGTGCCAACAAGTAAAAGGGGAGCAAAAGAAACCTGGTGGGTTGCTTCACCCATTGGAGGTTCCACTATGAAAATGGGAAAGTGTCTCGATGGACTTTGTGGATGGATTACCAAGATCAAGGAAGGGTAATACAGGGATTTGGGTTATAGTAGATAGACTTACTAAAAGCGCCCATTTTATTCCCGTGAAGAGTAAGAGGACTGCTCCATGGTTAGCTTCTGTATACGTTCGAGAGATATTTCATTTGCATGGTGTTCCTTCTAGCATAGTGAGCGACCGTGATCCTATCTTCACTAGCGAATTTTGGAAGAGCTTACAAGAAGCGATAGGGACTCAGTTATGTTTGAGCACCGCATATCATCCTCAGACGGACGGCCAAACCGAGAGGGTGAATCGTATTCTAGAGGACCTTTTGAGGCTATGTATCCTAGACTTTGGGGGTACATGGGAAGAGCATCTTCCGTTGGTAGAGTTCGCATATAATAACAGCTTTCAGTCTAGCATTGGCATGGCACCTTTCGAAGCTCTTTATGGACGACCTTGTCGTTCACCTACATGTTGGTGGGAATCTATAGATAAGATCTTACTTGGGCCCAATATGATTAGGGAGACTTCGGAGAAGATTGACTTGATTCGAAGGAGGATGAAAGCAGCACAAGATAGGCATAAATCTTAAGCGGATAAGAGGAGGACAGATCTTGAGTTTGATGTTGGGGACATGGTCTTTATCAAAGTGTCTCCATTACGGAACGTCGTTCGATTTGGGTCTGTTGGGAAATTAGCACCAAGGTTCGTAGGGCCGTTTCCTATTAAGGAGAAGATTGGACAGATGGCGTATAGAGTGGAGTTGCCTGAGAGACTTAGTGGTGTACACGACGTATTCCATGTGTCACATTTGAGGAAGTTCTTGCACGAGACCGCGGAAGTGGTAGAGCCGAGCTTGCTTAGAGAGGTGGAGATAGAGCGTGATGCGACGATTCGACGAGCTCCTACGCGCATTCTTGGGTCGGAGATCAAGAAGTTGAGGAATCGAGAGGTCAGACTAGTCAAAGTGCAATAGGGAGATGATGAGAGCAACGCTACTTGGGAGACAGAAGAGAAGATGCGTTCACGAGACCCTTTTCTTTTTGAGGGTATTTTCTTTTGATTTCTCCTTTATCGCTTATCTTGTACTTATCTTACCTTTAGAGTATTCTCTCGCTAGTATCCTTGACCTTTAGTTAGGATAATCCTATAGTTGAAACATGTGTTTGAGACATGTTATATATGATGGATGCAAAGTGGATGCAAGTGTTTGCTAGTGGTTGCTCGTGGATGCATATACACACACTATTAGACACTAGATCAACTGAGTCACTTCATATTGCATATTGCATACAAATGGATGTATTTAGTAAAATGGATGTACGATGATTGTATTATCATATGGATGCTGCATTCAGATGATGATTGTGCACGTATATAGAGATAATATGTAGCATTTAGGAACTTTTGCATACATAATGGACGCATGGCACTATCATGATTTGCATTAAGGAGGTCAACTGAATCAGTGGACCGCCTGATTTTGCATTAGATATGGACATATACACACACTGTGCATTTAAACATGAAAGCATTAGAAGTCTATAAAGACAATGGATGCCTGTGTTTGATGGTTGAGTAGATGGATGATTGGATATTAGGATATACATTCTTCTTGACTTGAAGATTTCGGGGTCGAAATCCTTAAAGGAGGGGAGAATGTAACACCCCATAATTCTGTTAATATAAATATTCACAAATTTAAGAATAACTAATCTCAGACGTGAGAATTGTGGGAAACGGGTTGCGCCATTGTGTTCGTCTCGGAATTCTGGTTGAAATAGAGTCCGAGTTTGCATGAATTGGACTTCGTATGAAGAAGTTATGGCCATCGGAAGTTTCAGAAAATTCAAAACAGATTTCAGAAATTTAAAATTCAAAATTCGGAGTCAAACAGGCTAGGCTAGAAATTTCCTGCCCAGCACTCCAGGTCGACTAGGGAGTCGACTGGGCAGTCGACACCCCCCCCCTAGGTCGACTGGACAGTCGACCTGGGTGTCGACCTGGTCAGGTCGGCTAGGGTTTGGCTGAGCCCAATCTTGAGCAGCTGATGTGTCTTTAGGGTTGAGTTGGAAAATTTAACGGTTCAGTTTAGTTCTGAGTTGATCTGACGGTCTAAATAAATCCTAAACTCTATAAATACCTAGGTAGTCTCTCACTCTAATTCACATGAAAAATAGAATATCCACCATCATACCGCCGACATGGAACTCAGTGTAGCCGCCGCCAACTAAGAAGGAAGAAAGCTAATCAAAACCCTAATTCTACTCAACTCTAAAGCAAATCAAGACTCTCTTTCTTCTCTAATTGTGAGTATGATGATTTTAACAAGATTATTGCAAACTAATTAGATTAAGTTATGAATGGATCATAAGAAAATGATGTGAATTGTCATATATGTTGTTGTAAACCTTATGCTATCATGTATGTTGTAAATCCTATGTTATGTGATGATGATATCCTATATGTTGTAAATCATGCTATGATGATATTATATATGTTGCAAGTTTCTATGCTAAGTTGCGATGTTACAAAGTCATGATGTTATTATTCATGTTATAGTTAGCTTATGCTTTATCAAATCATGATGTTGATTATATATATGTTTGGGGCTACGATGATTCACATGATAAATCACATGTACCTATGCAAGTTTAGATTGATTAGTATGTATAATCTCACATATCCTATGACATCTATTTAGATCTAAAATTTGGTTAGAACCTGTGTGAGTTCTATGTGTTAGATGCTAGTTCACACCATCCTTATGTTGCATAAACCACATATGCCAGTTTATACATGAATTGGGATTATGATCATATTATGTAAGAAGTGACATTTAACCAAACAAGTTGACACCTTTAGATCCATGACATGTGTAGTTTTATGCAAGTTGTAGTTTTGCCTATGCAAGTCTAGGTGTTGAACATCTATCACACATGCAAGTTTCACCATTTTTATGATTAGATCTATTTTAGTCATATGTATATGTTGTGGTTGTGATAATTTCTTTTTATGCTATGAGTTAGGCTATTCGAGTCTAACGTATATTTTTCATTGAATAAGCGAACGTATAACGTGGGGTAGGGGTAATACTAAGGATTTAATATTAAGAAGTTGGGGTGCAATTGATATGATTTTGCATACCATAAGCGGATGGCCATAATTGAGTCAATTATGGACATCATTAAAATTGGAATTAATTAATAATTTGAATAGGGAATCATTAAAACTGGGGTAAAAGATTATAAGTGATAATCAATGCTTAGGACACGAGGTTGGACTCGTTTGTGACGTAAACCTGCCCGGACCCGACCGGCAAATCCAGTAGTCACAAATGTCAGCCCAATGTGAGAGGTCTTAGGCCCAAACTAAAGCATAACAGTTGTAAAGACACGAGGTTAGACTCTTTTATGGTGTAAGAATGCCCGGACCCGCCCGACAAATCCAGCTGCCATAAATGCCAGTCTAATGTGGGAGGTCTTTATGAGGTTATGGCCTGAATGAATTAAGAAATACTTAACCAGATAAACATGTAAGGTAGGACATGGGGGTTAAGTAGGTGCCTTGGGTGGCATGAGGAATCTAGTGGTTTCCTTTAGTGGCATTTGAAATACGATTAGTAAGACTTAACCAAACACACATGTAAATGAACATGACTAAGAGGAGGGTTAAGTGGGATATACTAGTGGGGACAAGCTTAGGTGGATAGCTTGTGGGGGGCCTATTTCAACCAGTATCCCAAACGTATCTTTGTGGGCTCGACCCAAGCCGAGGACGGGGCATGCATACTGGGTTTGACTATAAGAGGCCAAACGGGGTAGCGATGGCAACGCAAGTCCAACGGGTTTCATATGCGTGTGTGGACCCGGGCTGGTAGGTAAGACGTTGTTGCATCGTGTAGGTATAAGCCGTGCATTCTCAAGTTGTATCGGGTTGCCACTTTAGGGGAGTGATACACCCCACTGTGGGGCCAACACGGGTATCTACGAGTAGGGAGCCGATCGCAAGTGGGTAGTGGGGTACACCTGGCGGAGATAGGGGCAGATGGCACCTATGTAGTCAGCTAGGGGTACGCAAGGCTGTTTATATAATTTCTACGTGAAGCAAGTGGGATCAACTTTTAGAGTGACTAGTGTGGTGCAGTGTAGTAATTATTCGTTAGTAATTAGGTGTGCCTTTAACGTTATCTTTATCTGCTCTTCCATACCCAATTGTTCATAGGCATTTCCTTGTTTTCCAGCTTATGCCTTAGTCTAGTTATTTTGATAATAGTATTGTTAGAATTATCATACTCGCCAGACTTTATGTATGACCCCCTCTATTTCTATCCTTTTTCCCCCTCCAGGTCCTCAGGGTGGGCCCAGCTCTAGTGGAGTTTGATTGGATTGCTTTATCTCTCTTTTGGAAAGCTTGGACCGTTGAAGTAAAGTCCAGCTTGTTATCTTCTTTAATGGCCATTTATGTAATGGGATTATGTATTTTGTTTATCAAGATGGATATTGTACTTGACTCTGATTTATGGTTTTATAATGTAACAAACATGTTTAATTTCTGCTGCAATAAAATCAAGTTTTAGATTTCCAAGTACTACTTATTATCTGTCTTGTTGTAATTTCTCTGTTCTATATTCACTTAAAACCTCCATGGAAGTTAATGCATTCCCTTTGTAAGTGACATTAATGGACGTGAGGTGTTACACATGCCATTTCCCTACATCCATAGAGTTAGCATATATTATAGAGGGTATGGAGAATCATCCTCACATTCACTCACTCGGTGCATAAAGAACATGATAACCCGCAATCCGGTCACCAAATACATCGAGGTACTGGCAGGTCCAAAACGACAACTGACTCTACTAGACTATCACTATGTACTACATCGACGAACTATAGTAGGTAACCCAACCCACTCCAAAGCGTCGATAGGCTCTAGGGTCCAGGCCGATCAGTCCACATTGCATTAGCATTGACTCGTCCTTGTGACACTCTCTCATAGGTGTACCACAGTCATGAATATCAATAAATCCTTTTCACACATTCTCCGTAGTAGAATCCATATATAGACTGTCAATATGACTCCTATATCAAGTCTTTCAACAAGTGGGCTATCTCCAGCAAATAGCAATTTCGTGAGACCTCATCAATTTCCCTCCAGGTCGTAACAACTACGTGTCATCCCATCCTTAAATAACAGTCACCTCAATACGACTTAATGTCGTCGTTTTGGCACCTCGGAGAAAAGCAATTCATTACAACAGCATTGCTCCCCATCTAGGATTCGTTGTTGTCGAATGACAAGTCACCATGTATATGCAACACATCGTTTCCACACGCCAGAGCCACTGATCGAAAAGCTACCATATCAAAATCACAATCGAGAGAACCATCATGTCCTGCTCCTCGAAATCGCACTATCGTCTAAACAATTGTAGTCTATAGAGACCACTCCATAGTAATCTATAACGACTACCCGGATCTCGTACATAGCCATAATTGGTTAAATACCCATCCAAAGAAAAGATTTGGCATTCGTCGCGAAATCCATTTCATCGCCAAGTTCATTTGTCATCTTCAGGTTGGTCATCAAGATCCAGCATCACTCCGTCTACAAATTCATCGCCAAGTTCTAATGTTGCCCCGTTATTGAATCCATCCATGCTCTCTAAAACTCCTTTGAGACTTTATCTCATTCATTCGGGTTTTCCATACTTATGCATTTAATCAATATACACCTACATGTCCATTTGATCGGTAAGCACCATAAACTATAACAAACGAAATATCTCCTAATACTAAATCACCTGTGAATGTCGTTTTATGTTAAACTAAGCAGACAATGCAACCATGCAATTAATAGTCATATAATTCCTAAACTAGCATACAAACATCTATAATAGCAATAATAAATCAAATAGAACTATCTATAGCAATCAAAGTGATATAAATGTACAAACGTTCTATATCTAGAAATATTGTCAAAACAACATGCAATAATGCATAAATGGGTAAATAATGCGCACAGTATCATGGAACTTAGTAAAAAGGTGATAACAATCGTTAAAACTACTTAAATCTATTTTGTTGACATGTAAAATTGGCGTCACACCCAACGATTTTCGATTATATGAGAATAAAGTTTCACGTATGAAAAAGTAAGTGTAGTAAGCAAGAATACAAGAATTTATAGTGGTTCAATTCGTATTAAACCTATATCCACTTTGAAGCGTCTATAGATTTTATTTATAGTTGGAGGTTACAAGAGTTAGACATCATCAATACAATTGTCTACAAAATTTGGTTAAGTATTCGGGGGTCATTATTTTTCATATAAGAAGTCTTGGGATTTTATTTTTTCTTCTTCTTCCTCAAGGCTGAGGCTGCCATTAATGGTGTCCTAAGTCCTTCAAGAGATGTCAGATCATGCAAATGCCAACCTTTTTGAAGTATGAGATGTGAATTGTGGGATGGGAAAGAGTGTGTGGTGCGAGACATCCAGAATGCGAAAAGAGGGGATACGATGCATGGAGGGATGCGAAGTTGTTGGGATATGATATCATGAGGGAAATGATTATTGAGGGATGAGAAATGGTGCTATTAAGTGGTTGTGAGGTCTACGGTCGCACGACCCCTTCCGGGCCCAGATTCTGATTGTTTTGGTGACACTTTGGGCTTTCGTACCACATGATGAGCTGTGTCGAGTGGGACTAGTATGTTTTTAGGAACTAGACCAAAAGACCGGTTAACATATTTCAATATTTTTATTTATCATTTAATAAGTTCAATTGTCCTAAATATTATGTTTTATATATAGAAACCAATTTAAAATGTCTAATTTATAATATATTAAAAAATACATTTTAGCGAGAGACAATATCACTTACCTTAGCAATATCAGCCCAAACAAGCTCTAAAGTACATATCCTATCAATATGAGTCTAAGGAAGAAACGACATCCAAATTTGATATCGTATGCAAAAGATACATAAGATACAAGTTATACAGACCAAAATAGACAGTTTCAATAACATAATTATTTAATTACAAATTTACACTTGCTTCTTCTTCCCAAAATACATTTGCAGTCCCTATATTTATGTATCACTAAAATCCACTTCTCAACTTCTTCTCTCCTCGAAACCATTTTGATTTCTCAGTGAAATTCGAAGCTGTTAGATCCTACAAGTTCAACTTCGCACGAGCTTCACAATGATCATAACAAGACAAGGTGCACAGCTGCCCTGAAAAAGCGACCTAGGCATGTGTTCAATACCTTAAAATTTCACACCGTGTCATGATGCAGTAGACCAAATTCTGACATAAGGCAACCATTTCGATGAGAAGTCCAATAAACTCGATGACATTGCCTAACTCCGCTCGAATTAACATTGTAACAACCCGGAAAATCTGAACCAATTTAAATTTTTTATTTTAGCGATTTTAATGAATTTTAATTATTTAAAATGATTTATTTTAAATAATAATGACGGAAAATTTATTTTCGACGAAGTTAGAATGTATAATTTTATTTTAATTATATGACGAGCCTAAAATGGCGCTGTAGTTTGAAAATTTGATTTTGAATTTCAAATGAATATATAGAATTCGTTTTAAGTCAGAATTGGATGAAACAAGAAATATTTGAATATGCTTAATCATATCTTTCTAACGGATGTGAAAAACTGAAATTTCACTTTAGAAATTGAAAGATACGTCCAGTCTAAAATTCCGAAAAGTCGCTGTGGAATTTATATATTTTTTGATATACATAAAGCCCTTGAAAATAGCCATTTTGCAAACGACCTCTTTTTTTGACGAAACCAGTTTTGTTGGATCCAGGATGTCAAATTATTGCTAGATTCCGAAATTCATAATTTTTGAGATTAATATGTGAGCGTGGCATAAGAAAACGCGTTTTAAGAAAATGGCCATTTTTCAAACGGTCTTCAAATTTGATGAAATTAGTTTTGTTAGGACCGAATCGTCAATACGAAGCTAGAAATAATTTTTCAGGAATTTTTAGAGTCAGTACGTGGCCCCGATAAATTAAAGTGTACGTTTAAATTGAATATATATTGATTTATATTTTAATTTGAATGAAAACTGAACGTAACAACTAAATTGGGTCATGAAACACCATTGTGTTCGAAATAGGGGTATTACGTTAGGGGCGACAGTCGTTAGGTTTGATTTAGAGTTCGTACGATAAGGGACCTATTGGAGAATTAAAATAATATTTAAAATATATTATATAAACCTATTTTCAAAGTCAACCCCCTTTATAATTCTTTCACAAGATCTAACCCTAGTTGATGAACTAGGCGTGGCCATGTCGTGAAGTTGAATGATAAATTGCAAAATTGATATGATAAAGTAGATTCTTACCAGGATTGCAAACGGTTGGTTTCATTATTTTTTGTGGCCTAGGTCTCTGGATTTTGATTTTTGAATATCATAGAAAGCCGCAGCCATGATTTCTCTATAAGCAATAAAACAGTGCACAAAAAGAAGAGGCCATTGTAAAAAATGGCTCGGGCAGGGAGAAATAAGAGATGTGCTTTATAATTTAATTCCTTTAATTTCTCAAATTCAAACGAAATCAATGCACATTTTATTTTCGCACGATCAAATAACAGGTCCTTTCACTATGAAACTTGATATCATGAATCATTACTACGATATAGTTTCAATGATATAAGTTTCGTCGAAATCCAAGATAAAGTTTCCTGAAACGACAATTATATGTGTATTTCAAGATAGTTTTAACCCTACGATCTCCCAATCTATAAATACAGAGATCCTTACACCTTTTATTAATGTAACAAATCATATGTACTTAATGGAACTAGTCTTGAGTGCCAATTCGATCATTTGTGAAAAATACCTTTCGGAACCTTATCAAATTAATTAGAGATCAATATTTAAATAAAATATTTAAATATTCGATCATTAATATATGGATCATCACATTCTTTCCTGCTTAAAGGAATTCGTGTGACGACCCATCATACACCACCGGTGCTCAAAACTAAAAAATCGTGATGTACAAGCACATGATGGATGTAAAGCGATCGTCAAGAGAAAGAAATGTAGAAAATAAGAGAAAGATGAAAGAAAAGAAGGAATTAGAAGAGAAAGAATAGAATTGAATATAAAACAAATCACAGAACCTGTCGTATATCTCACGGCGCATCCGATAACATACGATAATCAAATCACAAATATAAACCAGGCAAGACAGTAATAACTATATAAACCAGATAATCAGAGTATATAGGCTCACATAGTTATACGTAACAATAATAAAGTTTATAAAAGAGATGAATAAACTCAATTGATATACTTTCTATAACATAACACACAACATTGTCAAGGCTCCATAGTGCTACATAGCATAAATAAACAGATACAACACAAGAATATATATATATATATATATATATATATATATATATCGTCACCTCTTGCGAATCCATATGCGCAACTCTGAACAATACCTATATCTACCACCTGGTCTGCTCATTAACACCGTCAATGAGCACCCAAGGTAATAGGAGGGAAATAAAACCTTAGGTCAGACATAAATTTGGTGCGAGCGATAAACAAATATCAAAGTACTATAAAAGTCGTAGTTATATATATGGCACGGAGGGTATGGAGAAACATACCTGCCCTGCCCCTACATCCACAAAATTAGCGTATAACAATCGATATATGCTATACTGTAATAAATATCAAATAGATAAAGTGTGACAGATGCATAAGCACCTAATGGTGAAAAATAAGTAAACATCCATAGCATCCGTAGCATCCATCAAGCTTCCTCACATTCACTCACTTAGTGTGTAAAGTATATGGCATCTGGTACTCCGGTCACCCAATAAATCAATGCACTGGAAGGCCCTACCGAACGAGTTCCACCCTGACTATCACTACTCCCCACCACATGAGCTGTAGTCGATTACCTACCCAGTTCACAACGCATTGGCTCTAGGATCCAGGACGATCAGTCCACACCGCATTGGCTCTGATCTATCCTTGAGCCACACTTTCTAAGGTGTACCGAAGTCATGAATAACAGTAACCCCTTGGCATATGTTCTCCGCAGTAGAATCCATCATCAGACTACCTACAAGACTACCATCCAAAGCCATCTCCATATAGGAACTATTCCGACGACCATCGTATATCATAAAATATCATCCTGTGTCTTCGATCCTCCTCTCTCCGACGGTCAACTCAATATGACTTAATGTTGTCTTTTCTGCATCCCAGAGAAATCTAATCCATTGCAGCAGCTTGATCCCCATCCTAAAGTCATTATTATCAAATGACAAATCGATAGAAGAACCATATCCTGGTTCCAAGCCTAAGCCACTGATCAAGAAGCCATCGGGTCGAAATCATTATCGAACGAACCACCATGTCCTTCTCGATGAACTCTCATCGTCATCGATCTCCAACTGGCCAAATGGCCACAACAATAGTAATCGATATCGACCACCTCATAACAATCGATAACGACAGCCTGGATTAGTATTTAACCAAAATTGGTTAATTAGCCATCAAAGGAATACGTTCAACATTTGTTGTGAAATCCATCTCATTACCACAAAGAATGTCGTCATGAAGAACTCCTTCCCTTGAGGTCATCGTCACGTTGCCTTTCCCTGGATTGACCTAGCTTCGGTTCGACTTATTCGAACCAGATCCGGATCGACATGGTTGATCTGGACTTGGTCACCTATATCTGAATTGACGTAGTCGATCTGAACTTAATCAACCTATATCCGGATTGACATAGTCGATCCTAGAATGGTCGAACCGACTCCGGATCGACATATTCAATCCGAACTTGGTCGAACCGGAATCCACTCTGTCCTTTGACTTCTTTGCACCATCCAAACCTTCATATCTGTTGCCGAGCTCCAATGCTACTCTATCATTAAATCCATCTGTGCGCTCTGAAGCTTCATCGCCCATTAGAGTCTACCATCCTTGTGACTTCAATCGATATACACCAACATGTGTATTCGCTCGATTAAAACCCCAAACTCTCACTAACGAAATATTTCTTAATACTAGTCGCCTACAAACGACGTTTTGACCTAAACTAACAACATAAACATCCATAACAATAATGATAAGTCAAACAGAACCTATCTATATCAACTGAAATGAAATAAGTGTCCAAATAATCTTTGTCTAAAAATATAGTCGAATTAGCACATAATAACTTGTAACCAAAAATCAGGTTATATCTACTTAAATCACTTTCTAATATTTTTATTTATTATCTACTATGTTCAACAATCCTAAATAATACGTTTTATTATTATAAATCAGTTTAAAACGATAAAATTATACCATACGATCAATTACAATCCGATGAGAGATACTATCACTCACCTTAGCCAAATCGGTCAAAACAAGCTCTAAAGCGTAGAGCCCATTAATATAAGTCCATAGGAAGAAACAACATGCAATTCCGACCTCGTACGTAAAAGATATACACAATCTAATTTTCACATTCATTTTCATAATTAAATAATCAAACTAATCATGATGGAAACTTAATCTAATTAGCAACCTTTCCTCTTCTTTACCAAGGCCGTGTAATAAATTGTGCACTTCCCAACACTCGCATGCATCATCTAATATGATATGAAGATCCAATGCCTGAATTCAAGAGTCTATTATGCCATCATGATCTACGACCCAAACCACACTACCCTACACCCGTAAGATCACCAATGTGTCGACATATCAGATTGTGTCACTTAGAACTGCCGCGTCTAGGAAAACCACACTCAATCTAGGGTAGCTTCGGACCACACAAAAACATAGCCCCTCAATGCTCCTCAGGACCCCGAATGTAATGACAGCTCCCTCGTTCCCCTCTATTGACCATAGCCACCAAAAAAGCTAACCCGAGATTTGAAGCTTCACTTGGGACAATTGCCATTCATGTTGAAATAAATACAGGAGGTAAAAATTTTTCCCATGAACCTGTTGAGTCAATTCGCACGATTTATTGATGAGTATTTTGGTCGAAATAAATTTCTGAAATAAAATGAAGGGGCAACCATGAATAATTATTCTGAATTTCAGTAGAAAGATAGGAGCGGGTCGGGTGTGTTTACTGTAACATGTTTAATATTATTTTGTTAACTTATCCAAAAGAAATTCAAAATTCTCAACTAAAAATAATCGCACATTTATAGCTCAAGCGATCAAACGGCGCAACCAATCATCATGAAATTTAACAGATTCTGATAGTACAAGTTTCGTCCAAATCCGAGACTACTACACGAAATGATAATTTTACGCGTATTTTAAGATGGTTTTGACCCTAAATCTCCTGATCTCAATATAACATTCCTTATACATTTTATTAACATAACGAACTCAATCGAACTAGTCTCGAGTCCTGATTTGATTCTTTATGAAAATGTCCTTTTGGAACAATCAATTGAATAATTAATGATCAATACCTAAATAAAATATTTAAATATCCAATCGCTAAGATATGAGTCGTTACATTTGGCCTTTGAAATCCTCAAGGACGAGCAACACAACATAACACTCATAAACAATTGACGAAATAAGGTGAACCATCACATAACGCTCTCAATAGCAACCATTGATGTGACCATAACAAAGGAAATAGACTCAGAATTTGGCATGAAGCAATGGCTTCCTATTCTAAGTACAAGCAGAATCAAATTGGGATCGATGTAGCCAAGCCAAACACTAAGTTATATACTTCTTTTCCAAACAAACAGATGATGGAAAATAAAAGTAACAACTACTATTAAAAGACAAACCAGCTTAGCATCGCATTTCAGATTACTTTCCAAATCTAGCAAAATTCACTGAAAATTTTGGCAGCACCTCCTTTGTGAAACCCTATCCAAAAAAACCACAAATTGCCATGCAAGGCCCATCGCAACAAAAGAAAAGGGAAGCCCAAAAATGGCTACCCATACATGGGGCATAAAATCACCAAAATGCACCAAATGGCGAAAACTACAACTCTGCTTCTACTACATACCTCTTTTTAAGAAATTTTAGCATTAAACACAATTAAAAGTGAGTTAGCATCTAAGTAAATCAAAACTTGCTTGTATGTACCTGGGCATGTACTCAACTAAGAGGATTAGACACAATAGTAGAAATAGCAACAAGGGAATAAATATGTTGTTAGCCTGCCTTGCAACAAGGCCATTCTAAGTCCAAGAAATCACAATTACGTGCGCTAGAGATCAAGAATCATACCCATTCAAGAGCCAAGGACTGGGTTAAGTCAAAGGTAAGTCAAGCCATATAGCTTCCCACCTCTTAAGTCGAATAGAATAGAGGAACAATGGGTTGATAGCTTGCGGGTTGAACAAAGCAAAGAATGCTGGGTCGATGTGTTTTGATCAAACAAATTTGACTCCACCCGATTACTCCTTCAAGACCACGCAGGGTAACCGCTCACCATCTCCGCTACCTCCTACACGAATAGAATAGCCGACACGTGGCCACGACTAGACCTGGTCTTCTGCATACAATTGCTTCCACTAGCATGCTATAAACACGAACCAAACTCCACGTGGTTATAACCGTTGCCAACAACTGCTTTACCGTACCCTATATATACACGACTCGAGAGCATAATTAGGGATTTTTTGGTACTTGAGTGACTAAAGCTTTCTATTTCAACCACCATTAATATTCGACCAGTACGTTGTTTTGATCATTTTTGAGTGAATTTCAACATTCTTGAGAGGAAATCTATTGTATCTTAAGTGTTGGGAGATTTCAAGTGATGTAATTATAATTCTTTGCTAATTATAAGAATTATAAAGTGGACGTAGGCTCATTAACGCTCAGCTTTTGGGATTATTTGTCTACTGTTTGAATCACCAAGTCCGAAGTAAAAACCAATATTTTTCATCACTATCGATGTTTTCAAAAAAATTGATAAGTTTAGTAAATATGGTTTCAAAGAGAGATAGGAACCAATAAGCTTCCCAAATAACACTGACCAATAAAGACCAGCAAACCGAATTGCATACCGAACCAACAACAGGGGCTCCTGGGTCGAATGAGCCCAAGTCGAGTATACCCGGGTCGAGTTCGACCCGACCCAACTTATTGGCTGCTGGGGCTCTCCCTACTACCACCACCTAACCTCCTTCCTCGGTGCTTATTACGCGAGTGAGTTTTCATGTCTGTTCTCCAAATTGGTAGAGACCAATGCAGCCTTAGAAGCTCAGAGATGGGATAACGCTACGATGAGGAATGACATGAACGCGATGGTCAAACAATGAGAGGATTTCCGAAGACAAAGAACACCATCTCCTCCTCATTACCAGTAGTAGAGGTCTCATCTTCATATGAGGAGAATAAGTGACCACCACGTCAGAGGAAGCCCTATGAGATCCCTGAGAGCCTTCGGCAACACCGATTTGGTTCGTTGGGTTCTCAAGAAGATGTGGCGGTTTGGCTTGGCTCCAATGACCCTAGCTTAGTCGAGCCTATGCTTATGTCGATGCGTGGATCCCAAGTACTTTCTGGGAATCTAGGCACTTCCCAAACCACTCATACTCCTATGCTTCCACCCACTCGTCCTATAATTGACTGGGATCGTAGGAAAGGAAGTTCTGCTAGGACATCGGATCAGATGATGTTGCTTGAGACGGGGGTAGGGGATATAGAAGAGCCAAGAGTGTTGAGTCGGAACATGTGTTGACTAGTGCAGAAGTAGCAGCGATGGTGCGTCAGATAATGAATGATAGGCGAGGATACACAAATGAAGATTAGGGCAAAGACCACTTTTACAGATGATATCTTGGAAGCGCAATTCCCAAGGCGATTTAACTTACCAACGATAAGTCATTATTCGGGTAAGACTAATCCACGACAACATTTGATACGTTACTCATGGTATATGAATGTTGCGGTGGCTCCTAACACGATAATCTGTAAAGCTTTCCCAATATATCTCGAGGGGATTTATATGTTTGGTTTAGTCGACTCCCTCCGAGATCGGTTCCCCATTTTAAGGATCCCAGCGAGAAGTTTTTGAATAAATTTTTATTGCATGCATTAAAATCAAAGAGTGTTATAGAGATCTTCGTGGTTACCCTGGAGAAACTTTGAGAGGGTACCTGGATCGCTTCAAAATGGTTGTCACTGAAGTAAACAACCCCAATTCAAAGACTGTCCTATTGGCAATGATTGATGGGGTAGACAAAGATACGGAATTCAAGAGGTATTTGGTCGGAAATCCTCCTGCAACCTTTGAGCTGTTTTATGAAAAAGCAAATGTATGTCTACAATAGGAAGATGTGTACTTAAACCGAAATAGGATGTCTAGCGAAGTTGTGAAAGAGGAAATTCAAAGAAACGTCGCTATAAGCAGTCCAGCGACAATTCTGGCAAGATGGAAGTTAATGTTGGAAATCAGAATGAAGGAGATGGCCGCCAAGGTAAGAATGGCAATAGAAGAAATAGGAACCGGTAGGGTGATTCCAAGAAATGACCCCGATTCCAGTCCTTTGAGAGTTATATGCCATTGAATGACACCTTAGAAAACATTTACTTGGACACATGTAATGTGATGCAGTCCAAGAAGCCACCTCCGAGAGACTCGACGGAGGATGAACGTGAATTTGGAAAGTTTTTCTTGTTTCATGAATGTTGACATTTAAGAGATGTAATAGAGAAGTTTGTTGGATCTAGATTAACCCTGCAGGGGGTGAATATGGTTTGTTGGATTTTTATGAGATATTAAAAATATCATAGCACATATTTCAGTAGAAAAAACAAATGCAGAAAATAAATAACAAAGATTTTACCTAGCTTCGGCAAACCCTGCCTACCGATGCATTCCCCAAGATTTCTACTAGGTATTAAAATAGATACCGCTTACAAAACCCTGTAAACTCGCAAACCTTGCTCCTATTCTAATCCTATGCTTAAAACCCTACACTGATCTTTATACCCAAGATCATAATTTTCCTGAGTTACAAATCTGTAATTCGTAAAGCATAACTATAAATCCTATAGCTAGTAAACCCCTAGTTTTACAAATAAACTAGAAAACCCCCTAGTTATATAGACAAACTAGAAAACTAATGAACAATTACAAAAGAAAAGTAAAACATAATAAAATAGCACAAAAACCCCTTTATAAAAAATAATAATATGTTGGCCTCCCTTGTTTCTTATCACACAAAGCATTCGGCTGCTCTTTATTCTTTAACATCAGCCGAAATCAAAACTCATGGTTTTGGTGAAAAATCCCAAATCGCGGCATCAAAATTGATTCCTCTTGATTTACTCTCGGATGCTTCGATTCTCTCGATGCTCTTGGCCACTGATTTAGATTCACGATAAAAAATGTGAGTATTTTTTTTATTTGATTTGATTTTCTCTCTTGAATTGTTGCTTTTGTTTTTCGATACTTCATGCCGATGATGTTAAGGGTGGATTTATAAGAGTATAAAATCCTACACATTCCCCGATTTCTTGAACTGCCTTGGTTTGATTGTTGTGTGTTTCCCAATTTGTTGCCTTGATTAAATCGGCTTTGACTGTGCGTGATTATTCTTGATAGGTTATCGTGACTGTATGATTGAATTTTTGGAATGATTTTGAACATGTGAAATTCAATCTTGCCAAACATCGTTTTGTTTTCATCGTTTCCTCCAATTTCCATTTTCCCTCTTTTTTTAATGAAAAGTTCAGAAGTCCCAAATTATCTCGTCTTCATCGTTACTTCATTTTTCCTCCACCATCAATATCATGCTACTCCTCTCCTCTCTATATTGTCGATGGACTTACCTATCAATCTACTGCAATTCGATTGAGATTTCGCACCGCCCATTAATCAGTATGGATTCTATACTTTATTCTATGATTATACACGGTTTTATATGATTCTATATTCATTTTATAAGGAGAATCATGAAAACCCTAATTTTCTAATTCGTCTTCGTATATCTACTCAAAACCTAATTGTCTTATTCATAGGATTTAAATTAAGGTACAGTTTTACACCCGTGCAAAAATTCCCTTTTTCTAACAATATCTTGGCTTCAGGTTGATGCATTTTTCTATGGTGAAACTGATTTTCTTGCTGTGACATTGGTTGTTGAATGTGCTGTTTTGGTCGACTCATTGAAGAGGTCGGAGTACGGTATAGGATTTAGGGTCGAAGCTATTGGAAGAGTTTTGGACTGTGGTACTGTTGAGGTGGTTATTTATTGGATCTGATCGTGCCATGTTCTGGTGAAGTGGAAGAATGAGGTAGTGGGTGGTGAGGAGTTAGTTTGGTGAAATTTGTCGACATGTGTTGCTACTGCGTACTGTAGGAGTATGGCTGGAAAATTGCAGTGGATGCTCTGCTCGGTTGCAAGTGGATTGTTGTATGTACTATGCACACTGTGTATGAAGAGGAGTGCTGGATGAAGTGTGCACATTAATGAAGAAGAGGATTTGTTGCAGAGGTTTGTGATGTGAATGTTGAATGACGGATGTTTGGTGATGGTTTGGACTATGAGTTGCCGTTGGCTATAGCAAAAGGATATACAGTGGAACTTGCAGAAATGTGAGGAGGTTGGATTGGAAGGTGACGTGGTAAGGAGAGTTGGTGTAGGGGGTTGATGTTGATGGAATTGAATGGTGTTTGTTGACTACAGGTTTGAAGTTTGTTATATGGAGAGGGCATTTGTTATGCTGTTAAATGTAATGGGTTCAGCAGGAGGTCTAGAGGGCCCTGATCGCATCTTTGTAAAGGGACTTCCACGCTATTTTACCAAATCACAAGTGGGGGAGCTCCTTTAGTCTTTTGGGCCTTTTAGAAGTTTTGACCTCGTCAAAGATCCAGAAACTGACAACTCAAAAAGCTATGCATTTGCATGTATCAAAATCTCTATGTCACGGATGTTTCTTTTGCTGCTCTTAATGGTGTTAAATGGGAGATAAAATGCTAACTGTTAGGCATGCAAATCAGGGGGTTGTACAACCTCGACCAGAGCAGGAAATTGTGTTGTTACAGCTCCAACAACTGGTGGCATTGCAGGTACTTATTTGTAAATTTTATTTGTTTTTTGATGGTATGATTAGTTTGATGAAAGGTTAGCTCTAATGTACTTACCTTTGACTGTTTCCTAGTATCATTGGTATCTTATGTCAAATCATAATGCAACGAAAGAAAGAAGAGATGATGCAAAGAAAGACAAAGTTGTAAAGCGGGTGAAGGATAAAGGATAAGGAACGAAGGATATAGCTAAAAATGAAGAACTATGATACTACTAATCGAATTACATGTCATTCTCAATTCTTATCTCCTTTGTTATTAATGCTGTGAAATATATTCTAAATATGATTTCCCTGCATCCATTGGTCATTAGGATTCATTGCCTCGACCATAATCACCATCACTTTATAGTTTTTCTGTCTTTGATTGTAGTCATGGAATTTCACCATCATTTTGAATCAAAGGAAAATTGTTAACAAAAGGAGGACGTGCGTGGACACTCGGAAATTGAAAGATAGAAGGTAAAGGCTGATGCTAATAAACGGATTCCTAAGCATTTAACTCCTAATTCCTACAACCATGGTGAGCGTTCCTTTTAATTTTTTCTCAAACAATAAAATTTTGCTATGAAACGCTGGCTAGAGCATCCACCACTATCACAATTTCTGCTATTGTTTTTGTTTATTAGTGGAGTAGAAAGATCAGAGAGGCACATCAAAATACAGTTGGATAAATCTTATGAAGACACATGAGCATAAGACGATTCCTCTCAGGTTGCTAGCTGACATGTTACTGTTATTACAAAAAGTCTGACCACGTTTTAAGGGTTTTGAAATTTACTGATGAATACTATCAGGTGTTTAGCACAGGAATATTTCATGCATGGGATAGTCGATGAAAAGACAGGTGTGTTTGCATTTTGAGCGTTCGTGTTGGAAATTGTATCTAGTAGGAAGCCAGTGGACAGGCCCCACAAGAGCTTTGCTTATTTGGGTAATTACACTATAATTTGTAACAATCTTGAATAATTTACAGAATTAATGCTGATTTTTTCTTACTTTATGTTTGAAGCTTAAGCCATAATTGAATAATGAAATGACGCGCATTCTGTTGGCTCCAGAATAAGGAGAGAAGTATCATGCCGAACTGTTGAAAAGACTCAGTTTCTTTGCTTCACTTTGCATTAAACCATTTGCAGCTTGGCGAGTTTCCATGGCTAAGGTAATCTCTTATTTAATTGCAGTTTTTTTAATGTTTCGTTAATGATTCTAATTACTATCAAAAACATGCTAAGAAATACACCATTTTTTCGACTCCACCACCATATTTTCCACCTATTTCCTCCATCATGTTGTCATTGTCCCACTATTCCCCTACACTTCCTCTGCCAAACACCTTGTCGCCTGATCCTAGCCTACACATAGAGCAATTCAAGAAGGAGACATTCTTCCTGACTCTGGTGCTGTTGGCATTCTCCTCTTTGTTTTCTTTTTCTTCCAAAGACAAACCATGGAAACATCATCCATTTTTGTCTTCAAAATCATTACCTCCCAATCTTCACACAGCCAGATAAAGCCTCCAATACAAAAGTCGTCCATATCGATCCCTTGTTTTTGTTTTAAAAAGTGAACGACACTCGACTTGGTCGAATATCAATCAAGTTATCATTCAAAATCTAAAAGTCGATTCCTATTCAAAAAGTGAACCACATGAAGTTTTGTTTTATTTTATACTCTACTACAAATTAAATGATTTTAGAGCTAGAAAAACCACAACCTTTCACCATTTATAGGATAATATTCTAGTATATTTTACCAAGGCTTTTTGTTGTCATGTGGAACTGGAGCGACCATGAGCAGCGAGGCTTCCATGAAATATCTAGCTGGAGATTGGTTACCTGTAGCAAGAATGTTGCTTGGCCTGGAATTATAAGGAGTGAACTTGTGGTGAATGGTTTGCAATAATTAATTCTACTATGGTCACGGTATGACCTACAACTGTGAAGAAGAGCTCATCGTTCAAAGTAACATTGAGTATTCTTAAAGGTACGTCTTTCTCGATTCTACTTGGGTAACAAATGTACCTGAAAAAAAAAATTCAAAAATGGCATAAATATGTCCAGTCATAAGGCTATATGTGATCTGCTATTAACATAAAAATAAAACGAATGCATTAATGTTTTTTCATAGCATGGGAAAAGAGGCCTTGGTTTGCCATATTGACAGTGTGAGCATCAGACAATGTAGGAGGCAGACCAAGTGCATATCCTTGTTTCACTGACTCTTCAACATCTGTGTTGCACCATTCCCCTACAAATTATGTATGCAATTAATTAACGCATCAATGATTAGTATCATCAACACATTTGTATTTTAATGACTCACCCAAGACTACCAGGGTTTCTACAGGGGTAGAGGGAAGGGAAAAGGATCGCCTTCTTTATGCATGATGATAGTAGCGCCATAGATTGCGGCTTTTATAGAGGTTCTTGGTTATCAGAACCTTGTAATTTTGCTAGCAATCAGTCCCACCATTTTAGCAATGACCATTGATATATAAATGTTTTTACTAATTGTAAGCACTTGATAAAAGACATGAAAATGTCTGAAGATATGCTGCTAGTAATAAGACTCGTTGTCATCATGTCTTCATATTATTTTTTAGTACCAAATATTTTCAAGGGTATGCAGCCATGTTACAGAGCATTTATTGAACAATAACATACTACTTAAATATCAGTATATGAAAATAGTCAATTTGTACGATTTATAAACATAGATAATAACATTTTGGGTGTCTGTATACTGTAAACGTTGATAAAGATCTTACCATTTAGTTGACATACATTTGATGTATCCTTAAATTTAAATTTAATATTTAATAGTAGTATGAATTGAACAATGTTTGATGAAGAGAAATTAATGCATTTAACAAAAAAATGGAAATTTTTGCGACTATTTTAAAAAAGTGAACATTTATTATTGTGATGGTTATATAGGAGAATATTAAATTCATTAACTAAGGAGGAGAGAATGGTGTGATTAAGGAGTACACTGAAGTTGAAGAAATAGGAAACGGTCAGAAGTAGCACATAGCAATCAATCTAATTAGTTCATCTTCTCTAATAAGTAGTTTTACATAGCTTAACATATAAATAACTCTTACGCTCAATTACGCTGAAGCAATAAACCAATACCATTTACAGTCAGTAGTCGTTTGTAATTCAAACTAATGAAAATAAATGGTCATATATTTGGCTTAAAACATTATCGCAACAAAAGAAGGCAGGAAAAAAGTATAATTATGTATTTGGATGAAAAAAGAATTCATGGGATGGAGTGAAACTGGATTATGGATTCAATTTCTATTGGCACAAAAACCATGTAATGTGGGTATTAGAATAGAAATGACAATGAACTCAAAACACAATTGGTGGAACAGAATCTGTTTTAATGCAGATTCAGAAACATGCACTTAAACCTGCATCAATCCCATTCACTTTCTTTGTATTTTCTACCAGCCCTCATTTATTTTGGTTTATTGTTATATTTCTTTATATTAATTGCATTAGCAGCCATTAAATATGTCGATGAAATAAGTTTTTTTCAGCAGCCCCCTGCTTCAATAAGGCAAAACGTGCTTTTCTTTCTTCAACTTTACATGCTATTTAAATTTCTCTGTGGGTGCTTGCCGAGATATATCTTTGGTGCAGCTACCTAGCTATTGATACTCAGGTGTAGAACGCATTCTTATCTCATTTTTTGATCTAAAGTAATTTAACAGATGTCTATGTAAGTATCAATAGGTAGGATGTTACTACCACCCAAAACATAAATAGTAATAAAAATAATAATTGTTATTATTATTATAGAAAATATGCACGACAACAATTACAAATATCAGTTTGGGAAGAAGGTTACATGACCACAATCTTATTACTGACACGTTGAAGTCTGACCCATGGACAAAACGCTGGAAATGTTTATGTTAAATTGAATTTTGATATGAAAAAATAAATTAAATAATACAAGCAAACTATACGGTTTTCAGTTGCAATTTGTGAAACATACTGCTCAAATTTGCGAGTATTAATACTCATTATATACCTAAGTGGTTAATTAGACAAATGTTGGTAACATCAGGCAAAATGCTCTTCTTTTTACGCTGTATTGACTTGTGGAATAATCGAGCGAGTTTATGAGCTAATCAAAATTTGTATTATATCGTAAAATCATTGCTATATGTTGAGGTATGAATGAGTATTTTTTTGACGGAATAAGTTCCCAGCCATCCTATCCATGTTGGGTTGGCATTAAAAAACTCCAACTGTTTAATTTCAAACGTAAAAGGAATTGTCGCTCATTCATATCTAATTGTCGAGTCTTAAAAACACATCATGGTCCACAAAAGATGGTATACAACACACACTTTGACCAATGATTGGCAATGACAAAGTTAGATGACATGAAACTGTATCCAACATTCAATCCTGTTGACACAAAATAAAAAAAATGGAATGTGGGTATGTAAGTTACTTGTGTGTTTCTGAGTCAGGGATGGGCATCTGAATCAACTGCATCCATCTTCTCTATAATCTCACCTTATAATTTAATACATGTAATATGTATTATTATTATCACCTTATATATATGTTTCAAATTTCAACAGTTATTATATTTGTCAAGAGAATCAGGCAACTTAAGCTACCTCTCCTAGTTTCACATCCATTTACCTAATCAGAAACCCAAAACCGATGGAAACAATGTGGAAGACAACCTATTTATATATGATATGAACAAGTGGGAGCAAAATCGTTTTAACTCATTTTAAAAACATACTAAATTCGCCATCATTTTTATTATAAATACAAAACTGAAATGGACATGTTTGCTGTTGAAATATAACTGTGTTTCCTATCACTGTACTAATTAATAGAGGAAAAATGTGATGATAACGATTAAGAATATTAAGTAAAGTATTACATGAGATATTCATTCAAGAAGCTGCTGTACATTAAAATAAAGAAATATATTTTAATTATTCACCTGTTTTTCTTGTTACTGCAGAAAGATTCATTTCTTCTGCTCAAGTAAGTTCATTCGAGACCTACTCTAATGTGCCACAAACACACCTTTAGGTAACTAATCTACAATGAATTTATCAACCAATGTCATAATATGCGAGCAAAAAAAAAATCCGTGATACGAAGTTGTGTGAATTTACGTCAACTAAACTAATGTTACATACTTCTATTATGTTGTAATTTACTTGTGCTATTTTATCAAAAATTGAAATCAAGCAAGTTTTGTCAGACAATTTTTTTGAATACTTTCTGCATTACTTGTGTTAGTACTGAACTGACCGTGTAGTTATTATTAAACTTGATGTAAATTAGGGAGATGATAAGAATTAAGTAAAGATACAATGGCCGAAGTTTATGCACTGCAAAATGTGTTGGGACATGTGTTCAAGGAGGCAGAGAAGCCCCCCTTAACACTAGCAGATAATGGAAACCTCCTTTTTTTTCTTATATTAATCGTAAAATCTGAGAATTGAAGTTGGACACTAGACCAGATCTATAATATATGAAATTTATATTCACATCTTGTCGGATTTGGCATTGGAGTGTGGTTTCATATGAGCTGACAAGTCATTGAAAGATCACATCTTGTCGCACTTGCCGTAGTTTGTGGCACGGATGAAATTTCCTCCTTGCCTATTTTCATATCATTTTCTTTCATTCTTATAGAGTAATCTGCAATATTAAAGATCACAGCATTGTTTCCTCCAAATGCATTTTCCAGTTCATCCATGTTAAAAAATCTTCCATGATTTTTTTTAAGTTAAGGTCATCGATATACACGAGTTTCACCTTCCGGTAAGTCTTTAATTCTAGAAAAGGTCTAATTAGGGTGAAAAAAGTTTTGAAAAGCTTTGGTGGGTTATACAAATTCATGACACCTAGCGTCTTAGGATAACGTTATTGAAGAACCGTATCCATTTCTTCCGTCATTTACTGCAATATGAGACATGTTGAACCCATGAAAATCGATAACCCATGAAAATCGATAGTAAAATAGTATCCAAAGTCATAGCTGTAGTAAGTTCCTATCTGATTATTCATTCTCATTTTAATGTAGACATATGAAATCTATAAATTAAACTTCATTAGGAACATAATCATAGGACTGTTAAATATAAACTTCAAAGTATAGCAGTGGAGATAAGGATGTGACTATACAGTGATACATTCATTAGTATATTTCTTGCAGCTATATATTATGAGTATTGGTATGTGTATATTTCTAATCACCACGTGCATGCCGCATATTCTCTGTTTCCTAATAAAATGACATACATGCGGTCTAGTTCTTCCTGGCTACTTTCAATATTGTTTTCCACTAGATTAGTAGGACATAAAATATATTAACAATAACAATGTTTTCATGTAAATCCCATTTTTATGACATGGTTTGTAACATTGTCATGATTTAACACTTTTTTCTTCTTTGAATGCACAAAATGTTACATTTTATACATGTACTGATGAAATAAACTAAAATATTCATATTTAAGTATGAAATTTCTATCAAAATGTACTTATGTTGAGAAATTTGTGGGAACGTCGTCATTAGGATGCATAAAACCTATAGGAAGATGAAAGTGGGAGGTTTGCTTTCTGCTACAAAATGAATGCTACATGAACATTATATCCAATAAAATAAAACAGAAACAGATACATTATGAGGATACTGGACCTGAAATATGGGAGAACGTATTTGGGCAAATAGGCATTTTTGTAATGGGAACAGGAAGTGGGGGAACTGTTACTGGTGTTGGAAAATATTTCAAAGAAATGAACCCCAATATCAAGGTAAGAACAACGTAATTGGTTAGCAGTTTAATTCAATTCTCGTAGAGTGATACCATATTTTGAATCATGATTCATATACCTTATAAAATGCAGGTCTTTGATATATGGAGTTGAGCCAGCCAAAAGCAACATACTAAATGGAGGAAAACCTGGTAATTAAGAAATTCATACTAGATGCATGTGATAAAGCTAGCGGACTTGCTGTAGGCGAGCTGGTTCTCACTAGGTTGTCTATGATAAACATAGCAGCCTTGCTGTAAGTTTTGTTTTGAGAGAGTAATTTGTGTACTATATAGTTGTAGCTATACACTACATTGGTATACTATATTGATACACAGGTTTCATTTCACTACTGTATGGAAAAAATGTCCTATTTTGGACATCATAGTTAATTTTTGGACATGAAAATTTGGATCTTATCTTGGAATGCGTTATCATCCACAAAAAAATGGCTTCATTTTTGCTATAATGTACACTTTATTTTAATCTATAATATTACAGTTAGCTATAAATTCTCTAACTCGATTATTAAACTGCAATGGGCTTTGTTTAGATTAAATCTCATGAGTTGAAATATACATGGCACAACGTCATATGGTTTCATCGGCTGATGGTCTCGGAAATAATTGGCATTAGCATCGAAATACAGGTCAAAAAAGCTGCATTTAATGGTTACTAGGCCTAGCATGATGAACGGAGTTTACATAAATATGCGTATATCGCTATTGGGCGCAAAGCGGAAGATGCATATGGACAGGATCAATTATCATGCTAGTAAAATTTAATGAGTTCTATGTTTTACAATCTACCAAGGGCTAAATTTAGAGATGGCTTCCACATACAGGGTTGAATTTGATTGAACATTTGGGGAGAGCACATGTCTCAAAAGCATGAACATTGGGGGAGAGCACAGGTCTCAAACATTAAGGTTCATTACTGTGTGCCCAACAAGTTACATGAAATCTGTTATACTAATTGTATTTTTATTATTTAATACATTATTTTATCACCCAGAGTAGCTATGGTTATTAGTTTTTATCTTTCACCATGTTATACTCTTAACTGCTTATATAGAATTTGCTGATAAGGGATAATTGCCAGCATGTACTTGCCTAGAAAATTTTGTTTGCACTACAACACTCATCTGACTTGGATGGACATAATGTGTAATCACCATTCACACACTTATGCTGGTAACCACAGTATCACTCTTATTCACTTAATAAGCATCATAACTTCCGGTGGCCACATGATCATTCTTACCACTCATCAATTTTGACCTTAATACGATGCACATAATGTGTTTGCTCTTTCCTTCGTCTTATATGGTTTCACTATTTGCTTCCTTTGTGTATTGTAAAATTGGATATATTTGCCATAAGCATACATTGTTGGATGTTAGAGGTACTAATGAAGCTATATTGTGGGTCAAATGAGCAGTTGTCCAACCCAAGAAAATGAAAAGAAACAAAGAAAAAATGGACTGATTTGACCTTGAACTGCCTAACCCTATCCAAATGTGACATTCTAAAAGAATGATCATGTCCCTTCTTAGAAACACATCCACAATTATTTATTACTTCAGGTCTGCAAATCAAATAAATTGCATCTCTAGTAGAATTTGATTTTCTTTCTTTAACAATTAATTTGATTATTTCTAGATCAAAATCTCTTCATGTCAGGAAGTTTCGTTAATTGTGTGAACTCATTGATATGAAAATAAAAGTAGATATAATAAATAAATTGCCACACCTACAGCACACAAAAATATAATTCAACTCACCATACAACACCCATATCTTGCCATGAATTTGTGTGGAAGGCATGCGAAGAAATGTGAACATCTTAATCTACTTAGTTGTGATAGTTTAATGCCATATGTGAAACACAATTTCCATGGTGTTTTTTTTTCTTCCTGAAATTCCGAGATACCTCAATCCTTTCACGGAATCTCCCAGCTGGTTTGCAACCTTCACCACCATTTTCTTCCCCCGATTACCCATCAATAGAATTTTACTGTCGACTTGACATTGATACTACCAACAAAACAACTTGAAATAATTGTTGTGATCACCAAAATCTTTGCACCTACAATAGATATCTTTCCACAATTTTTTTAGGTTAAATATAAAGTAAATATCTCTAGATATTACCAATATAGGATGGAGCTGAGGAAGAAATAGAAAATAACAACGAAGAAGTTCCAAATGATATCATCGGAGAAGGCGAAGAGAAGGATCAGAAATTTGTTTACTGAGAACGTAAAACATCAAAGTATATGGCAAAATATGAGCGTGCGAGAATACTGGGCACTCATGCTTTGCAAAGTAGGTATTTTGAGCCTTGTCTGCCTTTCATATATGAATTGACATTTTTGCTTCTTCCAGAGTTTTAAACTATTACTGTTTTTGTTTTTACAGCATGAATGCACCCGTCATGGTTGTGAGCTTGAATGGGAGACCGATCCTCTTGAGGTAATTACACCTTACTCGATTCAGTGGTTATTCTTTCAAATAACTTGTCCAACTTAAAATTCGGAGTCGTAGCAATAGTAACCATTGTCAAATTAAACTACATAACAAATGAGCCATCATTTCGCAGTAGTCGTCAATAGTCCTAAAATTTGTGATTTTCTTTTTGGAATATGCTTTACCCACCTCGCTAAAATCTACCAAGGAGTCGTTTGTTGGGATCCTTGTTACAGAAAAAAGAGCGAGATACAATTAAATTAAAGAAAAAGTGTTTTGCAGTGGCTCACAGAAGTTGCACACTAGTCAGTGCATTCCCTTAGCACTAAAAAATGGAGTATAAATACATAATTAATAATATTATGCTTCTTTCTTCATAAACAAAGAAGAAGCCTAGAACAGTAAAAGTGTAGCTTTATGCAATTAACTCTGCAGCAAAATACATGGCAACCAGATTTGATTTTAGCATGCGATTTCTTCTTATCAAATTTGATTTTGTTGCTCCTAATAATACCTTAATGTACATGCTGCTGTTCATCAACGCTTTCGTTTTGCAATTATGAACAAGATTCCCTTTTTTCATTTTCTTTTTTCGCCCTTTTTTCACCCAACGACCACCGAAACAGAAATAAGATCGGATTCCGGTCCGGCCACCACCGGAACTGGACTGAAATGGCCGGAATTCCGAGGTGTCGGCCGGAATCTCAAACCATGCATTCAACACAACCGTAAATAAAAATCGCATAGCTATTATACTAGCTTGGATGTTTTTGTTCCAAATATACTTCCAAAAATATATAATAGCTGTCAACAGATGTCTTTTATAGTGACCAACTTCTTCACCACTAACAATTTTAGAAAAAAATTTGAAGTTGATAGAATCTATCGAGTGCTAGTTAAGAAAATATTGATTATATTAATATACCAAAATATATGTAGAATCCCTAATAAGATTCAAATGTACATAGCGGAACAGGTAGATTAATTTTTCTTTTAACATTTTATGAAAATAACCCATTCAGTTTTTTATTTTATTTTTAAAAATTGATATTATATGTGAAGCATATATAAGTACTGCAATTCAAAGACTTCTCCCCTTATTTTTGGTCGTTATACCAAAGTATATGAAATATAAGCTTCCTTATCCCCCCCCCCCCCCCCCCCCCACACACACACATGAATAGATGCCCTCGCTTAAAAGATCTCAGTTTAAACACTTTGTTGCAGTTGATTAATTTAAATTGGTTGTTGCATGTCCATTGATTTTCCTTGAATCTGATTTGATCATTTTATTGGTATCATTTTTCTTATGAACATGAATTGGGAAAATAAGCTTGAACTTTCAATTCATTTGAAGGGGATTCAAATAGATTATTTACTTTCGTGTATTAGCTTTATGCAATTAATCTCAGTTTAACATGAGTTGGTCGTTATACCATTAGGTTTTGAAAGCTGCATTGTTACTTCGCTATAAATGTACAGTTTCAACATTTTTTTTACTGCTTTCCAAACAAAAAGAAAAGGCTCAAGAAAAACAGACAGGCAAAATGAAATTCACCATGATTGACAGTATAAAGAAAGCACTTGAAATATCCGATATTATTTTGTCTGTGAAATTTGTTTTGAGTGGAAACTTTATGATGTATTTTATATGGGCTTCGTGCCATTCACTCTACCCCTGCTGCCTATTGGGCCATTGGCTTTTACACATATGAAGGGGATAAGACAATAACGCCTCCTTGTTTTCTGTTTTTAATTGTGTAATTTTAATGCCAAACTAGGGCGTTTGGATTCTCCATAATAGTTTTCTACCATTAGGTATCTGTTTGGCGCGTCTACAGTAAACTTTTCATATGATAATACGTCGAGTTTACCATTCATTGCTTCTTATTTTTGTTTCTGTTTCACGCGTGCAGGACTGGACAAAATTCAAAAAATAGTCTATAGATGTTGAGAAATTCAAGGGTAATGTGACGCTTTATTCTTGATTCATGCAACTAACTTTTTCATTTTTCTTATAAATACAGATCCAATAGATTATTTACTTTCGTGTCAGGCTTTAAGCTTGTTTCATGTAGTTCGACTTCAGAGTACACTTTAGAAACAACATAATACCCACAACTTGAGAATATCATGGCTTCTAATAAAATGGAGATGTCCATAGTCAAACCACTGTTGAGGACAATTTTGCAGTAATTGGTAATTGTGCTCCACGTGCATTCTACTGAAATTTTACCTTCAGTTAGTAGGTCCTTCAGAACAACAAAACATTTTGCCAGTCGCGCCGTATTTATACCTTCATGAGCCATTTTTATGAAAAAATTCAGAAGCGTAAAAGAACTTTACTTTAGTTGATGAAATCCTGACAGTTGCAATATACACTTCAGTTGATGTCTTTGAAAAATATATACTGTCCAAAATTAACAACGGTACACATGAAGGATGAATGTTCGAGGATAAATCTGCAGATGGATTAGTTCTTCAGGAACAAAATTCTATTAGGCTTATGAAATCAGAGGTATGCTTGTGTTTTTACTGAAATGCTTGGTATAATTTCTGTCAGTATGAGTTTCCAATTGCCGATCAAACACGTGTATATTTGTATTTTGGAAACCCCAACCTGAAATGCTTGGTATAATAATACTTGGTGATCATTTTTTATGCATATATGCATATGCTATTATTCTAAAATGATTGTAAGTTAAACCAAAAACTTAAAATTCAAAGTGATGAGATAAATAAGGAGAATTGCGAATACAGAGATGACACTTGAATACAGAGATGACACTTCTTGTTTCATTGAATTACGATAATCTCCAAATTAATAATGATAATTGGTGTGCTCTGTTATGCCTATATCAGAGATGAATAACTAGGCAATTGGTGTGCTCTGTTATATATAATTTATGCATTTTTCACATTTATGTAATTATCACTGTTGACCGTTATACTTGTATGTAATTCTTACCGTTGACCGTTATATTTATGTACAGGTAATTAGATTTCTGAAGTGAAGAGCAGCCGCATCAAAGAACCAGTGGTAATTAAGCTATGAACAGGACTTTAACTATTATTTTGTTTGTACTAGTCGTGTAGACTTGTTTGTAAGCAGTTGTGGTATGTGGATTCACTTATTTATCGAAATACTACTATTGAGATGATTATGGGTATTATATTTGATATTGCGAGTAATGTGTTTTTTTTAGTATTTAAATATGGTGCTTGATTTTAGTTTGAAAACGATACCCATATGATTATTTGTTTTAATATTTCTATTATATATAAGCGATTGATGGAAATGTTACAAGCCATTAACAGTAAATAACCGCAATTAAAATGTGGTGTGCATCAGTAAGTTTTAGCAGCGTTGAAAAAGTGCTACAAATGTAGTTACAAAAGATATTGTAGCTAAAATGGAACGCAACAAAAAATTTATAGTAGGACAGAAAAATCGCTACAAAAAAATTGGAAAATGATGCAAGTATCACTTTAGTAGCATTTTTAACTCGCTACCAAAAAACCTTTTGTAGGGTTTCTAAAAACGCTACAATATGTTCATTTTTGGTTGCGTTTATTAAAATGCAACAAAAACTTTCAGATTTTTAGTTGCATGTCGTATCGCAACGTTCTCTAAAACGCAACTACAAGTTATGGTAGCGTTTTTTCAATGCTACCAAAAGTCATTTCTGGTGTAGTGTTAAGAGGGCTAAGTGGTAAACCTTAGTTAAGAAAACGAACGATTCAGGAAACTAAGTGGTAAACCTTAGTTAAGAGAACTAAGTAGTAAACCTTAGTCAAGAAAGTCAAGTAGAACACGAGAAGGAGCGAACGTCCGTCTGATCATGAAGAAGGCTTCAACGGTCTGGGTTACGAAGCACGCGGCTTCGAGGGGACGTGAGACTACTCTTGGTATCCCTCTATGAAGTTGTAGATGATCCTCCTGGGATCACAGAGGTTAAGGTCTGCGTTAGAAGAACCAAGAGTATGCCTTGGTTGCAATATAAGGCAACCTAAAGACTAGGATGGACCGGTGTGAGGCGGCGATATCTAGATTAGCCCTGTGATAGCATGTCGTCGTCTACCTACCATCTTGAGTCAATCGAGCACGTGAAGCGGAAAGGCGAAGAATTCCAAAAGATCATATACTTGCTATCTAGTTATGGGTGAGGTTGGCCCATAGGTTTGTGGGGCATAGGGGGGCCTACGTACAGTTCTCATTCTTGATTTTCTTGGGTGCCTTTCATTAGTTGAGGGAGGGTTCAAGTGGGATCATAGCCACACACAGATAAAAGCATACCTTAGCATCTGCCTCAGCAGATAACTTAAAGCTCCCGACCGAGTTCCGTGTTTCTTGATTAGCCCTGCCACGGGACTCGGAACGCACATATTGAGGACATGTGCATCTAGACAGCGAGAACGATTCACGACACATAGGTGGGGAAATTCTAGGAACATATATTGCTTTGGGTAGTGTGTCCTAGACTAGAGGGCATTGTTCGATAGGTAGCGTAAAACCTAGTGGCCCTAGGTAGCGTAAACCCTGGTCGAATCGAGAAAGCGTCTGAAGAATAAACCCTAGTCGGATCTAGGTAACGCCCGATAACAGAACCTAGTAAGACCTAGATTGGCTATCCAAAACAATAGGAATCAAAGAAAGGACCGAAGCACAAGTACCGAAAATCACGTGGGACCGCGTGACACCAGAAACACATAAATGGAAGTAGGAGCCGATCAATACAAGAAGGGAATCACTTTATCATGAATATACAATGCTAGTTAAACAGTTCTTAGTGGGTGCAGAGAAATACAAGTGGGTGCGATAGTCTATTCCGTTAAATCCTACTTTGTCTCATCTTAGGATTAACTTATCCTTGTGGTATTATTCTAAGTTCAGTTTATTTATGTCATAGTCTTTTTCTTGTTTACATGCTACTAAATAACTGAGCTTACCAAACTTATGTCTGACCTAGTTTGTTTCCGCCCCTTTTCTTCTGTTCCCCCCAGGTAGTTAGGGAGGGAATAGCTCAGGTTAGTTTGGACAGCTTCTCTTTCCAAGCCTGAAGATTAGTTGGAGTATTGCCTTGGACCCTCTTTTCCATTATTATGGCTGGCTCATGCTTATTTGGGGAATATCATAGTCATTTTATGCTTCTTTATTTTGTTAAACAAGATAGATATTTTGTTATACCGAGTATTGATGATTGGATGTTGGAAACAAATCTATGTACAAGTTGTCTTATAAATAAAGTATTTATTCTCCGCTGCTTTATTTGTCTATCTTGTAACTTATTTGCATCTTGTATATAAAAACGCTCCACCGAAGTTAAGGCATTCCCTTTGTGAGTGACCTTAACGGAGGTGGGGTATTTCACTTGGTATCAGAGCTGAAGGTTACCGGATCAGTTAAAAAATTTGAAAAATTATTTTCAAAACGGTTTTAAAAGAAGCATTATCAAAAGAAAAGTTTTATTTTTAAAAGCATATTCCACAAAGCCATATGCACTATCTTTTGATCCTCTGTTTGAATCCTTATTTTCTTCTTTCCTGAGTCTTCGGGTCTCCTGGCTTTCTAGGAGGTAACCTCATCGCGGCATGGTTCCGTAGGCTTGATGATACTACGACACCTGTCAAGGGGCAAAGAAGTGCCTGACTTCCATCTATACCCGCAGTAGTTTCACCTGCGGTTAATTTTCTTTCAAGCTTTATAGGGTTTTCCGTGCGATGGAGGCAGCTTTCGAGAGGCCGATCAATATGTTACACAAGGATGGTAAAGATGAGAATGAGGGAGTTTGAATAAGGAGCACAATCCAAGGACGAGAAACTCATGGATATGGACTTGGTTCACGAAGAAGGTTAGGGTAAATGTGGAGGAATCACAGAACAAGAAAGTGGATTATAAGTATAGTGAACAGTAAGGCCCAAGACAAGAGGAGTACCTTTATCACGGTATAACGGGTCATATAATTAAGGACATGGGCAAGAACATAGGACAATATTTTCAGGAGGGCAAGTGCAGGCTCTCATCGCCAGCATACCTAAGGGAGAGGTAGAGCTTAGTTTATCTTTTTGATCCTTCTGTTAGTACTCTTTTTGATTTTAGCACTTCACATTTGTTTGTATCTGCTTCCATAGTTGAGTCTCTGCACCTAAGTACTTGTATAGTAGAAGATCCCATTATTGTCTCAAATCCAATTAGTGGTACGGCTCATTTATCTTTGGTTTGTAAGGATTTGGGAATAGCTATATTAAGGATTAAGTTTAAGCGTAATGCTTATGTTTTTGGTTTCATGGGCCATGGGTTGATTCTATGCATGGGTCAGTAAGCTAGTAATTCTGAAAGGAGGGTAGTTTTACTTTTTGACTTGCCTCGGGAATACCCTCGAGTTTTCATGCAATCCTAAGTGGTCAGTTTGACTTAGCTACCTAGAATCGCTTGATGCATCTTGCGATCCGTTAGAGTAGTCCATGAGTACGTAGATGTTTCTGATTAGGGTAGGGATTTTCCCCCTAAAACTCGAGATACACTTCCGCATATATCTAGTTGACATTGCAAAGCCAGTTATGCGATCAACGATAGTTTTGGATCAAGATTAGCGAGGATAGCCATAGTCGGTTAAGTGCTCAATTTATTGGTTGTTTTGTTAGTATCACCTCACATAGATCGTCCAAATTCGGAGGAGGTATTCCTTGGGTGCTTGTCTGATATTGGTTTAGGCCTTTGGGGCTTGTACTTGAGGAATGTCGAGTTCGACTAGGATGGTTTGCGTGAGAGATAAATAGTTTTGGCAGGCGCTCTAAGTAGAAAAAGACTAACCTTAAGAGAGGTAAAGAGTACATAGCAACATTTAGCTTTAGACCCTCAGATTTGTAATATGATGGATAAGCTAAGTAGTGGAAAGAACTCTAATCATCTTAGTATATACATGTGGTAGATAGTTCAACTACATTGGATACCCTCTAGCGTAGTAAGTGATCGAGGTCCTATCTTTAATAGGGAATTTTGGAAATGGAGGTCAAGAAACTTCGCAATTGTGAAGTTAAAGTAGATAAGGTACCGTGGAGTGAAGTTCAAGAAGATGTGACATGGGAGACTGAAGATCAAACACTCGCGTCGTACCCTTTTTCTTGAGGGTATATCCTTGATCTCTCTTTTTCTATAGAGTTTATTTGCATGACTAGTCTCTATCTTTTAAGTATATCCTCTCGGTCCTGTCCATAGTTCTTAGGAAGAAGCCAATGGATGTAAACATGTGTTTGAGACATGTTATGTTTGATGGTTGCAAGTAGTTACTAGCTGTTGCTCGTGAGTGCATATACACACACATTAGGCACTAGACTGGCTCAGTCACCTTCTTATTACGTATGCATATATGTATTTGTGTAACTTGATATGTTATCATATGGGCGATGCATTTGTATGAATGATTGTGCAATCATGTAGAAGTTATAAAACACGATTAGGAGTAGTTGCATACATGATGGACTCATGGCACTGACATGATTTGCATTAAGAAGGTCAACTGAATTAGTAGACCGCCTGATTTTGCATTAGATAAGGACATATACACACACTATGCATATGATCGTTAAAAGCATTAGAAACCTTCTAAGGACAATGGATGCCTATGATTGGATGGTTGAGTAGATAGATGTTGGATGGTAGGATAAACATTCTTCCTAACTTAGAGATTTCGGGGATGAAATCCTTTAAAGGAGTGGAGAATGTAACACCCCATATTTTCGGAAAATACGTTAAGTAACGAATTAGAGAATACTTAATTATAGATTTGAGAATCAAGGGAAACGGGTTACGCCATTGCGTTCGTCTCGGAATTCTGCTTGAGATATAGTCCGAGTTTGCGTAAATCGGACTCCGTATGGAGTTATGGCCTTCGGAAGAATCAAGAATTAGAATGGTTCAAATCAAAATTCAAATCCAGAAGGAGAAATGGGTTGGGCAGGAATTTTCCGGCCCTGGGCCAGGTCGACCAGGGGGTCGACCCCCCCCATACAGGTCGACCAGGGGGTCGACTTGGGGGTCGACCTAGGGGTCGACTTTGGGGGTCGACCTACCCCCCTCGGGCAGATCTAAAAACTGACGATTTGTGACTCCCTGCTGAGTCATTAGGGCTGAGTTGGCTGTTCTGGATAACTCTATCTTGTCTGGATGGTATTGATTGTTTCTAAGATGATCTGACGATCTTTATTTAATTAAATCTCTATAAAAGCAACCTAAATCCTCAACCCTAAATCACACTAAAATTCATGCCAAGAGCAATCATGCTGTCAATAGTGAACCAAGAATAGCCGTCGTTCTCCTTCAACTTGAAAGCTAATTAAAAGTGACGAATCAATTCAAAACTAAATTAAAACAACGATTAGTCTACATCAAAGGCGAGCATTTCAACTTTAGAATACAGATTCCAGAAACCAAGATCGTCTTTTGTTAGTAAGTTTAGTTATCTTTTAGATGTGAACAAATTTAAGACGTTATTTTTAATAAAATGAAAAATAGAATTGTACCAGGCTGTATGATAATGATGATGCTAATTCATGTCTATTTCTTGCGATAATCTTGTCATGTATGTCTTGTAATGATTGTGGTTTATTGAACTTATCATATAGAAATTGATGATGAACCTATTATGATCTGGGGAATGAAACTATCATACCACATATAAGTTTGATAATCTTTTCATGATATGTTACATGCAAGTTTTTAGGCTAAATAATGTTAGATCCATATGCCTACATGTTTAGATCTACAACTTTATGTGTTTAGATCCATGCTAATTAGATCGAAGTCAAGATCTATACATATGTTCATATGATTTAATGCAAGTTACATGTTTTATGTTAGATCCAAGTCAAGCTCTCTCTCTCTCTCTCTCTCTCTCTCTATATATATATATATATATATATATATATATATGTTCATATGCAAGTTACATGTTTTATGTTAGATCCAAGTCAAGATCTATATATATATATATATATATGTTCATATGCAAGTTACATGTTTTGTCTTATATCCAAAACTATATATATATATATATATATATATATATGCATGTTTATAAAGTGGATTCATGCAAGTTCATATGATCATTATTGTTAGATCTAGTTCATATCTACATGTTAAAGTTAAACTTATGCATGCTTTTGTAATGTACTTGTCATGATTATGTCATATGATAGTTTATAAACCAAGTTATGTTTACATATGCCTAGATCTACATATTAACATGCTTATGCTTGTGATTATTTAGTCCAATTCATATGCAAGTTCATGTGACATGTTAGTTGAAATAAATAATGTTCTATGTCAACATTACATGACATATGTTTGGTTGGATTTATATTAGGCATGTTCCCTTCTTTTACCTCTTGTTTATAAATTAGGCTAATTTGCAGGCCTAATTACTTTGTGTGATTGATGTGAACGTATAAACGGGGGTAACGTTGGGATGGACATTAAATTATAACTTGTTAATAATGTAGGTGGGCCCATAACCATGTAAATGGTTAAGGCCATGAAATGGTATAATTTATATACCATTAGTTATGAACATAACTTATGTTATGAACATAATTAAAATAATGTGACATGAAAACATTTGAAGAAAATTTACACGTATACTTAACATGAATGAAAAACATTTAAATTTAGCAAAAGATGAATATGCCTAACCCGAGGTTAGACTGAGTTATGGTGTAAAACTAGCCGGAACTGACTGGCACATCCAGTGACCACAGCAATACCTGTCTAATGTGAGAGGTTAGTGCATCAAGACCAAAAGAACATGAGGTTAGACTGAGTTGTGGTGTAAAACTGCCCGGAACCGACCGACACGTCCAGTGACCACAACAATACCTGTCTAATGTGAGTGGTGGTGCTTTAATGAATGAATTAAAGCTAAGACATGAATGGTGGGGTTAAGTTAATTAAGGTAACACTTAACCAATGCAACATGTTAACTAAACTGATGTGTGGGGTTAAGTTAATTTGGACACTTAACCAACTTAACATGTTAACCAGACAAGATTTGGGGGGGGGGGGGGTTAAGTAACTAAGGAAACACTTAACCATTATAACATGTTAACTACACAAGTGGGTAAGGTTAAGTAAATGTTTAACCATTATAACATGTTAACTGGACTAGAAGGTGGGATTAAGTAAACTTAGAACACTTAGCCGTTATAGCATGATGAATGAACAGGGTTAAGTTAATGAGAAACACTTAACCAATATAACCTGATGAACGAGTAAGGTTAAGGAATACTTAACCAATTTGACATGATATAGGGGTGGGTTAAGTCAACATGGACCACTAGATAACATTTAACCAATCTGACTTGATATATGGGTGGGTTAAGTCCACGTGAGTTACTGGATAACACTTAACCAGTTTAACATGACAAGTGAATGGGTTAAGTTAATTTGAATTGACTAATGACACTTAACCAATCCAGCATGACGATAAAGAGAACTAAGTAGTGAACCTTAGTCAAGAGGGATTTTTGGTAAACCTTAGTTAAGAAAACGAACGATTCAGGAAACTAAGTGGTAAACCTTATTTAAGAGTAGTAAACCTTATTCAAGAAAGTCAAGTAGAACACGAGAAGGAGCGAACGTCCATCTGATCATGAAGAAGGCTCCAACGGTCTGGGTTACGAAGCACGCAGCTTCGAGGGGACGTGAGGGTACTCTTGGTATCCCTCTGTGAGGTTGCAGATGATCCTGCTGGGCTCACAGAGGTTAAGGTCTGCGTTAGAAGAACCAAGAGTATGCCTTGGTTGCAATATAAGGCAACCTAAAGACTACGATGGGCCAGCGTGAGGCGGCGATATCTAGATTAGCCCTATGATAGCACGTCGTCGTCTACCTACCATCTTGATTCAATCGAGCACGTGAAGCGGAAAGGCGGAGAACTCCAAAATACCATATAATTGCTATCTAGTTATGGGTGAGGTCGGCCCATAGGTTTGTGGGGGCATAAGGGGGCCTGCGTACAGTTCTCATTCTTGATTTTCTTGGGTGCCTTTCATTAGTTGAGGGATGGGTCAAGTGGGACCATAGCCACACACAGACAAAAACAAACCTTAGCATCTGCCTCGACAGATAACTTAAAGCTCCCGACCGAGTTCCTTGTTTCTTGATTAGCCCTTCCTTAGGACTCGGGACGCACATATAGAGGACATGTGTAACTAGACAGCGAGAATGATTCACGACACATACGTGGGGAAATTCTAGGAACATATACCGCTCTGGGTAGTGTGTCCTAGACTAGAGGACGTTGTTCGATAGGTAGCGTAAAATCTAGTCGCCCTGGGTAGCATAAACCCTAGTCGAATCGAGAAAGCGTATGAAGAATAAACCCTAGTCGGATCTAGGTAACGCTCGATAACAGAACCTAGTAAGACCTAGATTCGCTATCCAAAACAATAGGAATCAAAGAAAGGACCGAAGCACAAGTACCTAAAATCACGTGGGACCGTGTGACACCGGAAACACATGAATGCAAGTAGGAGCCGTTTAATACAAGAAGGGGATCACTTTATCATGAACATACAATGCTAATTAAACAATTCTTAGTGGGTGCAGAGAAATATAAGTGGGTGCGATAGTCTATTCTGTTAAATCCTACTTTGTCTCGTCTTAGGATTACCTTATCCTTGTGGTATTATTCTAAGTTCAGTTTATTCATGTCATAGTCTTTTTCTTGTTTACATGCTATTAAATAACTGAGCTTACAAGACTTATGTGTGACCTAGTTTGTTTCCGCCCCTTTTCTTCCGTTTCCCCTCCAGGTAGTCAGGGAGGGAATAGCTCGGCTTAGTTTGGACCGCTTCTCTTTCCAAGCCTGAAGTTTAGTTGGAGTATTGGTTTGGACTCTCTTTTCCACTGCCATGGCTGACTCATGCTTATTTAGGGAATATCATAGTCATTTTATGCTTCTTTATTTTGTTAAATAAGACAGGTATTTTGTTGTACCGAGTATTGATGATTTGATGTTGGAAACAAATCTATGTACAAGCTGTCTTATCAATAAAGTATTTATTCTCCGCTGCTTTATTTGTCTGTCTTGTAACTTATTTGCATCTTGTACCTAAAAACGCTCCACCGAAGTTAAGGCATTCCCTTTGTGAGTGACCTTAACGGAGGTGGGGTGTTTCAAAATATATAGTATATGTCAATAATTCCATATATTTATATAATTATTATTATCTTACCAGTTCTTCCATATGGATCCCTACATTGTTACATTCTATTTTGGATTAGGAATAGGCGTAATCGGACCTGTTTTTGACATATCTATCGTTATTTGGGTACCATATTCACTTCTTTGGGCTTCTATTAAATCGAGAAATAGGTTTGATTGTACTTCTTTTTGAAATATAGGGTATCCTATGGATAATTCAAATTGAATCAATTTGATGTCTGATTCGGGCCTATATGACATGACCGATCGATAGATTCATAGAACTGGTAAGATAATAAAAATTATATAATTATATAGGATTATTGATAGGTACTATATATCTGCTCTCTAGAAATCAGATATACGTATCTGTTTACCCACCTTTTTGAAGTTAACCACCATAGTTTGCATACTACGTTTTCCATATATGGAAAATGTAGTATGCAAACTATGGTGGTTAACTTCATAAACGGGGGTAAACAGATACCTATATATCTGCTCTCTAGAGAGCAGATATATAGTATCTGTCAATAATTCCATATATTTATATAATAATAATTATATAAATATATGGAACTATTGACAAATACTATATATTTTCTCTCTAGAGAGCACATACTATATCTTTACTACCTTATAGACATAGGAGTAGTCCGTGCTATGGCAGTGGTTTGCCTCTGCCAATAATTCCACATATTTATATAATTATTATATCTTACCAGTTCTCATAAGCTCTTTCCCAACTACCACGATATGCTTTGCATCCTCGCTACCTTCTCGTTCAGTTAATACGCGTGAGGAAGTATTTCATTTAGATGAAATAGATATAATTCACAAAAAAATAGATATTTGTTTTCGGAATTTTCTGTTCTTCCCTGCATTTGATTAACATGTCTTATGATTGGTTTCTCCTTTAGTAGTCCCATACACCTCGTGTCTCTTTGGTATTCACCCTGACTTGTGTAACGACCCGCAAATCCGCAACATCAGAGTTGACTATATACATCATACGTCCAACCCAAATATCACGAAAATACGGAACATTTTTTTTAGAAGAAAGAGGTAGAAGAAGAACAGAAATAACAACACAGAATCTCACATCGCAGCGGAACAAAATATAATATATCACATCTTTGAAATACAAAATCTTAACTGTATATCATACACTTATCAGAGTACAATACTTACAACATAACGGAACAACTATAACTGGATAACGCTGAAGCCTCCTGCTCCAAGCTCTTCCAGTATATCTGTAAATTCCCGACTACTTGACTGCCCGTACAAATTTAGGCACCCAAGAGTTTAGGGAAAACAACAAAGTAAACTCCGGGTCAGTCATGGGACTAGTATGAGTAAACAGTTTAAAACAGTTTCAGAAAACTAAATGATATCTCATAAGACCACGCCGTATAACACGGAACGGGTTTTTCCCTTATGAAAATCCAAACACTTGATTCAACTTTATATCAACTCTTTTGATATTATAATAATGTCTAAATCAATTAAATAACAATCTAGTGGAACGTTTGCATCTCACGTTCCACATATATATACAATCAAAACAGCAAGCACGTATTGGGTAATGGATTTCCAACTATGACAAGGTATGGAATCACCTTCCGCTGGTATATCTCTAGAGGAGAATACACCGAGTTCAACAAGAACATCTTGCAACTCAGCCACACATGACCGACCACTCATTTCGCTTGAGTGTATCGAATGTATATCACCAACGATTGGGATCAGCAACCGTTTCCCGAATGGGACAGCATCGACAATAGATTTTTAGAAGTAAATGAAACTCTAGATAAGGTGATTATACACCCTAATAGGTGCGACCTACATAGCCATGCTGCTTGCCCGATTTCTGTCATTTACCGGATGATGAGGCTAGAAGCTACGCTTTATCATCACACCAGATTCACTTTGAATGCCACATCGTCAAATCCATCAAATCACCGATTGACGTCCTCAACAGTACATTACGTGTTAGCTAAAAGAAGTTTCCTTCTCCGCTTCCACTCTTGGTACGGTTGAAGAAATCAATGTACGTGACCTTTCTGGAAATACTCTGTCAGACATTCATCCATACACGTCACCCAGGAACAGGATGAACTGAAGGCACTATTTCTATTAATAGAAAAAGTCCTTGCACTCTACTCCGTCTTCGATTATCTTTATATAATCTGATTCGCACGCTACTGCCGATATGGAGTGGTTCTTCGGATAATAATCCAACCGGTCTCTCCATATTGACAACGATGGTCAAAACTTCGATAGTCTGTGATTTAACTATCGAATAAAAACAAGTGTTTCGATAGTCGATGATTTAACTATCGAATAAAACAAGTGTTCATCCAAACATCCAACAATCACTGAACCTTTAATTAATATTCCACTAATTAAATCTCTTTTCTATTTCTTTATCAATATTTGTTAATCAAATATTTCAATAACCATATTGCCCTTTTACGTTCTTTGGAAAACATTTCCATATATCGCCTTCTTTTATTTTCTATACTAGGAAATATTCATTATTTTATTTCCAAGCTTTGCACATATTTGGGTTAAAACAGATGTTGTATAAAACATCGTTACGACAACCCAAATACAGTATTTAACTAATTTTTATTCCACATTGATCTTCGAGCCTGAATCTTGCTACTTATCGGTATATCATGAAATCAACCAAGTTGGGGTATAATTCCCTCTCAGACCTTGACTGAATAACATTTAACGTCAAAACAGACAAGACTACTTACTCGAATAATCAATACCATACAACTGATTATTCACCTTTAAATACATATACATTTTCTCTTTCTATACCTACGAGATTTTATTCTTATACTTCCCTTTTTATTTTACTATTCTATTTCTAAGTTCGTTTTCTAATCGACTTCTATATATTTTGATACGTTGATTTCTAACTATCAAATTATCTTAAAAATATTCTATCTCCTTAAATTCCCGGAAAAATTCGCCATAACCTCCTTTGTACCGAGAGCATCGGGAAATTTCAAATAGCTTTCCCGGTCCTTCTCATCTCAAAAAAAGAAAAAGAAAAAGCCAAGCGGCTTGCCGATACGGCGCATAAAATCTCATATGGAAATTAAATACGTACCTTTTTGTCGGGCTATTTCACTTCTATACTTTATTCCATACCTGTCTCCTGTATGTCTATACATATCCAATCTAATTTAACTATACCAATCATTTTAACTAAATTTGTTAATTAAATCTGTTACTTAACTTTTCAGTCTATTTCACCTTCATATTTGAACATGACATGTTCAAATATATTTTTAACTTGCATATTACACATTCTAATTATACTCATACTCTCGTTCCCTTATCGACTTCTTATTCAAATTCCAAATCAATTCTATTTGAATTCTTTTTATTTAAACTTCATTTGAATTCCATTTGCATCCCTATATTTAAACTTCATTTGAATTCTATATTCAAATTCTATAGTTAAACTCCATTTGAATTCTATATTCAAATTCTATTGTTTAAATTCCATTTAAATCCTATATTCAAATCGTTTAAAGTCCATTTGAATTTCTATATTCAAATCTATAGTTTAAAGTCCATTTGAATTTCTATATTAAAATCTATAGTTTAAAGTCCATTTGAATTTCTATATTCAAATCTATAGTTTAAAGTCCATTTGAATTTCTATATTCAAATCTATAGTTCAAAGTCCATTTGAATTTCTATATTCAAATCTATATTTCAATTCCTTATATTCAAAGTCCATTTGAATTCTCGGCATTATTTATAAACAACGTTTATAACTTCAATTCAAATCCCACCTTTCCATTTATAAACAACGTTTATAAATTCAATTCAAATCCCATATTTTCATTTATAAACAACTTTATAAATTCGATTCAAATTCCATCCTTTCATTTATAAACAGAGTTTATAACTTCCATTACTTGTTTATATATTCAAAACAAGTTAATGTTTTCTATAGTTCATTTAAAATTCAAATTCTATTTATAAAAATAGAATTCCCCTTTTAAATTTCAAATACCCTTTTTGATATTTTTATAAATTAATATCCCAAGCCCCAGTGATATTTTAAACAATCAAACAACCAATTTTCAATCATTTGATTTTTAACACATCATATATGAATATATATGAAATCAAACAAACAACAACAGAAAATATATTTTTGAGGAATCCAGTTGGATTCCTCCAACCTGTTTTCCTGCATCCACAGACGTTAGTCAACATAGTAATACCCATCCTGCTTCGAGGCAGGATATCGCGGTATAGAAGGTCATCCACTAATCATAGCGTGGGGCGTATAGGGTAATCATCCGCTATGGTACCGCGGGCATCCGCTAATGAAACTGCGGGAATCCAACCAATCATCAACCCAATATATATATATATATATATATATATATATCCTAAATAACTAATATATATTTTAAAACAATCAAACAACATCCAAACAAGCATAGACAATTATTTTTAACTATATAAAAATAATTTCTAAATAAAAGGTGAGATTTACTCACCGATTTCCGAGCTATTCTGATTCCCATTTGATTCCATCTTTTGAAATCCGCAATTATGAATCTCTCGATTAAATCTATTCAATAGCTACAGTTATTAAATTTTAATTGTCAATTAAACTCTGTTATCCTAAAATAACAACTTACTGACTGAATTCAAACTAGTTTAATTTAGTTAAAAGACATTAACTAAATTTTAATTTTTTTTTTACCTTAATCCTTGTTTTAAATTTCCTTCTCCAGTTTGAATCCGCGAGCACACAGTGAACTGCACCAACCCATAACCCAATGTCGCATTCACTCCTCAACTCACGACCTTCTCCTGACATCGCGTTATTAGTTCGAGAAAAAAAACAGACCTTGCTTCCTCCTTTCGAGCACCATACTTCACTCTTGAACCCTAAATTTTCTACGCCTTGAACCCTCTTCTAGATCGATTGCGACTACCTCAAACACCCACAACTATCGATGACCGTAAGCCCCAAAAGTTGGAACCCCAACCCGCTGTGACCAATTCGATCACCAGATAGATGATGCGCACCTTCCAATCTTCACGGCAATGAAAGCCTGTGTCCATCCGCACTCCCAATTTGAAGCGACAGTAACCCTAGACCATACGGTTCGAAGTCGAACCCAAAAATCAAGCTCCCCCAATTCCATCGTACACCACAATACCTACGATTGAAACCCCATCTCCCTTTTGGAATCGCGAGCATCCTCCTGCGTGATGTCGGGCTTCCTCGAACTCGAAGAAATCAAACGTGATTTGCGATTTTGTTTTAGAGGGTGGAAGTTGTATTTTGCGATAACAGGATCGGCCACTGATTTAAGTATAGGAGTTGTCGATGCTTTTGAACGAATGGAAAATAAAAGGGAAGGCAGTCGCATATATTTTAGTGGAGTTGGGATCGAATTACAGAAAGAGGAAAATGGACAAAGGAAGAGGAAGCGCGATTTATAGAGTGAACGGTGGAGAAGGAAAGGCCACGAATTTATTCTGTTTGTGGAAGAAATGGAAGCCACGGTTGTTCTAAATTTTGTGGACATCAGAGGAGCCACCAGTTGTTCTCATGTGTGGTAAAGGGGAAGGCACGCTCGTTTGGGTTTGTGGATATAGGAGAAGCACGACTTGTTTTTGAACCAGTTTTATTTATTTTATTCTAGTTTAAAATTTAACCGATACAATTTTAGTTAGTTAAATGATCCATTGATTCCGATCTCCTATTGATTACCTGAATCAATTCAAAAATACAATTTTTGAATCTTCAAGTTCAATTATTTCTTTAAGTTGCGATAATTCGATGTATCTACATTCTTTTTTTTATATTTAATTATTAAATTGATAACTAAATATGAAAATTCCATTTATATTTATCCACCCAATATTTAAAACTGTATTAAATATTCAAATCTAACCGACGGAATATCCGGGTCATTACATTCTTCCCCACTTAAAATAATTTCGTCCTCGAAATTGCTAAGGTAGGAAAAGTGCTACAAACCCGGTAACTTTTTCAAAACTTATTTCTGTTGATACTCAACATTTCAAACCTCCTTACGTAACTCTCTTTCGAATAAATCCTTATTCGATAACTCCTCCCTTCGAATAACTATATTCGATAATCTCTCTTTCGAATAACTAGATTCGAAAACCTTTTTTTCGAATAAACTATATTCGATTTACTCTATTCAATTTACTCTTATCAATTAACTCTATTGGATTTAACTCTTATCGATCAACTCCATCGAATAACTAAATTCGATAACTCCTTCGAATAACCAATATTCTATACCTCACTTTGATTAAACTAATCGATAACTCTTTCGATTAACTAATAATCGATAACTCCTTTAATTCTATCCGAATAAACTAATATTCGATTTAACTCCACTCGCTTGACCCTAGATCGCAGCGATCACAATGGTTACGCCTGATTCCCCCAGGAAACATCCGACCGCCCTAGGCTATCTGCAGCCCTGCGAATTACGCTAGCAGTCCTACGAAATGGCAACTTATCCTGAGTAACTATGGTTTAATAACTCTATCTCAATAACTATATTCGATCAACTTTAATTGAATAACTAACATTCAATTAAATCCTAATTCGATTAACTATGTTCAATTAACTTTATCTGGTTAACTCTTTATCTAATCGATTTATTCTAACTCTAATCGATTATTTCTAACTCCAGTCGACTTCTCCTATTCGAATAACTCCTATTCGATAGCGTTTATTTATTTATAAAGATTTACTTTTAGTAACGGTTCTTCACTTTATAAATGTTCTCTTTAATAACGTTACTTCACCTATACAGGTGTTGTGTACCCCTTCTATTTGAAACTATCGGTGTTAAAAACCAATATCTCTTCTCTATATAAGTTCAGACTTATATATTCCATTTTTTTGAATGATAAATATTTAATTTAATTTATAAACTGTTATTTATGAATTAATCTTTTCTATTTATCTGTTAAAAACAGATTTCCATTTTCTATTCATCTTCTGAATATTCCTTGGATTAAATCCTATTTATTTAACAAATAAATATCTCATTTATACATTTTATTTATTTTCTATAAATAAATATTTACATTGAATCTATTTGTAAATGTTTTACAAATATTCCCTTCTAAATTCTATTTGTAAATGTTTTTACAAATATCTCTCCTTCTATTTGTTTGCACATAACTTCCTTTGTATTTGTGTTACAAATGTATTTCCTTTTTAACTCTTTTGGTTTTTCCTTCATTCACACCCAAAATTTATTTCATTCACATTGATTTTACTCAATTTATCCATTTCGATCCATTTAACTTACTTAAGTTAAATTTAATTTTCAACCATTCAAATTCCCATTAACTAGTTGCTAATTAACCGTTTTGCCTATTTCACCCTTTTTATTTGAATATAACTTGTTCAAATATAGGTCAACTTAATTATAAACTAATCTAATAATAATTTCAACTCGAGTTATATATTCTATTTCGAATATAAATCCTCAATCTCTTTCACTTATCCAAAAACCCAATTTCGATTCAAATTTCCTTTAACTAATTATTTTGCAATCTAGTTAATTCTATTTAACCATTTAAAATATGATTTTTTTGTCTTAAAAATCATTTCACTTACTTCATTGGAGTTCATATTTATTTTATATTTCCAGTCTGGATTTTCTAATCCCAATTCGGATTTTATTTCCTTAAAATCCTTTTATTTATTAATTAAACCGTTATGGTTTTATAATGGTTCTGGCGCTGCTTTTCTAAAAATTTGATTTTGATATAACTCAAAATCTATACGACGAAATCCAGATTTTTCTCTTTCATTAGAAAACTATCGTTCAACCGGTCCCGACGATTCTTGTTTCAAAGAATTCCGACTTCAATTGAGTTCTGTATACTAAATTGAAGTTCGAATCGCCAATTTACGAACTGCCGTGCTACGGCAAGCCCGTTTTAATTATATTTATAAATATAAACGTTTTAACTTTGTTTATAATAAATTCAATCTCCATTCTGATATATTTTTAATATATATCCAATCCATTTCATAATATTCCCGATCTACTTCACTTCTAATATTCAAATCCTATATATTTACAATATTCAAATTCCATTTGAATCTCTTTATTCAAACTCTATATTTGAATTTCCTTCTATTCAATTTCTATTTGAATTTTCTTCTATTCAAATTCAAATTCAACTTCTCATCTTCAAATTCTATTTGAAATCCTTATCTTCAATTTCTATTTGAAATCCTTATCTTCAATTTCTATTTGAAATCCTTTATTCAATTTCTATTTGAAATCCTTTATTCAATTTCTATTTAAATTCCTTTGAATTTAAATACTATTTTAACTCCTTTGAATTCAAATTCTATATCAAACTTTATATTTTCTTTGAATTCTAATATTCAACCTCCACTTTGTATTCTCTTTGAAATTCTATTTAACCAAATTCCATTTGAATTCTAATATTCAAATCTCTATTTGACTTTCCTTTATTCAAATCCATTTGAATTCCTTTGAATTCAAACTCCATTTCAATTTTTCTTATACAATTTCTATTTGAATTTGTCTTTATTCAAATCCTATTTCAATTTCTATGTTCAAATTCTATATTTGAATTCCCTTATATTTGAAATATTCAAATTCCATTTGAATTTCTTTATTCAAACTCATTTGAATTCCTTTGAATTCAGATTCTATTTCACTTCTATTTGAATTATATATATATATATATATTCAAATTCCCTTATTTTACTTCTATTTGAAATCTATATTCCAATTCCTATTTCAAAATTCCTTTGAAGTAATATATACATTTACATATATTTATCTATCTCAAATTCAAAACATTTGAATTTTCAAACAACTTGTTTCTTTCAAACAAATTTCCATCAAAAATTTTCTAAGGCAGCAATTCGTCACTTAGAAACTCGAAAATGAACACTGGTGATGTTGCGACCATCATCAGAATTATTTCCCAGCTACTGAATGAGTTCAGTGCTTTATTTCTTTCAAACTCCATTTAGAAAAATATTTTCCAAACTCCCAGGATTTTAAATTCTGAATTCATGTTGGAATTCAATTTCAGTTTATCTCATTTGTATTTGATTTCATATACAAATTCCATTGGTTATATATAACTATTTCTGTTTTAATATCTCATTCGATTATAACCCTAACAATCAACTCAACTATTTAAAACAATATCGTGTCTAATCTTCTGTTCAAGTGTTTATAAATTCCTATCGACTTCGTGGCGTCCCACGATTCGACCAAAATTTATAATCTACTCAACAGACTAGTCAACACAATACAAAACAGTTTTTATATCAAATAACAAATACGCTCTCTCGTGTATATATACGCTCAACTCATTCTAGGATACTGCTGATCCTATCTCTAATGAGCACATTTCCACACAGCCTAGGTATTCGCTCAACCTGGCTCTGATACCAACTGTAACGACCCGCAAATCCGCAACATCAGAGTTGACTATATACATCATACGTCCAACCCAAATATCACGAAAATACGGAACATTTTTTTTTTAGAAGAAAGAGGTAGAAGAAGAACAGAAATAACAACACAGAATCTCACATTGCAGCGGAACAAAATATAATATATCACATCTTTGAAATACAAAATCTTAACTGTATATCATACACTTATCAGAGTACAATACTTACAACATAACGGAACAACTATAACTGGATAACGCTGAAGCCTCCTGCTCCAAGCTCTTCCAGTATATCTGTAAATTCCCGACTACTTGACTGCCCATACAAATTTAGGCACCCAAGAGTTTAGGGAAAACAACAAAGTAAACTCCGGGTCAGTCATGGGACTGGTATGAGTAAACAGTTTAAAACAGTTTCAGAAAACTAAATGATATCTCATAAGACCACGCCGTATAACACGGAACGGGTTTTTCCCTTATGAAAATCCAAACACTTGATTCAACTTTATATCGACTCTTTTGATATTATAATAATGTCTAAATCAATTAAATAACAATCTAGTGGAACGTTTGCATCTCACGTTCCACATATATATACAATCAAAACCGCAAGCACGTATTGGGTAATGGATTTCCAACTATGACAAGGTATGGAATCACCTTCCGCTGGTATATCTCTAGAGGAGAATACACCGAGTTCAACAAGAACATCTTGCAACTCAGCCACACATGACCGACCACTCATTTCGCTTGAGTGTATCGAATGTATATCACCAACGATTGGGATCAGCAACCGTTTCCCGAATGGGACAGCATCGACAATAGATTTTAGAAGTAAATGAAACTCTAGATCAGGTGATTATACACCCTAATAGGTGCGACCTACATAGCCATGCTGCTTGCCCGATTTCTGTCATTTACCGGATGATGAGGCTAGAAGCTACGCTTTATCATCACACCAGATTCACTTTGAATGCCACATCGTCAAATCCATCAAATCACCGATTGACGTCCTCAACAGTACATTACGTGTTAGCTAAAAGAAGTTTCCTTCTCCGCTTCCACTCTTGGTACGGTTGAAGAAATCAATGTACGTGACCTTTCTGGAAATACTCTGTCAGACATTCATCCATACACGTCACCCAGGAACAGGATGAACTGAAGGCACTATTTCTATTAATAGAAAAAGTCCTTGCACTCTACTCCGTCTTCGATTATCTTTATATAATCTGATTCGCACGCTACTGCCGATATGGAGTGGTTCTTCGGATAATAATCCAACCGGTCTCTCCATATTGACAACGATGGTCAAAACTTCGATAGTCTGTGATTTAACTATCGAATAAAAACGTGTTTCGATAGTCGATGATTTAACTATCGAATAAAACAAGTGTTCATCCAAACATCCAACAATCACTGAACCTTTAATTAATATTCCATTAATTAAATCTCTTTTCTATTTCTTTATCAATATTTGTTAATCAAATATTTCAATAACCATATTGCCCTTTTACGTTCTTTGGAAAACATTTCCATATATCGCCTTCTTTTATTTTCTATACTAGGAAATATTCATTATTTTATTTCCAAGCTTTGCACATATTTGGGTTAAAACAGATGTTGTATAAAACATCGTTACGACAACCCAAATACAGTATTTAACTAATTTTTATTCCACATTGATCTTCGAGCCTGAATCTTGCTACTTATCGGTATATCATGAAATCAACCAAGTTGGGGTATAATTACCTCTCAGACCTTGACTGAATAACATTTAACGTCAAAACAGACAAGACTACTTACTCGAATAATCAATACCATACAACTGATTATTCACCTTTAAATACATATACATTTTCTCTTTCTATACCTACGAGATTTTATTCTTATACTTCCCTTTTTATTTTACTATTCTATTTCTAAGTTCGTTTTCTAATCGACTTCTATATATTTTGATACGTTGATTTCTAACTATCAAATTATCTTAAAAATATTCTATCTCCTTAAATTCCCGGAAAAATTCGCCATAACCTCCTTTGTACCGGGAGCATCGGGAAATTTCAAATAGCTTTCCCGGTCCTTCTCATCTCAAAAAAAGAAAAAGAAAAAGCCAAGCGGCTTGCCGATACGGCGCATAAAATCTCATATGGAAATTAAATACGTACCTTTTTGTCGGGCATTCTATTTATTTCACTTCTATACTTTATTCCATACCTGTCTCCTGTATGTCTATACATGTCCAATCTAATTTAACTATACCAATCATTTTAACTAAATTTGTTAATTAAATCTGTTACTTAACTTTTCAGTCTATTTCACCTTCATATTTGAACATGACATGTTCAAATATATTTTTAACTTGCATATTACACATTCTAATTATACTCATACTCTCGTTCCCTTATCGACTTCTTATTCAAATTCCAAATCAATTCTATTTGAATTCTTTTTATTTAAACTTCATTTGAATTCCATTTGCATCCCTATATTTAAACTTCATTTGAATTCTTTATTCAAATTCTATAGTTAAACTCCATTTGAATTCTATATTCAAATTCTATTGTTTAAATTCCATTTAAATCCTATATTCAAATCGTTTAAAGTCCATTTGAATTTCTATATTCAAATCTATAGTTTAAAGTCCATTTGAATTTCTATATTAAAATCTATAGTTTAAAGTCCATTTGAATTTCTATATTCAAATCTATAGTTTAAAGTCCATTTGAATTTCTATATTCAAATCTATAGTTCAAAGTCCATTTGAATTTCTATATTCAAATCTATATTTCAATTCCTTATATTCAAAGTCCATTTGAATTCTCGGCATTATTTATAAACAACGTTTATAACTTCAATTCAAATCCCACCTTTCCATTTATAAACAACGTTTATAAATTCAATTCAAATCCCATATTTTCATTTATAAACAACTTTATAAATTCGATTCAAATTCCATCCTTTCATTTATAAACAGAGTTTATAACTTCCATTACTTGTTTATATATTCAAAACAAGTTAATGTTTTCTATAGTTCATTTAAAATTCAAATTCTATTTATAAAAATAGAATTCCCCTTTTAAATTTCAAATACCCTTTTTGATATTTTTATAAATTAATATCCCAAGCCCCAGTGATATTTTAAACAATCAAACAACCAATTTTCAATCATTTGATTTTTAACACATCATATATGAATATATATGAAATCAAACAAACAACAACAGAAAATATATTTTTGAGGAATCCAGTTGGATTCCTCCAACCTGTTTTCCTGCATCCACAGACGTTAGTCAACAGAGTAATACCCATCCTGCTTCGAGGCAGGATATCGCGGTATAGAAGGTCATCCACTAATCATAGCGTGGGGCGTATAGGGTAATCATCCGCTATGGTACCGCGGGCATCCGCTAATGAAACTGCGGGAATCCAACCAATCATCAACCCAATATATATATATATATCCTAAATAACTAATATATATTTTAAAACAATCAAACAACATCCAAACAAGCATAGACAATTATTTTTAACTATATAAAAATAATTTCTAAATAAAAGGTGAGATTTACTCACCGATTTCCGAGCTATTCTGATTCCCATTTGATTCCATCTTTTGAAATCCGCAATTATGAATCTCTCGATTAAATCTATTCAATAGCTACAGTTATTAAATTTTAATTGTCAATTAAACTCTGTTATCCTAAAATAACAACTTACTGACTGAATTCAAACTAATTTAATTTAGTTAAAAGACATTAACTAAATTTTAATAAAATAGGTTTTACCTTAATCCTTGTTTTAAATTTCCTTCTCCAGTTTGAATCCGCGAGCACACAGTGAACTGCACCAACCCATAACCCAATGTCGCATTCACTCCTCAACTCACGACCTTCTCCTGACATCGCGTTATTAGTTCGAGAAAAAAAACAGACCTTGCTTCCTCCTTTCGAGCACCATACTTCACTCTTGAACCCTGAATTTTCTACGCCTTGAACCCTCTTCTAGATCGATTGCGACTACCTCAAACACCCACAACTATCGATGACCGTAAGCCCCAAAAGTTAGAACCCCAACCCGCTGTGACCAATTCGATCACCAGATAGATGATGCGCACCTTCCAATCTTCACGGCAATGAAAGCCTGTGTCCATCCGCTCTCCCAATTTGAAGCGACAGTAACCCTAGACCATACGGTTCGAAGTCGAACCCAAAAATCAAGCTCCCCCAATTCCATCGTACACCACAATACCTACGATTGAAACCCCATCTCCCTTTTGGAATCGCGAGCATCCTCCTGCGTGATGTCGGGCTTCCTCGAACTCGAAGAAATCAAACGCGATTTGCGATTTTGTTTTAGAGGGTGGAAGTTGTATTTTGCAATAACAGGATCGGCCATTGATTTAAGTATAGGAGTTGTCGATGCTTTTGAACGAATGGAAAATAAAAGGGAAGGCAGTCGCATATATTTTAGTGGAGTTGGGATCGAATTACAGAAAGAGGAAAATGGACAAAGGAAGAGGAAGCACGATTTATAGAGTGAACGGTGGAGAAGGAAAGGCCACGAATTTATTCTGTTTGTGGAAGAAATGGAAGCCACGGTTGTTCTAAATTTTGTGGACATCAGAGGAGCCACCAGTTGTTCTCATGTGTGGTAAAGGGGAAGGCACGCTCGTTTGGGTTTGTGGATATAGGAGAAGCACGACTTGTTTTTGAACCAGTTTTATTTATTTTATTCTAGTTTAAAATTTAACCGATACAATTTTAGTTAGTTAAATGATCCATTGATTCCGATCTCCTATTGATTACCTGAATCAATTCAAAAATACAGTTTTTGAATCTTCAAGTTCAATTATTTCTTTAAGTTGCGATAATTCGATGTATCTACATTCTTTTTTTTATATTTAATTATTAAATTGATAACTAAATATGAAAATTCCATTTATATTTATCCACCCAATATTTAAAACTGTATTAAATATTCAAATCTAACCGACGGAATATCCGGGTCATTACAACTTGTGACCCAATTTCCTCCTGTGTGTCTCCACTATGTATGGATCTTTTGCATTGTATACATATCATTTTCTTGTGCATACGCATATGTATTTGCCTAGACTTTGCACCATATTAATGTGCACATGCCACTGGTTTGTTATCCATGCTTGTTGTAGAATGTTATCTGAAACACCCCACCTCTGTTAAGGTCACTCACAAAGGGAATGCCTTAACTTTGGTGGAAGGTTATAGGTACAAGGCACAGAAAAATTTACAAGATAGACATAAATAAGCAGTGGATAAAAACTGAATTTATTTCATACGAGGTTCATAACAAAAGCATTACTGCAAACTATCTCAAAACAACTTATCAAACATTACATAAAAATATTTGTCTTGATTATTAAATAAAGAAGCATAAAACATAAATAAAACAGCAGCATAAATCCCCACTAAGTGTGTCACCACAGCCATAGCCAAAGAGAAGAGAATCCAAAGCAGGTTGTTGACATTCTTCAAGCTTTTGAAAGAAAACTGAGCTAAGCAGAAGTACTCCCTCCCTGCGGACCTTGGGCGGGGGGAGGGGGAGGGAACGGAAGAAAAGAAGACGAGAGAAAACGGGTCAGACAATAAGTTTGGTAAGTTCAGTGATTACTAGTATTTAAACAAGAAAAGGGATCATGACAGTAATAACAGAACATAGGACAATACCATAACATAAGATAAGTTGAACATGTGATCGCACCCATTACTATAATCTCTACACCTACTAACCATTGATTCAACCAGCCACACGTGTTCATAACGAACGATCCCCTTATTGATTGGCTCCTACTCGCATGCATTCATATCCTGTGTCATTCAGCCACGCTTGATTGTAGATACCTGTGCTGGTCCCACCATGGGGTGTATCAGTCCCTCTGTTGGCCACCCGACACGATTCAAGATGCACAGTGTATACCACTGATGCCCAGTGCCTGTTTTTTCCACTTTGGAGTACATGCACGTCCGTACTTCATCGAAACCTACACTGACGCACCACCCGCTGCTGTTTTGACCGCTTATAATCAGCCCAGTAATCGTGCCCCACCCTGCCTGGTTTAGGGTACCATGATACATCTGTGTGGGTTACTGCTGAAATGGGTCCCAGTTACTAGGTTTTTCCTAGACAACATGTTTAATGGTTAAGTGTCCCCCAGTTTAACTTAACCTCATCCATTTGTTTAACTAACATGTTGTGTTTGGTTAAGTGTTGCTTTGATTAACTTAACCCCACCGGTCTTATTCATGTGGAATTAATTGATTAATGCACCAACCACTCACATTAGATAGGTGTTGTTGTGGTTACTGGATGTGCCGGGCGGTTCCGGACAGTTTTATACCACAACTCAATCTAACCTCGGGTCTTTCTTGGGCATGATGCACTAACCTCCCACATTAGATAGGTGTTATTGTGGTTACTGGATGTGTCGAGTGGTTCCGGGCAGTTTTACACCAACTCAATCTAACCTCGGGTTAGGCATATTCATCTTTTCTTTAATTTACATATTTTCTATGTATCTAATTCTATATGTAAATTAATCCTAATTTAATTGTATCATAACTACTATTTAAGTCATGCTCATAATTAATGGTATATCAAATATACCATTTCATGAAGCAATCCATACCATGTATATTCCAATTTTCCCAACGTAGCCCCCGTTGTACGTCTATATAAGTTACATAGAATGTTGGGCTAGTAAATTAGCCCAAACCCATAAACAAAAGGGTAATAAACAAGGGACATGTAATAAGTATACAATAACATACTTCTAACTTATTATGTGTAACTTGGCATAGAAACATCATTAACTTAATTAAAAACATGTATAGGGGAACTTGTGACTAAGTTAGATCAAATAATCATGTAACTTGATATAGGTCAAACAGGGAGGTTTAACGTATAAACATAATTGGATCATGACTTATCCTATTAACATATGTATGTCACAACACAAGAGAACCACAATCTAACTTGCAACATGATAGGTTATAGATCTAACATACCAACCTTATGTAAACATGTTTGAATCATAACTAGAGTATTAACTTGCACATGTTAGAACATATAAGAGCCACAAATCTAACTTGCAACATAATAGGTTCCCATTTAACATAGATCTAAACATGTATGAATGTTGATCTAAACATGTAGAATACAAATATGACTTAGATCAAAAATCCACCAAACTATAACATGACATGTTCATCACTAAGTTGGCATAATAAGTTCATCACCCAATCATAGTAGATTTCATTAATAACATACAATACGGTATGTTCATCACCACAAACTTATAGGCTTGATCAATCGCAATGGTAATTTAAGATAAGTAAGAATCATGCTTTATTTATCTTATACACTCCATGCGACTGATGTCTATCGATATACAACCTCTGATCCCGTACGTCTCAGAGAAGGGTGAAGTAAGAGAATAAATTCTCCTTCACCAGGCAGATGTATATTTAATAGAGATCAATCAGCATAGAATAAAATCCAATGTCAGACACACATTCCATTTACAAGTCCGTTCTGGGTTTGAACGAAACCGGAGGCACCTTATTCCTCGTCCAATATGTCCAATACAGGAGAGAGGCTCTCGCTTATCCATCGATCTCCAAGTACGTCTGGACGATCACCACTTATTACCTCGTCTTGGGTGTACAGCCCAATCAAGACATCAGTAATCATCCAAACGATGTAAAGAACACCGGTCTTCAACCACCGTCTTCATCTTCAACTTATCGTCGAATCAGTTATTCAGAACGGGTATAAACCCGGCCTTTTCGAATAACTCGCGTATATAATAAACAAGTGCTACAAAAACACAACATACACCTCATTCCAATTTAGAATATTCTTTTATTCAAACATTCACATTCTCAGGGAAAGGTTCCCAATAATTTTATCAAAGATAAATTCTTTAAAATTTATTCTCTAATCTTCCTTTGGACATCATTTCAAACCAAATTAAGGTTTTCCAAATTAGTCGGGATTAGCGCTCCTTACCGGAGTAATCATTTGTTTAATTTCCCAATCCCAACCTATTCATTCCATGGTGCAAAACTGGTATACTCCATATCTAACACCACGGTGTTATTGGTAAATATTAATTACCATTTCACATTCAAATCTAATTAAAGATTTAGCTATCGCCTGGAGTAAAACTGGTGGTACTCCATTTTCGATCATTTTCTTGAATTGATAATTTAAATTATCACAATCACTCTTCAATCTAATCAAAGATTCATTAAAACTCCATTTAGTTTTAATCTTCCCAAAAATCAATATTAATATTTATTCAAAGCTAAGAAATTAATCATATCTTTAACTGGTTTAAAGAACCAATGTCATTTAAAAACATGGTTCACGACAAACCCAAAATCACATTCCATCAGTCTCTAACCGTAAATTAGTAAGAGAACAATTCCCTAAGTATTAATCTTGAAGGCCGAAACAAACATCCGATAAATACCCAGGAAACCATTCAACTTAGCTAATCTCCAGTTAGTTTCTACTTTTCTTAACTCCATTGGGTATAAGAACAATATTGTTAAAAATACCACTCACGATAAACACAAAATCTCATTCCATTATTAATCGGGTTAAAGAATAAGTGTTATTTAAAACACCGTTCATGACAAACCCAAAATCCAATTTGATATTAAATACAAGGCTCTGAATAGAAAATATATTAGCTTATATTCAATATAAAATTCTGAAACCAACAAATATCGTATTGGAAATAACGATATATATATATATACATATATATCTTCCAAATTCCTCCACAATATCCGTATAATCACGGAACCCAATATCGAAATATTCTGAAGATAATTTCAATTCAAATCCATTCCAATTCATATATTAGAAATTCCTGTTATTTTCAAAACCATTTCATATCCAATTTATTTATTTAAAAATATTGGATTATAATTCTAGTTCATAACTAGTTCATTTCGATAAAAATATATTTTTATCTTTTCAAATATGGAATTTTTCATCACAATTCTTCCCAAATCATTTATTATGATTTTACTCAAATTATTAATTTTTTTAATAATTTTATCATGGCCCGTACAGTCGATTTCCATAAACGGTTATCGAAGTGCACTTACATCGACCTTTTCCAAATTTGATTTGGATATAGTTCCAAATCCAACTGTTATATTTCAAATCTCTAATATTCGTTGGAAAGTTCTTTTCGATACGAACCCAACAGTTCTGGTTTTAGGAGAATCCGACTGTCGGATCTCCCGTAACGTCAATTCAAAGTCAATGGTCGAAATTCACGAACTGCCGCGGCGCGGTGCGTTCTATTCAGGCCATTAAATATATATTATATATATTTCATCGATTTTCTTTCAAAACATATTTTATAAATCGTTTTAACTTCGTTTTAAAAACGATTTCAACTTCATATTCAAATTTAAATCAAAATTGAATATTCCATATCATTAACATATAAATGATGATATTTTCAAAACATTAGATTTTGAAATCATTTCCTTTTCGATATTCATTATAGAAATGAATAAAATCGATATAAATATCATTCAGGTCAAAATGACGTTAATCTAATCAACATGGCTTTATATATTTAAATATATTCGTGTCCATCCCAAATAGGACATCAAAATCGGATTTTGATCTTTTACTGAATATTATTTTAAAATATTCATTATTTTAAAATATTCGTTATTTTAAAATATTCATTCTTTCTGAACCGGAACCAAACATAGTCAATTACTATATAATGTTATTTATATGGATTTCATACAACACATGTATATAACCACAATGATAAACAATCATTCATCATCCAGAGTGCATTCTACACCGCATAAGCATTAAATATAAATAATTCACGTTTACACAGTCTGTCAACGAAACGATCGACATACCACTAAACAATTGGGATTAGTGTACGTTAAATATTATCCCAACACCCATGTGGGGTTTAAATCCACAAACACAGAATTTATTTTTGCAGGTGGGCGACGTGTAAAATTTATCGTCCCAATCCATATCAGTCAAATGGGCGAACATAAACAAATCGTCCGATTTGTAAATGCATATTTAATTTATTCATATACACGTTAAATATTGTATTTTTAACGATAAACTATTTATTTCAACACATGAATATTATTTTCAATCCATTTCACATCACAAACAATTTTCACAACACATCATAATCAAACAAGTCGTCCAGGGTTTGTGGACGACGGGTGTCGGGTGCTGCTAAGCACCGTTTGCATCCTAGTATATATTTTAACTAGAAAATAAAATTATAGTGAGAAGTTCTCACCTTTGGGATCCACTCCTCTAGTTTTTATTTCTGAATTTCTGAACCATTCGGATTTACCCAAAATTCCAATGCAGTCTTTTCTACGTTGTACATATTTAAAAAAACACACATTTTTAATATGATGTTCATATTGTAAAAATCACATTTTTATTTTAGTGCTATTCATATAAAAATCACGTTTTTATATTACTACTATATAAATAAAAATCATATTTTTATTTCAAATATGTATATATAAAAATCGTGTTTTTAAATAATGTTTTATATAATAAAACTGGTTTTTCTCTAATGTTTAATATATATAAAAAAACTAATTTTTCATTATTGTTTAAGTTAAAAAAAAAGAAACAAAATCATTTTTGTATTGTTCCAGGCTTGCATCTTCTTCCAGGAATCAAAAGACCCCGTGAGACCCAAAACATCGACCAAAAGAAATCGCCGCTGCTTGTCACTCCGATGATCGGAGCTCGACCCACGCCCTCCGTACGACGCGCCGACTCGCCAACTCCCTCCGCCGCTGACCAGCTTCGAACTCGAAGCTTCTAGGACCCCTCAAAATCCACGCGAACCTGACGTGTTTTAGCCGAAAATCGTCCACAATATCCAACGAGAAGTGATCAAAACCGTATTAGATCAGAGAGCATGAGATTCTCTTCTATTCTCGCGTTGAAATCTTTGAATAATTTTGTGTGGATTTCGAATTTTTTGAGGATCAGTTTTTGAGCTTTTCCAACCTTCATTCAAGAGGGAGCGACGGCTTTGACTTCCAATGAGGTGTTGATTTAGGTTTAGATTTTCTAAGGTATTTATATAAATTAATTAATTTATTTGAATTCCAAAAATACACGTTTTTACGTACAAAATCCAAATCAAACCCAACGACTGTTGGCCCAGCTAATTGCCCCCATTCCGAACACAATGGGATATGTTTCCTAACCCAATTCGGCTGTTACGACCAGTTTCTATCAAAATTAAAATATAAATCAATATATATTTAATTTGAACTCACATTTTAATTTACCAAGGCCACATACTGACTCTAAAAATTCCCAAAAAATAAATTTGGCTATGTTGGGACGATACGGTTCCAACAAAACGGATTTCGTCAGATTTGAAGACTGTTTGAAAAACGACCATTTTCTGGTTAATCCAAATTGACTACAACTGACAAAATACGTTTTCATTTGCCACGCTCACGCATTGATTCCAATAATTATGAAAATTGAAACCTAGCAATAATTCGACATCCCGGATCCAACAAAAGTAGTTTCGTCGAAAATGGAGGTTGTTTGCAAAATGGCTACTTTTAAGGGCTTTATATGTGTATTAAAATATATATAAATTCCATAGCGACTTTTCTGAATTTTAAACTGGACGTAACTCTGAACTTATAAAATGAAATTTCAGTTTCGTACATCCATTAGAAAGATATTGTTAATCGGATTCAAATATTTCTTGTTTCGTGCGATTCTGACTTATAATGAATTCTGTATATTCATTTGAAATTAGAAATCAAATTTTCAAACTACCACGCCATTTCAGGCTCGTTTTATAATTATAATCAATTTATACGTTTGAACTTTGTTGAAAATAAATTTTCCGATGTTATTATTTAAAATAAATCATTTTAAATATTCAAAATCCGTTAAAATCGCCGAAATAAAAATTTTAAATTGGTTCTGATTTTCCGGGTTATTATAATCTCCCACACTTAAAATCTTTTCGTCCTCGAAAAGGATGGAGCTGGAAGTTGTTTAACTAACCAACTCAACTTTCATTCTAGCGTTCATTCTTCAACTTTTCAATCTCTAAGAATTTCTAATTTTTCAAAAATTTGGTTAACACCCTAAATTTTCGAAAAATTTCGCCATAACCTTCTTTGTACGGGGAGCAACGGGAAAATCCCCAAACCGCCACACATGCCCTCTCATCTCAAAAAAAGCCAATCGGCTCATAAAATCATCCAAACCCAATAAATTAGTAACATGTACCTATTTGTCGGGCATACAATTTTATTCCTCTTCTCTAGCCTCTTGCTATGAACTGTTCAATATATATGCATGTACATGTATGCAATTTCAACTAATTTTCAACTCAGTTCAACATTGGACACAATTTGGTTATATTTACCGTTCATTTCCATAAGAGTTTTATTGGTTAACAAATAATCATACAACACAACCAGCAATCAATTAGTGAATTAACATTTCAAATTCATAATATTGATTTATAATCAAAGATCATATTTTTGATGCCAAATCATAACAAATAATCCTATCTAGTTTTGGTTCTCACACCAGTCAGTTGGAAATATATAGATATCCCACTTTCGAAACTCGAACACAAACGACTGATGCTATATAGTCATCAGTAGAATCATCCCCGAGCAACTAGATTGTGATTCTATATCTATCCAGTATATTTGGGACTTCGAATACACGCTAGCTAGGCGTATATGCAAAATCTTCATATACTAGATTGTCCAAAATCAAATAAAACAATATACTCACATACGTATAATTAGATTAAATTTTCGAAACAAAATTGGTTTTCATTTTTATTTTAAAAATAACACTCTTCAGGCTCATTCTAGGATACTGCTGATCCCATCTCTAACAAGCCATTCCGATTGGATATTACTACTCCAATCTCTGATGAATTCTTTCGTTTGGTTCTAATGTGTCTTGTTCTCGAGCTCTGTAAACCAAAACTCTGATACCAGCTGAAACGACCCAAACTTCCTCGTAAAGGAAAGCCCGGATTGAGTTGAGAACAACACTCATCGAAACACAAACACAAGAACATTTCATTGTTATTACAACAATTTACCTCAGAGTACAAGAATATAAAGAGTATGAACAAATTATATACATTTGATAAACATCAGAGAATAAAATACATTACATAGCAGCAGAAAAATAATACAAAACACAACTGAAAGTAATACACGGATACAGAGCTTCCCGGATATCATTCCAGCTGTAAACCAGGATCCTGTGAACATAGATCTACAAAAAAAAACAAATACTAGCTGCCCGCATGGAAAATAGGGGCACCTAGAGTTTAGGTCAAAACAATAAACTCCAGGTCAGTCATGTGACTGGTGTGAGAACTAAAACAGTTATTAATTTGATTTTAAAGTTAGGTAAATCAAGGGACCACGCCGTATAACACGGAACGGGTTTCCTCCCAAGAAAACCAGTGCATACAACAAACAACGTGAAACACCCCGCCTCCGTTAAGGTCACTCACTAAGGGAATGCCTTAACTTTGATGGAGCGCTTTGGGTAAAAGATGCAGATCAATTACAAGACAGACAAATAATGCAGCGGAAAATGAAACTTTACTTTATTATAAAACAACTTGTACAAAGATTGCTTACAATACCAAAGTATCTACCTTGTTTAATAAAATAAAGAAGCATAAATGACAATAATATTCCCTAATAGAGCAAAGCAAGCCCTAGCTGAAATGGGACTGAGTTCAAAGCAACACATGATAATCTTGAAGCAACAAGAATCCAAGCTAAGCAAAAGTGTTTCCTCCCTGAGTACTTGGGGGGGGGGGGGGGGGGACGGAAGAAAAGAAGACGAAAGAAAACAGAGTCAGACATAAAGCTTGGTAAGTTCAGTTACTTTCAGCATGTGAACAGGTAAAAACAACATGACATGAATTAACTGGATACAAGACATTACCATAATAATAAGGATAATAAGATAACAAAGGATAAGCATAAGATATGATAAGGCAAGATAAACTGGATGCGCTTCTACTCTTTCTCTGCCTCCCCACTACCCTGTTATTTGGATTTTTATGTCTCTGCACCGCCTAACTAGTGTCCCAACTAGTAATCTGTATAAAATGATAATAATTACAATGTGATCCCAAACCCCGCAATTATGGTAGCCTTCAGGTATACATCGATTACGAGGATTCCACCTCAATCAGCCCAATTGCCATGAATATGTTCGATGTACCCTTACTACCCTATCGATCGGCTCCCTACTCGCATATTCACATGTGTCATACGGCCCCACTTGATTGTAGATAACTATGTTGGTCCCACCATGGGGTGTATCAAGTCCCATGGTAGCGACCCGACACAACTCTAGAGTGCAAAGTGTATACTACTGATGCCCAGTGCCTGCTTTTTCTGCTCCGGAGTGTGTGCACGCCCGCACCCCGTTAGAACCTACACTGCTGCACCAACCGTCGTCGCTTTGACCGCTTATAATCAGCCCAGTAATCGTGCCCCACCCTGCCTAGTTTCAGGGTACCATGATACATCTATGTGGGTTACTGCTGAAATGGGTCCCCGCTACTAGGGTTTCCTAATGATTAAGTTTGTGGGCCTATATTTACTGATATTACCCACCAATCCTGACTTGTACTTAACCCTTCTACTGATCCAAGCACGTGTATTTAATGGTTAAGTGTGTGGGCCAATATTTACTGATATTACCCACCAACCCGATATGTACTTAACCCTCCTACTCGTCATGTTATGTTGGTTAAGTGTTCATATTAACTTAACCCCACCCGTTTACCATGTTATATTGGTTAAGTGTCATCAGTCAATTTAAGTTAACTTAACCCATCTACTTGTCATGTTACTATGGTTAAGTGTTGCCCTCTTGTATTAACTTAACCCTGCCACAAATCATGTTATGTTGGTTAAGTGTATCCTCTTGTGTTACTTGACCCTACCACACGTCATGTCATATATATATATATATATATATTGGTTAAGTGTTACCTTAGTTAACTTAACCCCACCACCTGTTTAACTAGTCATGTTATAACGGTTAAGTGTTTCCTTAGTTAACTTAACCCTACTGTTTGTTTAACTAACGTGTTATATCGGTTAAGTGTCCTAAATGTACTTAACCCCACCTACTTGTCTAATTAACATGCTATAATGGTTAAGCTTTCTAAATTTACTTAACCTTACCCACTTGTCTAATTAACATGTTAAATTGGTTAAGTATTCTAAAATTAACTTAACCCTACGAAATCTTGTCTTAGCTTTAATTCATTTATTAAAGCACCAACCACTAACATTAGAAAGGTATTGTTGCGGTCACTGGATGTGTCGGTCGGTTCCGGGCAGCTTTACATCTCAACTCAGTCTAACCTCGGGTTCTTATTGGGCTCAATGCCCTAACCTCTCACATTAGATAGGTATTGTTGTGGTTACTGGACAGCCGGGCGGGTCCGGGCAGTTTTACACCACAACTCAATCTAACCTCGGGTTAGGCCTATTCATATTTTCTACAATGTACATATTTCTCATTTAGGACAAATTCTATATGTAAATTATTCCTAATTTACTTATGTCATAATTACTCTTTTAATGTACATTATCAACATTTATTATTATGGCCCACTTTCCCTCTAAATCATGGTTATAATTTTTGGTATGTAAATTATACCAAATTAAGTGTCACTAACCATGATTATGCTAAACATGACAATTACATGTAATTTCAAGTTACTAATCAGAATAGGCTATACCCCACCTTTCCAAACTCGCTGTAACAACCCGAATTTTTAAATAACGTGTTAAGACAAGAATCGAGGCAGAATTAAATTTTAAAATAAGAATCAAGCGAAACGGGTTGCGCCGTTGCATTCGTCTCGGAATTCTGGTTGGAATCGAGTCCGAAATTTCGTAAATCGGAGTCCGTATGAATGATATATGGCCTCTAGAAGTTTCACGAAAAATCAAAAAACGAAAACAGACTTTTCAAATTCGAATTTAGCCCCAAAGAGACTGTGTGGGAAAATTTCCCGCCCAGCCCCAGGTCGACTAGGGAGTCGACAGGGGAGTCGACCCCCAGGGACCAGGTCGACTGCCCAGTCGACCTGGGTGTCGACCTGGGGGTCGACCTCCCTGGTCGAGCCAGGTCGGCCTGTGTGCACCAACATGGTCTTGTGGTCTGGTTTGTTGGCCTGTGACGATTTTTGATGGCTCAGATCTATTCTAGAGTTGATCCTATGGCCTAAACTAGCTCCTACTTCAATAAAAACACCCTAAGACCTAACCTAAATCACTAAAACCCATCCTAACAACAAAGTGCTGCCCAAATGTCTCTTGATCATGCCTCTATCTTCATCTTCAAAGGCCTAAGCATGCAAACTTGATTCAAGTCAAAGGAACAAGCTTTCTACATCAAATCAAGGAAGTAGAGCATCATCTCAACACCGTTCTACGACAAATGCTTGCTCATAAATCTCTAGCCACGCTTTGTAAGTTCTAGCTACTTTTAGATCTAAACGGTATTTCTAATGTTGACAAGGAATAAAATGGGATTAAAACTAAGTATGTTAGTCTACGTGAATCTAGTCTTGCCCCTCTCTTGAACCTATGACTTTGGGCTATTTCTTATTGATTAAATCATGCCACTCATGTTGTGTTTGACCTAGTTTATCATGCAAAATTTAATCTTGACTTGTAGAATGTTGGCATGAACCCTTAGAGCAATTTGACCTGTGGAACATTCATATGAACTTGACTTGAGGCTTATGCATGCAAAAGAACCTAAACCCCTCATGACCATTTACATGCCTATGATGATGAACCTAGTGTTTTGCAATTATACATGTTTGAGGCTAATCCCTTTATGCTATTATACATGTTTGAGGCCAATCCCTTTATGCTATTATACATGTTTGAGGCCAATCCCTTTATGCTATCATACATGTTTGTGGCCAATATGTTGTCATATTATTCCTACTATGTTGACTCGCTTCCACTTGCGTTGGGAATACGCCTTGGGTAGTTTAGGCAAACTTGGGATGGTTTATGAAACTTAACATGAATTAAGTAATGGGACGATGGGCATAAGTGGAAAACGTGGACTTTGTCGTAGCCTAAATTTGATATGAACATGACAAGTAGAAAAACATAAAAGTGGCCAACTCGAGGTTGGGTTGAGTTTGTAGCATAAATCTGCCTGAAACCGCTCGGCAAATCCAGTAGCTACAGACAATAAGACCCAATGTGAGAAGTTGGTCATATCGCGCTCAAAACCCGAGGTTAGACTAGGTTGTGCTGTAAAGCTGCCTGGACCCGCCCGGCGTAACCAGTAACTACAACAAAGTCTAATGTAAGAGGTTGGGGTGCATTAATTTACTTAATGCCACATGATAAGGTTAAGTAACTTGATTAGACTAATAACACTTAACCAATATGACGTGGATGGGTGGGTTAAGTAAAACTGGACTTGATTACTTGATGACACTTAACCATATAACACGATTAGAGGATGGGTTAGTTTAACCTGAAAGGGTCGATAACCCCCAACTAGTATAGCGCAATACATGGTAAGGTTAAGTAAACTCACAAGGGTAACACTTAACCGTTATAATTTGACTAGTGGATGGGGTTAGGTTAACATATACTTCACCAATCTAACATGGTAACTTGATGGGGTTAAGTCATGAATCGCTTGAATATACTTAACCAATCTAACATGATAACTAGATGGGGTTAAGTCATGAATCGCTTGAATATACTTAACCAATCTAACATGATAACTTGACGGGGGTTAAGTCATGAATCGCTTGAATATACTTAACCAATCTAACACGGTAACTTGATGAAGATTAAGTCATGAGTCACTTGAATATACTTAACAAATCTGACACGGTAATTCGACGGGGTTAAGCTTGAATATATTTAACCAATCTAGCACGGTAAATTGATGGGGTTAAGCTTAAGTATACTTAACCAATTTGACACGATGATTTGGATAGGGTTAAGTCATGAACCACTGGAATACGCTTAACCAACTTGACATGTGATTCGTAGGGCTAAGTCATGAACTTGAATGACAACACTTAGCCAACTTGACATGACATGTAGACGGGTTAAGTCACGAACTTGAATGACCACACTTAACCAACTTGACATGCTAGACTGATAAGGGTTAAGTCTTGAATTTAGATGACAACACTTAATCCTGCTGGACGGAAACCCTAGTCACGCGGTCCTTTTCAGCAGTAACCCTCTTGGATGTATCATGATACCCTAGGGGCTAGGCTAGGGTGGGGCACGATTACTGGGCTGATTGTAAGCGACCAAAACGATGGCTGAGTTTGGTGCGCCATTGTAGGTTCAGGCGGACTATGGTCGCGCACGTAGTTCGGAGTTGAAAAAGCAGGCGTGGGCACCAGTAGTTGTACACTGTGCGTGCTTGGAATGGTGTCAGTGGTTGACACCCTAGGGCTTGATACACCCTAGGGTGGACCTAGCACAGAGTAGCTACATTCGTGATTGGGCCATATGACACCGACACACGACGAGTTAGGACTTGTAGGGAGCCGATCGATTAGATCGTTACGTGGAAAAAGGGCGTTGTTCGATAGGTAGCATAATCCCTAGTGGTCCTAGGTGGCGTAATTCCTAGATGAACACGCGATAATTCATGATAAGAAAATACATCTAGATCAAGGGTGACAGTCCAAACGATTTCAAGGATAATGGAACTACGTTGAAGTAGTATAGAACTGCGTGAGGAAGCCCGTAGGATTTACGGGAAAGGACTAAACATATACATGGGAAGAAACATGCGAGTTGGGAAAATCTACATTAGGTTGACATGGACCATTCCATGACATTGGGCAAGGGACATTTAGTAGCTAACACATGACACGGGTTGGGATACTAGCGCGGAAGGTGCAGGGCAAATATACTCGTTAGAACCTTGGGATGTTATACTCGATAGGACCTTGGGATGTTATACTCGATAGAACCTTAGTATGTTATACTTGATTCATAGTGACCGTAGTTTATCTTGATACAATAGTTCATCCTGCTACCATGGTTTAGCTTGTCTATCTTGTCATCATCCTTATGTTTACTCTCAGTTTATGCATGTCATGTTACCTTTACCTGTTTCTATGCTAGAAGTAGATAGGACTTACCAGTCTTTATGACTGACCCCGTTTTGTTTCGCCTCTTTTTCTTCCGCCCCCCCCCCCCCCAGGTTTATAGGGAGTAAATGTTGCTACTTAGTGTGGATTTTCTCCTTCAAGATCATCATCTATGGCTTGGACTTTTTCATGGCTATGGCTATTTTACTGTTTTACTTGGGGAATAATTTATGACTATGGTTTTATGTTTCTTTATCATTGCAAGACAGGTTTCGATGTAAGTAATTTAATGGCACTTTGATGTAAAAGGTTTTAGACCTTACTACTTTTATAAAGTAATAAAATCATGTTTTCTTCCGCTGTTTTGTATGTTCTGTCTTGTAATATTTCTGTGCATGTCTACCTAGATAATACTCCACCAAGCTAGTGCATTCACTTTGTGAGTGACCCTAGCGGAGGTGGGGTGTTACATTTGGTATCAGAGCAGAAGGTTACCAGACTGGGCAAAAGTTTTTAAAACCTTCTGAAACTATTTTCAAAGCCATTTTACAAAGATGCATTTTTCAAGAAAAGTTTTAAAGATAAAAGGCTATTCCCCAAAAATCCATTAGCACTATCCTGTGATCGAATCTCTTTTCCTTCCTTTCCTCCACCTGTAGTCACAGTAGTTTTAACTGTGACTAATTCTTTTCTAGCTACGTAAATGTTTTCCGTGCGATGGAGGAAGTTCTCAAGAGACCCGTTACCGCGTTATACAAGAAAGGATAGGAATGGTTAAGGCGAATGAGGCTCAGAACAAGAAGGTAGTTAAGTACTATAGGACAAGGACATGGGCAAAGAACAAGATCGTCGAGAGGGAAATTGTATGCTCTCACTACTAGCGTGCCCAAGAGGGGTGGTAACGTTTCCGGTAAAAGTTTAGCTTTTCCTTTCTATCATCCCGTTAGGACTTTGTTTTGTACATCGCATCCTTTTTAAATCCTGCTTCGAGAGTTGGGTCCCTGCACCTTAGTACTAGCACAATAGAGGGTCCCGTTTTTGTCTCAAATCCTGTTGGGGGATCGTCCCATTTATTCATGACTTGTTTCGATTTGAGGACTTCTATGACTTTTGGGAATAATGCTTATGTTTTCGAGCTATGGGTTGATTCTAGGAATGGAGTGGTTATCCAGTAAGGGTGCCATTCTCGCTTCTGAAAGGAGGATAGTTAGACTCTCGACTTGCCTCGGTAATACCCTCGAAGTCTCGTGTAACCTTTAGGGTTCTGTCATGATTGGTTACATAGAATCTCTTGATGCATTTGTTGGTAATCCGTTCGAGTAGAGTTCGCCACTAAGGCGGATGGTTCATTTCGCTTGTGCATGAGATATGGAAATCACTCTAGTAAGTACACTTGGTAACATGGTTAGCATCTGTTTGTTTTGAAGAGAAAAGTTCTTCTGCGTGGTATACCGTAGAGCAAGTAAACGAGATCCATGATTCACTAGTGAATTTTGGAGAGCTTACATGAAACCGTGAGTACACGGATATGGTTGATCCAAGTATACTAGAGGGAGAATAAGTAGAGGTGGAACGAGAGGCGACAATGAAATGAGTTCCAGCTTGTATTTGGAAATAGGAATTAAGAAGCTACGGAATCATGAAGTTAGAGACAGCCAAGGCACAATGGAGTTAAGCTCAAGGAAATGCGACTTAGAAGACTGAAGACTAGATACACGCATCATATCTCTTTTTAAGAGTATATCCTTGATCCCTGTTTTTCTGTAGAGCTTACCCGCATGCTATCTTTTATGCATATCCTCTCGGTCCTATTTTCGATCTTATTTCTGTTGCAAACTCCATAGGGGGTATGACTCATCGGTTAGTAATACATGTCAGGGTTTGAAGGTGTCCGTTAGGTTGACTAAACCTTTTGGGTTTTATAGGATACGATTTGGTTTTAGGAAGGGATTCCCTTGTGACCTAAAAGGAGTCCATCATGCTTAGTTTCCTCGAAACGTATATTGGTTTGATTGAGCAATTCTTTAGGTGTCAGCCTGATGTTGATTTCCGTCTCCGGGTCTGGTGCTTAGGGAGTTCTTCTCCTAATCAGTATATATATGACGTAGATTTCCAGTTTTGACATTGCCTAATGGGCACAGAGTTTTAACTTGATTCTATCTTTCGATCCTATCTTGAGAACCTTAGGTAGAACCCTATGGATGTAAACATGTGTTTGAGACATGTTATGATTGATGGTTGCAAGTGGCTGCAAGTGGTTGCTAGTGGTTGCTCGTGGATGCATTTACACATTAGGCACTAGATCGGCTCAGTCACCTTTCATATTGCATATGCATGAGTGTTTATACTTACTTATGGATGAAATTGAATGTGTTATCATATGAATGTTGCATATGGATGAATGTTGGTGCACACATATAGTGCTTACGTGACTAGGATTATTTGCATACATGTTGGATTCATGACACTAAACATATTTTGCATTAGAAAGATCAATCAGGCCTGATCATTTGCATAAGATAAGGAACATATACACACACTTTCTGCATATGTTCATATGGCATTAGAAATCTTTTAAGGACAATGGTTGCTTGTGGATGATGTTTTGAGTAGATGGATGATGGATGGTAGGATACGTTCTTCCTAACTTAGAGATTTCAGGGACGAAATCCTTAAAGGAGGGGAGAATGTAACAACCCGAATTTTTAATTAACGTGTTAAGACAAGAATCGAGGCAGAATTAAATTTTAAAATAAGAATCAAGTGAAATGGGTTGCGCCGTTGCGTTCGTCTTGGAATTCTGGTTGGAAACGTGTCCGAAATTTCGTAAATCGGAGTCCATATGACCGAGATATGGCCTCTAGAAGTTTCACGAAAAATCAAAAAACGAAAACAGACTTTTCAAATTCGAATTTAGCCCCAAACAGACTGGACGGGAAAATTTCCCACCCAGCCCCAGGTCGACTGGGGAGTCGACCCCCCCCAGGGACCAGGTCTGCCTATGTGCACCTGCAGGGTCTTGTGGTCTGGTTTGTTGGCCTATGACGATTTTTGATGGCTCAGATCTATTCTAAGGTTGATCCTATGGCCTAAACTAGCTCCTACTTCTATAAAAACACCCTAAGACCTAACCTAAATCACTAAAAACCATCCTAACAACAAAGTGTTGCCCAAATGTCTCTTGATCATGGCCTCCATCTTCATCTTCAAAGGCCTAAGCATGCAAACTTGATTCAAGTCAAAGGAGCAAGCTTTCTACATCAAATCAAGGAAGTAGAGCATCATCTCAACACCGTTATACGACAAATGCGTGCTCATAAATCTCTAGCCACGCTTTGTAAGTTCTAGCTACTTTTAGATCTAAACGGTAGTTCTAATGTTGACATGGAATAAAATGGGATTAAAACTAAGTATGTTAGTCTATGTGAATCTAGTCTTGCCCCTCTCTTGAACCTATGACTTTGGGCTATTTCTTATTGATTAAATCATGTCACTCATGTTGTGTTTGACCTAGTTTATCATGCAAATTTTAATCTTGACTTGTAGAATGTTGGCATGAACCCTTAGTGCAATTTGACCTGTGGAACATTCATATGAACTTGACTTGAGGCTTATGCATGTAAAAGAACCTAAACCCCTCATGACCATTTACATGCCTATGATGATGAACCTAGTGTTATGCTATTATACATGTTTGAGGCCAATCCCTTTATGCTATTATACATGTTTGAGGCCAATCCCTTTATGCTATTATACATGTTTGAGGCCAATCCCTTTATGCTATCATACATGTTTGTGGCCAATATGTTGTCATATTATTCCTACTATGTTGACTCGCTTTCACTTGCGTTGGGAATACGCCTTAGGTAGTTTAGGCAAACCTGGGATGGGCTATGAAACTTAACATGAATTAAGTAATGGGACGATGGGCATAAGTGGAAAACGTGGACTTTGTCGTAGCCTAAATTTGATATGAACATGACAAGTAGAAAAACATGAAAGTGGCCAACTCGAGGTTGGGTTGAGTTTGTAGCATAAGTCTGCCCGGAACCGCCCGGCAAATCCAGTAGCTACAGACAATAAGACCCAATGTGAGAAGTTGGTCATATCGCGCTCAAACCCCGAGGTTAGACTAGGTTGTGGTGTAAAGCTGCCCGGACCTGCCCGGCGTAACCAGTAACCACAATAAAGTCTAATGTGAGAGGTTGGGGTGCATTAATTTACTTAATGCCACATGATAAGGTTAAGTAACTTGATTAGACTAATAACACTTAACCAATATGACGTGGATGGGTGGGTTAAGTAAAACCGGACTTGATTACTTGATGACACTTAATCATATAACATGATTAGAGGATGGGTTAGTTTAACCTGAATGGGTTGATAACACCCGACTAGTATAGCGCGATACATGGTAAGGTTAAGTAAACTCACAAGGGTAACACTTAACCGTTATAATTTGACTAGTGGATGGGGTTAGGTTAACATATACTTAACCAATCTAACATGGTAACTTGATGGGGTTAAGTCATGAATTACTTGAATATACTTAACCAATCTAACATGATAACTGGATGGGGTTAAGTCATGAATCGCTTGAATATACTTAACCAATCTAACATGATAACTTGATGGGGGTTAAGTCATGAATCGCTTGAATATACTTAACCAATCTAACACGGTAACTTGATGAAGATTAAGTCATGAGTCACTTGAATATACTTAACAAATCTGACACGGTAATTCGATGGGGTTAAGCTTGAATATACTTAACCAATCTAACATGGTAAATTGGTGGGGTTAAGCTTAAATATACTTAACCAATTTGACACGATGATTTGGATAGGGTTAAGTCATGAACCGCTGGAATACGCTTAACCAACTTGACACGTGATTCGTAGGGCTAAGTCATGAACTTGAATGACAACACTTAGCCAACTTGACATGACATGTAGACGGGTTAAGTCACGAACTTGAATGACCACACTTAACCAACTTGACATGCTAGACTGATAAGGGTTAAGTCTTGAATTTAGATGACAACACTTAATCATGCTGGACGGAAACCCTAGTCACGCGGTCCTTTTCAGCAGTAACCCTCTTGGATGTATCACGATACCCTAGGGGCTAGGCTACGGTGGGGCACGATTACTGGGCTGATTGTAAGCGACCAAAACGACGACTGGGTTTGGTGCACCATTGTAGGTTCAGGCGGACTATGGTCATGCACGAAGTCCAGAGTTGAAAAAGAAGGCGTGGGCACCAGTAGTTGTACACTGTGCATGCTTGGAATGGTGTCAGTGGTTGACACCCTAGGGCTTGATACACCCTAGGGTGGACCTAGCACAGAGTAGCTACATGCGTGATTGGGCCGTATGACACCGACACACGACGAGTTAGGACTTGTAGGGAGCCGATCAATTAGATCGTTACGTGGAAAAAGGGCGTTGTTCGATAGGTAGCATAATCCCTAGTGGTCCTAGGTGGCATAAACCCTGATCGAATCTAGAGAACGTCCAATAGGTAGCATAATCCCTAGTGGTCCTAGGTGGCGTAAATCCTAGATGAACACGCGATAATTCATGATAAGAAAATACAACTAGATCAAGGGTGACAGTCCAAACGATTTCAAGGATAATGGAACTACGTTGAAGTAGTATAGAACTATGTAAGGAAGCCCGTAGGATTTATGGAAAAGGACTAAACATATGCATGGGAAGAAACATGCGAGTTGGGAAAATCTACATTAGGTTGACATGGACCATTCCATAACATTGGGCAAGGGACATTTAGTAGCTAACACATTACACGGGTTGGGATACTAGTGTGGAAGGTGCAGGGCAAATATACTCGATAGAACCTTGGGATGTTGTACTCGATAGGACCTTGGGATGTTATACTCGATAGAACCTTAGTATGTTATACTTGATTCATAGTGACCGTAGTTTATCTTGATACAATAGTTCATCCTGCTACCTTGGTTTAGCTTGTCTATCTTGTCATCATCCTTATGTTTACTCTCAGTTTATGCATGTCATGTTACCTTTACCTGTCTTTATGCTGGAAATAGATAGGACTTACCAGTCTTTATGACTGACCCCGTTTTGTTTCGCCTCTTTTTCTTCCGTCCCCCCCCCCCAGGTTTACAGGGAGGAAATGTTGCTACTTAGTGCGGATTTTCTGCTTCAAGATCATCATCTATGGCTTGGACTTTTTCGTGGCTATGGCTATTTTACTGTTTTACTTGGGGAATAATTTATGACTATGGTTTTATGTTTCTTTATCATTGCAAGACAGGTTTCGATGTAAGTAATTTAATGGCACTTTGATGTAAAAGGTTTTAGACCTTACTACTTTTATAAAGTAATACAATCATGTTTTCTTCCTCTGTTTTATATGTTCTGTCTTGTAATATTTCTGTGCATGTCTACCTAGATAATACTCCACCAAGTTAGTGTATTCCCTTTGTGAGTGACCCAAGCGGAGGTGGGGTGTTACACTCGCCATAATAGTCATGCAAAAAATCACTATGTCATATATTTGGCGTTCCAAATCAATAGTTAAGCCTAATCTAGATTTAATGTTCCTATTTACATTTTACACCCAATCTAGATTAAATATCCAAACTTACAATTCATGTTATAACTGGATTTAATATTCTAGTTTATAGTTTATGCCCAAAATTTGGTTTACAAGCTAATTACATACTTTGCGACCAATTAACAATTTTTCCATTTACGCCCAAGTCTAATATGCATGTAAATTATTTACGATTATAGCCAATTCAGATTATGCCATCATATTTGTTATGCCAAATTATCTTAATTAAGCTACACCCAAATTCCCACGCCGTAATCGTACATATAACATGATTTCACAAGTTTCTGAGTACTCATGAAATGAAACTAACAAAAGGAATAGGGGATAAGCACGAGAATTGACATAAAAGAATAGACATGCAAGAATGAACCAAATACAAAATTAATGGTTCCAATAGGTTCGATGTACATAACCGTAAATAGGAATAAACTAGACAAGTTACACCCTAAATATGAGATCCAACATAATTAAGGGAATAGGCATAGTTGATTTAGCCCAACTTAATGCCAGTTCTAAGTACAACTTAATAGGTTAATGGGAATAGGCATAAGCCACTAACTACAATAGTTAGAGGCAATTAACCACAATAGTCATGTATGACTAACCACGATAGTTTCTCAATCATAGTCATAGGTAGTAGTCTCATAGTCATGAATCATAGGCAATAGTCCCAAATTTATGAATCATAGTCATAGTCATAGGCAACAGTCTTATGTTCATAGTCATAGGCATAGTCTTATGTTTATAGTCATAGGCATAGTCTTATGTTCATGGTCATAGGCATAGGCACAGTCACCTTGGTAATTAATCACAATAGTCCTGAATCAAGTCCAAAGGCAAGTACAAACACAGATTCAAATGAAAGGATCAGGCATATTCTCATATCCATTTGATTTCATGTCATAAATAGGTATAGGCGTTCAAATCTAAAAAGTAACTGACTTACGTTGATCGGTTTTAGAAAAGGATAATAAGATAGCGTTGTGGTGATTTGTTATGATTCGCATGACGTTGCTCGAAGCCGTTGAACTAGCCTCTGCTTCCCTTCTTGAAGGTTTAACATTATTTGAATCACCAATTTAAATAAGAACTATAACTTTTTTAGTGGAGAATAAGAATTATTTTAATGGTGGAGGCTTAGAATAGAGAGAAACAGCATGTAGACGGCTTAAAGAATTTGTGTGTAGAAACCTTAGGTCTAGGCATTCTTTTATAGGTGCAAAGAGTGTTTTAGAGACATTAGATCATCATAGAATCAATCAAAGCCATCTAGACAAGATAGAGTTATCCCAGTGACTCAGCAATAGGTCAGGAATGTCTCAGCAATGACTCAACATTTGTATTAATAACTTTCTACTTTAATGTTATTGTACCAAATGTACATCTTTTTTTTTGTCAATCAACCGAACATAATTACCTACTTAATATATATTTTTTCCCTTTACTGTATACATTAACTACCCATATATAAATATTTATTTATACATGAATAAATCTTTCTTACTTTTAATTTGTCATAAATCCAATTAGAGAAGGCCACGTAAAAAAAAACAATCCTTGACAACCAAAAATGCGCAACGTACGCCACATGATGCGTACACTTCATATATATATATATTTATATTTATATTTATATTATATATATATATTTATCTATCTTCCCAATTAACCATTTTCACACTAAACCACTTTTTGAACTGCATTCACCCTAAGCCACTTTTAAGCCATTCCCCTAAAACAAAAATATGGCGCTGGCGGGGATCGAACTATGTACCTCTTGTATGCAAGTCACATGTTCTAACCAAATGAGCTACTAACTCTTTTGCTTACAAATCTTAGAACAATGCTAAACATTATTCTTTTCTCATTCCTCTTTTTTATGTTTTGCTGCAATATTTAATTTAAAGATATCTCCTTCATATGGAGTCCGATTTTTGCAAACTCGGACTCTTTCTCAAGAAGAATTCCGAGACGAACGCAATGGCGCAACCTATTTTACCTAATTCTTCTTTTTCAAATTAATTATTCTTTAATTTGTGAAACTTAATGTTACAGAATTACGGTGTGTTACATTCTCCCTCTCTTAAAGGATTTCGTCCCTGAAATCTTCAAGTTAGGAAGAATGTCTCCTACCATCCAATAATCCATCTACTCAGTCATTTGATCACAGGAATTCATTGTCCTTAAAAAGATTTATAATGCTTTCATGTTCATATGCATAGTGCATGTATATGTTCTTATCTAATGCAAAATCAAGCGGTCTACTGATTCAGTTGACCTCCGTAATGCGAATTATAAGTGTGCCATGCATCCAATATGTATGCAAGCATCCCTAGCCATGTAAATACTATATGCGTGCATATTCATTCATCCATATGCAACATCCATATGATAACACATCAATTTTTAATCCATATACAAACATATGCACTTGGATCCATATGCGATATGAAAAGGTGATTGAGTCGATCTAGTGCCTAATGTGTGTAAATGCATCCACGAGCAACCACTAGCAAACACTTGCATCCACCAAACATAACATGTCTCAAACACATGTTTCAACCATAGGTTTATACCTACCTAAGGATCGAAGATATGACCTAGAGGATATACCTAAAAAGAAAGAAACAAGTAAGCATAAGATTCCTACAAAAAGATCAAGGATATATCCTTAAGAAAAAGGGTATGATATGCATGTCTTGTCTTCAGTCTCCCATGTCACGTCTTCTTGAGCTTCACTACACTGTACCTTAACTAATTAGCCTTCACGATTGCGAAGCTTCTTGATCTCCATTTCCAAAATTGTCGTTGATCGGATAACTGGCTTGGCAGTGTTAACTGGATATATGCGGAAGTCTATCTCATGCTTTAAGGGACAAACCCCTAACCTAACCAAAAACATCTACATGCTCATGGACTACTCTATCGGATCGCAAACCATTGATAGATGTATCAAGTGATTCTAGGTAGCTAGGCCTGACTGATCCTTTAGGATCGCACGAAATCTCGAGGGTATTTCCGAGGCGAATCAAAAGTCTAACTACCCCCCCCCTCCCCTCACAATTACTAGCTAACCAACCCATGCCTACAATCAACCCATAGCCCATGAAACCCAAAAATATAAGAATTACGCTTAAACCCAATACTTAATTTTAGCTATTCTCAAATCCTTACAAACCAAAGATAAATGGGACCACCAATTGGATTTGAGACTAAAATGGGATCTTCTACTATACAAGTACTAAGGTGCAGAGACTCAAATGTGGTAGTGGGTATAAACGAATATGAAGTGCTAAAATCAAAAGGGTGCTAACAGGATGATCAAAAAGAAAAGCTAAACTCTCGACAGAAACTTTACTACCCCTCTCTCCGGTACACTAGCGGTGAGAGCATGCACTTGCCCTTGTCGTTATACCATAAAGATTCCTCCTCTTGTCTTAGTGTTTTTGTGACGGCCCGTCCCGCACCAGCCTGCATCTCCTCCAAAAGTGCGTTGTACACATGCCCGACTAGTACAAGACGGTCGTCATAAGAAAGAAAAGAAGAGAATGAACTAACCAAGAAACCTGTAGAATGTCTCACAGCGCATGGAATAAAATATAATAATAACATACTTGACACAAATACAGGCGAGACAGTGCATAAGCTGATAACTAGAATCAACATCAATCATCAAAGCAGCGGAAATCCAAATACAGCTTATTACAATTTTCCAAATTTACTGTCTCTAAACAAAAGAAAGCTGAAGTAGAAGATACACCAACAATGCCCAAGCAGTGATCTTCAACAACACAGGGAGAGTACTATGTATATATTACGTGGAAGCCTCCTGCTCGTCTCCGGATCATCTACCCGTGCATCACCAGCTAACCTGTCTCTAGTCTGCTCGTGTGAGCACCCAGATTAATAAGAGGAGACATAAAACTCTGGGTCAGACATAAAGCCTGGTATGAGCGATAAGCATCTAAACAGAATAATAACAGGTATACTAAACCATACCTGAACCTGGACCTGCAACCAAAGAGTTAGTACCACATACCGTACAATACTCCAAGGTGCCATAATAAATAGTGTAAGAATACGGGGGTGGGGTGTGCATGTCATAATGATAGCAAACAAATCATCCATAGCAACCATCCTCACATCTCTCACTCAGTGCGTAAAGCGTACGACATCTACCACTTTGGAACACTAGACAAATTGAGGTAACGACGAATCCCGACTTGTAGAAACCCTGCTGTGACCAAGCCAAACACTTGGAGTCATGACCAAACATTTCAATGACCCACTTCATTGGTCGTAGCCCTTGGTTCTACCGATGCCATAATGGCCCTGAATCCGCCTTCGTACCTCCTACCATAGTGGTCCAACGCTATAGACGTCGGTAACTCCTTGGCACGCGTCCCGCAGCAAAGCCCAACCATGAAGTGAACTCGTTGATTCCCATCTGAATCTTAAGCTCTAACTTCTCATTCGGACTTCCTTTGCATCTCGGGTTTGGTCGAACTGGAGTTGGTCTTCAGAAGTGTCATCACGAAGTAGTAAAAGTACACGTCCGGTTCCCCATGCTCGGTTCGGTTCGGATACGTTCCCCGGTTCGGCTCGGAGTGCCACCATCCTCTGGGTTCGGGTCCCTCTCCCTCATGCGGTTCGGTTCGGTGATTCTGAAGCGGTTCGGTTCGGATACGTTCCCCATAGCTTGAGTGTCTCCGTCTCCGTCTCGTCAGCATTAGCTCGGTTCGTGTATTGCTCTCGATTCGGTTCGGAATATGGTATCCATGCTCCTCTTTCTTCCACTTCAGTCTTCCTTGTTCCTTCCGATCCCACGCTACGCCCCTCCGATCCGACCAGGCCTTCCTTGTTGCCTCTTCACGTCATGCTCCAGAAAGTACCACGCCCCGGTCCGGTTCGGATATGTCCGATCCGATCCCCTACCCGATCCGATCCCCTACCCGATCCGATCCGGTTAGATACTCTGCAGTTTTCTGCAACTTTCCAACAACTGTTTATACGCCTCTCGACGGCGTTTTCGACCAATCTAACTATTGGAATCAATCACAAAGCATACCAAAGGGTCATAGCAACATATAACAGCAACCACAATCAACAAACAACAATTTAAATGAATCAAAATGAATCAAAAGTGGCTAAAACCTCACATTTGCCTATAATCCCTCTTAATCATGTTTTAAGCATACGATTAGCAAAACACATCGAAATTAACCCAAATTTCTAACAGAGCCTTAAAACATTATTTTAGAATTTTAAGAATTTTTCCAGAATTTATTTACGTATAAATTCGCTAATCCTCACTAATTACCCTTAATCACCGTAATTAGTGCAAAAACTATGCAAATCACTCACCTTGGCCACAAACAAAATTCTCAGAACTGAAACTCCTCTGATTTGGGCGAATACTGATGCCCAACAGCAGCTCTAACCTTGCTTTGGTGCTTTTTCTTCTTAATTTGATACCTCTAAGCCTTAATCCTTGATTAGGAAGTGATTTTTGGGTGTTTTAAAGAGATTTAGAGAGTGGAGGCCATGGTTAGATCAAGAGGAATGAAAGTGGCGGCTGGAAAATGTCTAAAGAAATGTTCTCTAACCCTAATCAGCCCCTATATGCCCCTAAACCCGAAATTCCCCTTGGGCCTAGCTGCTAATCACCCGTTTAAGCCCAATTAAGATGTTTTTCACCATCTGAAACTTGTTTCAGCCATATCTCCCAAACGGTAAGTCCGTTTGGCTAATGTGACCACTCTACGGAAAGAGAAACCATCATCCGGAGCCAATGGAAGTGGTTTCAGGTCAAAATTCCTTTCCAGTCAAAAGTTATGGCCAAAACAGTGCCAACTAGGGGTAAAATGGTCATTTAAAAATCGAGAAAAATCATGAACATGGGAAGTGGCCCCAATAGTCGTCTCCCAAAGTTACATGACCATACGACTTCGTATGTGAAAGAAATAAATATCCTACGATCCTATGATGCGTAGAATGCGGGTCGTTACACTCTCCCCCCCTTAAGAAATTTCGTCCCCGAAATTCCTTAACCCAAATCATACAAGGGATCCCGCATGCCTAACAACCATATACAACAATCAAATATGCAAAACAAGCAAACAAGCCTATCCTAGCATGCGGAAAATCTAAATCGAAGTCAAAATCTTACCAGACAAAGAGTTCTGGATACTTCTTCCTTATGTCCTCCTCTGTTTCCCAAGTACAATCACTCTCGTCCTCGCTCCACTGTACCTTGACTAGCTTCACCGCCTTCCTTCGAAGTTGCTTCATGTCGTACTCGACAATACGGGCCGGCTTGCGGTTCCCAACCGCCTCGGGTTCTACTTCGAAGTCCTCTAATTGATCAGGTGAAATAGTCATATCTGAGTCGTGAACGAACTTCCTTAGTTGGGAAACATGAAATACATTATGAACTCCCGCCATCTTCTCTGGTAAGTCAATTCTATATGCCAAATTCCCGACTAGTTCAAGAACAGGGAATGGGCCAACAAATCTTGGTGCCAACTTGCCTCTCCTGCCAAATCGTATTACGCTCTTCAACGGAGAAATCTTGACAAACACCAAGTCGCCAACGGAGAATTTTAGGTCCCTTCGCCTCTTATCAGCATAACTCTTCTGTCTATCTTGGGCAGCCTTCATTCGTTGTTGAATGGTCTTGATTTTACCTGAAGTTTCCCTCACCACATCTGGTCCAAGCATAAACTTCTCGCCAGTCTCTATCCAACATGATGGTGAGTTGCACGGTCTTCCATACAAAGCTTCAAACGGAGCCATACCGATACTGGATTGGTAACTATTATTATATGCAAACTCTACTAGATGCAAATGGTCATCCCACGATCCACCAAAATCCAATATACATGCTCTCAAGAGATCTTCCAAAATACGGTTCACCCTCTCCGTCTGACCGTCGGTCTGAGGATGATATGCGGTACTGAGATGTAACTCTGACCCTAGAGCCTCTTGTAAGCTCTTCCAAAACCCACTAGTGAACAACGGGTCTCGGTCGCTCACAATGCCTTTAGGTACTCCATGAAATCTCACTACCCACTTCATATACAATTCTGCTAACTTAGCTGCCGTTCTGGTCGATTTGACTGGTATAAACCTTGCACTTTTAGTCAGTCGATCTACAATTACCCAAATGCTGTCATATCCCGATCTAGTCCTTGGTAAACCATCGATGAAATCCATCGAGACTTGTTCCCATTTCCATTCGGGAATTTCTAATGGTTGCAACAAACCACTAGGCTTCTTTTGCTCAGCTTTAACTAACTGGCAATTCATGCATTTGGATATAAACTTCCCAACGTCTCTTTCCATCCCTTCCCAGTAGTAGGTCTGCTTCATATCTCGATACATCTTATTACCACCGGGGTGTATAGTCAGCTTTGAGTGATGACATTCTCTAAGCACTTCATCCCTCAATCCATTGACATTGGGTACAACAAGCTTTCCATTCTTTCTAAGCCATCTATCTCGATCAAGCCCATACTTGTTCATCTCCTCATCGATACCCATCTCTAACTTGGAGATGATTTCCAATAGGTTAGGATCGTCCCTTTGACTAGAGCCGATCCGCTCAATCAAAGTGGGTCTGATCGTCAAACTTGCTAACATTTCTGGATCCAATTCGCACTTTGGTCTGAAATCAAACCCCGCGATAAACTCCAGTTGCTTCCATTCAAGGAACATAGCCCCTAAGCTGGCATGTCTTCTACTCAATGCATCAGCCACCGCATTGCCCTTTCCCGGTGTATATGCGATGTCAAAATCATAGGAAGCTAAGAACTCTAACCATCTCTGCTGACGGAGATTTAAATCCTTCTGGGAGAAGAGATATTTTAACGACTTATGATCTGTAAACAACTCAAATCTTTCTCCCAAGAGATAGTGTCTCCACATCTTTAACGCGAACACGATCGCTACCAATTCTAAATCATGGGTAGGGTATCTTCTCTCGTGCGGTTTCAACTGCCGACTTGCGTAAGCTACAACCCTACCGCCTTGCATCAATACAGCACCCAGTCCGGTACCACAGGCATCCGTGTATACCGTTATCTCTTCATCCCCCTTAGGAATGACTAACACTGGTGCGCTTGTCAACTTGTCCTTTAGACTCTTGAATGCATTCTCGCACCTTTCATCCCAGACAAAAGCTTGATTCTTCTTGGTCAACTGGGTCAATGGTGCTGCTATCTTGGAGAAACCTTGGATAAACTTACGATAATATCCCGCTAATCCCAAGAAACTTCTTACATCTGTTGCATTCTTAGGCGTAGGCCAATCCTGTACCGTAGCCACCTTCGCCGGGTCCACGGCAATCCCATTTTCTGATACAACATGGCCCAAGAACCTCACTTCCCTCTTCCAGAAGTGACACTTAGAAAACTTTGCTTTCAATTGGTGTTTCCTCAACACCTCCATCACTACTCTTAAATGTTCCTTGTGTTCTTCCTCTGTCCTCGAATAGACCAAAATATCATCCACGAACACAAGAACAGACTTATTCAACTGATCTCTGAATACTCTATTCATAAGATCCACAAAGTATGCTGGGGCATTGGTCAGCCCGAATGGCATGACCAACCACTCATAAAACCCAGACGGCGTCCGAAATGCCGTTTTAGCTATACTCTCAGCTTCCACTCTAAGCTGATGAAAACCTGTCGCGAGGTCCAACTGAGAAAATACTCTCGCGCCACTCAACTGATCGAACAAATCATCTATCCGCGGTAGAGGATACTTGTTCTTCCTCGTCACTTTATTCAACTCGCGGTAGTCTACACACAAACGAAGGGAACCATCCGCCTTGGTAGCAAACACAACTGGTGCTCCCCATTCAGAAACACTCCTTCTGATAAATCCCTTCTTCAAAAGATCGCTGACTTGCACCTCGAGCTCACGCTGCTCTCTTGGTGCCATACGACGAAGTGGCATCACTATAGGTCTGGCATCTTTTACCAAATCAATACGAAACTCAATCTCTCGATGTGGTGGGAGTCCGGTCACTTCTTCGAAAACATCCGGATACTGGCCAACCACGGGCAAACCTGACAACTCACTATGCGGAATATCGAGGGAGTTTAGAAAACTAGCCAATACCCCATTACTGGGTAGACCACCAAACACTATCCTCCGCCCATCATCCGCTCTAGCTGTCACCAACAAGCCCTCACAGTCTACCACCACCCCGTATCTTTGGAGCCAATCTACTCCCAAAATAATGTCAAACCCAGTAAAGCCCAAAACAAAGCAATCACAAACAAACATGCATCCATGACTCGATAAGACCACATTACGACAAATCATGCTAAGGCTAGTCGAACCACCAATCGGGTTCGTCACTACTAAAGGTCTATCGACAATCTCGGGCTCCAATCCCAACCTATCTACCAGGTCACTAGATATGAAAGAACTGGAAGCTCCGGTATCAAACAAAACTCTAACAGGAACATCATATACAGAAAGCATACCTTGAATGACGACATTCTTTCCCTTCTCCGCCGCAGTTGGGGCATTCGACGAAGAAGGAATAGCATTGAGAGCATATGCTTTCACCATTTGCTTTTCTTTAGGGGGTTGCGGACACTTGTCCTTGTGATGTCCCAATTGGCCACAATTGAAGCACTTCCTATCCGCTGGCTTGGCCCGACAATTACTAGCATAATGGCCCTTCTTACCACAGCTGAAGCACTCCACATCTTCCTTACTCTTTTTCTTCTGGCCATCCTTAGGCTCATTCTGCTTTCTCTTATTCTGAGAACCACCCTTGCCTCCACCACTTGCTTGTGGTTTTGGCTCTTCTGCAGATGCAACCTCAGTCTTCGACTTAGGGTAGAGACTTTCTGACCTTAACGCTTTCCCCACAATCGATTCAAACGTCTCATCGATGTGGTTAATAAGTTTTTCCCCCAAGTACTGATCCAAACCAGTTATGAACTTCTCATTCTTTTTCTCGGCAGTATCAATAAGAGATAACCCGTACTTCGACAAAGTCTCAAATTCAGCAATATACTCCGAGACAGCTCTGCCATTCTGCTTGAGCTCCAAGAATTTCTTAAACATCATTGACTTTTGAGCAGCCGGAATGAACTTCTCACTAAAACGAGCCTTAAACTGCTCCCAAGTAATCTGATCTTCGGGAGTAGCCGCCTTTATAGCATTCCACCAATTCATTGCCCGCCCTTGCAGCTGACGGGATGCTAGCTTTCTCTTCATCGCATCCTCGATACCCAAATCCTCGAAGATACGTTCGCAACTATCCACCCAATCCTGAACATCCGTAGCCGACTCCGTTCCGTGGAACGGCTTCCCACCAAGACTAGTATAATCCTTATTCAGCTTGGCGAAGTCGACTCTTGGCGCCTGCACTATTAGACCACCACCATTTCCACCATTGGGAGCTGCCCTCTGCACATCTCTGAGCATCTCTCTCATGAGGTCAGTAAACATCGTCCTCATGTTAGCAGCATTCTCATTATTGGCTCCCCTACCAGCACCTCTAGTATCTCGGCTCATTGTCAATCTGAAAAAGGAAACGATTAACGACTCCATAGTGGTGCTAGTGCAGTACGACTTCATCCTTATACTACTAATAGTATATATATATATATATAGCTTTTTAAAAACCAAAGTAATCACAAATACGCTCTCTATTATACGTATATTATCTCTCCCTGATAACTTCCCTAGGTTAACTACGCAACCTAGAGCTCTGATACCAAGTGTGACGGCCCGTCCCGCACCAGCCTGCATCTCCTCCAAATGTGCGCTGTACACATGCCCGACTAGTACAAGATGGTCGTCATAAGAAAGAAAAGAAGAGAATGAACTAACCAAGAAACCTGTAGAATGTCTCACAGCGCATGGAATAAAATATAATAATAACATACTTGACACAAATACAGGCGAGACAGTGCATAAGCTGATAACTAGAATCAACATCAATCATCAAAGCAGCGGAAATCCAAATACAGCTTATTACAATTTTCCAAATTTACTGTCTCTAAACAAAAGAAAGCTGAAGTAGAAGATACACCAACAATGCCCAAGCAGTGATCTTCAACAACACAGGGAGAGTACTATGTATATATTACGTGGAAGCCTCCTGCTCGTCTCCGGATCATCTACCCGTGCATCACCAGCTAACCTGTCTCTAGTCTGCTCGTGTGAGCACCCAGAGTAATAAGAGGAGACATAAAACTCTGGGTCAGACATAAAGCCTGGTATGAGCGATAAGCATCTAAACAGAATAATAACAGGTATACTAAACCATACCTGAACCTGGACCTGCAACCAAAGAGTTAGTACCACATACCGTACAATACTCCAAGGTGCCATAATAAATAGTGTAAGAATACGGGGGTGGGTTGTGCATGTCATAATGATAGCAAACAAATCATCCATAGCAACCATCCTCACATCTCTCACTCAGTGCGTAAAGCGTACGACATCTACCACTTTGGAACACTAGACAAATTGAGGTAACGACGAATCCCGATTTGTAGAAACCCTGCTGTGACCAAGCCAAACACTTGGAGTCATGACCAAACATTTCAATGACCCACTTCATTGGTCGTAGCCCTTGGTTCTACCGATGCCATAATGGCCCTGAATCCGCCTTCGTACCTCCTACCATAGTGGTCCAACGCTATAGACGTCGGTAACTCCTTGGCACGCGTCCCGCAGCAAAGCCCAACCATGAAGTGAACTCGTTGATTCCCATCTGAATCTTAAGCTCTAACTTCTCATTCGGACTTCCTTTGCATCTCGGGTTTGGTCGAACTGGAGTTGGTCTTCAGAAGAGTCATCACGAAGTAGTAAAAGTACACGTCCGGTTCCCCATGCTCGGTTCGGTTCGGATACGTTCCCCGGTTCGGCTCGGAGTGCCACCATCCTCTGGGTTCGGGTCCCTCTCCCTCATGCGGTTCGGTTCGGTGATTCTGAAGCGGTTCGGTTCGGATACGTTCCCCATAGCTTGAGTGTCTCCGTCTCCGTCTCGTCAGCATCAGTTCGGATCGTGTATTGCTCTCGATTCGGTTCGGAATATGGTATCCATGCTCCTCTTTCTTCCACTTCAGTCTTCCTTGTTCCTTCCGATCCCACGCTACGCCCCTCCGATCCGACCAGGCCTTCCTTGTTGCCTCTTCACGTCATGCTCCAGAAAGTACCACGCCCCGGTCCGGTTCGGATATGTCCGATCCGATCCCCTACCCGATCCGATCCCCTACCCGATCCGATCCGGTTAGATACTCTGCAGTTTTCTGCAACTTTCCAGCAACTGTTTATACGCCTCTAGACGGCGTTTTCGACCAATCTAACTATTGGAATCAATCACAAAGCATACCAAAGGGTCATAGCAACATATAACAGCAACCACAATCAACAAACAACAATTTAAATGAATCAAAATGAATCAAAAGTGGCTAAAACCTCACATTTGCCTATAATCCCTCTTAATCATGTTTTAAGCATACGATTAGCAAAACACATCGAAATTAACCCAAATTTCTAACAGAGCCTTAAAACATTATTTTAGAATTTTAAGAATTTTTCCAGAATTTATTTACGTATAAATTTGCTAATCCTCACTAATTACCCTTAATCACCGTAATTAGTGCAAAAACTATGCAAATCACTCACCTTGGCCACAAACAAAATTCTCAGAACTGAAACTCCTCTGATTTGGGCGAATACTGATGCCCAACAGCAGCTCTAACCTTGCTTTGGTGCTTTTTCTTCTTAATTTGATACCTCTAAGCCTTAATCCTTGATTAGGAAGTGATTTTTGGGTGTTTTAGAGAGATTTAGAGAGTGGAGGCCATGGTTAGATCAAGAGGAATGAAAGTGGCGGCTGGAAAATGTCTAAAGAAATGTTCTCTAACCCTAATCAGCCCCTATATGCCCCTAAACCCGAAATTTCCCTTGGGCCTAGCTGCTACTCACCCGTTTAAGCCCAATTAAGCTGTTTTTCACCATCTGAAACTTGTTTCAGCCATATCTCCCAAACGGTAAGTCCGTTTGGCTAATGTGACCACTCTACGGAAAGAGAAACCATCATCCGGAGCCAATGGAAGTGGTTTCAGGTCAAAATTCCTTTCCAGTCAAAAGTTATGGCCAAAACAGTGCCAACTAGGGGTAAAATGGTCATTTAAAAATCGAGAAAAATCATGAACATGGGAAGTGGCCCCAATAGTCGTCTCCCAAAGTTACATGACCATACGACTTCGTATGTGAAAGAAATAAATATCCTACGATCCTATGATGCGTAGAATGCGGGTCGTTACAGTTTTACTATTCTTTCCTCCTTCATGGGCCATGTCCATATCCATGAATTTCTCATCCTTGGGTTGTCTCCCTCATTCTCATCTTTACCATCCTTGTGTAATCATGTTGACAAGTCTCTCGAAAGTTGCCTCCATCGCACGAAAAATCCTACAAAGCTCGAAAGAAAATTAACCGCAGGTGAAACTACTGCGGCTATAGATGGAAGTTGGACACTTCTTTGTCCTTTGACAGGTGTCGTAGTCTCGTCAAACCTACAGAATCATGCCGCGATGAGGTTAACTCTTAGAAAGCTAGGAGCCCTAGAGACTCAAGAAAGAAGGAAACAAGGATTCAAATAGAGGATCAAAAGATAGTGTATATGGATTTGGGGAACATGCCTTTAAAACAAAACTTTTCTTTTGAAAATGCTTCTTTTAAAACCGTTTTGAAGGTAATTTCTCAAATCTTTTATCTAATCCAGTAACCTTCAGCTTTGATACCAAGTGAAACATCCTGCCTCCGTTAAGGTTACTCACTAAGGGAATGCCTTAACTTTGGTGGAGCGCTTTGGGTAAAAGATGCAGATCAATTACCAGACAGACAAATAAAGCAGCAGAAAATGAAACTTTATTTTATAATAAAACAGCTTGTACAAAGATTGTTTACAATACCAAAGTATCTATCTTGTTTAATAAAATAAAGAAGCATAAATGACAATAATATTCCCCAATATAGCAAAGCAAGCCATAGCTGAAATGGGACTGAGTCCAAAGCAACACATGATAATCTTGAAGCAACAAGTATCCAAGCTAAGCAGAAGTGTTTCCCCCCTAACTACCTGGGGAGGAAACGGAAGAAAAGAAGACGAAAGAAAACAGAGTCAAACATAAAGCCTGGTAAGTTTAGTTACTTTCAGCATGTGAACAAGTAAAAACAACATGACATGAATTAACTGGATACAAGACATAACCATGATAATAAGGATAACAAGATAACAAAGGATAAGCATAAGATATGATAAGGAAAGATAAACTGGAAGCGCTTCTACTCTTTCTCTGCCTCGCAACTACCCTGTTATTCGGATTTCTATGTCTCTGCACCGCCTAACTAGTGTCCCAACTAGTAATCTGTATACAATGATAATAATTACAACGTGATCCCAATCCCCGCAATTATGGTAGTCTTCAGGTGTACATCGATTATGAGGATTCCACCTCAATCAGCCCAATTGCCATAAATATGTTCGATGTACCCTTACTACCCTATCGATTGGCTCCCTACTCGCATTTTCACATGTGTCATATGACCCCACTTGATTGTAGATACCTATGTTGGTCCCACCATGGGGTGTATCAAGTCCCATGGTAGCGACCCGACACAACTCTAGAGTGCATAGTGTATACTACTGATGCCCAGTGCCTGCTTTTTCTACTCCGGAGTGTGTGCACGCCCGCACTCCGTTAGAACCTACGTTGCTGCACCAACCGCTGTCGCTTTGACCGCTTATAATCAGCCCAGTAATCGTGCCCCGCCCTGCCTATTTTCAGGGTACCATGATACATCTATGTGGGTTACTGCTGAAATGGGTCCCCGTTACTAGGGTTTCCTAGTGGTTAAGTTTGTGGGCCTATATTTACTGATATTACCCACCAACCCTGACATGTACTTAACCCTTCTACTGATCCAAGCACGTGTATTTAATGGTTAAGTGTGTGGGCCTATATTTACTGATATTACTCACCAACCCGATATGTACTTAACCCTCTTACTCGTCATGTTATGTTGGTTAAGTGTTCATATTAACTTAACCCCACCTGTTTACCATGTTATATTGGTTAAGTGTCATCGGTCAATTCAAGTTAACTTAACCCATCTACTTGTCATGTTACTATGGTTAAATGTTGCCCTCTTGTATTAACTTAACCCTACCACAAATCATGTTATGTTGGTTAAGTGTATCCTCTTGTGTTACTTAACCCTACCACACGTCATGTTATATATATATATATATATATATATATATATATGTATGTATATATATATATATTGGTTAAGTGTTACCTTAGTTAACTTAACCTCACCACCTGTTTAACTAGTCATGTTATAACGGTTAAGTGATTCCTTAGTTAACTTAACCCTACTGTCTGTTTAACTAACATGTTATATTGGTTGAGTGTCCTAAATGTACTTAACCCCACCCACTTGTCTAATTAACTTGTTATAATGGTTAAGCGTTCTAAATTTACTTAACCTTACCCACTTGTCTAATTAACATGTTAAATTGGTTAAGTATTCTAAAATTAACTTAACCCTACCAAATCTTGTCTTAGCTTTAATTCATTTATTAAAGCACCAACCACTCACATTAGAAAGGTATAGTTGCGGTCACTGGATGTGCCGGTCGGTTCCGGGCAGCTTTACACCGCAACTCAGTCTAACCTCGGGTTCTTATTGGGCTCAATGCCTTAACCTCTCACATTACATAGGTATTGTTGTGGTTACTGGACAGCCGGGCAGGTTCGGGCAGTTTTACACCACAACTCAATCTAACCTCGGGTTAGGCCTATTCATATTTTCTACAATGTACATATTTCTCATTTAAGACAAATTCTATATGTAAATTATTCCTAATTTACTTATGCCATAATTACTCTTTTAATGTACACTATCAACATTTATTATTATGGCCCACTTTCCCTTTAAATCATGGTTATAATTTTTGGTATGTAAATTATACCAAATTAAGTGTCGCTAACAACGGTTATGCTAAACATGACAATTACATGCAATTTCAAGTTATTAATTAGAATAGGCTATACCCCACCTTCCCAAACTCGCCATAATAGTCATGCCCAAAATGACTATGTCATATATTTGGCGTTCCAAATCAATAGTTAAGCCTAATCTAGATTTAATGTTCCTATTTACATTTTACACCCAATCTAGATTAAATATCCAAACTTACAATTCATGTTAAAACTAGATTTAATATTCTAGTTTACAGTTTATGCCCAAAACTTGGTTTACAAGCCAATTACATACTTTGCGGCCAATTATCAAATTTTCCATTTACGCCCAAGTCTAATATGCATGTAAATTATTTACGATTATAGCCAATTCAGATATGCCATCATATTTGTTATGCCAAATTATCTTAATTAAGCTACACCCAAATTTCCGCGCCGTAATCGTACATATAACATGATTTCACAAGTTTCTGAGTACTCATGAAATGAAACTAACAAAAGGAATAGGGGATAAGCACGAGAATTGACATAAAAGAATAGACATGCAAGAATGAACCGAATATAAAAATAATGGTTCCAATAGGTTCGATGTACATAACAGTAAATAGGAATAAACTAGACAAGTTACACCCTAAATATGAGATCCAACATAATTAAGGGAATAGGCATTGGTGATTTAGCCCAACTTAATGCCAGTTCTAAGTACAACTTAATAGGTTAATGGGAATAGGCATAAGCCACAAACTACAACATTTATAGGCAATTAACCACAATAGTCATGTACGACTAACCACGATAGTTTCTCAATCATAGTCATAGGTAGTAGTCTCATAGTCGTGAATCATAGGCAACAGTCCTAAATTTATGAATCATAGTCATAGTCATAGGCAACAGTCTTATGTTCATAGTCATAGGCATAGTCTTATGTTCATAGTCATATGCATAGTCTTATGTTCATGGTCATAGGCATAGGCACAGTCTCCTTGGTAATTAATCGCAATAGTCCTGAATCAGGTCCAAAGGCAAGTACAAACACAGATTCAAACGAAAGGATCAGGCGTATTCTCATATCCATTTGATTTCATGTCACAAATAGATCTAGGCATTCAAATCTAAAAAGTAACTGACTTACATTGATCGGTTTTAGAAAAGGATAATAAGATAGCGTTGTGGTGATTTGTTATGATTCGCGTGACGTTGCTCGAAGCCGTTGAACTAGCCTCTGCTTCCCTTCTTGAAGGTTTAACTTGATTTGAATCTCCAATTTGAAGAAGAACTATAACTTGTTTTAGTGGAGAATTAGATTTTTTTAATGATGGAGGCTTAGAATAGAGAGAAACAGCATGCAGACGGCTCAAAGAATTTGTGTGGAGAAACCTTAGGTCTAGGCATTCTTTTATAGGTGCAGAGAGTGTTTTAGAGCCATTAGATCATCATAGAATCAATCAAGGCCATATAGACAAGATTGAGTTATCCCAGTGACTCAAGAATAGGTCAGGAATGACTCAGCAATGACTCAGCACTTGTATTAATAACTTTCTACTTTAATGTTAATGTACCAAATGTACATCTTTTTATTATTATTATTTATTGTCAATCAACCGAACTTAAATACCTACTTAACATATATATTTTCCCTCTACTGTATACATTAACTACCCATATATAAATATTTATTTATACATGAATAAATCTTTCTTACTTCTAATTTGTCATAAATCCAATTAGAGAAGGCCACGTAAAAAAAGCAATCCTTGACAACCAAAAATGCGCAACGTACGCCACATCACTGGGTGCTTGTTGTTGCTGCTCAACTTTCTGCCCGCTACATCACTGGGCGGCGTTTGCCTGATAAGGCAAATGTCTTGAGGGATAAGATGAACCGGTTAATAATGAAATACAGAATGGAAACGGAAAGAATTGATGAGGTATGGAAATTTAAGGAGAGGCGTGAGGATTTGATGTTAACTTTGCAAGAAGCGGAGAGAATAATGAATTTAGCTCAAGTTGCTGATCTCAAATACGGTGCCCTCCAAGAGGTTGATGCAACCATTGTAAAGCTTGAAGGTGAGACAGGAGAAAACTTAGTGTTAACAGAAACCGTCAGCCCTGAGCAAATTGCAAAGGTATTAAGTAGATGGAAAAGCATTCCAGTAATAAGATTTAATGTTGATTTTGCAACCAAGGCATACAAGCAACATGTAGAAGCTTTATCTCAACAAAAGTTAATGGAAGATCACGAAAACAAAGCTTTAAATGCAGAAAATGATGCTTTGAGGAATGAAGAAATCATTGAGCGTAAACCCAAACGTGTGAGATATAAATCAATCAAAGCCGAGATGTTCTCAGAAGTTTTGAAGTTTGAAGAATTATTTTAAAATGATTAAAGAATTGGGTTTAAGGGGGGATGTTGGAAAGTAAACCCAATTAATGTGGGTTCGTAAATTTGTTGTGTCTTTTAGTTTCAAGAGCCATGTTCATTAATGATGTGTTGGTTCGTTAAGTGTTATGTCAATTAATAAATGGGTATCTATTGGAGTTGTAAGGTCATGTAGACCACTATATAAATAGGGGTGGTCATTTTGTATGTGAAGTGAGAAAGAGAGGAAAAAAAGAAAAGTGTAAGAGTGAAATTGAGTGGGGGAAAAAAGAAGAAGGAAGCACCGAGTAAGAGAAAGTGAAAGCAAGAAAGAAAGAAATTAAAGATAATAAAATTTTAATTTTGTTTTCTCCTCTTCTTCAATCCAACAAAAGATTGGTGCTGAAAAGGGAATTATATGCTACATGCATAACCAGTACATGAAACCACATCCATAATAGCTGGCATTAATATTCTTTAACTCATTTTCACTACCGTAATAATTGTTTGGAGAACATAAGTGTCATAAAACTGTAAAAGAGTAGCATATGAAGAAAAAAACACTCACATACATGAAAATACAATTTGAAAATACCAAAAACATTGGCGGCTTCAAGTATCGTGTAGATTCTCCATTTACAGTTAATTACCTTGATGGTGTAGTTTTGCTAAGAGGGTGACAGTGAATTGATTTAGTTGACTGGGTTGTATCAGTTATTCATTCTTCTGGTCATCAACCAAACTGATACAGACAGCTAAATAAATGGTGATCCATTACAATTACTTCCACCAATGCAAATGTTAAGTAAATAAATCTTCATAGAAAAGAATAGAATAATCCCATGCATTACATAACATCAGATAATAAGTTTCAGATGTAATTGGCCATTGGAATGTTTATCCTTGAAGTTTTATGGTTCTGTTCATATCTGGTGTAGTTCATAAATTGTAGTAATATTTGGATCTGATTAACCGTAGTTCCTTCGTTTATTTTAGCTCTAGCTACAAGTTCATATTTATGTTTGTTGAATAATGTACTAAAACCCTATCGATGGTTAAGTAAAAATGAAGTATGCAAGTAAAAGGTATTACATGTGTCATTAATTTGTCTCTGAACTATTCCCAGAATTTTACTTGGAAACAAAAGGTCTTTTAGGTAAGAACAATTTAGCATAAGTATACAAAAAATTAATTTACAACTATTGCGTTCGTCTCGGAAAAATACGCGAAATAGAGTCCGTGTTTTCGAAAATCGGAGTCCGTATGAAGAAGATATGGACGAACGAAGTTAGGCAGAAAAACCGAAAACTAGCCAGAATGCACTGGCGCACTTGTGAAGTGCGCCAGCACAAAAATACACTGGTGCACTTGGGAAGTGCGCCCGTGTCGAGCCAGAAACCTGCACAGCTTTCTGGCTTGACCCTGGCTATCCTAGTGCACCGGTTTTGGTTCTCTGGTCTGTTCTGCTGGCCTGTGACGATTTTTGATGGTTTAGATCTAAACTAGGGTTAATCCTATGGCCTAAACTAGCTCCTACTTCTATAAAAACACCCTAAGACCTAGCCTAAATCACTAAAAACCATCCTAACAACTAAGTGCCGCCAAAATCTATCTTGATCATGGCCTCCATCTCCAACTTCAAGAGCCTATGCATTCAAACTAAATCCAAGACGAAGGTGCAAGCTTTCTACACCAAATCAAGGGTTTTGATCATTGACTCAACATGGATTCTTCGACAAGACGATTCATGCTCCTAAATCTCTAAGCCTCGCTATGTAAGTTCTAGCTACTTCTAGATCTAAACGGTAGTTTTAATGATGGCATGGAATAAAATGCGATGAAACATAAGTATGCTAGCCTATGTGAACTTAGTCATTGCCCCTTTCTTGAAACTATGACCTTAGGCTATGTTTTAGCGACTAAATCATGTTACACAAGTTACATTTGGCTTAGTTTATCATGCAAGTTCGAATCTTTACTTAGGAAATGTTAGCATAAACCCTTGGGAACCATTTTGACTTGTGAACTACTTGCATGAACTTGATTTGGGCTTATGCATGTTAAGGAACCTAAACCCCTCATGATTATCAACATGCATATGATGAACCTATTATGCACATGTTAGGATTTCCACCCTATGTCACCATTTCCCTGATAATCACCCTTTTCGCTAGATTTGGAATCATACATGTTTGAGGCATATAATGCATATGCTAGTTGAGTGGTGCACCTTGGTCTCAAATTGCACCATGATTGACTTGAACCCATCTTTGACATCTTATACCCATCCTTGTTATATTATTCCTACTATGTTGACTCGCTTTCATTTGCGTTGGGAATACGATTTGGGTAGTCTAGGCAAACGTGAATATGACATGAAAACATGACTTGGAATATGACTTGAAAACTTGACATAGAATATTGGCATAGATTATACATGAGAACATGTTTACGATAAACTTGGACATGACACGTAGTAAAACATGAAAGTGGCCAACTCGAGGTTGGGTTGAGTTTGTAGCATAAATCTACCCGGAACCGACCGGCTTAACTAGTGGCTACAAACAATAGGACCCAATGTGAGTAGTTGGTCATATCGCACTTAAAACCCGAGGTTAGACTAGGTTGTGGTGTAAAGCTACCCGGACCCGCCCGGCTTAACTAGTAACCACAACAAAGTCTAATGTGAGAGGTTGGGGTGCATTAAGTTAATTAATGCCACATGATAAGGTTAAGTTAATTTGACTAATGACACTTAACCGATATGACATGAATGGGTAGGTTAAGTGAAACTGAACTTGATTTCTTAATGACACTTAACCATTATAATACGGTTAGGGGATGGGGTTAAGTTAACCTATACTTAACTAATCCGATTCGATAATTTGATGAGGTTAAGTTAACCAACACTTAACCAATCTAGCTTTGATAATTCAATGGGGTTAAGTTAACCAACACTTAACCAATCTAATTCGATGACTTGATGAGGTTAAGTTAAACTACACTTAACCAATCTAAACTCGATAATTTGATGAGGTTAAGTTAAACTACACTTAACCAATCTAAACCTGATAATTTGATGGGGTTAAGTTAAACACTTAAACCAATCTAAACTTGATAATTCAATGAGATTAAGTAACTTACAGTTAACCAATTTTATTTGATAATTCAATAAGGTTAAGTTAACCAATACTTAACCAATTTGACTCAATAATTCCATGGGGTTAAGTTGACCTACACTTAACCAATTTGGCAAGATAATTTGATAGGGTTAAGTCACGAACCACTTGAATATACTTAACCAATCCGACAGAATGATTTGACAGGGTTAAGTCATGAACCGCTTGATATACTTAACCAACTTGACACATGGTTTGTAGGAATAAGTCTTGGACTTGAATACTTAGCCAATTTTGATATGATTTGTAGGCGGGTTAAGTCATGAACTCGAATGACAACACTTAACCCATTAGACAAAGCCCTAGTTCAGGGGACTAAGTGTAAAACCGTAGTTAACAAGGATAACCGGGAAAAGGAACTAAGTGATAAACCTTAGTTAAGGATAACTAAGTAATAATTCTTAGTCAAGGAAGTTGGACCAGTTCCTAAATAGATGAGTAACCCGATTCGGTAGGTCGTCGCTTCAGCAAATACACGAGGTAGAGCAATATCTGATTTAGATAAAGGCTCCAACGAACTGGGTGACGAAGCAGTAGCTTCGGGGAACGTGAGGATACTCTTGGTATCCCTCTGTGAGGTGGCGGATGGTCCACGAAACCTAGGCTCACAGAGCTTAAGGTCTGCGGTAGAAGAACCAAGGGTATGCCTTGGTTGCTGTGCGAGCAACCTAAAGACTGGGGTGGATTAGCGTGGGGTCGGCGATATTTTCACGGTAGCCCTAGATAGCATATCGTCGGCCACCTACCATCTTTAGTCAATCGTGGACGTACGGAAAGGCAGAGAACACCCAACAGACCATATCTGCTATCTAGGTATGGGTGAGGTTGGCCGTCCGGGAAGGGGGCATCGATGGCCTTAGTGTAGTTCTCATACATGACTTTTCTTGTTTTCCCTTTCAGTAGTTGAGGGAGGGGTCACGTGGGACCATAGCCACGGATACAAAAACAGACCTTGATATCTGCATCGGCAGATGACTTAAAACTCCTGACCGAGTTCCGTATTTCTTGATTTGCCCTGGCATAGAACTCGGATGGCACATTGAGATACATGTGCGTCTAGACATGGAAAACGATTCACGATTCATACATGGAAAAAAAGGGCGCGGTTGACGGGTAGCATAATCCCTAGTAGCCCTAGGTGGCTAAAACCCAAACCGAGATACGAAAACGTTCATTAGGTAGCATAATCCCTAGCGGTCCTAAGTGGCATAAACCCTAGGTGAACACGCGATAGTTCATGGTAAGAAAACATAACCAGACCAAGGGTAGCAGTCCAAAACAACTTCAAGGATAAAATGGTACTACGTTGAGGTGGTATAAATTTACATGGGAAAGCGCGTACGGCCTACAGCAAAGGACTGAACTTATACATAGAAAGAAACATACGAGTTGGGAAAAACCTACATATGCTATATATTAGGTTGACATGGACCAATACATGACATTGGGCAAGGGACATTCATAGTTAACACATGACGCGGGTTGGGATACTAGTACGAGAGGTGCAGAGCAAATATACATGATAAATACCGTGGGATGTTATACATGATAGATACCTTGGGATAGTATACTTGATAGAAACTAGACAATGTGAATACCTTGATTTATCTTGACACCGTAGTTTATCATGATACCTTAGTTCATCTTGCTATAGTAGTTCATCCAATTATCTTGGTTTAGCTTATCTATCTTGCTGTCATCCTTATGTTTACTTTCAGTTTATGCATGTCATGTTACCTTTACCTGTTTTTATACTGGAAGTAGATAGGATTTACCAGTCTTTATGACTGACCCCGTTTTCTTTTGCCTCTTTGTCTTCCGTTCCCCCCCCCCCCAGGTTTTCAGGGAGGAAATGATGTTGTTTAGTTTGGACCTCTTATGCTTGAAGGTCATCATGTATAGCTTGGTCTTCTCTTGGCTATGGCTGCTTCACCGCTTTATTTTGGGGAATAATTTATGAAAAAGTTTTGTGCTTCTTTACTATTGCAAGATAGGTTTTGATGTATTCTGATGTAAAAGGCTTTAGACCTTATTTTATAAGGTAATGAAATTTGTTTTACTTCCGCTGTTTTATATATGTTCTGTCTTGTAATATTTCTTTGCATGTTTACCTCGATAATGCTTCACCAAACCTAGTGCATTCCCTTTGTAAGTGACCCTAGCGGAGGTGGGGTGTTACATAAAATAGCCATAAATGAGATAGAATGAACTTTACTTCAGCAATCCAAGCAACTTCCAAACGAAAGAGATAAAGCGGTCCAAATCAAGCTCCACTAGTACTAGTCCCACCCTGAGCATCTTGGGGGGGAGGGGGGAAGGAAGAAAAGAGGTGGAAACAAAAGGGGTCAGACATAAAGTCTGGCGAGTACGATAACTTTAACAATATAATTATTAAAGTAACTAGGATAAGGCATAAGCTGGAAAATGAGGAAATGACTGTGAAAAAAAGGCAAGACTCAGCAGACCAAGGAATTAAGATGAACAAAGATAACATTAAATGCGCATCTATTCACTATAGGATAATTGTTACACTGTACCACACCAAACACCCTAAAAGATGATCCCACCTACTAAACTTGGTAATCATAATAGTAGTTTCGTGTACCCCTAGCTGTCTACATAGGTGTCGCCTGCCTCTATCTCCACTAGGTGTACCCACTACCCCCATTCGATCGGCACCCTAACTCGTAGATACCCGTGTTGGTCCCACAGTGGGGTGTATCACTCCCCAAAGTGGCAACTTAATACAACTCAAGGATGCACGGCTTATACCTACACGATGCAACAACGTCTTACCTACCAGCCCGGGCCCACGCACACACATGACCCCGTTGGACTTGCGTTGCTACCGCTAACCCGTTTTGACCTCTTACAATCAAACCCAGTATGCGTGTCCCGTCCTCGACTTGGGTCGAGCCCACAAAGAAACTTAATGGGTTACTGGTTTGAAAAGGGCCCACATGCCTGACACAAGCTTTCCACCTATGCTTGGTCCCCTCTACATCCCACTTAACCCCTTCTTATCCATGTCCACTTACATGTTTTCAATTTGGTTAAGTGTTTCTATTCGTATTTCCACATGCCACCCACATGTCACCCGCTTAACCCCCATGTCCCACCACATGTTTACTTTTGTTTAGTGTAACTTAATTTATTGCTACCGTAACCTTGTAGGACCTCTCACATTAGGCCACCCTTTGTGGTTGCTGGATTTGCTGGGCGGGTCCGGGCAGTCTTACACCACAAATGAGCCTAACCTCGTGTCCATACAATTGTCACACATTTAATTTGGGCCTATGTCCTCTCACATTGGGCTACCATTTGTGGCTACTGGATTTAGGGGGGGGGGGGGTCCAGGTAGTCTTATACCACAAATGAGTCCAACCTCGTGTCTTAGGCATTGATTATTACATATAAACTTTTACCCCAATTTGAATTAATATCAATTTTCAAATTTGTCAATAAATTCCAAATATACTTATGTCCATAATTGTCAACTAAATTATGTCCATTTATTTCAGTTATACAAATTATACCTTATTGCCTCAAATTAATTATATGCCTTTTTAAGGCCATTACATGCCAATTCTCAATATGTGTATATTCAATATTATCCCCATCATCCCCACGTTGTTCGTTCGCTTGACATGACATATATATTAGACTAGCAAATAGTCTAACACATCAAAAGAGAAGAAACATCACAAATTTGCATAACACACAAATAGATCTAACTTGCAAATACTTTGTATTGTCATGAATCTAAACATAGAACTAAAAGGTGTGAACTTGCATGTATGAATGTGGTTTTCACTCAAACTTGCATAGGCAATAGTCACAAACTTGCAAAAACCATATATGTCATAAATCTAAACATAAAGGTGTAAATTTGCATAAACTATGTATGTCATAGATCTAAACATAAAGGAGTAAACTTGCATATATGTGAATCTGATTTACTACCTAAACTGGTATATAGTCATTTTATTTGATACGCACGTAAACTTGTATACAATCCATATAGAAACTAGCATATAATCTGCACCCAAACTTGCATATAAAGTGATGTCAAACATGAATCAAGTTGAACATAGATGATTGGGCATATCAAAAGGATCCACAACACAAATTAACAAAACTATCATCATGAACAAACTAGCATATATTCACAAAATATAACAATTTTCCAATGATTCACATACATGGCCATATGACCCAATTTAGAACTCAACCTAATTAACTTGTTAATTACCTTATTAAAGAAATCAGACTCACAACTCAAAGAAGTCTTGAGTTCTGAGATCTGTATTCTATAGTTGAATTAGCTCGCCTTTGAAGAAGACAAATTCGTTGTTATAGATGTGAGTTGAATTGAATCGAGTTGCTTTACTTTGCTTCTAGTTGGTGGCGGCTACTCTAGGTTTTGGAGTGATAGCATGACGGCCATTGATTTAATTTTTGATTAGATTTAAGATTTAGGTCTACATGTGTTTATATAGAGATTAGGATTAATTTAGGCCATCCGATCAACCTAGAAGCAACCTGAACCATCCAAATAGCTAATTCAGCCCTGATGACTCAGTAGCAGCTAAGAATTGGGCCTAAATCAAAACTACCCGAGGGGGTAAGTCAACCCCCAGGTCGACCCCCAAGTCGACATATAGGGGAGGTCGACACTAGGGTCAACCCCGTGGTCGACCTGGCCTGGGGCGGGAAATTTCCCGCCCTGCCCAGTTCTGAGTCTGAATTCGATTTCGAGTTTAAATTTGAATATCTGGAAACTTCCGACAGCCATAACTTCTTCATATGAAGTCCAATTCATGCAAACTCAGACTCTATCTCAACCAGAATTCCGAGACGAACACAAAGACATAACCCGTTTCCCTTAATTCTCTCATTTAAAATTAATTATTCTTTAATTCGTTAGTTTAAAGTTAACAGAAAACACGGGGTGTTACACTCTTTCACCTGTTGAAATGAATGAAATTGAAAATACTCAATAATTTATAGTTGGTTTTATTTCTCGCAGCTAATCTGAGCTAAACACAGCATTAGCTTCTTCCTTGTATTCTTCTTTGTCTTCTTCCTCCTTGGTTTCTTGGAATTCGATATCAATACCTAAACCAAATGGATACCCATTTTAATTTCTTATATCGTATTGATAGTTTTTAAAAGTGTATTATGGAATAGTAAAGCATGTGATTTTGAAGTTACCAACTAGTAGTATAGATGATTAGGAGCTAATCAACAACAAATATAGGAAAATTTGTTAAACTATACATGGTAGAGTTCAAGCATGATCAATTAGGATATTCATTTTATGGTAATAGAAAATAATCAAGCAAACCACTCCTCCTATGTCTTATCATTTAAATATAATATAAATAAGGAATTTCTTTAATATCTCAAGAAAATAAATCAATCTGATTTGTTTCGACTCACCGATAAATCCCCTTGCTTATCATATTTTCAAAAGTTCAAAATGAATGGAATGTTTAACTTATTAAATGCCCACTTTATAGTTCAAAAAAGGGATAAAAATCAAAATTTAGGTAAATGTCACAAAAGGCATAAACATAAAACAGTAAGAGAGAATGTTGGTACTATATTAGACAAAAATAGCAAAATTAAATATAGGAACAAATTTTTTTGGCAGTAATTATCAACTAATTGATGCATAACATTTTTTCCTACCAAAGAAATTGGTTGAAAGTATAAACAAAGAAAACCTTGGAATATATGTTTTAGCTCATCGATTATGCTCTGATATAGCAAAAATAAACAGTGTAACAAAGTATGCCAAGTTTGACATGGCAAAATTCAAAAATATAGAAATTATGGAACACCCCATATTTATGGCAATCAAATTTGATTTCGAATCATAATAAGTTTAAGGAACACTATTGATGATATACTTTCATATTTGATATCCTTATAGAAAAAATGATTCTGAAAGTTAAAAACATTCGTGAAAAAAACCAATCATTAGTAACTTATATAATACAAAACAAAAAATTGTGAAATAGTAAGTTTTCCCAATCCAAATATAAATGATACGTTGATAAAAAATGAGGGATCATAGGCTGACCTCCGATTGTAAACCGTGAATAGAAGAATATTAGGATTTCGTGTAATTAAAATCCACCATGTTACATATTTATTATTAAAAAATGGAGTAAATTTTTTAGAAGATTTAGACAATAAAATATTTGAGATATGACATTTATTTACCTTGTCTGTTACTGTAGAATTCGCAATAACATGAGTGACATTTTCATCAATCTGGATTGTGCACTTAGCATCAAATTGTTCAGAAGCTTGTCGGAATGGTTCATAACAAAAAACTGGCAAATGAAATGAAAGCAACCAAATTACATGGAATATGAACTGTCAAAATCGTTAAGAAAGCTTATACATAAATATCTCTATATTCACATTAAAGGGTAAATCAACTGAATAAAACCTTTATATATTCTACTCCTAATCTATCCGCGTCTTCATACCGTGTTACCTTGATATTGATACATTTTAAGTTCAAGTTCATTTGCTGGCCTATAAGCTTATTCGCATGAGTCAAACACTGTTGACATCAGCATTTTTCAAGAGATGGTACTTCTTAGAGTGTTTGTCATGTGTGGACACTGTTGTAGTGAATGCTGTAATTAGAAACAACATTAACAAATGTATATAAATTTCTGGAGTATTTGGTTCATGCTTCCCACATGATTTTTTTTTTAATGATGTTGATGTATGGTTGCGACATGAAGTTGGATATCAGTGAAGTGGTGATAGTGGTAAATTAACGTTACCAGGTCTGGTTCAATGTTGTTACATAGATGTTGGGCAGGAGAGGAAAGGTAAATGTATCATAGTGGCAGGAAATATGAAGATGAACGTGCAGATCATGTTTCATAGTAGCGTTGACGCTCTGAGCGTAAAGCAATTCATATGTGAGCAATGGCTGAGTTAAATGTTTGTATGGTTAAATAATCTGAAATTGCAGTTTTGGAAGTAGTTCAAGTACAGAATTTAATGTATTGATGCAAGTATTTATTTTTATCGTAATTGGCAAAAAATATTTCTCAAAAATCATTACGTATTCTGTACCCTTTATAGGAGATGGACCAAAATTTGCAACTACAAATATGAGCGAATATAACATATTCAAAATATTGCCACCAAAATACAACTTTTAATGCCAAAAATCTACTCAACTTACCTGCATCACCTAATTCTATCTTTAAACTTTCCTACTGCATAGTTGAGAAGCTGATTAAACGTGCATAAGGATTCCTATCAGATAGAAGATAATCTTCATTAAGTATACTTGTTGATGTAAAATATTTAAAAAAGGCATTTTCAGATAAAAAGGTAGCAAAATGACAAATTATAATTGATAAACTTTTTGATCAAAATAGAATAGAATGATAAACTATAACTTATAAATGGAAAACTATTTGTCTATTTAACCCTTACGGTATGCATTTAACAAAAGTTAAAGATTGGTGCTGAAAAGGGAATTATATGCTACATGCATAACCAGTACATGAAACCACATCCATAATAGCTGGCATTGATATTCTTTAACTCATTTTCACTACCGTAATAATTGTTTGGACAACATAAAGTGTCATAAAACGTCATAAAACTATAAAAGAGTAGCATATGAAAGAAAGGAAAAAAAAAACACTCACATACATGAAAATACAATTTGAAAATACCAAAAAAATTGGGGGCTTCAAGTATCGTGTAGATTCTCCATTTACAGTTAATTACCTTGATGGTGTAGTTTTGCTAAGAGGGTGACAGTGAATTGATTTAGTTGCCTGGGTTTATCAGTTATTCATTCTACTGGTCATCAACCAAACTGAAACAGACAGGCTAAATAAATGGCGATCCATTACAATTACTTCCACCAATGCAAATGCTAAAAAAATAAATCTTCATAGAAAAGAATAGAATAATCCCATGCATTACATAACATCAGATAATAAGTTTCAGACGTAATTGGCCATTGGAATGTTCATCCTCGAAGTTTTATGGTTCTGTTCATATCTGGTGTAGTTCATAAATTGTAGTAATATTTGGATCTGATTAACCTTAGTTCCTTCGTTTATTTTAGCTCTAGCTACAAGTTCATATTTATATTTGTTGAATAATGTACTAAAACCCCATCGATGGTTAAGACCATGACCAACAATCTGTTCTGTTCACTTTTTCCCTTTTATCCAAACAAGCCACCAAGCAACAAGCCACAAACAACTTAAAAAGTATATTATATAATACAAACAGCATAAAACAGCAAACATCCATTTCATCTAGTATTACCGCTGTTCACAACAGCAAACAGCATTTGCATGGTTTTTTATTATTAAAAGTTTATAACGGCAAAGTGTTTGCCGTTATAAATTTATAACGGCAAACACTTCGCCGTTATAACCAGTAGTCTCTGTTCACTCAACCGGACACGAAATGCCGTTATAAATTTATAACGGCAAACACTTCGCCGTTATAATCAGTAGCCTCTGTTAACTCAACCGGACACGAACGGGTTTCAAACTAGCCACGGGAAAGTAAACAAGCCATACATGATTGCTCCGTGCTTTGTTTAGTCACTGAACAAGTCATTGTTGGTTGTGCTCTTAAGTAAAAATGAAGTATGCAAGTAAAAGGTATTACTTGTGTCATTAATTTGTCTCTGAACTATTCCCAGCATTTTACATGGAAACAAAAGGTCTTTTAGGTAAGAACAATTTAGCATGAGGATACAAACAATTAATTTACAACTATAACGCAATGAAGAAAGTGTCACATATTTAGAATATGCAATGTCAATCTTAGGTATATCAATTCTTGTCCAGTCAGCATATCATGCTTAAATTATTTTCCACCTAACATCAGATTCTAGAGTATTTTAAAACTCCAATTTATATGTTGTGCCCACTGCCCATTAATTAAAAACCTCAGCAGTAGGAGTGAGATTAATCTTTGAGAAAGTTTGATTACACCATCCTTTACAATTAGCTTAGCACACCATCAGACAATAAAATGCTGGTCAAGAAAGAATGAATGCAAGGAACAGAAAAAGAAAGTAAGCAAGGAACAAAAGAAATAGACAACGAATATAAGCCTTATGAGCTATTTTTTAATCAAACCGACCGTTAGGGAGGTTTCCCTGCTGTAAGAGCCAAAAACAAATTGTCTGAACCAATAAATTTAGCCATAATTTTTGCTCAACAATAATGTTTTCTCAGTAATTTCCTTCTTTCTCGATTCTTTCTCCTTACGAAAATTCCTTCCCATATCGCATCAAATGTCGCCGCGTTTCAGACAGAATAGCGTTTTCTTCTAGTCACCCTGAATTTCTCGTTCTTCCTCTTCCCTACCGAATTGCATACTCCTCAAATATCTCCTCTTTCTTCTCATCCGTTACAACTAATTCAGATATCTTTTCGAATCGAGTCATTGGGTAGCAAAATGCTTGGATCCAGATTCGAACCCTAGCCAGTTTCAGCTCTCTTTCACTCTCCAATCAATTTGATGACCAGGTATAACACTTCCTCTTGTTCAATTTTATACGTTTTTTTAATAATCAAAGGCTGTTTTTTGAAAATTTCATGTTAATTAACAATAATTGTGATTTTATAGACATAAGTTTGATAATTACAATTTATTCTCCTCCTTCATTTTCAATTGGGACTGAAATTTATTTTGAAGCTTATTAGAACTAACAAACGCAAGAGTCCTTGCCTGCTATGTGGATCGAGGGTTTCACGGGAGGAGTGCGCGGTGGATTTATGGATGAGGTGGGGATGTTGACGAGGCAACAAATGTTGAAGGTGTGATGTAAGTCAGATCATCATTTGTCTTATATTGTTAGTTTGCTCTATACTTCGCTTCAATTTCATTTTCAAAAATGCATCATGAGGTTGTGGAACGGGAACAGTGCTATGGTTAATGACAACAAATTTGTTTACTTTTACTAGAACAAATTAAGAGCAGATACTGTATTATCAAATTGGTGTTGGATCATTCAGTAGATTATATCCAATCTTGTGCATTTATGGAGCCTATGATTATTATTCATACACGAGTGAGAGAGTCTGTATTGTTGTAAAGTATCTGCAGTACTCTCCCATGCATGAATGAGCGCTAATATATGCGTTTGCAATACATTTTTGATAAGCCAAACAAAATGAGGTTTTCATTTACTGCTTGCAGCATCCTTTTTGTCAGAGGGTGAACTGAGCTTTGATTAGGTGTGTAGTCCCGCCTGAAGCTCCTAGAGCCCAGGTTAAAAAGAAAGGATCTATGGTTGCCGATGATGAGACTGATGGTGCCAATATGGGCATGGATTTCTTTGATGTGGACATATGTTTGTATCTTTTGATCCTTTCATTTGATTTTAAATACTATGTTGCTTGTTTACGCTCGCAAGAGTTCTATATGGCATTTATTACACTATGATGAAATGAACTTTATTTTTTTCTTAAGAAAATGGTAATTTTGTTTTTAAGAAGTATACAAATACATACCTAAAGAAATTCGCTTTCATATATACGCTTGCATTTATTATTTCCTAATGAGTACAAGGCCTACAATCGGTTCTTTTCATATTTGCCTAGTTTGATCAAGTGATATTCTTATTACATTTCCTTCTTAATGGAGCAATGTTATTGGATTTAAAGAGGTTGGCGAAGCTAAAGCAGTTACTCAATCTTTAATTTCCATACATGCTGCTATTTGTCCTTGTGCTGGTCATTTTCTAGTAAGCAATGCAAATTTTCTTTATTGTAATTCCCATGTAGTGCATTTATTTAATTTGCACACATGTAGCACAATTCAATATTGTGACAATCTATATTCATCCGAATATTGCTTATAATTAATAGCATACCCATTACAAAAACAACTAAAAAAATCTCTGCTTGTGTATTTATATTTGCATCTTCTTCATCATCATGAAAAACAAGTTTGTATAGCACATTTTTCAGTTGTGCAATACATGATTTAGGTATAAAGTTAACATAAACAGTTTGTGTTAAAGAGTAGACTGGTTTCACACACAATATTATTTTCCTCATCACATGTTATGTGAGAATAGAAGACTGATTACCTCTTTCTTTATTCTCTTTTCTTGCTCAAACTCATAACGTGTTACAAAAGAGAAACATGAATGGTGCTTACCATTACTTCATATTTAACTCAAACTTAAGTACCATTAAATTATATAATTGCTGGGAGTTTATTTAAGAAGAAAATTACAGTTTGTAGAAGGATTAAACGTAATTTTCTCTTATATTAATTCCTACTTCCAAAATTGGGTCACTAGATAAAACTCAAATTTAAAGCTCCCAACACCCTCTTTAAACTCAATATTAAATCCACCCACAACCCCCGTGGATTGTAGATTTAAAAGGGACGTCTTTCCTATCTATATATCTCCCACTTTTAAATGCACCCTCAATAAATAGTCATCAATACTGCTTGTATTCTTAACCCATTAATTCTTTGCACTATTTTTTATTATTTTTATTTTTCCTTTATTCCGAAGTCACAAACACCATTGAACTGTATACAAACTATTGAAATACATGAGAATCTGACATAAAAAGAAGCAAAATACATGATAGTATTCTTATTTTTAGGTATAGCCACTAGTCCATTTAACTTGTATTGTTAGTTCTTCAGTGAGCAGTTATGAAATAAAATCATAGTACTGAATAATATACTTTAGACCATTAATTGGAATAAATAGTTCAAGTGACCTATATTCATGTCTTCACAGTAATTTTGTCAAGGTACACAACCAATTTTCTGGACAGTATAGATGGCCATTTTGATAAATTGTCCATGAAATATAATTAGAGCCAACATATGGAAAATATAAAAGGTTTATTACTTTAAATACGTTTCGATCATTTATGTGCTATTATACTAATCTAGCTTCAAGATGAAACTCGTATACTGATAAGATGCAGGATGCCATTAGATATTGCTGTGTAAATTGAAGGCTTCAAGATTAACATCGTATACTATGACCTTTACCAAGCAAAAAGATTGGAGAAATTTGTTGTAGATATATATATTTTCTCAAGATAAACATATATATATCAATCAGTTGACCTTTGTCTGTTATTATAGAGAAATAAACGGAGTTTATGTTTTCATAGTTAACGACATACCGACAGTTTTTGAAGGTTAATGGTGAAGCACCCATGACTTGAAAAAGAGCTGCCTCCATGGAGGAAGCTCTAAGAGCAGGTGATGTAGTTATAAAACAAACATATAATTTCTACTCCAATTACTTCAGCGAATGATTTGAACATATCAAGTTTATGTTAAGATTAAACCTTAATAGATAAATCTGTGCCCAATATTGGATAAAACCACATACCATTTGATTAACAAGGAGAGGTTAGCCATTGTGAAGGGGCGCTATTGTTGTTTTTCAATTTTTCTTAAGACCAAAGTTCATGCTGTTAACTATTTACGTTTTATTTTTACTTATTTTTTATTTATTTTTTGAAGCCTATTGTTAACTATTTACTTATAGGAAGTAATTCTTGTAAATGCAAGCTGAAGACCAGTCATCGATGAAGCTGCATTGGTAGAACATCTGAAAGTAAACCTTATGTTATGTGTTGGGCTTGATGTCTTTGAGGTAAATTGTTCTGAATAGGAGAGATAAATAAATAACTTGCACACAATGATGCTAGTTGAAAAATTCTGTTCTATCTAGCATTTCGGCACTCCTTATTTAGTGTCTTTTCCTTTTTCTGTGTTTCATTTTAACCGAAATGTTCAAATCATTTGTTTATTGTAATGTGCAGGCAAAATTGAATTTTTTTGAGGAACATTATCACATCCAAACACTGTCAAAGATCATGGGATAATGCATAAAAGACATAACTGACTACTGCAAATGATATTATGATGCATTCACTTTTAACAGCAGATTGCAACTATTATGTTGATTTTTTAATGATTTTTTATGTAGTTATGTAGTTTTTGAAGGATATTCTGTTTGTTGTTGTATCAAAAATATTGCTAAAATTGGTGCTCTTTAATGATTTTTCAATTAACGCTAGTAAAGTTCTCTAAGTATTACAGTTTGAGTGATTTTCAATTTATGTGTAATTGTTACGTATATGAAATTGATCGAAATTGCGGTTATTATTGCAGTTTATATCTTTTATTTCTTTTGCAAGTGAAATGAAATGACATTTTCAATGTAATAGCTAAATGCTGTTATTTGCAACAATTTCAATAACGATAAATTTTCAAAATGGACTACATTTTAGAAGTGATGATGAAAATTATTTGCAAATATGGTTTAGTTTTTGTCAGCTCTGCGGTGAGTTGACTGGTATGCATTTTAATTTCCTTTTGCACTGTTGATTTATTTCGGTTCTGATCTGCAAAAAAAAGTCGACTTTTTCACTATATGCAAAAAAGTTGATTTTTTCATCAATTCATTCACGAATTCGGTGATATTTTGACTGTCAGTTGGATTTCCCTAATTTTTGATCATCTGGGTATGCTTTTTTATTTTTCTTTTGCACTATTCAATTTTTATTTTGGTTCTGATCATGCTATTTTACTCTTTTAAGTAAGCAGATATGAAGGCAATAACTGGATAGCTAAAATATTTGAAAGGATTATGACTCTTGATATGCATGGTAGATTAGTTCTTTGCTTCATCTGTATTGCATTGTTTCAATATTAATACTTAAGTTTGTGTGATTTAAGATAATAATTCAAAAGCTGTCAAATATGCAAGAATATAATTTCAGCTCAAATCAAAGCTTTCCCGGTTCCTCAAAATACTTCTGTTACTTGATATGGTAGACATGCTTTGAACTATTGAAAATAAAAGAATCCAGCAGTGAAGAAATAAGAATGGGACAATGTTTTGAATATGGAAACCTTTTTGCATGTCAATTTGGCGTCCACTCAAAAGTTGTTTGTTACCATTTGCTGCTGTTTGCGATTAAGAATACGGTGGCAGTAATATTTTCCCCCATTTATTTTAATAAAATATGTATATTTTGACTGCCTCATTTTTGCTTCTAAACAAATACATCATTCCGACATAAATCACCAATCAATGTTTAAATATTTCAATTTCTTCGTATATATATCATTAATTCAAGTATTTAACTTTCTCTTTTATATTATGGAAAATAAGTTAAGATCTTTATTATCCTTCCTCTAATATATTACTTTTCTCTTAGCATTAATACAAAGCAGTTTTAATATTCAGTATGCATGTTGTAATGTTTATTTTATGGTCTTGACATGAGATAGAGGTGTTTGGTTTATTAATGATATGATATAAACTGTTTTATCAATTTTTCTGAAGTAGGCAAAATCAAAAGATACAAATGTCTATTTCTATTTTAAATTTGTGGCAACTTAACATTTTCTTTCTCTTGTTTCATGATTATAACAAATAATTTTAATTTCATATTGAACACTAACAGTCGGTTTTTCCCACCGTTGTACGATAATACTAGTTAGTTTGGATCTAAAGCATTGGGTTCAATACTACAAAAAGCATCTTGACTCTGTTGACTCAAATTCTAAGCTGTGGGAATATAAATAATATTTCATTACAAAAAAAAAAAAAAAAAACATTTGAGAAACTGAAAGGTTGTATCTACATTTAGTTTATGTTGAACAGATGTGTCTATCAAGTCTATATATATGTGGCTTTGTTTTGCTGTATGAATATATAAGATAAGAAGAGAAAAGAAAGTTTAACAGCAGCCTTTGTTGCAATTTCACAGCAATTTGTTTTGTTCCAGTTGCCTACAAATTGGTATCAGAGCAAACATGAACTCCAACTTAGTACAGCAACAAGTTCCCAGATTAATAAAAGATAATTATGGTTCATGGTCAATCCAAATGAAAGCACTGTTTGGACCCATGGATCTCTGGGAAACTATTACAGACGGTTTTGTGGAATCCACCACTGAGCAAGAGGCTGCATATACAGAGCAAAGAAAAAGGATCCTGAAGGAGCAGAGGATAAAGGATTAAAAGGCTCTGTTTACACTCTACCAAGGAATAGACGAGACTACATTTGAAAAAGTTACTGAAGCAACAACAAGCAAATAAGCATGGGAAATTCTCGCTATCATCTACAAAGGTGATGATCGAGTGAAGCAGTTTCGTTTACAAGCATTACGGAGTGAGTTTGAAGCAATTCACATGAAAGACGGAGAATCGGTGTTGGACTACTTCTCACGTCTGCTGGTTATTGTAAATGGGTTAAAAAGTAACAGTGAGAAAATTGATGACAACCGTGTCATCAAAAAAGTACTTCGATCTCTTTCTTCAAAGTTTGAGCATGTGGTAGTAGCTATCGAAGAATCTAAAGATTTGGAGAAGCTTACAATTGACGAATTGTTGGGTTCGCTTCAAGTGCATGAGCAAAGAATGCTGAAGAATTCAAATCAAGAACCGTTGGAACAAGCACTAGAGTCAAAACTGACGCTAAACGATCAAAAAAGATCCAGCTACAGCCGTGGTCGTGGTAGAGGCCGAGGACGTAGTGTCTTTCAACGATCAAGTCTAGATCATCGTGATAATCAAGGTTTTAGAGGTCGAGGATGTGGAGGCTACCGTGGCAGAGGAAGAGTCCATGCACATGAAACTACAAAAAAATTACAGTGCCATAAATGCAAAAAATTTGGACATTATGCTGCTGATTGTTGGAGCAAAATTGATGACCAAGCAAATGTTGCAGAAACAACAAACAGCGAAGGTAATGACACCAGTTTACTTCTTGCACAAAATGATTCAAGTAATCAATCAGAGAATTGATATTTCGATTCCGGTGCAAGCAACCATATGTGTAGAAAGAAAAGCTTATTTGTAAAGCTCATAGAGGGAGTTCATGGGACCGTTAATCTTGGAGACTCCTCTAAACTTTCAGTTGAAGGCAATGGAACAATACATTTCAGTTTAAAAGATGGCAAGAAATGTTATATTTCTGAGGTATATTATGTTCCCAACATGACAAGCAATATTCTAAGTGTTGGACAACTTTTAGAGAAAGGATACAACATACACATGGCGGACAATTCACTTACTATGAGAGATAAATTCGAAAGAGTTGTGGTTCATTTTCCAATGACAAACAATCGCATGTTTTCCTTACATCTTAGCAGTAGGTCTGAAACATGTTTCTATGGACATAAGCATGATGAGTCATGGAAATGGCATCTTCGCTTAGGCCATCTTCATTATGGTGGACTAAAGTTGCTGTCTACATCAAATATGATGCATGGTTTACCAATAATTGATCCACCAAAAGACACTTGTGAGGAATGCATACTCAGCAAACATTCAAGACTTCCTTTCTCAAGCGGCAAATCTTGGAGAGCTACAACACCACTACAACTTGTGCATACTGACGTATGTGGACCAATAGAGTCTGCATCATTAGGAGGTAATAAATACTTTATCACTTTCATTGATGATTATAATCGAAAACTTTGGGTTTATTTTCTTAAAGAAAAATCTACTGCCTTGAATGTATTCAAAGTTTTTAAAGCATTTGCTGAAAATGAATCTGGTCATAAGCTTGTATCTCTTCGTTCTGATCGTGGTGGCGAGTATACTTCAAAAGAATTTGACGAGTATTGCAAAGAACATTGCGTAAAGCATCAATTGACCGCTGCGTATACCCCGCAACAAAACGGAATCGCTGAAAGGAAGAACCGAACAATTTTAAACATGACTAGAACCACGCTTAAAGAGAAAGGGTTGCCAAAACATTTCTGGGCAGAAGCAGCAGCTTGCTCAGCATATATTCTCAATCGTTGTCCTACCAAAAGTGTCAAAGACATGACACCTCAAGAGGCGTGGAGCGGCTACAAACCAAGTGTTGCACACTTAAGGATTTTCGGATGTGCTGCATACTCACACATACCAAAATCAAATAGAAAGAAGTTGGATGATCATAGTGAAAAATGCATATTTTCTTGGATACAGTGAGAACTCAAAGGCATACAAGCTTTACAATCCACTAACAAAGAAGTTGGTGATTAGTAGAGACGTTATATTTGATGAAAATGCAATATGGGATTGGAGTAAAGATGTGGAGACCAAAAACCAACCTGGATAGGAAGCTTTTGAAGAGTCTCAAATTGAAAATGAACAGCCTGCACCATCTCCCCGACATCTCACACCCTCTCCAATACGTAGCTCTCCAACTCATATGCAAAGTAGTAATGAAGTATCAAGGCAGCAAAGTCCAACCAAGATGAGAAGTCTGAAAGAAATTTATGAGCAGACAGAGAATAATGATGAAGAAAATAATCTTTTTTGTCTAAATGATGATCAGGAGCCTCTCACTTTCAATGAAGCAATAAAAGAAGATTGTTGGCGACTGGCAATGGAGGAGGAAATACAAGACATTGAGAAAAATAATTCTTGGGAGTTGACAACACTTCCAACAAGGCAAAAGGCTATTGATGTTAAGTGGGTTTACAAGATTAAACGTACTGCAGATGGTGAAATTTTCCGATATAAGGCAAGACTTGTAGCTAAAGGCTATAAACAAAAATATGGAATTGACTACGAAGAGGTGTTTGCACCGGTTGCAAGATTTGGCACGATAAAACTAATGGTCACTCTTGCCGCTCATCACAATTGGAAAATATATCAGCTTGATGTCAAGTCGGCTTTCCTTAACGAAACTCTCTAAGAAGAAGTCTATGTCCAACAACCTGAAGGATTTGTAGTGAAGGGAGAAGAGAGCAAGGTATATCGTCTAAAAAAGGCATTGTATGGATTAAAGCAGGCACCAAGAGCTTGGAATGCAAGACTGGATAGATATCTTCATCAAACTGGATTCACAAAATGTCCACATGAGCATGCTGTGTATATGAAGAAAAATGATGTTGGCCATTTGTTGATAATTTGCATATACGTAGATGACCTGCTGTGTATAGGAAACAATGGAGAAATGCTTATGGAGTTCAAGCAATCAATGTTTAAGGAGTTTGAGATGACAGACAACGGACTAGTGTCCTACTTTCTTGGCATTGAAGTGAAGCAAATGGAAGATGGAATATTTATATCTCAGAAAAGGTACATGAATGATATTCTGAAAAAAATTCAATACGATAAATTGCAAGCCTATGGATTTTCCGGTAGCAGCGGGAACAAAGTTATCAAAATAAGAAAATGAAGTTTAGGTGGACTCAACTCTTTTCAAGAGTTTGGTCGGCAATTTGAGGTACTTGACGATCACAAGGCCTGATATTGTGTATGGAGTTGGACTCGTAAGTCGCTACACGGACAGACCGAACAAGTCACATTGGTTAGCTGCAAAAAGAATCTTGAGATATATCAAAGGCACTCTCAATCATGGTCTTCTCTATCGCTGCAGTAAAAATATAAAGCTAATAGTTTATTCGGATAGTGATTGGGGAGGTGACAAAGATGAAAGGAAAAGCACAACAGGTTATGTGTTCTATTTTGGATCAACTGCATTTTCTTGGACTTCGAAAAAACAAAGTACTGTGGCATTATCTTCATGCGAAGCTGAGTACATGGCACTCTCATCAACTGTTTGTGAGGCTATTTGGTTGAGAAATATTTTGACAGAGTTTGACGTTCCGCAAGATGAAGCGACTATGATATGTGTAGACAACAGATCATCCATTCAACTAGCGAAAAATCCGGTGCATCATGGAAGAAGTAAGCATATTGATACTCGGTTTCATTCTCTTCGAGATCATGTGAAACAGAAAACAATTGAGCTTAGATATTGCCATACTGCAGAACAGGTCGCGGATATATTTACAAAACCTCTTACAGGTGAAACATTCCTGAGGCTGAGAAACAAGCTTGGCATGAAGATGCTTTGATTTGAAGGGGGGTTGTGTTGACTCAAATTCAAAGCTGTGGGAATATAAATAATAAAGTGTTTTGTCAGTTCATTAAAGAAAACATTTGATAAACTGAAAGGTTGTATCTGCATTTAGTTTATGTTGAACAGATGTGTCTATCAAGTCTATATATATGTGGCTTTGTTTTGCTGTATGAACATATAAGATAAGAAGAGAAAAGAAAGTTTAACAGAAGCCTTTGTTGCAATTTCACAACAATTTGTTTTGTTCCAGTTGCCTACAGACTCAGCCGTTCTATTTATAATAAATAAACTCATAATTTTATGCAACAAAAACAAGACTGTTATTATTCGCTTGGAATGTCACTGTAAAAATGAAGAATGAATTCTTTGTAAAAGCGAATATACTTCCATAAAAAGTAGACTATTAAAAATCAACCGTTTACGTAGAAATTTGAATGCAAAACCATGTTGTTATCACCATGTTTCCAAGTGAAAGCTCCCGCCTTTAAAGATGACAGTGGGTACGAAACTGTAGGGCAAATTTCCGTTTCATTTTTTTAAATGGAATTGTGATTGCATTTTTTGTCGTCTAAGCATAATTCTTTAAGTTATACATGTTGCACTCCCCCTTAAATTTACAACAATTAATGATTGTAAAAAATTTATTATGTAATATAAAGTCAAAATGCACCAATCATCTTGGTTAGCAGTAAAATAAATAGAAAAGGTATTTCTGTCGTGCAAAACCTTCAAATCTTTATACTACCTAAGTTTATATGATATTCAAATGTGAAAGAGGTTTTCTACAATATGAACCAACTGGCCTCGTGTTTACATCCACAATCAAATTGAAATTTGTTACAAAATATGTAAATATATTTTAGTTAATTAAAATGGAATATAATTCTCATCTGATCTAGGCATTCTTCATTGCTTTCTCCCTTATTTAAGGTAACTCTGTCTTTTCAACAACCGTTAAATAAATATTATTTAAAAAAAACATGGTGCACTTAATAATGAAATATTGTGTTACAAATCAAAAAATGAAGCATATATACATTTGTATGTGCGGTCGCCGCAGTGGAAAATGCTTTTGCACAGGTACTCTTCTCTCATTTTAAAGAAATTTACTTTTATAAATTATCTTCATGCAAAGTGAAGGAAACGATATCATTGGCTTCAGAATCATATAAACCAATGGTCATGTATATTATTTAAACAACACATACAGTATTGGTGTAATCAGAAAGAGTTCAAGGCCAACACGCATTATGGCTTGTTAACTAAAATAAATAACAGGTGAAATTCCATTTTAAAAATCAAATAAATGTTTTTCTTCCAAGGTCGGATCTAACATTATAGATTCTTGCTTTTTCACAACATAACCAATTGCAACTGGAAATTATGATCACATAATCAAAAGCTGCCCAATAAAAATATAAGTACATGGAAATAAATAACATTTGGTTCGCCTGCAACATGCTTTAAAGGAATTCCTACATCTAGAAATGCAGCAACTTTTTCATTTATGGCACGTGGAAGAAGCTAAATTACATTGTGCGATTAAGGCTTACATCACCACCTTTTTTCTAATACCAAAAAAAATACTGCTGTAACAACCCGGAAAATCAGAACCAATTTAAATTTTTTATTTTTGCTATTTTAACGGATTTTGAATATTTAAAATGATTTACTTTAAATAATAACGACGAAAAATTTATTTTCGAAGAAGTTAGAACGTATAAATTTATTTTAGTTATATAACGTGCCTGAAATGCCTTGGCAGTTCGAAAATTCGATTTCTAATTTCAATTTAATATACAGAATTCATTATAAGACAGAATTGGACGAAACAAGAAATATTTGATTTTGATTAACAATATATTTCTAACGGATGTAAGAAACTGAGATTTCACTTTATAAATAATAAGTTATGTCCAGTATAAAATTTAGAAAAGTTGTTGTGGAACTTATATTTATTTTAATATAATATATAGCCCTTAAAAATAGCCATTTTCCAAATGACCTCCGTTTTCGACGAAACAACGTTTGTTGGATTCAGAATGTCAAATTATTGCTAGATTCCAATTTTCATAATTTTTGAAGCTAGTATGTGAGCGTGGCAAAAGAAAACGTGTTTTTTCAATTCCAATCAATTTTGATCGACTAGAAAATGACCATTTTTCAAATGGTCTTCGAATTTGACGAAATTAGTTTTGTTAGGACCATATCGTCAAAACATAGCCAGATTTATTTTTTTGGAATTTTTTGGTCCATATATGACCCCGGTAAATTAAAATGTACGTTTGAAATTAAAATATAATGATTTATATTTTAAATTTAACGGAAACTGATTGTAATGGACGAATTGGCTTACGAGACATATCCCATTGTGTTCGGAATGGGGGTAATTAGCTAGGGGCGACAGTCGTTGGGTTTGAATTGGGTTTCGTATGGATTAGAGGGGTATTTTCGGATTTAAAGAAATAAAAAAGAATTAAAATACAATTACATGGGCCAATAGAAAAGCATTTACGAGATTCATTCTTTCAAAAACCCGACCCTCTCTCCATCGCGAACGGCGGAAGCAGCTCATAAATTCCATCCCCGATTCCTCTTAAATCTCTCCACGAAATCATGAGCTCCAGTTGGGGTTTTTGAAGAGCATCGCAAAGGCTTCAAATCCATACTTACTGTGTAATTTATCATGGAATATTTCAATCGTTTGAATGCCCTGAAGTCCTCCTGTTGCAACCGACGGATCTCCCTCTGGCTGGGATCGAACTGGACCCCACTGGTTGCGTTGGGTGCGTGCCTCGGAGCTCTACGCTGTGGAAAAACCCGATCCTTACCTCGAGCAACGAATTCGAAGAAAAATCAAAACCTAGCTTCGAACTTTTCTGGAAGGTAACAGTGGTTTTAATTTAAATTGTTTTCAACACTTTAAAAGCGTCACAAAGTTGATTAATTTAATAAAAATCATATCTTTTTGCTATGTGGTCGGAATCCAACGAAACAAGAGACATCGGGACCGTGGAATCGTCCTCTACATTCTAGGAGAGACCGGAGAATTTTTAGAGATCGCTACAATTTTAGGCGAAGCCGAAAGCAAAGTGAGAACTCTCTCACTGAATTTATTTTACGGTTGAAAATATATACTAGGATGCAGACGGTGCTTAGCAGCACCCGACACCATCGTCCACAGACCATGGATGACTTGTTTGATTTGATTGTGCTGTGAAAATTGTTTGTGATGTGAAATGGACTGTATAAAATATTCATGTGTTGAAATAAAATAATTTATTGTTAAAAATATAATTTTTAACGTGTATATGAATAAAATAGATATTCATTTACAAATCGAACGATTTTTTATGTACACCCATTTGACTGATATTGATTGGGACGATAAATTTTACATAACACACAACTATACAAATAAAATCTGTGTATGTTGATTGAAACCCCACACGGGTGTTGGGATGATATTTGGCGTACACTAATCCCAATTGTTTAGTGGTATGTCGATCGTTTGGTTGACACACTGTGTAAGCATGAGTTATACATATTTATTGCTTATCCAGTTGTGTAGTGCACTCTGGATGATGGTTGATTGTTTATCATTGCTATTATGTACATGTGTTGTATGAAATCCATATAAATCACACTATATGGTAATTGTCTGTGTCTGATTCCAATTCAGAAATGAAGAATATTTTAAAATAATATTCATGAGTTGAATAGAATAAAATAATGAATATTTTAAAATAATATTCAGTAAAAGATCAAAATCTGATTTTGATGTCCGATTTGGGATGGAAACGAAAATATTTAAATGTATGAAGCCGCATTAATTAGATTAACGCCATTTTGATGTGAACGATATTTATATCGATTTTATTCATTTTTATAATGAATATCGAAAAGGAAGTGATTTCAAAATCTAATGTTTTGAAAATATTATCATTTATATATTAATGATATGGAATATTTAATTTTTAAATAAAATTGAAAATGAAGTTAGAATCGTTTTAAAACGAATTTATAAAACACGTTTTAAATGGAAATTGACGAAATATAATATATATATTATATTTAATGGACTGAATAAAACGCACCGCGCCGCGGCAGTTTGCGAATTTCAACCATTGACTTCGAATTGACGTTACGGGAGATCCGACTGTCAGATTCTCCTAAAACCGGAACCGTTGGGTTCGTATCGAAAAGAGCTTGCCAATGAATAAGAGAGATTTGAAATGTAATGGTTGGATTTGGATTTATGCCCAAATCAAATTTGGAAAAGATCGTTGTAAGTGCAGTTTGATGACCGTTCATGGAAATCGACTGTACGGGCCTTGATAAAATTATTAAATATATTAATAATTTGTGTAAAATCATAATAAATGATTTGGAAAGAATTGGAATGAAAAATTCCATATTTGAAAAGATAAAAATATATTTATATAGAAATGAACTAGTTATGAACTAGAATTACAATCCAATATTTTTAAATAAATAAATTGGATTTGAAATGGTTTTAAAAATAACCAGAATTTCCAATATATGAATTGGAATGGATTTGAATCGAAATTATGTTCGGAATATTTCGATATTGGATATTGTGATTATACGGACGTTGTGGAGGAATTTGGAAGACATATATATATATATCGTTATTCCAATACGATATTTGTTGATTTCAGAATTTGATATTGAATATAAGCCGATATATTTTCTATACAGGCCTTGTATTTAATATCAAATGGGATTTTGGGTTTGTCATGAATGGTTTCTTCACTAACACTGTTCTTAAACCTGGTTGAAAAAAGATTAAATCTTTTTATTAAGATTTAATGAAGTTTACCAATTAATAAGTATTTAATTGGAATTGAATTGAATTGAATTTTTGGTTTGTCGTGAATGGTATCTTTAAAAATGCTATTCTTAAACCCAATGGAGTTAAGAAAATTAGAAAATAACTGGAGATTATCTAAGTTGAATGGTTTCCTTGGTATTGATCTGATGTTGGTTTCAGCCTTTGGGATTAATACTTAGGGAATTGTTCTCTTACTAATTTATGGTTAGAGACTGATGGAATGGTGTCTTCAATAACACTGTTCTTAAACCCCATGTGACAAGAATAAATCTTTTAATTAAGATTTAAAGAAGAATTACCAATTAATTAACATTAAATCAGAATTGAAATGGAATGTGAATTGGGTTTATTGTGAACTGTGTTTTTAATGACATTCGTTCTTTAACCCGATTTGCAGTGAAATGTGATTAGGAATTTATAAAAATTTTATTAAGATTTAATGGAAATTTTCCGAAGTAAAGTTTTCCAATTTAATATATTGGAATGGAATTTGATTTGATAATAATCGAAGTGAGCATTTGTAGAGGAAGACTGTTAATATATATGGAATTTAAAAGGCTTTGTCGTTATTCCATTTATATTATTAGTCTGATTCGGAAATTGATAACGATTATATATCGATCTATTTTCCCTAAAGATTCCATAATTAATGGAATGTGATTTTGGGTTTATCGTGAACCGTGTTTTAAATGAAATTGGTTCTTTAACCTAGTTAAAGACAAGATTAATTTCCCAAAGTTAAATAATCATTAATATTGATTTTTGGGAAGATAAAAGCTGAATTAGAGTTTTAATGAATCTTTAATTAGATTGAATTGTGTATGAGGTAATTTAATATATCGAATTAATGATATGATCGAGAATGGAGTATCACCAGTTTTGCTCCAATCGATAGTTAAATCTTTAATTAGATTTGAATGTGAAATGGTAATTAATTTTTACCGATAACACCATGGTGTTAGATATGGAATATTACCAGTTTTTCTCCATGGGATGAATAGGTTGGGATTGAGAAATAAAATAAATGATTACTTCGGTAAGGTTCGCTAATCCCGACTAGTTTGAAAAACCTTAATTTGTTTTAATTTGTGAAAAGAACATTTGAATAAAAGAAAATTCTGGATTGGAATGAGGCGAATGATGTGTTGTTATAGCATTTGATTATAAGATACGCGAGTTATTCGGAAAGACCGGTTTTATGCCCATTCTGAATAACTGACTCGACGGCTAATAGTCAAAGAGATTGAAGACGGTGCAAGACCGATGATCTTCACATCGAATGGATGGGTGTTACTGATGCTCATGATTGGAGTAGCTACCTTGAAGGGGCTACAGTGGTAGCCGTCCGGGTGTACTTGTTGATTATACGGATATGCGAGGGCCTCTCTCTTGTATTGTGTTAGAGTTTATGCCCTAAAGACAATTCATTTGATGAAATTGATAACATTGTTGATGTTATTGTTTTATTTGGAATAAAATAATATTCTATTATGTTATATTTACTGCATAATGTAATTATTAATATAATAGAAGTCCTTAGAATTATGATACAGAATTATATAGTTCGAGTAAGACTTGAATTTGAGATTATATAATATAATAAGTATTATAATTCTCAAATGTCCCTAGTTAAGTTGTATTGTTTATATAAAGGACAACAATAAAACATTGAGACTAGTATATTGATTGACTGATGATCGAATCTCATTGATCATTAATATATGTGATATTAAAGTCAAGATATAAATACGTATTGGAGAATAGCGTACTGGGCTGACTCACCGTGAGATAATTACATGGAATATAATTAACAGTATCATAAGTTGCTCTCATAGTGACAGTGATGTAATGGTCCTCAGACCTGAAATCATTATAATTTTATTCGAGGATATTTGTGTTTTGATATCATCTATAGTTACTCGTAACAGATTACTGATAACGGTGATTGTTGGATACATCTTGAGTCGAATGAAAATTATGAATGATCTAGATGGAATTTAACCCTACGATATATTCGTAGTGATATCCATGGGCCTCTTGACTGAGTGAGACTGTGAAATCCATGGTCGTGCTCAAATATTGATTTGTTTTAACAGTCTACTCATCGATCAAGAAAAAAGGATTAAATTATAAAGAGGATGATACAATCTGTGCCTTGAGATTAATCTTGGATATATTGGTTAAAAGGTTTATATTTCATTGATACATTGGTAACGGAAAGGTTGTATCGAATCGATGATCTTATTATAACTTGGGTAGCAGCGACGTATTGCTAGATGCCAATCACTGTTTATGATTTTAAATATGATTTAAAATCATTGCCAACATTGTAATAACCTATAGGGTCACACATATAGAACTCTGTAAGGAGAAGACTGGTTTTGTTTCGGAATAGAATAAAATATCAACCGTTGATATTTTATTTGACTGGGTATAAGGAACGGTTCCTTAGTAAGGGTACACGTGCATAGGTTAAAGGGATTTTTACATCCTTTTATAATACATATGGGTATACTATTTTACACGGTGATTCTATTCATTTTAAAACCGTAAACAAACAAAATTGGTAATGGCGGCTAGCACGGTTTTCCTCTCCTCCCTTCGATTCGTTTGATAAATCAAAGAAGTTGTTCATGTGGATAACTATAGAGGCTCGATATACGAAGGGCTGCAAGTCGATACAATCAAATCCGAGGTGAATCAACCAATCAGACTTGAATTCCCAAATCGCGACAACTTTGACAGGTATAATACTTGATTTACAGTATTTTACATAGATCCGTTAATTATGGTTTCTATTCAGTATTTATCCGCTGCGTGAATGAACCCTAGAAACCCTTCAATGGTATCAGAGCTGTTACTTGTAAAATCTGTATCTTGAGGTTTTGATTTTCATATATATGTTCGATTCACTCTAAAATCAAGTGTTATGAACACTAACACATGAATTTAATATAACTTAAACTAGAAAGTGAAATTGTTTCACTGGAAAAGTTTTGACTTTTAATACCAAGTTCAAAAGAATCGGATGATTAGTTTTTTGATATTGATTCTAGTTAATATTGTTAAGTGAAAATCCTGTTAAGAATTGAGCATGTGAAGTAATAGTTAATCCTGTACGATTGTATACAGGGATTGAAGTAAATAATCATGAAACTATTCACAGTATTGTTAAAATTGTTTAATGATGTTGTGATTGTCTATTACATATCCAAATTTGAGTTTGGATCTCGATAAATGTTATACAGATACTTATTCTATCTAAATTATGGTAAGTACCACAGTGATGAATTAGTTTTCTAAACATCCAAATTAGTGAATTACAATTATCTTTGGATATAAATAAAATGTGAGAGTTTGTTCAATACTGTTTTGGATCTTTGCGCGCAGTATTGAATAATATAAATTGCCAATACTGTATAAAAATTGATTCTGTGCAAAAATTTAAGTGTACTGCAAAATGTTTGCAGATACACACGATCCAAAACAAACATTAGGATATTTGCACTCCCAATGAGAATATCTGCAAATCTGTTTGTTTTCGTTTTCTTAAACAATTTACAAATTTTGATTGACTGTCAGTCATAATAACTGTGGGTAATAAACACATATATACACATGATTGGAAATACTATGCTACAATTTGATAACTGCATATCCTTTTGAGTTCGTTGTATGCCTATTTGCCTAGCATAGTTTTAATATTACTTGATAATAACTTAAAGGATCATATAGTTATACATATGTTTAAGTAATTTTAGGATCTGGCTTTGTGATATTAAATGTGAATATTTGAATGATATGAGACATCACAAAACTTTAGGTAATGTATTTTTGTTTTTGTTTTAGCAGTGTGTTTTATTTAACTTTTTCTAAAAGGATCTGCTATTACAGTAAACACATATACATGATATGTTTTGGGTTGTAGTTGTTTACAACCTTAGATACACTATATATATGTATAAATATACATATATATGTATATCATAATTATATGACATAAGAACTCAAATTCACATGTGGCTTATATATATTTATGTATTGACATATATATATATATATATATATATATATATACAATGCTATATATATACAATGCAAGTTCGAATCTGAATTCTGACTTGACTATAAAACATGTCTTGATTGTCAGTATAATAATAGTTTAAATCTGTGAGTTATTGTATAACAACACCAACTTAAAGATGTTTAAGTACATAAAGTTGCTTGAGAATATATTATATATTACTTATAATATAAATAATAGCCAATGATACGGTAGAAGATACATTCAGATTTGATGTATTGGTTTTACATATTTATGATGATAAATATGAATATATGCATATATTTTAAGTCTTGTTACAAAAATCTAAGGCAAATATGATTTGCTATATGCAATAAACTAGTGAGCAATTTTAATTGTTAAAATCCCATTGGCATAATACATCATACATATATACGTTGATGTATCACTAATTCCATATACTCTTAACATGTTTTTGTTAAATTTGGTGATACAAAATCACAAATTGATTGGAACAAATTTGCAAAGAATGGAAAGTAAATATTTTTATAATGGGAATGCATTGATTGCATTTGATGAGGTGGTAGAGAAATAAATGAGGGGATTAATTTCTTCCATCTATGCTAAAGAAACAGATTGATTTACTTCCTATGTTTGCACATTTGTTGTTATGATAATTTGCCTCCATTATATTATTACCATATGTTGGTAATTTAATTGATGACTCACATAGATTTGCACTGGCTATATATTGAGGGGTAGACTTTAGTGTAAACCCATCCTGGCTTGGAGCCAGTGATCCCCAATGGCGTCTCTTCTTGTTAAACCTGATTGAGGTTTGGATATGTAAACTCTAATTTTGTAATCTCTTGTAATTCTTTCATGTGGAATAAAATCTCTCTCTGTTGGACTGGACGTACACTATATCGAGGATAGTGGAACCAGTATAAATATTGTGTCTCTTTGTTTCTCTGCTATAGTTATTTACTATTTTGTTGATGTAATAGAATAATTGCTATCAGATTAGATTGGTGTTCAATTGGCAAATCTAGATCCTATTTATTGCGCTTCCACATATGCTCAATTTGCATAATAGAGTGGTATCAGAGCGAGGCGATTTGTTTTAAATTGTGCATCAATTATTTCTACAATGGTTGTTAGATTCAGTGGTGATTATGCTATTACTATTTTGGGAGAAACAGAAGACTTTGGTGGAGGAGATTATGTTGAGAGTGAAGAGTGTTCCAATCTAGGAACTTTGACGTGATATGGAGTTTACCATATTGAAGGGGCTATTGGATTTGAGAAGTTTTGATCATGTTTCTGACCGGTGTCTTCATGTTGATGATGCTTGAGGGATCCAAGATGATCAGGAAAGGAGCTCAGGTCAAGTGATAGACGGGTGTCGAGACAGAGACCATTGTGGTTTAGACAGGGGTCTTCACGTTGATGATGCTCGAGGGATCCAGAGTGATCGAGGAAGGAGCTCAGATCAAGTGGTAGACGGGTGTCGATGTGTATTGCAAGCACTTTTAGACCGTTGGTTTATGCGTGGTGCAGCTCATGGTGGTAGATGCATCTTTTGCAGGCGATGGGTGAAGCTTGTAATGGTTTTGATTAAGTGGCAGGAAAGAGATTTTTTGGCGATTGAGAGAATTATTTTTTGTCTTGGCGGTGTTGAGATTACTTTGGTGTCTGCCTTCTTTGTTATTTTGGATATTTGCAACATTTGTTGGCGGGCGGGGACGTAGTCTGAGCTCGTTAACAATTGTGTGATGGGGGTGGCTTTGCTGGAAACCATTTGGTAAATATTCATTTTTTGGTGTATCTCGTTGTGAGATTTTGATTAAAGGTGGAGTTCTGTTGAAGAGTTTTATGATGTGAAGAGAATTTGATTAGAGATGGGGTGTTGCAGATATTTGATTTTGCATCAAGGTGGAGTGTTAAATTTGGTGATACAAAATCACAAATTGATTGGAACAAATTTGCAAAGAATGGAAAGTAAATATTTTTATAATGGGAATGCATTGATTGCATTTGATGAGGTGGTAGAGAAATAAATAAGGGATTAATTTCTTCCATCTATGCTAAAGAAACAGATTGATTTACTTCCTATGTTTGCACATTTGTTGTTATTATAATTTGCCTCCATTATATTATTACCATATGTCGGTAATTTAATTGATGACTCACATAGGTTTGCACTGGCTATATATTGAGGGGTAGACTTTAGTGTAAACCCATCCTGGCTTGAGCCAGTGATTCCCAATGGCGTCTCTTCTTGTTAAACCTGATTGAGGTTTGGATATGTAAACTCTTATTTTGTAATCTCTTGTAATTCTCTCATGTGGAATAAAATCTCTCTCTGTTGGACTGGACGTACACTATCTCGAGGATAGTGGAACCAGTATAAATATTGTGTCTCTTTATTTCTCTGCTATAGTTATTTACTATTTTGTTGATGTAATAGAATAATTGCTATCAGATTAGATTGGTGTTCAATTGGCAAATCTAGATCCTATTTATTGCGCTTCCGCATATGCTCAATTTGCATAACAGTTTTGAACCTGAATGTGTTGTTGTAAGTATATGTTTTGTTTTGAAAAATATATACTTTAAAATGTTTTAAAAGTTACAGCAATATACATCTAAACATTTGGTTCTATACTATATGTATATATGTATATATGTATATATATATATTTATGTTGAGATATGTATTAATTTTTGATTAATGCATAAATGAATAATTTTGAACACTTACATGAGTATCGATTGGGTTGTTGTTACACATATTTAATTTTGAATGTGATGTTGGTTTCACATTTATAAACTCGATGAAGTATAGTATTAAGAACTCAAAAACAAATATGTTTTTTTATATTTTCATACCGCCAATCTTTATATGATAAAATTGGCATTGAGAAAATTTATGCAACATTACCCAAAGATTTCTGCTCGGTCATTTGTGATAGCTAATAATTTTTATCATATTGGTCTTATGTATAGTGTAATCTATTGTCATGTTGTATGATTCTTGCGAAACTTAACTACTATATTCATCATGTATGTTAGGCCAGCAAGTTGTCGTCTTGTACTCCATATACGAGAATGCCTCCCCTTTAATAGTCTCTGCTGTGAAACTCTGACATGATGATAGCTTCTGTAAGCAAATGCATGAATAACCATCTATAGATTCACAAATTACAGGTTTACATATACATACAGTTTTTATCAAAGTGGACTATACAGTCTGCACATATATAATTTGGATCATTCTATGGATTGTCCTCATAATATAGCAGAAATGTCCATTTTATCTTTTGATTTAATTACTAATTATCACACTTGGTTACATATTTGGATATAGTTCAAAAACGGCACCATACTTGTTGATATGTTATTAGTCTATATGCGTGTATATATATATATATATACTCATGATGATGAATATATAAATTGTACTGTTAATACGATTCAAAGTATAACATTCATGTTTACTGTTTATTTTATTATGCTTGTACATATATGGGTATCTCGATACCAGAATATTTTTTTCTTTAAAATTGGTTTATATATATAAGATCTTCATTCTGCATATATATATATATTAAAAAAAACTTGCTGCTACTACATTCATTGATTGGCATTACTCAATTTAGCTGTAAAATTGAGTTTAAACAGTGATTACATGCATATAAATATTTGATATATATATATATATATGTATATAATGCATACATGATGCACTGTTTACATTCAAATGGATGTTGATCTGCAATTACATATGGATAAAATTTACAGATTTGAACCTAAGGCATGGATCAGTGAGACTGAACCTGGTGCTCAGATGGATCAGTATATTGATGCAGAATATTTGGCAATCACTAAAGCAAGTGGAGATTTAAGCTATTGCAGTTTGACTGCTTCTACAGTTTGTAATACATTATAAACATATATTGCTTTGTTTGGTTAAATTGCATTACAACTTGCGTGTAATATTGTAAAATAGATTGTATGTTAAGGAGTTAATTGAGTTTGAACTGTTTGTTTTATATGAATAAATCGTGACAAATCAAATTATATTTGATTGCTTGCAATGTCTTTATTGTATGATAAGCAGGCAATTTAAATCTTGAATGCAATTTCTGAATGATTGCATACGTCTGGATATATATGTATATTCTATTTGCTTGTTTAAGTTTCCACCTGGTGCATGCGATGCTTTATTTCTCTTTTGCCTACTTTGGTTTATGAACTTTTAACAGTGTTAAAATGTTATGCCTGTTATATGTACTAGTTGGATAAACAAGTTTCACAAGTTACTTTTATATTGTTATTCAATGATCCCATTACAGCTACATAAAATGAATTGTTGTCTATGTTTTGAAATATTCAAAAACTGGTCAAATGTATTTTAACACTAATGCTATTTAAACATCTTCACAAATGCATTAGTGTGGAATTAAAATCACAAATATAAAATACGTATATTTGATATATGTGAATAACTATAATATTGTTTGTGTTAGAGTATATTCCAAGAGATATGCTAGGGAATATGCTACAGAATAAAGAATATGCTAGGAATATTCTAAAGAATAAATGTAGCCTATAAATATATGATTTAGCATTGTATTCAGTCAATCAATTATCTCTATTGTAATAGCAATAAAATAAATATATAAAAATGTAGTCCTTTTATTGTTCATCGTTTCATCTCTCTTCTCTCTGCATCTGAATTCTAACATGGTATCAGAGCTAGGTTAAAGAGAAGGGAGAGAATTTAAAAAAAAAAATGAAATGGTCGTGTATTTGTTTTCTTAAATCCTAATCTGCAAGTTCCTATCTCTTTCGTTTTCGTAATCCAGATCTCGTTCAAAAAAAAAAAGTTCCCGTTCCCTAAATTTCCCGAACCCTTGTCTTATCCATCAGATGGCAGCCGTCGGATCGAACACTCTCTTCGTTCGTGGCCTTTCTGGCCCTGATCTTCATGGCCGGCGTTGCTATCGCGGTTGATGCTCCTACTCACGGTCCCACTTCAGCTGCTCCAGCGGTCTCGTTAAAAGCAAAATACTGTAAACAAAGGAAAAGGGGTTTTTTCGAGATTAAAATTGGGGATTTTAGTTCGCCATTAGCGATTGCGGTTGCTGGCTTGGGGCGATTTGCAGTTAGGAAGCGGGGTTCAGGTTGCGACATGTAACAGTGTTTCGTTGGAGACAAGGAGTTTTGGATGAATATGCAATTTAGGATTCCGAGTTTGGGTTCGACTGAAGACGGGTTTGGTTTTCTGGTTGCAGGTCGTTGAGGGTTACAGAATTGAATTTCGGGGGAGGGGATTTGGTGTGTGTGTGTGTGGCAGTTGGATTTTGGATGATGGAGTTGAGGGTGAAGCAGGAGAAGATGGTTGTGAGGAGTTTATGGTGAATGACTGAGATGGTTTTGGTTGAAATGGTGAAGTCAGATTTGTTTGTAGGCTATGTGTTGATGAGTGTGGGATGATTGTGTAGTTGAAGTATGGTAGGCAGTTATGTGTTTTGATGGGTTTGTGGAGTTTGTAGTGGCAGTAGTGAAAGCTGTATGTTTGTGTAGACCGAGGGGAAGGTGAGAGATGGTGTGAACGTGAGGGCGATGCTGATGGGGATGGTGCGTGATACTGGTGTGAACGGTGTAGATGATTGAGTAGGTTGCGTGACTCTTGTTTCAGATGCCAAGGCAGTATGATGATTGAGAGAAGGTTGTGCAGTTGTGTAATGTGGTGTTTGAAGTGGTTGCTGTGTGAGTTGTGGTGAGTGGAGTAGCAGTGAAGGTCAGGCTGAAGGTTGAGTATACTATTGGCGTGGAGGGGGTAGATATTGGCTGAAGTTGTGGTTTGTTTTTGTGGGTGGTCTGTTGAGTAGAGGCAGGGTGATGAGGACTGTTGCGTGTGAGTGAACATGGAAGTTTGTAAGGAGTTATGGTTATGGTGAAGTGAAACTGTAGATGGTTTGGAAAAGGTTTGAGATGATGGAGTCGAGCAATGTTAAGGTAGCGCAGTTAAGTGATGGAGGGTGTCATTTTTGTTGAGTAGTGGTTTTGGGTTTGTGAAATTGTTGGAGTTTTGTTGTGTTGTATGGTACTGTATGTGTTGATGTCTGTATCGGTAACCCTGTTTATTAGGAGGGCAATTGACGTTGATTGAAGGTGGTAGGTGGTTACTGCAGGTATGTTTGGAGGATGCAAACATATGATGACCATCCCTTTTGATTTTGTTTTGTTTTTTGTTTGTATGTTTGGGGGATGCAAACAAACAAAACCATCCCACTTTGGTTTAGTTCTGTTTTCGTTTAATATGTTTGGGGGATGCAAACATATAAACTCATCCGGGGACCAGTTTTGTCATTTTGCCACTCAGATCTTTTGCTTACCGATCAGATTGAAGATTGTTTTGGATTGTTGAGTTGATGTTGAGTTTTTGGTATTTGGTCAGTTTCTTCTCTACTTCTTGTAACAGCTTCTATTTGGAAGTTTCTTCACAGCTTCTATTTGGTAGTTTCTTCTCTACTTCTTGTGGCAGCTTCTATTTGGCACTTCTATTTGGCTGTTCTTCTCTACTTCTTTTGGCAGCTTCTATTTGGCAATTTCTTCTCTACTTCTTTTGGCAGCTTCTATTTGGCAACTTCTATTTGGTAGTTTCTTCTCTACTTCTATTGGCAGCTTCTATGTGGCAAATTTCTATTTGGCAGTTTGTTCTCTACTTCTTTTGGCAGCTTCTATTTGGCAAACTTCTATTTGGCAGTTTCTTCACAGCTTCTATTGGCATCTTCTATTTGACAGTTTCTTCTCTACTTCTTGTGGCAGTTTCTTCATAGCTTTGTATTTGGCAAACTCACGATTCTCCGCATCGTGAGTTTGAGGGGGGATGTTAGAGTATATGCCAACAGATATGCTAGGGAATATGCTACAGAATAAAGAATATGCTAGGAATATTCTAAAGAATAAATGTAGCCTATAAATATATGATTTAGCATTGTATTCAGTCAATCAATTATCTCTATTGTAATAGCAATAAAATAAATATATAAAAATGTAGTCCTTTTATTGTTCATCGTTTCATCTCTCTTCTCTCTGCATCTGAATTCTAACAGTTTGCCACTACGAATTATTAATTCCCTCCAAAGAATTTTTTTTGTTATATTAAGTCATGGTGACGTCTTCCAGTAATATACTCATCACTGTCCAAATTCACTGAAATGTAACTAATGCCAAAGCGTTGTGCACCTTTTATTTTGGTTATATGCGATGGAGTAAATGTGGTGCTCCAACCTATTATTGGGTCTGACTTAACTAGGCTGCATAATAGGATTATGGCCTTTGAGACAAAAGCATGAATTATTCTATATTTTGAACAAAAGAATAATACAGAACAAAATTTTCAACATGTGATCCAAGAGTTATATAGACGATATAATTGACATAAGATGTCTACCTAAAAGGTTGTGTTTTGGGTTTAGTCAAACCTGGGTCAAGGCATGACTAGATATGGATCTTGGAACACCGTTATATATGTATACCGATATGTATATATAAACAGAGGGATGTTAATTTGAGTGGGAGCATATTTTAGTTTAAATATATATTTATGTTAACATAAATTTTGATTGTCAAAATTTTATATTTATATTAAATAAATATAATAGAATCAGTTAATATTTATTATCTGCTATAGATATTAAATAACAGATAACTTCGATAATTTAAATTTGTTATTGAGAAGGATAAATAGAATTAAATCAAATTTCTTGACTAACATTGAAATTTGAGGATTGTCCTCCAACAAATTAAAACGTAATTGTTCTAACAAAATAGAGGATCTAAAATAAAAGCTAAAGTGTGACTTCAACTGAATAAGATACAAATGTTATAATATTCTACTTATACATTTCTAGTATTAGATACTAGATATAAATCAAATAAATATATGTTGATTTAAAAATTGTAAAATAGGTAGAAATCTGATAAAAGGACAAGTGGACTTGAAGCAAATGTATCTAGATTATCCATACGAAGTTAATTCTTGTTTAATATAATGGCTTAATTAAAAAAATTGCTATTATGAAATTCCATGTAAATTAAAAATTATTATAAGTCTTGTTCATACAAGTTTAAATTTCATTTGTAACAAAAGGGAATAAATGTTATTCATTTTATTTAAATGAAATATTTATGGAATTTTCCAAATAGTTAATGAAATACATAGGCTAGAGGTAGGTTTTATTACTTCATTATATTTACTGATGATATCAGTAAATACAGACATGTGTATCTTATGAAACACAAATTAGAATTCTTTGAAAAGTTCAAAGAATTCAAAAATGAAGTTCAAAACCAATTTTGATAGAAAATAAATTCTCTTCGAACATATCAAAGAGAATATTTTAGCCAACTAATTAATGACTATCCATGTAAGTTCGAAATTGTTTCACAACTCACTCCATCTAGAACACCATATTAGAATGGTGTGTCTGAAAGGAGATATCATACCTTTTAAGATATAGTACATTACAAGTCATAAAGATCTATAAGATATAGACTAGGAAATATCCTAGTGTGTCTAATACGATGATTTGGGAAGTAAGGCGTTTGTTAAACGTCCTTCCTCTGATAAGATCGGACCCAAATCAGATAACTATTTTGTGTAATATCCACAAGATATAAATGGATATTATTTCATGAATTCTCTGAGGGTAAAATGTTTATTGCTCAAATTGGTATCCTTTATAAAGGAGAACCAGTCTCTAAGATACCGATGGGAATGAAATAGAAGTCGAAATGTATCGAAATCACAAAATGTCATTGAATCCTATACAGACAAGAAATTGAGTGGGAGTGAGACAATATTTCAAACGTTATTTGATAACACATTAATTATTGTAAATTAAGTTAGTTTTAAAACAAGAAGTAATACTGATTCTAAGAAAGAAAATGTTCGGATTAAGAAGTTGATGGTTGAACTTAATTCATTGTTGATCCAATGATATATATTGCGATAACAATTCGGCTGTTGCTCAGGCCTAAAACATTAAACTCATTATCGATCCAAACATATATTTAAGAAATATAATTCTTTTGTGAAATTGTTCACAGAAGAAAAGAACATTCCTGCAAAATTACAAACGTTGTAATGTTGCAGACCTGCTGAATTAGATTCTGTCACAGCAGAATTTTAACAGTCACACTAGTTTCATGAGTATATTATACATGAATAATTGACTCTAGTGCAAGTGGGAGATTGTTAGAGTTTATACCCTAAAGGCAATTCATTTGATGAAATAGACAACACTGTTGATGTTATAGTTTTATTTGGAATAAAATAATATTCTATTATATTATATTTACTGGTAATATAATTATTAATATAATAGAAGTCCTTATAATTATAATACGGAATTATATAGTTCGAGTAAGACTTGAATTTGAGATTGTATAATATAATAAGTATTATATTTCTTAAATGTCCCTAGTCAAGTTTTATTATTTATATAAAGGACAACAATAAAACGTTGAGACTAGTATATTGATTGACTGATGATCACATCTCATTGATCATTAATATATGTGATATTAAAGTCAAGATATAAATACGTATTGGAGAATAGCGTATTGGGCTGACCCACCGTGACAACTACATGGAATATAATTAACAGTATCATAAGTTGTTCTCATAGTGACAGTGATGTAATGGTCCTCAGACCTGAAATCATTATAATTTTATTCGAGGATATTTGTGTTTTGATATCATCTAAAGTTACTCGTAACAGAGTAATGGTAACGGTGATTATTGGATACATCTCGAGTCGAATGAAAATTATGAATGATCTAGATGGAATTTAACCCTATGATATATTCATAGTGATATCCATAGGCCTCATGGTTGAGTGAGACTATGAAATGCATGGCCATGCTCAAATATTGATTTCTTTTAACAGTCTACTCATCGATCAAGAAAAACGGATTAAATTATAAAGAGGATGATACAATCCATGCCATGAGTTTAATCCTGGATATATTGGTTAAAAGGATTATATTGCATTGATACATTGGTCACGGAAAGGTTGTATCGAATCGATGATCTTATTATAACTTGGGTAGCAATGACGTATTGCTAGATGCCAATCACTGTTTATGATTTAAAATAATTGCCAACATTGTAATAACCTATAGGGTCACACATATAGAACATTGTAAGCAAAAGACTGTTTTTGTTTTGGAATAGAATAAAATATCAACAGTTGATATTTTATTTGACTGGGTATAAGGAACGATTCCTTAGTAAGGGTACACGTACATAGGTTAAAGGGAATTTTTACATCCTTTTATAATACATATGGGTATACTATTTTACACGGTGATTCTATTCATTTTAAAACCCTAGAAAAACGAAATTGGTAATGGCGGCTAGCACGGTTTTCTTCTTGTCCCTTCGATTTGTTTGACAAATCGAAGAACGTGTTCATGTGGATAACTATAGAGGCTCGACATATGAAGGGCTGCAAGTCGATATAATCAAATCCAAGATGAATAAACAAATCAGACTTGAATTCCCAAATCGCGAAAACTTTGACAGGTATAATACCTGATTTACAGTATTTTACATAAATCCGCTAATTATGGTTTCTATTCAGTGTTTATCCGCTGCGTGAATGAGCCCTAGAAACCCTTCATATTGGACATACGGGACGAGGAATAAGGTGCCTTTGGTTTCGTTCAGACCTAGAATGGACTTGTAAATGGATGGTGTATCTGACATTGTATTCCTTTATACTGTATCCATTGATCTTTGAAAAATATATATATTTGTTTGGTGGTGGATAATTTATTCTCTTGCTTAACACCCTTCTCTGAGACATACGAGCTCAGAGGTTATATATTTGCAGAAATTAGTGGTACAGTATGGATTGATAGTGTGGCATGCTGAGATGCAGTGATCCAAACTTTTGTTGAAAAGCAAAGTTTGGTGGATGATGATCAAAGCGCAGCTTTAATATAGCACAGCTTTGTGTAGCGTTAATTCGCGAGCCTCACACATCGATATGGTGGCAAACTGATGGATAGATCAGTATGCTTTAGAGATGAGGATAGACATCCTACGGGTTGTAATGGATTCGGTTGACCGAGGTGATATTGGGTATGGTCACCCCACATCAGTAAGGGTAGTGGCACACCCCCCGATTCCCAGATGGATAGAGTTAGCAGTGTTTTCCAATGCTTGGAAGTAAGCTGCGGTAACTTGTTTCCTAGATAGTGCAAATGTGCATTAGGGTGTTTTCGCATGCCTGTGACGTAAACCGTTGGGAATTGCACTACGCGATAGATTTTTCGGATTAGGATCCACCATGATGGAAATCCAAACTTCCAATACGTTATTTTGCGGTTTTGATTGTATACTATATATGGCAACATAGTAGGATGGGGCGCTCATGCCGTGTATGATTGATACATTTATATTTGAAGTTGATTTCTTCAATTATAGTAGTAATAAAAGATTTGTTTTAAAACGTACTGTGACGACCCCATTTCCCGTACAGACGGTGACAAGGGTAATCTTTGGAATATAACACATAAACAGATAATAACAGAACAGAATTAAATAAATACACCAGATAATGAACGTAAACATCAGAGTTACACAGTATACAGGATCGTACTTAGTACAAATACAGTTCAGCTATACATAAATGTCTACAGCGGAAATAAACATAATGTACAATAGGAGTTGAACAGCATAAAAAGAGATAAATGATAGAATCCATCTTCAGCTCCAGCTATCCGGATAAAGCCTGCTAAACCAGAATACAAGGCTGCCCGTGTAGAAAAAGGGGCACCCGAGTTTGAAAGTGAAACAAACTATGAGTCAGTCATGGGACTGGTATGAGAAATCTACTCAACATATTCAAAATATGGCTAATCATAGGACCATGCCACTTTCGTGGAACGGGTTTACTCCATTAGATTGCCAGTGCTTTAAAACAAATCATTCTTTTAAACATCGCAATGCTTTTTTATAAAAACGAAGCCATTATAAGACTCAATTCCCATCACATAATGCAACGCAAACCAGAGGATAGAGTTTTTACCTTATAACGGCCAAAATATGCTTGATACGAATAAAACAAAGGCATTTGATATTATTGCTAGTGTTTATATGTTTTGAAAACAATTTCAAATCATAACTATCAATCATAGACGGCATTAATGCCCTATACCACTATTTCGCCATATATAGGTATACAATCAAAACCGCACAGTCACATATTTGGAAATTGGATTTCCATCATGAACCAAGGCAAAAGATAGTCCTCACCGACTTCGAGACTCTCTAGCCCAAGCCTCAGGACCCAGACTCAGGTAGGCCCTTGGATCGTCAGGGCCGGTCCACCGATGTGGATTAAAATTCCTGAACATTGCATTTCCCCACCCTTTGGGGTGTAAATGAGCCAACGAATGACTCCATCGGACCCGGATCGTCCGATCCAACCGAGGCGCCTCGCAACAGTAACAACCACATAAGTCAAACTTGTCAGGGCATGTAAAACCACTGACGCCACTTCTAACTAGAAAGAAACGCAGGCCCTCCCTGATGTCCTCTCCCGTTTCTGGTTCATTCCGGGGTGTGAGGCTCGCGAATTCACGTTATACACAAAGCAACGCCACACAGGCGGTGCTTTGATCATCACCACAAGACTTTGCTTTTCAACAGAAGCCCTGATCACTGCATCTTAGCATGCCACACAGGCAATTCACACCGTGCAACTAATGGCTATCAATCACACATAATAAATTCCAATGTCAGACACACTGTCCATTTGCAAGTCTGTTCTGGGTCTGAACGAAACCGAAGGCACTATATACCTCGCAAACCCATCGATCACCACATACATCTGGACGATCACCACTCCTTATCCATATTTCGGGATGCCTCCCAATCAGGACCTCGATTACCATCCAAACGAGGTGAAGATCTCCGGTCTTCGACCACCATCTTTATCTTCGACTTCTTATCGTCGATTCAGTTATTCAGAATGGGATAAACCCGGTCTTTCTGAGCAACTCGCGTATATAATAAACAAGTGCAACACTAACATACATACGCATCATTTCAATTCATTAGTCACTAACCGTCAATCAGTAAGAGAACGATTTCCCAAATATTAACCCCGAAGGCCGAAACAAACATCAGATCAATACCCAAGAAACCATTCGACTTAGCCAACCTTTAGTAAGTTTCTATATTTCACATCCATATCGTTTATAATATTTTATAACGATTTATCACTATTTTTATTTATTTTAGAATAGCCAATTTATTCAAAACGACGCTTCGGGCCATAACGCGGCCATGGCGCTGTTTTTCTTCAGATTTGATTTACACATATCTGAAAATCTAACCGTTGGATCTTCACAAAATTTACATCATCAGAAAGATCTTTTCAAAATGAATCCAACGGTTCCAGTTTCGGGAAAATCCGACGGTCGGATCTCCCAGTATAATCGTTTGAAGTTTCGATTTCAAAATACGAACTGTAGCGTCGTTATTCGATTAAATATAATTATTTATATATATATATATATATATAATCGATTATGGCGCTGTTTTTCTTCAGATTTGAATTAAACATTCCAGATAATCCAACCGTTGGATTTTTACAAAGTTGGTGTCGTTGGAAAGATATTTCCAAAGCGAACCCAACGGTTGCGATTTCAGGAAAATCCGATGGTCGGATCTCCCGGTATAATCGTTTGAAATCACGATTTCAAAATACGAACTGCAGCGTCGTTATTCGATATATTTCAATTCTATTTATATATATATATATATATATATATATATATATATATATATCGATTTTTCGATTTCAAAGCTATATTCTTTTCATACGTTTGATAAAAAATATATTTTTGTCTAACTGTCTTCTATTTCAACACTTCGCTATTTTTAACAATTCAAGTATATAATAAAAATGTGATTTTTAATGTAAAACAATTTATTTCAAAACTCGACTATTTTACATAGTTATTATAGGTGATAGAAATAGGATTTTTATTATAAAACAATTTATTTCAAAACAAGATTATTTTATATATCTCATATCGATGATAAAAATGGGATTTTTATTATAAAACAATTTCTTTCAAAATATGAATACCATTCAACACATGAATTTCAATTCAACGAACGAATTTCGATTCAACACATGAAGGCTTTCTATAGTTTATATATATCGATAAAAAGGTGATTTTTATATTTAAAACACAAATACCATTCAACACATGAATTTCTATCCAATGAATGAATATCGATTCAACACATGAAGGTTTTCTATAGTTTGTATATATATATATATATATATATATAAATGTGATTTTCATATTTAAAACACGAATACCATTCAACACATGAATTTCAATTCAACGAATGAATTTCGATTCAACACATGAAGGTTTTCTATAGTTTATATATATAGATAAAAATGTGATTTTTATATTTAAAACATGAATACCATTCAACACATGAATTTCAATTCAACGAATGAATTTCGATTCAACACATGAAGGTTTTCTATAGTTTATATATATAGATAAAAATGTGATTTTTATATTTAAAACACGAATACCATTCAACACATGAATTTCAATTCAACGAATGAATTTCGATTCAACACATGAAGGTTTTCTATAGTTTATATATATAGATAAAAATGTGATTTTTATATTTAAAACACGAATACCATTCAACACATGAATTTCTATTCAACAAATAAATATAGTTTCAACAAATGAAAATAATTCAAACACATGAATATTATTCAAAATTTCGGCAGCATAACGGTAGGGTAGTTAAAACTGGGACTGTCCCTAGTACGGCTCCTCGCTCTACCTTAAAATCTCACAGTTTTTGACAATGGGGAATCATGCATCTAGTTCGCACGCAAGCGGCTTGTATATATTTTTCATTTCCACAAATTAATCTTATGTGGTTTCAACCAAATATTTCTCAACCACAAACGGGTATTTTTCAACCACAATCAATCAGTTTCAACCACAAACAATTTCAATCAACCATTCGCTATCAATCAATTTTCACACCAATCACAACCAATAAATATCGTCCATGGATTGTGGACAGGGGCGTATATGTGTATATATATATATATAGCATTTCACTTCTATTTCAACACATATAAATTTTTTACAACGCATATACAACTTATACATCGAACGTACAACTTATACAACGCTTATACAAGAGGTGTACAACACTTATATAACTCATACATCGACTATATAATTTATACATCGTCGTTTTCCATATCGTTTATAAATTAGAAATCTCACATTGGGTTCCACTCCACCAAAAATAGCAGAAGGCTCAGAAAAATATGCGGTCTCTTCTAGAATGTAGAAGACGTCCACACGAGTCCACTGTCTCTTGTTTCACTGAATTTCGATCACACACGAAAAAGATATGATTTTTCAATGTTTGCAACGGTTTAAAGGTGTTAAAACAGTTGAAAATAAACAAGGCCGTACCTCAGCTGTTTCGTTCAAAACTAGGTTTTGATTTTTCTTCGAATCCGCGTAGCTATTCGTCGATCAGCCTTTGCAGCGTCGAAGGGGGAGGAGAGGCGCACATGCGCAGGGGGGTGCGGCCGCGCTCGGTGGTCGGAATCGCGGTCGGCGGAGAGATGAAGGCGTCGACTTCTCGGCGTTCGTTCTCCGAAAATACACAATGAAAAAATCGAAACCAGGTATGGATTTGAAGATCTCGAGGAGCTCTACAAAATCTTCAACTGGAGGAGGGGCTAATTTTGCGTGGATTGATCGGAAAATGAGGGGGAAGGGTTTGAGCTATTTCCGCCGTCGGGTTCTGAGAGGAGCGGGGAGAGAGATGATTATGTGGCCCAATGAGATTTATTTTATTTTATTTTATAATTTTTAAAATCTCTAAAATACCCCTGTCCCACATGAACACCAATTCGAACCCAACGACTGTCGTCCCTAGCGTTTTACCCCCATTCCGAACACAATGGGATATGTTTCGAAGGCCCTTTTGACTGTTTCAGTCAGTTTTCATTCAATTTAAAATATATAACATTCAATATTTGATTTGAACATACATTTCAATTTGCTAGGGCCACAAACTGATTCGAAAAATTCCAGAAAAATAAATCTAGCTATGTTTTGACGATACGGTCCCAACAAAACTAGTTTCGTCGAATTATGAGACCGTTTGCAAAAAGGCTCATTTCTGGTCGATCCAATTTAACTGTAATTGACCAAAACACATTTTCCTTTGCCACGCTCTCATACTAGCTTCAAAAATTATGAAATTTGAAACCTAGCAATATCTTCACATTCCGGATCCAACAAAAGTGGTTTCCTCGAATTCCGAGGTCGTTTGCAAAATGGCTAATTTCACGGGCTATATAAATTTCATAGCGACCTTTCTGAAAATTCATTTGGCCATAACTTTTTCTTTCCGCTATGAAACTTCGATTTTTCGGATTCATTAGAAAGGTATTCACTAACAGATTTAAATATTTTTGGTTTCACTCAAATCTATTTTGTTTTGCACCCGGTACAGTCAGTCAAAGTTTGAATTCAATTTTTGAAACTGCAGCGCCATTTCAGGCCTTGTTTATAATTAGAATTAATTATATTCGTTTTCAAACGTCGGTTCAAACTCACTTTTCATTGCTATTATTTAAAATATTTATTTTAAATATTTAAAATCTATTATTTTAGCCAATTTAAAAAATTTAAATTGGTTCAGATTTTCCAGGTCGTTACACGTACCAAGCATATTTGGCTATTATAAGGTAAAACTCTATCCTCCGGCTTGCGTTATATTGTGTGATGGGGCCTGAGCCATATAATAGCTTCATTTTTCTTTATTTAGCACTGCGCTGTTTGTTTTAGACACTGGTATTCTTGGGAGGAAACCCGTTCCGTGTTATACGGCGTGGTCCCTTGATTTACTCTATTTTTAAAGTAAAGTTTTAAATAACTATTTTAGTTCTCACACCAGTCACATGACTGACCTGGAGTTTATTCGTTTACCCTAAACTCTGGTGCCCGTATTTTCCACACGGGCAACTAGTAGTTTTGGTTTAGCGGATATTATATTCATAGGATCTTGGTTAACAGCTGGAGCTATATTCGGAACGCCCTGTATCCGTGTATTTCTTTTAATTGTGTTTTGTATTATTTTTTGCTACATAATAATTTGTAAATCTCTGGTATTTGTTCATACTCTGTATATTCTTGTACTCTGATGTAAATTGTTGTAATAAGCAATGAAGTGTTCTTCTGTTCGTGTTCCGATTTGTCGTGTTCTCAACTCAATCCGGGCTTTCCTTCACGGGGAAGTTCGGGTCGCTTCATTTGGTATCGGAGCTTTGGTTTATAGAGCTCGAGAACAATACAGATTAGAACCGAACGAAAGAATTCATCAGAGATTGGATTAGTAATATCCAATAAGAATGACTCGTTAGAGATGGGATCAGTAGTATCCTTGAACGAGCGTGAAGAGTGGTATTTTTAAAATAAAGATGAAAACAAATTTTGTTTTGAAAATTTTATATAAATTCTACATATTTGAGTATTTTATTTTATATTGAATTTGGACTATCAAGTATTAGAAGAATTTGAATATATGTCTTGCAAACGTGTATTCGAAGTCTCAAATATACTGGATAGATATAGAATCACACTCTATTCGCCAGGAGATAAATTCTGATGATTGATATATCATCACTAGAATTTATGTTCGAGTTTCGAAAGTGAATATCTATATATTTCCAATCGACTGGTCTGAGAACCAAAACTTAGATATTGTTTATTGCTTGTGATTTGGCATCAAAAATATGATTTTTGAATATATATATATACCAAAATTATCTGTTTTGGATATTTAATTAACTAATTGATTGTTGGTTGTGTTGTTTGATTATTAGTTGAACTAATAAAATATTGGAATAATCGAACGAATTGAAATTTATCTTAAATAAAGTTAAAATTGGAATGATAAAACCAATAAGAGAATAGAAGATAAATTCAACCAAATAGAATCAAGTATTGAACTTAATTGAATTTTTTTTCGAATTGCATACATGTACATATATATGTATGTACAGGTCATAGCAAGGAGGCTAGAGCAGAGGAATAAAATGGTTGCCCGACAAATAGGTACATATTTACTGTTTTGTTTGGGTTTGATGATTTTGAGAGCCGATTGGCTAGCCGCTTGGCTTGTTCCTTTTCTTTTGGATTGATGAGAGCCCTGTGAGGCAAGTTGCGGTTTTAAATATCAACCTGTACAAAGAAGGTTATGGTGAAAAAATTCAAAAATTTAGGGTGTTAGCCAAATTTTTGAAGAAATAGAAAATTCTTAGAAACTGAAAAGTTGATGAATGAACGCCAGAATGAAAGTTCAGTTGATTAGTTAAACAACTGTCAGCTCCATTCCTTTTCGAGGACGAAAAGATTTTAAGTGGGGGAGATTGTAACAACCCGGAAATCAGAACCAATTCAAAAATTTTATTTTGGCTATTTTAACGGATTTTGAATATTTAAAATAATTTATTTAAATAATAACGACAAAAAATTTATTTTCGATGAAGTTAGAACGTATAAATTTATTTTAATTATATAACGAGCCTGAAATGGCGCGGTAGCTGGCAAATTCGATTTCTAATTTCAATTTAATATACATAATTCATTATAATACAGAATTGGATGAAACAATATATATTTGAATCAGATTGACAATATCTTTCTAACGGATGTAAGAAACTAAGATTTCACTTTATAAATTATAAGTTATGTCCAGTTTAAAATTTAGAAAAGTCATTGTGGAATTTGTATATTTTTTGATATAATATATAGCCCTTAAAAATAGCCATATTGCAAACGACCTCCATTTTCGATGAAACCACTTTTGTTGGATTCAGAATGTCAAATTATTGCTAGATTCCAATTTTCATAATTTTTGAAGCTAGTATGTGAGCGTGACAAAAGAAAACGTGTTTTGTCCGTTTTAGTCAATTTGAATCGACCAGAAAATGATCATTTTTCAAACGATCTTCAAATTCGATGAAACTAGTTTTGTTAGGACCGTATTGTCAAAATGTAGCCAGATTTATTTTTCTGGAATTTTTGGGGTCCGTATGTGCCCCCGGTAAATTAAAACGTACGTTTGAAATTAAAATATAATGATTTATATTTTAAATTTAACGAAAACTGATTGTAACAGTCGAATTGGCTTACAGGACATATCCCATTGTGTTCGGAATGGGGGTAATTAGCTAGAGGCGACAGTCGTTGGGTTTGAATTGGGGTTCGTATGGATTAGTGGTGTATTTTCGGATTTAAAGAAATAAAAAAAATTTAAAATATAATTACATGGGTCAATAGGAAAGCGTTGACCGGATTCATTCTTTCCTAAACCCGACCCTCTCTCCATCGCGAACGGCGGAAGCAGCTCATAACTTCCAGCCCCGATTCCTCTTAAATCTCTCAAGGAAATCACGAGCTCCAGTCGTGGTTTTTGAAGAGCATCGCAAGAGCTTCAAATCCATACATGCTGTGTAATTTATCGTGGAGTATTTCAATCGTTTGAACATCCTTATGTCCGCCTGTTGCAACCGACGGATCTTCCTCGGGCCGGGATCGAACTGGACCCCACTGGTGGCGTCCAGTGCACGCCTTGGAGCTCTATGCTGTGGAAAAACCGGATCCTTACCTCGAGCAACAAATCCGAAGAAAAATCAAAACCTAGCTTCGAACATTTCTGGAAGGTAACGGTGGTTTTAATTTAAATGGTTTTCAACACTTTAAAACCGTCGCAAAGTTGATAATCAAATAAAAATCATATCGTTTTGCTATGTGGTCGAAATCCAGCGAAACAAGAGACATCGGGACTGTGGCATCGTCCTCTACATTATAGGATAGACCGGAGAATTTTTAGAGCTCGCTACAATTTTAGGCGAAGCTGAAAGTAAAGTGAGAACTCTCTCGCTGAATTTATTTACAGTTAAAATATATACTAGGATGCAGACAGTGCTTAGCAGCACCCGACACCGTCGTCCACAGACCATGGACGACTTGTTTTGTAATGAACCGAAAATTTGTGACCTTGATTATCCGATATACAACACAAATCGAACATCAAGAGTCGAAAATACCGGATGGTTAATGAAAGAAATTAGAGGGTGAGGATAGATAAGATAGAAACTTAGAATAGAAGAAGAAGAAGAAGAAGAAGAAGAACACAACATCAGAGTAACACGAATCTCACCGCGGAACGAATAACATATAATAGATAACATATCCTTGAAATAAAATCATTATATGTATACAATAACGTTATCAGAGTATAAAACTTACAACACAGCGGAAATAACTATAGCTATACAATCCTGAAGCCTCCTGCTCCAGCTCTTCAAGTACATGTAAATATCGACTACTTGACTGCCCGTACAAAATTAGGCACACAAGAGTTTAGGGAAAACAAAAAAAAAACTCTGAGTCAGTCATGGGACTGGTGTGAGTAAAACAGTTTAAAACAGTTTGAACAAGTATCATAAAACCACGCCGTATAACAGAATGGGTTTTTCCCTTATGAGAATCCAAAATATCTTTATATCAATAACCCTTTTGATATTATAATAATGTATATCAACACAATATAATAATCATCTAGCAGAAACGCTTTCATCTCACGTTCTACATATATAGTATACAATCAAAACCGTAAGCACGTATTGGGTAATGGATTTCCAACTATGACAAGGTATAGAACCACCTTTCGCTAGTGTATATCTAGAGAGGAATACACTGGGTTCAACAAGAACATCTTGCAACCCGGCCACACATGACCGACCACTCATTTCGCTTGAGTGTATCGAATGTATATCACCAACGGTTGGAATCAGCAACCGTTTCCCGAATGGGACAGCATCGACAATAGATTTTTAGAAGTAAATAAAACTCTAGATCAGATGATTATACACCCTAATAGGTTCGACCTACATAGTCATGCTGCCTGTCCGATTTTTGTCATTTCCCGGTTGTGAGGCTAGAAGCTATGCTTATCTTTTACATGCCACATCTTCATTCACTTAGAATGTCACATTGTCATACCCTTTAAATCACAAATTGATTTATCCAAAAATAACACGGGTATACCGCTAAGAGAAACGAATTCCTCGTCCACCAAACGTGAATACGTTTAAAGAGATCAACTTACACAATCTATCAGATATACTCTGCCAGACCTTCGTCCATACAAGTTGTCCTGGGACTGGACAAACCGAAGGCACTGTTCAATACATCCATCTTAGCCAATTGTTATCTAAGATTTATACAACAGCCCTTGCATTTTACTCCGTCTTCAATTATCTTTGGCATATATGACTCGCAACGCTTATGCCAATACGGAGTGGTTCTTTGAATAAAAATCCAACCGGTCTCTCCATATTAACAACGTTAAAATGGTCAAAAACTTCGATAGTCGCTGAGTTAACTATCAAAGAAAAACACGGGTGCAAACAACGATATCATTTCCAGATGGAAATCATATCGATCAATCATCATTTAACATTTATCTCTTTAGGTCATTAATATACTTACCTCTTGTTTCTATATATTCTAAATTCTTATTTTCTATTATCAGAAAACATTTCTGATTCTTACTTGGAAAACATTTCCAAAACTCCTTCACGATCAAACCTTACCATTCCTTAGTTAAGAAGGACGTCAATCAAGTTGGGTTAAAATTACCTCTCAGACCTTAACTGAACAACGTTTTAACTTCAAAATAGTCAAAGTTTATCTTTTAAATCTTTAACAAACTTCCTTACGAAACTCACGGATTCTATTTACCAATTCCCTTCCTTTATAAAACATTAGTTATAACAATAACGTTAAAATCCCAACGTTCGAAATATCTAACTTCAATTTTAACTTTTATTCCTTAATTTGAATAATTAACCTACTTTTATTTATTTATAAATAAATAAATCTTAATTTAAAAACTGGACAGTAAATAATACTTTCCCGAATTCGAAATAATCGAATTCGACGATTAACTTTCTTCGAATAACTAATATTCGATTAACTCACTTCGAATAACTAATATTTGATTACTCTTTCTCTCGAATAAACGATATTCGATAATCTCTCTTTTCGAATACTATATTCGATTACTCCTTTTCGAATAACTAAATTCGATTAACTCCTTTCGATTAAACTAATCGATAACTCCTTTCGAATAACTAAATTCGATTAACTCCTTTCGACTCGATTCGAATAACTAATATTCGATAATTCCTTTTAACTCTATTCGAATAACTAATATTCGATAACTCCTTTTAACTCTATTCGAATAACTAATATTCGATAACTCCTTATTCGACTAACTCTAATTGATTTATTCTAATTTGACTAACTCAATTTAATTACTCTATTGGTTAACTCCAACTCTAACTAGTTAACTCTAACTGATCAACTCTAACTGGTCAACCCTAATTGATTAACTCTAACTGATCAACCCTAATTGATTAACTCTAACTGGTTAACTCTAATTGATCAACTCTAACTGGTCAACCCTAATTGATTAACCCTAACTGGTTAACTCTAACTCATTTACTCTATTCGATTTACTCTAATCGAATAACTAATATTCGATTAACTCATTTCAATTTACTCTTTTCGATTAACTCTTTTCAATTAACTATTTTCAATTAACTCTTTTGAATTATTCCCTTTGCTTAATTCCTTTGAATTATCTCCTTTGATTTATTCTTTTTTTCTATTTTGTTTACTTAACAAATAACTATTCCCTTTACAATTCTATTTATTTAACAAATAAATATTTCTTTTTCTTTTCTATTTATTTAACAAATATTTTCTTTTATATTTGATTTCACAAATATTTTCCTTTATATTTGATTTCACAAATATTTCTCCTTTATATTTCATTTCACAAATATTTTCTCTTCGATTTCATTTGTAAATGGTTTACAAATCTTTCTCTTTTGATTTCATTTGTAAACAGTTTACAAACCTTTCTCTTTTGATTTCATTCGTAAATGGTTTACAAATCTTTCTATTTTGATTTCATTTGTAAATGGTTTACAAATCGTTCTCTTTTGATTTCTATCTATTTATTTTCGAAAATATTTCCCTTTTTCTTTATTCTATTTTCTAAATAAATATTCCTTTATAAATTCTATTTACTTTCTAAGTGAATATCTTTCTTTATACTTCTATTTACTTTCTGAGTAAAAATCATTTACATTTCTATTTACTTTCTAAGTAAATAATCGTTTTATAAACTTCTTTGATTTTATAAATATTCTATTTCAATACACAGTTTGAAATCTTCCTTCTATATAAAATCTTTCGAATTTATATAATATTTTATTTCAATAATTCTTCAGGTATTTTACAGTACCAACTAACAAGGTCATTGTCACTATAATCAATCTCAGATTATACATCACATCATATAACACAATATATGAACAAAACAGTATTATAAATATTGAGGAGTCCAGTTGGACCCCTTCAACTTGTTTCCCTGCATTCACAGATGTTAAACAATATAATAACATCGATTTCATTTCAATATGAAATATTCTGATAAACAGAATCAACATATATTTAACGATTTATAAATATATTTATATATATAAAAATTTCAACCAACTGACTAGCAGTTCAATCAAACAGTCAACACACAACAATCAACAGATAATTATCAATTCTAAGAATTTGTTATAAAATATAACTGTTCAGAGTTGGTGAGTTTTACTCACATTGGAAGATCATCGTTAATAATGATAACCATCGCTTGATTCAGACGGACAATTTATTTTGCTATAAATTGTAACGAGCTCTGATGGACTTCTAGTTGATTCCATGTTGTAATGTCCTTCCATACGATCCCAACAGATCCGACCATTCAGAATTCTGACCATTTATGAACGAGATATATCACTAACAAGTTTATACATTATTTAATTAAAACAAAACTTGAATTTCTATTTCTAATGGGCCTTAACTCCTTAAACTCGGCCTACTCACCCTTTAATAGCCCAGACCTGACCAACTCTTCTTTTCTAATTCACAAATCACGAACTCCAGTACTTCAACACTCCATCGCTGAAATTCTTCCATTGCATCACATAAATACATTTCATGAATTTCAGTCAACCTCCACTGACACAATCCTCCTTCCCAGACCATCCTTGCCATCCCCAACATCACATACTCGCAGTACACAGGCAACATCCAACTTTGAACTCATTTATCAGTAAATCTAAAATACCATAGCCGAACTTTTCTTTGATCATTTCTCCATTAAAAATCAATTAAAAATATTCAAAACTCCTCACTTCAAAAATTGATTCTACCCATACCACAATCAGTGAACTCGGATCCTTCTGCTACAATGCGTCGTCGACACCCCTGGCCATCTACAGGAAACTTGCGATATTTATTTTCATCGAAACTGCTAGAAATTTGCAGACACGTACTGAATGATGCCAGGAACCCAAAAACAAGGTTTATTTCGAGAATTCAAGCTTCATACCCCTTATTTTCTTAACCCTAGAACACAGTGACAAACAGGCAACGACGGAATACAGATCGCACCCCACAATCTTAGCATAGGAATGAAGAGAACGACCTCGTGAGCTCATAAATATATGTTAGAGGATTTATAGATTTCAATTTGATTTCCTTGGATTTTTTTTCCTTCTATTTTACTGTTTGAAGAAGAACGAGAGAGTGGCGGAAATATTGACCACCGAATGAAAATGAATTACGTTAGGAATGTTAAGGATATTAATGTAGGATTTTTATAATATTTTTATATTGGATTATTTATTCATTTTTAACCGACCGCTGCTTGTATTTATCCCTTAAAAATTCCTAGGAGCACATACGATACCCACAAATCACGAAACTGGACATGCATCTAGAGTTCGACATTACGGTCCCAACGAAACTGGTTTCATCGAATTCCGACTTCGTTTGCTCACGCAGCTTATTTTTAACCGTCAAAATACTGACTGTTTTTCACTCTAAAAATCCATACGGCCACACAGTGACTCTAAAAACACCAAACTTGGAATCTAACAATAATTTGATGTTGCGGATCCAACAAAATTAGTTTTGTCTAATTCCAACTTCGTTTGCAAAAGTGGCCATTTTTTAAGCTCTAAATAACCCCATTTAAATATATAAATATATATAAATATAATTAAATTAAATATAAACAAATTTATATTATCGTATATATTCACAGTAGAATACCATACAGCTCCAGAATAATCTTATATTGGTTTCTAACTCGATATTCACTTTCAGGATAAATCGATACTCAATTTATAATGAAATTCCTTTTTAAAATATAAATAAATATTTATAAATTTCAAAGGAATTCCATAGCGACTTTTCTGAAATTTGATTTGGTCATAAATCAAAATCTACACGGCGAAATCTCGATTTTTCTCTTCCACTATAAAAATATACTTCACCAGCTCCACACATTTCTTGTTTCACAGAAATCCGGCTTAAAACGAACCCTGTACATTCAGTTGAAGTTCAAATCGCCAAATAGCGAACTGCCGCGCCATTTCAAGCTCGATTTTAATTATAATAAAATTCTACGTCCAAACTGACGTTATTTAAATATATTCGTTATTCTAACTCAAATCTAAGCTGAATTATATCTTAGGAATAATCCAATTCACAGAATATTATTGATTCCAATATTTTTGATTATTTCTGAATTAAATATATTATTCTATTATTTAATTAATTAAATATTCTATATAATTTAATTAAATAACCATATTATTCTCTGAATCATTTTATAAATAATTAAATAAATTAATTATTATATCGCTGGAAACACGGGTCGTTACATTCTTTCCCACTTAAAATAATTTCGTCCTCGAAATTGCTAAGGTAGAAAACAAACCCTATCGACTAGTTAGAACTAATTTGTTCACTTCTCAACTTCAGTTTCCACTGGACTAATTTAATTTTAATTAAATTATTAATTCAATTCTATTAACGAATATTTTCAAAAATCCTGAAAATTTTCTAACACCCAAAATTTCTGAAAAACTTCGCCAGCACCTCCTTTGTACTGGTCAATAGCTCAAACTCCAACTCGACTCTCTGGGCCATCTCCAACCCAAAAGAAAATCAAACAGCCAAGCGGCATGCCAATTCGGCTCATAAATCTTATATCCAATCGAAATATAAACTTATACCTTTTGTCGGCATATCATTATATCCTTTCCACCTGTTATCAATTCAGCAGATACAAGGGTCATCCCAATCAAATTCCAGTCTGTTTTTATCCATAAATCCAACCATTTGCTTATACCTAAGTTGAATTCAATTTCAAATCAAAGTTCCATTTTCGATTTTTAAATTCTTAACTCCTCAATCCAATACCATTTCAGATTCTATCTCACAATTCAAAATCGGATTCTACTTGACATATCATATCCAATTCAATTTCTATTTAATTGGTTTCAATTCAGTTCCAGCTCGGTTTCACAAATTTCTATTTAAATTTGTTTTTAATTCAAACAGTCCCTTCCTAGGAGTTTTAAACAGCTTTTCTTTTCTAAAACCAAATGTTCCTTGTTGGATTTCAAACAACTTGTTTCCCTCAAAACAATTCGAAAACAAAATCTTTTCAGTAGTAATCCGTCACTTACAACGGGAAATTGAACACCGATGATGTCATGATCATCATCGGAATCTATTTCCAGCTTTCGAACTGAGTTCAATACTATATCGCTTTTCAAAACCATTTCTAACATTTCCACTTTGAAATTTATTTCAAAATATCCTTCCAATGTTTGTAAAACAATTTAAAATCTCCCAGGATTTTAAAATTCTCATATACTTAATCCAATTCTGATTATTTCAGATTTAATTCACTTCGTAATACTTATACGAATTTTATTCGATTATATATATATATAACCATCTCCATTATAATCTTACTCGATTATAATAACAACCAATATATTATAATCAGTCCGATATAAATCCTTTATATCAAAAATATACTTTGGATAAAATTATTTCGTTTACCCTCTTTTCAAAACATATCGTGTCGACCCATCGTATTCGAGTGTTTATAAACCCCTATCGATATTGTGGTGCCCCACCATCGACCAGAATCCATAAACAACTCAACCAATAAATCTCCATGGTATAAAATCATTTTATATCAAATAACAAATACATTAACTCGTATATATACACTCAACTCAATCTAGGGTGTTGCTAATCCCATCTCTACTGAGTCACGTCACAGAGCCAAGGTAAATCACTTAACTTAAGCTCTGATACCACTGTAACAACCCAATGAATTCCGGTAGGCTTTGCAACCATCCCTTCATCCCCCTAGATAGCAGGCTAATATACTACCGTGACATACATTGGTACCCCAGCACTATGTTTTATGGCCAGCCTTTCGACTTCACAACCAACCCATTACTAGGGACACGTAGGAGTAAGAGTCTCTCGTTCGCCACCTAACGAAAAGCGAGCACCCCCTATCATGTGACACATGCACTAAGCATGCAACATGGACTGGTGTGAGTAAAATAGTTTAAAACAGTTTGAACAAGTAAACGATATCTCATAAGACTACGCCGTATAACGGAACGGGTTTTTCCCTTATGAGAATCCAAAATATCTTTATATCAAAAACCCTTTTGATATTATAATAATGTCTATCAACACAATATAATAATCATCTAGCAGAAACACTTTCATCTCACGTTCTACATATATAGTATACAATCAAAACTGCAAGCACGTATTGGGTAATGGATTTCCAACTATGACAAGGTATAGAACCACCTTTCGCTAGTGTACCTCTAGAGAGGAATACACTGGGTTCAACAAGAACATCTTGCAACCCGACTACACATGACCAACCACTCATTTCACTTGAGTGTATCAAATGTATATCACCAATAGTTGGGATCAACAACTGTTTCCCAAATGGGACAGCATCGACAATAGATTTTAGAAGTAAATGAAACTCTAGATCAGGTGATTATACACCCTAATAGGTGCGACCTACATAGTCATGCTACCTGCCCGATTTTTGTCATTTCCCGGTTGTGAGGCTAGAAGCTACGCTTATCTTTTACATGCCACATATTCATTCACTTAGAATGTCACATTGTCCTACCCTTTAAATCACAAATTGATTTATCCAAAAATAACACGGGTATATAGCTAAGAGAAACGAATTCCTCCGCCACCAAATGTGAATACGTTTGAAGGGATCAACTTATGTAATCAATCAGATATACTCTGTCAGATCTTCGTCCGTAAAGTTGTCCTGGGACTGGACAAACCGAAGGCACTATTCAGTACATCAATCTTAGGCAATTGTTATCTATGATTTATACAACAGCCCTTGCATTTTACTCCGTCTTCAATTATCTTTGGCATATATGACTCGCAATGCTTATGCCAATACGGATTGGTTCTTTGGATAAAAATCCAACCGGTCTCTCCATATTAACAATGTTAAAATGGTCAAAAACTTCGATAGTCGGTGAGTTAACTATCAAATAAAAACACGGGTGCAAACAACGATATCATTTCCAGATGGAAATCATATCGATCAATCATCGTTTAACATTTATCTCTTTAGTTCATTAATTTACTTACCTCTTGTTTCTATATATTCTAAATTCTTATTTTCTATTATCAGAAAACATTTCTGATTCTTACTTGGAAAAAATTTCCAAAACTCCTTCACGATCAAACCTTACCATTCCTTAGTTAGGAAGGAAGTCAATCAAGTTGGGGTAAAATTGCCTCTCAGACCTTAACTGGACAATGTTTTAACTTCGAAATAGTCAAAGTCTATCTTTTAAATCTTTAACAAACTTCCTTACGAAACTCACGGATTCTATTTATGAATTCCCTTCCTTTATAAAACATTGGTAATAACAATAACATTAAAATCCCTACGTTCGAAATATCTAACTTCAATTTTAACTTTTATTCCTTAATTTGAATAATTAACCTACTATAATTTATTTATAAATAAATAAATCTTGATTTAAAAACAGGAAAGTTAACAATACTTTCCCGAATTCAAAATAATCGAATTTGACAATTAACTTTCTTCGAATAACTAATATTCGATTAACTCACTTCGAATAACTAATATTCGATTTCTCTTTCTCTCGAATAAACAATATTCGATAATCTCTCTTTTCGAATACTATATTCGATTACTCCTTTTCGAATAACTAAATTCGATTAACTCCTTTCGATTAAACTAATCGATAACTCCTTTCGAATAACTAAATTCGATTAACTCCTTTCGACTCGATTCGAATAACTAATATTCGATAACTCCTTTTAACTCTTTTCGAATAACTAATTTTCGATAACTCCTTTTAACTCTATTCGAATAAATAATATTCGATAACTCCTTTTAACTCTACCCGAATAACTAATATTCGATAACTCCTTTTAACTCTATTCGAATAACTAATATTCGATAACTCCTTATTCGACTAACTCTAATCGATTTATTCTAATTTGATTAACTCTAACTCTAACTGGTTAACTCTAACTAATCAACTCTAACTGGTCAACCCTAATTGATTAACTCTAACTGATCAACCCTAATTGATTAACTCTAACTGGTTAACTCTAACTGATCAACTCTAACTGGTCAATCCTAATTGATTAACCCTAACTGGTTAACTCTAACTCATTTACTCTAATCGATTTACTTTAATCGAATAACTAATATTCGATTAACTCATTTCGATTTACTCTTTTTGATTAACTCTTTTGAATTATTCACTTTGATTAATTCCTTTGAATTATCTCCTTTGATTTATTCTTTTTATTTTCTATTTTGTTTACTTAACAAATAACTATTCCCTTTACAATTCTATTTATTTAACAAATAAATATTTCTTTTTCTTTTCCATTGATTTCACAAATATTTTCCTTTATATTTGATTTCACAAATATTTTCCTTTATATTTGATTTCACAAATATTTCTCCTTTATATCTGATTTCACAAATATTTTCTCTTCAATTACATTTGCAAATGGTTTACAAATTTTTCTCTTTAGATTTCATTTGTAAATGGTTTACAAATCTTTCTCTTTTGATTTCATTTGTAAATAGTTTACAAATCTTTCTCTTTTGATTTCAATTGTAAATGGCTTACAAATCTTTCTCTTTTGATTTCTATCTATTTATTTTCTAAATATTTCCCTTTTTCTGTATTCTATTTTCTAAATAAATATTCCTTTATAAATTCTATTTACTTTCTAAGTGAATATCTTTCTTTATACTTCTATTTACTTTCTGAGTAAAAATCATTTACATTTCTATTTACTTTCTAAGTAAATAATCGTTTTATAAACTTATTTGATTTTATAAATATTCTATTTCAATACACAGTTTGAAATCTTCCTTCTATATAAAATCTTTCGATTTTATATAATATTTTATTTCAATAATTCTTCTGGTATTTAACAGTACCAACTAACAAGGTCATTATCACAATAATCAGTCTCAGATTATACATCACATCATATAACACATTATATGAACAAAACAGTATTATAAATATTGAGGAGTCCATTTGGACCCCTCCAACCTGTTTCCCTGCATTCACAGATGTTAAACAATGTAATAATATCGATTTCATTTCAATATGAAATATTCTGCTAAACATAATCAACATATATTTATGGATTTATATATATATATATATATATATATATATATATATAAATTTCAACCAACTGACTAGCGGTTCAATCAAACAGTCAACACACAACAATCAACAGATAATTATCAGTTCTAAGAATACATTATAAAAATATAACTGTTCAGAGTTGGTGAGTTTTACTCACATTGGACAATCATCGTTAATAACGATAACCATCGCTTGATTCAGACGGACAATTTATTTTGCCATAAATTGTAACGAGCTCCGATCGACTTCCAGTCAATTCCATGTTGTAATGTCCGTCCATATGATCCCAACGGATCTGACCATTCAGAATTCTGACTATTTATGAGCGAGATATATCATTCACAAGTTTATACATTATTTAATTAAAATAAAACTTGAATTTCTATTTCTAATGGGCCTTAACCCCTTAAACTCGACCTGCTCACCCTTTAACAGCCCAGACCCGACCAACTCTTCTTCTCTAATTCACAAATCACGAACTCCAGTACTTCAACACTCCATCACTGAAATTCTTCCATTGCACCACTTAAATCCATTTCATGAATTTCAATCAAACTCCACTGACACAATCCTCCTTCCCAGACCGTCCTTGCCATCCCCAACATCACACACTCGCAGTGCACAGGTAAGATCCAACTTCGAACTCATTTATCAATAAATCCAAAATACCATAGCCGAACTTTGCTTTGATCATTTCTCCATTAAAAATCAATTAAAAACATTCAAAACTCCTCACTTCAAAAATCGATTCTACCCATACCACAATCAGTGAACACGGATCCTTCTGCTACAACGCGTCGTTGACACCCCCTGGCCATCTACAGGAAACTTGCGATATTTATTTTCATCGAAACTGCTAGAAATTTGCATACACGTACTGAATGATGCCAGGAACCCAAAAACAAGGTTTATTTCGAGAATCCAAGCTTCATACCCCCGATTTTCTTAATGCTAGAATACTGTGACATCCAGGCAACGACGGAATACAGAACGCACCCCACAATCTTAGCATAGGAACGAAGAGAACGACCTCGTGAGCTCATAAATATATGTTGGAGGATTTATAGATTTCAATTTGATTTTCCTTGGATTTTATTTCCTTCTATTCTACTGTTTGAAGAAGAACGAGACAGCGGCGGAAATATTGACTATCGAATGAAAATGAATTTGGTTAGGAATGTTAAGGATATTATATAGGATTTTTATAATATTTTTATATTCGACTATTTATTCATTTTTAACCGACCGTTGTTTGTATTTATCCCTTAAAAATTCCTGCGACCACATACGATACCCAAAAACGACGAAACTGGACATGCAGCTAGAGTTCAATATTACGATCCCAACAAAACTAGTTTCGTCGAATTCTGAATTCATTTGCTCACACAGCGTATTTTTAACCATCAAAATACTGACTGTTTTTCACTCTAAAAATCCGTACGGCCACACAGTGACTATAAAAATCACCAAACATGGAATCTAACAATAATTTGATGTTGCAGATCCAACAAAATTAGTTTCGTTGAATTCCGACTTCGTTTGCAAAAGTGGCTATTTTTAAAGCTCTAAATAACCCATTTAAATATATAAATATATTTAAATATAATTAAATTAAATATAAACAAATTTATATTATCGTATATATTCACAGTGTAATACCGTATAGCTCCTGAATAATCTTATATTGGTTTCTAACTCGATATTCACTTTTAGGATAAATCGATACTCAATTTATAATGAAATTCCTTTTTTAAAATATTTATAAATATCAAAGGAATTCCATAGCGACTTTTCTGAAATTTGATTTGGACATAAATCAAAATCTACACAATGAAATCTCGATTTTTCTCTTCCACAAGAAAAATATACTTCACCAGCTCCATACGTTTCTTGTTTCACAGAAATCCGGTTTAAAACGAACCCTATACATTCAGTTGAAGTTCAAATCGCCAAATAGCAAACTGCCCCGCCATTTCAAGCTCGATTTTAATTATAATAAAATTCTACGTTCAAACTGACGTTATTTTAATATATTCGTTATTCTGGCTCAAATCTAAGTTGAGTTATATCTTAGGAATAATCCAATTCACAGAATATTGTTGATTCCAATATTTTTGATTATTTCTGAATTAAATATATTATTCTATTATTTAGTTAATTAAATATTCTATATACTTTAATTAAATAACCATATATATCTCTTAATCACTTTATAAATAATTAAATAAATAAATTATTATATTGCTGGAAACACGGGTCGTTACATGTTTGATTTGATTGTGTTGTGAAAATTGTTTGTGATGTTAAATGGACTGCATAAAATATTCACGTGTTGAAATAAAAAAAATTATCATTAAAAATATAATTCTTAATGTGTATATGAATAAAATTGATATTCATTTACAAATCGAACGATTTGTTTATGTACACTCATTTGACTGATGATTAGGACGATAAATTTTACACATTGCCCAACTACACAAATAAAATCTGTGTTTGTTGATTGAAACCCTACATGGGTGTTGGGATGATATTTGACGTACACTAATCCCAATTATTTAATGGTATGTCGATCATTTGGTTGACAGACTGTGTAAGCGAGAATCATTTATATTTAATGCTTATGCAGTTGTGTAGTGCACTCTGGATGATGGTTGATTGTTTATCATTGCTGTTATGTACATGTGTTGTATGAAATCCATAGAAATCACATTATATGGTAATTGACTGTGTCTGATTCCTATTCAGAAACGAAGAATATTTTAAAATAATATTCATGAGTTGAATAGAATAAAATAATAAATATTTTAAAATAATATTCAGTAAAAGATCAAAATCTGATTTTGATGTCCGATTTGGGATGGAGACAAAAATATTTAAATATATGAAATTATGTTGATTAGATTAACGCCATTTTGACGTGAACGATATTTATATCGATTTTATTCATTTTTATAATGAATATCGAAAAGGAAGTGATTTCAACATCTAATGTTTTGAAAATATTATCATTTATATATTAATGATATGGAATATTCGATTTTGATATAAAATTGAAAATGAAGTTAGTATCGTTTTGAAACGAAATTATAAAATAAGTTTTAAATGGAAATCGATGAAATATATATATAATATATATATTATATATTTAATGGACTGAATAGAATGCGCCACGCCGCGCCAATTCGCGAATTTCGACCATTGACTTCGAATTGACATTACAAGAGATCCGATGGTCAAATTCTCCTAAAACTGGAATAATTGGGTTCATATCGAAAAGAGCTTTCCAACGAATATGAACGATTTGAAATCGAATGGATGGATTTGGAATTATGCCCAAATCAAATTTGGAAATGGTCGTTGTAAGTGCAGTTCGATGACCGTTTATGGAAATCGACTCTACGGGCCTTGATAAAATTATTAAAAATATTAATAATTTGTGAAAAATCATAATAAATGATTTGGAAAGAATTAGGATGAAAAAATCCATATTTGAAAAGATAAAAATATATTTTTATCGAAATGAATTAGAATTATAATCCAATATTTTTAAATAAATAAATTGGATTTGAAATGGTTTTAAAAATAACCAGAATTTCCAATATATGAATTGGAATGGATTTGAATCGAAATTATCTTTGAAATATTTCGATATTGGATTCCGTGATTAAACTGACATTGTGGAGGAATTTGGAAGATATATATATCGTTATTCCAATACGATATTTGTTGATTTCATAATTTGATATTGAATATAAGCTGATATATTTTCTATTCGGAGCCTTATATTTAATATCAAATGGGATTTTGGGTTTTTAGTGAACGGTGTCCTCACTAACACTGTTCTTAAACCCAGTTGAGAAAAGATTAAATCTTTTTACTAAAATTTAATGAAGTTTACCAATTAATTAATATTTAATTGGAATTGAATTGAATTTTGGGTTTATCGTGAATATCATCTTTAAAAATGTTGTTCTTAAAGCCAATGAAGTTAAGAAAATTAGAAACTAATTGGAGATTAGCTAAGTTGAATGGTTTCTTGGGTATAGATCTGATGTTGGTTTCGGCCTTCGAGATTAATACTTAGGGAATTGTTCTCCTACTAATTTACGGTTAGAGACAGATGGAATGGTGTCTTCAGTAACACTGTTCTTAAACCCCGTGTGAAAAGAATAAATCTTTAAATTAAGATTTAAAGAAGAATTACCAACTAATTAACATTCAATTGGAATTGAAATGGAATGTGAATTGGGTTTATTGTGAACTGTGTTTTTAACGACATTCGTTCTTTAACCCGATTTGCAGTGAAATGTGATTTGGAATTTATAAATCTTTTTATTAAGATTTAATGGAAATTTTCCAAAGTAAAGTTTTCCAATTTAATATATTGGAATGGAATGGAATTCGATTTGATAATAATCGCAGTGAGCTTCAGTGGAGGAAGACTGTTAATATATATGGAATTTAAAAAGCTTTGTCATTATTCTATTTATATTATTAGTCGGATACGGAAATTTATATCGATTATATATCGATCTGTTTTCCCTGAAGATTCAATAATTAATGGAATGTGATTTTGGGTTTATTGTGAACCGTGTTTTAAATAACATTGGTTCTTTAACCTAGTTAAAGACAAGATTGATTTTCCAAGGTTAAATAATCATTAATATTGATTTTTGGGAAGATTAAAACTGAATTAGTGTTTTAATGAATCTTTAATTAGATTGAAATGTGGATGAGGTAATTTAATTTATCGAATTAATGATATGATCGAGAATGGAGTATCACCATTTTTTCTCCAATCGATAGTTAAATCTTTAATTAGATTTGAACGTGAAATGATAATTTATTTTTACCGATAACACCTTGGTGTTAGATATGGAGTATTACCAGTTTTTCTCCATGGGATGAATAGGCTGGGATTGAGAAATAAAATAAATGATTACTTCGGTAAGGTTCGCTAATCCCGACTAGTTTGGAAAACCTTAATTTGGTTTAATTTGTGAAAATAATATTCGAATAAAAGAATATTCTAGATTGGAATGAGGCGTATGATGTGTTGTTATAGCACTTGATTATAAGATACGCGAGTTATTCGGAAAGACCGGGTTTATGCCCATTATGAATAACTGATTCGACGACTAACAATCGAAGAGATTGAAGACGTGCAAGACTGACGATCTTCACATCGAATGGATGGGTGCTACCGATGCTCATGATTGGAGTAGCTACCTCGAAGGGGCTACAGTGGTAGCTTTCCGGACGTACTTGTTAATTGTACGGATATGCAAGGGACTCTCTCCTGTATTGGACATATGTGACGAGGAATAAGGTGCCTCCGGTTTCATTCAGACCTAGAACGGACTTGTAAATGGATGGTGTGTCTGACATTGTATTCTTTTATACTGTATTCGTTGATCTCTACAAAATATATATCAGTTTGGTGGTGGAGAATTTATTCTCTTGGTTAACACCCTTCTCTGAGACGTACGAGCTCATAGGTTATATACTAGAAGAAATCAGTGGTATAGTATGGATTGATAGTGTGGCATGCTGAGATGTAGTGATCCAAAGTTTTATTGAAAAGCAAAGTTTGGTGGATGATGATCAAAGCTATGCTTTAATATAGCACAACTTTTTGTAGCGTTAATTCGCGAGCCTCACACACTGGTATGGTAGAAAATTGATGGTTAGATCAGTGTGCTTTAGAGATGAGGATAGACATCCTACGGGTTGTCATGGATTCGCTCGACCGAGGTGATACTAGGTGTGGTCGCCCCACACCAGTAGGGATGGGGCGCACCCCCCGATTCCTAGATGGATAGAGTTAGCATTGTTTTTGAATGGTTGGACATAAGCCGCGGTAACTTGTTTCCTGGATAGTGCGAATGTGCATTACGGTGTTTTTGCATGCCTGCGACATAAACCATTCGGAAATGCACAGATCTTTCGGATCAGGAGCCACCATGATGGAAATCCAAACTTCCAATATGACATTTTGCGGTTTTGATTGTATACTATATATGGCGACATAATGGGATGGGACGTGCATGCCATCTATGATTGATACATTTATATTTGAAGTTGATTTCTTCACTTATAGTAATAATAAAAGATTTGTTTTAAAACGTACCAAGCATATTTGGCTATTATAAGGTAAAACTCTATCCTCCGGCTCGCGTTGCATTGTGTGATGGGATCCAAGTCTTATAATAGCTTCATTTTTCTTTATTCAGCATTGCACTGTTTGTTTTTGGCATTGGTATTCTTGGGAGGAAACCCGTTCCGTGTTATACGGCGTGGTCCCTTGATTTACTCTATTTTTAAAGTAAAGTTTTAAATAATTGTTTTAGTTCTCACACCAGTCACGTAACTGACCTGGAGTTTATTGTTTTAACCTAAACTCTGGGTGCCCTAATTTTCCACATAGGCAGCTAGTAGTTTTGGTTTTGCAGATATTATATTCACAGGATCCTGGTTAACAGCTGGAGTTGTATTCGTAATGCTATGTAACCGTGTATTTCTTTTATTTGTGTTTTGTGTTATTTTCCATTTATCAAATGTATATTATTTGTTCATATTCTGTATATTCTTGTACTCTGATGTAAATTGTTGTAATAAGAAATGAAATGTTCTTCTGTTTGTGATCTGATTTGTCGTGTTCTCAACTCAATCCAGGCTTTCCTTCACGGGGAAGTTCAGGTCGCTTCAACTGCATTTATAGGCAAGGTAGATCGAAAATACAATTGGTCAAAGCAAATGAAAGGGCTCATTTGTTTTATTTTGGTTTGATGCATCCCTTAGTATCATATTCAACATTGAAGTGGCTTATATGGGTTATATGAGATCAGCTTGATATTCTGGAATTCTATGAAGTTATGTGAGCTTAATTTAGTATGATGGATTAGGTTGATAGTAATAACCGACACATGATTATTTTTGTGTTACTGTGTTATTTCCACTGACATAATAATACTGACTATATACAAACATGGGATGTTCACAAAACTGAAAAGATTTTCGTACGATAGGTATTTTGATAGAAAATTAACAATGGCTATGTTACATTAGGTATATATAATGAAGATAAAAATGTGATGAGAATGCTCCAATTAATTTTATCCAACTGCCAACAGCCTTTTTCTTTTTAGATTCTGAATAAGAAAAAACCTGCTATATATTTACTTAGCAAAAAATTATTTGCTTTTAAACGAAATGGCTAAACTTATGAAAATCAAAGGTTAATTTTAAATTATAGTTCAAGAAATTGATTGTGGTATGTACGGTACCGATGTATGATTGCAAATAAATGTAAAATTAAAAAAACACAGTGTGACCGGAAAAAAATCATCAAATAACTATATGGAAAAATAATAATCACATACCAAGTAAACTTTGATGTTCGGAAATTGTAGACCCACACACAAAACAATGCACAGTCTACACACCAGGTGCAACTCCATACAATTCTAAACACGTATATCTTTAGTAAATTAAGGAAAATAGACAATATTTTTTTAAAACATACATGCATGATCATATACATAAATATTAAAATACATATATACATATTTATATGTATTCATATATGTGTTCATGTAGTTATACATACATAAACAAACATACCCAAATAAAATTACCTATCACCAGCATGTAAATAAACATTATAATTTCACAAATATCTGCCAAGCCATACGGCGTAAATTCATTAAATTTTACTTGTGTGCAGTTACATGAGTAATGCAGATTATTTTGCTACAAAAAATCCCTAATCAATACAAATTATATAACCATATATTACCGAATTATTTTATATTACAAGAATAAATATTGAGAAAAATTAGCTAGCCGCCAAAATCTAAAAGTTGGATTGAATTCTCATAATTTATTTCTATTTTAGTTTAAACTTTGATTTAAAACAAAACCAAAGAAGTACCAATTCAGCACTGCTATCGTAATTCAACAATCAAAATAGAAAAAAGGAGGAAGAGCAAAAAGAAGCAGCAACATACCCAGTTGTAGCATCTTTACTCTCTGTTTTATGATTTCTTCTCCATCTTCTGATCTCTGATTTGTGTGCTTTTATTCCCAAGTCAAGTTATGACAATGGGGTTGACAGGTGCGACAACTTGTTGTCGATATTAATCGATTGAAATTTGTACAACATTGAATATAAATTAGAGCTTGAAGACAATTGGGTTGAACAATTATAGAAGAATTTGAGTTAGGTTAATGGAAAAAAAAGGGATGGGGCGGAGGAATATTAGCAGTTAGTTGTGGGAATTAGATATTGGTGAGTAAATGGAGTCAGTGCGGGAACTATCGTACGGAATCAGCCTCTAGTTTGGAAAAACATTAGAGAGAAGTGGAGATTAGAAATCAAACGTAGGAGTGTGAAATTGGGGCAGGAAGTTAATAGCACAGGAAAAGATAAATAAATGAAAATAGGAGAAGAGCCGAGATTAATGCGGTAGGGAAGGAAAGGAGAAGAACGTGGGGGAAGGGAGCGGTTTTTTCCGGAAGAAGCAAAAGAAAGTAAATGGAGAGTGTGTAAAGAGAAAAGATGGAAGAAAGGAGCAATTTCAGGCTATCCACGTCAGCATTTTTTGTTTTTTTATTTCTATTATAGATAATGGATTTAGGCACTATCATAATATAAAATGAATATTGTTTTCAAAAAATTCTTTGGGTTATCATAAGGTAAAATGCATCCGTATTTATGTGTGGATCGGCCTTATGATTATCTTTTCTTTCAAAAAGGTTTTTGAAAGCTAAAATTAAGCTATTTTAATCATTTACTCACATCAATCCCATGACTGACCCATAGTTTATTTTTCTATGTTTTTCCTAAACTCTTGGGTGCCCATATTTGTATGGGCAGTCAAGTAGTTCATTATTTTACAGATTTTCTAGAGGAGCTTGGAGCAGTTGGCTTCAGCGTTAGATATATATAGTTTATTTCCGCTGTATTGTGTAAGTCTTACACTATGATAATGTATGTAAGTTTAAATCCAGTTTGTATTTCAAAAGTGATTATATATCTATTATATTTTATTCATTCCGATGTGAGATTCGTGTTTACTCTGATTTTGTTCTTCTATTCTGAATTTTCTATCTTATCTTTTCTCACCCTCTAATTTCTTTCTTCGACATTTGAGTTTTTGTATCCTTTGGGTTGAACTTGGGATATATTTAATCGACTCAAAGGATGCTGAAATTTGGGTCATCACACTTGATATCAGAGCTGAAGGTGGAGAATAACCTTGGCTCTATAATGAGACTCGATAGAGATGGGGTTAATAATACCCTAGATTGAGTTTGAGTGTATATATATGAGCGCGTATTTGTTAATTGATATAAAAATTGTTTTATATCATGTTAATTGGTTTCTTGAGTGGTTTATGAATTCTGATCGATACAGTAAGCGCAACTATATCGATAGGTGTTTCTAAACTCTTGAACAGAGTAATACGACACGATATTGTTTTAAAAGCTGGGTAAATGAAATAATTTTACCCAAAAATTATATTTTGATATAAAAAGAATAATTTTTCCAAAATTATTATATATGGGTGTGCCGATGGATGTTATTATAATCAAATAAGATTATAAAAATAGAAAATGGAGTTATATGGTTTTATAAGGAATTAAAATATAAGGTTAAGAAATTGGAAGCTAACTGGAGATTGGTTGAGTTAAATAGTTTTCTAAGTATTGATCTGATGTTGATTTCGATCTTCGGGGTTGATGCTTAGAAAATTATTTTCTTACCGATTTACGATCAGGGACTGATGAACGTGTTTGTATTGTATATTTTGATTGCTGTGAAATGTGTGGTAGATAACATGTGGGTTTTGGATGCATTGTTTAATGTAATTATTAGGGAAGGATCCATGTATGTGTTTTGTGTTAAGTATATATATATATACACATACATATATATATATATAGTTGTAATCTCCTCGTTACCCTCTAATTTCGAGGACGAAATTCTTTTAAGGTGGGTATATTGTAACGTCCCGGTTTTCGACTGCTTTTGTAATACAATCTATTCTTGGATTTATTTCAGTTATTGATTTAAATTAATTTAGATTAATAAATTGAGGAAAATTCCAAGAGTATATATTTTTAATGGTTTAAAATTTTATTTAACCATTGGTTACATATTATAAAACAAGTAAGGAATCTTGTTTCATTTTGTTTTGTATATTTTTGAGTTCCTGTTAAGATAGATAATACGAAATTTTAATATTCTACAAAATTAGAATATTAATTTTTATAAAATTTTACGTATATTTTACATGTACATAGATAAGAAAATGACATTTAATATCTTTGTTTGCACTAGATTTTGTTTTAAAATCCATATTAGTATAACATTGGCTTTATTATATAACAATGAGAATAAAGTTTAAATTTCTTCGCAGGTAAGTAAATATATGACCATAACTATTAAATGCATGAAAGCCAAACATTTGATTGACAAGAATGGAATAAATCAAAACATTTATGATTTGATCTTGCTGGCGTAAAAAGATAGCTATTTTTAAATATATAGTGGTAGGCACAACACATCATAATCATAGGCTGCACAACATTGCACTTCATTTAGGAAGCCTAGATCAATAATTTACTTGGAAACTAAGTTTGCCTTTTTATATAAATAAGGACATGACTGCACATAGTTGTGCTTATATAGGCTATCACAACAATTGTACCCCATGTTCTTTACATTTGCAGTGCACATGGAAGAATTAAATGTTAAGAACCATTTGCACATGGCTACATCATTTAGTTGCTGTATAAAATAGGACTTCACGCATTGTTATTTCAATTCGATGTATAGGATCAGCTATAAACATATATAGCTGCATCAACATATATATAGTTGTAATCTTCAAACCAGACATATGCATAGCTATACCATAGCTATTCCTTTCATTCGAAGACTATGCGCAACTAAATTAATTTAGCTTAACCTTTGCAAATTTATAGCAACAGCTATGTTGTCTTTCAATAAATCAACATAACAACAGTTATGTTATTCCCATCTATAGGTTTCCTTTCCCATGCATGTCAATTCAATGCCACACTATTTAATAACTGTTTTTCCATATAAATACACACATACCCTCCCGCATACACGCAAATTCATTGGAATAAACTAGAAAAAATGGCGTAAAAGCTAACCCAAAAACCAGTGAGAAAATGAGTGAAACCTATAACATAAACTTAAACTAGAAGGAAGCAAAAAAACGAAAGAAAGAAAGAAAAACCTATAACCTGGAACCAGATCGGAGCAGAATGTGGTGAGTAAACTAATTCCTCTTTTCCTATTAAAACTATTCATGGATGTATTTATATTAGGTATATGTAACGATCCGGATTTTACCCGGACCTAATCGATCACAAGATCGACCAAGATCATTCAAAACCCACATACGTTAACTTTTGGAATACAATACATTAGAGAAAATAACATCAGACTTTTATTACATCATGATAGTGTTACATCATAGTACAAAATATATCAGAGTACATCGAATTATATTACAGTGGAAGATCAAATTACAATAAAGGTAATACATTGCAGCGGAATAATTAAACTAACACAGCAGAAGACTATCAACGCTCTGGACATGGCTTTAAGCTTCGATCCAGAATCCTGCTTAATATATCTGCAAAATAAGCTACTCGACTGCCCATGTGGAAAAGAGGGCACCCGAGTTTGCAAAGTGAAACAATTTACGGGTCAGTCATGGGACTGGTATGAGAAATCTTTACTTAACTTAACTAGTAATAAGGCTAATCACATGACTACGCCACTAATGCAGAACAAGTTTAATCCATTGGAATGCCAGTGCATGAAATAAAGTAAATCATTAAACAATGCAATGCTTTTTATAAAAATGAAACCATTATAAGACTCAAGTCCCATCACACAATGCAATGCAAACCGGAGGATAAAGTTTTACCTTATAATGGTCAAAAATGCTTTGATACCAAATGTAACAACCGCGGGATTCGAACCCTCGACCTCCCGGAAACCAACACCACACACTAACCACTGTGCTAAAAGATCTTTTATTACATTTGGTAGATCTTACGATCGATTAGGTACGGGCGAAATGCGTATCGTTACATTTGGTATCAGAGCCTATACCCTGTCGGAATTGTGTGTGTAATGCTGCAGATATCGGTCGGTGCGGTACTGATGCGGGTTACATGCACAACGCCTGGGTGGTGAGTGGTATGAGCCAACGAGGACGTTGGGCTCTTTAAGGAGGGTTATTTGTAACACCCCTCTCGAACAGCTAACACAAAGATCTTTTAACACAGTGGTCAGTGCATGATGTTGCTTTCCGGGAGGTCGGGGGTTCGAATCCCGTGGTTGTTACGGTATATATGGCTTTGAATGCTTGTATTATCTGACTTGATTCTCATGTTAACCTAGAAAAGAAAAATGAATAAAAACTGAAACAGAGGACTTCATGACTGTGAGCAAACTTTCCCCCTTTATCCTATTTAAAAGTATTTATGTTTGTATGGGGTAGACATATCTATGTATGGGCATATATGTTTATTAATGTAATAATTCTAGCTAATTAGCTCTTCATGTCAAAAATAGAAAAGAAAACAAGTAGATTGAAATTAAAACCAGTGAACAAAATACAAAGCAGTAGTGGTGTATTTTGTGAATAAAACTCATTTTTAACTCTGTCTACCCTTAGATGTTTACTGTATATATAGCAAGTCCTGTAAGTACATATGCTAGTTTAGGATGTATTACATCTCATTTGAATCAAATCTAAGCCTGGAACACCTGTGTAAGAACGGTAAAGAGAAAGGGAAAGAACCTGCAAACTGTGTGTGCATTTCTTTTGTGTTTAAATGTCAAGCAAATATCGACCATTATTTTGTATAAATAACATTGTGTATTTTGTCTTCTAGCAGTTGAATAGATCATGAATGATGCAGATTAGATTGGACCTAGGAGGACTACTAACGTGAACATAGAGGAATTCGCATTCAACAGACACATTAAAGGAATTGTTTTTTTTCTATTATAAATTTATAAATGTTCATGCTAAGAAGCAGTCGGCAGTAAGACTCCTTTTCTCTATCTTTCCGGAGGTAGAAAATGATGATCTAATTTGCAGAAGTCTGAAAAAAATGCTCTAATATTAAAAACCTATTTACAGTAATTGGTTAAGTAATCTTATGTGAATAAAAGGTTTCATAACCCACATGATCATTTTGTTATTTCTTGTCAGAATAGAGTGGCTTCTTCTTTAACGAGAAATGAACTAATACTACGAATAGACAAACATTTACAACAAAATATTTAAAATAAAATAATAATACAAACAATACATTTTGGCAAATACGTAAGAACTGATAGTACACTTGCTTAGAAAAAATATATACAAGGACAGATGCTCTTCTTGTTGATATATAACTAGTGCTACTGGTCTTTGCAAAGTATAAGGACCGAAACTACAGTTAGTTTTGCTAGGGAATATAAGAACATAAGTTATCCTCGGTTTTGGCATGGATACCATAACCGAAACTATACTTAGGCGACAGATATACATACATATATATATATATATATAAAAGAAATGGAAAAAAAGAAAGGGGGCGCAAAAGAAAGGAAATCAAAAATGCTTGACAGAACAAAAGTGATTTTGTCAATTTTTGCGAAAGAAAGGGAAAAGTAGTGGGGACCAACTGTAATTTACAAAAATACCCCCCCCCCCCCCCCCCCGCATTGCATGAATTCAACTATTAGCACAAATGGACTAGAAATCCTTCGGTTCGATTAGCATTTCCCAAAGGAAATGGGATAATGGAGGTGTAATGACCCGCATTGGCAGAGATATTATAATTAATTTATTTAATTACTGAAATGGTGGTTTAGAGAATTTAATGGTCGTGGAATTAAATAATGGTAAATATTTAATTTAAAATAATAAATTAAATAATATATTTAATTCTGAAATAATCAGAATTGGCTGAAATGGCGATATGGTGTGAACCGGATCATCTGTGATATTTAATTCAGCTTGGAATTGAATTTGAATAACGAATATATTATATAAACGACAGTTTGAACTTATAATTATATTATAATTAAAATAGAGCTTGTAACGACGCGGTAGTTCGCTATTTGGCGATTTAGACTTCAGCTGAGTGTACAGGGTCCGTTTTAAATCGGATTTCTGTGAAACAAGAAACGTGTCGAGCTGGTGGAGTATATCTTTCTAGTGGAAGAGAAATATCGGGATTTCGTCGTGTAGATCTTGAGTTACATCCAAATCAAATTATCAGAAATGCAGCGCCCTGACCATAACGATTTAATTATATTTTAATATAAGGATTTAAATAGAAATCGAACATCGATATAACTCTGACGATGTAATATCGAGTAGTAAATACATACAGGAATATTCTGGAGCTGTATGGTATGCCACTGTGAATATAGACGATAATATTTAATTTTAAATATTAAATTTAATTATATTTAAATATATTTACATATTTAAATAGGCTATTTAGAGCGTTAAAAATGGCCACTTTTGCAAATGAAGTCGGAATTCGACGAAACCAGTTTTGTTAGATCCGCAATATCAAATAGTTGTTAGATTCCAAGTTTCGTGATTTTTAGAGTCAGTGTGTGACCGTAGGGATTTTTAGAGTGTAAAACAATCAGTATTTCGACAGTTAAAAATACACTGTGTGAGCATACAGAGTCGGAATTCGACGAAACCAGTTTCGTTGAGACCGTAATGTCGAGCTGTAGCTACATTTCCAGTTTCGTGATTTTTGGGTATCGTGCGTGATCGCAGGAATTTTAGAGGACGAGTACGAGTAGCAGTTGATTAAAAATAAAATAAAATAATCAACTTAAAAATATCCTAATTGATTTTTGATCCTTAAGAAGCCACATCCTTTAGTTTTCAACCACAAGAAATATTCCGTTCCCTTATATAATCAAACCACTCTCAGCCGCCACAGTATTTTCCTTTTCCTCAAACAATAGCAACTTTAAAAATCTGAATCAAATCATGGAAAAATATATAAATCATAATCTATATGTATTTGGATTCACCATGCTTTTCTCTTCAATCCAAGGTGATTGTTTCTTGGTTCAGTTGATATTCCGTTCGATGGAAATTCAACAGCAAAGAACTAGGGTTGTATTTCGTAGAGGATTGAAGCACTCGTTCGTGAATTCATGGTTATAGTTGGATTCATATTGGAAAATGGTGGTTGCCGTGATTTTTCTGGGGAGTTCGATCGAAAAAAATGACGTGGTGGCCACTGTACGGAGCGTTGAAAGCTCGAAGTCGCGGTCAGCAGGAGGAGACCGAGCCATGGAAGAAGGTGATGGCAGGGAGGAGAATTTGATGAGGAGACTGATGGCGTTCGCGATTTTGAAATCCGTTGACAAACGAGGAAGGAGGGAGTTCGTGAACGATGAGAAAAGGCCGTGGTATTTTGGGTTTACTGTAGGACGGAGTGGGGAAGAAGGGCATATCGGCCTGGGCTTGTAAGGGTGAGGGTGGGCCGAGATTGAAAGAGTAAGGCCCATTAGTAATTCAAATCCAAGTTTTTATTTTATTTAAAAGTATTCAAGCTTCATAACTCTATAACTTGGTCATACATAGATGGAATTCAGCGAAACAAGATCCGTTGGGATCGTGTGGACGGACACTACACGCTGGAACTGACCGCGAGCCAATCGGAGCACGTCACAATTTATAGCAAAATAAATTGTCTGAATCAAGCGATGGTTATCGTCATTGACGATGATCGTCCAAATGTGAGTAAATCTCACTAACTCTGAACAGTTTATAAATTCATGTTGTATTTTTAGAACTGTTAGATATTGGCTGATTGACTGTATGTTGACTGTTTGATTGAACTGCCAGTCAGTTAGTTGAATTTTCTATATCTATTCTTTTTAACAGAATATATCATATAGAACTGAAAGTGATGTTATCTATATTGTTTAACATCTGTGATGCAGGGAAACAGGTTGGAGGAATCCGACTGGATTCCTCAACATTTATTTTACTGTTTTTCATATATTGTGATATATGATGTGATATATAATCGGTTGTCGATTATATGTGTTTGGACGATACTGATCATCGTGATTTGATATGTTGAATACCATAACATACCGAATGTTGATAAAAGAATATTTTCAAAGTGTATTTTGAAAATGAAATATTTATATAAAATCGATGGATTTTATATAGAAAAGGGATAGGATTTTTATAAAAGAAATATTTATAAAACCAAAGGATAAGTTAGAATAAAAGGAAATCATTTGTAAAGTGAAGAACCGTTACTAAAAGTAAATCTTTATAAATGAATAGTTTATTCGAAAAGGGAGTTAATCGATGTTAGTTAATCGATTAGTGATAAAGTAAAAGGAGTTAATCGATGTTAGTTAATCGATTAGAGTTAAAGTAAAAGGAGTTAATCGATGTTAGTTAATCGATTAGAGTTAAAGTTAAAAGGAGTTAATCGATGTTAGTTAATCGATTAGTGATAAAGTAAAAGGAGTTAATCGATGTTAGTTGATCGATTAGAGTTAAAGTTAAAAGGAGTTAATCGATGTTAGTTAATCGATTAGTGATAAAGTTAAAAGGAGTTAATCGATGTTAGTTAATCGATTAGTGATAAAGTTAAAAGGAGTTAATCGATGTTAGTTAATCGATTAGTGATAAAGTAAAAGGAGTTAATCGATGTTAGTTAATCGATTAGAGTTAAAGTTAAAAGGAGTTAATCGATGTTAGTTAATCGATTAGTGATAAAGTAAAAGGAGTTAATCGATGTTAGTTAATCGATTAGAGTTAAAGTTAAAAGGAGTTAATCGATGTTAGTTAATCGATTAGTGATAAAGTTAAAAGGAGTTAATCGATGTTAGTTAATCGATTAGTGATAAAGTTAAAAGGAGTTAATCGATGTTAGCTAATCGATTAGTGATAAAGTAAAAGGAGTTAATCGATGTTAGTTAATCGATTAGTGTTAAAGTTAAAAGGGAGTTAATCGATGTTAGTTAATCGATTAGAGAATAAAGTAAAAGGAGTTAATCGATGTTAGTTTTATCGATTAGAGTTAAAGTAAAAGGAGTTAATCGATGTTAGTTAATCGATTAGTGATAAAGTTAAAAGGAGTTAATCGATGTTAGTTAATCGATTAGTGTTAAAGTTAAAAGGGAGTTAATCGATGTTAGTTAATCGATTAGAGAATAAAGTAAAAGGTGTTAATCGATGTTAGTTAATCGATTAGAGTTAAAGTAAAAGGAGTTAATAGAATATAGTTTATTCGAATAAAGTTAGTAAATCGAATATAGTTTATTCGAAAGGGGTTAAGTGAATAGAGTAAATCAAATAGAGTAAATCAAATAGAATAAATCGAATAGAGATTTATTCGAACGAGAGTTAAGTAAGGAAGTTAGTTAAAGAAATATAAAGTGAACTTTGCCAATTTCAAAGTTAGAAATGTTGTTCAGTTAAGGTCTGAGAGGTAGTTCTACCCCAACTTGATTGGCTTCGTTTTTAACTAAGGAATAGTTAAGGTTCGGCAGTAAAGGAAATGGTTTGAGTTGGCATCGCGATGGTTTGTTTAAAACATCTGTCTAAGTCCAATGAAGGAGCTTTGAAAATGTTTTCCAAATAAGAAACCATAAATGTTTTCTAATAAAGAAAACAAGAAATGGAAATGTTTTCCATTGTAAATAACATATATTTTCTAAATTTAGAAAATAAGAAATATTGAATATAGGGAAACAGGAGATAAGTAAATTTATGAAATAAAGAGATAAAAGTTGAATGATGTTTGATCGATATAAATTTCCATTTGGAAATAATAACGTTGGTTGCACACTTGTTTTTATTCGATAGTTAAATCACAGACTATCGAAGTTTTGGCCATTTTAACGTTGTTAATATGGAGAGACCGGTTGGATTATTATCCAAAGAACCACTCTGTATTGGCATAAGCGTTGCGAATCATATATGCCAAAGGAAATTGAAGACGGAGTTATGCAAGGGCTATCCTGTTTACAGAACAGTGCCTTCGGTTCATCCTGTTCCTGGATGACTTGTATGGACGGATGTCTGACAGAGTATGTCCAGACGATCACGTATATTGATTTCTCCAACTGCACCAAGAGTGGAAGCGGAGAAGGAAACTTCTCTTAGCTAACACATAATGTATGGTTGAGGACATCAATCGGTGATTTGATGGATTTGACAATGTGGCATTCAAAGTGAATCTGATGTGATGTTAAAGCGTAGCTTCTAGCCTCATCATCCGGTAAATGACAGAAATCGGGAAGGCAGCATGGCTAAGTCAGTCGCACCGAAGTAGGGTGTATAATCACCTGATCTAGAGTTTCATTTACTTCTAAAAATCTATTGTTGATGTTGTCCCAGTCGGGAAACGGTTGCTGATCCCAACCGTTGGTGATATACATTCGATACGCTCAAGCGAAATGAGTGGTCGGTCATGTGTGGCCGGGTTGCAAGATGTTCTTGTTGAACCCAGTGTATTCCTCTCTAGAGGTACACGAACGATAGGTGGTTCCATACCTTGTCATAGTTGGAAATCCATTACCCAATACGTGCTTGCGGTTTTGATTGTATACTATATATGTAGGACGTGAGATGAAAGCGTTTCTGCTAGATGATTATATATACTGTGGTTGATAGACATTATTATAATATCAAAAGGTTTTTGATATAAAGATATTTTGGATTTCCATAAGGGAAAAAACCCGTTCCGTTATGCGGCGTGGTCTTATGAGATATCGTTTACTTGTTCGAACTGTTTTTAAACTGTTTTACTCATACCAGTCCCATGACTGACCCGGAGTTTATTTTGTTGTTTTCCCTAAACTAGTGGGTGCCTAAATTTGTATGGGCAGTCAAGTAGTCAGGATTTACAGATATACTGGAAGAGCTTGGAGCAGGAGGCTTCAGGATTATTATAGCTATAGTTATTTCCGCTGTGTTGTAAGTGATGTACTTTGATAATGATGTATATTCAAATACAGATGTATATTTCAAAGTTATGTTACATATATTATATGTTATTCGTTCCGCTGTGAGATTCGTGTTACTCTGATGTTGTGTTCTTCTTCTTCTATTCTAAATTTCTATATTATCTATCCTCACCCTCTAATTTCTTTCACTAATTACCAGGATTTTTCGATGTTTTGGTTATCGACATCGTGTTTATGTCGATAACCAAAGTCGCTAAAAATCCGGGTCGTTACAGGAGGGGTATGTTTTCTGACGCATGGTTGGGTGCATAGTATCATCAGGCTGCGTGAAGTTTTATTTGCGGTGAAAATTTTGGACTTTTGGGCATAGGCCCATATCCTTCAAAAAAAAAAAAAAAAAATACAAACCGAAGATGGGAGACCTAAGCAGTAAGAGAATGGGATGGGGATTTGCTGATGCGTGGAAAAGAATGGGGTGTTAGGCCAGCAATAAAAAAACTAAATTAAGAAGAAATAAAAATAGAGACGGTAGGGAAGAAGTAGCAACAAAGAAAGGGGAGGAAAAACTGGTAGGCAACATAAGATATGAATGTGCGTAGTAGGACTGAAATGGGAAGGATTACACGATGTTGCAAGTGCAAAAACATTGTACCAGATACCAGCCGCAAGGGGTATTATCACAAAGCAAATACAATAGAACTAAGATTACTTACCCATATTCACGTCCATTTTCAATTTCACTGGGTGGCAAGATATTGTAAAAAGGTGATTATTGAATGATCTGATTACAGGTTATAAGCTAATACAACAGAAGTCCCAAAAATACAATCGTAAGATGTATTAGCCCAGAGCCTAGGTTATAAGCTACATGTATATATACAGGTCCTTAGATATATATGGTACGTATGTCGTTGGATCAGTGGGCTTGGCCCGTTGTAAAGAAATAAAAGTGTTATAAGTTAAAATGCTAATGTAAGAAAAATATAATTATATAAATATATGGATGTATATGTTTATGAGCTTAAGAATATTTGTCGAGTAGGTTTTGGTTCGTTTGTGCACGGTTGAGTTGATCGGTTATGTGTGTAAGTAAACTAGCCTAGCTATCGAATTTTAAACGTTTCAATCTAGAATGAATTAATTTACTAAATAATTAATAGTAGTTTTAATATTAAATGTTATCGAACGTAAATTTAGCCGCTAAACTAAATTAACACGTAAATTATTGATCAGTAATGATCTGTAATTAAATTCAATAAACTTTGAATCGTTTGTTCAATTAATTATTTAATTAATCGAGTGTGTTATATTGCGTTAGCCATTATATTGACATCTGTTAGTGCAATTAAACACCGTTCCACTACAAGTTGACATAATTGAATTGTTTAAACACCTTACTAGCAGAAATAAACACCGTTCTATTATTATATTAGTTGACATATTTTTAAGTAAATATATGTTGTTGAGTTATTATATTATCTGTTGATGTTATTGAGTTATATTAACATATATGTTTGCGTAAATTGATTCACGACTTGAATGTCGTTTAGAACCGACATATGCCATTGGGACTACTAAGTGATATTTTCTGTAAAGTAACTCGAAAATTAACTCAAGTTGTTAACAGTTTGAATAATTGTTTTTAAGAAACAATTAAAGGTGATTATTTTATTAATTTATTTAAAAGGGGAGATTAACTGTCACCAGTTAATCAGATTGATTTTAGATTGAGCTACGTCAACTGTTTTAAATGAAGATTGATTATTAAATTAATTGGGTTTCATTAATTTAATGGAAAAAGGTTTTAACAAGTAATCGTTAAACATAGAATTTTTTTTATTTAGAGTTAATTAATATTTTAGTTTTCAAGATGACTGTGCAATAAAATAGAGAAGTTAAAACTTGATGAAGTATCCAAGATAATGTTTTTAACTTAATTAATGTCTTAATTAAGTTAGTTTTTAATATAATTTAATTATCAAAAGAAAAGGGAATTAAGGCAATTCACTTGATTAAATCCTTTGTTTTAAATAATTAAGTTGATCAAGTTAACAGCATAAATGTTTCAAAACAACAACGTTGTTTGAAAATAGTTTAAGTTTTGGAAAAATCATATGGATTTACAAAGTCTGGTTTATTGAATATTTTGAATATCGAACTTGTACAAATCATGACGATAAGAATGATTTCGAATCAAGGTCTGAGAGGTAATTAAAATATCCCAAATTGAACGATGTCACTATTATCCGATAGATAGTATTAGTTTGTATTTGAATTGAGTCTTAGGGTTGAATATCATTTTCGGCTATGAAACGTATTTTCAAGAGTGGGATTGTCACTTAAGGTTTATACTAAGAATTTCTGAAGTTAAAAGCAATAGTTATGTTTACAAATTTAATATTTGAATTTAAATAATTAAAGATTTTTTAAATAAGGCTTAGTAGATCCAATGGATATAAATCTATTCATTTTATTTTATATTGGATAGTTAAATCTCCATCTATCAAATCTTGACCTTTTACGTTATCGTTTCGAAGAGTCCGGAATTTAATTCCATTCAATTCGATTTATACGTTTCAAGTCAGAGATTATTGAAGAAGGAGTTTATGCAAGGGTTGTTCTGTTTACAGAATAGTGCCTTGGGTTTGTCCAGTCCCAGGATAATGTGACACCCCACATCCGTTAATGTCACTCACTAAGGGAATGCATTAAGTTTCGTGAAGCGTTATAGGTAACAGACACAGAATAATTAAAAGATAGATATAAATAAGATAGCAGCGGAAATTTAAATTTTTATTTCAGACATAAATCAAAATACCATGGTCCACAATGCCATAAGTCAAGAAAACCATTACAATAAAATAACTTCTGTCTTACACCATCAGAGTACATAATTATATAAAAAGCATAATTCCCCAATAAAAGAGTTAAGCCACTTAAAGACAAGAACTTGAGCCATACTTCAAAAGTAGCTCCTAGCAAACTGATATCTGAGTTCTGACTAAGCGTGAGTGTTTCCTCCCTGAGAACCAGGGGGAGAGAACCGAAGAAAGAAGGAGAAACAAAGGGTCGGACATAAAGTCTGGCGAGTCTAGTTACTTTTAGCCAGTAAATAAATGAAAGTAACATGATAGGCATATAATGTGGATAAGAGAGATCACTACATAAATGGCAGGTGTGACAAGGTAGACATGATAGGGTGTATATGCTTCTAATGATAACTCTGCACTATTAGTAGTATAACCAGAATGAGATGATCCCTTCCACTATAAGGCGGTAGACTTAGGGCATACGTGCAAGTGTACCCTAACCACTACCCTAATTGATCGGCTCCCTACTCCGTAGATACTCTGTGCCGGCCCCAAGGTAGGATGTATCACATCCTAAAGTGGCAACCTGTCACTGAAATGCACAGCCCCATATCTACAAGGTGTCACGGTCGTCTTATCCCTCTCTGCCCGGCTCATGCACGCACATGGCCCGGTCGGTTTGCACAACTCACACCGTCCTTTCCGTTTGGATCTCTTACAATCAGTCAGTAAGCGTGCCCCTTCTCTGCCTAGTACGGAGTACTTGGTTTGATACTAACTCCAGGTTACTAACTGAAATGGGTCCCACTTAATATGATACAAGCTCTCCCCTTTGCCCTGTATCCACCACTAGGTTTTTATTGACTATGTATAACTTTATGTGTCTTTAATTACATAGCCCTGTTAATAGTTATGCTTACCTTAAAAGGTGTCTTTAATTACATAACTTTTATATTTTCCACCGGTTATGTATCCCACTAGGTGTCTTTAATTACATAACTTTATTGGGTTAAGTTTGTAGGCCTATATGTGAATATTACCCACCCCCTCCAGATTTACTTAAGTCATCCACTATCCAACTAGTTTTTACTTAACCCTAACTTCAGTTCGTAATCATACAATCCCTATGGATTTTAGCTAGGTTAAGTAGTCCAATTTATTACCATGTCCATTTATGGTTCTTAACAGGTTAGACCTCTCACATTAGGCCTACAACTTGTCGATGCTGGATACACCGGTCGGGTCCGGCCAGACTTCTTCCACAAGTTGGGCCTAACCTTGTTGCTTAGTGCAAATCGTATTTGTGCACTTAGGCTTCTCACATTAGATTCAACATTAGTGGCTGCTGGATATGCCGGTCGTGTCCGGGCAGACTTCCGCCAATAATTCAACCTAACCTCGTGCCATAAGCGCGATTATAATTCTTAATTATAATTATTTGACATTTCATCATTATCCAAATTCTCGCTTATGTCATTATAGGTTATATGCCCTTATTTTCCCACATTTTGTACAAAAAGGGAATTATATGACCATGTTCCAAGTTATGCTAATTCTAATATATTTTCCCCCGTTTCCTCACTAACGTATTCATATAATTTTGGTGGCATACCTAGGATAGACAGTAGCCTAGTTATAAGCGATAAAAAGGGAAAATAATAGAAACATGACAAAAGTAATTGTTTTGACATAACTTGGTATAAACATGAACTAGCATAGTGACAAGGTGATCATATGAGTATAAGTTTGATGAACTTGAAACATTTCCTAGTTCTAACATAATTATGATGTCATAGTGAGCATAATAGGATCTAAGTTAACCACTTAAATGTCCAAGTATTCAGATATAACATAAAAGGTACAAGGTGATAAACTAGATCTGACTAACAGTTTCAATGTCCACATAAATTAGATCTACTAGTTTAGAAATAGATCTACACAAATCCACATCATAGCATTTCAAAGAAGTTACAATTAAGATAAAGATTTAGATCCAATCCTAACCAATTCAAGGTGACATATGTTCACGATTTACATAAATGATTAGATTTATCCAATGATATAACTGTCCAAATTAACAGATTTATATTAACCACAATATAGTTACAAATCAAGATCCACAATAATAACATAGTAGAATAATCACAACTGAATTGGATCTAGAAAAATAGATCTATAATGACATAGCATAAGATATGATAATAGCATAGATTCATGGTTTACACATATCCAAATCACAGTCTTTCATAATTTACTTTTATTTATTTAAACCTAAAAATAACCAACTCACTATGATTGGATTGCTAAGATGATAGAAAAGAAGATGGTGTTGAATCTATGCTTGAATATCAGAATTTGATTTGCAAAACTGATAGTTGTTTGAAGGAAACGGATCCGTCTTAGTTCGCACTCCAGCAGCATTAGGCTTCCATGATTTCCAATGAAGAAATAGGAGAATTGGATACATATATATAGTTGTAGAACCCTATGGAACCGACTATGCCACCTCAGCCGTAGGGGTGTCGACACCCCTGTGGGTGCGTCGACCCATGAGTTGACACCCCTTAAGGGGGTCGACCCCAGTGTCGACACACCTGTAGGGGGTTGACCCCCTAGAGCGGGAAATTTGTCGCCTTGACGAATTTTTGACTTTCGAACTATTCTGGATAGTATCTGACTCATATCTGACTCATACGTGACTCGTATGTGAATATATGTTCTTTCTGCGCGTATACAAAATTAAAACCCTCATAACTTCTACCTACTATGTTTGTTTTACGCAAACTAAATGTCTATCTTGACAAAAATTTCGAGACGGACGCAATGGTGCAGTCCTTTTCCTTAATTATGAATATTAAATTAATTGTTATTTAATTTATTCTCTTCTAATGTTGTTGAAAATTCGGGATGTTACAGATAACTTGTATGGACGAATGTCTGATAGAGTATACCTAACATATCGCGTAAGTTGATCTCTTTAAAAGTTTGTTTGGTGGCGGAGGAATTCATTTCTCAGCTTTTTACCCGTGGTTTTGTGGAAATTAATTTGTGATTTGACGGGTTTGACAAGTTCAAAGTAAATAAAGATGTGCTATTACAAACAATAAGTTCTAACCTCAATCCTCACACCCGGGAAATGACAAAAACCAGGCAGGCAGCATGGCTATGTGGGTCGCTCCCATTAGGGTGTATTGTTAACTTTCTAGAGAATATTCATATTTGTTCTTCTTTCTATTATGTATCTTCGGATAACGGTTATGTGGGCCCAACCGTTGGTGACAATATATTCGATACACTCAAGAGAAATGAATGGTCGGTCATGTGTGGGCCGGGTTGCAAGACATTCTTGTTGAACCCAGTGTATTCCCCTCTAGAGATACACTATCGGAAGGTGGTTCCATACCTTGTCAAAATTGGAAATCCATTATCCAATAAGCAACCGTGGTTTTGTTTGTATACTATATATATGGAGCGGGAGATGCAAGCGTTCCACTAGATTGCTATTTATTTGTATTTAGACACTATCATAATATCAGATGAATATTGTTTTCAAAGAATGATTTGGGTTATCGTAAGGTAAAAACCATCCGTATTTACGTGTGGATCGCTCTTATGATTATCCTTTCTTTCAAAAAGGTTTTCAAAAGCTAAAATCAAGCTGTTTTAATCGTTTACTCACACCAGTCCCCTGACTGACCAAGAGTTTATTTTTCTATGTTTTCCCTAAACTCTTTGGTGCCCACATTTGTACGGGCAGCCAAGCAATTCAGGATTTTACAGATTTTCTAGAGGAGCTTGGAGAAGGAGGTTTTAGCGTTAGATATATATAGTTTATTTCCGCTGTATTGTTATGTCTTATACTTTGATGATGTATGTGAGCTTAAATCCAGTTTGTATTTTAAAAGTGATTATATACCTATTATGTTTTATTCGTTCCAACGTGAGAATCGTTTTTAGTCTGATTTTGTTTTTCTTTTCTTCTATTCTGAATTTTCTATCTTATCTCTTCTCGTCCTCCAATTTCTTTCTTCGACATCTAGGTTTTTGTGTCCTTTGGGTTGAACTTGGGATGTATTTAGTCGACTCAAAGGACGCTGAAATTCGGGTCGTCAAACTTGGTATTAGAGTTGAAGGTTGAGAATAACCTTGGCTCTATGATGTGATTCAATAAAGATGGGGTTAGTAATACGCTAGTTTGAGTGTATATATATGAGCACGTATTTGTTAATTGATATAAAAATTGTTTTATATCGTGTTGATTGGTTTGTTAAGTGGTTTATGAATTCTGGTCGATACAGTAAGCGCAACTGTATCGATATGTGTTTCTAAACTCTTGAATAGAGTAATTCGACATGATATTGTTTTAAAAGCTGGGTAAATGAAATAATTTTTGGTGTAGCGTCCAAGTTCTAACTCCACACGAATAGACGGGTCCGTGGAAAATCGATCAAGGATGAGATAGGTGCTCAACTCCGTTGATCTTTCAATGCCGGAATCTCGCTATCTTCAACACGATGATCTCGCAGGATACCGTGTTGTCGATCTACGATTCTTCTAACGTTGATCACTTGCAAGTGGTACCGTGAATCGGCTTCAAGTTCGTTGATTCAAGCGCACTCGAATATCCGAAGATGAAGAAAGGAGATCACACTCAACTTCCAATTTTAATGGTGGAACAAAGCTCACACAAAGGATTTATTCAAATGTCAAAAACCTTTTACAACTCACGCCATACCCCTATTTATAGGGTTTACAACACGCCTTGTCCAGACAGACGACCCGAGTACAAGAGAACGACCCAATACAACCTATTACAATTCGCGATCCCTTAGTATGGTACAATAATAGATCGAACGATTCAACTATGAAAATACACAACCATGAAATGAGCGACCCCTATATGATCTTATCTTGTAACAACTCTTATTGTCTTCAGCACGTAGTGGCACAAGGGTGGTCGATTCGATAACAAACAATTCTAAAATGAACGACTTAGGTGTAGACAATATAGAAACGAGCGAGCCATCAGCGAACGATCCAGGATTAATCTACTTTGGAGTGAGTGACTCAAAGGTGGACGACCCAATCCTTGCACGATCTGCCATTGCTTTCTCAAACCTGTCCCTTTTACTTAAACTGGAGAACGGCCTTGTTATGTCGTTGAACGACCGGTTCTCCACTTTTTCCAGCTTTAGCTTTACGGACAATCTACTTTTCCTTCCTTTTCGTTCTAGTTCACTGAACGACTGCCTTAGGTCTCTGGACAACCAATCGCTCGCATACAAACATCTTCCATGGTGCACTGCATCATCCTCCCCTGGTTGACAAGAATTCGACCTCGAATTCATACACTCTTCTTCGATGATAAGCTCATCTTCATAGTATGGAATTAGATATTTTACATTGAAAACATCCGAAGTATACACACCTTCTGGTATCTTCAACTAATAAGCATTATCATTGACTTTCTTCACAATTTCTATAGGACCAATCTTTGAAAATTGATCTACTCCTACATATACAGAATCATTGCCTCGCTATGTCCTTGGTAATCCCAAGACAAAATCCATACTAACGTCCACCAATGGCTTAGCTGGCACATGCAATGGCATATATAACCCTGCATTAGTGGCAGTTCCTTTTGATACTTGGCAAATGTGGCATCTTTGCACAAACTTCTCGACCTCTTTCCTCATAGATGGCCAGTAGTAAGAATCAGAAATCAACTTTAGAGTATGATCACGGCCCACGTGTCCTTCTTCATGCAATTCTTTGACGATCTTCATTCTTAAACTACAATTTGGAATACTCAATTGAGTTCCTTTAAATAGAAAACCATTGACTAGCACATAACCTTCCATATTTCCTCCCTTGACTCTGTCTATGACCTATGAGAAATATGAATCGGCTGTTAGCAATTCTGGAAGTATATCAAAACCGACTACTTCGACTCGCATAGTCGTAAGCAAATGATTTCCTCAACTCAGAGCTTCAGCTACGCGATTAGTCACTCCAGACTTGTGTTTTACAATAAATGTAAAATGTTGCAAATAAGCAATCCACGATGCGTGCCTAGCAATAATCTTATCTTGACTTTGCAAATGCTTCAAGGCTTCATGGTCAGTATATAGTACAAACTCCTTGTGAAACAAGTAATGTCTCCAATGCTTTACGGCTTGTATAATAGCATAGAACTCCACGTCATAGGTGTTGTATCTCATCTTCGCTCCAGATAGCTTCTCACTGAAATATGCAATAGGACGGCCCTTCTGACTCAACACCCCTCATATTCCAACTTTCGATGCATCCGTATGCGATTCAAATAACAACTAGAAATCTAATAACACAAGGACTGGTGTTGTCGTCAAAAGTACCTTGATCTTCTCAAAAGAAAATTGAGCTTCCTCCGTCCGCATAAACTGCTTTCCTTTCATGCAATCAGTAACAGGAGCCATCACACTACTAAAATGTGGAATAAACCTTCGGTAGAATGATGTCAGTCCATGAAAGCTTCTGACTTCCGTTATAGTTTTTGGTCTAGGCCAATCTCTGATTGCAGCAACTTTATTCTGATACACCTGTATTCCTTTCTTGGACACAATGTATCCCAAGAATAGAACACTTTGTGTCATGAACACGAGCTTCTTTGTTGCAGTATAAAATTATTCTTGATGAAGAAACATCAACACTGCTTTCAAGTGTTGTATATGCTCTTCCATACTAACATTATAGATCAGAATATCATCAAAATATACATAGCGAACTTTCTAATGTATAGTCTGAAAATCTGATTCATGTCTCTTATAAAAGTACTTGGTGCATTCGATAGACCAAACGACATAACCAGCCATCCATACAACCCCTCACGAGTTTTGAATGTGGTCTTCCTTTCATCCCCTGGTCTAATTCGAATCTGATGATAACCACTCATCAAAACAATCTTTGAGAAGATAACAGATCCACTGATTTGATCCAATAGATCATCAAGTCTAGGCATAGGAAATCGGTATCGAACAGCGATCTTATTGAGAGCTCTACTATATGTACACATTCTCTATGAACCATCTTTATTTGGAAGTAACAAGATAGGCATGGCACAAGGACTAAGGCTCTCTCGTATTCACCTTTGTTCAAGCAGCTCTTCAACTTGTCTCCTCAACTCTTCATGCTCCTTCAGGCTCATTCGGTAATGTGGCCTATGTGGAAACACTGCACCTGGCACCAAATCAATTTGATGTTGTATGTCCCCGAGTGACGGTAATTCCTTTGGCAACCCTTCAGGAAACACATCTTCAAACTCTTTCAACGCAGGCTCAGCTTCAGTAGGTATATCAGAATCTTCATGAGATTCAAATCCAATCAACATAAACACTTCATGATTCTCTTTTTCTTCTTCTTCAAAAAATTCCTTTAAAGATAAAAGACTAGTCGAGTTCATCTTCTTCTCTACTTTGAGTTCATTTTGTTCACGCTTCTTAGGAACTAATGTGATTTTAGTACCTTCAAACATGAAACTATAGTTGTTGGTTCGACCATCGTGTTGAACTGATCTATCATACTGCCATTGTCTTCCCAAGAGTAAATGACATACATCCATGTGAACTACATCACACCAAATATCATCCTTATACTTTAACCCAATGGAAAACGACACATATGCTCTTCTTCCCACGGAGAGTTCTCCTCCTTTCTTCAACCAAGCAAGCTTGTATGGTCTAGGATATTTCTCGGTCTTCAATCCAAGATTCTTAACAGCTTCTTTAGAAATCATGTTGTCACAACTTCCTGCATCAATAACAAAGCGACAAACTTTTCCGAGAATAGGACAAGTAGATTGGAAAACACTGCTTCGCAACTAACTAGAATCATCCACATTCTTTGGAGTTAAACATGATCCTCTTATCATTAAACTACTCCCTTCGTCTCCTGACTCTATCTCTTCTACATCAATTTCAACATCATCGTCAAATTTAGGTGGTAGAGAATAGTCTACTTCAGCTTCTACATCTTCAACTATCATTGTTCCCTTTTTTAGCTTCGGGAACTCATTGCTTTTATGACCCACTTTTTGACAATTAAAGCACTTGACATTTGAATTGACTTTTGTCTTTGCAGCTTCATTGACAACATGTTTAGGAACTGTCCTGAAGACATTAGTGTTGCTACTAACACTCTTGTTCTGGATATTGGAATTCGTGAACACTCCTCCTCCTCATCTTCCTTGCTTTTCCCAAGCTAGTGCTTTCTGGTGAGCTTCAGCAACAGACATTGGATGGAACATATTTACATGTCCTGAATCTATGTTCTCAATCCTCCAACATATCTAGCAGTTAATTGTTCCTATGTTTCCATGATATCATTTCTTGTAATCAATTGATAGAATTCATCAGTATAATCACTCACATGTCCCTTGTCTCAATTTCTGCAAACGTTGATACATAAGAGAGTGATAATTGTGAGGTAAGAATGTAGCTCTCATCATCCTTTTCATCTTTTCCCATGTGACAACATTCGGCTTTCCCATTCTTTCACGAGTTAGCTTAGTTTGTTGCCACCAGGCAATATCTCTTCCTCTCAAACGAGTAGCTACTAATTTCACTCTTTATTTTCTAGTACATTCTTGAATTACATAATTTCATCTACATTCTACAACCAATCTAGGAATCCTTCAGCAGACAATCCTCCCTTGAATTCTGGAATTTCGGTCTTCATCCCTGATTCCCAATTATGATGACCTTCTGTTTGAAGAAATGTATCTCGATCTCTTCCTGGAGAATGATAACGAATGCTACTTCTTTCATCTTCACAAACTGAATGATGACAATATCGATCATGAATATTTTCATGTCTTTCACTTCTACGGGACGGTTTTCGGGAATAATCGTCGCGAATTCTTCTCTCTCGATCAAATGGTGGTGATCTTCTATGTGTTTCCGAATTCGATGGTAAAATCCGGTGTCCATCATGATTTGAATCGAGTGATACTCGTCTTCTAGTTTGATTCATATCTATCATCAGCTTTTCTATTCTTCCAATTCCTTCATTAACCTTATCATTGATTATTTTCTCCATTTGTTCGGCTTCGTCTCTCCGATACATTTTTTTTCCAAATTCTGATGACGATTAACACGTCTTGGCAGCGTAGTCAGTTCTCAAAAAAAATGAAATGAACTTCATATCTGGCCCAAGCTTCAAACACTTAAACAGTTGGTGGTGGTCTAAATGAAAAGGTGTTGATCTGGCGATCTATGTAATGACAATCACGGCTGAATTAGATATGATGGTCTAACTCATTCCGGCGATCGTAGACAGGTGATGCAACTGATTAATAGATGCAACTGATTAATAGATGCAACTGAATGAGTTCAGACGATCTTAATAGCTCCGGCGATGTAAATTAGTGTTGGCCAAGACTGAATGGCCTTCTGGTGGATGGCGGCGGTTTAATGATTTGGTGGTGGCAAAAATGGAATGGATGATGTCGGCGGTGATGGTGATAAACCTAAATTGTTTCTGCCAATCTGACCAAGTAATGGAACTCTCGCTTTGGTGATCCAACCAAGAATGTGATCAAGGCTCCGGCAGTCCATCCAAAAGATGGCGATCTAGCATCGGCGATCCAACCAAAAATGGTGATCAAGGCTCCGCGATCCAACCAAAAAATGGAAATCTGGCTCTGATACCAACTGGCGCAGCGTCCAGGTTCTAACTCCACACAAATTGATGGATCCGTGGAAAATCGATCAAGGATGAGATAGGTGCTCAACTCCGTTGATCTATCGATGTCGGAATCTTGCTATCTTCAAAATGTTGATCTTGCAAGATACCATGTTGTCGATCTACGATTCTTCGAACGTTGATCACTCACAAGTGATACCATGAATCGGCTTCAAGTTCGTTGATTCGAGCACACTCGAATATCCGAAGATGGAGAAAGGAGATCACACTCAACTTCCAATTTTAATGGTTGCACAAAGCTCATACAAGGGATTTATTCAAATGTCAAAAACATTTTACAACTCATGCCATACCCCTATTTACAGGGTTTACAACACGTCTTATCCAGACAGACGAGCCGAGTACAAGAGAATGACCCAATACAACCTATTACGAGACGCGATCCCTTAATACGGTACAATAATAGATCAAACGATTCAACTATGAAAATACACAACCATGAAACGAGCGACCCCTATATGATCTTATCTTTTAAAAGCTCTTATTGTCTTCATCCTGTAGCGGCCCTAGGTGATCGACTCGATGACCAACGATTATAAAATGAACGACTTAGGTGCGGAAAATATAGAAACGAGCGAGCCATCAGCGAACGATCGAGGATTGATCGACTCTGGAGTGAGTGACTCAAAGGCGGACAACCAAATCCTTGCACAATCTACCAATGCTTTCTCAAACCTCTCCCTTTTACTTAAACTAGAGAATGACCTTGTTATGTCATTGAAAGACCGGTTCTCCACTTCTTCCAGCTTTAGCTTTACGGACGATATGCTCTTCCTTCCTTTTCATTCTAGTTCACTGAACGACTGCCTTAGGTCACCGGACGACCGATAGCTCGCATACAAGCATCTTCCATGGTGCGCTGCATCAATTTTATTCAAAAATTATATTTTGATTTAAAAAGAATAATTTTCCGAAATTATTATATATGGTGTGCCGATGGATGTTATTATAATCAAATAAGATTATATAAATAGAAAATGGAGTTATATGGGTTAATAAGGAATTAAAATATAAGGCTAAGAAATTGGAACCTAATTGAAGATTAGTTGAGTTAAATAGTTTTCTGAGTATTGATCTGATGTTGATTTCGGTCTTCGGGTTGATGCTTATAAAAACATTTTCTTACTGATTTACGATCAGGGACTGCTGAATGTGTTTGTATTTTATATTTTGATTGCTGTGAAATGTTTGGTAGATAACATGTGTGTTTTATATGCCTTATTTAATGTAATGATTAGGGAAGGATCCATGTATGTGTTTTGTGTTAAGTCTATATATATATATATATATATATATATATATATATATATATATATATATAATCTCTCGTTACCCTCTAATTTCGAGGATGAAATTCTTTTACGGTGGGTATATAGTAACGTCCCAGTTTTTGACTGCTTTTGTAATACAATCTATTCTTGGATTTATCATTTATTGATTTAAATTAATTTAATAAATTGAGGAAAATTCCAAGAGTATATATATTTAATCGTTTTAAATTTTATTTAACCGTTGGGTATATGTTATAAAACAAGTAAGGAATCTTGTTTCATTTTGTTTTGTATGTTTTTGAATTCTTGTTAAGATAGATAATACGAAATTTTAATATTTTAGAAAATTAGAATATTAATTTTTATAAAATTCTACGTATATTTTACATATACATAAATAATAAAATGACATTTACTATCTTTGTTTGCATTAGATTTTGTTTTAATATCCATATTAGTATAACATTGGTTTTTATTAAATAACAATGAGAATAAAGTTTAAATTTTTTCACAAATAAGTAAATATATGACCATCACTATTAAATGCAGGAAAACAAAACATTTTATTGATAAGAATGGAATAAATCAAAATGTTTATGATTTGATCTTGCTGGGGTATAAAGATAGCTATTTTTAAGTATATAGTGGCAGGCACAACACATCATAATCATAGGCTGCACAGCATTGCACTTCATTTAGGAAGCCTAGATCAGTAATTTACTTGGAAACTGAGTTTGCCTTTTTATATAAATAAGGACATGACTGCACATAGCTGTACTTATATAGGCTATCACAACAATTGTACCCCATCTTCTTTACATTTGCAGTACACATGGAAGAATTAAATGTTAAGAACCATTTGCACATGGCTACATCATTTAGTTGCTGTATAAAATAGGACTTCACGCATTGTTATTTCAATTCGATGTATAGGATCAGCTATAAACATATATAGCTGCATCAACATATATATAGTTGTAATCTTCAAACCAGACATATGCACAGCTATACCATAGTTATTCTTTTCATTCAAAGACTATGCACAACTAAAATAATTTAGCTTAAACGTTGCAAATCAATAGCAACAACTATGTTGTCTTTCAGTAAATCAACATAGCAACAGTTATGTTATTCCCATCTATACGTTTCCTTTCCCATACATGCCGATTCAATGCCATACTATTTTATAATTGTTTTTGCATATATAAATACACACACATACCCTCCTGCATACACACACATTCATTGGAATAAAACTAGAAACAATGGCTGACATGATAACCCAAAAACCAGTGAGAAAATGAGTGAAACTTGTAGTATAAACTGAAATTAGGAGGAAGCAAAACAAAAAAAAGGCTATAACCATTTTCAAGTAGTGGCGCAGTGGTATTGCACCCGCTTCCCGTTAAAGGGGTCGTAGGTTCGATACCCGACAGCCCTACTGCCATTTTCAAGGCGCGGAGGTGGGTTCCCATTAATCCAATAAACTGGTTGGGGACATCAAGCCTCTGTGTTGGGCTGGCTTAAATCCTGTTGTGTCTGTGGTCGGACCAGGCAGTTCGGGGGCTCTCCCCCATGTGGGGTGAGTTTTTTTTAAAAAAAAAAAAAGGCTATAACCTGGAACCAGATCAGAGCAGAATGTGGTGAGGAGAATAATTCCTCTTTTCCTATTAAAACTATTCACGGATGTATTTATATTATGTATATATGGCTTTTAATGCTTGTATTATCTGACTTGATTCTCATGTTAACCAGGAAAAGAAAAATGAATGAAAACTGAAACAGTGGTCTTCATGTCTATGAGCAAATTTGCCCCTTTATCCTATTTAAAAATAATTATGTTTATATGGGGTAGACATCTCTATGTATGGGCATGTATGCTTATGAGTGTAATAATTCTAGCTAATTAGCTCTTCATTTCAAAACTGGAACACTAAAACAAGTAGATTGAAAATAAAACCAGTGAACAAAATACAAAGCGGTAGTGTTGTAAGTGCTATTAGTACATATGCCAGTTTAGGATGTATTACATCTCATTTGAATCAAATCTAAGCCTGGGACATATGTGTAAGAATAGTAAAGAGAAAGGGAAAGAACCTGTAAATTGTTTCTGCATTTCTTTTGTGCCTTTATGTCAAGCCAATATCGACCATTAGTTTGTATAAATAGCTTTGTGTATTGTGTCTTCTAGCAGTTGAATAGATCATGAATAATTCAGATTAAATTGGACATAGGAGGACTGCTGACATGAACATAGAGGAATTCACATTCAACAGGCACATGAATGGAATTGTTTTTTCTATTACAAAATTATAAATGTTCATGCTAAGAAGCGGTCGGTAGTAAGACTCATTTTCTCTATCTTTCCGGAGGTAGAAAATGATGATCTTATTTGCAGCAATATGAGAAAAATGCTCTAATATTAAAAACCTGTTTACAATAATTGGTTAAGTAATCTTACGTGAATAAAATGTTTCATAGCCCACATGATCATTTTGTTATCTCTTGTCAGAATAGAGTGGCTTCTTCTTTAACGAGAAATAAACTAATACTACGAACAGACAAACATTTCCAACAAAATATTTAAAATAAAATAATAATACAAACAGTACATTTCGGCAAATACGTAAGAACTGATAGTACACTTGCTTGGAAAAAAAATATACAAGGACGGCTGCTCTTCTTGTTTGTATATAACTAATGCTACTGGTCTTTGCAAAGTACAAGGACTGGAACTACAGTTGGTTTTGCAAGAATATAAGAACTTACGTTATTCTTGGTTTTGGCATGTATACCATAACCGAAACTATACTTAGGCGACAGAATATATACATATATGTATGTATATGTACGTATATATAAACGTATACAAGAAATGGAAAACAAGAAAGGGGGCGCAAAAGAAAGGAAATCAAAAATGCTTGATAGACCGAAAGTGATTTTGTCAATTTCTTCGAAAGAAAGAGAAAAGTAGTGGGGACCAACTGTAATTTACAAAAATACCCCCTTCCCCCGCGTCGCATGAATTCAACTATTCGCACAAATAGACCGAAAATCCTTCAGTTCAAGTAGCATTTCCCAAAGGAAATGGGACAATGGAGGGGTATGTTATTTGACGCATGGTTGGCTGCGTGGTATCATCAGGCTGCGTGCAGTTTTATTTACGGTGAAAATTTTGGACTTTTGGGCTTAGGCCCATATCCTTATAAAAAAACCGAAGATGGGAGATGCAAATAGTAACAGAATGGGATCGGGATTTGCTGATGCGTGGAAAACAAGGGAGAGTTAGGCCAACAATAAAAAAAAGTAAATTAAGAAAAAATAAAAATAGAGATAGTAGGGGAAGAAGTAGCAACAAAGAAAAGGAAGGAAAAACTGGTAGGCCATAGAATAGATGAGTGTGGGTAGTAGGACTGAAATGGGAAGGATTGCACGATGTTGCAAGTGCGAAAACATTGTACCAGATACCAACCACAAGGGGTATTATCACAAAGCAAGTGCAATATAATTAAGATTATTTTCCCATATTTACGTCCATTTTCAATTACACTGGGTGGCAAGATATTGTAAAAAGGTGATTATTGAATGATCTGATTACGAGTTATAAGCTAATACAACAGAAGTCCCAAAAAAACAATCGTAATAAGTATTAGCCCAGAGCCTAGGTTATAAGTTATATGTACATATACAGGTCCTTAGTTATATATGGTACGTATGACGTTGGATCAGTGGGCTTGGCCCGTTGTAAACAAATAAAAGTGTTATAAGTTAAAATGCAAATGTAATAAAAATCTGATTATATAAATATATGGATGTACGTAAATATGAGCTTAAGAACACTTGTCGAGTAGATTTGGGTTCATACGTGCGCGGTTGAGTTGATCGGTTATGTGTGTAAGTAAACCGGCCTAGCTATCGAATTTTAAACGTTTCAATTTAGAATGAATTAATTTATTAAATAATTAAAAGTAGTTTTAATACTAAATGTTATCGAATGTATATTTAGCCGCTAAACTAAATTAACACATAAATTGTTGATCAGTAATGATCTGTAATTAAATTCAGTAATTTAATTAATCGAGTGTGCTATATTGCGTTAGCCATAATTTTGACATCTGTTAGTGGAATTAGACAACGTTCCACTACCAATTGACTTGACTGAATTGTTTAAACATCTTACTAGCAGAAATAAACACCATTCTGTTATTATATTAGTTGACATATTTTATCAGTAAATATATGATGTTGAGTTATTATATTATCTGTTGATAATATTGAGTTATATTTGCATATCTGTTTGTGTAAATTGATTCACGACTTGAATGTCGTTTAGAACCACTATATGCCGTTGGGACTGCTAAGTGATATTTTCTGTAAAGTAACTCAGAGATTAACTCAAGTTGTAAATAGTTTGAATAGTTGTTTTAAGAAACAATTAAAGGTGATTATTTTATTATTTTATTTGAAAAGGGAGATTAACTGTCACCAGTTAATCAGATTGATTTTAGATTGAGCAACGTCAAATGTTTTAAATGAAGACTGGTTATTAAATTAATTAGGCTTCATTAATTTAATGGAAAAAGTTTTTAACAATTAATTATTAAACATTGAAAAAGTTTTATTTAGAGTTAATTAATATTTTAGTTTTTAAGATCACTATGCAATTAAATAGAGAGGTTGAAATTTGATAAAGTATCCAAGATAATATTTTTAACTTAATTAATCTCTTAATTAAGTTAGTTATTAATATAATTTAATCATCAAAAGAAAAGGGAATTAAGGCAATTCACTTGATTAAATCCTTGGTTTTAAATAATTAAGTTGATCAAGTTAACTAGATAAATGTGTCAAAACAACAACGTTGTTTGAAAATAGTCGAAGTTTTGAAAAAATCATATGGATTTATGAAGTCTGGTTTATTGAATATTTTGAATATCGAACTTCTACAAATCTTGACGATGAGAATGATTTCGACTCAAGGTTTGAGAGGTAATTATAATACCCTAACTTGAACGATGTTTCTATTATCCGATAGATAGTATTAGTTTGTATTCGAATTGAGTGTTAGGGTTGAATATCATTTCCGGCTATGAAACGTATATTCAAGAGTGGGATTATCACGTAAGGTTTACAATAAGAATTTCCGAAGTTAAAAGAAATAGTTATGTTTACAAAGTTAATATTTGAATTTAAATAAGTAAAGATTCTTTTTAAATAAGGATTAGCAGATCCAATGGAAATAAATCTATTCATTTCATTTTATATTTGATAGTTAAATCACCAACTATCAAATCCTAACCTTTTACGTTATCGTTTCGGAAAGTCCGGAATTAAATTCCACTTCAATTCGATTTATACGTTTCAAGTCAGAGATTATTGAAGATATCTATTTATGCAAGGGTTGCTCTATTTACATAATAGTGCTTTCGGTTTGTCAGTCCCAGGACAACTTGTATGGATGAATGTCTGACAGAGTATACCTAACAGATCGCGTAAGTTGATCTCTTTAAAGCTATGTTTAATGGAAGAGGAATTCGTTTCTCTTAGCTTTTTACCCGTGGTTTTAGGGAAATCAATTTGTGATTTAACGGGTTTGACGATGAGGTATTCAAAGTAAATTAAGATGTGCTATTACAAACAGTAAGTTCTGACCTCAATCCTCATAACCAGGAAATGACAAAAATCGGGCAGGTAGCATGGCTACGTGGGTCGCTCCCATTAGGGTGTATTATCAACTATCTAGAGAATATTCATATTTGTTCTTATTTTGCTTCTGTATCTTCGGATTACAGTTATGTGGGCCCAACCGTTGGTGACAATATATTCGATACACTTAAGAGAAATGAGTGGTCGATTATGTGTGGGCCGGGTGTAAGATGGTCTTGTTGAACCCGGTGTATTCCCCTCTAGAGATACACTATTGTAAGGTGGTTCCATACCTTGTCATAGTTGTAAATCCATTACCCAATAAGCAACCTTGGTTTTGTTTGTATACTATATATGTGGAACGTGAGATGTAAGCGTTCCGCTATATTGCTATTTATTTGTATTTAGACACTATCATAATATCAGATGAATATTGTTTTCAAAGAATGCTTTGGGTTATCGTAAGGTAAAAACCATCCGTATTTATGTGTGGATCGGTCTTACGATTATCTTTTCTTTCAAAAAGGTTTTTGAAAGCTAAAATCAAGTTGTTTTAATCGTTTACTCATACCAATCCCATGACTGACCCAGAGTTTATTTTTCTATGTTTTCCCTAAACTCTTGGGTGCCCATATTTGTTCGGGCAGTCAAGTAGTTCAGGATTTTGCAGATTCTGGAGGAGCTTGGAGCAGGAGGCTTCAACATTAGATATATATAGTTTATTTCTGCTATATTGTGTATGTCATATACTCTAATGATGTCTGTAAGTTCAAATCTAGTTTGTATTTCAAAAATGATTATATATCTATTATATTTTATTCGATCCGATGTGAGATTCGTGTTTACTCTGATTTTGTTCTTCTTTTCTGAATTTTCTATCTTATCTCTTTTCATCCTCTAATTTCTTTCTTCGACATCTGGGTTTTTGTATCCTTTGGGTTGAACTTGGGATGTATTTAGTTGACTCAAAGGATGCCGAAATTCGGGTCGTCACACAAATACAGGGTTAAATCATTTAATTTCATTTCATAATTGAATTTCATTCAAATTTATTATACTATAATTTATTTCCTTAGTTTTCAATTATTATTTATTCGATTTTCAAACACCAAATCTGTTTAATTCCATCATTATATCCATTCTAAAATTATCTCCACCTAACCAAATTTAATTCCAATTCCATATTCAAATAATTAATTGAATTTCTAATTAGTTCACTTTCATTTAATAATCTCAGTTCTGATCTTATTTCAAGAATCATCTATCTAACCCATTCTATTTTTTTATTTAACTTGGCTCCAAGTTAAATTTTGATTTATACCTTTCTATTCAACTTTTATTAGTTAAATGTTCAATCCAAACAATTCACTTTACTATCTTGACTTTTTTAACCCAAGCTAAATTTTCCTTTTAGAATTCTTTTCATAAATCTTATGCGAAATTATTCTTTTGGTTATATATCAAACCATTCAATTTTTATGGTTCAACTTGAATTTCATTCAAATCAATCAAACACGCCAGTATCTCAATAATTTGATCAAAATATTTCCTTTCTATATAAAAATATAACTTTGGCAAAATTATTTCATTTACCATCTTTACAAAACAATATTGTGTCAGTCGCTAGTTCAATAGGATCTCCAGATACTTGAACTGGTCAAACAACACAATACAAAACATTTTTATAAAATCTACAAATATGCTCTCTCATATATATACACACTCAAAATAAATCTAGGTTATTACTAACCCCATCTCTATTGAGTTATGCCATGCAGCCAAGGTTATTACTAAACCTTATGCTCTGATACCACAGTAACGACCCGATAGGATTCGATGCCTGAGTTTAAATAATAATACATAAACCTGTATTACTTGCCAAAACCAAAGTATCTAAAACACCAGATAGTTAATAAAAAGAATTTAGCAGGTGAGATAAGAAAGAAAGAAATATTAGAATAGAATAATAAGAAGATGAACCAACACATAATAAGAGTGTCACATCACAGTAGAACAAAATATAATATAAAAATAAATCTTTATCGAGAGCTTTGAATACTAACAATCAACAGAGCACATAAATACATCTGGATAGTTATGACAACCTGTCCTCGTATACAATCACACAATGGAAAATACAAGATAATAATAACACGTTTGGACTCCTCCAGCTCATCTCTTCATAGCATTCGATAACCTAAACCTATAAAACTCGGTCTGACCCAAGCATTGCAAATGCCAGGATCAGTCTGGTGCATCAGAGTGAGAAAACTCACTAAGTTTATAGATACCATCCAACTTGATTTTAAAGTGAAAGAAAAGGATAATCATAAGACCAATCCACACATAAACACGGACGGTTTTTACCTTACACAACCAAAAACATTGGAAATCATATCTATTCTGATATTATAATTGTGTCTAAATCAAATAAATAACCATCTAGCAGAACGCTTGCATCTCATGCTCTACATACATAGTCTATAATCAAAACCATGGGCTCTTATTGGATAATGGATTTCCAACTCTGCAAGGTATGGAACCACCTTCCGACAGTATATCTCTTGAGTGAAATACACTGAGTTCAACAAGAACATCTTGTAACTCGGGCACACATGACCGACTATTCATTTCTTTGGGTGTACCGAATATATTATCACCCAACGGCTTATGGTCGCGACCACTGTACTTCCCGGGAGATATAGGAACGAAAGAAGAACAAATAATTTTTCTATAGATGGTGACAATACACCCTAATGGGAGCAACCCACATAGCCATGCAGCCTGCCCGATTTTTTTCATTTCCCAGTTCTGAGGCTTGAGGTTACTATTACCTTTTTGAACATATCACGTCTTCATTCACTTTGAATGCCACATCGTCAAATCTGCCAAATCACTAATTGATGTCCACAGAAATACTCTTGGTGTTAAGCTAAGAGAAATGAATTCACCGCCACCACAAAATACGTTTGTAGAAATTAATGTATGTAATCCTTCGGAAATACTCTATTGGGCATTCGTCCATACAAGTCATTTAGGAACATGATGAACCGAAGGCACCCTCCTACCACATCCTTATATAGGAATGACCCCACGGATCGGTAACGAGTAGTCCTTGTAAATCCGAAGATTTCAATCACGATAGAATTATCGCCAAAATATCTCTGGCGGCCAAACCACAGAAATTTAACGAGGAGTTCTTCCATTCATGAAGATCAATTGTCTTCAATTTCTCCATCTTAAATCAGCATCTTCGACATTTTCCTATTCAACGGTTCGGAATGGTTTTCGAATATAAATTTGATCTCGGTCTTTTTGTACCAACAATCATATAGGCTAGATTTTATAGTCGGTTATTTAGCTATCAAATAAACAACCACTCATTCTTAAAAAGAAAATGAATTCACTGATCCAATACCCAACATCATTTAGCCTCTTTAATTAACCAATCGTTAATTTAAAACCCCTCTTCTTAAACTTTCGATCTTTGGAAAATACCCCGTTTACTATTTGATTAAATTATGGTTTTAAAACATCACTAATCTCCCATATTCACCGGTCCCTAACTGTAAATTGGTAAGAGAACAATTACCTAAGTATCAACCTTGAAGCCCGAAACCAACATCGAATCGACACTCAGGAAGCCATTCAACTCAACTTATCTCAAGTCAGTTTCTAATTTCCTTACCTCCATTCCTTAACTTGTTATCTATCAAATCATTTCATTTATTTAAACATAACGTCTGCAAAACGTCCATTTGTTAAAAAAAATCACTTTTAAATTCTTCAAATAAATCATCGTACACTTGATGATTCCTTTAACCTCATATTATTTATTAAATCAATCCTCGTATATTTCCCCTATTTTCTATTTAAGAAAATATCTCCGAGTTCATTTGGAAAATAAATTCCAAAACTTATTTACCTTATTAGTTTGAATCAATTACGATCAAACCTTTGTAACACACCGTATTTTCTATAAATACTAAAATTAACAAATTTAAGAACACTTAATTTTTAGAAGAAGAATTTAGAAAAATGGGTTGCGCCATTGCGTTCGTCTCGGAATTCTGCTTGAGATAGAGTCCGAGTTTGCGTAAAATGGATAAAATATGAAGAAGTTATGGAGGTTAGAAGATTTAAGTTTAAACGAGAATTAAAATAATAATTAACAAATAAAATTCGGGATTCAAAACAGAAGAAGAGGCTGAGCGGGAAATTTCCCACTCAGATATGTCGACCCCCCCAAGGGGAGTCGACATAGGTCTCGACCCCCTCCCAAGGGGAGTCGACATAGGTGTCGACCCCCCCCTATAGGGGTGTCGACCCCCCTGTAGGGAGTCGACCCCTATTAGATCCAGGTCCAGTGACGAATTCTGAGGTATTAGCGCTTATGTGTCACGCTGTGGTTGGCTCTCTTTGGTTTGGATGGCTCGGATGACTCCTATGCTAATCTAAATGCCATGGTTTGCCTAACACATCTATAAATACATATCTAAACTTAACCCTAACCTCATAACCCTATTTTATGATGCTACCATGATGTCCATCTCTAAACTAGCCTAGCCTCCTTTTTCTCCAAACTAGAAATCAAATTGAAGAGCTTTAAATTAAAGTAAAGGTTTTCCGCCTCAATCAACAAAGAGAGATTAGAATCGCTACAACGTCAACTGATTCACTTTTTCTAATCCTATCACCGTAAGTTCAGTTATTATTCAGATTCGAACATATAATAGAAATCATGACTTGTAATGAATCGAATATAGAACTATGCCTAATTGTGAGATAATAAATTCTGATTCATGCTTATCCTTTTGTTAAATCTGAAATTACCAATGCCTATGAGACTATTGTGATTGATACAATTGAATCTATCTTGTTGTACATCAAATTGGTGATTCTTTTATGTTCAGTTCTATCAAATCTTTATGCCTATGATGTAACTTGCTCAGTTTGCTCATATTTATTGATAATGTAAAACAAATCTATTGGAACGATGATTCTTGTGTTTGGTACACCTTTACATGCTTATTTTCTTATGTCAATTCTTGCGTTCCTTCTCTACTCTCCTTCTCGTTTTATTTTATGAATAATAGGTTCATTTAGAATCCTAGTTTGAATCTTGTTGTACGTACAATTGAAACGCGGGGAATTGGGTATAACTTAGTTAAGTAATTTTGGGCATAACAAGTAAATGTGACATAACTTGAATTGACTACACTTGTGGATAATTGACATGTAAACTTGGACATGAATGGTAAATATGTAAATTGGCTAAAATATGAACATGCCTAACCCAAGGTTAGATTGAGTTGCGGTGTAAGGCTGCCCGGAACCGCCTGGCACATCCAGCGACATCAACAACAAATCTAATGTGAGAGGTTAGCGCATTAAGCCCAAAACCCAAGGTTAGGATGAGTTTGCGGTAGAAGTCTACCCGGAACCGCTCGGCACATCCAGCAACCGCAAACAACAGTTCTAATGTGAGGGGTTGAGGCATTAATGAATGAATTAATGCTAGTGAACAAACATGCTAAGAATGGTAGGGTTAAGTTAACGTAGGCAATACTTAACCAATACAACATGTTAATTAAATAAATGGGGTGGGTTAGGTTAAATTGAGAACACTTAACCGGTATAACATGTTGGTTAGGAAACCTGTAACACCCCGTATTTTCTATGAAAATAAAAGTAACTAAACAAAGGATACTTAATTGAAATATTAGGAATTAAGTAAAACTGACATCACCATTGCGTTCGACTCGGAATTCTGCTTGGAATAGAGTCCAAGTTTTCGAAAATCGGACTACATATGAAAGAGTTATGGCCTTCGGAAGGTTCAACAAAAATTCAGAATTTATATAGGAAAATACCCAGCCAAGTCAACCTGGGGGTCGACCTACCCCCATACAGGTCGACCTATAGGTCAACCTGTTTTGGCCCAGATCCGATTTTCTTTGGCTTCTGATGTGGTTTTGGCTGTTCTGATGGTCCAGATTGGTTCTAGGTTGAAATCTAAGGCCCTAAACACTTCCGTTCTCCTATATATACATCCCTAAGCCTAAACCTAAATCTCTTACACTATTCTCTAGCCTTCATTGCTCTCTCCTTCTCTAAAAATAAATCAAAGATGGGGTTATGCTGCTCAAGTTCTTCGTGAAATCAAGTTAGAATTCAAGTAAAGAATCAAACTAAATCAAACCTAAATTAGAAGAACAACTAGTCTACATCAAAGGAGCGCTATTCAGCTTCAGAATACAGATCCCAGATATCAAGATTTTCCTTTTTGTTAGTGAGTAGAGTTATTTTCAGATATAAGATTTAATTATGATCTTGACATGGCTGTAAATCTGAATTTGAGATTATGCATATTCTTGTCTGTTTTTCTATAATATTCTGTATCTCTTCCTTCCTTCTGTTCTATAGCCAGGCTACCACGAGCCTGAGCCAAATCTCATAAGAGATTAATGCACGAACGCTAAATTACGGGAAATAGTGAATGATGCATAATTGGGCATAACTGATTTGTGACTAATTTGAGAACACAACACATGTTGTAATTTTAGATCTAGATCTGGGCATACTATATATGATCGTGCATGATTTGGAATAAGAAGTATTATTGTATGATAACGTATGACTTGTAATTTGGGGACATAATGCATGTTATAATTTAAGATCTGATTTTAAGGACATAATATATGTTGAAATTTAAGATCTAGAATTGGGACATATTTTATATGACGATTTATGATTTGGAAAAAAAGGGATATGTGACTTAGGCCTGAAAAACCTATATTAAAATAGGGATAATTATTAATGTGAATACGCCTAATTTGGATTTTTGGATATTTGACATATGTGGTAATCAAAGGCTATGATTTGGCATAAATTATATTGTGCATCATGATGTTGGGGTTTTTAGAGAATATTCTGTACTGTGCAAATTTAACTAAAATTTGGGGCACATATTATATTTTGAATTATGACCATAATTTGGGCATGTAAAAGTTAGGCTTAATTTTATGATTAGGCAAGATATATCAATGGAACTTTAACGGATAATTAAATCTGTTAAGTTGCCTAATTTTCTAAATCTGTTGAAAATGTTTACGGTAATTTGGGGTATGAGAATCTGTAGTCTCGATTTAAATTGAGTAAAACATGTAAATAGAACTTTGAATAATCTGCTGTAACTTGAAAAGAAGTTAATTTGTTGAATTGGCATAATTAGTCTGATATTGGCATAATTTGTGAATGAATACTTTAGCTAAAATAAGAATGCTGGGATACGAGGTTCGACTCTGTTTGTAGTAGAAGCCTACCCGGACCCAACCAGCTTAACCAGCAATCGCAAACTGTCAGTCTAATGTGAGAGGTTGTAGGCATAAAGATGCTTAGACACAAGGTTAGGTCTGGCTTGTGGCAGAAGTCTGCCCAGAACCGCCCGGCGCATCCAGCGGCCACAAGCTATCGACCTAATGTGAGAGGTCTGTGCATTATTGTTTAATTAATGCAAATCTAGGATAAATGTGTTTCCTAAAACGTGTTGGGTGGATAGGGTTAAATCAACTGGACTGGTGAATCTAATAAACCCGTTTCGTGAATCTATAGGCCCCATACAAGGTTAGGTGAAACAATTTGTAAGTCTGTTAATCCGTACATATGATCCGTTAGTCTGAACACTTGTGAACATGTATGACTGATCTGAGAACTAGTTAATCTGAACCATGTATATCTTAAATCTGTAAACAAGTTAATCTAAAATCTGTTAGTCTGGGGACACAAGGTTAGGAGGGGTAATTACTTGTGTCATCTATTGTGTGGGACCCATATTAGTTAGTAACCCTTTTCTGGTATCAAAACTATGACCCAACACTAGGTACGGTCTGGACACGCTTACTGAACTAATTGTAAGAGGTACGTTCTGATAATGGCGAGGGGTGTTGATGGCGCATTCCAACTGGTTCATGTGTGTGCATGGATCCTGTCTGCTCTGGGAAGTTAAGACGCCGTGACATCTGTAAATAGGTCTGTGTCCCTCCGTAGGTTGCCACTATAGGGAGTGATACACCCTACTATGGGGCCGACATAGGGTATTTATGTATTAGGGAGCCAATCTCTCGGGGTAGAATTTAGGGTACACCTAGTACCTTCTGTTTCTGTTGGGGTACCGTCTGTTTCTGTTGGGGTGGTAAATCCTGTCTATTTCTGCGTGGTACCGCCTGCTGGGGTGGTAAAGACCCATTAGTTGGGGTGGTAAAGGCCCATTATTAGCATTATGTTTCTGTACCTTCTATTTTTGTTGGGGTGGTAAAGGCCCATTAGTTGGGGTGGTAAAGGCCCATTATTAGCATTATGTTTCTGTACCCTCTATTTCTGTTGGGGTGGTAAAGACCCTTTACTAGCATTCTGTTTCTATAGGGATTATTCTGTTTCCGTTTCTATTTCAGTTTAGACATTAGGGTAACACCTAATCCTGTTACATTAGTATTAGTGCAGAGCAGTAAGATACAAGTAAGAAGCACATCTTGGTCTATATCATTTTGTTTCTTCTGTTTAACTTAGCATACTTGCTACTCATGTTGTTGTTATCTCTCATCCAGCTTTACTTACATGCCATGATACTGTTATCTGTTTATATGTTGAAAGTCACTGGGCTCGCCAGACTTTATGTCTGACCTCGTTTGTTTTCGCCCCTTTTCTTTCTGTTTCCCCCTAGGTTCTCAGGGTGGAAACATAGGAGCTTGATTCAGATTCTCTCTGCTTGAAGTGCTTGAAGTATTGCTTGGCTTTGACTCTATCTTTTCATGGCGGTTTCTGTTGGGGATTATGGCTTTAAAATTATGCATTCCGAAGGATTTTGTATAAGACTGATACTTATGTACTTGGGTTTTGGTATTGTGATTTTGAAGGATGTAACCAAACTTATTTATGTTTTTGCTGTAATAAAATTATAAATTTTTCAAGCACTACTTTACGTATCTGTCTTGTAATATTCTGTTCTGTTTACTTATAATGCTTCATGGAAGTTAATGCATTCCCTTTGTGAGTGACATTAACGGGCATGGGTTGTTTCACTTGGTATCAGAGCTGAAGGTTACCAGATTTGATAAAAAGTTTTTGAAAATTATTTTCAAAAAGGTTTTAAAAAGGAAGAATTTTCAAAAGTAAAGTTTATTTTGAAAAACATAACCCCCAAAAGCCATATATCTGTTTTTCTCCATTTGAATCCCTTTTCTTTCGTTTCAGCATGTCTGGGGATCTTAACCTTCCAGAGGGCATACCGGTACATGCCCGGTTCAGAAGGTACCTAGAAGCTATGGCTAATGATGCAGGCCCAACAGGCGTCCCTCCCCCCCAGCTGCAGCGGTTCCTCCTTCTCCTCCTCCGCACATGAAAACTTTTCCAAAGACATGTAGAGACTTTCAAGCTTTGGGCGGAAAGAACTTTAATGGTACTGAATCATTCGTGGAAGCAAGAAACTGGCTCAATGTAACAGAAGATTTGTTCGTTATCTTCGAATTGGACGGTAGGCAGAAGATACAGTTGGCTGTATGGTTACTTAAGGACGAAGCCTCATTCTGGTTGGAGGTCACGAATGGAGAACGAGCGGTGGAGACTTGGATGGATTTCAGGCATAGATTCGAGATGAAATTTCTCTCATGAGCAAAACAGAATTTATACATAGAGAGGTTCTTGGCGTTGAAGCAAGGAAATTTATCAGTGAAGGAGTACGTCAACAAGTTCAATCAGCTGGCGAGATTTGTCTTAGACTTAGTAAACACACCTGAGAAGAAGGCCCTGAGATTTGTTAAAGGTTTAAATGAGCCGCTACACAGGTTAACTATGATCCACATTCCTTTGGGGGCTACCTTCGAGAAATTGGTTGACATGGCGTTGATGCATGAAGAGGAAGCCAAAAGTGAGAAGAAAGAAGAAAAGCTCGAAGGACCACAGAACAAGAAAGCGTGGCCCAAAAAGGAAACACAAAAGAAGGATTGAAAGTCTGAAGATAAAAAGGAGAAAAGTGCTTTACTTGTGGAAGCTTGACTCATCTAAACAAGGATTGCAGAAAGTGGAAGGGCACTTTCTTCAACTGTGGTGAAATGGATCACTTCACTAGGGACTGCCCGAAGAAACTACGACAAGGGTAGAGGACAGGACCTACTTCTGGAAGGCAGGCGAACACCCTTGAGGCTAGTAGATAGGATAGAAATAGGAAAATTTCTGTAGAAGGTTTAATTTCCTTATCCGATTATGGAGTTAAAACTCTTTTTGATTCTGGCATTTTGATTCTGTAATTGAGACTCTGCACTTTAATACTAGTCTTGTTTCTGATTCCGCTATAGTCTCAAACCCCATAAGGGTTACAACTCATCTATTTGTAATAGGTTGGGGTTTGAGGGTATCTGTGTTGGGCGTTAAGTTGACTATGACGCATACATTCTGGGTTTTGTGGAATATGGTGGGGTTTTATCATGCTTAGTTTCCTAAGAATCATTTGATAATCTGATCTGTACTAGTAGTCTGTAAGTATCTGAGTATTTCTGAAAAGGACAGGGGTTTTACTCGAAGCATGAAGTATATTTCCATTTGTGACATTGTTTAATAGGAGTCATTCTTTGAGTGTCAATCTGATGTTGATTTCGGTCTTCGGGGTTGATACTTAGGGAATTATTCTCTTAACCGATGTATAATGAGAACAGAGCTTTTGTTTTAATTGTACTTGCTTCTATCACTCGGTTGTATCCTATCGATCGAGTCTTCGACCTTTAGGTAGAAACTAATGGGTGTAAACATGTGTTTGAGACATGTTATGTTTGATGGTTATAAGTGGATGCAAGTGGTTGCTAGTGGTTGCTCGTGGATGCATATACACACACTAGGCACTAGATCGGCTCAAAAACACTCTCATACTGCATATAGATGTGTGTGCATTTCCAATTTTTGTGGATGAAAAATGATTGACTCATCACATGGATGTCGCATTTGGATGAATGGATATGCACTCATATAGAAATGATGTGTATCGAATAGGATTTCTTGCATACATAATTGGACTCATGGCACTAACATAATACGCATTGAGGAGGTCAACTAAATCAGTAGACCGCCTGATCTTTGCATTAGATACGAGGCATATATACACACTTTTGCATATGTTCATACAACATTAGAAATTTTCTAAGGACAATGGATGCTTGTGGATGATGGTTGAGTAGATGGGTTATTGGATGGTAGGACACATTCTTCTTAACTTGAAGATTTCGGGGACGAAATCCTTTAAGGAGGGGAGAATGTAACACCCCGTATTTTCTATGAACATAAAAGTAAATAAACAAAGGATACTTAATTGAAATATCAGGAATTAAGTAAAAAGGACATCACCATTGCGTTCGTCTCGGAATTCTACTTGGAATAGAGTCCAAGTTTTCCAAAATTGGACTCCGTATGAAAGAGTTATGGCCTTCGGAAGGTTCAACAAAAATTCAGAATTTATATAGGAAAATACCCAGGCAGGTCGACCTACCCCCATACAGGTCGACCTATAGGTCGACCTATTTTGGCCCAAATCCGATTTTCTTTGGCTTCTGACGTAATTTTGGTTGTTTTGATGGTCCGTATTGGTTCTAGGTTGATATCTAAGGCCCTAAACACTTCTGTTCTCCTATATATACATCCCTAAGCCTAAACCTAAATCTCTTACACTATTCTCTAGCCTCCATTGCCATCTCCTTCTCTAAAAATAAATCAAAGACGGGGTTATGCTGCTCAAGTTCTTCATGAAATCAAGTTAGAATTCAAGTAAAGAATCAAACTAAATCAAATCTAAATTCGAAGAACAACTAGTCTACATTAAAGGAGTGCTATTCAACTTTAGAATACAGATCCTAGAAATCAAGATTTTCCTTTTTGTTTGTGAGTACGGTTATTTTTAGATATGAGATTTAATTATGATCTTGACATGGCTGTAAATCTGAATTTGAGATTATGCATATTCTTGTATGTTTTTCTTTCACTATTCTGTATCTCTTCCTTCCTTCTGTTCTATATCCAGGCTACCACGAGCCTGAGCCAAATCTCATAAGAGATTCACGCACGAACGCTAATTTGGGGAAAATAGTGAATGATGCATAATTGTGCATAACTTATTTGTGACTGATTTGAGAACATAACACATGTTGTAATTTAATATCTAGATCTGGGCATACTATATATGATAGTGCATGATTTGGAATAAGTAGAATTATTGTATGATAACATATGACTTGTTATTTGGGGATATAATGCATGTTATAATGTAAGATCTGATTTTAAGGACATAATATATGTTGAAATTTAAGATCTAGAATTGGGACATATTTTATATGACGATTTATGATTTGAAAAAAAGGGATATGTGACTTAGGCCAGAAAAACCTATATTAAAATAGGGATAACTATTAATGTGAATACGCCTAATTTGGATTTTTGGATATTTGACATATGCGGTAATCAGACGCTATGATTTGGCATAATTTACATTATGCATCATGATTTTGGGGTTTTTAGAGAATATTTTGTACTGTGCAAATTTAGCTAAAATTTGGGGTATACATTATATTTTCAATTGTGACCATAATTTGGGCATATAAAAGTTAGGCTTAATTTTAAGATTAGGCAAGTTATGTCAATGGAACTTTAAGGGATAATTAAATCTGTTAAGTTGCCTAATCTGCTAAATCTGTTGAAAATGAATACGGTAATTTGGGGTATGAGAATCTTTAGGCTTGATCTAAAATTGAGCAAAACATGTTAATAGAACTTTGAATAATCTGCTGTAACTTGTAAAGAAGTTTATTTGTTGAATTGGCATAATTAATATGATATTGGCATAATCTGCGAATGAATACCTTAGCTAAAATAAGAATGCTGAGACATGTGGTTAGACTCTGATTGCGGTAGAAGTCTGCCTGGACCAAACCGACTTAACCAGCAATCGCAAATTGTCAGTCTAATGTGAGAGGTCGTAGGCATAAAGATGCTTAGACATGAGGTTAGGTCTGGCTTGTGGCAGAAGTCTGCTCGGAACCGCCCGACACATCCAGTGGCCACAAGCTACCGACCTAATATAAGAGGTCTGTGCATTAATATTTAATTAATGCAAATCTAAGATAAATGTGTTGCCTAAAACGTGTTGGGTGGATAGGGTTAAATCAACTGGACTAGTGAATCTAATAAACCCGTTTCGTGAATCTGTAGACCCCATACAAGGTTAGGTGGAAAAATTTGTAAGTCTGTTAATCCGTACATCTGATCGTTAGTCTGAAAAACTTATGAACATGTATGACTGATCTGAGAACTAGTTAATCTGAACCCTGTACATCTGAAATCAGTAAACAAGTTAATCTGAAATCTGTTAGTCTAGGGACACAAGGTTAGGATGGGTAATTACTTGTGTCATCTGTTGTGTTGGACCCATATTAGTCAGTAACCCTTTCCTGGTATCAAAACTATGATCCAACACTAGGTTGGGTCCGGGCATGCTTACTGAACTAATTGCAAGAGGTTCATTCTGATAATGGCGAGGGGTGTTGATGGCGCATTCCAACCGGGTCATGTGCATGCATGGATCCGGTCTGCTCTGGGGAAGTTTAGACGTCGTGACATCTGTAAGTAGGTATGTGTCTCTTCGTAGGTTGCCACTTTAGGGAGTGATACACCCTACTGTGGGGTCGACACAGGGTATTTATGTATTAAGGAGCTGATCGCTTGGGGTAGAATTTATGGTACACCTAGTACCTTCTGTTTCTGTTGGGGTACCGTCTATTTCTGTTGGGGTGGTAATACCTGTCTGTTTCTGCGTGGTACCATCTGTTGGGGTGGTAAAGGCCCATTATTAGCATTCTGTTTCTATCGTGGTGGTAAAGGCCCATTAGTTGGGGTGGTAAAGGCCCATTATTAGCATTCTGTTTTTGTACCTTCTGTTTCTGTTGGGGTGGTAAAGACCCATTACTAGCATTCTGTTTCTGTTGGGATTATTCTGTTTCCGTTTCTGTTTCAGTTTAGACTTTAGGGTAACACCTAATCCTGTTACACTAGTATTAGTGCAGAGCTATAAGATACAAGTAAGAAGCACAACTTGGTCTATATCATTTTGTTTCTTCTGTTTAACTTAGCATACCTGCTACTCCTGTTGTTGTTATCTCTGATCCAGCTTTATTTACATGTCATGATACTGTAATCTATTTATATGTTGAAAGTCACTGGACTCGCCAGACTTTACGTCTGACCTCGTTTGTTGTCGCCCCTTTTCTTTCCGTTCCCCCGCCCAAGTTCTCAGGGTGGAAACATAGGAGCTTGCTTCAGATTCCCTCTGCTTGAAGTGCTTGAAGTATTGCTTGGCTTTGACTCTATCTTTTCATGGCAGTCACTGTTGGGGATTATGGCTTTAAAATTATGCATTTTGAGGGATTTTGTATAAGACTGATACTTGTGTACTTGGGTTTTGGTATTATGATTTTGAAGGATGTAACCAAACTTATTTCTGTTTCTGTTGTAATAAAGTTATAAATTTTTCAAGCACTACTTTACGTATCTGTCTTGTAATATTCTGTTCTGTCTACTTATAATGCTTCATGGAAGTTAATGCATTCCATTTGTAAGTGACATTAACGAACATGGGGTGTTTCAAAACCCTATTAACGAGGACCCATTTCAGCAATAACCCACATAGATGTATCACAGTACCCTGAACTAGGCAGGGTGGGCACGATTACTGGGCTGATTATAAGCGGTCAAAATAGCGGTAGGTGGTGCGTCGGTGTAGGTTCCGACAGAGTACGGGCATGCACGTACTCCGAAGTGGAAAAATCAGGCACCGGGCATCAGTAGTTATACACTGTGCATCTTGAAATGTGTCGGGTTGCCATCATAGGGATTGATACACCCCATGGTGGGACCAGCACAGGTATCCACAAACAAGCGGGGCCGAATGACACAAGTAATAAATACATGCGAGTAGAAGCCGATCGATAAAGGGATCACTTTATGAACACATGAAGCTAGTTGAAACAATTGTTAGTAGGTGCAGAGAAATAGAAATGAGTGTGATAGCATATTCAGTTTATCTTACCTTACCTTGTCTAGTGTTATCTTGTCATTATGGTATTGTCTTATATTCAGTTTATTCATGTCATGATCCTTTCTCTTGTTCACATGCTAAAAATCACTGGCCTTACCAGGCTTATGTCTGACCCATTTTCTTTCGTATTCTTTTCTTCCGTTTCCCCCTCAGGTCTGCAGGGAGTGAATACTTCAGCTTCGTTCAGACCTTTTCCAGCTTGAAGTTAGTAGATGTATTGCCTGAATTCTCTTTTCTTGGGCTATGGCTGTGGTTACACTTTTATTAAAGATTTATGCCGTTTTACTAATGTTTTATGCTTCTTTATGTATTTGTAGTTTTTAATCAAGACAGAGGTTTTATTGTAATAAATTGGAAGTTAGGTTTTGAGATAATGGTTGTAATGTTTTAATAAACCACGCTTCTTATGAAATAATTCCAGTTTTTCCGCTGTTTGTATGTCTGCCTTGTAAATTATCTGTATCTTTTACCTATAATGCTTCACCAAAGTTAATGCATTCCCTTTGTGGGTGACCTTAACGGAGGTAGGATGTTTCACATGGTATCAGAGCTGATGGTTACCAGATCAGATAAAAGTTTTTGAGAACTATTTTTCAAAAGGAAGTTTTAAAGAAGCATTTTCAAGAAAAGTGTTGTTTTATTTTAAAGGCATATTCCCCAAAGCCATATTCACTATCTTTCTACCCTTTGTTTTAAATCTTTTTCTTTTCGTTTCAGCATGTCTGGGGATCTTAATCTTCCAGAGGGAGTCACAATACCCGGATGGTTCCGGAGGTATTTGGAGGCCACGGCACCCGCCGAAGGCCAAGGAAACGTTCCTCTAGCCGTACCCATCGTTCCTACTCCTCCTCCTCCGTGTGTTAATTCTTTCTTGAAGATATGTAGACACTTTCGAGCTATGGGAGGAAAGAAATTTAATGGGACTGAATCATTTGTGGAAGCAAGAAACTGGCTCAAGGAAACAGAAGATTTGTTTGTTATCTTCGAAGTGGACGATAGGTAGAAGATACAGTTGGCTGTATGGTTTCTTAAGGACGAAGCCTCTTTCTGGTGGGAAGTTACTAATGCTGAGAGACCAGTTGGGACTTGGGAGGATTTCAGAATGAGGTTTGAAAAGAAGATCCTCTCGCAAGCTGAATAAAGCCTACAGATGGAGAAGTTCTTAGCACTCAAACAGGGAAGCCTATCGGTCAAGGAATACGTCAACAAATTCAACCAGCTGGCCAGATTCAGACTGCAGTTGGTAAACACTCCACATAAAAAGGCTCTCCATTTCTCTAAAGGGTTAAATGAGCCACTGCACGGCCTAGCCATGTCCCATATACCTATGGGCGCGAACTATGAGAGATTGGTGGACATGGCACTATCACAGGAGGAAGGCAAGGATGGGGAGAAAGAGGCAAAGATGGAAGAACCTCTAGACAAGAAAGTGGAGGGATCGCAGATTAAAAAGACGGATTCCAAGAAGGGAGGGAAGAATAACAATCCCCGTGACAAGAGGAAGTGTATTTTTTGTGGCATACCTGGACATTTTGTTAAGGACTGCAAGAAGAAGAAGAGAAAAATGGGTGGTTGTTTTCAATGCGGCGAGACAGGACATATGGCCCAGAACTGCCCAAGAAGGTAAGGGCAAGGGTAGAGAGCTGGATCTACTTCTAGAGGGCAGGTTCACGCTCTCACAGCACCTGTGCAAGAAAGAGGTAGAAATATTATTGTTGAGAGTTTAGTTTATCTTACTGATCATCCTGTTCGTACTCTTTTTGATTCTGGCGCTTCGCACTCTTTTATATCTGCTGCTTTAGTTGAATCTCTGCACCTAGATACCAGTATAGTAGAGGATCCCATGGTTGTTTCAAATCCAATTGGTGGTTCAGCTTATTTATTAATGATTTGTTTGTATTTAATAATTTCTATACTAAGCATTGGGTTTAGATGTAATGCTTATGTTTTGGGATTCACGGGCTATGGGTTGATTCTAGGCATGGATTGGTTATCCAGTAATGGTGCCATCCTTGATTGTGAAAAGAGAGTGGTAAGACTTTCGACTCGCCTCGGTAATACTTTTGAAATCTCTTGTAATCCTATGAATTCTGTTATGCTTAGCTACCTAGAATCTCTTGATGCGTCTGTTAAAAATTTGCAATCTGTTAGAGTAGTCCGTGAGTACTCGGATGTCACTACGAGAAAATACAAATATGGTTACATTCATTGGTAGCGTTGATATGTATATGTAACTAATGTGTTTTTTAATTTTATCTTTAGGGTCTTGGTTACGTTAATTTCACATGTGGTTACATTAATTTCACGTTTCCACTAATTTCCCGGTTACATTTCATTCTTCCCCCCATTTACTTTTCGTTTCCCTCTCTCATTCTGATATTTCCGCCTAAAACCACTAATTAACCGGTTACTTTCCTAGGTCTTCCACAAAATTACTTTCCTCGATTTTTTCCCCCATTTCAACGTTCCTCCATTCAATCGATTCACCTTCGTCTCCACTCGACTCACCTTCCTCTTCAATCGACTCAATTGAGGGCCAGCGCTCAATCGCCACTTTGTCAACTGCCTGGATGGTGCAATTTAGGGCATCTGCTTGGGCGAATCAAATTAGTGCTTCATCGTCGTAACTTACCTTGACTGAATCACATAAGTTAATTTTCTTAATTAGTGCTCAATCAGACTGCTATCTTATCATTAGGATTTAGGATAGGTTGCTTTGTAGATGCATCTAAGATGAATTGTATTGATCCTTGTCTGGGTGATAGTAGGCGAGGGCAGGCAGGATTTTCTTAGGTTGTTGGCATTGATCTAGTCAATTAGAGAAAATGAAAGTTAATATAAAATTATTTCCATTATGAATTAAATATATATACATAATGATTTTTTGATACTTTATATGTTTATATCTGATCATAGAAGCCTTTTCCACAGTTCCCTAAAGATCAACAAAAACTTGTGTAACACCCCACATCCGTTAAGGTCACTCACAAAGGGAATGCCTTAACATCAATGGAGCATTATGGGTACTGGAACAGAAATATTACAAGACAGACATATATAAAACAGCGGAAGGTCTTCAAATCATTTATTAAATATAATTGTTTACATTAAAATCCCATCACTTTCAAATACCCAATTACATAGCTAAAATATCTGTCTTGCTCAAAAACAAAGAAGCATGAAAATAAATTGTAGTATTCCCCTATAAAGCAAAGCAAGCCATAGCCAAGAGAAATACAAGCAGTACGTGAAAGAGCCTTGGAGCTTGGTAAGATCTGAACTAAGCTGTATTCCCACCCTGCGAACCTAGGGGGGGCAACAAAAGAAAAAGAGGCGGAACAAACTGGGTCAGTCATAAAGACTGAGTAAGTCCTAGTGGCTTTCAGCATAAAAACAGGTAAATATAACATGGCATGAATAAACTGAAAGTAAACATAAGCATGATGACAAGATAAGCTACAGGCACGATAACTAAGAATAACATCCCATAATTCCAATCAAGAGTAGCATCACAAGGTTCCTACCAAGTATCACATCGCAAGGTTTCTATCAAGTATAACATCGCAAGATTTCTAAGTTTCATCATTAAAATATTTCGATGATATCCATTTTCCCTGCACCACCCGTACTAGCATCTCACAAGTGTCTTACATGGAATGTTTCGTATTCCTACTGGTGTTCCAACTAGTGTCCTGTGTAACGAGGATCCTTACCCCCTACTAGTGTCCCAACTAGTAGCATGTGTTATATAATAAGGTGATCCCAACCCGTGTGATGTGTTGACTATAAAATGATCCCTTTCCCAATGTCATGAAATGACCCATTACTTGGTCCCATGAAACGATGTATTAATCGATCGGCTCCCTACAAGTCCTAGCTCGTTCATGTGTCTGTGTCATACGGCCCTATCACGAATGTAGTTACCTGTGCTAGGTCCACCATAGGGTGTATCAAGCCCTAGGGTGCCAACCACCGACACGAATCAAGCACGCACAGTGTAAACCTACCGGTTCCCAATGCCTGCTTTTTCAACTCCGGACTACGTGCACAACCGTAGTCCACCTAAACCTACAATGGCGCACCAACTCAGCCGTCGTTCTGGTCGCTTACAATCAGCCCAGTAATCGTGCCCCACCCTGCCTAGTTCCAGGGTACCATGATACATCTAATGGGTTATTGCTGAAAAGGACCGCGTAACTAGGGTTTCCGTCCAGTAGGTTAAGTATTGTCATTTAAATTCGAGACTTAACCCCATCAGTCTAGCATGTCAAGTTGGTTAAGTGTTGTCATTCAAGTTCGTGACTTAACCCGCCTACGTGTCATGTCAAATAGGCTAAGTGTTGTCGTTCAAGTTCATGACTTAGCACTACGAATCATGTGTCAAGTTGGTTAAGTATATTCAAGCGGTTCATGACTTAACCCTATCAAATCATTGTGTCAAATTGGTTAAGTATATTCAAGCGGTTCATGACATAACCCTATCAAATCATCGTGTCAAATTGGTTAAGTGTATTCAAGCGGTTCATGACTTAACCCTATCAAATCATCATGTCAAATTGGTTAAGTATATTCAAGCGGTTCATGACTTAACCCTATCAAATCATCAGGTTATATTGGTTGGGTGTTATCAACTAATTCAAGTTAAACCAACCTATTTAACTTAACCTTCCCATTCGTAAGATTACATTGGTTAAGTATTTTAAGTAATTCATGGCTTAACCTGCCCATTCATGTCATATCGGTTAAGTGTCATTAGTCTAGTCATATTACTTAACCCACCCATTGGTCTGATTAACAGTAATGTTGGTTAAGCCCACATTTATAAGTTTTACATGTTCTTAACTCATACCGGTTAGGTCCACATTTACATGTCAAATTTCCATGTCATCCCACCAAACCCTCTAACCATACCCACGTCTTACTATGGTTAGTATTCCTTAATTCATTCATTATGACGAACGAATCATGACCTCTCACATTAGACCATGCACTTTATGGCCACTGGATTTGCCGGGCGGTTCCGGACAGATTTACACCACAAACTGAGTCTAACCTCGTGTCATAAATCGTTACACCTACAATTCGACCTTTGACCTCCCACATTAGACTGACACTTTGTGGCTACTGGATTTGCAGGGCGATTTCGGGCAGATTTACACCACAAACCGAGTCTAACCTCGTGTCAAAGGTTCATTAATGGTCGTATTTCCCCCAAAACCCCAATATCAGTTCATGTGTTTAACATATAGAAATGTTCATGTTCGTGTTCAAGTCAATTATCCAATACACAGTCATTTTCATGTTTCAAATTCCCAACTTTACATATTAATAAACATATGCCCAAGTTCCAAAATTTCATGTCAATATATACATATATATATATATATACATACATACATACCCAATTCTAGTCAGTTTACATACGCCCAATTCTTGCCTATTACATGTATGCCAGGTTTATGCCATTTTACCCATATCAAGTTCTAGCCAAGATTACATGTATCAAGTTTCATGTCCAAATAAACCCAAATCATGATTCATGATGTAGTTATCCCAAACTATAATCTTTTTATTACAACACACGCCAACAACCCAGGTTCATAATACATATTTATGCCAATTATCAAGTTTACAATTACTTTTAGGTTCAAAGTCCCAATTCTACTTATACCCAATCATAAACCCAATCTTTAGATTTAATTTATATAGGCCCGTACTCGTGATTTGATTTACATTCTAATTCATTATGCCCACTTCATGCCAATTTAATTATGTCAATGGCCAATCTTGCAATTTCAATTATATTGACAATATCCCAAATTTCCAATTTCATGTTATGCCACCAATTTTGCCAAACATGTATATCCAGTATAGACAACATTCCCATATTTCCCCGTATTCAATCGTACGCAAATCGCGAATTTGGCCTAGGTCCGAAATTGACCTAGGTTCATCGAAAGAAAATAAATAGGGGAAGGTAGAATTTGTATAACAATCAGCATAGAGGGAAAACTGGCATAAAAACATCATCTCTGGCATAAAAGATAGATCTTGATAATGATATCAATATGAATCAAGAAAAACTGATTTAAATCAGGCTGAATAGATCATAAGCTTGACATGAGAACGAACATAGAAAAGTCCCAAAACTCAAGATTCAAGAAGCAACAGAAATAGATCCGAATCAATAAACATACTTAAATCCAATTCCACTTTATTCCATGACCATATTATAATTAAATGTTTAAATCTAAAAACAACTAGAACTTACAGAGCATGGCTAGTGAATTAAGAACTGAATTTGTTGTAAAAATGTCGCGGCGTTGTTGATTTATTGTCTTGAATCATTGTAGAAGCCTTGTTCTTTGAATTGATTTGAGTTTGAATGTTTGTACTTTGATTTGGAGACGGCGGCCATGGTTCAAGAGGTATTTTAGCAGCATAATGGTGTAAGAATGATTTGATATGAATTAGGTTAGGTCTAAGGGTGTTTTTATAGGTGTAGCAACTAGTTTAGTCCCTTAGATTAACCCTAGAATCAATCCGGACCATCAAAACACGTCTCAGGCTTCAAAAATGAGTTCTGGGTCAAAATATGCCGACCAGGTCGACCACATGGTCGATCTGGGGGGTAAGTCGATCCTAGGGTCGACCACATGGTCGACCTGGTCCCCAGGTCGACCCCCAGGTCGACCTGCCTGGTCTTGTGCTGCCTAAAATCTGTTGAATGTTCTACAGGCCATAACTTCTTCATCCGGACTCCGATTTTTGAAAACTCGGACTCTATTTCATGTAAAATTTCGAGATGAACTCAATGGCCTAACCCGTTTCACTTGATTCTTATTTTAAAATTTAATTCTGCCTTGGTTTATGGTTTTAACATGTTATAAAAATTCGGGTTGTTACATTCTTCCCTCCTTAAAGGATTTCGTCCCCGAAATCTTCTAGTTAAGAAGAATGCATCCTATCATCCAATCAACCATCTACTCAACCATCATTCACAAGCAACCAATGTCCTTAAAAGATTTCTAATGCTGTATGAACATATGCAAGAAGTGTGTGTATATGTTCCTTGTCTAATGCAAATGATCAAGCCTGATTGATCTTTTTAAATGCAAAATATGTTTAGTGCCATGAATCCAACATGTATGCAAATAGTCCTAGTCATATAAACACTATATGTGTGCACAAACATCCATCCATATGCAACATCCACATGATAAAACATTCAATTCCATCCATAAACAAGTATAAACACTCATGCATATGCAATATGAAAATGTGATTGAGCCGATATAGTGCCTAATGTGTGTTCATGCATCCACGAGCAAAAACTAGCAACCACTTACAACCACTTGCAACCATCAACCATAACATGTCTCAAACACATGTTTACACCCAATTGTTCCTACCTAAAGATATAGTCGAACGATAGAAGCAAGTAAAAACATTGTGCCCATTAGGCAATGTCAAAACTGGAAATCTATGTCACATATATACTGATTAGGAGAAGAACACCCTAAGCACCAGCCCCGAAGACCGAAATCAATATCAGACTAATACCCAAAGAACTGACCAACCAATATATATGTTCCTAGGAAACTAAGCATGATGGACTCCTTTTTGGTCACAAGAAATCCCTTCCTAAGACCAACCCATATCCTATAAAACCCAAAAAGTTTAGTCAACCCAACGGACACCCTCAAGCCCCAACATATATTACTAACAGATGAGTCATACTCCTTATGGGGTTTGCAACAGAAATAGGATGGAGAATAGGACCGAGAGGTTATACTTAAAAGATAGCATGCAAATAAGCTCTGCAGGAAAAGAGGGATCAAGGATATACTCTTAAAAAGAGGTATGATGTGCGTGTCTAGTCTTCAATCTTCTAAGTCGCATTTCCTTGAGCTTAACTCCATTGTGCTTGGACCGTCTTTAGCTTCACAATTTCGTAGCTTCTTAATTCCTATTTCCAAAATATGAGTTGGAACTTATTTCACTATCGCCTCTCGTTCCACTTTCACTTGTTCTTTTTCTAGTATACTCGGCTTAAACATAACTGCATTCTCATGGTTTCATGCAAGCTCTCCAAAATTCACTAGTGAATCTCGGATCTCGTTCACTTACTAAAAGGTATTTCACATAAATGAATTATCTCTTGAAAATAAACAAATGCCAACCATGTTTCCAAAAGTACTTACTAAGGTGATTTTCTATAACTCATGCATAAGCGAGATGAACCATCCGCCTTGGTGGCGAACACTACTCAAGCGGATCAATAAATATATCAAGAGATTCTAGGTAACTAAGCATGGAAGAACCCTGAGGGTTACACTAGACTTCGAGGACATTACCGGGGAAAGTCAAGAGTCTAACTACCCTCTTTTCATACTCGAGAATGGTATCATTTTTGGAAAACCACTCCATCCCTAGAATCAACCCATTGCCCAAAAACATAAGCATTACTTCTAAACTCAACACTTAGCATAGACATTCTCAAATCCAAACAAGTCATGAATAAATGAGCCGATTCCCCACAGGATTTGAGACAAAAACGGGATCCTCTATTACGCTAGTACTAAGGTGCAGAGACTCAATTAACGAAGCAGAAATAAAAAGGATGTGATGTACCATAATCAAAAAGGGTATGAACAGGATAGAAATATAAACTAGACTTTCCTATAGAAACATTTCTACCTTCTTGTTCTGAGCCTCATTCGCCTTAAACACTCTTATCCCCTCTTATATAACGTGTTAACAGGTCTCTCGAGAACTACCTCCATCGCACGGCAACCCTACAAAGCTTGAAATAAGATTTGTCGTAGATGGAACTAATGTGACTACAGATGGAGGAAAGAAAGGAAAAGGGATTCGAACAAGGAAACAAAGGATAATGCTAATGGCCTTTGGGGAATAGCCTTTAAAAATAAAACTTTTCTTGAAAAATGCTTCTTTGTAAATTGTTTTGAAAACAATTTCAAAAGGTTTTAAAAAAAAATTCCCAGTCTGGTAACCTTCTGCTCTGATTCCAAATGTAACAACCCAAATCCGTTAAGGTCACTCACAAAGGGAATGCCTTAACTTCAATGGAGCATTATGGGTACTGGATCAGAAATATTACAAGACAGACATATATAAAACAGCGGAAGGTCTTCAAATCATTTATTAAATATAATTGTTTATAATAAAATCCCATCACTTTCAAATACCCAATTACATAGCTAAAATATCTGTCTTGCTCAAAAACAAAGAAGCTTGAAAACAAATTGTAGTATTCCCCAATAAAGCAAAGCAAGCCATAGCCAAGAGAAATCCAAGCAGTATGTGAAAGAGCCTTGGAGCTTGGTAAGATCTGAACTAAGCTGTATTCCCACCCTGCGAACCTAGGGGGGCGGGGGGGAACGAAAGAAAAAGAGGCGAAACAAACTGGGTCAGTCATAAAGACTAAGTAAGTCCTAGTGGCTTTCAGCATAAAAACAGGTGAAGATAACATGGCATGAATAAACTGAAAGTAAACATAGGCATGATACAAGATAAGCTACAGGCACGATAACTAAGAATAACATCCCATAATTCCAATCAAGAGTAGCGTCACAAGGTTCCTACCAAGTATCACATCGCAACGTTTCTATCAAGTATAACATCGCAAGATTTCTAAGTTTCATCATTAAAATATTTCGATGATATCCATTTGCCCTGCACCACCCGTACTAGCATCTCACAAGTGTCTTACATGGAATGTTTCGTATTCCTACTAGTGTTCCAAATAGTGTCCTATGTAACGAGGATCCTTACCCCCTAATAGTGTCCCAACTAGTAGCCCATGTTATATAATAAGGTGATCCCAACCCGTGTGATGTGTTGACTATAAAATGATCCCTTGCCCAATGTCATGAAATGACCCATTACTTGGTCCCATGAAATGATGTATTAATCGATCGGCCCCCTACAAGTCCTAGCTCGTTCATGTGTCTGTGTCATACGGCCCTATCACGAATGTAGTTACCTGTGCTAGGTCCACCATAGAGTGTATCAAGCCCTAGGGTGCCAACCACCGACACGAATCAAGCATGCACAGTGTAAACCTACCGGTGCCCAATGCCTGTTTTTTCAACTCCGGACTACGTGCACGACCATAGTCCGCCTGAACCTATAATTGCACACCAACTCAGCCGTCAATCTGGTCGCTTACAATCAGCCCAGTAATCGTGCCCCACCCTGCCTAGTTCCAGGGTACCATGATACATCTAGTGGGTTACTACTGAAAAGGACCGCTTAACTAGGGTTACCGTCCAGTAGGTTAAGTATTGTCATTTAAATTCGAGACTTAACCCCATCAGTCTAGCATGTTAAGTTGGTTAAGTGTTGTCATTCAAGTTCGTGACTTAACCCGCCTATGTGTCATGTCATATTGGCTAAGCGTTGTCGTTCAAGTTCATGACTTAGCCCTACAAATCATGTGTCAAGTTGGTTAAGTATATTCAAGCGGTTCATGACTTAACCCTATCAAATCATCGTGTCAAATTGGTTAAGTTTATGCCCAATTCTAGTCAGTTTACATACGCCCAATTCTTGCCTATTACATGTATGCTAGGTTTAGGCCATTTTACCCATATCAAGTTCTAGCCAAGATTACATGTATCAAGTTTCATGTCCAAATAAACCCAAATCATGATTCATGATGTAGTTATCCCAAACTATAATCTTTTTATTACAACACACGCCAACAACCCAGGTTCATAATACATATTTATGCCAATTATCAAGTTTACAATTGCTTTTAGGTTCAAAGTCCCAATTCTACTTATGCCCAATCATAAACCCAATTTTTTGATTTAATTTACATAGGCCCGTACTCGTGATTTGATTTACATGCTAATTCATTATGCCCACTTCATACCAATTTAATTATGTCAATGGCCAAGCTTGCAATTTCAATTATATTGACAATATCCCAAATTTCCAATTTCATGTTATGCCACCAATTTTGCCAAACATGTACATCCAGTATAGACAACATTCCCATATTTCCCCATATTCAATCGTACGCAAATCGCGGTTTAGGCCTAGGTCTGAAATTGACCTAGGTTCATCAAAAGAAAATAAATAGGGGAAGGTAGAATTTGTATAACAATCAGCATAGAGGGAAAACTGGCATAAAAACATCATCTCTGGCATAAAAGATAGATCTTGATAATAATATCAATATGAATCAAGAAAAACTGATTTAAATCAGGCTGAATAGATCATAAGCTTGACTTGTGAACAATCATAGAAAAGTCCCAAAACTCAAGATTCAAGAAGCAACAGAAATAGATTTGAATCAATAAACATACTTAAATCCAATTCCACTTTATTCCATGACCATATTATAATTAAATGTTTAAATCTAAAAACAACTAGAACTTACAGAGCATGGCTAATGAATTAAGAAATGAATTTGTTGTAAAAATGCCGTGGCGTTGTTGATTTATTGTCTTGAATCATTGTAGAAGCCTTGTTCTTTGAATTGATTTGAGTTTGAATGTTTGTACTTTGATTTGGAGACAGCGGCCATGGTTCAAGAGGTATTTTAGCAGCATAATGGTGTAAGAATGATTTTATATGAATTAGGTTAGGTCTAAGGGTGTTTTTATAGGTGTAGCAACTAGTTTAGGCCCTTAGATTAACCCTAGAATCAATCTGGACCATCAAAACACGTCTCAGGCGTCAAAAATGAGTTCTGGATCAAAACAGACCGACCAGGTCGACCTCTAAGGAGGGGAGGTCGACCACATGGTCGACCTGGGGGGTACGTCGACCCTAGGGTCGACAATATGGTCGACCTGGTCCCCAGGTCAACCCCCAGGTCGACCTGCCTGGTCCTGTGCTGCCTAAAATCTACTGAATCTTCTACAGGCCATAACATCTTCATCCGGGCTCCGATTTTCGAAAACTCGGACTCTATTTCATGTAAAATTTCGAGACGAACGTTATGGAGTAACCCGTTTCCCTTGATTCTTAACTTTAAATTTTAATTTTTCCTTGGTTTATGGTTTTAACATGTTATAAAAATTCGGATTGTTACAACTTGTGCTTTATTCGCAAAAAATGCACACTAGAAAATCATAACTGTCAGTAACCAGAATAATACAAGGAGGTTAAATGGGCATGCCAAAATGCCACTAGACCCAAATAATATCTAGTACAGGGATCAAAGCCTCCATGATTTAAAATAGGATTTCAAGAACTTGAAAGATTGGGATATAAGTTTTGATATTCTAAAATAGAGAGCAAGTGCAGTATGAAGAATGAGATGCAAGTGTTTGAGCGACAATATTTGCAAACTAAAATCAAGTTATATCAGATTATTCTTTTCATTGTTCAATCCTTTTCTAATTATCAGATTAAAAACAGTGCATTGATTTTAATACGTTGTGCCATAGTGTTGATAAGGCAGAAGTAGTTAAGTATATTGATTTTAATACGATGTGCCATAGTGTTGATAAGGCAGATGTTATGTATATTGATTTTAATACGTTGTGCCATAGTGTTCATTTATTAATTGCAAGCGTGTCGCATTGATTCCAATATCAATATGCACATATGTAAGGACCATTTAGTTACCTTGTAAATGAAAGCGCTTATCACCATATATTGGAAGTTATCTTGGTTTTAGTCTTAAGTTTTGGTTAAATAAAACTGGTTATGCTTTTGCAGATTTGGGTGGAATTATTAATAGAGATAGTTATATTGCAATTAAGTATTTGAAATTGGAACTCTCAAATGAGAACTTCGATGGGAACTGCTTATTGTCTTCAATTTGACTAAGGATCTTAGGATTGTACTACTAAGGTATGGTTTTCTTCTTCTTTTTTCCTTGTGGTTGGAAATGTTTACTTACTGCAATTGCGTGGAAACAAGCATAGATCTCACACACACACACACACACACACACACACATATATATATATATATTGTAACGTGTTCATAGCTTATGAAAATAGGTTATGAAAATAGGTTATCTTGTAGTTTAACAGCAGATTTGAAGCCTGAATTGGAAGCAGTCGTTATGAATGTATCTATCCAACGGTTATTGTTATATATTTATCGTATATAATTTTGTATATTTGTTTGTTTCATTGCTGAAATTACCCTTTCAAAATATTGTTCACATAAACGTTTTATTTACATGTATTGGTATATGATCAACTACCTTCTAGAAAAATTTCACGTTAGTCTGCTATGCTACACTATCGTAACTTCAAATTTTAATCTTTTTTTAAGTTCTCAAGGTAGCAACCGTATACCGACAGTAGTCGAACTATATATCGATTATTGCAACTTCATATATCAATCTTATTTAAAGCTTTTGCAGCTCACACTTCAATTAACGTCAGCACATGATTGCAATCCTAATTCATGTCAGGTCAATTAACTCGCACTTTTTGTCCCTCCATAGCTTGAACCCACATAACCTTCTATGGCCTAAACAATTCATAGTGCAATTCAAGCCAGTGCTTTTCATTTGCTAATAACCATACCTGCAACTGATCATGTATTGTCTCAATTCCTCCATGATGTCGCACAAAGTCATGTTGAAGAAATGCGGTTTTTTTTTTAAAAAAATGCTTTTTTCTTAACAAATGCAGATTTTTTCTTATTAAAAATGCAATTTTTTTTTAAGTTTTGAACAAATGCAGTTTTTTTGGACCAATTGCAGATTTTTGTTTTAAACAAATGTTTTTTTTTTAGTTTTAACAAATGCAGTTTTTTTCTTTCAAAAAATCAGTTCAGTTTTTTTTATATATAACAAGTGCATTGCAGTTTTATTTTATTTTTTAAAACAAGTGCAGTTAGTTAATTTAACGTTGTTAACCATTCTCTTTTTATCGCATCCTTATGGGACAGAATATTCCCTTTTCTTCAATACGCTTTATCGTTTACTGAAAAGGTTTTGGACAGAATATCTCTAAATGGTTTTTAGAACATCATTTAGTTTGTTGTTGGATGAATGACACTACTGTCAATTTTTTTTACTCCTTCCATCTCATGAATTTCGCTTCTTTGCTAAAGATGCTCTAACGATCGTAACGCCGAACAATGATAATACTCTAACAATCATTTCGCTTCTCATGAATATCAGCAAAAAATTTGATAATACTTAACAATGATCCTGATGGGTACAAGGGAATTTTCTGCTTATATTTATGTTGTCGTCGGTAGAAGCTCCACATGTCGTGACCTATAGATATTTGGTCTGAGAGAAGACCTATAACATATACATTAGATTCTTACAAAAATTAAAATGTTTGAGCAGTTATAAAAACAATTACATATGTTTCAAACCAAAATGCAAGTACCTACTTGGATCAAAAAAGCGTTAGCTGATAGCTGCCACTGTATTGAAATCCAATCATCGGATGCGAGAACGATAAATTCAAAAGCATGAATTCCAGTTTTCAGTAGAAAATATAGAAGGATCTAATTATAACTAGCATCAAATGGCCTCTAACGTTGGCAACATATTTATTTATTTATTTTTAATTCTTGTAAGGTTTCAGATGGAAATAAAGCACATTAGTCTATGTTAGTGCACCAACTTAGAAGCGTCAAAGCTGATTGTATTTTCCAGTTGCTAATATTTATTCTTATCTTTTTTTATTTGCGTAGGACTTGTTTGTTGGTGAAATATATCGCTTTGATGGTATATATCAAAAAACTTGAAGTATGAATATTTTTTATGTATTTGATGCTTGCGGTTCTCATATGACATCAGGGCTGATTGTTATGAGTTAGAATTCGTATTGAAGTAACTTAAATGGCATATTCAGTTCGTCATGTGGCCATTGTATTCTATTCACTAAGTTATATATTGTTTGATTATTTTATTATCTATTTGGATGCTGTTGTGTTCAATTGATTTAAATGTGTTGCATGCTTGCTGTACTTGAATATTGCTAAGTTGCATGCTTATCCATTTTCATTGACCTGCTCGTGTACACATTGTTGGATTGCTTATACCGCCGATGGAAAAATATTGGGTATATTTAAACAGGTGACTATATAAATACTTAACTTAAAACACATTTTGAGAATTAACACATATATGCTAATATTAAAACTTAAAAAAATATGTTTATTATTTTTTGTCGCAGAACTAGTGTAGAGTATCAACAAGGAGCTATGAATTTCGTGCATGTGGCAAAGACAAATCTGAGAGATGTGGAGAAAATTTTGTGCCCATGCATAGATTGTCGAAATCTTAGACGTCACGATGACGACATCATCGTTGGGCATTTAATTATAAAAGGAATGGATCCTAAATATAAGAGCAGCATGTGGTATAGTCACGGCAAGCAAATGAATATGGATAAAAAAAACAAATCGTTTGATATGTATGACTTATTCAATATGATTCACTATGAAGATGAAGATTTTATGAATCATGATGATTTTGATGGTGATAAGGATGATGTTGACGGTCAAAGAAGAGAGGATGAGTTACTCAAGAATTTGGAAGATGCAGCAAACTCCATTGTATCCTGGTTGTACAGATCATACAAAATTATCTGCCATCACTGTCTTATATAATCTTAAATGTGAGACCGGTCTATCTGATAATGGGTTTGACAAGCTTCTAAATGTACAACAATTGTTTCTGCTGAAAGATAACGGACTTCCTAAGACTTTATATGAAGTAAAAAAAATTCTTAGGCAATTTGATATGGGTTTTGAAAAAAATACATGCTTGTGAAAAACGACTATTGTCTTTTTAGAAAAGAATACAAAGATTTAGATGCTTGTCCAAAATGTGGGTCTTCAAGATGGAAAATAAATCAAGATACCAAGAAGATTATACAAGGTGTTCTAGTTAAAGTGTTGAGTTATTTTCCAATAATTCCAAGATTTAGAAGATTGTTCAGATCTCAGAGAATGGCAGAAGATTTAAGATGGCATTTCAATAATAGAAGCAACGATGGAAAAATGCATCATCCTGTGGATTCTATGGCATGGAACATGGTGAACGAATAATGGAAATCTTTTTCATCCGATCCACGCAATCTTAGACTTGGTCTTGTTACAGATGGATTTAATCCATTTTCTATGTTAAATTCTAAATATAGTTGTTGGCCAGTAATGCTTGTGACATACAACCTCTCACCTATGTTGTGTATGAAGAAGGAAAATATTTTGTTAACGCTACTTATTCTCGGTCCGAAGCAGCCCGGAAACGATATTGATGTATATTTGGCGCCTTTGATTGAAGACTTGCAGTATTTGTGGAGTAACGGAGTTGATGCGTATGATGCATTTAGTAAAACATTGTTTTAAATTGAAAGCAATCTTACTATGGACAATAAATGATTTTCCGGCCTATGGAAATCTTGTTGGATGTGTGAAGGGAGAAAAAGCTTGTCCATCATGTGGTGTTAATACTCATCATCGTTGGTTGAATTATAGTCGAAAGAATGTTTACATGGGTCACAGAAGATATTTACCTATGTCGGATGCACGAAGGAAACAAAAGACTTGGTTCGATAACACCGTGGAGAAAGGTAATGCGCCTAGAATTTTAACTGGAAGAAATATTTCTGAATTGTTAAAAGATTTTCCAAATGTTTTTGGGAAAAGGAAAGAAAAGAAAAACAAGAAGAAAAGAAATAATAAAAAAATGGCCATTAAGATAAAATCCATCAAGCTGAAAAAAAGAAAGAGGAACATTGTCAATGATATGGAAGATGAAGATAATAATCCTATGAAACTAGAGTTATCAAGATGGAAAAAGAGATCGATTTTCTTTTATTTGCCGTATTGGAAGGTTAGTGATTATTTTTTCAATTTGTTGATAATTAAAAATACTTATATAATATAATTATGAGTTACACTATTAATTTTTGTAGGAACATCCATTACGACATAATTTAGATGTAATCCACGTGGAGAAAAACATTGGCGAAAGCATATTAGGCACAATATTGCATGATAACAAATCAAAAGTTGGAACCAACTCCAGAAAGGATTTAGAGGATTGGAGGATTCGACATGAGCTTCATGCACAACCTCGTGGAAAGAAAACATATCTTCCGCCGGCTCCTTATACGTTGTCAAATTCTGAAAAAACAATATTCTACAAAAGACTGTATGATTTCAAAGGACCCGACGTCTACTGTTCAAATTTGAAAAACCGTGTATCGTTGGAGAACTGTAAAATTAGTGTATTTTGAAATCTCATGATTATCATGTTTTAATCTACCACTTATTACCTGTAGCAGTGAGAGGGTTATTGTCAAAGAAGGCAAGAAAAGCGATAATTCGCTTATGTTCATTTTTCAATAAATTATTTCAACAGGTCCTTGATAGAGAGAAATTGCAACAAATCAATGTTGAGATTATAGACATTCTTTGTGAGCTTGAAAAGTATTTTCCACCCTCATTTTTTGATATAATGGTGCATTTGTCAATTCATCTTGGTAGAGAAGCATTAATCTGTGGCCCGGTTCAATTTCTCTGGATGTATCTGTTTGAAAGATATATGAAAACACTTAAAGATTATGTAAGAAACTATTCACGACCCGAGGGTTGTATTGCTGAGTCTTATCTTGCAGAGGAATGCATGAAATTTTTCAAAGAATTTTTGAAAAAATCAGGACACATTGAGGAGACAGAGGCTCGAAATGAAGATTATGAAAGCGATGTAATACTCGAGGGACGTCCAATTTCAATGTTTAAGACAATTACATTATCCTTAAATGAGAAAGAAAGTGCTCACTTAGCCGTATTAATGAATATGGCCGTGGTGGAACCATTTTTAGAGTAAGTATATGTTATATTATGTTTCAATTATTTTGATGTGTTTCTACTAGTAAATATAACTTAGAATTCCTTGTTTTATACTAGTTTGCATTTGGAGGAATTGCAAAATTCAAGCAAGCGCATGGAGAGAAACTCAGCCTTGCTTTGGGAAACAAAAACTAATTTTTTTGCTGATTGGATTAAAAAAAGGTTGAATGAATTTTTTAAATATACTCATTTTCTTAAGAATATTATTCTAACTGTCCATTGTAAATCAAACATTTTATAGATACCTATCAACTCCACCGATCACACTGAAATGTTGAAGTGGATTGCATATGGTCCGAAGAATGATGTTTTGTCTTACAAAGGATATATCATCAATGGGCAACGATTTCATGTAAAAGATGTAGGGAGAGAAACTCAGAATAGTGGAGTGACTTACGATGCGACTACTATGTGTAGAGCAAGTGCAAAAGATGTTTCTCAAATAGCTGATGTGGTCACCTATTATGGAATATTGACGGATATAATTTTATTAGATTATCGTGTGTTTTATATTCCCGTTTTTAAGTGTCGTTGGGTACATATAGGAAATGGAGTGAAAGTTGATGAAGATGGCTTCACTCTTGTCAATTTACATCAAAATCAAGCATCATTTTCAAAAGATCCATACATCCTTGCATCTCAAGCGAAACAAATATTTTATTCAAGAGAAAACGATTCTTCAAATTGGTACGTGGTAATGAAAGCACCACCAAGAGGTTATCATGATTTAGAGACAATGATTATGTGGACACAACTATCAATATTCCAGAAGATTGCGACATAACCGATATGGATGTTGAAGATGTTAGTTATGTTAGGGAAGACTGCGAAGGCATTCTTGAGTAGCTCTTGTAGTAGGTCTGTACCACTCAATAGCTAAATAAACGTTAATATTATAAAATTTCAAATGTTCATATGCAACTGATAACTTGTCATGTTACAAAAAGACGAACATGTCGTGATTTTTTGGCAATATGTGGGCTAAAATTAACATTACTATCTTTCCTTCCATATTACTTGTCATGGCTATTTTATTTTTTGTAAACGATCACTTTTGCATTCTTTTTTTTACTATGTTCTTTACCTTATTTCAGTACACTTTTTGTCCATATACCAATCATTTTTTTTTGTGGGAATGTGCATTCATTGAGTTATTTCATATATGCAGGTATTGAGTTATTGATTATCATTGAGATTCACATACTTGAAGCCGCACGTAATCTTCATCATGAAGGTATGATGATATACACACTACTGTATAATTTTTTTGCTTGATTATTAGTGTATTTACATAGTTGCACCATGGTTAAATAGTGTCAAATGTACAATCTTTACTTTTCAGTTTGCTGCTTGAATGATTCGCGTTGTATAACCGCACGACGGTGAAAAATCAAACCATTTAGTTGTATAGTATCAAAAGTCTTTTTAAATCTAATTACGAATTTGATGAACAATTAACCGCTTTGTTTGTTAGAATAAAAATGAAGTAGTTGAAAAAGTGTAAATTCATTTACACCAAGGATTATACATGTAGGCCAACTTGACAGTAAGGATCTGTTATCTGTATTTAAATATACTTAACAAGGTTTTTCGTAGAACATAAAGAAACTAAGACTTCAAGGAAAAAACGGACACGCACTTGTAATAATGAGTTCTTCTAAAATTTTCTCAAAGAAACTACCAATTTCCAGAAAATGCATATGAAGAAAAAAAAACTAACAGCACATGTGATTTTTATTTGATACAGTTGGTATTCTTCATAGATACATCTTGTTTGGTAGATCCTCGAAACAATATCTGAATCATATTCATCATGTAATCACTTTTCTAATTGAATAATGGAACATACAACTAACAAACTCTTCACTCAAGTATTATCTGATTTCACAATTTCAACTTATGAACCTGAAAACTAAAGTTTATACATTTTATGCCCTCAACTTACTTAACTATGAAAATTAAAGTATTCTTAACTATGACATTACATTTTTTTTACTATACATCACATATCCTTAACTTACTTGCTCGCTTTATACATTACGTATTCTTAAGTATGGCAAGAAAAAAAAGAGTGATAGATTAGTACGCAAACGGACTATAACACAACAAATGATAAATTTTGGGTTTGAATTCATGTGCCTCTTTTGGTTGGAAACTCATAAGCATGCACTAGAAAAAGTATAAATCAAGGTATTAGCATATCATATATCTCGTGAATCAAAATTTTGTTGTCACAAAACCAAGTTGAAGACCAGGCCACCTACATAATTGTTTAGAATTTGACAATAAATAAGTAAACATTATTAACATACAAATATGTTTGAAATTTGCTGGACATATTCTTAAAGCATTGCCGTAAGACTCAGAAGTTCTTAATAATGCCAGTAAATTAGTAAAAGTCATCAAAACATAGCTATTGGCAGATAATTGACTTGGAAAGTCAAAAATATTGATTTATCCTACTGATTAATTTAATTTGAACGTCGGACTATAACTTATATGAAAGTAATACATATTTAAAAAAAAACACATTCAAATGTATAGATAAATTTTGCTACTTCTTTCCTGCAAATGATTTTGTTGGTCTAATTTATTGACAATGGATATAAATGTCCAACTATGCCAAATCGTATGTCTAATTTTCTGTGAGTTTGTTTTTTCCTAATTTAATTTACTTTTACTATATTTTAATATTAATAAATTCTTACTATTTTATTAAGTTTCCTCTGTTTACTATACATTCATAAATTTTGTATTCTGCTTATTTTGTCTTTTCCTTTTGTGTGAATTTTTTTTGGCTGTAGATTAATTTTTGATAGTTATTCGTAGTCCTCGTGATTTTCATTCTTTTCATGATATGTATACTGTATACCAAAGCGTGGAGCGCCATAACAATATGTTCATGTGTATTCTTTTGTCATTGTATGTATATGAAAGCATGGAGCTCCACAATATTATGGTCATGTGTATAAAACGTCATATATTATTGTGGTTGTAGGTTAAAGTATGATGCTGTTATGACTTAGTTCTAGTCATCCTTGGTGGCTTTATGTGAACAGGATTTCAAACCGTTTGCCATTTCAATTCGTGAAATTTCGTGGTTAATTATAATATATACACACATACCATATGCAATGAATTGACATGCATACTTGAAAATATCCACGCTTTACTTTTAAAAAACTATAATAAACAACAATGAATAATATAAATAATATCATTCCATTTGTCTATATAAACAAACTTCTCAACCAAACTCTTCACAGATTGAAATTAAAAATCTTAGAAACCTCTGCTGATAAACTAAGTTCAAATTCAATTACGGCCTACTATAACATGCCGACTGATGATTTCCTAGCAATAGCAGTTCCAGTGGTAGTCTACTGGGCTTATTCTGGTTTGTATCTAATGCTCGGATCACTTGATAACTACCGCCTTCATTCAAGAGCCGATGAGGACGCTCGGAATTTAGTATCCAAGCGCAAAGTCGCCATTGCCGTGTTTGGCCAACAGCTCATGCAATCCACCATCGCCGTTATTCTTTTCAAAGTAAATACACAAGTCAATATAACCTCTTGAAACAATCATGTTGATTTATGCCTTTTTCTCTTTTATACATAACACATATATTTAGTTAATAACATGTACTGTGAAATATTAAGGAATAGTAATAGTGATATTTCAAAATTTTGTTGTCATAAAATTTTCTCTAATTTTGTTGTTTTTGTTATTAAATGTTTTCATAGGGAAAGGATAAGGATATGCATGTAAGCCTTGTACGTACTCGCCACCAATTGAAGAACGAGAGATCACAAAAGTATAAACCAAGAAAAAAAAATTCAAGCCAGCCGTTGAAGTTTGCAATGTAGACAAGGAACAAGAATTACGGCATGAGACAACACAAATTCCATGTGTAGAAAATGTAATGCCTAGTGAAGAAACTGAAATGCATGATGAAATTGAAACGCTGCATGAAGAAAATGAAATGCGTGAAAAAGTTGAAATAGCTTGTGAAGAAAATGTTGATGCCGAGGTGGAAATCAATAGACCAAATGAAGTTAACACTGCAAATACAAATGTAAAAAAACGCCCAAGAGGTCCAACAAGATCAAAAAAATTGCCATTAAGTCTTGAGATTCGAATTGAAGTTGAAGTCAATGAGGTAGCCGTACCCATAGGAGATGGCTCGGTACATTTATCTTTTTATCTTGGGCCACTTGTTCGAGAGCATGTTCCGGTTACACTTACTGATTGGAGGTTGCTAAGTGATGAATTGAAAGTTGTATTGTGGGAATCGATTCAGGTATATACCTTTTTCACTTTCTTTACAAATTTCCATGCATTTCAGTTTTACACTACTCTGTTTACTTTCGTTAAAATCTCAGGAATTTTGCTATAATGTTCGATTCAGGAATTTTGCTCTGTTCATTTCAGTTTTACGCTGCTCTGTTTAATTTTTTGTAGGGTTACAAACAAGAGAACTGCCTTGTTTGCTTGCCAAATAGATGCTTACTGAAAAAACTCGCTCCATTTAAATAAATTTTATTATTATTAAAATAATTATGTTCAGGTTTTTGTTTTTTTATTATTAAATAAGTAAGTTATAACCATGTCATCTTTAGCAGTAGTTGTAATAACTTAGGTGTTATATTTGTTTGGGTGTAAACGTAAACTTTTCAAAATGCCCTTTTAAATTCAAAATATATCTCAGATTTATCTGAATATACTTCCACCTTAGTTAAATTAAAATATTTGTATTCTACTATTTGGTCAATTTATCTTTTAACCGAAACTTCTCTTATCTTAATTAAAACACAATCGTTTACTAGAACTAAATCAGTCGATTTTATATCCAAAATTGCTCGGGCCTGAATTAAAACGCATAATTTTTGTTAGTGAAAATAATTCTTATATATTATAACTGAGTCAATCAATTAAATTTTATATTATATCTTAATATCGTGAATTTGTATGAAACAAAGTTCACACTAGTTGATGATAATTGATTTATTGGAATTAGAATCATTTTCCTACTTGCATTACCTGTGCAGCCTTACTGCTAAACCTGAACAGAGCTGTTGACTGCACCTAGTTAGTTGTAATGAGTTGTCAATATTCAGCATTCTGACCCATTTATAAACTTAGAATGTTTTACTGCATAATTTATGTTGAATATTTGTTTGTTCTCTCTAGCTTGTACCATTTTTTAATATTTTTAGCTCTACTGCCTTGCACATTCTGGTGTTTTGAGGTTTGCGGTACAAATTGCACATTAGGTTTATTCCCCAGTGATGAATACTAATGAAATTCCAGCACATAACTATTAATTCACCGTTTATTTTTTTTACTTGTAGGCTAGATTCAAAGTGGAAGAATGGAAAAAAAATACCTTATTTCAACAAATGGGAACTATTTGGAGATCCTCGAAAAGCAAATTGGTCCGAAAAATAGTCAATGCAACGACGGAAGAGGAAAGACTTGGTTTGAAACCTTACAATATAAAAAACATGAATGAGTGGAGGCAGTTTGTAAAGATGAAATTAAGTTTGGAGTTTAAGGTATGCATATACTTGCACATCAAGTAATTGTTTACAAGAGTTCTATTGTATTTTATATGCCGTTTTCTCACTTTTCTACTTATCATGGACATTAAAGTAAGCACCGTACACTTGTATCATTGTTTTTTTTTTCTTTTTCTTTAATAAGCCACATACTGGTTCCATTTTGTATTTTACGTAAAGGTTCAACCTAAGATGTTATACCTAGTAACTTTATTCACAATTGCTTGAGTTTTCAGTGAGACCTTAGATAAATTCGTTTATCTCTTCTCAGGCAAAAAGTGAGAAGTATAGAGCCATCAGGCAAAAACAATTGCCACACACAACCAGACGTAGAGGAATGGCTAGATTTACGGATGATTTGGTTAGTTAATTAAATATAGCATTATTTATATAGCTAGGTGATTAACTATTGTTTAATTTATTTAGTGCTTTTTTTAAATATAGAGAAAGCAGAGTCAAGATTCATCGTCCGTATCTAGAACGGATGTTTGGGTTAAATCTCATACCAAAAAGAATGGTGAACCAGTAAACACGGATGTTGCAAATGTCATTGTAAGTATTTTGTTTTTTGTCACTAATTGAACATTGTGATGTTCTTACCATCGTATATAACATATATGTATGTTAATTTATATAGGAGGAGATTAGAAAAATGGATAATGCCACACAATCCGACACGATGACGAATGTCCATGAAGACGCAATTACAAAAATATTAGGACAAGATAAACCAGGAAGATTAAGAGCACTTGGAAGAGGGTACACCAAAACAAATTTAGCCTTGTCACAGTCAAGGGATAACCAGATAAGTCAATGTCATAAAAGAATTTCAGATTTGGAGAACTTGGTACACTTTCTAATAAACAAAGAGGCATACTTTAATTTATGGAACACCAAGTTTTACTTTCAATTATTGCTTTATATCCATTCATGTTAGTATAATCGAATTACTGCATTTTTATAAAATGAGATTTCAATTATCTAATTTTTTTCTTTATATAAATTATAATAATTGGTTTGATCTGGTGCTGCTATTTTTGCTTTGGCAGGGTAAAGAAGGTTCAAAAGACGGGAGCACACCTGAAATGGTATAAATCACTTATATTTGATAAAACATCATTTAAAGTTTTGCTGTTTTATTTTTTGACTTGAGTTATCCTTTTAATTTTTTGGGTTTTCTCACTGTTAAAAGTGACAATATATCTCACACTGTTAGCTATGCTGACATTTAAAGTATTTCATTGTATTCCATCTGAAGCAAGGTTATAAATAGAAGTCCCATCCTCTAACCTCTTCAAATAATAAAAGCGAGACTGCTACCTAAATTGAAAATTTAGAGTTGGTATTTTTACTAGTTGTGTGAGATATATTGTTACTAATTTTTACTATAATATTGATAGTTTTATACAAGTTCATACAAGTTATTTTTGTACCTTGGACATGCTATGTGAATTTGAGATGCTTATATCTAATCAAAAATCGATATTAAGTGATTTGGACATAAAAAGAAATATTTTTGCAGACTTAAGCGATGGAAAGTTGAAATAAATTTCAGTGTGGAGGTAATAGCAGTAAAATGAAGAAATAGACATAAATTTCAGTAATAGTCTAGTATTGTTTTTTGAAACTATATCCCTTACATTTGTAAACAACTTTTTATGTATAATTGTTGATATGTTCGTAGTCATATGGTTAATCACAATACATGTCTATTTATTTTCTGTTTGGTAACCAGTTTACTTTTTGGTTGTCTGATTTATTTGTATATTTCTTTGGAATTAGCGAGTAGATTATTATGCAAACAAAATTCATTTTGATTTTCGTTGATTAACCGTTTTAGTTAATGCATAAACTGAAAAATTAACTATAAAATGATTAACATTACAACGTGAGCCATTAATATTCCAGTAATATTAAAAGAAGCTCACGTGAGCCATTAATATTCCAGTAAATGAATAGATACCGTGACATCGTAAAATAAAAGGACAAGAATTGGTAGTTTTACTAGAATTTAGTTAGAAATTACAACGTTGCAACTATTGGTAGTTTTACTAGAGTTTAGTTAGAAATTACAATTGTGTGAGATATATTGTTACAATTTTTTGGTTTTTCTCTTCTATGTTAAAGTTTTGTTATTTTCATAATTAACAGACATGTGCAGTCTATATTTAATTCATTTCTTAACAAATTTGGTCTTAATTGTAGAATAATGACAACATTTGTGAGCTGTTAAATTGGGATGGAATCAACGAAATTGTCACTGAAGGGAGAGTGGTGTCCACCGACCCAAATGAAGTAGTCAGTGATATTCGTATTGGACCAAATGCCGTGAAAGTTGTTATCGACTGCGTAAAAAAACCAGACGCTTATTTGTGGAGGCCTACATCTAGTATATCAGTGTTAGGAGAGGCCAAGGGTAAGTCAGTGGCATGGCCGGCGAATCGTGTTGTTGCACAGCGAGGGCACATGGTTGAAGACAAAATGGTAAAATTTATGAATCGTGGTAGCTAATATGTAATTGTATACATATTTTTTTCCATTAAATATATTTATTTGTTTTTTTAGAGTAAAACTAGTAGCTCAAACAACAATTGCATGCTTTTTGATTGGAATGATGGCGAAGTGTTGGTCGCCGAGGGACGACTTTGCTCAAGTGATTCGATAATGATTGTTAACGGTATTCCGCTTGATCCGTTAGCCATGGTGGTTTTTGGTAGACTATGCGAAAGAAGAAGATGCTTACTTGTGGCGACTTACAGTGGATATGTCATGCATTAAAGAGGCTGTAGGTAAGAAAATAGCATGGCCAAAATCAAAAGTTGTAGCTGAAAAAGCGTGCACTGTGGCTTCTTCTTCCATGGCTAGAGCAAACATTGCAACTTCTCCTGGCATGGCTAAATCAACTCCTCAGATAACTAAGAAACTTTTTCCACATTAGGTATGGGCATGTAATACATGTGGTTCCTCTATTATAATAATAACTGTTACCTTTTGTTAACTTTACACTAATTTTATGCACTTATCATCTCATTGTCTCAAGTATTTTGGTATCTTTCTTAATTTGAATATCACTGTTGACAGGTACACACATATCAGGATAACTTTGGTTATAATGTGCAAGGACCCCAGCACAACAATCAGGTCATGATTGTTTATATACTATGAAACTAATCTTATTTTTAAGTCTTCTACTACTGCACTGTAAGTGGTACTGTAATTATCAGAAGTTTTAAATGAATCGTTTATATGTTTTAATTAATGCCTATTCTGAATATTTGTACTTGGTATATCTAACATGTATTATTAATATACCCAGTAAGAAAAAATACATCAACTAATATAAGGCGTGCTTTTCCCATTTTTTATTTCTTCCACACTGTAAGTAAAATGAAGGTACTGTGCTTCCAGTATGCATTTGAAGGATTTTGAAAAATAAACTGATACTATTGTTATAGCCATGCTAATTCTGAATATAAAATGGAACTGGTTTTGATATCTAAACTATCAAAACCAGATAGGTATGCCACACTAATTTTGTTGTTTGACAGCAGCAGTGAAGACAAATTAACATTATATTGAACAATACTTCTTGGCAGCATTAATGCCTCTGAAAGCCGCTTTAGAAACATAAATAAAATGCACTTGTATTTTGTTTTTGTAAATGTAATAAACTTTGCTAGCCAATCTAGTTGATTTTATTTCTTGTTAAAATTGTTATTTTGGTTTTCTTATCCAACAGAGGTCAAATCTGGTCATAAAGAATAGATGCAAGTTGCTTGATACGGCTGAATCAGGACAAGTAGTAACTGAAGGAACTATATTTTCTACTGATCCGACAACAATAGTTCACTCTGTTCCATTAGGAAAAGATGCAGTATCAGTTTGGATAGACTTTGTTAGAGTTAGTGACGCATTAGTATGGAGACCCACATCGGAGTGTATATACATGGAAGATGCTTTTGGGACTACCGTAGCTTGGCCGACGGCATATGTCATTGGGGAATCAAGTTCAAGTAAGTCTAATTTTTCAGATGATAAGTAAGCTTAGAAAATATTTGTTTGTATGACTAGCCCATAAGTTTCATTCCCATTCTAACTACAAGCTTAGGCATCTTCACATCTTAGTTTACCGATTTTTTTAATTATAAAACTAATGCTTATTTCAACTATCATTTCATTCAATTCTGATGTGCACTTCCCCCATGGTTCAAAATTTTGGTGAAATTTCGGTTGTTCTAGTGATTTCGTTTCAGTTTCGGTTATGAACGGGAAGGAATCCGATTAAACTCTGGTTCTGCTCCATATTCCATATTTTTTCTTCAGATAATGAAAAAATAGTTAAAAATTGCAAAAAAGTACAATAAACATACAAAATATAAAAAAACAAAACGAATTTAACAAGATAAATAAATGAACGAGTAAAAGACTTCGATGCACTTTTGTGAATTTACGCTGGAATTATAATAAAAAAGTCAAAATTTCCAGAATAGAATGAAAATTCGAAAATCTCAAATAGACAAAATAGAATCCTAAACCAATGTATGTAGTGTAAAGAATATATTATAAATTTATTGTAGTGTCAATTATCTATTATTGTGTTTAGCAGTTTGAAAAATGTATGGAATTAGAAAAATTAGAATTAGAGAGGAACTTACAAAATATCCAAAGCGATACTGGAAATATTTAAATCGTCGATGACCAGAACGGAAAAAAGAATTTTGATCCTTGGTTTTTCCACGCAACATTAGCCCTGCCCATGGCTTTGAATTTTGCATCTGTTCCAAACATTGTCTTCGTCGATTATCTCAATCTTAGCTCAAAATGATGTCATGAGCCAGTATTACGTGTTTCGTGGAATCTGTTTGTATTTTGCATTTCAAACTCTACGCTCCATTCCAATTCAGAGGGCTTTTGCATGATATTTCCCGTGTGTTAATAGTGATCCTTTTTTCATTTCGAGCATTGGTATAATACCTAATGAAAAAGGCTTTCCGAGTCCAAGGCAAGATCGATATCGAGGTCTGTTAATTTGATGATGCTGAGCTTTAGTTTTATTTCAGACATGCTTAAATTACTGAATATATGGATAAACTACTATATGTATACACCCACACTGAGAGTACTATCATAATAATACTGAAATGAGTTAATTTTTGGTGGGGTGCTATATATATATGGTATGGAAAAGGAATTTCATTTTTTGATCATAGACATAGAGCACTGACGTAATTTTATATATGATCGTCCAGATATGATGTTTTGTATAATAATATATCTGTCTACGTTTAGGAAATACGAATACAGGCAGCACATTTTTTCCTTTTTCTCTTTTTAGCCAATGTTTTAATTAAGAGAATCCAGGAAAAGATTTTTTATAAAGTTTACAAGAATTATTAATTCAAATTTATCTTCTCATGAGGTTTAATAGTAAAATTAATGATATTAACTAACTAGAACTATGAGAATTACAGTATGTTTTATTCTATGATTAGAAGAAGAAGAGGTTACACAAACATACATGTACATATATGCGCTAGCAAACTGTTGCTAGCAACTTAGATAGAACTGCATATTATTAATTGATTTTTTGTCCCACCTGAGTTTTCACTAGTATGTATATAATCTTATTTCATAGATTAGTGGGCAAAATATGCTTCAGTCCCTCTCAAATCTATGATATGATTTTAACTAGAGAAAAAAAATACAATTCTTAATGTTTGTGTGCCTAGATTTGAATCTTTTGCAGTGTAAGTTGAATCCATCTATCTCCATTTACAGTGATATTTTAGGCATGAAGCTTTTAATTAACCATTTGGCTAACCTCCGTCTAATTATGACGCATTGTTTTTTGTTTTTGGGAAGAGATGTTTATGGCCTACAACATAATACTTGATTCAAATACTTAATTAATAGAGAAGACATTTTCATTTAATAGACTTCTCAGATAAAGAAAATCTATATGTGTTCATTTTTCATTAGTGGATGTAATGAATTATGGTACACAATGTATATATTTAATTGTAAAAGAGTTTGATATGTAGTGCATGCATTTTGTAGTAAACTAATTTAAAAACCGTTAAAGATTTAGACATATCACAAACAATATCAATATATTTTGTGGGATCACTGCTAAAGATCACTGTAAACTAATACATGATTCATGTTTTGTACGCAGTCACATTGTTAGGGCATTTCTAATAAAGGACTGTTGGAGGTTGGTCTGTTTTTACAGCCCTTTCTAGCAGAAAAGCTTTACCGCCAAATGACAGCATCGATAACATATATACTGTAGGCACCTTTTGGGCTGGCTGCTTTGTTCATATTGTGTTAGTGTGCGTGTATTGCTACCACTTGGAACGTAACCTAAACTTGTGTGTGTATGCATCTGTATTGGGAGCATACCTGAACAGGAGCATAGGTGAACATATGATACTGTGAGTGCGTTAGTGTATGATATGGCTCTTTTTTCTTGAAATGAAGATTAGCATAAAACACAGCTGAACCATTTTGCTCGTTAGTTTTAAACCATATGTCCAAAGTTAATGATTTTCCACATTTTAATTATAAGTAAGTCCACTGTATTCAGCAAACATAAGAAATTTTTGTTTTTGAGAGCTGTTTACATTTTGAGAAAGTTTACCTCTTCATAATTGATGCCACCTATGTTCTGATCCTAAAACCGAGGCATTTTTGTGTTGAACTATGTTGTTTAATTTTTGGTAATAAATGACTGTTGTTTAAATTTTCGCCTTGACCACATTTTGCTTATCAAAGTTCTTATTCTTGATTTTCTACCTTATCTATAAGTAATTAGCTTTTCTGGAGTGAAGACCATCAGTAACACCAGACTTATGTGTAAACTTGTTATGGTATTTGCTATTTGTTAGTTTATCATGTAAACTTGTTATGGTATTTGCTGTTTGTTAGTTTATCATGTAAACTTGTTGATGAATGCTTTTGGTATGTGAATTTGATGATTTTGTCAACTAAATATTATCTAAATGGAAATGGAAAATACTTATATGACTAATGTGTTTTCAGTTATTTGAGTATGATGATTGTACGATTGATTGATTGTTGATGTGGATCAGAATTTTATGCAATTGGTTCCGATTTTATTATGACTATTATATAATTAATTGATGGAAATTATGTAGCCATTAATAATATACAGTAGCATTTAATATATGCTACAAAACAACAAAAACCTTTTAATAGCGTTTAACAAACACTACAGAAAAGCAAAAAGTGAGTGACGTATTGACATTTAGCAGCGTTCAACAACTGCTACAGAAACAAATGTAACATACCATCTAAATTTTTAATGGCTAAAAATAAACACCACGAAAAGTTTTTAGTTACATAAAATAAACGCTACAGAAAAGGAAAAAACAACCCACGTAGTAACATTTGGTAGCGTTTGAAAAACGCAACTGGATGAAAAATATAGTAGCGTTTATTAAAACGCAACAAAAAAAACAGACTTTTAGTTGCGGGACCTAAAGTAGCGTTCACTAAAATGCTACCAATACCTTTTGGTAGCATTTTTCAAACGCTGCTAAAGTTAATTTCTGGTGTAGTGTGTCTTTGAAGAAGTGAGGGGTTTATCTCCAAAGTGAGAGATAGATTTCCGCATATACCTAGTTGATAATGCAAAACCAGTTGCTTTACCCGTTAGACACATGGCTCCAAGGGAAAGGAAGGAGCTCAGCAAGCAAGTTAAAGAGTTACTCGAAAAGGGGTTCATAAGGCGGAGTATTTCTGAATGGGGTGCTCCAGTAGTGTTCGCAACCAAAGCGGATGGTTCACTTTGCCTATGCATGGATTATAGGGAGCTAAACAAGCTGACCAAGAAGAATAGGCACCCACTTCCAAGAAAAGACGACTTTTTCGACCAGCTCGTAGGTGCATCAGTTTTCTCCCAACTAGATCTGGCTATCAGATTTCATCAGCTAAGAGTGGCTGAAGACACCATAGATAAGACCACGTTCAGGACCCCGAATGGTTTCTTCAATTGGCTTGTCATGCCTTTTGGCTTGACAAACGCACCTGCCTAATTCGTAGACTTGATGAGTAGGGTGTTTAGGGAGTTCCTTAATAAATTTGTAGTGGTCTTCGTGCACGACATTTTGATTTTCTCAAAAAGTGAGAAAGAACATGCTTTGCATTTAAGAGAAGTTATGGATACTCTTCGAGCACATTGGCCGAAAGCAAAATTCTCCAAATGCCATTTTTGGAGAGAAGATGTAATGTTTCTTGGACATGCGGTGTCCAAAGAGGGGATAGCTGTGGATCCCGCAAAAGTAATTGCAGTGCAACATCGAATGATTCCACGGAATGTAACCGAAGTACGAAGTTTTCTCGGACTAGCGGGCTACTACAGAAAGTTCATTAAAGACTTTGCGAGGATCCCAGCCCCACTTGCAAGATTGACAAAGAAAAACCTAACATTAGCCCCAGTCCTGACATTGTCTGATGGGAGTAAGATGTTTACAGTATACACAGACGCATGCGGTACAGGATTAGGCGATGTCTTGATGCAAGGAGGCAAAGTAATTTGTTATGGGGGAAGGCAGTTGAAGTTACATGAGAAGAACTACCCAACTCATGATTTAGAACTAGCTGCCATTGTTTTCACTCTTAATCATGGCGTCATTACCTACCAGGAGAAAGGTTTGAATAGTTTACTGACCATAAATCATTAAAGTACCATTTCTCACAAAGAGATCTTAACTTAAGACAACAAAAGTGGATGGAATTTCTTGCCTCATACAATATAGAGATTGCTTATTCCCCTGGCAAAGGCAATATGGTAGCAGACGCCTTAAGTAGGAGCAAGCTGACCTTAAGTCCTCTCTTTGTGGAAAGGCAAAACTTGGAGTACATAGCAACCTTTGACTTTAGACTCTCTTTGAATTTGTACCTGATTTGTTAGCAACACTAGAGGTGCGGCCTACGCTTTTGGACTCAATAGGAACCACGCAACGTGAAGACCCTCAGATAGTTGATATGATGGATAAGTTAATTAGAGGTGAGACTTCTAGCCACCTCTATAGATACTCCATAGATGAAAAGGGTTGGTTGAGATGGGATGGAAGACTATGCATACCACAAGCAAGGGATTTGGTGAAGACATTTCTTGAAGAAGCACACCATTCTAAGTTGACCGTACACCTAGGTGGAGACATGATGTATAAAGATATAAAAAGGGTTTTCTTTTGGAATGGCATGAAGAAGGATGTAGCTGAATTCGTCTCTAAGTGCTTGATATGCCAGCAAGTCGAGGCGGAGCAGAAGAAGCCCGGTGGTCTGCTTCATCCTCTAGAGGTCCCACAGTGGAAATGGGATAGCATTTTGATGAACTTTATAGATTGGTTGCCTAGGTCAAGGAGGGGCAATACCAGTATTTGGGTAATAGTTGATAGGCTCACTAAAAGCGCTCACTTTATACCTGTTAAGAGTAGGAGGACTGCCTCATCATTAAAATACATTTATCTTAAAGAAGTAGTTCAACTGCATGGGATACCCGCTAGCATAGTAAGTGATCGCGATCCTATCTTTACGAGTGAGTTTTGGAAGAGTTTGCAAGCGGCTGTAGGCACACAGCTATGCTTAAGCAATGCCTATCATCCACAAACCGATGGTCAGAATGAAAGGGTGAAAAGAGTATTAGAAGATCTTTTGAGGTTGTGCATTCTTGATTTTGGAGGAATGTGGGAAGATCATCTTCCTTTGGTGGAGTTCACCTACAAAAATAGCTACTAAGCCACCATAGGAATGGAACCCTGTGAGGCTTTATATGGAAGACCATGCCGATCGCCAACTTGTTGGTGGGAATCTACAGACAAGCTCGTACTTGGGCCCGACATGATCAGAGAAACTTCAGAGAAGATGGACTTGATACGAAGACGAATGAAGACCACCCAAGATAGATAGAAGTCCTACACAGATAAAAGAAGTACAGACCTTGAGTTTGAGGTTGGAGATAGGATTTTCCTTAAAGTTCCTCCTTTGAAGAATGTCGTTCGCTTTGGATCCGTAGGAAAATTGGCACCAAGATTTGTAGGGCCATTTCCTATCATTGAGAGGATTGGGACGATGGCTTATAGAGTAGAGCTGCCCGAAAGATTGGCTGGAGTTCATAATGTTTCTCATGTTTCTCATCTATGAAAGTGCTTAAATGAGTCTGCCGAAGTTGGGGAGCCAAGCATACTAGAAGAAGTAGAAGTGGAACGAGAAGCGACGGTGAGAAGAGTTCCAACTCGTATCTTGGGAACAGAAGTTAAAAAGCTACGCAATCGTGAGGTCAAGCTAGTAAAAATACAATGGAGTGATGCTGAAGAAGACGCGACTTGGGAGACTGAAGACAAGATACACGCCGCCTACCCTTCTCTTTTTGATGGTACATCCTTGATCTCTTTTTCCATAAGTTTATGCATGCTTGTACCTATCTTTTAAGTATTTCTCCTCGGTCCTATTCTTGATCCTTAACTAGAAACCAATGAATGTAAACATGTATTTGAAACATGTTATGATTGATGGTTGCAAGTGGTTGCAATTGGTTTCTAGTGGTTGCTTATGGATGCATATACACACACATTAGGTACTAGATCGGCTTAGTCACTTTCATACTGCATATGCATATAAGTATTTGTATACGGATGGAAACTTGATGTGTTATCATATGGATGTTGCATTTGTATGAATGATTGCGCACTCATGTAGAAGTTATAAAGTATGATTATGAATAATTGCATACATGATGGACTCATGGAACTGACATAATTCGCATTAAGGAGTTCAACTGAATCAGTAGACCGCCTGATTTTAACAATAGATAAGGAAATATACACACACTATGCATATAATCATGAAAGCATTAAAATCTTTGTTTACGACAATGGATGCCTGTGATTGACGGTTGAGTAGATGGATGTTGGATATTAGGATACATTCTTCTAAACTCAGAGATTTTAGGGATGAAATCCTTTAAGGAGGGGAGAATGCAACACCCCGTATTTTCTATGAATATTAAAATTAACAAATTTAAGAAGACTTAATTTTTAGGAGAATAATTAAGTAAAACGGGTTGTGCCATTACGTTCGTCTCGGAATTCTTCTTAAGATAGAGTCCGAGTTTGCGTAAAACGGATACAGTGTGAAGAAGTTATGGAGGTTAGAAGATTTACGTTTAAACCAGAATTAAAATAATAATTAATAAATCAAATTCGAGATTCAAAACAGAAGAAGCGGCTGAGCGGGAAATTTCCTGCTCAGAGATGTCTAACCCCCCAGGGGGATTCAACATAGGTGTCGACCCCCCTATAGGGATGTCGACATATGTTTCGACCCCCCTGTAGGGAGTCGACCCCTATTAGATCCAGGTCCAGTGATGAATTCTGAGGGATTAGGGCTTATGTGTCGCGCTGTGGTTGGCTCTCTTTGGTTTGGATGGCTCTGATGACTCCTATGTTAATCTAAAGGCCATGGTTTGCCTAACACATCTATAAATCCATATCTAAACTTTACCCTAACCTCATAACCCTATTCTATGATGCCACCATGCTGTCCATCTCTAAACTAGCCTAGCCTCCTTCTTCTCCAAACTAGAAATAAAATTAGAGAGCTTCAAATTAAAGTAAAGTTTTTCCGCTTCAATCAACAAAGAGAGATTAGAATCGCTACAACGTCAACTGATTCACTTTTTCTAATCCTATCACTGTAAGTTCAGTTATTATTCAGATTTGAACATTTAATAGAAATCATGACTTGTAATGAATCGAATCTAGAACTATGCCTAATTGTGAGATAATCAATTCTGATTCATGCTTACCCTTTTGTTAAATCTGAAATTACCAATGCCTATGAGACTATTCTGATTGATACAATTGAATCTATCTTGTTGTACATCAAATTGGTGATTCTTTTATGTTCAGTTCTATCGAATCTTTATGCCTATGGTGTAACTTGCTCAGTTTGCTCATTTTTGTTGATAATGTACAACAAATCTATTGGAACCATGATTCTTGTGTTTGGTACACCTTTACATGCTTATTTTCTTATGTCAATTCTTGCGTTTCTTCTCTACTCCCCTTTTCGTTTTATTTATGAATACTAGATTCATTTGGAATCCTAGTTTGAATCTTGTTGTACGCACAATAGAAACGCGGGGAATTGGGTATAACTTAGTTAAGTAATTTTGGGCATAACAACTAAATGTGACATAACTTGAATTGACTACACTTGTGGATAATTGACATATAAACTTGGACATGAATGGTAAATACGTAAATTGGCTAAAATATGAACATGCCTAACCAAGGTTAGATTGAGTTGCGGTGTAAGGCTGCCCGGAACCGCCCGGCACATCCAGCGACCTCAACAACAGATCTAATGTGAGAGGTTAGCGCATTAAGCCCAAAACCCGAGGTTAGAATGAGTTTGCGGTAGAAGTCTGCCCGGAACCGCCCGGCACATCCAGCAACCGCAAACAACAGTTCTACTGTGAGGGGTTGAGGCATTAATGAATGAATTAATGCTAATGAACAGACATGCTAAGAAAGGTAGGGTTAAGTTAACGTAGGCAACACTTAACCAATACAACATGTTAATTAAATAAATAGCTGGGGTTAGGTTAAATTGAGAACACTAAACCGTAATAACATGTTTTGTTAGGAAACCCTAGTAACGGGGATTAATTTCAACAGTAACCCACATAAATATATCACGGTACTCTGAACTAGGCAGGGTATGGCACGATTACTGGGCTGATTACAAGCGGTCAAAATAGCGGCAGGTGGTGCGTCAGTGTAGGTTCTGACGGAGTACGGGAGTGCACGTACTCCTGAGTCAAAAAATTAGGCTTTGGGCGTCAGTAGTTATACACTATGCATCTTTAATTATGTCGGGTTGCCACCATAGGGATTTATACACCTCATGGTGTGAGCAACACAGGTATCTACAAACAAGCTGGGCTGAATGACACAAGTAATAAATACATGCGAGTAGAAGCCGATCGATGAAGGGATCACTGTATGACCACATGAGGCTAGTTGAAACAATTGTCAGTAGGTGCAGAGAAAAAGAAATCAGTGCGATAGCATATTCAGTTTATCTTGCCTTACTTTGTCTTGTGTTATCTTGTCATTATGGTATTGTATTATATTCAGTTTATTCATGTCATGATCCTTTTTCTTGTTCACATGTTGAAAATCACTGGGCTTACCAGGCTTATGTCTGACCTATTTTCTTTCGTCTTCTTTTCTTCCGTTTCCTCCCCCCCCCCCCAAGTTCGCAGGGAGGGAATACTTCAACTTAATTCAGACCTTTTCCAGCTTGAAGAGAGTAGATGTATTGCTTGGATTCTCTTTTCTTGGGCTATGGCTGTGGTTACACTTTTATTGAGGATTTATGCCGTTTTACTACTGTTTTATGCTTCTTTATGTATTTGGATTTTTAATCAAGACAGATATTTTATTGTAATAATTTGGAAGTTGGGTTTTGAGACAATGGTTGTAATGTTTTGATTAAACCACGCTTCTTATGAAATAATTCCAGTTTTTCTGCTGTTTGTTTGTCTGTCTTGTAAGTTATCTGTATCTTTTACCTATAATGCTTCACCGAAGTTAATGCATTCCCTTTGTGAGTGACCTTAACGTAGGTGGGGTGTTTAACTTTTTTGCTTCAAACTCTCTTTTAAACTCAAATTTATATTCAACGCATTAATCCAATTCACTTAACTATGGTAGGTCCTATTGATAATCCCATTAACTAATTAATTTTCTAGTTAGATAACTCTTATTCTGGAATTTAAAATATGGTTAATTTATTACAAAAATAAAAACTCATTTTCTAACTCTCTTAACGTTTTTTACAAGACCATTATATTATTTTCAAATCATTAATATTAGTTTATCACGACTTCAAATTTACAGAATAACGTCATAAGTTCTTTTAGTTATAAATTTAAATGATAATAAAAACGTTAATAAAGCTTCGGCATTTACTTTTTAAATTAGACGTCGTATTTCAAATCCATATAATATGATTATTTTAAAAAATGATCATGATCGATTTCTCATCGATTCCAAAAATCTTTTATTTTATCGACGGTACTAAAGAGGCAAATGTCAACTATAGTACCAAACAGTGAAATATTAACCAATTTCTTATTGAATCACACACATCCAGTCATACTGATGAACGTTATCAATATTAGTGAGGAATCTTGTTGGATTCCTCCAACCTATCAATCCCTGCGTCACAATTTTATATTCTTCATCATATATAATAATATATAAAATTTAACAAATATGACGAGGAATCCAGTTGGATCCCTCCAACCTGCTTTTCCTTGCATCAAAATAGGTTACCTCGAATAAATTCATTCAATTCATTTAACAGGTAATTTCTATAAACATCTAATAACAACAATCAGTCATCAAGCATTTAATTTAACACACTTATATAAATATAAATGTGACCAACAAGGTAAGTTACCTCAATTGGTTCCAATCGTTAAAATAATGATTTGGTTTAATTAAATTAAACGAATCATTTAATTTAACGAATTCATCCAATATATAAAAAATATTTAGCACACATTTAACGAACATCTAATAATTATCAATCATAGCCCATAAATATTAAAACTTACTTATATAAAATATAAGTGGAACAACTGAGTGAGTTATACTCACCCTAATTCTCGTTCGTTGTTAAAACGGTTCGATTTAGGTAAATCAAACAGATGTTTAATTTAACTAAAAATTCTGACTGCTTCCAGCATTGTCCCAAATTGCTCCAGCACGTTACGCTCATCAATATGGTTTCAATGCTTCCGGATTTGTAGAATTCTGACAACAAATGAGCATGTTGCAATGTGGTTTTAACTTAAACTATTAAAACTTTATTTTAATCTTAATTTAATCATAATTACGTTATTTAAAAACGTTGGTGACGTTCATTTCAATTTGGGCATATATTTAATTTAGATTATGCATATATAAACGTGCATCACATTATTGCTAAATTTGTTGGACAAGTTAATATAACTTGGTTATATAAATGTTTAGACACAGTAATGGAATTAGGCATGATATAAACTTTGATTAGGCACCATAATTAAGTTTATATAAATAAGCCACGTAAGTAATTGGGTTATGGCCACGTTAAGCATATACTTAGGCATATATAATCTTCCATTAGGCACATATAATCTTCCTACCTACTACAGTTTCTTCTTCTCGTTTCATCTTTGTTTGCTTTCGAACTGCTCTTCGACCCCCATGCCAGCTTCCTCACTACACCATACCATGCCTTTGTCCATTGACTGCCACCACTCCCCGCCTCCCGACCATTTGCTTCCCATATGTTTATATATATATATATATATATATACACACACACATATACATATATATATATATGTGTGTGTGTGTGTGTATGTGTGTGTATTCTTCATTTTATACAGCTCCTCATCAGCTTGCATCTGAACAACAAGACATCCCCACGTACCATCGAACTAACCACTCAACCCACATGCACCGCATCCCAAAAAGCAAATGCCATCCACAACCACTTCAACAATCACACCACTGCTGCCCTCCAACCACCGTAGTGTTGGCCACCACTGGTTATATCCAACCTCGCCATTCCGACAATGGGTCAAACTCGTTACCACCTCCGATAATTAAGTTGGCACCATCAACTAGTTTAAAATGGATGAGGTGATATAAATATAAAAAGTGATGAGTGTTTTTCATTTCGCTCAAAACTAGAATGTAACGATCCGCATTCTAAGTACCAGAGGATCGTCGAATGTTTATTTTATTTTCAAACGAAGTCATATTGTCGTGTAACTTTGGGAAATGACTATTGGAGTCATTTCCCACATCCCCGATTTTTTGCCGAATTTTAAATGACTGTTTTGCCCTTGGAGAATCTTGTTTCTCCTATAACTTTTGAGTGGTAAGGAGATTTGATCTGAAATCACTTCCATTGGATTTGGATGATCATTTCCCCATTCCGTAGAGTGGTCACATTAATCAAGCGGACTTACCGTTTGGGAGATATGGCTGAAATAAGATTTGAAGATGGAAAAACAGTCTAATTAGGCTCAATTAAGTGATTAGCAGCTTGGCGTATAACCCATTTTGGGATTAGTGTTATGGGAGGGTTGAAAGGAGTTGGAGAATCGTCTCCTTTCATTTTTCCAGCAGCCACAGACCTTTCTCTAACCCATATCATGGCTTCCATCTTCCAAATCTCCCTCTAATCACTAATTGATCAAATCTACAATAAATCAATCCAAATTAGCACCAAATTCAAGATTGAGCTGCTGCATCACATTGGGATCCGAGCCAAATCAGTAAATGTTTCAGTTCTAACATTTATTTTTAGCTAAGGTGAGTGATTTGCATGTTTATACACTAATTATGGCTAATTAGGGGTGATTAGTGATAATTAGCGAAATTATACATCTAGAATTTTGGAAAAATATGTGAAATTTCTAAAATCATATTTTATGTCGCTAGTATGAATTTGGGTTAATTTGGATTAAGTTTGCTAAACCGTTAGACATGGTTAAGGGGAAAATCACATGGTTAAGGGGAAAATCATGGATTTGGGTATGCTGATCTAAATTAACATGTGAAATTGTTGTTTTGATGTTTTTGGTTGGTTCTATATGTTACTACGGCTATTTGGTATGTTTTATGATTTCTTAGGGAAGTTAGAATGGTTGAAAACGCCATCGTTTATCGAAAATAGCTTGTTGGAAAAATTGTAGAGTTTCGGTCCTGTTAGGAGGAGGAGACTCGATCTGATCCGTTTAGGGGGAGGAGACCCGATCGGAACCGGATAGGAGGAGGAGACCCGATTCGAACCGGATGAGAGGAAGAAACCCAATCCGAACCATATAGGAGGAAGATACCCGAACTGAATGGATAGAAGGAAAAGACCTGAACCGAACTTGGTAGGAGGAAGAGACCCGATCCGAACTGGATAGGAGGAAGAGACCCGATCCGAACCGGATAGGAGGAGGAGACCCAAACCGAACCCGATAGGAGGAGGAGACCCAAATCGAACCCGATATGAGGAGGAAGTCCGAACCGAACCGGATAGGAGGAGACCCGAACTGGATAGGAAGAGGAGACCCGAATCAAACCGCCGGATATGAAGGGAGACCCGAACCAAACCAGATAGGGGATGACGAACCGAACCGAACACCAATTTGACCAAAACCCGAGATTCAAAGGATGTCCAAATGGGTAGTTATTACTGAAGATCCTGATTGGAACCAACGAGTTAACTTCTAAAGTTGGGCTTTACTAAGGGACATGTGCAAAGGGGTTCTCGATATCTATAACTTTGGTTCACCATTGAGAGAGGGGGCATGTAGACGAACCAGAGCAAGGGAATTGTGGACTAGTTAGGGTTACTGACTACAGACCAGAAGGGCATGGTCATAACAATAGTTATATAGAGTCCAGTGCGGTACGAACCCGTCATGACCCCAATGGATTTGGTGATCAAAGTGGTGGATATCGTATGCTTTACGCATTAAGTGAGAGATGTAAGGATGATTGTCATGATTGATGTTTGCTATCGCTATGACACGCACACTTCCATTTTACACTCTATGTTAGTGTTTACCTTAGAGTATTGTACGTCTTGTTATGCTAACTCTTTGGTTGTAGGTCCAAGTCAGATATGATTACTTGTACATGTTCTTGCTCTGTTTAGTGATATAGATTTGCTATCTCTCATACCAAACTTTCGTCTGACCCAAAGTTTTATGTCCTTTCTTATTACTCTGGGTTCTCCTAAACGAGAAGACTAGAGGCAGGTTAGGTGGTTATGCACGAGTAGTTGTCCAAAGACAAGCAGGAGGCTTCCACGTTCTTTATATGTATTCTCCATGTGTTGTTGCCGTTCACTGCTTCGGGCAATAGTAGGGTACCTCTTTTATTTCCTTTTAGAGACAGTATTTTAAAGTTGTAACAATTGGACATGGAGCTGTATTTTGGAATTCGCTACTCTGATGGATATGGTTTAGTTTTTAGCTCATGTACTATCTCGCCTGATTTATATCAAGTTATGTTATTATTATATTTTGTTCCATGCGGTGTGAGATATAGTACAGGTTCATGGTGATTAATCGTTTCAACCCTTTTGACGATCATCCAATGCTAGTTGGACTTTGGTACAACGCATTTCGGGGAAATGTCTGATGGTATGGGGCGGCCATCACACTTTGTATCAGTGCCTAGGTTGCGTAGTTTAACCTAGGGGAAGACATCAGGAAGAGATAGTATACGTATATGAGAGCATGTATTTGCGATATTTTGGTTTTCAAAACTATATATATTTATACTATTAGTATATATAAGGACGAAGTCGCACTGCACGTGTACCACTAAGGAGATGGTTAACCGTTTTCTCCTTACTGATTGAACGATGAGCCGAAATACAAGGAGTACGATGAGGAACCCCACATCGGGAGTTGAAAAGGGAGCAGGTTCAGGGGCCAATAATGGGAATGTCCCTGATATGAGGATGACGTTTACTGCCTTCATGCGAGAGATGCTTAGGGATGCTCAGGAAGCAGTTCCTAATGCTGCTAATGGTGGTGGTGCAGTAGTGCAGGCACCTAGAGCCGATTTCCTCAATCTTAACAAGGATTATAGTAGTCTTGGTGGAAAGTCGTTCCATGGAACGAAATCGATTACGGAGGTTCAGGATTGGCTTGATAGTTGTGAGCGCATCTTCGAGGATTTCGGGATCGATGATGCAATGCAGAGAAAGCTAGCATCACGTCAATTTCAAGGACGGGAAATGAATTGGTGGAATGTTATTAAAGCGGGTACTTCCGAGGATAAAGTTACTTGGGATCAGTTTAAGACTCGCTTTAGTGACAAGTTCATTCCAACTGCTTAGAAATTAGAATTGTTCAGGAAGTTTTTGAAGCTTAAGAATAATGGTAGGGCAGTCTCGCCTGAATTCGATACCTTATCGAAATATGAATTATCTCTTATCGATACTGTCGAGAAGAAGAACGAAAAGTTCATAACTGTCCTAGATGAGTACTTAGGGGAAAGACTTATAAATCATATCGATGAGACATTCGAATCTAATATGGGGAAGTTATTCAGATCGGAGAGCCTTTACCCTAAGATGAAGACTGAGGTTGCTATTACATCTGCAAATGAGCCAAAACTGCAGGTAAGCAGTGAAGGCAAGGAGAATTCCTAATAAGAGGAAACAGAACCAGACCAAGGATGGTCAGATAAAGAAGAATAAGAAAGATATCTAGTGCTTTGGCTGCGACAAGAAGGACGACTATGTTAGAGATTTTCGAGCAAAGACATGGGAGAGGAAGTGCTTCAACTGTGACCAAGTGGGAAATTTTAAGAATGAATGCCCGCAACCCCCTAAGGAGAAGTAAATCATGAAAGCATATGCTATCAACGCTATCCCTTCTTCGTCGAATGCCCAAACTGCGTTGGAGATGGGAAAGGGTGTCGTTATCCAAGGTATGCTTTTGATTTATGATGTTCCTGTTCGAGTATTGTTTGGCACCGGGGCTTCCCATTCCTTCGTATATAGTGACCTGGTAGATAGGTAGGAAATGGAACCCGAGATTATCGATAGACCTTTAGCTGTAACGAACCCGGTCGGTGGTTCGACTAGCCTTTGTATGATTTGTCGTAATTTGGTCTTATCGAGTCATAGATGTATGATTTTTAGTGATTGCTTTGTTTTGAGCTTTACTGGGTTTGGCATTATTTTGGGGTCGATTGGCTCCAAAGGTATGTGGTGGTGGTAAACTGTGAGGGGTCTTCGGTGACCATTAGAGTGGATGATGAGCAGAGGGTGGTATTGGGTTGCGTACCTAGTGATGAGGTGATGGATAGTTTTCTAAATTCCCTCGACATCCCGCATGATGAGTTATCAGATGTGCCTATTGCCGACGAGTATCTGGACATCTTTGAGGTAGTGACTGGACTTCCACCACACTGAGGGATCGGGTTTCGCATTGATTTAGTGAAAGATGTCGGACCTATAGTGATGCTACTTCATCATATGGTGCCAAGGGGGCAGCGAGGGCTCGAGGTGCAAGTAAGCGATCTTTTGAAGAAGGGATTTATCCGAAGAAGTGTTTCCAAGTGGGAAGCACCAGGTTTATTTGCTACTAAGGCCGATGGTTCCCTTCGCTTATGTGTGGACTACCACGAGTTAAACAAGGTGACTAGGAAGAACAAGTATCCTCTTCCATGGATAGATGATTTGTTTGATCAACTAGATGAAGCAAGAGTATTCTCCCAATTGGATCTCGCGATAAAATTTCATCAGCTCTGAGTAGAAGCTAAGAGTATACCTAAAACCACATTTAGGATGCCGTCTGGATTCTATGAGTGGTTAGTCATGCAATTCGAGTTGACCAATGCACTCACATATTTTGTGGATCTTATGAATAGGGTTTCCAGGGATCAATTAAATAAGATAGTTCTTGTGTTCACAGACGATATCTCGGTTTACTCGAGGACAGAGGAAGAGCACAAGGAACACTTGAGGACAGTGATGGAGGTGTTGAGGAAACACCAATTGACTGCAAAATTTTCTAAGTTTCACTTCTGGAGGAAGGAAGTGAGATTATTGGGCCATGTTGTTTCAGAGAATGATATGGTCATAGATCCTACGAAGGTGGCTACGGTGCAAGATTGGTCTATGCCCGAGAATGCAACGGACATGAGAATTTTCTTGGGGTTAGCCGGATATTATCGTAAGTTTATCCAAGATTTCTCCAAGACAGCGACCCCTGTTAGCTCAGTTGACCACGAAGAATCAAGCTTTTGCTTGGAACGAAAGGTGTGAGAATGCATTTAAGAGACTAAAGGAGACGTTAACCTGCGCACCAGTGTTAGTTATTCCTAAAGGGAACGAAGAAATGACGGTATACACGGATGCCTGTGGTACCGGACTAGGTGTTGTACTAAAGCAAGGAGGTAGGGTTATAGCTTATTGTTAACCCCGTTGTTAACGCAGTTTAAAATTAAGAAGCACGTACTGACATTATCACGCGGTTACACAAAGGAGCCTCCGTAAAGCATTTGGACGGTTCAAACAGTTCACGTACCGATCGGTCATGTAATTCTGACAGTAGGGCCGATCGACACCAGTTATCCCTAACCGGTCAGTATGTGCAATATATTGGAACCGATCGGTATGGAGTAATCACATTATCAAATATGCGACGTTCGCATAACACCAGCTTACTCGATAGGTCTGCAGAGTAATGAATGAATGGTCTGCAAAATATATTTGGGTTGGTCTTTTTAGTGATGAACGTGGAGCCTTTAGCATGAAATACATGCTGCATCATGATGCATGTACTTTTGAGACATGCGGCACATTATTAGATAAAAAACAAATCAATACTAGGGGTGTTACGGTTACGACAACCATCACTTTTACCTCTAACGATAACCGCAACCGTAGTTGACGGTTAGCAAATTTTATAACCGTTACCGTAACCGTCTAACCGTTACCGTCTAACCGTTACCGCAACCATTACCGTAAATTTACATTGTTATCTATAAATAATTCAAATTCTAATTTTTTTCTTAAGAATTAGTTTGTTTATCAATGAAACAAACCATCCATGTGCACGTTGTCTATAAATTAAAGCGTAAATAATTTATATATTTGTTATTTCTCTACCTTAAGTTATAAAAACACACATATCTTTGCAAGAAATACAACAAAAAAATCACATGCGGTCGGTATGGTTTACCGCGGTTATCAAAATCCACAACCGTTACCGTCACCGTTACCATAGTAGACGGTAACCGTGTATACGGTGGGTACGGTTTGGCGGTTGAAAGTCCAACCGTAACAGCCCAAATCAATACCATGTCAGCCTTGTGCATTAATCTCATACAATGGAAGCTATGTTGTGAACATTAACATAGATGTTCATATATAAGTGTATATGAGATGTGTTGTAAATTAGCATCATGAAGACAATTGCAAAATGGAAGAGTGCATAGCAGGAACCATCTTCAAGATAATAGCACAAGGACCAGTGTTTAGGGCTGCACACAACCCATATCCAACCCGACCCAACCCACCAACCCGACCCAACCCACACAAACCCGACCCAACCCATCCTAGTTCGGGTCGGATATGGGTTACAATTTGTAACCCATACTATATGCGGGTCGGGTTTGACATTTTGTTCAACCCAACCTCATTTTAACCCAACCCAAATCTATTTAAAAAAAACTAATTTAATATCCATCCAATTAAAATTAGAATAGTATAATCCTAGAATAATGTTTATGTATTCTATAATAAATGTACAAAAATATATTTCATGTCAATCCAAACTAGATAGAATTTGATAAATATATTTTAAAGAGCATTTTAATGTATTTTAAAATGAAACACTTGCTCAACTATGTAGTAAATTAATTTCAAATGATGTGTTTTACAATGAAATTTTAATTATATGTCATTATGCTAGCTAAAATCTGATATATTATGCTGAATATTTTGATATAATTTTTAGAAAAAATCCCTCATATTCTCATTTTTTATTGTATTCAAGTGACCCAACCCAACCTTACTTAACCCGACCCAACCCATTCTTCAACCCAACCCATATCCAACCTCATATAGGGTCGGGTACGGGTTGAGCTACCTTAAACCCATACCTATGCGGGTCGGATAAAGTATTTGGTCTAACCCGACCCAACCCATAGTTTGTGCAGCCCTACCAGTGTTCGTCCAAAAGGAGTTTACAAATGAGTGGCAAACTTGTAAATTGTTAAACCCCATTTCCTGCAGTAAAACATAAAAGTGATAAAGCAATGACAACAACGTAATTATTATTCCCCATAAGAAGAGGTGGATCCGCACTTTAGAACGTATAAAGGAATGCACGTAGCAGCAACATAATTGGAACAAGCTGGTCGGTCCTACACTGAAATATACTGGTCGGTGGTAGAAAATGATAACCGATCGGTTATCCAAGCAAGAGCAGGGTCTTCAATGGATTTGTGTTAATTTACATAAGGGTTGGTTAAGTGCATGAACGCCAGCTGTAAAGGTTCATGAAATGTTATATGGTTTGGATGTATTCTTAAGTAAAAAAGGAGTTGGCAACTTTCCACGTGGCTCAGGAGAAAAGGATCTGCACTAGAAGACAAAAAGGCAAATAAATAGGCCGATCGGTGTATAAGATTAAAGAGCTGGACGGTATGGCAAGAACAAGCACTATAAGAAAAATACCCTATTGCAACTAGCTATTTACAACAGACAATAAAAGACAGTTGCAGTAAATGATATTTAGCAATAGACCTGTTATAGCAGTTGCAATAGATAGGATTTAGCAACAAGCCTTTTCTTTCTGTTGCAAAAAGCATATTTTTAGCAACTGTGTTTTCCTTCCTGTTGCAAAAACATACTTTTAGCAACTATGCTTTCATAACAGTTGCAATAAACATAATATTTCCATCTTCGTTTCCTAGCCAGTTGCAAATAAATATCTTTAGCAACTGTTTTCGCCACTTGCAATAACTATATTTTTTACAAGCGGTAAAGCTAGTTGCAAAAAATATACTAAAAATAAGTATAAGCTTTTAATGATCAACTTTTAATAATTAATTTTAAACAGTTATTATTAAATGATTAACTACTAGTAATTAGATAATAATTAATATTAATATTTGATAATTATTAATTAATAGTAAAATTTAAGTATTATAAAGTGAATTTTATAACTTATAATTAAATCATAACAATTAATAATTAGCAAATAATAATAATTAACATTTAAAAATAATAAAATAGATAAATAATAATAAATTAATAATGAAAAACTAATGGATAATAATTACTAATTAATTTGAAATATGAATATGTTTAAATATTAAAAAATAATTAATATATTCATAATAATTAAATAAACTATTTAAATTGATATAAAATTAAAAATAAAGATGAAATATTAGATGCAATATTTAAATGAATATTAAATTATAAGTGAATTATGCCATTGTTTGGAAAAAATTTAGAGAAACTTCAATAATTTTTTTGGTTTAAACGTCTAAATTTTTAGCTCCAACCTTTATTTTTTTCTCCCAACTTCTAAATTGAGTAGTCTAGCTTGACACCGCGCCCCTTTCGGAGAACGAGAAATACCGTTTGTGTTGGAATTTGAAGTTTGAAGCGAATTATGTAGTAAATATAAAAAGTTATTGTTGTTAACTAGTACTACTAATTGTTATATTTTATAAAAAATACTACTAATATTAAATTATTACTACTAATATTTAATACTTATTTTTTAATAAGTAATAAGTATTATTAAATATTTGTTATTAAATAACCATTAATCAAGATTACTATTTAGTTCATAATTAATAAGCGCAAGCTTTGTACGGTAAGACGTTGCCAGTATCAAAATTTCCAGTTCAGAATAATTATTTTGGCCCCAAACTAAAATTTTCGTCCTCCCTCCTAGGGCTGCACACAACCCATATCCAACCCTACCCAACCCACCAACCCGACCCAACCCACATAAACCCAACCCAACCCATCCTAGTTCGGGTCGGATATGGGTTACAATTTGTAACCCATACTATATGCGGGTCGGGTTTGATATTTTGTTCAACCCAACCTTATTTTAACCCAACCCAACCCTATATTAAAAAACTAAACTAATATTTGCCCACTTAAAATTGAAATAGTATAATTCTAGAATAATGTTTTTGTATTCTATAATAAATATACAAAAAAACATATTTCATGTCAATCCAAACTAGATAGAATTTGGCAAATATATTTTGAAGAGAATTTTAATGTATTTTAAAATGAAACACTTGCTCAACTATGTAGTAAATTAATTTCATATGATGTGTTTTACAATGAAATTTTAATTAAATATGTCTTATAATGAATCGGTTATCTTAAATGCATTATGCTAGCTAAAATATGATACATTATGCTGAATATTTTGATATTATTTTTAGAAAAAATCCCCAGTGTTCTCATTTTTTTATTGAATTCAAGCAACCTAACCCAACCCTACATAACCCGACCCAACCCATACTTCAACCCAACCCATATCCAACCTCATATAGGGTCGGATACGGGTTGAGCAACCTTAGACCCATACTTATGCGGGTCGGATGAAGTATTTGGTCTAACCCGACCCAACCCATACTTCGTGCAGCCCTACTCCCTCCCAAGACTACGTCTTATACACTAGCCCGCTTCTTTTTTACCAGTATCAAATTTTCTTCTTTTCACAAAAATTCAGTTCCCTCTTCTTTTTTGTTTTGCCGCTTAACGTATCGAAGTGAGATAAATTCGACTATACAATTTCCTAAATCTAAACCCTATCCCTAGCCCGCTACTCTCTACCGTTGCCATCATTCATGGAAGAGGAAACATAGAATCGAAAAAAAACTGAAGTTCGCTCTTAATCGCGATTCTCGACAGCGCAGGAGCGCGACCTTCTCCTCCGCTCCTCCGTGCAACAGCCACTCCCATGACCTGCTCCGCTCGTTTGCGGCCCAACGTTGATGCTCCAGTTACAAATTTGTCCCAAGTATTCAATCCAGCTACTGCCTAAAATGTAAGATCTTACTTAATATTTAAACATAACTATTATGTCTGCTATTTTTCCTATTAACTAATTTATGAATGGACTGTTTATTACTTGATCGTGTGTTCTCTGCTATCACGATTTCTTCATTTGCCGAATTGCGACCTCGATTTATGACGATTAGATGTTGATGCATGAATATTGCATTTGAATGATAATGGGATGGAAGCAACATGGCTAAGAACTGAAATAAGATAGTCAACATATTATAGTGAGTAAACCCCTTGTAAACCCAGTTTTTCCATACATCAAATTTTTAGCACAGTATTTCAACTACTTGAAAGAAGAATCAGTAACACCTGTTTCCTGCATTTTTGTATCCAAATATATATCTATAAATCGTATTCCAATATGTGTGTAAATGTATATAATTTTAGATTTAACGGGTATATAATTACAATATATACCCGTCTTGCTTTTAAGTTTAATAGTTTATATTTTTGATCCTACTGGCATGTCCCTGGGGAACTAATGTTGTGTTGAAACTGAATATATACATAAAAGAAGTTGTGACCTTGTTCATATCTTCTTCTGATATATATGCACAAAAGCACCCTGTTTAGTTGTCAGATATGAAGCTCTCATCTGTTATGAAGTGGCATACGTTGGGCTTAATACACCTTGCCACCTGCTGCCTTGGTTTGTTATTGCACCCTGTTTTGAAAAAAAAAGGGACATACGAATTACCTTGAATTCTTTCATGGCTATTATGAGGCCAGGAAATGTTAGTTCATTTGCTTGATATTTAATCTGTGCCTTGTCTTTGCATACATTGCCTGCATGCTTGTGTATCCTCCCATTGATTACAACTTGTTGCGGTATGTGTCTGCTCATGGAAAAAATATGGAACCTGATCTTGCCATATGAATTTATTATGGACAGTTGGATCCACCTAAACAAATTACTTATTAGATGCTATTAATCCCCCCGTGCATGGACTTAATCTTGTTGTTAACTAATTTCTTTTCTAAATGTATAGGTTACCTTGTTTGTTTTGGTTCAGACCATGATTAGGGCCGAACTCACACCATTGAATTATCTAATAACACTTTTGATAAAAATTGGGTTAAACAATTATGTATGACTATTAATGGGAGCACTTGACTTTATGCATCATGGAAGTTGGGCTGTGAAAACTGGGAAGTATATGCCCTCTCTATAATGATTTTATGCTCATAAAAGAAATGTTGAATCTCATGCTATGTAGTCTTAAATGGTATTACTTGACCTTTAGTTTGTTGTCCATATGGCTCATATAGGTCTTGAATCTACACTTTCGCATTATTAGCACGATGCACTAACCAGCTGAGCTAATAAGCCAGTTGATAAAATTATTTTGTTACTACTTACTCATTTAATAGAGTCATAAAAATAAAATGCTTCAAACCAGTGTTGTGCCATGATTATGGTATATAGAAAGATAGTATTGTGTAATTAATTATGTTTTCCCTTTTCCATGCTTAGAATAACAAAGAAGAGCCAGAAATTCATTCCGAAAGCCAAAAACTGCCTGACCTTGAAGTTCCATTTCATTTGTTATGTCATTCCGACAAAGGGGATAAAGATGGAGTTGTTCAAGGAATGGATGGTGGTGTTTCACCAAATCTAGTGGATTATGATAAGAGAACTGCACTTCGTTTAACTTCTTGCAAAGGATGCACTGAAATTGTAAACCAGCTTATCGGAAAAGATGCTAATGTCAATTCTGAAGATTGCTGGGGCCGTACCGTAAGTTTATTTCTGAATGCAGACTACCTACATTTGAATGAAGAATACATTGTTTTGTAATCATGCTCAACCTAATGTCAGTGTTTCTCGCACCTGAATCTGAGATTCATTTCGGTAACTAATTCATGGTATCTAAGTTTTGAAAGTACTTTTAAGACGTCTTAACTTTTGTAAAAAGTTTTGCTAATTCAGTACCAGCATTGTACCCAATAGACAAATAAACAAAAGCCATAAGAATTTTAAAATAATGTGCAAAGCAGACATGATTTCTTTCCCTAGCTAGAAACTTCTTTCCCTTATAGCTTAACTATTGATTTGTATCTAATATGAAATTAACAGGCTTCCAAGTTTTAATGTCACAAAATATAGTGAAGAAAGTGGTGCTATGTGCGTTGCAACTATAGTACAGACTTAAGGATTTCACATGTGAAATTTGCAGCCCTTTTCAGATGCTAAGAGCTTTGGACATGGGGATATTTGTATGATCCTGAAGGATTATTGCAGTAAAGACCTGGTATTCCTTTCTCAGATAATTTTCTATGTACTGTAGATTGTTGTACGATTATCTTCTTGCTTTTATAACGGCTTCATCCATATAATCTTACGAAAACATCTCCGAGCAAGGGTGAATCTATGTTATAGGTACAGGGAGCAGCTTACCCCTCTAATATGTAATGATCGACATCAAACTTGGAGCATGAACTGCAGATTTGTTCTAGTGATCTGATGATATTTGTTCTCTTGTTATAGTATATATATGATAGAGTAGAAAAATGATTAGAAATACTCTATTCGAAAAAATGTGTTGTGTGAGAAAAAAATTGTTATACATGAATGATGTATGAAAAATGTAGAAATTTTTGTTATAATTTTTTGTACTATTAAAACTTTGTTAAAATAAATTTTTTATCTGTTTATTTCATTTTGTGATATACACTATTACTAAAACGAATACATTTAATATGTAATATCTATAAGCTGTATTTTTTTTATAGATTTATGGATCTATTGCAACAGGCATACACTGTTGCAAAATGATATGTTGCAACAGCAAAAGCCTGTTGCAAAAAAGTATACCGCAACAGGCAGAAAATGTTGTGGACTTTTTGCAACTTCGGCTGTACCAACAGGCGCAGGCCTGTTGCAATTGATCTACTGCAATAGATATCGCCTTTGCGAAAAGTGTTTTTTGTTGTAGTGAAGTACCGAACGATACCTTATTTTTTAGACCGACCGGTACCCCTTTCCAGCTGTTGCCAGCTGTACCCAGTGGCATTTTCATCAATAAACGACCGATCGACCGGTTCCCTACACTACATATTTTTGGCTTTTTCCTCACTTGCTCCACACCTATAAATAGAGTTCTAACCCCGGGGACGATTTCTATGACCCCAAAGGGCTGCTAAATCCAATTTTCAACAATTACTTAGCGATTTAATAATCTCTAATCATTTCAAAGTGAAGATTCAACTCCAAATCCATCATGAACATGCGGGAATTCATCAAAGTTTATGTAAAAGTCTAGATTTCATCTAGTGCTTGCTATATTTGGAAGATCTCATCAACTTTCTCTAAAAATCTCCATCAAGTTCTAAGAGAGTGTAATAATGAATGTAATGAGAGAATATACTTGTTTCGTAATCCTAAGTGCAATAATGGAATTGATATTCAAAGTGGACGTAGATCACACGTGATCGAACCACTATAAAACGTTGTGTTTTCTTGTATTTGTATTTTTTTCTATTGAAGTGGCTCCACATCTTTTATTCTCATGTACATTGTGAAGTACTTTTTTTAATTTTGGCATTGATCCCATTTTTGGGATCAACATTTGGTGCCCACTATGGGGCCGCATTCACATCTCCTTTCTTCACATTGAAGTTCTAAGTCTACTTTTACCATAGATTCCGCAAATCTAAGATCTAGGCCAATCGACGAATTATCTTCCAAATTCAAGGCCTTATTCGAGATCATGGCAAAGTCTAAGAAGACCACTTGCAGTGTCATTGAAGAAAACGATAATGTTGCTAACAACAAGACCACACCACTTACTAACTGTTTCAATGTTGGTGAGAACTCGGTAAGCGTAGCCGGAGTGACTAGAAATGAATTGAACGCCGCTATCGCCAATGTAAATAATTGAATGGATGCTTCTACTAAAGCGACGATGGAGAAGCTCCACGCCATCCTTAATGCTCGATCAAATCCATCTCCTCCGGAAGTGCATGTAGATCTCAAAAGGAATGATAAGTCGCCCATTTCCGATCATGACCGCAACAATGATATGGAAGACGATTATGATGGGGCAAGTGACAGAGATAAAGCTAATATCGATGAATCGAGATCGAATGTTAAAAATCAATCCGAAGTGAATGCTCGAAAGATCGCTAACCCAATCACGGGGGCACCCCCTCGTTGAGAAGGTAAAGCACCTAAGTTCTCTAATCGAGATCGTATCCCTAGACGCACATTTGGTAAAGAGATCGGCTTCGCAGAACGCCATAACACCGAAGAATACATCTCGGATATGATAGAACGAGTCATGAAAAGGAATCAAGCTAGTAAAGACGATGAAAGAGAATGGGACATCTCTCCTGATAGAACTCCGTTCACTGAAAGAATCCTCGAAGCAGAATGTCTGAAAAAGTTCAATCCACCGATTTTGCCTCCATACAATGGCCTCGTTGATCCCAACTACTTCCTATTCAAATATGAGTGGCATATGGGTGCAGCCAAGGCGGCTGATGAGATGAGATGCACATATTTTACTCTCTACTTAGACGATGCTGCAACGTTATGGTTCATGAAGCTGCCACCTAAATCCATTGACCGTTTCTCTAACCTAACCAAAAAGTTCAAAGAGCAGTTCTGCATGTATGCTACCAAAGCCAAGGACGCTATTACACTCTCAGCCATGAAGCAGAAGCCAGGGGTAAAGGTCAAAGCTTTCCTCCACCGATTCAATATTGCCTTGTCTGAAGTGAGAAATCCAGAGCCATGCATAATTCTCATGGCTTTACTCGACGCTATAGACAAAACAAGCGAATTCGGGAGATGGATAAAGATGAAGGAATCGACTACACTTGAAAAGTTCCATAAGATGGCGGAGGAGTACATGAGAGTGGATGATAATCCTATACCTCTTCAGATCAGTGGTGGTAACCAAATCCTTGAAGCTCCTAAAAGTGCAGATATTCAACCTAATCAGAAATATATTCAGGGGCAGAAGCGAGCCAACGATGGAAACGACAACAAAGCTAATAAAAAGTTTCGTCCTCTTGACTCGTCTGGTCTGACACCTCTGAATTACACTCTTGAGAACATTTACCTTGCCACAAAGGATGCAGAAGATTATCCAGAGCCTCGGCCAATAAGAATGAATGATCATCTGACCAAATCTGGGAAGTTTTGTTGGCTCCAAAATCTGCCAGGCCACAACACCAACGAATGTAGGCAACTGAGATCATTGATCGAAGAGTTTATTAAGAAGAACCGTCTGCAACAGTGTGTAAAGAATTCACAAGATGCAAATCCTTCTGCGACTACCCAGGGGCAAGGGGCATCAAATGACCAGTTCGGTCCAAGCAACGTAGCTTCTACTCAAGCTATTCCAAGGCGGATAATCAATTGACGACCGTTGATGATCTAATATCTACGGCTCAGAATAAGCGATCACTATCGCATTTACATTACTTCCTGCATTACTTTACTCTTTGTTATGTTCTACTTTCTGTAAATAGTTTGTAGTGATTTACATGCACTACACTAAACAATAGCACTACGAATGAAGTATTATCTGCCTGTATAAATCTATGACTTGCCAATTTACGCGAAAATTTGCTAACAGATGATATTTCATTACAGGCTATCCAATGAGTGTTTGCTTCCTCACAGCCCGACCAAGTGAGACAACTCCGATAATTCCAACTCACTGGTTGATCAAGAAAGCCCCGATGAGTCAAATACTCCAGAAATTAGCAAGTAGCCATAAATCCTAAATCCCAAAGGTTTGCAGGAGTCTAGGGCACGTCAGTCAGGCAGCGATCACTTACCAAAGTTAAGTGACTCCGACCGATGACTGACGTTCGCTCTACGGATCAATGCAACCTTAACCTTATCTCAAAGGTTCGCAGGAGTCTAGGGCACGTCAGTCTGGCAGAGACCACTTATCAAAGTTAAGTGACTCCGACTGATGACTGACGTTCGCTCTACAGATCGATGCAATCTTAACCTTATCCTAAAGGTTCGCGGGAGTCTAGGGCACGTCAGTCGGGCAGCGATCACTTACCAAATTTAAGTGACTCCGACCGATGACTGACGTTCGCTCTGTGGATCGATGCAACCTTAACCTTATTCCAAAGGTTTGCGGGAGTCGAAGGTACATCAGTCGGGCAGCGATCACTTACCAAAGTTAAGTGACTCCGAACTATGACTGACGTTCGCTCTGCGGATCAATGCAACCTTAACCTTATCCTAAAGGTTCGCGGGAGTCTAGGGCACGTCAGTCGGGCAACGATCACTTACAAAAGTTAAGTGACTCTGACCGATTACTGACGTTTGCTCTACGGATCGATGCAACCTTCACCCTTACCTCATGGTTCATGGAGGTCCAGGATGCTTTAATAGGGTAGCAAGCACTTACCAAAGTTAAGTGACTTCGACCGACGACTGACACCCGCTCCGTGGATCAAAACAACCCTTACCTCTTGGTTCATGGAGGTCTAGGATGCTCAGTCGGGTAGCGAGCAATTACCAAAGTTAAGTGACTTCGACCGATGACTGACACCCGCTCCGTGGATCGTTATAGTTTAACCAAAGGTTCACGGGAGTCCAGGGCACCTCAGTCGGGCAGCGATCACTTACCAAGTTAAGCGACTTTGACCGATGAATGATGTTCGCTCTGCGGATCGGTGCAACCTCACTGAAACTTCGCTGGAGTTCGCATTGAGAAACGATGCGACAACCAAAAATCCTCTTCATAAAGAAAATAACCTCTCCTCGGCAGAGATTATCAACATTCAATGAACTCTACAATGTCCATTCAGTCAATAAGAGAAGGTTGAACATCGGATTAAAACGACCTCTCCAAAAATCAGGGCATCCAACGAAGTTTCCAGTGTTGAAACTGATCATCATATGAACTTTGAGCAATAAAGTTTCTGTCCATAATTAAGACTAACGAAGACCTTCTAGGCAAGGGGCACCACTAATCAAAAACTTCTCCAAAGAGGAAGCAGAAAATGAGTCATAAATACGCATTTATCAAATGGGAAGTTTCGTGTATTCAAACTATAACGTTTGAAATCCACAGTTGGCTTTAGTCGATTAGTTGATTTTAGGCTTTAACGCGAATTCGAATTAGAATATTGTATTTGTACAGATAATATTCGATGAGCTATAAGCCGTTGAATGAAATAATTCTTTATAAATGCTTTATTCAATTCAAAGCAAAATTCGCTGTTATTCATTTTTCAACTAATCCACTATCGATATGGACAGTCGATAGTGAGTATAAGTCCGAAATTGTGCAATCGCTTGTTTTAATTTATAGAACAGGTGACATGAAGTATACAAATTCAATGCATGGTTTTCCATAGCAAACAACAAACTACAACTGGATCCCAGTGCAAAATATATCAACAACAGTGTTCATTTCGAAGCCCGCATTTCTAGCAAGCTAAAATGCAAGCTTCGAGGGGAAAATTTTAATCCCGTTGTTAACGCTGTTCAAAATTAAGAAGCGCGTACTGACATTAACACGTGGTTACACAGAGGAGGCTCCGCAAAGCGTTTGGACGGTTCAGACAGTTCACATACCGATCGGCCATGTAATTCTGATAATAGGGCCGATCGGCACCAGTTATCCCTAACCGGTCAGTATGTGCAATATAACGGAACTGTTCGGTATGGAGTAATCACATTATCAAATATTCGACGTTCGCATAACACCAGCTTACTTGATCGGTCAGTAGAGTAATGAACGAACGGTCTGCAAAATATATTTGGGTTGGTCTTTTTAGTGATGAACGTGGAGCCTTTAGGATGAATATACATGCTGCATCATGATGCATGTACTTTTGAGACATGCGGCACATTATTGGATAAACAACAAATCAATGCCATCTCATCTTTGTGCATTAATCTCGTACAATGGAAGCTACATTGTGAACATTAACATAGATGTTCATATATAAGTGTATATGAGACATGCTGTAACTTAGCATCATGAAGACAATTGCAAAATGGAAGAGTGCATAGCAGGAACCAGCTTCAAGATAATAGCACAAGGACCAGTGCTCATCCAAAAGGAGTTTACAAATGAGTGGCAAACTTGTAAATTGTTGAACCCTATTTCCTACAGTAAAACATAAAAGTGATAAAGCAATGGCAACAATGTAATTATTATTCATGATAAGAAGAGGTGGATCCGCACTTTAGAACGTATAAAGGAATGCACGTAGCAGCAACATAATTGGAACAAGCTGGTCGGTCCTGCACTAAAATATACCGGTCGGCGGTAGAAAATGATAACCGATCAGTTATCCAAGCAAGAGCGGGGTCTTCAACGGATTTGTGTTAATTTACATACAGGTCGGTTAAGTGCATGTATACCGGCTATAAAGGTTCATGAAATGTTATGTGGTTTGTATGTATTCTTATGTAAAAAAGGAGTCGGCAACTTTCCACGTGGCTCAGGAGAAAAGGATCTACACTAGAAGACAAAAAGGGAAATGATATACATTGTCAACATGAAAAAGGCGAATGCAAATAAATAGGTCGATCGGTGTATAAGTTTAAAGTGCTGAACGGTATTGCAAGAACAAGTGCCGACCGGTACCTTATTTTTTAGACCGACCGGTGCCCCTTTCCAGATGTTGCCAGCTGTACCCAGTGGCATTGACGTAAATAAATGACCGACCGATCAGTTCCCTGCACTACATATTTTTGGTTTTCTCCTCACTTGCTCCACACCTATAAATAGAGGTCCAGCGCAAATTTAATGGGGGACGATTTCTATGACCCTGAAGGGCTGCTAAATCCACTTCTCAACATTTACTTAACGATTTAATAATCTCTAATCATTTCAAAGTGAAGATTCAACTCCAAATCCATCATGAACATGCGGGAATTCATCAAAGTTTATGTAAAATCCTAGATTTGTCTACTACTTGCTATATTTGGAAGATATCATCAACTTTCTCTTAAAATCTCCGTCAAGTTCTAAGAGAGTGTAATGATGAATGTAATGAGAGAATATACTTGTTTTGTAATCCTAAGTGCAATAATGGAATTGATATTCAATGTGGACGTAGATCACACATGATCGAACCACTATAAAACGTTGTGTCTTCTTTTACTTGCATTTTTTTCTATTGAAGTGGCTCCACATCTCTTATTCTCAAGTATATTGTGAAGTACTTTTAGTAATTTTGGTGTTGATCCCATTTTTGAGATCAACACTTATGTTAGTTGGAAACTGAAATCGCATGAGAAAAGATATCCTACCCACGATTTGGAATTGGCAGTGATCGTGTTCGTGTTAAAGATGCGGAGACATTATCTCTTGGGAGATAGATTCGAGTTGTTTACCGGTGATAAGTCATTAAAGTATCTTTTGTCTCGGAAGGATTTAAATCTTCGTTAGTAGAGATGGTTAGAGTTATTGGCTTCATATGACTTCAATATCGCATACAAACCCGGGAAGGGCAATGCGGTAGCTTATGCATTGAGCAGGCGACATGCCAATTTAGGGGCTATGTTTCGAGAATGGATGCAACCAGAGTATATCATAGGATAGGATTTCAGACCTAAGTGTGCATTACATCCAGAGATGTTGGCAAGTTTGACGATCAGACCCCACTTTGATTGAGCGGATCGGTTCTAGTCAAAGGGACGATCCTAACCTTTTGGAAATTATCTCCAAGGTAGAGATGAGTATCGAAGGTGAGGAAATGAACAAGTACGGACTTGATAGAGAAGAATGGCTTTGAAAGAATGGGAGACTAGTTGTACCCAATGTTAATGGATTGAGAGATGAAGTGCTTAGAGAATGTCATCACTTGAAACTGACTATCCGTCCCGGTGGTAACAAAACGTATCGAGACATGAAACAGACCTACTTCTGGGAAGGGATGAAGAGAGATGTTGGGAAGTTTAAGGGCATGAATTGCCAATTAGTTAAAGCCGAGCAGATGAAGCCTAATGGTCTATTACAACCATTGGAAATTCCCGAATGGAAATGGGAACAAGTCTCAATGGATTTCATTGATGGTTTACCAAGGACTAGATCGGGTTATGATAGTATTTGGGTGATTGTGGATCGACTGACCAAAAGTGCAAGGTTTATTCCGGTCAGGTCGAATAGAACGACAGCTAAGTTAGCGGAACTGAATATGAAGTGAGTAATGAGGTTTTATGGAGTACCTAATGGTATTGTGTGTGACCGAGATCCATTATTTACTAGTGGGTTTTGGAAGAGCTTACAAGAGGCTTTAGGGTCAGAATTGCATCTTATTACTGCGTACCGTCCCAAAACCGAATGTCAAACAGAGAGGGTGAATCGTGTATTAGAGGATCTCTTGAAAGCTTATATATTGGATTTTGGAGGGTCATGGGATGACCATTTGCATTTGGATGAATTCATATATAATAGTAGTTATCAGTCCAGTATTGGCATGGCTCCATTTGTAGCTTTGTACGGAAGACCGCGCAACTCACTATCATGTTGGTTAGAAACATGTGAAAATTTGTGCTTGGGCCAGATGTGATAAGGGAAGCTTCATATAAGATCAAGGTTATTCAACAGCGAATGAAGGCTGCCCAAGATGGGATGAAGAGTTATGCTGACAAAATACGAAGAGATTTGAAATTCTCCGTTGGCGACATGGTATTCGTCAAGATTTCTCCGTTGAAGAGTGTGATTTGGTTTGGTAGGAGAAGTAAATTCACGCCAAGGTTTGTTGGGCCATTTCCAGCTCTCGAACGAGTTGGGAATTTAGCGTATAAATTTGGATTACCCGACAAGATGGCGGGAGTGCAAAATGCATTTCATGTTTCTCAATTGATGAAGTTCATACATGATTCTGGTATAACTATTTCACTAGATCAGTTAGATGATATCGAGGTAGGTGTTAGAGTTTGTGCCCTAGAGGCAATTCATTTGATGAGACTGATAACACTGTTGATGTTATTATTTTATTTGGAATAAAATATTATTATTCTATTATATTGTATTTACTGCGTAATATAAATAATAATATAGTAGAAGTCCTTAGAATAATAATACGGAATTATATAGTTCGAGTAAGACTTAATTTGAGATTATATAATTATTAAGTATTATAATTCTTAAATCTCCCTAGTCAGGTTTTATTGTTTGTACAGGAAAACAATAAACCATTGAGACTAGTATATTGATTGACTGATGATCACATCTCATTGATCATTAATATACGTGATATTAAAGTCAATATATAAATACGTATTGGAGAATAACGTATTGGGCTGACCCACCGTGAGATAACTACATAGAATATAATTAACAGTATCATAAGTTGTTCTCATAGTGACAGTGATGTAATGGTCCTCAGACCTAAAATCATTATAATTTTATTCGAGGATATCTGTGTTTTGATATCATCTAAAGTTATTTCGTAACAGAGCAATGATAACAGTGATTATTGGATATATCTAGAATCGAATGAAAATTATGAATGATATAGATGGAATTTAACCCTACAATCGTAGTGATATCCATGGGCCTCTTGATTGAGTGAGACTATGAAATGCATGGCCATGCTCAAATATTGATTTGTTTTAAATAGTCTACTCATCGATCAAGATAAACGGATTAAATCATAAAGAGGATGATACGATTCATGCCTTGAGTTTAATCCTGGATATAATGGTTAAAGGGATTATATTACATTGTTACACTGGTCACAAAAGGTTGTATTGAATCATTAATATTATTATAACTTGGGCAGCAGTGATGTATTACTAGATGCCGCTCACTGTTTACAGTTTAAATATTGTTTAAAACTGTTGCCAACATTATGATAACCTATCGGGTCACACATATAAGCGTTGTAAAAGGTGATAACGTCCAAATAAAGGGGAAATCAAATAGTTTGACTATTTCTTTTATTTAAACGGTGGAGAATGGTTCAAGGGGACATCTGATTTCATGCGTTGGCTTTTGTAAAAGAAGGGCCGCCTCTCTCTTTTAAAAGTGGCACACACAAAATCAGAAAACCCTAGAAATCCACAAACTCCATTGCGGCTAGTACCGAATCATCAAATTCTCAACTCCGTTAGATGATTTGAGAGCACAGCTTGTGGATCTCCAATAAAGGCGCTCGATTTCAAGCGTTTGATTCAATTCGACCTAGATTAGCAATTCATGGATTTTGAGATTTCAAGTTCAAGCCTTTCAATTGATTCTCAGATTCGAAGAAAGGTATGATTTTAATTCAGTTATGAATTCGGATTTTATGTCTGATGTGTAAAATTGTTGATTTCCATTGCTAAACCGATCCAATTTATCCTTCACTAGTATCAGAGCAAGGTTGTTTTCGAATTTAAATGTTGGGTTTAAATAATGAATTCGATACTGTATACATATGGAAATTTATAGTGTTATAAACACTAGTGTGAACTTCAGAATGAAATGTAGGATTTATGAATCTGTTTCGGATCAAATGTTGAATCTGAATAAGTGAATTCTGCATGTATATGGAAATTCTGTATAAACATATTTTCTGTAATTGTTACAAATATGATAATGTGTATATATGCAGATTGATTTTGAATTATCTCTATTATACATATATTCATCATGCTCTGTAGGATCCTATGTATTTAGTTAAGTTAATACTCAGTATTCATATCAGTACATGTTTGGATTTGTTTATACATATATAGTTGACCTTAAAATTCGATTAGTGATCACCATGTTAGAATCATTTGAATATTGAATGATCCTAGTTATTAAACCATAGATCTGCGATAATGAATAATCTTATTTCATTGTATTTTGTGACAGAATAAATCACTCCTATAAACATAAGTTGATTTGTTTTAACATGAAATGTGCTTGGCACTTACCCAGTTATCAAATACTGCTGATTTAAGATATAATTACAGATGCCTTTTCTTAAGTTTATATGAGTGACAGAAAGTGTTTCTATCACTTGTATATTTTCCTGTGATTATGACATAATCAATATCTTGTACGAGGAAACACTTATTTAAAGGTTAAAACCTTCATTTGGTTGTTCTATACACAGGTAAATGATTCTCATATATACACATGAGTATAGATTACTGGTAACAGTTTTGGAAATATTGAATGTGTGTATAGTTAAGTGCAATAGTTTATTGAGCTATGGTGTACATATATTGACATCACTGTTACTAACATCAAAACCAATGTGTCCTTTGATTTTAGTCAGTGTGTATATATGTAATTTTTCAAATCACTTACACCTAGTTTATAAAAATTGTATCAGTATTTGACATTGTGCCAATATATGTGTTCGTTTAAGGGTCTAATATAGAGATATATATTAAGTTGGTTTTAAATCTGGAATGCTTTAAAATATATGGCAAGATGAATTATTAATACTGATACAATTTGTTCTAGAAACGTGCATGGTTTTACAATCTATTGTGGTTAGAATTGACCTGAAAGAGACAGGCATATTGTTTTCTTTGCTATTCTGCTTATAAATGTTCATATTTTATATGCACTCCATCTATTTGATATTATGCCATGGAAACATTTTCTTTTCAATCCGTTATTTTAAACTGAAATATGAATGGTTTTGTTGGAGCTATTGATCTGTATTACTGTGATGCGTGAAAGGCACATATCTTTGAACACTAATGGATTTAGATAATTGTGAGAGTTTTCTTTGATTATGCCTATAATATTATGGGAGTATATTTGTGATGTGTAATGTCACTGTTAGATACTATGATCTATACTGGTCCAATAATAGAAATTGGCCAAGATGCTTGGATATATTTTTGTGCTAACTTGGGCGCACTAAATTATGATTTAGTTTTGCAAAGTCACTATATATTGATGGTCCCATCTAGTAAGTCTAAATACATATGTTCATTTAACTTTGAAATGCACACTGATTTGCATTACAGCTTATTAGCTAAAGTATGAAGATAATGTATATTCATAATCAAGATCTGGTATATAAATAATTGATCCACCATAAACATCCTCTGTATAATTTTGAGGCCTAGTAGATCATAAATGTGTAGTCTCTTTACTTTTATAACCACCCTCTCTTTTATACAGAACCTATTGGAATTCGAATTCCTAGAATATACTGTTAATGTATGTATATGTGTATACAAATAAAACTGTGTACATCCCATGTCAAATTTGAATCTAAGTTACAACTCCCTGTGTTTATATTTATGAAAAAGGGAGTCTTATGTGTTAGATGAATATGCTGCACATATTATCAATTTTGTTGACAGTTAAGGGCTACTTAGGTGAATTGATATTATTCTAAGTGGTAATAATATGTGATATTAATAAATGCTGCGAGTATATATATGTATAAATATATATAAAATCTGCAACTTATATATCTTTTGTGTTCTAAAATTTGGATAGATGAAATTTTAAACTAGACAGTTTAAAATGTTTAGATGTGGACAGTCTAAATATCAAATATCTAGGTAGCTTAAATGTTTAAGTCTATTTAGTAGATGTTTGAATCTGAGCTAACTAAATAATTCATGTCTGAAAATTGCTAAGTTTGATATGATGGATTAATCCTATATATGATTCAAAATGTTGATTCGCTTTAAAAGTTTTATGGTGTTTATTTCCAAGTTATACTTGAGACAATTTGAATATTTCTTTGAGAAGGGAATACTGAGTACTGTATTAGATAAACACCAGATAAGCAACTTGAACTTGTCCAATGATGTACAAATTTGTTTGTATTACTAACATATATATTTGTTTTATATGTTTGAATTTGAACAGTGACATATATATATATATGTATATATATATTTGTTTATCTTCAAATGGAATGAAGAAATCTGATATTTATTTGTAAATATTACAGATACAATCTTTGATGCTCGGCTCAGTATGACTGAATCAATTGGCGCAAAGATGGACTAGTTGATGGATTTATTGATGAAGGTACAGTCGAACCTCCAAATCCAAGTCAGACTTGGAAGGTTTAAAGAAACTTGATTTGTAGCACTGTATATAAAGATACATAGCAATTTCGACTAGAAATATTGATTTGTATACATATTTTTTAGTATATATATATATATATATATATTCTCTCAATGTAAGATTTTGTTTATAACAGGATTGAACTGAGTATTTATGAGTAAAAATATTGTATTGCTTTGTATATGTATGTTGTTTTATTTGAGTAGAACTGAATACATATGACAAGAAATTGTATTGATATATGGTCTGACCTTACAAGGGCATAAAAGTTGTTTTGGGTATTAATCTAAAATGTTTAGTTTGATCAATATATCATTTTATATCTTTGCATGTACATATAAAAGTTGTTTTGGGTATTAATCTAAAATGTTTAGTTTGATCTATATATCATTTTATATCTTTGCATGTACATATAAAATGATGTGCCATATATATCATTTTATATCTTTGCATGTACATATAAAATGATGTGCCATATATATGACATGAAATATAATTGAAATTAATTCATTGTTATATAAACCTTGTTTCAATAAGTATAAGCTGTTATATGTAATGGCTGTAATATGTAATATGTGAACAAATGTGTTTGTTTACAAATGATGATTGAAGTGTATATAGTAGAATATTATTAGATATGATATGATCCTATATGTGATACTGGATATTGTATATGGATAAGATGTATTGTTTATTGAAATGACTGGATAGATGCAAGAGACATTATTTATCAGTTTTTGAGATAAGATATGACCCTATATAGCACCATAATATGTTATGTTTGCATTGCATCAGTCCGCAGTGGTATAACTTAATACTTGTGTATATCTATTTCCTGCTAAATGTACATTTTTTTCATTTAGAGTTTGACTTTGATATATGATATGAACATACTCATATGACCATGTATACAAAATTAAGAATAGAGATGCATATACATATATATACAATTATATATGTACTAGTCCCTGCACAAATTAATCTGTTTGTATAATTATGTTTTGAACAATCGAATCAGGAGCTTTGAATATTTCCAGAACATCTTTATGAAAGTACAATTGATTAATCAATATTAATATTAATTTGTATATAGTCTCTAATGGTAGAGTATAGATAATCAAAGGGATTTTGAAATGTTCAAAAAGGAAATATGTAGGTATAATTTCTATATATTGTTGAATTTAAATAAATACATATGGTTCATATATTTTATTTAAATCCAATTTATATTATGAATATAAAATACATATATTATGATATATGAAAATAAATAACTTTAATATTGTTTCCACTACGAATTATAAATTCCCTCTAAAGCAAATTTTGTTATATTAAGTCATGGTGACGTCTTCCAATAATATACTCATCACTGTCCAAAATCATTGGATGTAGGTAACGCCAAAGCGTTGTGCATCCTTTTATTTTGGTTATATGCGATGGAGTAAAATGTGGTGCTCCAACCTATTATTGGTTCTGACTTAACTAGGCTGCATAATACGATTATGGACTTAGAGACAATAGCATGAATTATTCTAAATTTTGAGCAAATGAATAATACTGAACACAAAGTGTTCATCATGCGATCCAAGAATTACATACGATATAATTGACATAAGATGTCTACCTAAAAGGTTGTGTTTTGGGGATTTGCTAAAGCAAGTCAAAACATGATTAGATATGGATCTTGGAACACCATTATATATATATATATATACACACCGATATGTATATATAAACAGAGGGATATTAATTTGAGTGGGAGCGTATTTTAGTTATACATTTATGTTAATATAAATCTTGATTGTCAAAAATTTATATTAAATAAATATTAATGAATCAGTTGTTATTTATTATCTACTGTAGATATTAAATAATAAATAATTCTGATTAATAGTTAAGAAGGATAAATTGAATTAAATTTCTTGACTAACATTAAAATTTGAGGATTGTCCTCAAACAAATTAAAAATGTAATTGTTCTAACAAATATAGAGGATCTAAAATAAAAGTTGAAGTGTGACTTCAACTGAATTAGATATGATTGTTATGATAATCTACTTATACATTTCTAGTATTAGATACTAGATATAAATCACATAAATGTATGTTGATTTACAGAAATTCTAGAATAAGTAGAAATATGATAAAAGGACAAGTGGACTTACGATTGGAAATGAAGCAAATGCTGCTGGATTATCCATAGGAAGTTGATTCTTGTTGAATTTACTGGCTTAATTAAATAAATAAAATAATTGTTATTATGAAATTCCACTTAAAATAAATGTTATAATATATCTTGTTCAGACAAGTTTGAATTTCATTTGTAATAAAAGAATAATTGTTATTCATTTTATTTAAATGAAATGTCATATGGAATTTCACAAATAGTTAATGATGTTTGTAAATCCTTAACTATAATGTATTTGACATTAATAATGACTGGATTAAATTTAGTGATTTAAATCCAATATACCTTTAGTATTACCAGTTAGCCCAGTAAACAAGAAAGTATATCAAAACTCCATAATGATGGAATTTTGAGATCATCTGATTTTTGATTTATATATACAGATCTTGTTTATTAGGCAAAATAACTGAATCACCTTTCACTTGATACAGTGAATGAGTGATAAGTATTGGGTCTCATACATAATGATGTAAATGGAGCAATGAATATATAACCTAAAGGAAGGTTTTATTACTTCATTATGTTTACTGATGATATTAGCAGATACAGATATGTGTATCTTATAAAACATACCAGAATCCTTTGAAAAGTTCAAAGAATTCAAAGTGAAGTAAGAAACAAATTTTGATAGAAAATAAATTCTCTTTGAAAGGATCAAAGAGAATATTTCAGCCAATTAATAAATGACTGTCCATATGAGTTTGGAATTGTTTCATAACTTACTCCATCTAGAAGACCATATTGAAATGGTATGTCTGAAAGGAGACATAGTACATTATAAGATAAAATACGATCAATGATAAGTCATATAGATCTTCCAATAAATTAAATTTAGAACAATTGTATTAAATCCCACTAAAACGATGTAAAGACGCCATATAAGATATGGACTAGGAAATGTCCTAGTATGTCTAATGCAGAGATTTGGAATGTAAGACGTTTATTAAACGTCCTTCCTTTGATAAGATCAGACCTAATTCAAATAACTATTTTGTGGATATAAATTCTCTGAGAATAAAATGTTTATTGCTCGATTTGGTATCCATTTAAAAGAGAGTCAGTCTCTGATTGACATAGAAATGTGTTTATTTTATGCTCTTATTTCTTATTTTTGTATATAAATAAATATTACTTGGGTATTGTTTTGTTACTTTTACAGATATTCCAACCCAGCCTGCATGCAACCAGAAAAGTAGAGAAATAGAGATGAAATTGATATATATTTACATTTTGAAGAATTGTAGATGAAAGATCTCACATCTAGTTGTTGTTGGACAAGAAAAGGATTGATAAAAAGGCTTTACACATCACAAATCAATAAAGAAGTGTCAAGGAAGCAAGAGGAAAAGAGAAAAGGCCCAAATTTGCTTTATTTATCTAAGGCCCATTTATGTTTCTTATTGTAAACTCTCTTGTGATTTCCCTAAGGCCCATTTATCATTGTATTAGGGTTAGGGTTAGGGTTTGGTTATCTCCTATAAATACCCTTGTAATAGCATTGTAGCCACCATCTCATTTCTGTATTTCATTACTCTAATAAAAATTCTTCTTCTTCTTCTTCTTCTTCTTCTTTTATTTTCTAGTATTTTTTTTATTTCTTAGCAACTAGTGCCATCTACACGATTAGATTCGGTAGAGTACTAGTTGTATTTTACATTTGTTTCATTAGTGATTAGTCGTTTGATTAGTTCCAACGACAATCCTAATTTTAATTTTTGTTGTTCTTCTTATTTTGCACTTTTATTTTCTGCATTGTTGTTCTTGTTTTGCAATTTACTTTCTTTAGTGATTAATCGTTGATTAGATTCAACGATAATCCTAAGTTCGCAATTTCAATTTGTTTTTATTTCAACAAAATCTCCAAGCTTCGTCTAACTCGCCCAAGAGATTAAATAAATAATTTGATTTTAATCTACCTCCCTGTGTTCGACCTGTATGCTACACACCTGTATGCTTGCAGAATTTAATTTAAATATCGCGCTTTTCTAATTCATAGATTGGCGACGATCAAGTTTTTGGCGCCGTTGCCGGGGAGGTAAACACTAAATTTTATTATTTATTTAATTTCTGATTCGTGTTAGTTTTTTTTTTTAATTCATTTTCCTTTTGTTTTCTTGTGTATATAGAAAAAAAATCTTGATTGAATAGATTTGGTATTATTCAATGCTACCGTAATCTTCTAAGCAAGAGAAAAAAAAATAACTTGCCATTTTCATTGATTTTCTGTCTTTGCCATTTTTTTTCTTTTACTTCTTTCCTTTTTTTTCCTAATAATTTCCTCCTTTGTACAAATTTCTTTCTTGTTTTACAAGCCTAAAAAAAAACTGTTAATTTTCCTTTTTTCTTTCCATCTTTCCACTTTCTTTCCAATCGTCTACATTCTTTTTCTTTTTACAAATTTCAAAAAAAAAAAAAAGATTCCTCTTTTGCAAATTTTTTTCTTTTCTTCTTTTGTCTTTCTTGTTCTCAATTCATTTGATTTCTTTTCTTCTCTTACAAATTTCCTTTCTTTCCTCTTTATTTCTCCTTTCCAATTTTCAATACAATTACTTCTCATTCTTCTTTTACAAGTTCAAAAAAAAAAAAAAAAAACTTGCCATTTTTCTTTTGTTTCTTTCCTGTTTTCAACCTCTTTCCCCTTTCCCCTTTCTTTCATTTATTTGTTTCCCTCTTGCAAATTCATTCCTACTTTAGACAAATAATAGTAATAAAAAAAAAATAGAACTTGCCAAATTCTCTTGATTTTTTTTTCCTTTTCATTTTTGTTTTTCCTTTTATATTTCTTTTTTTTCTTTCCCTCTTCATCTATTCCTTCTTTCCAATTTTTACTTTATTTTTATTGTTCTAATTTGCCAAATTTTCTTTAATTGGTTTCCATTTATTCCTTCCTTCCTTTTACTTCTTTCCAATTGTCAATACACTGGTTTCCATTCTTTTACAACAATAACCAAAAAAAAAACTTGCATTTTTTTATCGATTTCTTTCTAATTACAACTCTCTCTCACTTCCTCTAATCTTTCTTTCCATCTTTCTACCACCTTGTTGATTTTCACATTTTTCTTTTCTCTTTCCTTTTCTTTTTATTTGTTTCCATCTTTTGTCTACAATTTTCTAAAAAAAAAAAACTTTTGCATTTTCTTCTCTGTCTACGTTGATTTCTTTCTTGTTTTTGTCTGCTTTTATTTCTTTCCTCAATTCCTTCTACCCTTCCTCTCTACTCAAAAAACCTTGTTTTTTTTTTCCTTATTTTCTTCCTTTTTTCATTTTTTTCCCTTTTTTGTTTTTCTTTTTCTCATTCATTTCTTTCCCTTTCTTCTTGTTCAAATTTTCAAAAAAAAAAAATTGCATTCTTTTCTTTTTATTTATTTCTTTCCAATTGCATTTCTCATTCACCTCCTACAATCTCTCTTTCCATTGTTTCATTTATTTCTTTCCAGCTCTCTCCTTCATATTTTTTTTTCTTTTTCTTTTCTCTCTTTTATTTTTTTTGTTGATTTTGCTACCTTTCTCTCTCTCAAAAAAAAAAAAGAAGAAGTGAAATTCAAATCAAAGGCCAAAGGAAGGAACAGATTCAAGCAATGAACAAGGATTCAAAGATCAACGGATTTGCAAATAATGGATTTTAATCATTAATACTGCTCAATTTTTCTGGACAGATTGCCATACACCGCTGTAATATTTTCTAAACTCTACAGGTGCTTTGCTGCAAAGAAAAAATATAGAAATTGTGTGTAAAAATCTTCTGCAGGGGCAGCGGCTTGCTTGTACAATTTTTTTATTCTGCTATTGTTCTGTGACTGTTCTGTGATTGAATTTTTCTTAATCTGTTTAGTTAGGAATTATTTTCCATAACTAAAATCATCACGCTCGTCGTTTTTCAATAATAAAACTTGATTTGATTTTCAAAATAATATAATTGAAAATGGTGTTTTGTGAAGTTGACTGTCTCGTATAATTGGATCGCGGATATATAGTAGTTCAATTTATTGAACTATTAGCAAAAGAGGTTGCATACTACCCGTAAAACATTGGTCGCATCCCTTAGTATTTATACTATACGTGAACGGCCATAAGACCCTCTTCCCCCTTCTAATTGAGTCAGTTAATTAATAAAGCATAACTCATTCTTTTATACTATTTTGAACTAAGAATAATTTCTATCTTCTGTTGATTGCATTCAAATGTCTGATTCCAAGAGATCCTTGAGAGAATCGTGGGATAATAACCGAAGTAGACGTTCCCTTCAAGAGTATGATTTTGAATTACAACTCATGAAGCAAGATTTTCCAAAATTTCGCGATCCAAATGTCAACAATTTTCAAAATGACCAATATTTTCAAAGTTATGATCAAAATGGCTACTTCAATTCAAATTTCAATAAATTTGATTATGGGCCCCATTCGTATCAAAATAGCTTTGAATCCCAATATACTTTTGATCAACATCAATACAGGGTTGGAAACCAATTCGAAAATAATTTTGAATATGAAAATGATTTTCAAATCGATCAAAATTTTGAAAATTACAACCCATATCAACATCTTGAAAATAACCAAAATTTCAATTTTCCATCGAATTTCAACAGTTTTGGTTATGACCCTAATTTTCAAAATCAAAATGATTTCCAATATCATTGTCATTTTTCTGAAGATTCAAACAACCACCACATTGGGAATGATATTGATCGTGAAATTGATGTGGACTATAATTTTGAGAATCAAGAAATCCAAAACGAGAGCTTTCAAATCAACGATTCTGAAGAATATCATCTTAACATTCTTAGAGAGAGGGTAGAAAACCAAGATAGACAGCTTGATGAAAAAGATAGAAAGCTTGATGAACTTCTTTGCTTAATGAAATCTTTTAAAGAACAACAAGAGCAACAAAATCAAATGAGCATTGAATCAGAAAATAATCCAATTTCTATTGACATTGAAAATTTTCAAATAACGACTTTGGAAATTGAGAATAATCATCTTGATGAAGATTTTCAAAATTCAACAAATGATTTGGACTTCAACTCTTTTCAGAAAAAAGATTTAATCTTAGATTTTGACCTTCCTCTTTCAGGCTGTGAAAAACTTGAAATTCTAGAAGCTGAAAAAAATGAAAATGTTGAATTTTTCAAAAATTCAGAGTTGGAGAAGAATTTCAATGAACATGAATTTTTTGGATTGAATGAAGAGGAGTTGCCGAATGAGGATGAAACAGAATTAGGCCACGAATCCAAGTTTGAAAATTTTGAGATTTCAAATGAACTTGAAATTGTCAGTGTCGAAAATACATTGTCAGTTAATGATGAGAAATGTGATCACATAGTCTTGAACAACACTCAGATTTCAAATTTCACTGAATTTATATACGATCACAACTTTTTGAAAAATTACACTGATAAATTTGTTGAACACATGAACTATTTTTGGAATGTTAGTTTGATTGAAAAACTTCATGTTAGGACGACCTTGAACATTCATTTACTGGACTATAAATCTAGGTTTAAAGATGAGATGGTTTTCAAAAACCTTTGCTTATTAGAAAACACGCCTAGACATAGTGGGAATGGGACTCATAGGGCTAGAACCAAGTGTGGGGGGAAAAGTTGGTGGAATTCTTTGCATCGCATACATCGCAAACACATATATCATTGTACATATGATCCATTCTTACATATAGTTAGATTGCATTTCATTTTACAAGTCATTTTACATTTAATCCATCTTTGGGTACGATCTTTCAAATTTAGGAAACGTTACAGTGTGGACACTGTTTAGTTCAAGTGTGGGGAGGAGTCTGCATTTCATCCATTTTCATTTTTCTTTGTTTTTATTTCTTTTTATTTTCAGCCATTTAAGTAGGACCATCATACATTCTAGATTGTAGTAACATACCATATATTTTTTTGGTAAATACGACTCATTTTAGATTGATACAACAAAATAAGTTAAGGATTGTTAATCAGTTGATAGTATTTTTTTCTCTCAACTTAGATCGAATAAGAAATATAATGAAAAGTTTAATTTTGAGGGATAATAGTGTAACCGGTACAAAGGGAGATTCTTAGGTGATGGCCATGAAATCTATTCTATATTGTAGACTTTGTTTAAATAAGTGGAGGACTTAAAATACTTATAATGGCTTGTCAAATCTTTAAAACTAAGTTGTGTTAAGTTGAATTCGCGTAACTCTCTTTTGTGCTTATATTTTCAATAATAATAACAGTAATCCAAGGGTATCCAACATTGCTTGTATATCAAGCGTTGGTGTGCAAACCCGCCAAGCTCTATCCGACATGTTGTTGACAAAGTCAGCGTTGGAATATCTTGGTCTCATTTTATGAGATTGGACACCTAAGGATTACCGACACGTTGTTGACAAAGTCAAAGTCGGCCTGCACAATCCGCCAAGCTCTTTACCTACTCTCCGTTAGTCCGCGAGGCAGTGCATGGGTGGTAAACCTTGGTCTTCTAAGTTAGGTGTATGTACTTGAACATAAATTTTAAATTTTTATAGAATAAAGAATAAGCGATGATGCCCAAACACTTCTTGACCTTATTGATTTGACTAGCCATACATGAGAAAATAATAATACCACTTTGCAAACTGTGCCAAGCAAACTAAGAATTTATTTCATGGCTGCACTATGTTATCGACCGAACTAATTGGCCAAACTGGAATTTAACATTTGAAAACTTGATTTATATTGAAAATTTGTGACAAGTTGAGGTATTTAAAATAAAATCAACTGACTAGAAATTGTTAATTTAATTTGTTGTACCACTTCAGAAACAAGTCTTGTTTTTTGCTTTTATTTTGCATATGTCCATTGCATTCATGTGGTTTCATTAGAATCATAGCATACTGCATTTGGATTTTGTGGGTAGTATCCGCTGAAAACCCTCACGAGACACCACTCGTCCTACTAGGGACACCTAGAGGTTTAACGGCTTGTTGCATACGCTCAACGTAATCGTGTTTCCTACGAAAGTGTGACCTATCTAGTCTAGTTTTTTCATTTCTTGTTTTACTCGAGGACGAGTAAAAGATAAGTGTGGGGGTATTTGATTGACATAGAAATGTGTTTATTTTATGCTTTTATTTCTTATCTTTTGTATATAAATAAATATTACTTGGGTATTGTTTTGTTACTTTTACAGATATTCCAACTCAGCCCGCATGCAACCAGAAAAGTAGAGAAATAGAGATGAAATTGATATATATTTACATTTTGAAGAATTGTAGATGAAAGATCTCACATCTAGTTGTTGTTGGACAAGAAAAGGATTGATAAAAAGGCTTTACACATCACAAATCAATAAAGAAGTGTCAAGGAAGCAAGAGGAAAAGAGAAAAGGCCCAAATTTGCTTTATTTATCTAAGGCCCATTTATGTTTCTTATTGTAAACTCTCTTGTGATTTCCCTAAGGCCCATTTATCATTGTATTAGGGTTAGGGTTAGGGTTTGGTTATCTCCTATAAATACCCTTGTAATAGCATTGTAGCCACCATCTCATTTCTGTATTCCATTACTCTAATAAAAATTCTTCTTCTTCTTCTTCTTCTTCTTTTATTTTCTAGTATTTTTTTTATTTCTTAGCAACTAGTGCCATCTACACGATTAGATTCGGTAGAGTACTAGTTGTATTTTACATTTGTTTCATTAGTGATTAGTCGTTTGATTAGTTCCAACAACAATCCTAATTTTAATTTTTGTTGTTCTTCTTATTTTGCACTTTTATTTTCTGCATTGTTGTTCTTGTTTTGCAATTTACTTTCTTTAGTGATTAATCGTTGATTAGATTCAACGATAATCCTAAGTTCGCAATTTCAATTTGTTTTTATTTCAACAAAATCTCCAAGCTTCATCTAACTCGCCCAAGAGATTAAATAAATAATTTGATTTTAATCTACCTCCCTGTGTTCGACCTGTATGCTACACACCTGTATGCTTGCAGAATTTAATTTAAATATCGCGCTTTTCTAATTCATAGATTGGCGACGATCAGTCTCCAAGATACCAATGGAAATGAAATTGAATTCAAAATGCGTCGGAAAAAAAAAACCACAAAATACCATTGAATTTTGTATAGACAAGGAATTGAGTGGGAGTGACACAATAATTCTAATGTTATTTGATAACAAATTAATTGTTGTAAATTATGTTAGTTTTAAAAACAAGAAATAAATACTGATTCTAAGAAAGAAAAATGTTTGGATTAAGAAGTTCATGATTGAACTTAATTCATTGTTGATCCAATGATATACATTGCGATAACAATATGGTTGTTGCTCAGGCCTAAAGCATTAAACTCATTATAGATCCAAATGTATATTTAAGAAATATAATTCCTATGTGAAATTGTTCACAGAAGAAATAAACATATCTGCAAAGTCACAAACGTTGTAATGTTGCAGACCTACTGAATTAAACTCTGTCGCAGCAGAAGTTTAATAGTCACACTAGTTTCATGAGTATACGATACGTGAATGATTGACTCTAGTGCAAGTGGGAGATTATTAGAGTTTGTGCCCTAGAGGCAATTAATTTGATGAGATTGATAACACTGTTGATGTTATTATTATTTTTGGAATAAAATATTATTATTCTATTATATTGTATTTACTGCGTAATATTAATAATAATATAATAGAAGTCCTTAGAATAATAATACGGAATTATATAGTTCGAGTAAGACTGAATTTGAGATTATATAATTATTAAGCATTATAATTCTTAAATCTCCCTAGTCAGGTTTTATTGTTTGTACAGGACAACAATAAAGCATTGAGACTAGTATATTGATTGACTGATGATCACATCTCATTGATCATTAATATACATGATACTAAAGTCAAGATATAAATATGTATTGGAGAATAACGTATTGGGCTGACCCACCGTGAGATAACTACATGGAATATAATTAACAATATCATAAGTTGTTCTCATAGTGACAGTGATGTAATGGTTCTCAGACCTGAAATCATTATAATTTTATTCAAGGATATTTGTGTTTTGATATCATCTAAAGTTATTTCATAACAGAGTAATGATAACGGTGATTATTGGATATATCTCGAATCGAATGAAAATTATGAATGATATAGATGGAATTTAACCCTACGATATATTCGTAGTCATATCCATGGGCCTCTTGATTGATCGAGACTATGAAATGCATGGCCATGCTCAAATATTGATTTGTTTTAAATAGTCTACTCATCGATCAAGATAAACAGATTAAATCATAAAGAGGATGATACGATCCATGCCTTGAGTTTAATCCTGGATATAATGGTTAAAGGGATTATATTACATTGTTACACTGGTCACGAAAGGTTGTATTGAATCATTAATATTATTATAACTTGCATAGCATTGATGTATTACTAGATGCCGCTCACTGGTTACAGTTTATATATTGTTTAAAACTGTTGCCAACGTTATGATAACCTATCGGGTCACACATATAAGCGTTGTAAAAGGTGATAACGTTCAGATAAAGGGGAAATCAAATAGTTTGACTATTTCTTTTATTTAAACGGTGGAGAATGGTTCAAGGGGACATCTGATTTCACGCGTTGGCTTTTATAAAAGAAGGGCCTCCTCTCTCTTTTAAAAATGGCACACATAAAATCAGAAAACCCTAGAAATCCACAAACTCCATTGCGGCTAGTACCGAATCATCAAATTCTCAACTCCGTTAGACGATTTTTGAGCATCGCTTGTGGATCTCCAATAGAGGCGCTCGATTTCAAGCGTTTGATTCAATTCGACCTAGATTAGCAATTCGTGGATTTTGAAATTTCAAGTTCAAGCCTTTCAATTGATTCTCAGATTCGAAGAAAGGTACGATTTTAATTCAGTTATGAATTCGGATTTTATGTCTGATGTGTAAAATTGTTGATTTCCGTTGCTAAACCGATCCAATTTATCCTTCAGTAGGATCCGAGACAGTTGGAAGCCGCAGAACGATTTGTATTGTCGGACATGATACGAAACAACTTTGAAGGCAGACGGTGAAACTGGTTAAGGTCCAGTGGGGTGATAATGAGAATGACTGTACTTGGGAAACCGAGGAGAGCATAAGGAAGTCATATCCTGAACTCTTTACCAGGTAAGATTTTGATTGCGACACATTTATTCCCTTGTTAGTAAACCGCATGCTAGGACAGGCTTGTTTTGTTTATTATGTATGTTTGATTGTTTGTAAATGGTTAATAGGCATGCATGACATCATTGTTGTTTTTCTTGGTTAAGTAATTTCAAAGGCGAAATTTCTTAAGGGGGGAGAGTGTAATGACCCGCATTCTACGTATCGGAGGTTCGTAAAACATTTATTTTATTTCCATACGAAGTCATATGGTCATGTAACTTTGGGAAACGACTACTGGGGTCATTTCACACATTCACGATTTTTGCCGAATTTTAAATGACTGTTTTGCCCTTAGCGAATCTTGTTTCACCTATAAATTTTGACGGGTAAGGAGTTTTAACCTGAAACCACTTTCATTGGATTTGGATGATGGTTTCCCATTCCGTAGAGTGGTCACATTAATCAAACAGACTTACCATTTGGGAGATATGGCTGTAATAATATTTGAAGATGGAAAATAGCCTAATTGGGCTTAATTAAGTGATCAGCAACTAAGCCCATAACCCATTTCGGGATTAGGGTTATGGGAGGGCTGAAAGGAGTTGGAGAATCATCTCCTTTCATTTTTCTAGCTGCCGCGGATCTTTTTCTAACCCTTATAATAGCTTCCATCTTTCAAATCTCTCTCTAATCACTTTCTAATCACTAATTGATCAAATCTACAACAAATCAAGCCAAAATTAGCACCAAATTCAAGATTGAGCTGCTGCACCACATTGGGATCCGAGCCAAATCAGTAAAATTTTCATATCTAACATTTATTTTTGGCTAAGGTGAGTGATTTGCATGTTTATACACTAATTATGGCTAATTAGGGGCGATTGGTGATAATTAGCGAAATTATACATCTAATTTTTTTGGAAAAATATGTGAAATTCTAAAATCATATTTTATGTCGTTGGTATGAATTTGGGTTAATTTGGATTAAGTTTGCTAATCATATAGTTAGACATGGTTAAGTGGAAAATCACATGGTTAAGGGGAAAATCATGAATTTGGGTATTTTTGATCTAAATTAACACGTGAAGTTGTTATTTTGATGTTTTTGGTTGATTCTACTTGTAACTACGACTGTTTGGTATGATTTATGATTGCATAGGGAAGTTAGAATGGTTGAAAACACCGTTGTTTGGCGAAAATAGCTTGTTGGAAAAATTACAGAGTTTTGTTCCGGCTAGGAGGAGGAGACCAGTCTGATCCAGTTAGGAAGAGGAGACCTGATCTAAACCGGATAGGAGGAGGTGACCCGATCTGAATCGGATAGGAGGAAGAAACCTGAACCGAACCGGATATGAGGAAGAGGCCCAAACCGAACCGGGCAGGAGGAGGAGACCCGATCCGAACTGGATAGGAGGAAGAGACCCGAACCGAACTGGATAGGAGGAGGAGACCCGAATCGGACCCGATACGAGGAGGAGACCAGAATCGGACCCGATATGAGGAGCAGACCAGAATCAAATCGAATAGGAGGTGGAGACCCAAACCGAACCGGATAGGAGGAGGAGATCCGAACTGAACCACTAGTATGAGGGGGAGACCCGAACCGGATATGGATGACGAACCAAACCGAACACCAATTCGACCAAAACCCGAGATGCAAAGGAAGTCCAAATGGAAAGTTATTAGTCAGGATCCAGATAGGAAGCAACGAGTGAACTTCTAGAGTTGGGCTTTGCTGCGGGACGTGTGTAAAGGGGTTATCGATATCTATAACTTTGGTTCACCGTTGAGAGAGGGGGCATGCAGATGAACCAGAGCCAGGGAAGTGTAGACTGGTGAGGGTTATTGAATATAGACCAGAAGGGCATGTTCATAGCAATAGTTATATGGAGTCCAGTGCGGTATGGACCCATCATGACCCCGATGGATTTGGTGATCAAAGCGGTGGATATTATATGCTTTACGCACTGAGTGAGAGGTGTGAGGATGATTGTTATGACTGATGTTTGCTATCGCTATTACACACACACTTCCATTTTACACTCTATGTTAGTGTTTACTTCAGAGTATTGTACATCTTGTTGTGCTAAATGTTTGGTTGCAGGTCCAGGTCAGGTATGATTACTTGTGCCTATTATTGCTCTATTTAGTGATATAGATTTTCTATCGCTCATACTAGACTTTCATCTGACCCAGAGTTTTGTTTCCCTTCTTATTACTCAGGGTGCTCCTAAACGAGCATACTAGAGGCAGGTTAGGTGGTTATGCACGAGTAGTGTCCGGAGACAAGCAGGAGGCTTCCACGCACTTTATATATTCTCCCTGTGTTGTTGTCGGTCACTGCTTCGGGCATTAGCAGTGTGCCTCTTTAATTTCCTTTTAGAGACAGTAATTTAAAGTTGTAATAATTGCATATAAAGCTGTATTTTGGATTCCGCTACTCTGATGTATATGGTTTAGTTTTCAGCTTATGTACTGTCTCACCTGTTTTATATCAAGTTATGTTATTATTATATTTTATTCCATGCGCTGTGAGATATACTATAGGTTCTTGGTGATTCATCGTTTCAACCCTTTTGACGACTGTCCTGTGCTAGTTGGACATTGGTAAAATGCATTTCGGGGAAATGTCTAATGGTACGGGGCGGCCGTCACATGGAGAGTAAACACAAAAACGAAGGCGTGCGTTAATATATGTAGGTGCTTGAATTTTGTGGATAGAGACACTATTAGTTTCAACAGTATGAGGTTAGCCTGTGCAAGCTTGAATTTTAGGCACAACTTCTCATATAGCTCTGCTAAAAGAGAATACATTGATGTGTTAAGTCATGGCATGTTCTTCTGTGTTGTAGGGTGTAAGGTATGCAGCGTTTTCTTATGTGTAGGGTGGAAAGAAAATAAATAACATACCTCAAGTGTATAGAGATGGCTTGCATGTGTGCGCTGTGCAGGTAGAGGTGTTTGGATCGATAATTTCACATAGCATAGAATGTGTACGTATTTACATATAGGTTGTAGAAATGGCAGAATGGCACCGACTGAGCAAAATTGCTGAATTATTGCCATATATCCTTCTATAGGATTGTGAGGTTTTCTAAGACGTTGTCGGCAACCTGAACCTCATCCCAAGATATCCCATTCCTTAGGCATAATCGTTAAAGTCTTGACTCATTAGTAGTAGATACCCCTAAGTCATGGGGTTGCTAAAGAATAATCACACCGTTGAATGGATCGAGAGCTTGATTGTCTCCGACTCCTCCTACTTCCTCATCCATAAATATTCCTTCATCGAATGATTCTACATTCTCATGGATATCGACTTCAAATTATGGATCAGTACTGCCCGAGTTGGAATCCGATGGAAGAATGTTGGGATTAGTTGACGATTCTGAAGATTTGCCTTTCTCAGACTCTGAATATCTTATTGGACACCTTTTAGGCATGCTTGCTTTACTATTCAAGAAATGTCGAAGATTAGAAGTAAAACAACCTACCCCCATGTATGTATGCTAATGTGTGCAGTGCGAATGTAGTGAAGCATCAAATAAGTAACAAAGCATCAACATGCATCATAGTTTTGCTGAAAGTTCTATTTTTAAGTCCAAGATTTCAAGGTCAGTATGCTATGGATTGAAGTTGTTGTAGTTTCTTGCTCATCAAGGAGAATATTTTTCATGTTGGTGTTGATCGACTTGCAGATGCATTATTATGGATTGAAGTTGTTGTAGTTTCTTGCTCGTCAACGTGAATATATTTGTATGTTAAAAAGTTATTTTAGATATTTGAAGTATTTAGAGCACAAAGGGAAGACGACTTGGATCGAAGCCTTTGGATCATGATTTTCTGGTCGAATAGCCCCTTGTCGAACTGACTCGGGTCTAAAATTTTTGACTCGACCCCTATCAACTTCTTCAAACACCAACACTTTACAGAATAAAAGGCAATGCATCAGGTCGAATGCCTTATTCGACCCGAGGAGCTCTGAGCCAACTAGGTCTCCCGCCTTCCTCTCCTTCTCCCCCAATCACTTTTATCGTCTATGGATTCTCACGCCTTTACTCTCCATCGCCTAAATTCCATCACGCCAAGACTAAAATTGCCACCGACGGTGATCTTGACATCAAGTGTCTTGACAGTGGCTCCGATGCACCACCCAGCAACATCACCGTGCCTTTGCTCCTAATTCTAATTCAAATTAGAGCGAATATCAAGAATCTGAGGCTACATCTGTTCACTATGTCGAATCAAAACATAACCAGAGAAGTTGATGCCCATCTGCGAACAGTGTTCGAATTTCGAAGAGGTTGATCCGATTTATGAATTATGGTTTGAAGGCTCAAGGTGGTTCGGAAGTGAATAAGTGGAGTAAAGAGGAAAAGAGGGTTAATTTAGGTTGTATATGACATAGAAAGGTCGTTCATATTATCCAAAAAGACTGGTTGATCCAGCCTTTCAAAAACAGACGTTGTAACACCCTGTAATTTTAAAAACATGACGTAAGAGATAATTAAAGAATAATTAATTTTGAAAGAAGAATTAGTTGAAACGGGTTACGCCATTGCGTTCGTCTCGGAATTCTGCTTGAGATAGATTCCGAGTTTGCGTAAAACGGATATAGTATGAAGAAGATATGGACGATAGAAGTTGGGCGGGAAAATCAAAAAACAGGCTGGGATAACTGGCACACTTGTGAAGTGCGCCAGAATAAATATGCACTTGCGCACCTGGGAAGTGCGCCCATGCCGAGGCAAAACTGCAACATAATTCTGGAGAGTTCTCTGATGACTTGTCCTTCGAGGATTGGCTAGATGACGTGTCTTTTGAGCTGTGTGGTTCTGATGGTCTCTAATCTAATCTAAAGGCCCTAATTAACTCACTACACCTATATAAACACACATAAACCTAAACCTAATTTCATTACACTAATTCATATGCCTCCATGCTACCACAACCTAAACTAGTCTCTCTTCTACACTAAAGCAAATCAGAATAAAGTATTCATATTGGAAGATAAGAATCAAATTCTACAACAACGGTTTAGCTAATCAAATTCAGAATACGGAATTCAGATCTATTTTCTATTCTACCACTATGAGTCCACATTACTTTCACTTATAATTAATTAAAAGTAATTGTGATAAGTTTGTGAATTGGACTTTATGAACATGCCTGTAAGATGAATCATATCATGTTTGGTGAATTCTTATCTTTTAGATTCATACCTAAAGTTCATGTTCCATATGCCTAATTGGATCTATCTTATTGTTCTATGTCAGTTTATGTTCCATATGCTAATTGGATCTATCTTATTATTCTATGTCAGTTTATGTTCCATATGCTTATTGGATCTATCTTATTGTTCTATGCCAGTTTATATTCCAAATGCTTATTGGATCTATCTTATTGTTCTATGTCAGTTCATGTTCCATATGCCTAATTAGATCTATTTTATTGCTCTATGCCAGTTCATATTCCTAATTAGATCTATTTTATTGTTCTAGGTCATTTCATACTTCTTATGCTTAATTTTATGCCAGTTTTGATGTCATGGTTCTCTTCCCCTCTTCTCTTGTTTTCCTTTTTATGTGATTAGGCTAACTGCGAGCGTAACATATTATTATATGTACGAATGACGTGGGAACGTTGTGGTAAAAGTTTGGGGAAATTATTGAATAATATGTAATTGGGCATAAATTGATTTGTAATCACGTAGTTGATTTAGGGCTTAATTATGTATAACTTGTATACATAAGATTTGGCATAAGTTGGATGTGGGAATAATTGGATATAATTTGTATACATGAGGTTTGACATAAATTGTTAATAACAATGAATGCAAATCGATTTGGGCGTAATTTGGCATAACATGTATACAAAAGATTATAGGCCTAATTTGGGTTAAAATTATGAACATAATTTAGATTGGAAATAATGGGTAAATGAGAATATATTTTAATCCAAAATTTAAACTTGAGACTTGAATCAAGAAAGTGATAATATACGCCTAAGACATGAGGTTAGACTTGGTTTGCGGTAGAAGTCTGACTGGAACCGCCTGGCATATCCAGCAACCGCAAGTGGCAGTCTAATGTGAGAGGTCAAAGGCATAAATTAGAGGTGTAATAGTGCTAAAACACGAGGTTAGATTCGGTTTGCGGTAGAAGTCTGGCCGGTATATCCAGCAATCGCAAAATGGCAATCTAATGTGGGAGGTTTTTGCACAATTACAGATTTAATGAATTAATTAAAAACACTTAACCAAGATAATACATGTAGTAAGACATGGGGGTTAAGTGGGTGACATGGGTGACATGTGAAATATAACTAGAAGCACTTAACCAAGGTGAAATATGTGATTAGACATGGGAATAAAGAGGGGTTAAGTGGAAATTTCTAGTGGGGACCAAGCTTAGGAGGGATGCTTGTGTCAAGTGTGTGGACCCACTACACCAAAATAGCAAATTTGGCACAAGATATGGAAATTTGATACGGCTTAAAGCCGTATCAAATGTGATGGTGCTCATAGCCGTGTCAAATCCATTTGGCGCATAGGTTGTGATCCGCATCATACTTATAAACTAAAATCTAACCCTACATCTTCAAAGTTTTGGATTAGTTCATTTGATAGGGCTTGGAGCCGTATCAAATCCACCCATATTTTTGGCCCCGCTGTTTTCTCATTTCTCACTATACCATGTCATATCAGCTTTGAGAATAGAAATGTCCGCTTTCCTCTTTTTGACTTCTGATTGAAAAACAAAATTAGGGTTTTGACCCAAATCATGACTGCAACGTTGCTCTTCCGATGATGCTTCTTTGCTCTTCTCCGACTTAGCTTCCGTTTGTTGAATCCAATTCAGGTATACCTCACCTAAGTCCTCCTTTAATTTCCAAATTGTATCTTGTTTCTAAAAGACCACTATCGTAAACGGATGCATAAAAAGGGTCTTGGTAATTTCAGATTTTCTCAGAGATCTGCTTCATAATTTCCTGTTTGCGTTCTGTTGAATTCAATTTCTTGAGAATCTACTACAATTATCCGTGATTATGAAAAAGGGGGTTTGATTTGGGATTATTTGTTGGGGATCTGGCTGTTGATGAAGACGTTAGCAAGTAGTTTTGAAGAAAAATCATTTTCAATATTTATACTTCAAATTTCTCCATTATTTGAACTGATAAGTTTCTACTTTTACACACATATACTTTTAAACTTGCTATCAATTCCTCATCGAAAGTTGAAATAACTTCTTATTTGATACCCATATTCAGTTAGAAACTTGCAGATTCTATCACTTATGTCAATACTTAATCTGGTGCTCTGCTTCTAAACATCGCATGCACCATTAATTGCTTTTAATCTTAGTCAACTGCAGACCCATATTTGGAGTTTGATAGGTTTCTACCTCTACTGCAAAATTAGGAACAGCTTCTCTCAACGTAGGCATCATGGGATGACTTATTTTTATTGGTTTTCATCATCTGCATCTCTAGAACATTGACTAGGATTTAAGTAGAATGATTTAATTAGTTAATCAGTATCATTTAAAATTATTTTTAATCAAGAAGCGAAACGCCCTAGTTTTTTTTTATAAACCAAATTATGTTATTTGTCTTTTCCTATTTCCTTATTTATACTACAACGTAAACTGTGAAAATATATCTGTCAGTAGCTTAAATGTCTAATAGAACTGATTAAGTTAGTTGTGTAGGATTTGATACACTTACAAATTCCAATAGTTCGGTGTGGAAGTAGAAGTAAATAAAGATACCATCAACTTATCTAAAATAAATGGCAATAGAGAACCAAACATCGAAGTGAAATATGGTGATTTATATAATAACTCTGTTTTTAATGTCCAAATAATAGACAAATTTATTTAATATGGAAAATGCTCATATTCGATTTTTGATAATTGTTGCCTTGAAATTAACTTTCTACTTAACAAATTTATGCTTCTTCAAGAATCTATTGTCTATTGAAAGGCTTCTAGCACTAAAGTAGTCACTTCTCTTTATAGTGGTTTAGCGGGTAGTATTTGTTGTTGCTTCACTATTTTTTGGTTATAATTTGATCATAGGTTTTAGAGAGCAAAGGCATGTATATGGTAATCGATTCATTCAACTCTAGTGGAATAAATACAATGTTTGCAGCGTTATTTAGGTAAAGCAAGTGAATTTTATTTCTTTGCTTCATGTAAATAAAGAATCTGAAATTTGGTTTATTTGCACTTGTAAGCTTGGAGTTTGGTTAAAAAACAACATTTTGACTGATGTTCTAGAGAAAGCTTTGGATGGGACTGTCACATTTACTGCATGATGTCAAGATTTTCATTTGACAGGTATGCACGAAAGTTTGCAATTAGGAATAAGATATTAGTTTATTTTTGTTTTCACCAAATCTAAATTAGAGTATCTTTATTTATGGACAATTTTTATGGTTTCAAACTTGTCGATGTCGCTTAAGGCTTATCGATCCAGCAAGAGCTTGTCTTCATTGGTGCAAATAGCCTATCGACAAGGTGACGTAAGGACAAGAGCTTTGAATCAAGGAGGTGGAGAACCATAGGTATGGGACTTGTGTAAATATTGATCTTATGTTATCAGGTATGAAACCCATATTTACTTGTTGATTCAAAAAGCTTGGTGTCAAATGTTTTGGGCTCAAGTTTATTATAGATTTGTGATTAAGTTTCTCATTTGTTTTACTTCTATAAATATTAAACCTTTGTATATTCATTAAACCTTCAATGTCAACGTACACTATCAAATAGTTACGTTATATCATTTGGTAAAAGAAGTAAAAAGTCATTCGATTTCTTTGGTTTAGATTGGGGCTTTTGAAGGAAATGAATACGTTTTTGTTGTTACACTGGTTTCAGGAAATGGTGGCTGCAAGTAAATGAGGATTGTTGTTTATAAACAATAGTATATACTGCTACTATTCTGTTTAGGGTCTTATAAGTTGCAGTTTTTGTTTAAAACGAAATCATCCACCATGACAATAAGCAAGGGCAATTTCCCCTGATTTCTTTCTGAATTATTTTTTACTAGTATTATTGTTGTTATTAGTTATAATTTGATTCATCTCAACTAAAAAGTAGGTAAATAATGTGACCTTAAATCTAGTTTGTGATGCTTTTTATGCAGGCCTATTACATGGTCAAATTTGTAGATTGGAAGGATGAAGAGAAGAACTTTGTGCTGGCTCAGGTGACTTTTGAGATGTAAGAATAAATGCTTCACTAGCTAGTTAGAATTACTTTTGAAATATAAAAAAATATAAGGATCAAGTTTTGACATGCCAGGTAGAATAAGAATGATTTTTTTTCTCTTTTTTCTTCAACTTGACTATAAAATTTGCAGTAGCAATTTTCAGATCAAAAATGGCAATATCGAATAAATCATCTTTATAATTAAATAAAAGCTTCAGTCCTGTCTTCGGGTAAATAAATCAGAGAGTGGAGTTGATGATAATAAATATTACAACATCTAGAATGCCCGTAGTTCATGGTACTCTCTGTTATTAACTTTGGTCTGTAATTTTTCTCCTCCAGGTTGAACGAAGCAGAAAGTTCAAAGCGCCCATTAAACTTCACTTTATAGTTCTCAGATCAAAAAGCGTAAATCATTGTCACCTTATTTGCAGGATCTAATGTAGCCGATGTATCTATACTAGTCCTTTTTGTCTCCATAGGCAAGTATGTATGTCACTTTACTGGTTTTTATAGCACTTTCAATGTATTCATGAATTGGAATGTAAAATCCTTTCTTGGCATGTTATCGTCAATGATAAAGGTGCCAGGTTTATCCATGGATAAAGTGAGTCCATCAAAGCTAGGGCCTTTAATGAAAGTAGCATCAGCGAATGACGCTTTCAAATTCACGTCTCTAGCATTGATCGCAAAAGTCACCGGCGCCGACAAACTCTTTTCATCTTTGTATCTCCCTTTGACCGGAACCTTCATAATACTGAAAGATTTGGTGATAATACAAATAATGTTAGTTTACTATCTTTACTTGAATGTCAAATGTATAATATTTTTAATTCTTTTCTAACTGAAAACCTGAGTTATAATGCATAAGTAGTTTTTAACTGTGTTTAATGATGTGGTTATTTATATGTAAGTTGATTCAACTATGGTGATATTTTAGATTATTAATAAAAAGGTGTTTAATTATCATATACACTTCATTTCACTTTAACTTTAGTCTGAGTTAGACATTAACAACATCCTAACTTAATATATTTATATAATTATTGCACTAAGTTTAGAAATCAAATTTGTCCTCGATCTTAGTCAACCAACTCAGTAAGAATGTCGTGGAGCTCATTAAAACTATTATCGGATCCGATGACAATGATTCTGACTCAAATATCTTATTTTAATGAGCGTAAATTGTGGATGTTCAGAGAAGCTTTGCAGCTATAGTAATAAAAAGAGCCACTTTTGATTGGATCCTTTCGTTCCTAGACCTTCTTATTGGATTCTACCTGATGCCGAAACAGATTCTCGGATAATGACCATGAGGAGAATCTTTCTATAAGTCTGTTGTGGTTGCCCTTCCATTTCTTCTCTTTTTTGTTTAGGGTACTTGCACTCATTTCATTATTATCACTTTTGTTTGTTAACTGAACAAGATTAGTCTATAGTTTCTGAATGAATATTTTATTATGATGGTATCTCAGGTTTATGGTATTGTTTTAATTTTTATAAAACTTCACATGTTAATTTAAGTTGGTTAGTACATCAAAAATACATCTGATGTAAATGATGACAGGATGCATTGGGAAATATCATTATCAGTCACAATTTCAAATTACCATCAAAGATGGAATTTTTTATCAACATTGTATTTAAGCTCTAATCCAATTTGAGCGAGTTAGTTATGGCTGAATCATTGATTGACCCTGTTTCCCCGGTTTATTGTCTAATTCGCCCGCGATCAGTTTTGTGGTTGCTTGGTAGACCCTATATTTAGCATAGATAGCCTTATACTTTGCACTTGTTATTGGACCAATCATGAAATGAGTCCAATGCTCCAAATATTTCACAAGTTGCAACATTTGAACCTACTGACCATGAATCATTATTTCAGGATATGCGCATACAATTTGGAAGATTATTAGCTGACATTGGGCTTGTAAATTTCCCGAACTTCTTACCGGTAAATAAGTCTGTTTTTCTCCATCCCCAATTCTAAAGCCTGCATGGAATCCTTTCTTTGGCTAATGCTAAGCATTTTCTGCTTCAGAAAATACATTCTATCAATATGTTTAGAAAGTTAGAAACTTTTTTCTTTTTTTTACTTTTATGTAAACTTGGTGAAGATTAGCATCTATAATTTGAATTGCTAGAAATTTTTTTCCACTGAAGCAAGAAACAAAAGCTATATGATTTTTTTCTTTTTTCCTTTTCAACAATTAATTTTGTATAATATCTTAATGTTGTAACCTTTTCATATTACATATGAGCCTAAACATCAAAAGCATATTTGTAATAAGATGTTGCACAATTTAGATAATCAACACCAAGATGGTGATTGCATGTGTCTGTTAACATGTATCATGAATTTAAATAATAAAAGGTTGACATGATTATGGTTTGATTGGGATTCATTTATTGCATTAGAATAACAAGAAGAGAAAACACATCCTTGACCATTGGTTTTCTGATATACGATTGTCCATTAGTTTTCGGTCCATCGAGTACAAGCATATGCAGCGCCCTCTTCAGGTGCACAAGTACCTACAAATAACTGGTATGAAGTAAATGGCAATTAAATAAAAGAGTTATTATTACAGAAAACTGCAATGGTATGTTATACTTACAAACAAAATTGTTTCTTGAACTGTTTGTTATACTTGCAATGGCAGTTAAACGAGTTTGCGAACTCAGTTCGAAACCGAGTTTGTTTCAAACTCAGTTCCGGAACGAGTTCGCAAACTCAGTTCCGTAACGAGTTCGTCAACTCAGTATGAAACGAGTTCGCGAACTCAGTCCGGAACCGAGTTCAGTTCCGGATCTAAGTTCGCAAACTCAGTTCCGGAACTGAGTTCGCAAACTCAGTCCCGGAACTGAGTTCGCAAACTCATTCCGTAATAGAGTTTGCAACAATCTCGTTTGAAACGAGTTTGCAAACATAGTTTCAAACTAAGTTCACAACTAGTCAGTTAGATATAAAATGCTACTTTCAATTACCTAACGTTATTAGTGTCATTTGTCTGGACACGAAATTGGACATGTTCAGTTGCTGGTGGAGAAGGGGACATGACATAAAGTTGGACTGTATTGTTTTATGTATTTGAATATTTGAGTTGTTATGAACATGTATTGTTTTGTTTAAAACATTAATGTAAAAGGTAACATGCTTCAAAATTGTTTGTTTTATTCATATTGATAGTTCTGGTCAGCTTTTTGTTCATGTTATTGATTACTCATATTCTAGTTGAATGATGTTTTATTTTTTATTTAAATTTGATACGGCTTAAAACCGTATCGATTTATGAAGTTGGCAGTGCCAGCATGCTAACTTGATACGGTTTTAAGCCGTATCAATTGAGAAATTTGATACGGTTTTAGGCCGTATCAAATACATAAATTGATACGTTTTAATCCGTATCAAAATCATAAATTGATACGGCTTAAAACCATACAAATTGGTAATTTGATACGGTTTTAAGTCGTATCAATTTATGATTTTGATATGGCTTAAAACTGTATTAAAGCAACATAGACGCCATTTTTTGATTCGGCTTAAAACCATATCAAATCGATTTTGATTCGGCCATGAGCACTGCCAAATTGGCATTTCTGGTGTAGTGACCCTTTTCAACCAGTAACCCATTCTGTATCTATGTGAGCTTGAACTAGGTCGAGGATAGGACACGCTTACTGGGTTTGATTGTAAGAGGTCAATAAAGAGCTAGCGGTGGCAACGCAAGTCCAACAGAGTATTGTGCGTGAATGGGTCCGGGCTGGTAGGTAAGACGTTTATGCATCGTGTAGGTATAAGCCGTGCCTTTTAGTAGTATTGGGTTGCCACTTTAGGTAGTGATACACCCTATTGTGGGACCATCACGGGTATCTATGAGTTAGGGAGCCGATCGAATGGGGAGGGTAGTGGGTGCAACTAGTGGAGATAGGACCAGGCGTAACCTATGACAGAAGCTAGGAGTACAACAACCATACTATGAATAAACGTTGTAATTCAAATAGGGAGGGTAGTGGGTACAACTAACGGAGGTAGGAGCAGGCGATACCTACGATAGCAGTAAGGAGTACACGAAACTACCATTATTATGATTAGTAACAGGGATCAACTTTCACTATGGGACTAGTAATGGTGCGGTATAACTAGCATTGGTGCGGTGTAGGAATTATCTTATAGTGGTTAGAAGTGCAATCAATGTTATACCTTGTTCATCTTATCCACCTTGTCATATTTGCTTATGTTACAGTCATTTTTTATGTCTAGTTTATGTCCTTATCCTGTTACTTTACTAATTATATAGTTAAAGTCACTGGACCCGCCATACTTTATGTATGACCTGTTTTGTTTCACCTCTTTTCTTTCCTTCCCCCCAGGTTCTCAGGGTGGGACTAGTGAAGCTTGATTTGGATCTCTTTCTCTCTTTACTAGAAGTACTTGGAAGTGTTGAAAGTAATGCTCAACTTTATCTATTTTTCACTATAGCTATTTGGAGTGGGATTATGGTTTTACTTTATGTACTCTGATAATAATTTTGTTCAAGATGGATATTTGTGTATTGGCTATAGTATATGGTTTGGATGTTGTAACCAAACATGTTTTTCTTTTCTGCTGCAATGAATAAATTTTGAATTTTCAAGTACCATTTTATATATCTGTCTTGTGATATTCTGTTCTACACTCTTATAACGCTCCATGAAAGTTAATCTATTCTGTTAGTGAGTGACATTAATGGACGTGGGGTGTTACATGTGGTATCAGAGTTAAAGGTTACCAGAACAGATAAAAGATTTTAAAAACCGTTTTCAAAAGCATTTTTTTAAGAAGTATTTTCCAAAAACATGTTTTAAAGGGAGTATTTTCAAGAGAAAGGTTTATTATGAAAAACATAATCCCCAAAGCCATATATCTTTCTTTCGATTCACCATTTTGAATCTCTTCCTTTTTCCTTTTTGAATCTCTTCCTTCGCGTATAGATGCTTTTTCTAATATATGTAAGGACTTTCGTGCGATGGGCGGAAAACTGTTTCATGGGACTGAGACATTTTTTGAGGCTAGAAATTGGCTCAAGGAAGTGGAGGACTTGGTTGTTGTTTCTTAAGGTATATGATGGAAGGAAGGTTCAACTGGCCGCTTGGCTAATGAAGGATGAAGCTTCATTTTGGTAGAAGGTCACGAATGGAGAACGTGCAGTGGAGATATGGATAGGGCACAAGATAAGAAAGTGGATCCAAAGAAGGCACAACAACAACAAAAGAAGGATGGTAAGGATAACAAGGGCCAAGGGAAGAAAAGGTGTTTTAATTGTGGAACACCGGGTCACCTAAACAAGGAATGTAGGAAGAAGAAGACAGGTTGCTTCCAATGTGGTGAGGCAGGACGTATGATTAAAGACTGCCCAAGGAGGCAAGGACAAGGGCAAGGACAGGATCTACTTCTGGAGGGCAGGTTGATGCTCTCATGGCAGCTACGCAAGAGAGAGGTAGAAACATTTCTGTTGAAAGTTTGATTTTCCTTTTAGATCATCCGGTTCGAACTTTGTTTGATTCTGGCGCTTCACATTTTTTTATATCTGCTTCGTTAATGAAACACTACACCTAAATACTAGTCTTGTTATGGATCCCATTGTAGTCTCAAATACTATTGGTGGTTCAGCTCATTTATCTATGGTTTGTCGGGATTTGAGAGTGTCTATCTTGGGCGTTGGGTTTGAATACAACACCTAAGTTCTTGGTTTCACGGGCTATGGGTTGATTCTAGGAATGGATTGGCTAGCCAGTTATGGAGCCATCCTAGACTGTGAAAGGATGATAGCTAGACTGTTGACTCGTTGAGAAAAGACCCTTGATATTTCTTGTGATCTTAGAGGATCGATGACGCTTAGCTACCTAGAATCACTTGACGCATCCATCGATGTTTTGAAATCTGTTCGTGCAGTCCGTGAGTATGGTGACATCCTTAAGGAGGTTCGGGGTTTACCCCCAAGATGCGAGATAGACTTCCGTATATACCTAGTAGATAATGCAAAGCCAGTGTAGCGGCCGGGAAAATTCGACGCTTGAATTTCGACATTTAACACAACCTGTGTCCAAAACTCGAGTATCGAACCTCCATAAAGCTAGAAGAAAGAAGTTAGAGGGTGAGAAAGATAATATAGAACTATTAGGATAGAAGAATAAGAAGAAGAACCGACACAAAGAATCTCACATCGCAGCAGAACAAAATATAATACAGAAATAGAACTTTATAAATATCTTTACATAAATACTTACATCCATCAGAGTATAGGAGACTATCTGGACAGTTATGATAACCTGCCCTCAAATACATCACACAGCGGAACAAATACTAGATAATATCGTACATCTGAACTCCTCCAGTTTATCTCTGAACTTCACAGCATCCGATAACCTGAACCTGTACTCGGGCCGACCCGAGACATTACAAACGCCACGGATCAGTCTGGTGAACCAACGTGAGAAAAACTCACTAAGTTTAAAACACACCCATATCGATTTAAGTTCAAATCCTTTTTGAAAGAAAAGGATAATAGTAAGACCAGCTCACACATAAACATGGACGATTTTTAACTTACTATAACCCAAAAAAGATTTGATATAAAAACCCAGTGATATTATACTAGTGTCTATCAAATAAATAACCAAGTAGTAGAACACTTGCATCTCACGCTCTACATATATAGTCTATAATCAAAAACCGCGAGGCACTTATTGGAGATTGGATTCCAACTAGACAAGGTATGGGAGCAACTTCTGAAGAGTGTAATCTAGAGGGTATACACCAGGGTTCAACAAGAACGTCTTGCAACCCGGCCACACATGACCGACCACTCATTTAACTTGAGTGTATCAAATATATTGCCACTTAAGGTTGGATCCAACATAACCGTTTCTGGGACATACAGAATTGAAAAGAAGTAACAAATACGAATGTCCTCTGTATTGATGATAATATACCCTGCTTGGGAATGAGCCAACTAGCCATGCTGCCTAGCCCAACTTTTGTTACTTCCTGGTTGATGAGGCTTGAGGCTACGTTTATCTATTAGAACATCTGGCCACCATTCACTTTTAATGCTACATCGTCAAATCCGTCAAATCACTAATTGACTTCCACAAAAATACGCTGGTGTTGGCTTAGAGAAGGTGTCTTCTCTACCCCCGAACAGAAACACGTTTGTAAAAATCAATGTACATGACCTTCGGGAAATACTCTGTCAGACACTCGTCCATACAATCCATTCAGGAACAGGATGAACGGAAACCACTCTCCTACTGCATCCTTGAATTACCATATGGATCAGTAGCGAGAAGTCCTTGCAATCCGCAAAATCTCAACCACGACTGAATCGCAGTTTAAACACCTCTGGTAGCTGTCCAGAGAAATTCAACACCTATCCTTCTGCTTATTAAGGTCCACGGTCTTCAATGCTCCATATCGACCATCTTCTAATCATTTCAACGTTTACATATTTGCTGATCGGAATGATTTTCGAATATAATTTCGATCCCGGTCTTTCCATACCAACAATCGGCTTGGTCAGATTTTGATAGTCGGTGTTTTAACTATCAAAATAAACAACCATCATCCATAGAAAATAAAGTGGATTCATTGGTCCAGTGTACAACATCACTTGGCCTTTTTATGTAAAAAGTTGTTAACTAAATTTCTAAATCTCCAACCATTTGGATTATCGCGCTTTTCCCATTTCTTATTTCCAAATCAAATGACTCAACTTATAATTCTTTGAATTTTAGTTTATATATCCTTCATGTAAATATTATTTTAATCCCCTTAATCACCATCGTCTCTAAACTAATATCATCCTTGGATAATCATGAAGTCATTACAAGTTGGGGTATTTTATTTACCTCTCAGACACTGAGATGACAACATTCTTACCTTCAGAACAGATAATTTTTTTATCAATGAACCACATCCCAGTAAATATCCATACGCTTTAATATACACTACGTTTTTAAACATGGATTTAATTTATCTATTTTATTTTGAAAACCCCCTTTTTGCTATTTCCAAACCCACGCTTTTCCAAATTAACAAATCTTTATTTCTTCATCTCTAGAGTTTTAAATATCTTTTGCTCCCTTTAGATTACAAATCCCATTTTTGAACTTGTTTCAACACTTATAACATTAATTCTTTTATAACTTGCCTCTATAATTGCCTAATTTGGATTTATATAAATCCGACCAATGGAATTCTAAATATGCATTCATATTAAATATAAATTTGCTTACCAATCGGTTAAACTACACATAAGGCTATACGACTTCATAGCTTCTAATTTTGGCACCTAACTTCAAGAATTATTACTTCCATTATTATTAATCAATCCCAATTACTTTGGAAACCAATTAATTAACTATTATTATAATAGTTAATTTTCCCTTTAGTGTTATATAAATAATAATTAGAAATTCAATAATTGTCCAATAATCAATTCTGAATAAGCGGTTGACTTAGTCAACTCCAAACAAGGTTAATTCATTAATCGTCCTACTTGGTTATTAATAAATAAAATTAACTTAAATAATTTCATTTAATTAACAATCTAATTAAATTTAACAATCATAGTTAATTGTTCATTTAAAACAATTTATTTAATCCTTTCTTTAAATTGATTTAAAAATCAATTCAAATAATCTTAATTTAATTAATAATCTAATTAAATTAAATAATCTTCATTAATTGTCATTTGAAACAATTAACTCCATCCTTCACCATTTGGTTAATTTCTATTAATTTGCTTATTCAACAGAATAGACTTCGATAATAATAAATAATAAATATTTATTTCTTTAATAACTTTCGTTAAAACAATCTATATAAAATAGATTTCAAATCTTTCTTTAGTTATAAAACAAATTTTATAACTTTCTTGCTATTGATTTCCCTAACGGTAAATCAATCTTTATAAACCGATTTATTTATAGGCCATTCGCCGATAATTTCTCAACCAATATCAGTCATTGGTTAATATCACATAGGAGTTGGGTTTGGGGTCAACATTCAACAATCAACAATCAAAAAAATTGATAAACATTTCATATAAGTAAACAATATATTTGAGGAATCCGGTTGGATCACTCCAACCTGTCCGTCCCTGCCTCACAATGGGTTACCTCAATTTCAACACGATAAACAGTTCAACTAATAACGGTCAACAATCAATTTATAACGGCCATTCAAGCATCAAATGATTTGTTTAATACGTTTATTATTATAAACGTAACCAACAGAGTAAGTTACCTCGTTGGAATTTAGTTGTTAAAAATAACGGTTTAATTTGATTAAATTAAACAAACGTTTAATTTAATTGATGAATATTTTTAAATTTTCAGCATCCATGCAATAGTCATCTAATCATCAATCAACAACAACATTGCACACAAAATTAAAACCCGGCTTACATAAAATATAAACGGGATAACTGAGTGAGTCGAACTCACCTTGATTTTCGTTTGACATTGAAATGGCTTGTTCCAACTGCGTTCAGCCCTGTCCAGAACAGATCTACAATGTCGTGCTCACCGAAGCGATTCCAATGCTTCTGGTCTTATCGAATTCTGATACATACGAGTACATCACAAAATTCATACGAACAAGGTTTTTAATTAACATAAACTAGTCCTGAATTAATTTTTAACCAAGGTTAATAACTGACGTAAAATATCCCTTATGCACGTTACTATTTAAATATCGGATCAACTAAATCGATTACTTTAGTTATAAAGATTTGATTCATGTTTATTGCATAAATTTTGCATATACAACCTACTATTGGGCACGTTAATGCTACAAGTTATCATTATTTAATGAATTTTATTAATTTCCTGACAATAATTTAGTAACTAATTATGTTATTAGTATTGCCCTTAAATCATACCGTCATTTTCCGTGCTAACTACTACTGCTTTCCTTTGGAACATTATTTCACCTTCGAACGGCCTTTCCACGTCTTCATCTCAATATGCCTGCTGAAACTTCTTGATGCCACCCACTTGAGCTCGTGCCTTCCCCATCCAACAGCCACTGCACCCAGCGTTCGCCCCCTTAGTTCACAACGTCTTCTGTTTTTTTCATACTTTATATGTATTTCAAAGCCAGCATAACATCCTATGCCATGTAAACACTAGTTAAAACTAGGCACTAAAATAGGATCGAGTTATTTAAAAAGTTCACATTTCTTACCCAGGACACTCAAGCCACTGTTCATCTTCTCTCCATGCTGAACGCCACCATTTCACCTTATTTCCTTCTATTGAAACGATGTCAGTGACCAACCTCTCCACTCCATGTTGTCAGTGACCAACCTCTCCCGCTACCAAAGTGACTTTGAAAGTGTACCATAGCCAGTTGTTTCTTTCGGATCATCGGCAACCGGAACACCTCCCCATAACATTCCCTTCCTGCGTCATTATGTTACTTCTGCCCTTCCATACATGAAGCTGCTCCACATGTACGCAACATGTCTCAGCTCTTCATCCATGCACACACACAGTCTCCACTGCATGTCGTCCTCCACCATGCTTTTCGTGAATACACCCAGTAACCCACATCTACTTTTAAATTCTCATTTTCTTTAAACAAAATCACATGTTAACGGTGCTTAGGCCACACGCAAGCCACTTTGAAACTGCTACTTTCCCACACCTTCATTTCAACTTCATCAAACATATCATGCTCCCATCATTCAAGTCATCTTCCCTTATGCTACAGACAACACATAACTTTTATACTCCACCAACCTTCTCGTTCAGCACAGGCTGCCTTCTCCATGGAAAAATCTCTTCCCTCATACTTTCCAACCCATTTCCACCTTCACCGACTGCTATGCAGTATGCTACGCCAACACGCACCTCGTGTCGGATCCCGTCACCGCCAACTGGTCCCTTGTTCTACTGTCTTAAGCACTCGCACAAAATGGCATTGATTTTTTTTCTTTTACATTTTGGTGCTCGTAGTTTTGTTTTGCTGATGTATGTTTTCATAGGGGATGAAACGTAATATGGCTTGAAGGAGAGAACAGGTAGTGTATAAATAGAAAGAAATGGAAGGATACGTATTAGGGTATGGGAATCCATGCTTTTAGATGATGGGTAGATGTATGGTTGCTTTCTTTTCGGAGAGGTGATACATACAGCATAAAAGGTAGGAGATAGGTAGAGGTACTTTATTTATATTCTAATTTAGCTTATGGATTAAGCTTCTCTATATTTTACTGTTTTCCTACGTATGTCGGTAGAAGTAGTTGCTTGCGAAGAATTAGGGAAAGAGTAAATGTTTTCAGTGTAGCAGTCCAACTTAATGTGATCAGGACTAAGGGTTTTTCATTAAATTTGATTTTTATTTGGTTTGTATATCACTTTTATATATGGTTGTTTGGTTCATCGATAATTATCCCTTTTTATGTTAAGCGTTGTCTATTTTCACCGTCATAAACAATATCCAATCATAGTAAAATATATACGTATCATTATGTCTTGACATCCCGGTCCCGATGACACTAATTTCATTGAAAATTGATTGTGTTTGCAAAAATAGCGTGTTTCAATTCAAAAATAGCAATAATTAACTGTACGCATTCCAATAAACTTGTTTCGTCGAAAACGGAGGACTTTATAATTATATATATTCGAACTCCATTTTATATAATAAATTCGATATAAAATCCATTATATTTCTTATATAATATATAAAGCAGACTTAATTATTCCAATTTAAATGATAGAAAAATCTGGGACATGTAACAACCCGAATTCCGACAAACCGAATTTTTCAAATTCTATCCATCGAGACCCAAGTTGGGTGCTCTGGTATCCTGCAGAAAAAGACAGAGATAAAGAAACATGTCAGAACTTGTATAGCATCTCACAGCGGAAGGAATTAAAATATAACATATTCAAAAATAGCTTTACCTTGCATATCATACTGTCTAACCAGTATCCAAGGCTATACCATCTCTGCCATGAACCTAACCTGGAAGTATGTAATGAGGAGGGGGTCAGAACAAAAGTTCCGGTGACTGGACTTAGAATAAACTTATAAACTTCTGTATAATCCTACATATACCGTTCAGTTATATTTTCTTGTTTATTAGGTTATTTGCGATATTAGCTCTCTAGGCTATACTCATATCCCACTAGTAGGTTAACCTAATACGACGTATATGTAGATACCCCAACTCGTATAATCCTTTCCATGTATATATACAGTCCCTTGCCGTATGTCATACAAGCTTCATCATGTAAATCTATACTACTGTAGTGTAGTGCCACCATTCTCGAAATCGTTTGGACTGTCAGTTTTGATCTTGCTAGATTCTGTGTATCATCTAGATCTAATCTAAGGTTTACTTATTGAGCGCTTCCTAGATTCAACCAGGGTTTACGCTACCCAAGGCCATTGGGGTTTGTGCTACCTGCTTCTCGAATTCAGGGTTTACGCGACCTAGATCCAACTAGGGATTATGCTACCTATCGAACGATGCCCCCTAGTCTAGGACACACTACCCAGAGTGATATATGTTCCTAAACTTTCCCCACGTACGTATCGTGAATCGTTATCGATGTCCAGTTGTACATGTCCTCTATATGTGCGGCCCGAGTCTCATGGCAGGGCAAATCAAGAAACACGGAACTCGGTCGGGAGATTTAAGTTATCTGCCGATGCAGATACTAAGTTCTGTTTTTATCTGTGTGTGGCTATGGTCCTACTTGACCCCTTCCTCAACTAATAAAAGGCACCCAAGAAAATCAAGAATGAGAACCATACGCAGGCCCCCTATGCCCACACAAACCTATTGGCCCAACCTCACCCATAACTAGATAGCAAGTATATGGTCTGTTGGAATTCTTCGCCTTTCCGCTTCACATAGATGATTGACTCAGGATGGTAGGTAGACGACGTGCTATCACAGAGCTAAACAAGATATCACCAGCTCACGCTAGTCCATCCTAGTCTTTAGGTTGCTTATATTGCAACAAAGGCATACTCTTAGTTCTTCTAACAAAGACCTTAACCTCTGTGAGCCCAGGAGGATCATCTGCAACCTCACAGTGGGATACCAAGAGTACCCTCACGTCCCCTCGAACCGCGTGCTTCGTAACCCAGACCATTGGAGCCTTCTACATGATCGGATGGACGTTCGCTCCTCCTCGTGTTCTAATTGGTTTTCTCGACTAAGGTTTACTACCTAGTTCTCTTAACTAAGGTTTACTACTTAGTTTTCCTGAATCGTTAGCTTTCTTAACTAAGGTTTACTACTTAGTCCTCTTAACTACGGTTTACTACTTAGTCCTCTTAATCGTTCGTTTTCTTAACTAAGGATTACAACTTAGTCCTCTTAACTAAGGTTTATTACTTAGTTCTCTTTCTCATTATTTTCTTAGTTCTCTTAACTAAGGTTTATCACTTGGTTCTCTTAATCAAGGTTTGATACTTAGTTTCTGTTACTTAGTTCTCTTTAACTAAGGTTTGTTACTTAGTTTCTTCTTAACTAAGGTTTTATTACTTAGTTATCTTATCGTTGCTTACTTAGTTCTCTAACTAAGGTTCATTACTCAGTTGCCATTATCGTTATTTACTTAGTTCTCTATATAAGGTTGAACACTTGGTCATCTTCATCTTTATTTACTTAGTTCACTAACTAAGGTTCAACACTTGGTTACCTTCATCTTTATTTACTTAGTTCTCTAACTAAGGTCCAACAATTTGTTAACTTCATCTTTATTTACTTAGTTATCTAACTAAGGTTTTACCAATGAATTCAAACATGACTTAAGTTTTCTTTATCAAACGATAGCGTACGGGTGTTTTCCCACAATTTCAACTTAGATTAACTTATTTCATAGTATAAGTCGTCCCACCCTTCAAGTCTTGTATTACACCTTAAGTCATAATTTATCCTCGTCCCTAGGACAAGTTTTACCTATTATTTAATTTTTCATTACTGCAACTCAGATTTATAACAGGTAGTTATCATTTCTCCATTACTGTGTCATTAATTTTTGATTTGACTTAACCCTTCCTTTTACTTAACCCGTTACTTAAACTTTACCCAAATCAATTAATTTATGATACCGTTACAGGTCCCATTTGGTTAAGCATATCTAAATTTTTGTTTCACATGTCACCTCTGTCCCACTTAACCTCCTTTGTTACGGTTTCCATGTCTTACACATGTCTTACTATGGTTATGTCTACTTTAGTCATGTTTTACATCACATGTCTTACAACGGTTAAGTCTACCTTAGTCATGTTTTACATCACACTTCTTACAACGGTTAAGTCTATATTAGTCATGCTTTACATGTCATTTGTACCACCCACTTAACCCTCTAACCATACCCATGTCACCTACATGTCTTATTGTGGTTAGTGTTTCTTAATTTATTTATTATGTCGTAACGATGTATGGTCTCTCACATTAGACGTCCGCTTGTGGTTGCTGGATTTGTCGGGTGGTTCCGGGCAGTCTTACACCACAAACGCGTCTAACCTTGTGTCATGAGCCATTACTCCTCTAATTATTGTCGTTGACCTCTCACATTAGATGTCCGCTTGTGGTTGCTGGATTTGCTGGGCGGTTCCAGGCAGTCTTACACCACAAACGCATCTAACCTCGTGTCATAGGCCTTCATTGACATTCGTCTTTTACCCAAACCCCAAATTTATGTCATGTGGTCCAAATTCAACTTAATTACAATTCAGTTTTTATGTATATTTCCACTTTGTCGTTAACTACACCAATTACATAATGTTTACCCAAATTTCATATTACCCACATTACTCAATTATAGACAAATTCACCAATTCCATGTTATTCATATCCAAACATGCCAATTTCCGAAATCCCATTACACCCAATTTCATAAAATCAATTTTTCCCAATATATTTCCCTACGTTTACACATATAATATAATTTACCTTTTAGGCTTAATTCAAGTCACAAACACATTCCGCTAGTTGTCCCAATATTTGCAATAATAATTGTTATGCCACAATTCCCCAAATTTTAGATTATATATGTGTAGTAAGATTTTGTCTAGGTTTGAGATAACCTAGATCCAAAAATAAAAAGGGGAAGGAGAATAAAAGAACAATTATTATTATATGAATCTTGCATTGAATTTTATAATTGGGAAATGATGAATAATAATAATACTATTATACAACAAATTTATTGTAATTCCACTCACCTTGACTGGATTGGGGAAAAATAAACGATTTGTTGATGTAGAACGCTGATTTAATTTTCTTATTTGATTGTTGGTGAAGAGCATGAATTTTTGATGAAGAACTTTGCTACTTGATTTGATTAAATCCAAAGTTGATGAAGAACTTGCAATTTAGTTTAGAGTTTTGAGGCGGCAGCCATATTTGGTTGAAGTTTGACAGCATGAAGGTGTCAGAAGGAATTGTTAATGAACTAGGTTAGGTCTAGGCACTATTTTATAGGTGTAGAGAGTGTTTTAGAGCCCTTAGATTGACCTAGAAGCCATCCGGTCCGTCCAGCACACCAAAAATCGTCACTGTCCAAATCTGGAAAAAAATCAGGGGTAGGTCGACCCCCAAGTCAACCCCCTGGTCGATCTCCCCACAGGTCGACCCCCAGGTCGACCTGCTTGGTTTTGGCGGGAAATTTCCCGCCCAGCTGCCTGGGTCGAATTTCGAACTGTTTTGAATTTTTGCTAAATCTTCCGAAGGCCATAACTCTTTCATACGGAGTCAGATTTTCGAAAACTTGGACTCTATTCCAAGCAGAATTCCAAGACAAACGCAATGGTGATGTCCGTTTTACTTAGTTCCTAGTATTTAAATTAAGTATCCTTATTTTATTATCTTTTCCGTTACATACACTGTCATTGAATTAATCTTTCCTTTTTCTTTCGTGTATTAATTAATTTCCATTGTACATCGCCATTATTAACCTATCTGTGCATATATATATACACACATTTTTAATTATATTAAAAATGCAGGGTGTCACATTCTCCCACCCTTAAAGAATTTCATCCCCAAAATTCGATAAGTAAAATAGATAATCTGCCGCAACATCCAATTAGTGTTCATCGAATTGTTGCAATATTTTGCACATGTGCAAAGTGAGATACATCATAGTAAAGCATGTATGCCTAATTTGGATCCACCTGTATGTATGCAGATCTTGAAAACTCTTTCAAAACATGATGCTCACATCCTAAATTTACTTGCAGTTCTATATGAATGCAATATTTTTGAAAAATCAAAATGTTTTTCATCCAAAATTTCCTACACTCTTACTGAGTAAGAGCATAGTTCATCCAATTTTCGCATCCAAAACCCTACCAACCATCATTAAATTAGAAATTTAGAAAAAAAATCTAATTTTCCAAATTCAATTTCTTATGTTATGAAAACATGAAAAATTCACATCCTCTGTTTTTCTTTTCTAATTGTACTTGGATTTTTACATAATTATTCTATAAAGATTTCCTATTTTCCTGTCTAAGCACAACCACATAAGAAAGCTTTCTTTTCTATTTCACTTTATCTTGGAGTAATTTCATATTTATTCAATTTTTATTAAGATTTTCATTTTCTTTTCCCGTCTTGATTTGTTGCTTGATTGATTCTGTTGTTTTCCTGTTAGTTAGGCTAGTCTTCTTCTTAAGTTTATTTTTCAAACAAGCTCTTCTGTTTTCAACTCAAACAGTATCCTACACAACTACAACTATGGGCCAAGAATCTTAGGACTTTGTCACGAGTCCACTCAACAGGATCTATACACTTGCTTTCCCTTCACTACCTAGTAGTGACTACTAGTCCATGCTATGTATTACTAGCCTATACTTCTCTTTTCAAGCAACAATCCTAGACTCACATGGCTTATGCATTCTACGGGAATTTTCCATTAGTTCAATATTATCTAATCCCTGACTATAAATTAGCAAGAAAATAACTCCCTAAGTATCAACCCCAAAGACCGAAGTCAACATCAGATTGACGCTCAGAGACTTACTCAACTCAAACGCTCAGAGACTTACTCAACTCAACTCAAATATATTCAAAAACTAATGAGAAATATTGCAAATTTCAACTCTCTTGAAACACATTATGTGCAAATTTCTATGCAAAATCTTATGCGTTACATTTAACACTATTTTCTTCTAATGCAACTATTCCACTAAAAGCAGCAAAAGCTCTTTGACTTCTTAATGTCGTGAATTATTGGTAATCTCCAAATAGTAAAGCATTACTAATATGATCATTATTAACCTTTCACTTTGTTGTACCATTCTATTTGTGGTATGCACCGGAGAAAAAAGGATGGAAGTTTATTATAGATTAAAAGAATGTACTACTCTTCAACAAACTGCATAGCTTTAGACATAGAAATGGACATACATATTTAAAACTAACACGTATTAGGGTATTTTTAAATTAAAGTTGAATATTTTTATCTTTATATCTAGGTAAAAGTTTACACTGTAATGAAATTTTAGGCAAACAAAATATGCCTTATAAATTTGAGTAGAATATAAGCTTAAGTGATGATTCTTGTTGGTGTAATATTATCTAATTTGTATCTTGGACTATGCACATTATGGAATCCATCTTCGAATCCTTCACGCACTTGGTACATTAACACACAAAAAAAATCTTTGAGTTTCATTTATATCACTTATCCTACTTAATGAACATAAATAGAAATGCACATAAATGTCCTTCAATTTTTTAAACTTTTTGTTTCATTCATCAACTCAGATCTGAATCGACAAACGGATTTCATTTTTAGCATAGTCAACATCTATAGGGTATTAAACAGTTGTACTCACAATCGGCCCACTGCTTGATATTTTATTCTCAACAGTGAAAAGAAAAACACAATCAAGCTTAAACAATAAAGAAAAAATTAAAAAATGGAACAGAAAATGAACAAACAATTTTCCTTGGATCTGTTTTGACTTTTAGATTAACTATTCACAATGTTCAATTATATTCAAGTACCCGGTAGATGTTGTAGGTATAAAGTTAAACATCAGACCTATGCTAGATGATATGTTTGGTTTATTATATAGCAAAATAGTTTGATTAAGCACTATTCAATAAACCCAAATTGTTACCGTGAATATTTTTTTGGTAGACATAGGTAAAGCTCAATATGAAAATGACAAATCAAATAAACCAAACAAAGTAGGGAAAAAATTCATTATAGGGATGAAATCTCTAAATATTTCCGAATAAATACTGTTAAAAAAAACAATAGAAGATAAAAGAATACGAAAATGTTAGTTTTAAAACAATTTGTAGTAACTCATAGCGCATCATTCCATAGTAAGCATAACAACTGGTAAATTCTGAGTGCATACCACAAAAAAAGAGAGTAAATACCAAGTAATTCTGAAAATTACATGCATCCAAGCAACGCTGGCTGATATATGAATATAACGCAGTAACTAAGATAGAAATTAAAATGAGTATAAATGACCATAAGTGTTGTTTGATTTTTTAATTTTTGTTTTTATGTAATCTGGTTCATTCAAATAAATTTCACTTTCAGCAAAGCCAACAACTATAAGGTGTTAAACTTTGTACTCTCTGTAGACCTACTGCTTGATATTTTTATACTATAGTATGAGCAAAGAGCAAAATCAAAAAGCAAAGCACACTCTAGCTCAAGCAGCAAAGAAATAGTAATAGAATGGATGCATCGAAAAAAAATTGAATCTTTACCTCAAACAGGGCTGGCAATCGGACAAATAAAGAAGCTTGTCGCTGAATCCGGCAATAAATCAATAGGATGACCAATTGAATCAAGCTGCGCAAGGGTAGGAGGCCCGTACAAAAACAGCGACGAGAAAGACTACGAACAACCGAGTTTGCCGCGAACAACAGCCGTTGAGGAAACCTAATCTTAACGATAAGTGTTGCCCAGTAGCTTGGTTGAACTTAAGTTCGATCGAATCCCCAAAATGAAATTAGGTTCAGGATCACAGGGTAGAGAAGAATTAAATCATGATACATTAATTGGATGAGTTAGGACTTCGAAGAAAACATTTCAGGAAAGTAAGTCATAGAAAATGGTTTGGTAAGCTAACACTTGTCCAGCAGCAGAAGAGCAGTCCAACAGCAGAGAGCAGATGAAAAATTCGACCTTCGAGTGTACAAAATTTCACGGAGGCTCCTCGTTTCCTACTCGGTTTTAATTAGATGAAGAAGAAATGGATATAAGCTGAAGACGCTGGGAAGTTAAGAATTAGCGGGAACGATTGGGAATAGCAAGGGCGACTGTTCATATTTAGATAAGTGTGAGAAGGCCTGTGAGTGCACGAAAGCTAACTCAGTAATTATAATATAGTATAGATTAGAAAACATTGGAAATGTATGCAAACAAAAATCTCTGTTTATGCGTTATTAGAAAATATAGGAATTTGTTTGCAAATACAATATCTCTTTGTATTTGACATTAGAAACATTTAAATGGTTATGCAAAATAAACATTTTTTATTTGGCATGTTAAAAACGTTAGTGGAATCGTCGAATGATTTATATTTCTATATAATTTTATGTATAAAAATATAAATTAAAATTAAACGAATCGCATGCGGTAGCGTGCGTTTTGGACTCGTGACTTTAAATGATTATACCGAAAGATCTGACCGTTGGATTTTCCCAAAACTAAAACCGTTAGGTCCGCTTTGGGAAGATCTTTCCAACGATATAAATTTTTTTAAAATCCAACGGTTAGATTACAATAAATGTGTAAATTAAATTTGGGTAAAAACAGCGCCAGGGCCGCCTATTGACCCGAGCGTCGTTAAATTAAATTCGACCATTTTTATATAAATAAAAATAGCGATAAATCATTGTAAAATAATATTAATTATATGAAATGATTTAAATTATAAATATACGAGAATTATTTGAAAAGATCGAGTTCAATCTCATTTCAAATAATTATATGAAGATTTAAATCGAAGATATTGAAGACGGTGTTTGAAGACCAGCGATCTTCACATCGAATGGACAACTACGGATGCCTTTGATTGGGGTTGCTGCCTTGAAATGGTTACAGTGGTAGTTGTCCAGACGTACTTGTTGATTGTCTGGATTAAGCGAGCACCTCTCTTCTGTATTGGACATACGGGACGAGGAATTAGGTGTCTCTGATTTCGTTCAGACCCAGAACGGACTTGTAAATGGATGTGTGTCTGACATTGGATTTCATTCTATGTAAATTGATTTCTGTTTAATATATATCTTTTTGATGGTGGAGAATTTATTCTCTTTTTTAACACCCTTCTTGAGATGCACGAGCTCAGAGGTTATGTATTGATAGTTATTGATCGCATAACGTGAATTGTCAATGTGACATGCCAAGATGAAAATGATCAAGGCTTTTGTTGAAAAGCAGAGTCTTGTGGTTAATGATTAAAGCACAACTGTGACGATCCCAAAATCCAGGGGCGGTATTAAGGATAATCATTGGGAAATAACACATTAATCATCATAGCAGAGTACAGATAATAGCAGAAACAATAAATAAAATAATTTTACATGGATATGACAGCGGAATCACAACATGTAGGAATATCAGAATAGCATAACGTGGGATATAACTTAGTAAATAAAAAGGAAAGTGATCAGTCATCATCGCCAGAGGCGGAATACATACATGCAGTGAGACATAATAAGGGTATCAGTCTACATCGCCGAAGGCGGAATACATATACATATAGTGAGAAATACGGAAAGTAAATCAGTCTGCATCGCCAGTGGCGGAATCATAATATAAATACAGTAATGGCGGAAATATCAAAGTCATCTCTGTGTAGTCAGCCTCGCCATGAGCCAAAAATGCACTCTATGCAGCAGTGCAGAACCAAAAACCACATGTCACCTGTGTACTAGGCTGCCCGTATGAAAATAAGGGCACCCGCGTTTGCAAAGTGAGACAAACAACGAGTGAGTCATGGGGACTGGTATGAGGAATCTCTTTAACAGTTAAATAACAGTAAATAGCAAATCATAGGACCACGCCACTTTCGCGGAACGGGTTTACTCCCGTGATTGCTAGTGCATTTAAAATAAAGTAAATTCTCTTAAAAACAACGCAATGCTTTTAGAAAGAATGAAGCCAGTATAAGACTCAGGTCCCATCATACAATGCAACGCAAGCCGGAGGATAGAGTTTTACCTTATAAGGGCCAAATATGCTTGATACGTATAAAGCAAGATCATTTGATATTATTACTAGTGCATATATGTTTCAAAAACGAATAGCATCATAAATATTAATCATAGGCGGCATAGCTACCATCTACTATGTCTCCATACTAGTTCTACAATCAAGTCCGTTATTTTGTATTGGAAATTGGATTTCCGTCATGAGTCGAGGCAAGGGGCAAGCTCCTCTCCGCTTCGAGACACTCTAGAAAATGCCTCAGGACTACACACTCTGGGTAACCCTTGGATCGGCTGGGCCGGTCCTCTCTTACGTTTGAGGATTGGCAATTCCTAAACACACGTTTCCCGGTCCTTACAGACCTATAATCGAGGCGCCTCGCATTCCAACAACCACAAAGGTGAAAAGTAGATATATATGTCAGGGCTGGTAAGTCACTGACACCACCATAGCTAGAAAGATACGTCGTGCTCTCCCAGCGGCCCGTATCCCGTTTTTAACTCATACCGGGGTGTGAGGTTCGCGAATCTTCGAAATACACAAAGCTAGGCTACGCAGACCTTGCTTTGATCATCATCCACAAGACTTTGCTTTACAACAGAAGCCTTGATCATAGCATCTTGGCATGCCACATAGGCAGTCCACTCCATACGATTGATTTCCATCGATATATAACCTCTAAGCTCGTACGTCTCAGAGAAGGGCGTTAAGCAAAAGAATAAATTCTCCGCCGCCAAACAGATATATATTTAACAGAGATCAATCAGCACAGAACAAAATCCAATGTCAGACATACAGTCCATTTACAAGTCCGTCCTGGGTCTGAACGAAACCGGAGGCGTCAAATTCCTCGTATATCCGTCCAATCAACACATACGTTCAGACGGCTACTACTTCCGTCCCCTTCCGGTAGCTACTCCGGTTAGGAACCTCAGTAGCGCCCATCCAACCGATACGAAGATCGTCGGTCTTGAATCGTCTTTGCATTTTCCAATTTGAATCGCTCGATAAATTAATTGAAATGAGGGTTAGCTCGGCCTTTTCAAATAATTCACGTCATTAGAATTTAAATCGATTCTTTATATGGTTATATTATTCGACATCCATCTTTCAGTTATTTAGTGTTATTTTCGTATCAAACACATACAACCATCAAATATCAAACAATTCAAGCCCAATTGGTTTATTTTCAATCAATGTTGCTTATAATATTTTATAACGATTTTTCGCCATTTTTATTTATTTTAAAAATGGCCATAATTAATTAAACGACGTTTCAGGTCGTGCCGTGGTACTGACGCTGTTTTTCTCCTAATTTGTTTTACACATATCGGAAAATCTAACCGTTGGATTTCCACAAAGTCTATACCAGTGGGAAGATATTCCCAATGCGAACCCAACGGTTCCAGTTTCGTGAGAATTCGACGGTCGGATCTTCCACACTAGTCGTTTGAAGTTACAGTTTCAAAATTCGAACTGCAGCGTCGTTATTCGATTTAAATTAATTATATTTATATTTATATATAAATATAAACGATTTCTGGCGCTGTTTTTCTCTAAATTTGAATTAAACATTCCGGACCATCCAACCGTTGGATTTTTACAAGGTTGGTGCCGTTGGAAAGATATTTCCAAGGCGAACCCAGCGGTTGTAGTTTCGGGAATATCCGATGGTCGGATTTCTCGCACTAACCGTTTCAAATTACGATTCCGAAACGCGAACTGCACGGCCTCTATTTCTTTTAATTATATTTATATATATATATATATATAAATATAGTTCATTCTATGATTTCAACTATAGTTCATTCTATATTTTCAACTTCGTTTTCACTTCAAATATTTCACTAACGCCTTAATATTTCGAAAAATTTCGCCATAACCTCCTTTGTACGGGGAGGGGTTTGGAAATTTATTGGGCCGTATTAGGTACCCAATAAATCCTAAAAAGCATTCACATATTTATAGTGATATATTCTGGTGTTTACGGGGGAGCATGTACTGATAATCACTCCAGAGAATAAATTCCCGTCACCCCGTTTCCGTGTGGAAATAAATAGTCCATGTGCCGTATCTAATAACTAGAGCGACGTGATTATTGTCAACTCCAGACCCGTGTGGGGTTTTTATTAATCTGGCAAATTATCATTATAATTTATATAGTCCATATCAATCATCAGTTCAACCTGTAGTACATAGTCATCGCCATACAAGCCTCTTGCTTATATGGTAAATCTTCCACCTCGTCACACAAGCTCCAATTGCTTATGTGGAATATGATGAAGTATGACTATCGTCAAGAAGTATGCCATGTAGTGTAGTTCAAAATTAATTGTTACTATCCTATGGCGTTGTTTATTTTTTCACACAGAAAAACCAGCACTCCGCATCCAATGGCATTCACAGGAGTTGATATATAAATAAAATTGCGCAGCCAACTCATCAAGGTTTACCTATTTGTCGGGCACGCAAATAATTTCTTTACTCTACAGCTAATCCATTTTCCTGTTCAACACATGTATATATATGCAGAACAAAGCTAATAATAATATTTCTAGCAAATTATTATTGATTTCAACACGTGTGTATTTTTAACTAAGCGTATACATGATAAAAGGAATATTTTTATCACCAAAAATATTTATTCGACACGTGTGTATTTTTAACACTTCATATACATGATAAAAAGAATATTTTCATTGTTGATTCATTTATTCAACACCTGTGTATTTTTAACTAAGCGTATACATGATAAAAGGAATATTTTCATCATCAAAAATATTTATTCGACACATGTGTATTTTTAACTCTTCTTATTCACTATAAAAATATAGTTTTCATTGCTAAAGCCATTTGTTTAAATTCGAATAATATTCAACACATGAATTTCAACTCAACGAATGAATTGCAACTCAACACATGAATATTCGATATAGTTCGTATATATATAAAAATGTGATTTTTATCGCTAAAGTCATTTGTTTACATTCGAATAATATTCAACACATGAATTTCAACTCAACGAATGAATTGCAACTCAACACATGAATATTCGATATAGTTCGTATATATATAAAAATGTGATTTTTATCGCTAAAGTCATTTGTTTACATTCGAATAATATTCAACACATGAATTTCAACTCAACGAATGAATTGCAACTCAACACATGAATATTCGATATAGTTCGTATATATATAAAAATGTGATTTTTATCGCTAAAGTCATTTGTTTACATTTGAATAATATTCAACACATGAATTTCAACTCAACGAATGAATTGCAACTCAACACATGAATATTCGATATAGTTCGTATATATATATAAATGTGATTTTTATCGCTAAAGTCATTTGTTTACATTCGAATAATATTCAACACATGAATTTCAACTCAACGAATGAATTGCAACTCAACACATGAATATTCGATATAGTTTGTATATATATAAAAATGTGATTTTTATCGCTAAAGTCATTTGTTTAAATTCAAATCATATTCAACACATGAATTTCAACTCAACGAATGAATTGCAACTCAACACATGAATATTCGATATAGTTTGTATATATATAAAAATGTGATTTTTATCGCTAGAGTCATTTGTTTAAATTCAAATCATATTCAACACATGAATTTCAACTCAACGAATGAATTGCAACTCAACACATGAATATTCGATATAGTTTGTATATATATAAAAATGTAATTTTTATCGCTAAAGTCATTTGTTTAAATTCAAATCATATTCAACACATGAATTTCAACTCAACGAATGAATTGCAACTCAACACATGAATATTCGATATAGTTTGTATATATATAAAAATGTGATTTTTATCGCTAAAGTCATTTGTTTAAATTCAAATCATATTCAACACATGAATTTCAACTCAACGAATGAATTGCAACTCAACACATGAATATTCGATATAGTTTGTATATATATTTCAACGAATGAAAATTATTCTAACACATAGCTATTTCAGAAAATTTCGGCAGCATAACGGCAGGGTAGTTAAAACCGGGACCGTCCCTAGTACGACTCCTCGCTCTACCTTAAAACCTCGCAGTTTTTGACAATGGGGATCATGCATCTAGTTCGCACGCAGGCGGCACGTTTTATTTTCAATTCCACAATCCTATTCTATTTTATTTCAACCACAAGAGGGTATTTTTCAACCACAAAGGTATTTTTCAACCACAATATCAACCACAAACAATTATTTCCAACCATTCGTCAAACCATATAATATCACGTCAATCACAAGCAATAAATATCGTCCATGGTCTGTGGACGAGGGGAGTATATATATATATAGTATATAGTAATTCACTTGCATTTCATCACAATTCAAAGCATATATGTTTCAAACAACGCTTGTATAATTTATACATCGCTAATATAATTTATACAACACATGTACATGAGGTATACAATGCGTATATAATTTACACTTCGCTTATATAATTTATACAACGCGATTTCACTCACACAGATAATTTAGATTCCTCACATTGGTTATTGCGGTGCTAAAAATCGTAGGAAGGTCAGAAAAATCCGCGGCTTCTTCTAGAATGTAGAGAGCCTCCTTGCGGTCACGGTGTCTCCTGTTTCATCGAATTTCGTTAAAGAACGAAAAAGATATTATTTTTCAAAGCTTTGCAACGCTTTAAAGTGTTAAAAACATATAAAGGAATTACCTTTATTATTTGTTCAAAAGGGGATTCGCTGTTTTCGCGAAATCTGTGCGTCGTGGGTCTGATCGGAGGTGGTGGCGTCGTAGAGGAGGTCGAGGGCGTCAGGTCGATGGTGGTGGGGTCGGAGATGGTGGCAGATCGGAGCAGATCTGGCGATGGGAAGTTCGGAGCTTCGTGGCGGCGATTCCGACGATGGCGGAGGTGATGGAGGTCGGCGATGGGTCGGATTAGTAGAGGGGGAAGAGGCGGAGCGAACGACGGTGGTGGCAAGGTCTGGAATGGCCTGTAGCGGCGGCGACGTGGGCGGAAAGAAGTGAACGACGTGGATCGTCGTTTTTCTTGAACGGCGGAGGGTTTTTAGGGTTTTTTATTTTATTTTTTTTGAAAGAAAATTTCCTATTGGCTAGAATTTATAGAATTTTTTTTTAAAAAGTGTTTTTGCAAACGGACTCCTTTTTAAACCCAACGACTGTCGCCCCTAGCTAAATACCCTCATTCCGGACACAATGGGATATGTTTCGTTGGCCATTTCGACTGTTACAGTCAGTTATTTTTCAAATTAAAATATAAAACATTCGATATTTAATTTAAACGTACATTTCAATTTGCCAGGGCCACAAACTAAATCGAAAAATTCCAGAAAAATAAATCTAGCTTTGTTTTGACGATACGGTCCTAACAAAACCAGTTTCGTCGAATTCTGAGCTCGTTTGAAAAACGGCCATTTTTAGGTCGACCCATTTTAACAGAATTTGACCAAACACGTTATCTTTTGCCCCGCTCACATACTAGCTTCAAAAATTATGAAATTTGAAAATTAGCAATAATTTGACATCCCGGACCCAACAAAAGTGGTTTCGTCGAATTCCGAGGTCGTATGCAAAATCTCAATTTTCAAAGGCTATATATACTATATAGCGACCTTTCTGAAAATTCGTTTGGCCATAACTTTTGATTTCCGTTATGAAATTTCGATTTTTCAGATTCGTTAGAAAGGTATTGATAAACAGATTTAAATATTTTTAGTTTCGTCAAAATCCGTTATATTTTCCACCCGGTGCAGTCAGACAAAGTTTGTATTCAAAATTTCAAACTGCCTTATCATACCAAATTCTATATTTTATTGAAATATGGTATTTCAACCATTCAAATTTCTTGGTAATAACCTAATTTAAAAAATTTAAACTGGTTCACATTTTCCGGGTTATTACAATAGCCCATGTAGGCATAACTTTGTGTATAGCGTAACTTCGCGAGCCTCACACCCCGATAGGAGTCGGAAACGAGATAAGGGAATGTAGGGAATGTACACGTTTCTTTCTATCTAGAGGTGGTGTCACAGTATGGAGCCCAGACAATTTTTACTTATGTGAAAGATGGATTACAAGGCCTTGGATATATTGGTCGATAGTGGCCAATTGATAGGTCCACTAGGACCGAGAAACGTGTGCTCAAGCATAACTAATCCCCTAAAGTATTTGTGGACCGGCCCTGCAGGATCCAAGGGTTGCCCGTAGGTGTGATCCTGAGACATTTGCTACGAATCGGTAAGAAGACCATCCCTAGCCTTGACTCATGATGGAAACCCAATTTCCAATACGACATTACATATTTGATTGTAAACCTATATATGACAACACAATATATGGTAATTATGCCATCTAGGATTGATACATTTATTTTGAATTAAACCGACTAACACTAATAATAATATCAAGTTTTATACGTATCAAGCATGTTTGACAAATATAAGGTAAAATTCTATCCCCAGTTTGCGTTGCATTGTGTGATGGGACTTGAGTCTTATAATGGTTTCATTTTTCTAAAAACTATTGCATTGTTTTTAAAAGATTTATTTATTTTATGCACTGGCAATCCAATGGAGTAAACCCATTGTGACTATAACGACCCAGAAAATCTGAACCAATTTAAATTTTTTAAATTGGCTAAAATAATGGATTTTAAATATTTAAATTAAATATTTTAACTAATGGCGATGAAAACTGAGTTTGAATCGACAATTGAAATTGAATAGAATTAATTTTAATTATAAACAAGGCCTGAAATGGCGTAACAGTTTCAAAAATTGAATTCAAACTTTGTCGGACTGTACCGGGTGCAAAACAAAACGAATTTCAGCGAAACCAAAAATATTTAAATCTGTTAGTGAATACCTTTCTAACGAATCTGAAAAATCGAATTTTCATAGCGGAAAGCAAAAGTTATGGCCGAATGAATTTTCAGAACGGTCGCTATGGAATTTATATAGCCCGTGAAATTGGCCATTTTGCATACGACCTCGGAATTCGACGAAACCACTTTTGTTGGATCCGGGATGAGAAGTTATTGCTGGGTTTCAAATTTCATAATTTTTGAAGCTAATATGTGAGCGTGGCAAAAGAAAATGTGTTTGGTCAATTACAGTTAAATTGGATCGACCAAAAATGGGCCTTTTTGCAAACGGTCTCAGAATTCGACGAAACTAGTTTTGTTGGGACCGTATCGTCAAAACATAGCTAGATTTATTTTTTTGGGATTTTTCGAATCAGTTTGTGGCCCTGGCAAATTGAAATGTACGTTCGAATCAAATATTGAATGTTTTATATTTTAATTTGAAGGGAAACTGACTGAAACAGTCGAATGGGCCTATGAAACATATCCCATTGTGTTCGGAATAGGGGGTAAAACGCTGGGGACGACAGTCGTTGGGTTTGAATTGGTGTTCATCTGTGTAAGGGGTATTTTTGAAATTTTAAAAATATATAAATTAAATGGAAAATTCTTATTGGTCAAACTACTTTCTCTCTCCCCGACTATCCTTTATCGCGCACGGCGGAAAACCTCCTGTGTCTTCTCTCCTCCGTTTCTCCTCCCACAAGCAAAATTAGCCCCTCCCCCAGTTGAAGATTTTGAGGAGCTCAAGAAGATCTTCAAATCCATATGTAGTTTGTATTTTTTCGTGCATCATTCGAAGAGATATCGAGCTCGAAATTTCCGAGCTTCCAACCGCCGCCGCCGTCACCAGAAGCCACCGAGTTGACCCCCTTCCTGGCGCACGTGCGCCTCACGTAGCTCTTCGACCCTGCGCAACCCGATCGTGGAACCATTGCACGGATTGATTGAAAAATCAAAACCTAGTTTCGAATAGTTCTGAAAGGTATTGGCTGTTTTAATTTAAAACTGATTTTAACAGTTTAAAACCGTTGCAAACTTTGAAAAATCATATCTTTTTGCTATGTTAACGAAATTCGATGAAACAGGAAACATCGTGACCGTGTGGACGCCTTCTACATTTTAGAAGAGACCGCATATTTTTCTGAGCCTTCTGCTATTTTTGGTGGAGTGGAACCCATTGTGAGATTTCTAATTTATAAACAATATGGGAAACGACGATGTATAAGTTATATAGTCGATGTATGAGTTATATAAGCGTTGTACACCTCATGTATAAGCGTTGTATAAGTTGTATATGCGTTGTAAAAAATATATATGTGTTGAAATAAAACTGAATTGCTATATATATATATATATATATATATATACGCCCCTCGTCCACAAACCATGGACGATATTTATTGATTGTAATTGGTGTGAAAATTGATCGATAGCGAATGGTTGTTTGGGATTGTTTGTGGTTGATATTGATTGATTGTGGTTGAAAAATACCCATTTGTGGTTGAGAAATATTTGGTTGAAACCACATAGGATTAGTTTGTGGAAATGAAATAAATATATTCATGCCGCCTGCGTGCGAACTAGATGCATGATCCCCATTGTCAAAAACCGCGAGGTTTTAAGGTAGAGCGAGGAGCCGTACTAGGGACGGTCCCGGTTTTAACTACCCTGCCGTTATGCTGCCGAAATTTTGAATAATATTCATGTATTTGAATTATTTTCATTTGCTGAAACTATATTTATTCGTTGAATAGAAAACCTTCATGTGTTGAATCGATATTCATTCGTTGATTAGAAATTCATGTGTTGAATGGTATTCGCTTTCAAATATAAAAATCACATTTTTATCTATATATAGAAACTATAGAAAACCTTCATGTGTTGAATCGATATTCATTCGTTGATTAGAAATTCATGTGTTGAATGGTATTCATGTTTTGAAATAAATTGTTTGATAATAAAAAAACAACTTTTATCGACTATATGGACTATGTAAAATAATCTCGTTTTAAAAGAAATTGTTTTATAATAAAAATCCTATTTTTATCACCTATATAAACCATATGAAATAATAGTGTTTTGAAATGAACTGTTTTACAATAAAAATCACATTTTTATTATATACACGAATTGTTGAAATGTGAAGTGTTAAAAATAGCCACTCGTTCAAATATATATATATATATATATATATATATATGAGTTGAAATATTCATTAATTAGCTAATGATATGATTTTTGCCTATACATGTAACATTAGAATGAATGGTGTTTTTAAACTTAAAGGAATCAAATATGAAGTTGAATGGAAAATGATAAACGATAAGAACTGTATATATGTACATGCATATTTATTGAACAGGTTATAGCAAAGTGGCTAGAGAAGAGGAATAAAATTTTGTGCCTGACAAATAGGTACACATTTACTGCTTTGTTTGGGTGATGATTTTATGAGCCTGTTGGCTAGCCGCTTGGCTTTTTCTTTTTCTTTTCGACATGAGACGCCCGTGTGGCTATTTGGGAATTTTCCCAGCCCCTCCCGTACAAAGGAGGTTATGGCGAAATTTTCCAAAATTTAAAGGCGTTAGTGAAATATTTGAAGTGAAAACGATATCGAAATTTTTGAATGAACTATATTTATATACATATATAAATATAAATAAAATTAAAACAAAACGTGGCCGTGCAGTTCGTGTTTTGAAACCGTGATTTCAAACAACTAGTGCGGGAAATCCGACCATTGGATTTTCCCGAAACCGCAACCGTCGGGTTCGCCTTGGAAATATCTTTCCAACGTCACCAACCTTGTAAAAATCCAACGGTTGGATTGTCTGGAATGTTTAATTCAAATCTGAAGAAAAACAGCGCCAGAAGCGATTATATTTATATATATATAAATATAATTATATTTAATCGAATAACAACGCTGCAGTTCGTATTTTGAAATCGAAACTTCAAACGATTGTACCGGGAGGTCCAACCGTCAGATTTTCCCGAAATTGGAACCGTTGGATTCCTTTTGAAAAGACCTTTCTAATGATGTAAATTTTGTTAAGATCCAACGGTTAGATTTTCAGATGTGTAAATCAAATCTGAAGAAAAACAGCGCCACGGCCGCGTTATGGCCCGAAGCGTCGTTTTTGAATAAATTGGCTATTTTAAGATAAATAAAAATAGCGATAAATCGTTATAAAATATCATAAACAATATGGAATGGAAATAAACTGGATTTGCTCGATTTATGTTGTATATGATGGCTATATGTGTTTGGTGTGAAAATTACATTAAAGAACAAAATTGGTGTTGTCGAATAATTTAACCATTGAAATAAATTGATTTGAAATTCTAAATATACGTGAATTGTTTGAAAAGGCCGAGTTAATTCTCATTTCAAATAATTGACTGACGATTGAAATTTGAAGATGAAGACGATGGTCGAAGACCGGAGATCTTCACCTCGTTTGGATGGTAACCGAGGTCCTGATTGGGAGGCATCCCGAAATATGGATAATGAGTGGTGATCGTCTAGACGTACGTGGTGATCGAAGGGTTTGCGAGGTATTTAGTGCCTCCGGTTTCGTTCAGACCCAGAACGGACTTGTAAATGGACTGTGTGTCTGACATTGGATTTTATTCTTTGTTGATTGATCTCTATTAAATATACATCTGTTTGGCGGCGGAGAATTTATTCTTTTGCTTAACGCCCTTCTCTGAGACGCACGAGCTCAGAAGTTGTATATCGATGGACATCAGTCGCATGGCATGAATTGCCTGTGTGGCATGCTAAGATGCAGTGATCAGGGCTTCTGTTGAAAAGCAAAGTCTTGTGGTGATGATCAAAGCGCCTCCTGTGTGGTGTAGCTTTGTGTATAACGTGAAATCGCGAGCCTCACACCCCGGTATGAACCAGAAACGGGAGAAGGTGTTGGATCTAGATTAACCCTAGAGGGGGGGGGGGTGAATAGGGTTTATTGCAGATTATCACTGAGTATATAATATTAAAAATATCACAGCACAGATAACAATCAAAGTAAATAAATACTGTAAGTAAATAACACACAGATATACCCAGCTTCGGCAACCCTGCCTACTGCTGCATTCCCCAAGGTTTTTATTATAGAATTATACAGACTCCCGCTTACACAAACTTACAGACTCGCGACCCTCGCTAACCGCCTATACAGTTTTGTACACTCGCAATACCTGCTGCTGTCCTAACCCTATACTAAAAACCCTGACTGATCTTTGTCCCCAAGATCAGATTTCCCCTGGCTACAAACCCGTATTCAGTAACCCCTAGTTTTACAGACTAGTAAACAGTTCATATGAATTTACAACTCGAAATAAAAAACAAAAGAAAAATAAACAACACAAATTAAACTAGCAAAAAAAACTTAGAACAAAAAAGAATAAAGGAGTTGAAATCTAAAGGGTCATCCCCTTTTATAATTCATGGCTTAGTCAAATGTGAGTAGGCCGGCCCATTTTTTTTTTTTTTTCTCTTTTGCCCCGATCTCCCTTTTGTTCTGAAACTCAAAAATGGCGGCCTCGTTGGGAAATTCTAGGGTTTCTCTGTTCTTCCCCAAATCCGAATTGATACTTGATGGAAAAAATTGAATCTCTGATGGATTAAACCATTGCGGCTTTCTTCTCTATGATCTGGGAACTTGCTCGATCGAAAATCTTGTAAGTTTCTCTGGAAATAATTTTTCTGATTTTTGCTCTCGAGTTGTTGTTGATTTTTCGATCTGAAAATGTTGCGTTGTTTTTTTTTCTATATCTGCCGATGATGAATTTGGTGTGACTAAATAGGGTAAAAATAGAAAACCCTAAATCACTCTGATTTCAATATATGACATGGCTGATTTGTTGCGTTGCCTCTTTTGGTTCCTTCGATTGAAATTTTACTTGATGACTTTCTGGACTGCCTTGAATAAGTTCTGGAATTTGATTTGAATTATTCTTGCCAAAAAAAGTGATTGCGAGATTTGTTTGATCAAAACAAAACATTTGTGATTTCCTGCAACAATTAAAATTTTTGTCGTGAACTATTCTTTTATAAAACATCCCAAAATATTCCCTTGGTTTACTTCATTTCTGGAAAGTAATTTGAAGGATTTTTGTCCAAAAATGTTATGATTTCTGCTAATTGATTACTTGCCAAAAACATGTTCTCCTTGTATGCTGGGTGTTGATTTTTGGAAAACGTTTCTTGCCTTAAACACTTGTTGAATAACTGGAAACTCATCAATTTCCTGATTTTGCCAATTTTCCTGATTCAACTAAATCAATCCCTATGCTAGTTGTATACTTGATTTTCATGGATTGAAAACTTGTCAAACATGTATATCCCCAATACTGGAAACAGTGAATATGTTTTCATTTCTCTGCATGATTTTCTGCTCAAACTTATTTGCATCATTCTGGACAATTTAAATTGCTTATATTTGTTTCCTCAGATTATGCTTGGCCCCTTATTCATGCACTTCCATGTTTTCTCTTATGCTTTGAATTTGACCCACTCTGGCTTGCCAATACTTGACCTTGAATATGAGCTCGATCACTTGTCTTAGCTGTTGCACTTGTTAGAACTGCAGTTATATGTATACCCTTGCTGATTCACTGATCTGTGTACATGAGATTTAGGACTGAACTGAATTTGAGCTTGACTTGCTATTCTTGTTGCTCCATCATGTAATTACTGCTGCTTTGTGTTCTACCTGTATATAGATTTTCACTTGTTGAGCTGCACACATGTTTTACTACTTTGTGCGACAAATCATAGACCATGTATGAATTGTGCTGCATCACTTGTTTGTTGTAAACAAATTGGAAATCCAATTCTTTGCCATGCTGTGTATCTTGACTTCACAATTCTAGTTCATGCTTGCATTTAATTCATGAATTCATTGCTTGTGCACTTGAACACATGCTGCCTGATTTGAAAACTGCTGTACACTGAAATCTGAATTTAAAAAAAAAATTGTTTTGTGCCTGGAAAGCTGGGCTGAACCATGTATACATTATCACTGCTATGTATGACTTGTCTTTGTTGCATCACTCATGTATGTTGGTATTTGAATTACTTGACATTGTTACTTGTACCACCTGAAATGCTTCGACCATGTTAGTTTGCTTGAGTACATCTGTTATGACACCATTTCTCTTGCCATGCTCCACTAACATGTTGTCCATGCTTTCTGGCCATTGATTGTTGCATGAGCTCCATGCTTTGAGCTTTTAAACCAGTTCATGTGCACTTGACTTTTGCTCGAATACTTGGCTTTTATGGCTTTGTATGTTGCTGAATATCACATGTTGCTTTATGCATTCTATCTTGAACATGTTACATGCTGAAATGTTCATTTTCATTGCTCCTCGACACTGTTTGTCACATCTTGACTATGCTGAACCATGGATTTGATCACCATGCATTTGGCTTGATCCTACTGTTTCACTATGCTGTATCATTCATATATGTTGACATCTGCTCGACAACATTTTGGCCTTGTTTTGTTTATACATATGCTGCACCATTCATGAATCAAATATTTGCTGATTTCACTTCTTTGCAAATAACAACTGAACCATGCTACCAAGTTTCATTGCTCCATTCATGGCACATTTGCATTACTGCTTTTTGTTGCGCTTTGTATTTAGCTCGGCCATTGATGTTGATTTGAATTCATTGATGTTTTTGGGTTGCCTCGACCATATTGATTATTGTTGCACTGAGTCGAGATGGTCCATGTGGCTACTCCTCAGTTGCAATCTGATTGGCGTGGCAGTGCACACGTGTACACGTGTGTACATGCAGCCGTCAGACGAGTTGTCCCTGTCCCTGCATTGAGATATATGTGTTGTCTGCCTTGTGGTATTTACAGTGTATCACTGTGAATATCACAAGCTGTCTAGACACAGATTTATGGTTTTATAAATCAGATCAAGTCATGAAAAAGGATGAGAAACACACCAGAAAACTGAGGCAAATAAGATTTTAAAAATGAAATTTATATTTGCATATATTCAGTATTATTTCTATTGCAGTATACTGTGTGTTTCTGTTCCATGTGTGACAGGTAAGCTGGGATGACTGGACTGACTGTGATGACAGGACTGACAAGCTGAAGATAAGAAGACAGTGTGTGGTGTCAATGAATGTATGAGTCTGTATATACAAGTGAAAATGGATATATATGAAATGTAACTGTGTATATGTTGTGTGTATGTATGACTGAGTGACAATGAATGAACTGTACTGAGGAGCTGTGAGAGAATTGTACAAATATATGTAATAAACAAATTTGATTGAAATAAAATATCATTTTATTGTTGTCAAACGAACTTGACTATTATATTCTATTTATATACAAGTACAATATACAGTGAATGTTTAAATAGTGGAGTTATACAGAGTTGTACTGTTTGAATGTTAGAGATATAATATTCAATTCAAATATTATATTCCTATCTGTGTTGTATATATAAAACATTACAATAACAAACACATTTATAATAATATATATTTGTTTGTTATCATCAAACAAAAATCATATAATTGTGTATACAACTGCGTTATATACAACAATCTCCCCCTTTTGATGATGACAAACATACATGAAGATTTTGAATATAATAAATGTGTTTGACAGTGAATATTGAATATTGAACTCCCCCTATTTATTAGCTCCCCCTACAACAGAAAAGCTCCCCCTATAACTGTGCATGAGAATTTTCAAAATTGAATAATTTATAAATTATTCACTCATAAATCAAAATCTCAACCCATTCTCCCCCTTTTGTTATCATAAAAAAGGATACAGAAATTAAAATACATATGAAAATTGACTAAAAGTATAATTCAGTATAAGAGGAAGAATGATCATCATAAACCTCAATCAGTCAAACAAAAATCATAATAAACTGAGAACTAGTGGCATATTTCACATTTTAGAGAATGACGGATTTACGATGGATTTCATACATAATGGAGAGAGTTTTAAAACAAATCATTTCCAATTATTTTCCAATAAAAATTTATAAAATGGAGACAAAAACAGTGATGGATTTGGACTATAATTATAATTTCAATTTAAGTGACAATATCGTACAATCTCAAATCCCAATACCTATCAATCAACAAATCATAATACGTCATAAAATTTCAACATATTTCACAGAATAAAAGATGGATTGATAGGCTGGCTTTTATACTCAGAGGAGAATTTCAAAATTTATTTCTATTTTTAGCACATTATTATTATTATTATTATTATTATTATTATTATTTTAAGAGCACACTGACCACGCATAACCAGAGCTTGGATTTTTAAATGGGATCAGTCGCAGCTTAAATTATAAGTTTTCTCTTAACCATGCATGACCAGAGCTTGGATTTTTAAATGAGGTTAGAGACACACTTATATATTGATTATATTTATTATTTTCAGCATTTAAAGGAAAAACTCCTCAGTATGTAGAACCAATATATGAATGGTAGAAAATGGGGTAGGTACAGAGATGGACTGTGAAAATAAATTTCTAAATTAATTATATTATGAAATAAGCTCGACTGTACCGGGGTTATTGAAAATTTCAATTAACACTAATTCTGTAAAATAATATAGTCCCATTTCTATCACAAATAATTTTCACTGTTTTAAAAACAAGATGATTTTTCTTTTTTTTAAAAAATAAACTCTCCAATATAAAATCATGATGGATGGCAGACGGGTGATAGATAAAGGAGATGGTCGTGAAATATTTGCCAGTTCAAAGATATTATAATTAATATTCAGCCATCATGAAAAAAACAAATAAAATCTCCTCTTGTTGTGAAGTACACTGCAGTCACAATTCATCACAATTTCAAAATCTGATAATAATTTTGATGAATTATAAATACAATTCAATTTGGATATTGATTTCAATTTCTGAATGAATAATCAATAAATAATTTTAAAACTGAAAATCAATTACAAGAGGAATATGCTGATCTATACACGACAAGAGGGAAAAAATGTGTGCATGACAAAAAGAGTGTGTGGATTTATATATGGTGAAGATTTGAATCTAAGTAAAAATGGGTGAGACAAATATAAGGCACTTCTGATACCACTTGGTGTCTCTATTTACGAGGAATTTTAACATGATACTGAACAAGAATGCCATAGACAAAAGAATTATTAAGTACCAAGCCCAAACAGACGAGACAATAGATTATGCACATGTATCAGAGCAGCAAGCATGTGATTCCAGAACAAACATTTTTTTTTTAAAACAATATCAGAGCAACACAGAACATAGTTTCAAATCATACTTGTCAAGATGATGGCCACATATGATGATTCATGATCAAATGATTAAAATATTGTTTACTTGAAATCATTTGAGGAACATTAAAATATCAGAATTTAATGAATCAATCACACCAGATTATAAATTTTTTGATTCGAGATATGTGTGAGATTCAATAAATCAATAACTTCAAATGATTTTAAACAAACAAATATTTAAATCAAATAATCCTGAAATAAGGGTAAATTTCAAGACCGGATTTTCAATGGAATTTTTCACAAGAATTTCTGACAAGTACAAAGAATTTTTTAGAATATTTACACCAAATTTGAGTAATGATTCATGATCCAAAAAATAGCGGTTTATTCAAAATCACTTGAACACATGTAAATCTTGAGATACAATGAATCAATCACACAGAATTAAAATTTTAGATCTGAGAGGTGTGTGAGATTCAAAATATCAGAAATTTCAAATGATCTTAAACAAACAAAAACCATACCAGATGATCATGAATAACAGTGAATTTCAAGATGTGTCACTGATTCAAGATAAAACAATATATCCAAGCCAATCTGAAAAATAATGAAATTATCACAGCTGATGAATAGTAGAGTGCTGTAATGAGTATAAATTTTCAAACCTTTCCAAAATGAATTAGAAGAAACTCAAACAGCATAGGTGTGTGGAATTCCATAAATTTTCAGATCTTCAAAACAATTTAGAATTCAGATTAACAGTGTTCAAGATATAACAAGAATACGTCAACACCGTTAAGAATTCAGAAAACAGAAAAAGAATTTCAAAAAACAATTGCAGAAAAAAAATTCAGTATCTGGAAATGATTAAAAGTATCAGAGTTCTATACACGCAAAACAAATTTCCAGAATATCATGAATACTGCAATTCAAGAAAAAGGAAAAAAAATATGGCAGTGATAAATCAAATTAGAATAAACAGAAGAAAGAGATAGAAGGGAGAAGAAGGAAAAATAAACAGAAGAAAAAAAATCAAAACAGAAAATATTTACAGAGGTGAGTTTAGAGATCATACCAGAATCCAGTGCAAATCAGAATCTCTAACTCAACGGATTTGGCTAAGGAACTGAGAATGACCCAAAGATATAAACCAGTTTAGATTCAGTTTTTGCAAAGCAGATCCTCAGCCTCCTTTGGTACCTAGCAATTGAGAGGGTCGAGTGGTCTAACAAAATTTGAAAAACCACTCACAGTTGTATTTGTTTGTTTTGGTACCCACACCTGTTTGTATAACAAACCATTCGAATCTATCTTTGTACCTTTGGGAACCCAAATCTGTTTGAACTTGACGAAGTTCGTTTTATTTTTTAGGATCCAAGAATGTTTAAATGGTTTATTATAAAATGATATCTCATCACAATTTTGACTAAAAAAACCTTTGAAATTCTCAGTGTTCAAATTTTCTAAGAATTTCTTTCCAAAGCTGTTTGAGGAATTTTTCAAATCATTTGAATTTTGTTTTCCAAAAACATCATTTTTCCCGAAGCCAAGACCAGATTTATTTCCAATAGAAACTTGGTTTTGTAACAGCATATTCAACGATTTTTCCCCATTAGAAAATTTATCCAAAGTTGATTCTAATCGTTGAATTTTGGATTTTAGATCGCTATTTTCTTTTAGTAAATTTGAGCAATTATTTATAGCGATCTTCTGTTCAGCATTGGACTGTTTCAAAACCAAATTCTCATTTTCAAGCAATTTAATTTTGACTTGGGATTCAGAAATTTCAAGTTCAAATCGTTTTTGTTTTTCAGACTCAAATTTCTTGGATTTTTCAATCTCGTTTTCCAGTTCTTTCAAAATCAAATCGGATTTCAACACGTTTTCTTTTTCAGCAATTTCAAATTTGGAATTTATATCAGTCTTAAAAATTTCAAATTCCTTTTGTAAAAAATTATTCAAACTTGATAACTCAATCTTGTTTTCTTTTAAGATAAGAATTTCTTTTTCAAACTTTTGAATATTTTTATTGAGATGAACAAGATTGGTTTCCAATTTCAGACAATTTTTACAATCAGACTTTGAAGAGTTTCTAAACGATTTAAGTTGTGATTCCAAATCATCAATTTTGCCAGTTAACTCAGAATTCATAGATTTCAGAGATTTGTTTTTAGATTGGAATTTATCAACAGATTTAGTTAAATCAGTGCACATATAAACCAAATCTTCGTATGTGAGATTTTCAGTTTCAGCATCTGTTGATTCTCCATCGTTTGATCCATCTGTTTCTCCTTTTAAGCACATATCTGAATTTGAGTTGACATTCTGGGGTTTTGAGCAGTCGTCAGTTTTTCCATAGAGCTTGTTGAGAGTTCTCCAGACATCCTGCGCAGTCAAACAATGAGATACGTGAATAAACTGTTCTGTACTGAGATAATCAAATATGATATTCATAGCACGAGAATCGAAAACAATGTTTCTATTATCAGATATATCACTCCCATTGATAACAGTATCCCAACATTTAATATTAACATATTTTAAATAAAATTCTATTTTGGATTTCCAGTTTGAAAAATCTGTTCCATTGAAAATAGTTGGAGATGAACTGGACTGACTCTCAGAAGACTGACAACAAGGGGAAAACATGATTCTAGAGTTAATCAAAAAACCAGGCTCTGATACCAAATGTTGGATCTAGATTAACCCTAGAGGGGGGGGGGGGGTGAATAGGGTTTATTGCAGATTATCACTGAGTATATAATATTAAAAATATCACAGCACAGATAACAATCAAAGTAAATAAATACTGTAAGTAAATAACACACAGATATACCCAGCTTCGGCAACCCTGCCTACTGCTGCATTCCCCAAGGTTTTTATTATAGAATTATACAGACTCCCGCATACACAAACTTACAGACTCGCGACCCTCGCTAACCGCCTATACAGTTTTGTACACTCGCAATACCTGCTGCTGTCCTAACCCTATACTAAAAACCCTGACTGATCTTTGTCCCCAAGATCAGATTTCCCCTGGCTACAAACCCGTATTCAGTAACCCCTAGTTTTACAGACTAGTAAACAGTTCATATGAATTTACAACTCGAAATAAAAAACAAAAGAAAAATAAACAACACAAATTAAACTAGCAAAAAAAACTTAGAACAAAAAAGAATAAAGGAGTTGAAATCTAAAGGGTCATCCCCTTTTATAATTCATGGCTTAGTCAAATGTGAGTAGGCCGGCCCATTTTTTTTTTTTCTCTTTTGCCCCGATCTCCCTTTTGTTCTGAAACTCAAAAATGGCGGCCTCGTTGGGAAATTCTAGGGTTTCTCTGTTCTTCCCCAAATCCGAATTGATACTTGATGGAAAAAATTGAATCTCTGATGGATTAAACCATTGCGGCTTTCTTCTCTATGATCTGGGAACTTGCTCGATCGAAAATCTTGTAAGTTTCTCTGGAAATAATTTTTCTGATTTTTGCTCTCGAGTTGTTGTTGATTTTTCGATCTGAAAATGTTGCGTTGTTTTTTTTTTTTCTATATCTACCGATGATGAATTTGGTGTGACTAAATAGGGTAAAAATAGAAAACCCTAAATCACTCTGATTTCAATATATGACATGGCTGATTTGTTGCGTTGCCTCTTTTGGTTCCTTCGATTGAAATTTTACTTGATGACTTTCTGGACTGCCTTGAATAAGTTCTGGAATTTGATTTGAATTATTCTTGCCAAAAAAAGTGATTGCGAGATTTGTTTGATCAAAACAAAACATTTGTGATTTCCTGCAACAATTAAAATTTTTGTCGTGAACTATTCTTTTATAAAACATCCCAAAATATTCCCTTGGTTTACTTCATTTCTGGAAAGTAATTTGAAGGATTTTTGTCCAAAAATGTTATGATTTCTGCTAATTGATTACTTGCCAAAAACATGTTCTCCTTGTATGCTGGGTGTTGATTTTTGGAAAACGTTTCTTGCCTTAAACACTTGTTGAATAACTGGAAACTCATCAATTTCCTGATTTTGCCAATTTTCCTGATTCAACTAAATCAATCCCTATGCTAGTTGTATACTTGATTTTCATGGATTGAAAACTTGTCAAACATGTATATCCCCAATACTGGAAACAGTGAATATGTTTTCATTTCTCTGCATGATTTTCTGCTCAAACTTATTTGCATCATTCTGGACAATTTAAATTGCTTATATTTGTTTCCTCAGATTATGCTTGGCCCCTTATTCATGCACTTCCATGTTTTCTCTTATGCTTTGAATTTGACCCACTCTGGCTTGCCAATACTTGACCTTGAATATGTGCTCGATCACTTGTCTTAGCTGTTGCACTTGTTAGAACTACAGTTATATGTATACCCTTGCTGATTCACTGATCTGTGTACATGAGATTTAGGACTGAACTGAATTTGAGCTTGACTTGCTATTCTTGTTGCTCCATCATGTAATTACTGCTGCTTTGTGTTCTACCTGTATATAGATTTTCACTTGTTGAGCTGCACACATGTTTTACTACTTTGTGCGACAAATCATAGACCATGTATGAATTGTGCTGCATCACTTGTTTGTTGTAAACAAATTGGAAATCCAATTCTTTGCCATGCTGTGTATCTTGACTTCACAATTCTAGTTCATGCTTGCATTTAATTCATGAATTCATTGCTTGTGCACTTGAACACATGCTGCCTGATTTGAAAACTGCTGTACACTGAAATCTGAATTTAAAAAAAAAATTGTTTTGTGCCTGGAAAGCTGGGCTGAACCATGTATACATTATCACTGCTATGTATGACTTGTCTTTGTTGCATCACTCATGTATGTTGGTATTTGAATTACTTGACATTGTTACTTGTACCACCTGAAATGCTTCGACCATGTTAGTTTGCTTGAGTACATCTGTTATGACACCATTTCTCTTGCCATGCTCCACTAACATGTTGTCCATGCTTTCTGGCCATTGATTGTTGCATGAGCTCCATGCTTTGAGCTTTTAAACCAGTTCATGTGCACTTGACTTTTGCTCGAATACTTGGCTTTTATGGCTTTGTATGTTGCTGAATATCACATGTTGCTTTATGCATTCTATCTTGAACATGTTACATGCTGAAATGTTCATTTTCATTGCTCCTCGACACTGTTTGTCACATCTTGACTATGCTGAACCATGGATTTGATCACCATGCATTTGGCTTGATCCTACTGTTTCACTATGCTGTATCATTCATATATGTTGACATCTGCTCGACAACATTTTGGCCTTGTTTTGTTTATACATATGCTGCACCATTCATGAATCAAATATTTGCTGATTTCACTTCTTTGCAAATAACAACTGAACCATGCTACCAAGTTTCATTGCTCCATTCATGGCACATTTGCATTACTGCTTTTTGTTGCGCTTTGTATTTAGCTCGGCCATTGATGTTGATTTGAATTCATTGATGTTTTTGGGTTGCCTCGACCATATTGATTATTGTTGCACTGAGTCGAGATGGTCCATGTGGCTACTCCTCAGTTGCAATCTGATTGGCGTGGCAGTGCACACGTGTACACGTGTGTACATGCAGCCGTCAGACGAGTTGTCCCTGTCCCTGCATTGAGATATATGTGTTGTCTGCCTTGTGGTATTTACAGTGTATCACTGTGAATATCACAAGCTGTCTAGACACAGATTTATGGTTTTATAAATCAGATCAAGTCATGAAAAAGGATGAGAAACACACCAGAAAACTGAGGCAAATAAGATTTTAAAAATGAAATTTATATTTGCATATATTCAGTATTATTTCTATTGCAGTATACTGTGTGTTTCTGTTCCATGTGTGACAGGTAAGCTGGGATGACTGGACTGACTGTGATGACAGGACTGACAAGCTGAAGATAAGAAGACAGTGTGTGGTGTCAATGAATGTATGAGTCTGTATATACAAGTGAAAATGGATATATATGAAATGTAACTGTGTATATGTTGTGTGTATGTATGACTGAGTGACAATGAATGAACTGTACTGAGGAGCTGTGAGAGAATTGTACAAATATATGTAATAAACAAATTTGATTGAAATAAAATATCATTTTATTGTTGTCAAACGAACTTGACTATTATATTCTGTTTATATACAAGTACAATATACAGTGAATGTTTAAATAGTGGAGTTATACAGAGTTGTACTGTTTGAATGTTAGAGATATAATATTCAATTCAAATATTATATTCCTATCTGTGTTGTATATATAAAACATTACAATAACAAACACATTTATAATAATATATATTTGTTTGTTATAATCAAACAAAAATCATATAATTGTGTATACAACTGCGTTATATACAACAGAAGGACCTCAGGGAGGGCATGCATTTCTTTCTAGCTAGGGTGGTGTCAGTGACCTACCAGCCCTGACATTTATATACTTTTCACCTATGTGGTTGTTGCTGTTGCGAGGCGCCTCGGTTTGATCGGACGATCCGGGTCCGATGGAGTCATTCGTTGGCTCGTTTACGCCCTAAAGGGCGGGGAAACGTATTGTTCAGGCATAATAATCCACATCGGTGGACCGGCCCTGACGATCTAAAGGGTTGATGCGTTCTGATCCTGTGGCTCGGGCTAGAGAGTCACGAATTCGGTAAGGACTATCTTTTGCCTTGGTTCATGACGGAAATCCAATTCCCAAATACGACATCGTGCGGTTTTGATTGTATATATATATGGCGACATGATATATGGTACCCATGCCGTCTATGATTGATAGTTATGATTGAAATTATTTTGAAACATATAAACACTAGTCATAATATCAGATGCTTTTGTTTTATTCGTATCAATCATGTTTTGGCCATTATAAGGTAAAACTCTATCCTCCGGTTTGCGTTGCATTGTGTGATGGGAACTGAGTCTTATAATGGCTTCATTTTTATAAAAAGCATAGCGATGTTTAAAAGAAAGATTTGTTTTAAAGCACTGGCAATCCAATGGAGTAAACCCGTTCCACGAAAGTGGCGTGGTCCTGTGATTAGCCAATTATATATGGGTTGAGTAGATTTCTCATACCAGTCCCATGACTGACTCGTAGTTTGTTTCACTTTCAAACTCGGGTGCCCCTTTTTCTACACGGGCAGCCTTGTATTCAGGTTTAGCTGGTTCTTTCTGGATAGCTGGAGCTGAAGATGGATTCTATCATTTATCTCTTTTTATGCTGTTCAGCTCCTATTGTACATATTTTGTTTATTTCCGCTGTAGACTTTTATGTATAGCTGAACTGTATTTGTACTAAGTAAGGTCCTGTATACTGTGTAACTCTGATGATTACCTTTATCCAGTATTTTCTATTGTTCATTATCTGGTGTATTTATTTAATTCTGTTCTGCTATTATCTGTTTCTGTGTTATATTCCAAAGATAACCCTTGTCTACGTCTGAACGGGGTTTGGGGTCGTCTCAACGTGGTATCAGAGCTTTGGTTAAGCTTAGTTCTGGAATATAACATTTGAACGAACTCGTCAGAAATAGAACCAGTAGTGTTCTAGGATGGGTAACTCTATACAGATAGGATCAGTAATATGCTAGTATGAGTAGCAGAATGAAATTACACCTTGATAGATACATTTACATTTGAAGTATGTGTTTCTATATTTTAAAATACCTTTTCTGTGACCTGACACTTGATCTGCCATTTGCAGAAGTACTAGAAAATGAGTGTCAGAAGCAGAAGGAATGCAGAACCGGATATTGAGGCCTTATTAATCAAATATCGAAATATGGGTGGAATACCGTTCTCCGGTGAAGAATCTATTATGAAGACTCAGGCTTGGGTTCGTTCGGCTGAAAAGATCTTTGAAGGTTTAAAGCTGAGGGATGACCAGAAAAGATTACTGGCCTCCTGGGCACTCAAAGATGAAGATTTGTTCTGGTGGGATTCGGTTATTGAGAATAATCCAGAAGGTGATATCACCTGGGATAGATTCAAAGTGATTTTCCTAGAAAGATTTACTCCTCCAGAAGCGACTGAGCGATTATGCGACGAATTTTCTTATCTGATACAGGGAGATATGACCATCCCAGAATATCATAAGAAATTCAACGAGCTTTCTCACTTTGCTCCTCATCCGATTAAAGACCCAAAGAGGAAAAATCTGAGATTTATTCACGGACTTCAAAGAAAGTATCAGAACAGTGTAATGAGGAACGTGAAGATCCCCTTCTCTGAAATGATATACATGGCTTATCAGTACGAAGATCTAGACAAGAAGGGTATGATACAGTACGAAGGAGGAAGTCAGCTCTAGTAATACAATTGTGTCTGAAACTGATCGTCCTGAGGTCGGTACAATGTCTGAAGTCGGTAAGGAGCCCAAAGTGGATCGAAAAAGGGCCAGATCCGAAAAAGAACCATTAACGACAGCTGTATGCGGTAACTGCCATAAACAGGGGCATTTGACCAGGAATTGTAAACCCTCGAAGAAGCTAAGGAAAGATGAAACTAAATCCGGTAAGAAGTTCCAAGAGAATAGAAAGTGCAGTCAATGCCATCAGTCCGGTCACCTTTCAAAGGCCTGCCCGCTATTCAGAAAACCTAAAGCAGTACATGTAAATGAAGTGGTAGAAGTACCTGCATCCTCGTCTGCTCAGGAAAGGTCTGATGTTTTAGAAGGCACGCTCAGCGTCAAAAACATTCCAGTTAAAGTACTGTTTGACACAGGCGCGTCACGAAGCTTTGTTGCAAAGTGTGCAGTCAAGAAACTGGATTTGAATTTGAAGAAGCTCAAAGAGCCAATGACTGTCCAAAATCCAGTTGGGGGTTCCATCAATCTCAGTTGGGTTTGTGCAGTACCTGTCTCTTTTTCTTGCTATAAATTCCCTATTATCTCTGTCGTCATGAATTTTAATGAATTCGATCTTATTCTGGGATTGGATTGGCTAACCAAATATGAAGCAGAGATTAGATGCGCCAAGAGAGTTGTAAAGGCAAAGGCACAATCGGGGAATTATATAACCATACCATGTGAAGGTCCGACTTCTAATAGAAAAGACTTCTGGGCAGCTTTAAATGTTTCTCCAGCTCAAATAGAAAATGTCCCTGAAATCACAGAGAATATTCCCGACCTAGTGAAAGATATTCCTGTCGTCAAGAACTATGCGGATGTGTTCGAAGAAGTTGTTCGCTTACCTCCGTAGAGAGAAATAGATTTCAAGATTGCTTTGATTCCCAATGCAAGGCCGGTAGTTCACTCTATTCGAAGAATGTCCTTGAAAGAGAAAGAGGAATTAGACAATCAAACACAACAGCTAGTATGGAAAGGTCTGATCAGGCCTAGTTTCTCTGATTGGGGTGCAGCAGTGGTATTTGTCCCAAAATCTGACGGTACTCTACGGCTATGCGTGGACTATCGTGATCTGAACAAACAGACAATAAAGAACGAATATCCATTGCCGCGGATTGATGATTTGTTTGATCGATTAAATGGAGCACAAGTATTCTCAAGGATGGACCTAGCTACAGGCTTCCATCAACTTCGAATTGCCGAAGAATGTGTTCCAATGACAGCATTCAGAGGTCCCGACTTATTCTACGAGTGGTTAGTAATGCCGTTTGGCTTATGTAACGCTCCAGCTTACTTCGTCGATCTGATGAATAGAGTGTTCAGAGGAGTTTTGAATAAATTTGTTCTGGTGTTCATTGATGATATTCTAATCTTCTCTAAATCAAAGGCCGAACATGAGAAGCATCTGGAACAGGTTCTAGAAATTCTGAGACGGAATGTATTAAAAGCCAAGTTTTCCAAATGTATATTATGGCAAGATGAAGTGAAATTTCTGGGCCACGTCGTATCAAAAGAAGGAATCGCTGTGGATCCAAGTAAAATCACAGCTATTCAGAACTGGAAACAGCCCAGTACCCTCACTGAAGCCCGCAGTTTTCTCGGATTGGCTAGCTATTACCGAAAGTTCGTTAAAGACTTTTCGAAGATATCTGGTCAGTTAACGAAGCTTACAAAGAAGCATTCTAAATTCAAATGGACTCAAGAGAGTGAGGAGGCTTTTGAAGAGCTAAAGTTGAGATTAACCACAGCTCCAGTGTTAACCATCATCGATGGCAACCAAGATCTAAAAGTATGGACTGATGCTTCTAGAGAAGGCCTTGGGGCAGTGATAATGCAAAGAGGCCAAGTGATTGCTTATGCTAGCCGTCAACTGAAGCCGCACGAGAAAAACTACGTAACTCATGATCTTGAGTTATTGGCTATCGTATTCGCCTTGAAAATCTGGAGGCACTATCTTCTGGGTGAGAGATTTGAACTATTTACAGATCACCAGTCGCTAAAGTATCTATTCACTCAGAAAGACCTGAATCTGAGGCAGCAACGTTGGCTGGAGTTTCTTCCAGCATATGACTTCGAAATTATATATACTCCAGGGAAAGCCAATGTCGTGGCCGATGCGCTGAGCCGAAAGAATGTAATGATCGCCAGCTTTATTATCACGACTTCCCTGATTGACAAAATATCTATTCTTCAGAAGGAGCATAACTCTATAAGGATATGATCAAAAGGATTCAGAAAGGCGAACCCTCGTGTTTTCAAATAGATAACGACGAGACTTTGAGGTTGAAAGGAAGGATTTGTGTTCCTGATATCCCAGAGTTAAAAAGGGAAGTGTTAGACAAGTGTCACAAGTCCAAGTTGAGTATCCATCCTGGTGTGGCCAAAATGTATAACGATCTCAAACGAACATTCTGGTGGAAGGCTATGAAAAGAGACGTTTCAATATATGTTAGTCGATGCCCTACTTGCCAGCTAGTCAAAAGCGACCAACAGAAATTGGCTGGATTGTTACAACCGCTAGAAGTTCCTGGTTGGAAGTGGGAGCATATTTCCATGGATTTCATTGATGGTCTACCCAGAACCAGAAAAGGGAATGACAGTATTTGGGTGATCGTAGATCGCTTCACGAAGACCGCCCACTTTATACCTGTCAGATCAAACAGAACTGCTCAGAGTCTGGCGCATATATACTTCAGGGAAATAGTTAGACTACATGGAGTGTTGCTCAGTATAGTCAGTGATAGGGATACAATATTCACTAGCAAATTCTGGGAAGCATTTCAAGTCGAACTGGGAATGAAGTTGAACTTGAGCACCGCTTATCATCCTCAGACAAACGGTCAGACTGAGAGGGTGAATCGTATTCTAGAAGATCTATTGCGGGCTTGTGTTATAGATTTCGGTGGATCATGGGAAGACCATCTGCATTTGGCTGAATTCTCTGATAACAACAGCTACCAGGCGAGTCTGACAATGTCGCCATTCGAAGCATTGTATGGTAGACCATGCCGATCTCCTGCTTGTTGGGTCGAACCAGGTAATAGACTTGTGTTGGGTCCGGACATGATTCGGGAAGCTGCCGACAAAGTCGATTTTATTAAGAAGCGATTACTCGCCGCTCAAAGCCGACAAAAGAGCTATGCCGATAGAAGAAGAAGAGATATATCCTTTGCTGTTGGCGACTATGTATATTTGAAAGTATCGCCGATGAGAGGAGTAATCCGGTTCGGTAAAACTGGAAAGTTGGCACCCAAATTCATTGGTCTGTTTCCTATTCTGGAACGGATCGGAACTCTCGCTTATAGGGTCAAACTGCCTGACTGGTTGCCTGGAGTTCATGATGTATTTCATATATCTTAACTTCGAAAGCACGTTCATGATCCAGACTTGATCGTGGAAGAAGCAGCTCAACAGGATATTGAAATTACTCCAGAATTAGCTGTGAGAAGAGAGCCGCTAAAGATTATCGGCAAAGAAACCAAAGAGCTGAGGAATAAGAAGGTTCACTTAGTCAAAGCGCAATGGAGTGGAGATCCACGAGATTGTACTTGGGAAACTGAGGAGAGCATTCAGAAAGCCTATCCTAGATGCCGAGTAGATATCTCTGATTGACTCCGGTGCAAGGTACCCTACTTTGCATTACCATTTAATTCTCTACTCTGCTGTTATTTTCTTTCCATGGATGTGTACTTTTAAATTCTATAGTCTGAATGATTTTAAAAGAGTATAGAAGTGGATCGATATATTTTTGAGAAGTTAAAACGATTTGATTGTTGGTTGTGTTGTGTGATTGTAGATTTATCAAACCACTTTCGACTTTGTTCCTTTTCGGGGACGAAAAGTTTTAAGTGGGGGAGATTGTAACGACCCAGAAAATCTGAACCAATTTAAAATTTTTAAATTGGCTAAAATAATGGATTTTAAATATTTAAAATAAATATTTTAACTAATGGCGATGAAAAATGAGTTTGAATCGACAATTGAAAATGATAAGAATTAATTTTAATTATAAACAAGGCCTGAAATGGCGTAACAGTTTCAAAAATTGAATTCAAACTTTGTCGGACTGTACCAGGTGCAAAGCAAAACGAATTTCAGCGAAACCAAAAATATTTAAATCTGTTAGTGAATACCTTTCTAATGAATCTGAAAAATCGAATTTTCATAGCGGAAAGCAAAAGTTATGGCCGAATTAATTTTCAGAACGGTCGCTATGGAATTTTATAGCCCGTGAAATTGGCCATTTTGCATACGACCTCGGAATTCGACGAAACCTCTTTTGTTGGATCCGGGATGAGAAGTTATTGCTGGGTTTCAAATTTCATAATTTTTGAAGCTAATATGTGAGCATGGCAAAAGAAAATGTGTTTGGTCAATTATAGTTAAATTGGATCGACCAAAAATGGGCCTTTTTGCAAACGGTCTCAGAATTCGACGAAACTAGTTTTGTTGGGACCGTATCGTCAAAACATAGCTAGATTTTTTTTTTGGATTTTTCGAATTAGTTTGTGGCCCTGGCAAATTGAAATGTACGATCAAATCAAATATTGAATGTTTTATATTTTAATTTGAAGGGAAACTGACTGAAACAGTCGAATGGGCCTATGAAACATATCCCATTGTGTTCGGAATAGGGGTAAAACGCTGGGGACGACAGTCGTTGGGTTTGAATTGGTGTTCATCTGTGTAAGGGGTATTTTTGAAATTTTAAAAATATATAAATTAAATGGAAAATTCTTATTGGTCAAACTACTTTCTCTCTCCCCGACTATCCTTTATCGCGCACGGCGGAAAACCTCCCGTGTCTTCTCTCCTCCGTTTCTCCTCCCACAAGCAAAATTAGCCCCTCCCCCAGTTGAAGATTTGGAAGAGCTCAAGAAGATCTTCAAATCCATATGTAGTTTGTATTTTTTCGTGCATCATTCGAAGAGATATCGAGCTCGAAAGTTCCGAGCTTCCAACCGCCGCCGCCGTCACCAGAAGCCACCGAGTTGACCCCCCTTCCTGGCGCATGTGCGCCTCACGTAGCTCTTCGACCCTGCGCAACCCGATCGTGGAACCATTGCACGGATTGATCGAAAAATCGAAACCTAGTTTCGAACAGTTCTGAAAGGTATCGGCTGTTTTAATTTAAAACTGATTTTAACAGTTTAAAACCGTTGCAAACTTTGAAAAATCATATCTTTTTGCTATGTTAACGAAATTCGATGAAATAGGAAACATCGTGACCGTGTGGACGCCTTCTACATTTTAGAAGAGACCGCATATTTTTCTGAGCCTTCTGCTATTTTTGGTGGAGTGGAACCCATTGTGAGATTTCTAATTTATAAACAATATGGGAAACGACGATGTATAAATTATATAGTCGATGTATGAGTTATATAAGCGTTGTACACCTCATGTATAAGCGTTGTATAAGTTGTACGTTCGATGTATAAGTTGTATATGCGTTGTAAAAATTATATATGTGTTGAAATAAAAGTGAATTGCTATATATAAATATATATATATATATATATATATATACGCCCCTCGTCCACAAACCATGGACGATATTTATTGATTGTAATTGGTGTGAAAATTGATCGATAGCGAATGGTTGTTTGGGATTGTTTGTGGTTGATATTGATTGATTGTGGTTGAAAAATACCCATTTGTGGTTGAGAAATATTTGGTTGAAACCACATAGGATTAGTTTGTGGAAATGAAATAAATATATACATGCCGCCTGCGTGCGAACTAGATGCATAATCCCCATTGTCAAAAACCGCGAGGTTTTAAGGTAGAGCGAGGAGCCGTACTAGGGACGGTCCCGGTTTTAACTACCCTGCCGTTTTGCTGCCGAAATTTTGAATAATATTCATGTGTTTGAATTATTTTCATTTGCTGAAACTATATTTATTCGTTGAATAGAAAACCTTCATGTGTTGAATCGATATTCATTCGTTGATTAGAAATTCATGTGTTGAATGGTATTCGCTTTCAAATATAAAAATCACATTTTTATCTATATATAGAAACTATAGAAAACCTTCATGTGTTGAATCGATATTCATTCGTTGATTAGAAATTCATGTGTTGAATGGTATTCATATTTTGAAATAAATTGTTTGATAATAAAAAAACACCTTTTATCGACTATATGGACTATGTAAAATAATCTCGTTTTAAAAGAAATTGTTTTATAATAAAAATCCTATTTTTATCACCTATATAAACTATATGAAATAATAGTGTTTTGAAATGAACTGTTTTACAATAAAAATCACATTTTTATTATATACACGAATTGTTGAAATGTGAAGTGTTAAAAATAGCCACTCGTTCAAATATATATATATGAGTTGAAATATTCATTAATTAGCTAATGATATGATTTTTGCCTATACATGTAACATTAGAATGAATGGTGTTTTTAAACCAAAAGGAATCAAATATGAAGTTGAATGGAAAATGATAAACGATAAGAACTGTATATATGTACATGCATATTTATTGAACAGATTAAAACAAAGTGGCTAGAGAAGAGGAATAAAATTTTGTGCCCGATAAATAGGTACACATTTACTACTTTGTTTGGGTGATGATTTTATGAGCCTGTTGGCTAGCCGCTTGGCTTTTTCTTTTTCTTTCCGACATGAGACGACCGTGTGGCTATTTGGGAATTTTCCCAGCCCCTCCCGTACAAAGGAGGTTATGGCGAAATTTTCCAAAATTTAAAGGCGTTAATGAAATATTTGAAGTGAAAACGATATCGAAATTTTTGAATGAACTATATTTATATACATATATAAATATAAATAAAATTAAAATGAAATGTGGCCGTGCAGTTCGTGTTTTGAAACCGTGATTTCGAACAACTAGTGCGGGAAATCCGACCATTGGATTTTCCCGAAACCGCAACCGTCGGGTTCGCCTTGGAAATATCTTTCCAACGTCACCAACCTTGTAAAAATCCAACGGTTGGATTGTCTGGAATGTTTAATTCAAATCTGAAGAAAAACAGCGCCAGAAACAATTATATTTATATATATATAAATATAATTATATTTAATCGAATAACGACGCTGCAGTTCGTATTTTGAAATTGAAACTTCAAACGATTGTACCGGGAGGTCCGACCGTCGGATTTTCCCGAAATTGGAACCGTTGGATTCGTTTTGAAAAGACCTTTCTAATGATGTAAATTTTGTTAAGATCCAACGGTTAGATTTTCAGATATGTGTAAATCAAATCTAAAGAAAAACAGCGCCACGGCCGCGTTATGGCCCGAAGCGTCGTTTTGAATAAATTGGCTATTATAAGATAAATAAAAATAGCGATAAATCGTTATAAAATATCATAAACAATATGGAATGGAAATAAACTGAATTTGCTCGATTTATGTTGTATTTGATGGCTGTATGTGTTTGGTGTGAAAATTACATTAAAGAACAAAATTGGTGTTGTCGAATAATTTAACCATTGAAATTCTAAATATACGTGAATTATTTGAAAAGGCCGAGTTAATTCTCATTTCAAATAATTGACCGACGATTGAAATTTGAAGATGAAGACGATGGTCGAAGACCGGAGATCTTCACCTCGTTTGGATGGTAACCGAGGTCCTGATTGGGAGGCATCCCGAAATATGGATAATGAGTGGTGATCGTCCAGACGTACGTGGTGATCGAAGGGTTTGCGAGGTATTTAGTGCCTCCGGTTTCGTTCAGACCCAGAACGGACTTGTAAATGGACTGTGTGTCTGACATTGGATTTTATTCTGTGTTGATTGATCTCTATTAAATATACATCTGTTTGGCAGCGGAGAATTTATTCTTTTGCTTAACGCCCTTCTCTGAGACGCACGAGCTCAGAGGTTGTATATCGATGGACATCAGTCGCATGGCATGAATTGCCTGTGTGGCATGCTAAGATGCAGTGATCAAGGCTTCTGTTGAAAAGCAAAGTCTTGTGGTGATGATCAAAGCGCCGCCTGTGTGGTGTAGCTTTGTGTATAACGTGAAATCGCGAGCCTCACACCCCGGTATGAACCAGAAACGGGAGAAGGACCTCAGGGAGGGCATGCGTTTCTTTCTAGCTAGGGTGGTGTCAGTGACCTACCAGCCCTGACATTTATATACTTTTCACCTATGTGGTTGTTGCTGTTGCGAGGCGCCTCGGTTTGATCGGACGATCCGGGTCCGATGGAGTCATTCGTTGGCTCGTTTACGCCCCAAAGGGCGGGGAAACGTATTGTTCAGGCATAATAATCCACATCGGTGGACCGGCCCTGACGATCTAAAGGGTTGATGCATTCTGATCCTGTGGCTCGGGCTAGAGAGTCACGAATTCGGTAAGGACTATCTTTTGCCTTGGTTCATGACGGAAATCCAATTCCCAAATACGACATCGCGCGGTTTTGATTGTATATATATGGCGACATGATATATGGTACCCATGCCGTCTATGATTGATAGTTATGATTGAAATTGTTTTGAAACATATGAACACTAGTCGTAATATCAGATGCTTTTGTTTTATTTGTATCAATCATATTTTGGCCATTATAAGGTAAAACTCTATCCTACGGTTTGCATTGCATTGTGTGATGGGAACTGAGTCTTATAATGGCTTCATTTTTATAAAAAGCATAACGATGTTTAAAAGAAAGATTTGTTTTAAAGCACTGGCAATCCAATGGAGTAAACCCGTTCCACGAAAGTGGCGTGGTCCTGTGATTAGCCAATTATATATGGGTTGAGTAGATTTCTCATACCAGTCCCATGACTGACTCGTAGTTTGTTTCACTTTCAAACTCGGGTGCCCCTTTTTCTACACGGGCAGCCTTGTATTCAGGTTTAGCTGGTTCTTTCTAGATAGCTGGAGCTGAAGATGGATTCTATCATTTATCTCTTTTTATGCTGTTCAGCTCCTATTGTACATATTTTGTTTATTTCCGCTGTAGACTTTTATGTATAGCTGAACTGTATTTGTACTAAGTAAGGTCCTGTATACTGTGTAACTCTGATGATTACTTTTATCCAGTATTTTCTATTGTTCATTATCTGGTGTATTTATTTAATTCTGTTCTGCTATTATCTGTTTCTGTGTTATATTCCAAAGATAACCCTTGTCTACGTCTGAATGGGGTTTGGGGTCGTCTCAGTGACGATCTCAAAACCCCGTACGACGGTGTTAAGGATAATCAATGGAATATAACACATTAATCATCATTAGCAGATTACAGATAATAGAATAGGCATAAAATAGAATAATTTACATAAATATGATAGCGGAATCATAATATGTCATAACATCAGAGTAGCACAGTGTAGGATACAACTTAGTGCATAGAAGTAAATGATCAGTCTACATAAAGATCACTGGGACATATACATAGAGAGTACATAATAGAAGCAAATCTGTCTACATAGCGATGAGCAGAATCATATACATAGATAATAATGGTGGAATATCAAATAGCCAAAATGCTGAGAAATCTAGTCTTTGCCATACAAGCCAAAAGGTGTACTCCAAGCTATAGTGAAAAAGCCAAAATATAACCTGTCACCTGTCACTAGGCTACCCGTGTGATAATAAGGGAACCCGAGTTTGCAAAGTGAAACAAACTACGAGTCAGTCATGGGACTGGTATGAGAAATCTACTTAACTGATTTAACAACAATAATAAGGCAAATCATAGGACCACACCACTTTCGAGGAACGGGTTTACTCCATTGATTGCTAGTGCATTAAATAAAGTAAATCTTTAAACAATGCAATGCTTTTTAGAAAGAATGAGGCCGTTATAAGACTCAAGTCCCATCACACAACGCAACGCAAACCGGAGGATAGTGTTTTACCTTATAATGGCCCAAATATTCTTAATACGTGTAAAGAAAAATCACTTGATATTATTACTAGTGCATATATATTTCAAAAGCAAATTCAATCATAAATATCAATTATAGACGACATGAGCAACCCATGCCACTATGTCTCCATATATAAGTTACAATCAAATCCGTAATTTCATATTGGAAATTCGGATTCCATCATGAGGTCGAGGCCAGGGATGGCTCCTCTCCATTCGAGACACTCTAGCGCCTTAGGGCTCGGACGATGGTGAACCCTTGGATCTTCAGGGCTGGTCCACACATAGCGGATTGGTTATACCTGAACACAAGTTTCCCGGTCCTATCGGACCTATCCATTGGCTCACTTAGAGACCGATATATCCGAGGCACCTCGCATTCCAACAACCACACAGTAATATAAATGTCAGGGCTGGTAGGTCGCTGACACCACCCATAGCTAGAAAGAAACACCGTATTCTCCCTGCAGTCATGATCCCGCTTGTAACTCATACCGAGGTGTGAGGCTCGCGAATTAATGCCATACACAAAGCTATGCCACATAGGTCGTGCTTTGATCACCAACCACAAGACTTTGCTTTTCAACAAAAGCCTTGATCATCTGCCACTTAGGCATGTCACACAGGCAATTTCACTCCATGCGACGGATTTCTATCAATATACACCCTCTGAGCTCGTACTTCTCAGAGAAGGGTGTGAAGCAAGAGAATAAATTCTCCGCCACCAAACAGATGTATATTTAACAGAGATCAATCAACAAAGAATAAAATCAAATGTCAGACACATAGTCCATTTACAAGTTCGTTCTGGGTCCGCACAAAACCGGAGGCACCTTATTCCTCTTCCACATGTCCAATGCAGAACAGAGGCCCTTGTATATCCGGACGATCAACAAGTACGTCCGGACCACCGCCACTGTGACCTCTTCATGGGAGCTAACCATATCCAAGGCATCAGTGGTAATCCATTTGATGTGAAGATCACCGGTCTTGCACCATCTTCATATCGTTGACTTTTATTCGCCGATCAATTATTTGAAACGAGAGTTAACTCGGCCCTTTCAAATAATTCACATATAATAGAATTCAAATCAATTCTGTGGTTAAATTATTCGATATCCACATTTCGGTTCTTTAAATAATTTTCATGCCAAACACAATCAACCATCAAATGACAAGCAAACCAAGTATAATCGGTTTATTTCCATTCCATATCGTCTATAATATTTTATAACGATATATCGCCATTTTTATTTATTTAAAAATGGCCTTATTTAATTAAACGACGTTTCAGGTCGTGCCGAGGCACTAGCGCTCTTTTTCTTTAAATTTGTTTTACACAAATATGAAAATATAACTATTGGATCTTAACAAAGTTTATATCATTGGAAAGATCTCTCAAAAGCGAACCAACGGTTCCAGTTTCGTCAAAATCTGATGGTCGGATCTTTCGGTATAATCGTTTAAAGTTACGATTTCAAAACGTGAACTGCAGGGGCTCGATTCATTTTATTTAATTTATATATATATATATAAATATAATTCAATTGACGATTTTTAAATCGTTTCTACTTCAAATATTTCACTAATGCCTTTAAATTTCAGAAAATTTGCTATAAACTCCTTTGTACGGGAAGGGGTTTGGAAATTTATTGGGCCGTATTAGGCACCCAATAAATCCTAAAAAGCATGCACATATTTATAGTGATATATTCTGGTGTCCACAGGCGAGTGTGTACAGATCATAACTCCAGAGAATAAATTCTCGTCACCCTATAAATGGTTTTTGTGCCTTACCAACTAGAGAGACGAGATTATTGTCATCTCCAGACCCATGTGGGATTTTAATTAATTTGGCAATTTACCATTACATTTTATATAGTCCATATCAATCTTCGGTTCAACCTGAAATATAGTCATCGCCATACAAGCCTCTCGCTTGTATGGTAATCTTCAACCTCGTTACATAAGCTCCAAATGCTTATGTGGGATATGATAGAGTATGTTATCTTCACGTAGTATGCCATATAATGTAGTTCAAAATTAATTGTTACTATCCTATGGCGACGTTTATGATTACACACAGAACAACCAGCACTCCGCATCCAATGGCATTCACAGGAGTTGTTATAATAATAAAATTGTGCAGCCAACTCATTAAGGCTTACCTATTTGTCGGGCACGCAAATAAATTCTTTACTCAACAGCTAATCCATTTTGCCTATTTCATGATGTGTATATATATATGCACATCAAAGCTAAAGATAATATTTTTAGCATATAACCATTCGTTTCAACGCATGAATATTTTTAATGAATCGTATACATGATAAAAATGATATTTTTATCGTTCAAGATATTTACACAATACATGGATATTTTTAGTGAGTCATATATATGATAAAAATGATATTTTTATCGTTTAAAATATTTATTCAACACAAGAATATTTTATATAGTTCATACGTATAGTAAAGATGTGATTTTTATTGTTAACAAAGAATTCATTCAGCACATGAATTTTATTCAACACATGAATTTTATTCAACACATGAATTTTATTCAACACATGAATTTTATTCAACACATGAATTTTATTTAACACATGAATGTTACTCAACACATGAATTTCATTTACTTCATACTTATTATAAAAGTATCAATTTCATCGTTAAAGGAACTTATTCTATACATGCATATTTTTCAACACATGAATATGTTTTCAACACATGAATATATTTCAACATATGAAATTCTAACACATGAATATTACTGAAAATTTCTGCAGCATAACGATAGGGTATTTAAAACCAGCACCGTATCAATGTACGGCTCCTCGCTCTACCTTAAAACCTTGCGGTTTTTGACAATGGGGATTTCAATAATCTAGTTTGTACGCAAACGAATATATTTTTCTTTTTCACAACCTATTCTAATTTTGTGACAACCACAAACAAGTATTTTTCAACCACAATCCAACAATCTCAACCAAAAACAATCCTATCAACCATTTGCATTATTCACCAAATTTCACACCAATCACAATCAATAAATATTGTCCATGGTTTGTGGACGAGGGAAGTATATATATATATATATATATAAGTATATTTCACTTCCATTTCAACATATATATGATTTATACAATGCATGTATAATTTATACATCACTCATATAACTTATACAACACACGTGCATGAGGTATACAACGCATATATAATTCGTATTTCGCTTATATAACTTATACATTGCATTTCCATTCGCATTTTGAATTTTGAATTTTTAATTCTCACATCGATTATAATCCTTCTGAAATTTGTAGCGAGCTCGGAACACGTTCTAGCTTCTTCTAGAATGTGGATGACGTCGCTACGAGTCCGTTGTCTCCTGTTTCATCGAATTTCGTCAACATAGCAAAAAGATATGATTTTTATACTAAAATCATCATTAGAAACGCTTGAAAACGTTATATTCTATTTTTAAAACCCAAGCCGTATACCTTCCTTCACGTTCAAAACTAGGTCACCAGATTTCTTCCGATCCATAGCTCGATATCGAAACCAGTTGGCACCACGGTGTAGAGCTTCGGAAGGGCTTCCAAAGACCCCCCTCGCGTTCAACTCGAGTTCAGGTGGCTGGAGGTTTTCGACGTCGAATAGTGTCTGTTCTAGGGGGCGATTCTCGAGGTATGGAAAACGATAGGTGACGAGGCTTAGATGGATTTGTAGAGGAGGATTAGATCTACAAAACGTTGCAAAGGGGCAGGGTGTATTAATGCGCTGATTGGTCGGAATATGGTCGGGAAGTTCTGAAGGTTGGCCACCGTTAATCGAGGGAGAGAGGATCGGGTTTGGGCAGAAATGGTAAAGTGAAGGGATTATTTTGATTGGCCCAATATATATTTTATATTATTTAATTTATTTAATCTCAAAAATATTCGTTCCTATATACGAACTCCAATCCACACCCAACGACCATCGCCTCGAGCTAAATACCCCCATTCCGAACATGATGGAATATGGTTCGTAAGCTCGTTCGAATGTTACAGTCAGTTATTCTTCAAATTAAAGTATAAAATATTCAAATTCTGTTTTGAACGTATATATTAATTTGTCGGGGCCACATACTAATTCTAAATATTTCCGAAAAATTTATCTAGCTATGTTGGGATGATACGATCCCAACAAAACTGATTCCGTCGAATTCTGAGACCGTTTGAAAATTTGCCATTTTCTGGTCGATCCAATTTGACTGAAATCAACCAAACATATTTTTCTTTGCTACGCTCACATACTGAATTCAAAAATTATGGAATTTTAAATTTAGAAATAAATTGATATCCCGGATCCAACCAAAGTGGTTTCGTCGAAAACAGAGTTAGTTTGCAGAATTGCTATTTTCAAGGGCTTTAATATTATTTAAAAACGGAATTTTTAAATTCTGACCAAATTTCTGCTCAAATTAACCAAATTAAATTCTTTAAATTGGTTCAGTTTTTCCGGGTTGTTACAATCTCCCCCACTTAAAACTTTTCGTCCTCGAAAAGGAAACAGTAGGAAACAAGACAGAAATGTAAAATATGATAAATGTACCTTGCACCAGAGTTAGTCAGAGAGGTCCACTCTGCAATTGGGATAAGCTTTCTTAATGCTCTCCTCAGTAGCCCAAGTACAGTCTCTAGGATCTCCACTCCATTGCACTTTAATTAAATGAACCTTCTTATTTCTCAGCTCTTTAGTTTCTTTGCCAATAATCATTATCGGCTCCCTTCTAACAGCCAATTCTGGCGTAATTTCCAATTCCTGTTGTGCGGCTTCTTCCATAATCGAATCCGGATCATGTACATGCTTTTTGAGTTGAGATACGTGAAACACATCATGTACTCTAGGCATCCAGTCAAGTAATTGAACTCTATAAGCAAGAGATCCAATCCGTTCAAGAATAGGGAATGGTCCAATAAATCTTGGTGCCAACTTCCCCGTTTTTCCAAATCTGACTACTCCCCTCATCGGAGAAACTCTTAAATACACATAATCGCCAATAACAAATGATAAATCTCTTCTTCTAAAATCCGCATAACTTTTCTGTCGGCTTTGAGCGGTTTGTAATCGTTTCTTGATGAGATCAACTTTGTCCAAAGCATCATGAATCATATCGGGTCACAATACAAGTCTATTGTCAGGTTCTACCCAACATGCGGGAGATCTGCACGGTCTACCGTATAACACTTCAAACGGTGACATTTCCAAGATCGCTTGATAAATGTTGTTGTATGAGAACTCAGCCAAATGCAGGTGGTCTTCCTATGATCCACCAAATTCAATAATACAAGCCTGCAATAAATCTTCTAGAATACCGTTTACCCTCTCTGTTTGTCCACCAGTTTGAGGATGGTAAGCATTGCTCAAGTTCTGCTTTGTCCCCATTTCTACTTGAAATGCTTCCCAGAATTTGCTAGTAAATATTGGATCTCTATCACAGACTATGCTAATCGGTACTCCATGTAGCTTAACAATTTCTTTGAAATAAATCTGTGCTAGACTTTGAGCGGTTCTATTGGATCTGACAGGTATGAAATGGGCAGTCTTCGTGAAGCGATCTACGATCACCCAAATACTGTTATTTCCTTTCTTGGTTCGGGGCAAACCATCTATGAAGTCCATAGAAATTTGTTCCCACTTCCAATTGGGAACTTCTAACGATTGTAATAATCCTGCCAGTTTCTGCTGGTCGCTTTTGGCTAGTTGACAAGTAGAACACTTGCTAACGTACATTGAAATATCCCTTTTTAACGACTTCCACCAGAATGTTCGCTTAATATCATTATACATTTTGCTCATACCTGGATGGATACTCAGCTTGGACTTGTGATACTCATCCAGTACTTCTCTTCTGAGTTCTGAAACTTCGAGAACACAAATTCGCCCATGTAATCTTAGGACTCCTTGGCCATCAAGACTGAAATCTGAAGTTCCGCCTTCTCGGATTCGCTGGCTAATCCTTTTAATAAATTCATTGTCTTTTTAGAGAACAGAGATCTTGTCATTCAATGAAGACGTAACGATCAAACTGGCGATGATTTCATTCTTTCTGCTGAGCGCATCTGCTACAAAGTTGGCTTTCCCCAGAGTATACAGAATATCTAGATCATATGCTGCGAGAAATTCTTGCCAACACCGCTATCTCAAGTTCAGATCTTTCTGGGTGAACAAATACTTCAATGATTGATGATCAGTAAATAGTTCGAACTTCTCACCCAATAGATAATGTCTCCAGATTTTCAACGCAAACACGATGGCTAACAACTCAAGATCATGAGTTGCATAGTTCTTCGCATGCGGCTTCAACTGACGGCTAGCATAAGTGACTATTTGGCCTCTTTGCATTAATACTGCACCAAGACCTCTGATAAAAGCATCCGTCCATACCGATAAATCCTGATTGCCATCGATAATTGTTAATACTGGAGCAGTTGTCAATTTTAGTTTCAGCTCTTGGAAAGCTTCCTCACATTCTGGAGTCCACTTAAATTTTTCGTGCTTCTTTGTAAGCTTTGTTAATGAACCGGATATCTTTGAAAAATGCTTAACGAATTTCCGATAATAACTAGCCGATCCCAGAAAACTTCGAACTTCTGTGGGGGTAGTAGGCTGCTTCCAATCTTGATTTGCTGTAATTTTGCTTGGATCTACAGAAATTCCTTCCTTTGATATGACATGGCCAAGGAACTTCACCTCATCTTGCCAGAAGATACATTTAGAAAATTTAGCTTTGAATACGTTCTTTCTTAGAATTCCTAACACTTGTTCTAAATATTTTTCATGCTCGCTTTCTGACTTGGAGTAGATTAAAATATCATCGATGAATACCAGAACGAATTTATTCAAGACACCACGGAACACTCTGTTCATTAAATCAACAAAGTATGCTGGAGCATTACATAAGTCGAACGGCATTACTAACCACTCATAAAGTATGTTTAGTCCTCTGAAGGTTGTCAAAGGAACACAGTCTTCGTCAATTCTCAGTTGATGGAAACCTATAGCTAGGTCCATTCTGGAAAATACTCGCGCTCCATTCAATTAATATAATAAATCATCTATCCGAGGTAAGGATATTTATTCTTCAGTGTCTGCTTGTTGAGATCTCGGTAATCAACACATAGTCGGAGAGTACCATCTGACTTCAGGACAAACACTACTGTTGCACCCCAATCAGAAAAGCTTGGCCTGATCAGACCCTTCCATAGCAGTTGTCTAGTTTGATCGCCTAATTCTCCTTTTTCTTTTGGTGTCATTCTTCGAATTGAATGTACGACTGGTATGGCATTCGGATATAAATCGATTCTGAATTCAATTTCTCTTTGCGGAGGTAAGTTTTCGACTTCTTCAAACACATCTGCATAGTTTTTAACGACATGAATCTTTTCTAATAAGGTGGGAATAACTTCTATTGTAGACCAAAACTCTTTTCTATCCGGATCTGAACCATGGCATGGTATAGTAATATATCCAAGCTTCATTTTAATTTTAACTATTCTTTCCGCACAATCAATCTCGGCCTCATATTTCGTTAACCAGTCCAGCCCCAGAATAATATCAAACTCAGGAAAATTCATGACGATCAAATCAAAAGGAAACTTGTAACAAGAATAAAAGATCGGCACTCTACAATATGAACTAAGAATATAGAACCTCTTATCGGATTATGAACTCTAACCGATTCTTTAAGTTTCTTAGATTTGACTTTAACTTTTTGACTGTGTTACTTGCAATAAAACTTTGTGATGCACCAGTGTCAAATAGTACAGAAACAAGAATATTTTTAATCGTAAGGGTACCTCCCAAAACATCGGGTTTACCTGCTCTAAGAGTAGAAGCTAGTGGGTTCCCCCCGTCATAAACATGTGCAACTTCATCCTTCTTAAGCAATGGGCAATCTTTGACGAGATGTCCTGCCTGGCGGCTGTTGTAGCATGATCTAGAATTTGGCAGGTTCTGGCTTGAGCTTGCCTGATTGGTCTTCTGTCTCTTCGGGGCGATGCATACGTTGGAGTAATGCCCAGCTTGACCACAGTTGTAGTAACTTCCCCTGGGTGGCCTATTTGTTTGCGGCTTTTGCAGTTGCTCCTTGGTTGCTTGATTCGGGTTGCCTTTCAGAAGCCTTGCGGTTGTTGCCCGTTTGATTCTTAGCACGGTACACTTGCAAGTTCCTCAGATCTAAGCTCTCATAATTGCATGTCATTACCACCATTTCGGCGATTGGGAGCTTCACGTGGCTCATGGCCCTACTTTGATATCTGCGGTGATGTCCATGAATGAGCCTCTAATTCTTTGCCTTAACTATTAGAATGAGCTCTGGTGCATAGCGGGACAACTATGTAAATTTGTTGAGATAATCCTGTATTGATTGATCTCCTTGTTGGAGATTAGCGAACTCGTCATGCATGCGCTCTATTTCCTGCTCGGGAATAAACTTATCCTTGAACAAATCTTGGAATTAGTTCCATGTCATCACTACCTCTTCTTCATTGAAGGTGATGGCTTCCCACCACAATTGTGCCTCCTTCTGTAAGAGCCAAGCACCCATGAAGCTCTTCCTATGGTCTTTAAGACCCAAGCCTTTAAAGATCTTCTCACATACCTTCAGTCATGCTTGGGCTTCAGCAATAGTACCTGTGCCTGAGAAGGTCTTGCCTCCCAGATTCTTATACTTCTTCACCACTTTGTCTAAATCACATGATTGTAGTGGTGGTGGTAGCTGAACCAAAGACTCTTGGACAACGGGGATATTCCCCCGTCCTCCTCCTCGGCCTTGTCTAGCTGTAGCTGCTCGGGTAGTGTAACACCCCGTAAATCTATAACATTAAATTTCACAAATTAAAGAATAATTAATTTGAAAACGAAGAATTAGGTAAAACTGGTTGCGCCATTGCGTTTGTCTCGGAATTCTGCTTGAGATAGAGCCCGAGTTTGCGAAAATCGGACTCCATATGAAGGAGATATCTTTAAATTAAATATTACAGCAAAATATGAAAAAGAGGAATGAGAAAAGAATAATGTTTAGCTTTGTTCTAAGGTTTGTAAGCAAAAGACTTAGTAGCCCATTTGGTTAGAACATGTGACTTGCATATAAGAGGTACAGAGTTCGGTCCCCGCCAACGCCATATTTTTGTTTTAGGGGAATGGCTTAAAAGTGGCTTAGTGCGAACGCAGTTCAAGAAGTGGTTTAGTGTGAAAATGGTTAATTGGGAAGATAGATAAAAATAAATATAAATAAACATATATAATATATATAATATATAATATATACATACATATATATATATATATATGACATATATGTTGCGCATTTTTGGTTGTCAAGGATTGTTTTTTTTACGTGGCCTTCTCTAATTGGATTTATGACAAATTAAAAGTAAGAAAGCTTTATTCATGTATAAATAAATATTTATATATGGCTAGTTAATATATACAGTAATGGGAAAAAAAAATATTAAGTAGGTATTTATGTTCGGTTGATTGACAATAAATAATAAAAAAGAAAAGATGTACATTCGGTACATTAACATTAAAGTAGAAAGTTATTAATACAAATGTTGAGTTATTGTTGAGTCATTCCTGATCTATTGCTGAGTCCCTTGGATAACTCTATCTTGTCTAGATGGCCTTGATTGATTTTGTGATGATCTAATGGCTCTAAAACACTCTCTGCACCTATAAAAGAATGCCTAGACCTAAGGTTTCTCCACACAAATTTTATGAGCCGTCTACATGCTGTTTCTCTCTATTCTAAGCCTCCACCATTAAAATAAATCTTATTCTCCACTAAAACAAGTTATAGTTCTTCTTCAAATTGGATATTCAAATCAAGTTAAAGCTTCAAGAAGGGAAGCAGAGGCTAGTTCAACGGCTTCGAGCAACGTCACGCAAATCATAACAAATCACCACAACACTATCTTATTATCCTTTTCTAAAACCAATCAATATAAGTCAGTTACTTTTTAGATTTGAACACCTAGATCTATTTGTGACATGAAATCAAATGGTTATGAGAATATGCCTGATCCTTTCATTTGAATCTGTGTTTGTACTTGCCTTTGGATCTGATTCAGGACTATTGTGATTAATTACCAAGGAGACTATGCCTATGACTATGAACATAAGACTATGCCTATGACTATGAACATAAGACTGTTGCCTATGACTATGACTATGATTCATAAATTTCGGACTATTGCCTATGATTCATGACTATGAGACTACTACCTATGACTATGATTGAGAAACTATCGTGCAGTCGTACATGACTATTGTGGTTAATTGCCTATAACTATTGTAGTTAGTGGCTTATGCCTATTCCCATTAACCTATTAAGTTGTACTTAGAACTAGCATTAAGTTGGGCCAAATAACCTATGCATATTCCCTTAATTACGATGGATCTCATATTTAGGGTGTAACTTGTCTAGTTTATTCCTATTTACTGTTATGTACATCGAATCTATTGGAAACATTATTTTTGTATTTGATTCATTCTTGCATGTTTATTCTTTTATGTCAATTCTCGTGCTTATCCCCTATTCCTTTTGTTAGTTTCATTTCATGTGTACTCAGAAACTTGGGAAATCATGTTATACGTACGATTATGGCATGTGAATTTGGGTGTAGCTTAATTAAGATAATTTGGCATAACAAGTATGATGGCATAATCTGAGTTGGCTATAATCGTAAATAATTTACATGCATATTGGACTTGGGCGTAAATGGTAAAATTGTTAATTGGCCGCAAAGTATGTAATTGGCTTATAAACCAAGTTTTGGGCATAAACTGTAAACTAGAATATTAAATCTAGTTTTAACATGAATTGTAAGTTTGGATATTTAATATAGATTGGGTGTAAAATGTAAATAGGAACATTAAATCTAGATTAGGCTTAACTATTGATTTGGACCGCCAAATATATGACATAGTGATTTTGGGCATGACTATTATGGCGAGTTTGGGAAGGTGGGGTATAGCCTATTCTGATTAATAACTTGAAATTACATGTAATTGTCATGTTTAGCATAATCATGGTTAGGGACACTTAATTTGGTATAATTTACATACCAAAAATTATAAATATGATTTAGAGGTAAAGTGGGCCATAATAATAAATGTTGATAACGTACATTAAAAGAGTAATTATGGCATAAGTAAATTAAGAATAATTTACATATGGAATTCGTACTAAATGAGAAATTTGTACATTGTAAAAAATATGAATAGGCCTAACCCGAGGTTAGATTGAGTTGTGGTGTAAAACTACCCAGACCCGCCCGGCTGTCCAGTAACCACAACAATACCTATCTAATGTGAGAGGTTAAGGCATTTAGCCCAATAAGAACCCGAGGTTACGATGAGTTGCAGTGTAAAGCTGCCCGGAACAGACCGGCACATCCAATGACTGCAACAATACTTGTCTAATGTGAGTGGTTGGTGCTTTAATAAATGAATTAAAGCTAAGACAAGATTTGGTAGGGTTAAGTTAATTTTAGAACACTTAACCAATTTAACATGTTAATTAGACAAGTGGGTAGGGTTAAGTAAATTGAGAACACTTAACCAATTCAACATGTTAATTAGACAAGTGGGTAAGGTTAAGTAAATTTAGAACACTTAACCATTATAACATGTTAATTAAACAAGTAGGTGAGGTTAAGTACATTTAGGACACTTAGCCGATATAACATGTTAGTTAAACAGACAGTAGGGTTAAGTTAACTAAGGAAACACTTAACCGTTATAACATGACTAGTTAAACAGGTGGTGGGCTTAAGTTAACTAAGGTAACACTTAACCAATATATATATATATATATATATATATATATATATATATATATAACATGACGTGTGGTAGGGTTAAGTAACACAAGAGGATACACTTAACCAACATAACATGATTTGTGGTAGGGTTAAGTTAATACAAGAGGGCAACACTTAACCATAGTAACATGACAAGTAGATAGGTTAAGTTAACTTGAATTGACTGATGACACTTAACCAATATAACATGGTAAACGGGTGGGGTTAAGTTAATATGAACACTTAACCAACATAACATGGTGACTGAACAGGGTTAAGTTAATAAATCACACTTAACCAATCCAACATGATAAGTGAGAAATGTTAAGTTAATAAGAAACACTTAACCAGCATGACATGACGAGTAGAAGAGTTAAGTACATATCGGGTTGGTGGGTAATATCAGTAAATATAGGCCCACACACTTAACCATTAAATACACGTTCTTGGATCAGTAGAAGGGTTAAGTACATGTCAGGGTTGGTGGGTAATATCAGTAAATATAGGCCCACAAACCTAACCATTAGGAAAACCTAGTAACGGGGACCCATTTCAGCAGTAACCCACATAGATGTATCATGGTACCCTGAAACTAGGCAGGTTGGGGCACGATTACTGGGCTGATTATAAGCGGTCAAAGCGACGACGGTTGGTGCAATAGTGTAGGTTCTAACGGAGTGCGGGCGTGCACACACCCCAGAGCAGAAAAAGCAGGCATTGGGCATCAGTAGTATACACTATGCACTCTAGAGTTGTGTCGGGTCACTACCATGTGTAACGACACGGATTTCGCCCGGACCTAATCGATCGTTAAACCGACCAAGACCGTTCGAATCCCGCATACGCTAACTTTGGGTATACAACACATCAGAACAAATAACAGAAGACTTCAATAAACATCATAATAATGTTACATCAGAGTACAGAATATCAGAGTATATCGATAATAATACATAGCGGAAGATAAATTTACATAAATGTAAAACAGTGCACAGCGGAAATATAAACTACACAGCGGAAGACTGTAAATGCCTGGACACAGCTTAAAGCTTCAATCCAGAATCCTGCTCAATACATCTGCAAAATAAAACTACTCGACTGCCCGTGTGGAAAATAGGGGCACCCGAGTTCGCAAGGGAAAAGAAAACTACAGGTCAGTCATGGGACTGGTGTGAGAACTCAAAAACAGTTGTTAACTTTGTTCAAAAATAAGGCAAATCACGGGAACACGCCACTTTCGCGGAACGGGTTTACCCCCATGAAAGCCAGTGTATAAACAACAATCAATATAGATATATGGATCTACTATGCATCAATCAACATGCAATATCCCAATCTACCCATTTAGATTAATCACCACACTTAGATTTTCCAAATCCAATTCAATTTACAGAAATTATTCCTTTGGATTTTATTCCCGATTTCTTATTTCAAATCATTTGAAATACATATCTAACTTTCTATATCAAAGTAGATTTCACTTTGGGATCTCAAATCAAATCATTTTGAAATGTGAATTCCAAAACATAACAATGCATACAAACAAGTATGCAACCAAATATCGTGCTCCCCATCGACAAGGCAAAGGGTACGCACCTCGCAACTCGATATATATATGTGCACCTACCCCACATAGGAGTAGGCTACACCGACGATGCACCTCCCACTCATGGAGAGCATACACCGCCCTCTCACCCATACTTTTAGTCTCAGGGTTACCCGAATCTTTAGCCACACACTAAATCATTTCATATCCCGAAGTAGGGGAAATCATTTCACAACATAATAATCACAAGTACTTTCAAAATATAGTACTTCACATCAGTAATTCACGCATATGATCAGTCACTATTAATCACATAACCTTTGAGCTCGTACGTCTCAAAGAAGGGTGTTAAGCAAGAGAATAAATTCCCCGCCACCAAACAGATACATCATCAATAGCAACTAATCGAATATGCGATGAACCACAATGTAACATATAATACATTTTCTAAATCACTTTAGAAATCATCGGGTTTTGGGCCTCGAAATCCTTTCTGTTTTATAAAACATTTTTATAAAACATTCCCTGTCCAAAATCGGGAATACGTTTCTTTTCGCTTTAAGAAAAATATCATTTCACAATCATTCATTAAATTTGAAATGAACACAATATCGCTAAACACCTTATCGTTAAATCGTGAAGTGTTTCACAAGGCGTTAGCACACAGATATTTTCAACCCAACCCAATGCTAAATGTAAAAGCATATTCTGCTCATAAACTGGTTGAGCACAATCCAAACCATCAATCAATCAAATTTGACATTAAATATAAGGTTTTAAATAGAGAGAGTATTGACTTATATTTAACATCAAATCCTGAAACCAACAGATATCATATCGGGAATAACGATATCGATATCTTCCAAATTCCCATCACGATATCTGTATAATCACGGAATCCAATATCGAAAATATCCAAAGATAATTTCAATTCAAATCTAATCCAATTTATTTATTTATAACCATTGGATTATTTTTCTAGTTAATAACTAGTTCATTTCGATAAAAATCTATTTTTATCTTTTCAAATATGGAGTTTTTCATCCCAATTCTTCCCAAATCATTTCTTATGATTTTACACAAATTATTACTATTTTTAATAATTTTATCAAGGCCTGTACGGTCGATTTCCATCAATGGCCATCGAACTGCACTTACAGCGACCTTTTTCAAATTTGATTTGGACGTATCTCCAAATCCAACCGTTAGATTTCAAATTTCTAATATTCCTTAGAAAGCTCTTTTCGATACGAACCCAATGGTTCTGATTTCAGGAGAATCCGACGGTCGGATCTCCCGTAATGTCCGTTCGAAGTCAATGGTCGAAATTCGCGAACTGCCGCAGCGCGGCGCGTTCTATTCAGGCCATTTATTATATATATAATATATATAATATATATTTCGTCGATTTCTATTTAAAACGAATTATATAAATAGTTTTGAATTCGTTTCAAAAAAACATTTTCAACTTCCTTTTCAATTCAAATCACAATTGAATTCTTCTTTATAGATTCGTTTTAAAATTCATTTCTATTCAATTCAAATTTCAATTCAATTTGAATTCGTTTTCAATTCAATTCATTTCGAATTCGTTTTCTATTCAATTCAATTCGAATTCGTTTTCTATTCAATTCAATTCGAATTCGTTTTCTATTCAATTCAATTCGAATTCGTTTTCTATTCAATTCAATTCGAATTCGTTTTCTATTCAATTCAATTCGAATTCGTTTTCTATTCAATTCAATTCGAATTCGTTTTCTATTCAATTCAATTCGAATTCGTTTTCTATTCAATTCAATTCGAATTCGTTTTCTATTCAATTCAATTCGAATTCGTTTTCTATTCAATTCAATTCGAATTCGTTTTCTATTCAATTCAATTCGAATTCGTTTTCTATTTCAGTTCAATTCGAATTCGTTTTCTATTTCAGTTCAATTCGAATTCGTTTTCTATTCAATTCAATTCGAATTCGTTTTCTATTCAATTCAATTCGAATTCGTTTTCTATTCAATTCAATTCGAATTCGTTTTCTAGTCAATTCAATTCGAATTCGTTTTCTATTCAATTCAATTCGAATTCGTTTTCTATTCAATTCAATTCGAATTCGTTTTCTATTCAATTCAATTCGAATTCGTTTTCTATTCAATTCAATTCGAATTCGTTTTCTATTCAATTCAATTCGAATTCGTTTTCTATTCAATTCAATTCGAATTCGTTTTCTATTCAATTCAATTCGAATTCGTTTTCTATTCAATTCAATTCGAATTCGTTTTCTATTCAATTCAATTCGAATTCGTTTTCTATTCAATTCAATTCGAATTCGTTTTCTATTTCAGTTCAATTCGAATTCATTTTCTATTTCAGTTCAATTCGAATTCATTTTCTATTCATTTCAATTCGAATTCGTTTTCTATTCAATTCAATTCGAATATTTCATATGCATCGTTTTCATTTCATATATATATATATATATATATATATATCGTTTTCAATTCGAATATTTCATATACATTGTTTTCAATTCGAATATTTTCACTTTCAATATATCCGATATTTTCACTTTCAATTTATTCGATATTTTCACTTCGCTATATATATAAATTTCACTTTTCATATATTCGATATTTTCACTATCAATATATTCTATATTTTCACTTCGCTATATATATAAATTTCACTTTTCATATATATGTTATTTCACTTTGCTATATATATAAATTTCACTTTTCATATATATGTTATTTCACTTCGCTATCAATCAATTTTCACAACAATTTCAACCAATAAATATCGTCCATGGTTTGTGGACGAGGGGCGTATATATATATATATATATATATATATATATATATATATATATATAGAGATATTTATATATAGCAATTCACTTCCATTTTCAACACATATATAAAATTATAAAAAGAAATTGAAGAGTGAGAAATCCTCACCAATAGCTATCCAACTACACGATTCTTCCTTTATAGAAATCTTCGCCTTTTGTCGCTTTCGCCCGTATTCTCTACACATGTAAAAATCGAGTTTTTACTATGCTACTCAATATATAAAAATATGATTTTTCTTTGACTTTCAATATTTAAAAAAAATATGACTTTTACTTTGACTTTCAATATTTTAAAAATATGATTTTTACTTTTGCTTTCAACATATAAAAATATGATTTTTACTTTTGCTTTCAACATATAAAAATATGATTTTTACTTTTGCTTTCAACATATAAAAATATGATTTCTACTTTTCTAAAAGAAATCAGTTTTATTCTTTTAAAAAAATCGGTTTTTAAACTTTATAAAAATTCAGTTTTATAGAATTTAAAAATAAAAATAAGAATAAAAATACTTACAGAGGAGCGGGGGGGGGGGGGGGGGGGTCTGCAGATCGTCGGAGGCGGGGCTCTCGAGGGTGGCGGTCGGCGGTTCAGCGTTGCGAACCAGGGGGGATTCAGCGGAGCTCGAGCGGTCTGGGAGGCGTTCGAGGGTTTCGAGGTGGAGGCGGGGTCTTCGGGGCTCGATCGATGGAGGCGGTGATGGGCGGCGACGCTTCGGGGGGGGGGGGGGGGGCGGCTGTCGATAATCTTTAGGGTTTCTTTTTTTTTTTTCTCTTCGTTTGGAATTAAAACAAACGGGGGGGGCCAAGCAGAAGATAAGAGGGAGGGAGGGAATAAAAAAATATATATAAATTTTTTTTTTATTATTTAATTATTCAAAAAGTTGACTTTCACATACGACCTCGAAACGAGGCCCACCGCCTGTCGCCCATAGCGTTTTACCCCCATTCCGAACACAATGGGATATGTATCACAAGCTGATTTGATCGTTACAATCAGTTTCCTTTTGAATTTTCATTTAAATCACTATATTGAATTTTAAACGTACATTTCAAATTACCGGGGCCCCATACGAACTCTAAAAATTTTAGAAAAATATTTTCTAGCTTCGTATTGACGATACGGTACTAACAAAACTAGTTTCGTCGAATTCTGAGACCGTTTGAAAAATGGCCAATTCCCAGTCGATTAAAATCAACTGAAATGGTCAAAACACGTTTTCCTTTACCACGCTCACATATTGATTCGAAAAATTATGAAATTTGAAATCTAGCAATAACTTTACACTGCGGACCCAACAAAAGTGGTTTCGTCGAAATTCGAGGTCATTTGCAAAATGTCCATTTTTAAGGGCCTGAATTCCATAGCGACTATTCAGAATTTTCTACTGGACATATCTCATCATTTCTAAAGTGAAACCTCAGTTTGTTAACTTCGTTAGAAAGATATTCTTCATCAGATTCAAATATTTCTTGTTTCGTTCAATTCTGACTTATAACGAATTCTGTATATTCATTTGAAATTAGAAATCGAATTTTCGAACTACCGCGCCATTTTCAATTCTATTTATAATTATATATAAATATTTCTATTCTAACGACGACGCGTATAATATATACGTTCGAATTCTATTCAAATAAATTTCTCGTCGATATTATTTAAAATAATTCATTTTAAATATTCAAAATTCGTTAAAATTGCTAAAATAAAAATTTCAAACTGGCTCGCATTTTACGGGTTGTTACAATCTCCCCCACTTAAAACTTTTCGTCCCCGAAAAGGAACAAAGTCGAAAGTGGTTTGATTAATCAACTCTACGATCGATCAGGCTTCCATTCTCCAACTTTTTAGTTTCTGAGAATTTCTAAAAATTCAAAAATTTGGCTAACACCCTAAATTTTTGAAAAATTTCGCCATAACCTCCCCTGCACCGGGAGCATCGGGGAATTTCAAATAGCTTCCCCGGTCCTTCAGATCTCAAAAAGAAAAAGAAAAAGCCAAGCGGCTAGCCAATAGGCTCACAAAATCATCATCACCCAAACAAAACAGGAAATTATGTAGTAAACATGTACCTATTTGTCGGGCAAACAAATTTTATTCTCTGGCTCTAGCCTCCTTGCTATGACCTGTTCAATGATATATATGTATATGCAAGCAAATGCAACCAATTTTCAATACCGTTCAATATTTGATACCATTAGGCATTATGGTTCAAAATTATCAAACAATTAAACAAACAACACAAACATCAATCAATTAATTGATTATATTTTCAAATATATAATTTTATATATTTAAAATCATATTTTCTAAAATCAGATTATATATATAATCACAGATACGTTATTTATAAACAAATAACTCTCGACTCATTCTGGGGCATTTCTAACCCCATCTCTAACGAGTCACTCATTCTAGAATGCTACTGATTCTATCTCTAATGAGTATTCTTTTATAGGACATTACTAATCCTACCTCTGATGAGTCTTTTGTTCAGTTCTAACGAGTTGTACCCCAAAGATTTGAGTTTAACCAAAGCTCTGATACCACGTTGTAACGACACGGATTTCGCCCGGACCTAATCGATCGTTAAACCGACCAAGACCGTTCGAATCCCGCATACGCTAACTTTGGGTATACAACACATCAGAACAAATAACAGAAGACTTCAATAAACATCATAATAATGTTACATCAGAGTACAGAATATCAGAGTATATCGATAATAATACACAGCGGAAGATAAATTTACATAAATGTAAAACAGTGCACAGCGGAAATATAAACTACACAGCGGAAGACTGTAAATGCCTGGACACAGCTTAAAGCTTCAATCCAGAATCCTGCTCAATACATCTGCAAAATAAAACTACTCGACTGCCCGTGTGGAAAATAGGGGCACCCGAGTTCGCAAGGGAAAAGCAAACTACGGGTCAGTCATGGGACTGGTGTGAGAACTCAAAAACAGTTGTTAACTTTGTTCAAAAATAAGGCAAATCACGGGACCACGCCACTTTCGTGGAACGGGTTTACCCCCATGAAAGCCAGTGTATAAACAACAATCAATATAGATATATGGATCTACTATGCATCAATCAACATGCAATATCCCAATCTACCCATTTAGATTAATCACCACACTTAGATTTTCCAAATCCAATTCAATTTACAGAAATTATTCCTTTGGATTTTATTCCCGATTTCTTATTTCAAATCATTTGAAATACATATCTAACTTTCTATATCAAAGTAGATTTCACTTCGGGATCTCAAATCAAATCATTTTGAAATGTGAATTCCAAAACATAACAATGCATACAAACAAGTATGCAACCAAATATCGTGCTCCCCATCGACAAGGCAAAGGGTACGCACCTCGCAACTCGATATATATATGTGCACCTACCCCACATAGGAGTAGGCTACACCGACGATGCACCTCCCACTCATGGAGAGCATACACCGCCCTCTCACCCATACTTTTAGTCTCAGGGTTACCCGAATCTTTAGCCACACTAAATCATTTCATATCCCGAAGTAGGGAAAATCATTTCACAACATAATAATCACAAGTACTTTCAAAATATAGTACTTCACATCAGTAATTCACGCATATGATCAGTCACTATTAATCACATAACCTTTGAGCTCGTACGTCTCAAAGAAGGGTGTTAAGCAAGAGAATAAATTCCCCGCCACCAAACAGATACATCATCAATAGCAACTAATCGAATATGCGATGAACCACAATGTAACATATAATACATTTTCTAAATCACTTTAGAAATCATCGGGTTTTGGGCCTCGAAATCCTTTCTGTTTTATAAAACATTTTTATAAAACATTCCCTGTCCAAAATCGGGAATACGTTTCTTTTCGCTTTAAGAAAAATATCATTTCACAATCATTCATTAAATTTGAAATGAACACAATATCGCTAAACACCTTATCGTTAAATCGTGAAGTGTTTCACAAGGCGTTAGCACACAGATATTTTCAACCCAACCCAATGCTAAATGTAAAAGCATATTCTGCTCATAAACTGGTCGAGCACAATCCAAACCATCAATCAATCAAATTTGACATTAAATATAAGGTTTTAAATAGAGAGAGTATTGACTTATATTTAACATCAAATCCTGAAACCAACAGATATCATATCGGGAATAACGATATCGATATCTTCCAAATTCCCATCACGATATCTGTATAATCACGGAATCCAATATCGAAAATATCCAAAGATAATTTCAATTCAAATCTAATCCAATTTATTTATTTATAACCATTGGATTATTTTTCTAGTTAATAACTAGTTCATTTCGATAAAAAACTATTTTTATCTTTTCAAATATGGAGTTTTTCATCCCAATTCTTCCCAAATCATTTCTTATGATTTTACACAAATTATTACTATTTTTAATAATTTTATCAAGGCCTGTACGGTCGATTTCCATCAATGGCCATCGAACTGCACTTACAGCGACCTTTTTCAAATTTGATTTGGACGTATCTCCAAATCCAACCGTTAGATTTCAAATTTCTAATATTCCTTAGAAAGCTCTTTTCGATACGAACCCAACGGTTCTGATTTCAGGAGAATCCGACGGTCGGATCTCCCGTAATGTCCGTTCGAAGTCAATGGTCGAAATTCGCGAACTGCCGCAGCGCGGCGCGTTCTATTCAGGCCATTTATTATATATATAATATATATTTCGTCGATTTCTATTTAAAACGAATTATATAAATAGTTTTGAATTCGTTTCAAAAAAACATTTTCAACTTCCTTTTCAATTCAAATCACAATTGAATTCTTCTTTATAGATTCGTTTTAAAATTCATTTCTATTCAATTCAAATTTCAATTCAATTTGAATTCGTTTTCAATTCAATTCATTTCGAATTCGTTTTCTATTCAATTCAATTCGAATTCGTTTTCTATTCAATTCAATTCGAATTCGTTTTCTATTCAATTCAATTCGAATTCGTTTTCTAGTCAATTCAATTCGAATTCGTTTTCTATTCAATTCAATTCGAATTCGTTTTCTATTCAATTCAATTCGAATTCGTTTTCTATTCAATTCAATTCGAATTCGTTTTCTATTCAATTCAATTCGAATTCGTTTTCTATTCAATTCAATTCGAATTCGTTTTCTATTCAATTCAATTCGAATTCGTTTTCTATTCAATTCAATTCGAATTCGTTTTCTATTCAATTCAATTCGAATTCGTTTTCTATTCAATTCAATTCGAATTCGTTTTCTATTTCAGTTCAATTCGAATTCGTTTTCTATTTCAGTTCAATTCGAATTCGTTTTCTATTCAATTCAATTCGAATTCGTTTTCTATTCAATTCAATTCGAATTCGTTTTCTATTCAATTCAATTCGAATTCGTTTTCTAGTCAATTCAATTCGAATTCGTTTTCTATTCAATTCAATTCGAATTCGTTTTCTATTCAATTCAATTCGAATTCGTTTTCTATTCAATTCAATTCGAATTCGTTTTCTATTCAATTCAATTCGAATTCGTTTTCTATTCAATTCAATTCGAATTCGTTTTCTATTCAATTCAATTCGAATTCGTTTTCTATTCAATTCAATTCGAATTCGTTTTCTATTCAATTCAATTCGAATTCGTTTTCTATTCAATTCAATTCGAATTCGTTTTCTATTCAATTCAATTCGAATTCGTTTTCTATTCAATTCAATTCGAATTCGTTTTCTATTTCAGTTCAATTCGAATTCATTTTCTATTTCAGTTCAATTCGAATTCATTTTCTATTCCGTTCAATTCGAATTCATTTTCTATTCATTTCAATTCGAATTCGTTTTCTATTCAATTCAATTCGAATATTTCATATGCATCGTTTTCATTTCATATATATATATATATATATATATATATATATATCGTTTTCAATTCGAATATTTCATATACATTGTTTTCAATTCGAATATTTTCACTTTCAATATATCCGATATTTTCACTTTCAATTTATTCGATATTTTCACTTCGCTATATATATAAATTTCACTTTTCATATATTCGATATTTTCACTATCAATATATTCTATATTTTCACTTCGCTATATATATAAATTTCACTTTTCATATATATGTTATTTCACTTTGCTATATATATAAATTTCACTTTTCATATATATGTTATTTCACTTCGCTATCAATCAATTTTCACAACAATTTCAACCAATAAATATCGTCCATGGTTTGTGGACGAGGGGCGTATATATATATATATATATATATATATATATATATATATAGATATAGATATTTATATATAGCAATTCACTTCCATTTTCAACACATATATAAAATTATAAAAAGAAATTGAAGAGTGAGAAATCCTCACCAATAGCTATCCAACTACACGATTCTTCCTTTATAGAAATCTTCGCCTTTTGTCGCTTTCGCCCGTATTCTCTACACATGTAAAAATCGAGTTTTTACTATGCTACTCAATATATAAAAATATGATTTTTCTTTGACTTTCAATATTTAAAAAAAATATGACTTTTACTTTGACTTTCAATATTTTAAAAATATGATTTTTACTTTTGCTTTTAACATATAAAAATATGATTTTTACTTTTTCTTTCAACATATAAAAATATGATTTTTACTTTTGCTTTCAACATATAAAAATATGATTTCTACTTTTCTAAAAGAAATCAGTTTTATTCTTTTAAAAAAATCGGTTTTTAAACTTTATAAAAATTCAGTTTTATAGAATTTAAAAATAAAAATAAGAATAAAAATACTTACAGAGGAGCGGGGGGGGGGGGGGGGGGGGTCTGCAGATCGTCGGAGGCGGGGCTCTCGAGGGTGGCAGTCGGCGGTTCAGCATTGCGAACCAGGGGGGGCTTCAGCGGAGCTCGAGCGGTCTGGGAGGTGTTCGAGGGTTTCGAGGTGGAGGCGGGGTCTTCGGGGCTCGATCGATGGAGGCGGTGATGGGCGGCGACGCTTCGGGGGGGGGGGGGCTGTCGATAATCTTTAGGGTTTCTTTTTTTTTTTTTTTTCTCTTCATTTGGAATTAAAACAAACGGGGGCGGCCAAGCAGAAGATAAGAGGGAGGGAGGGAATAAAAAAAAATATTTTTTTTATTATTATTATTTAATTATTCAAAAAGTTGACTTTCACATACGACCTCGAAACGAGGCCCACCGCCTGTCGCCCATAGCGTTTTACCCCCATTCCGAACACAATGGGATATGTATCGCAAGCTGATTTGATCGTTACAATCAGTTTCCTTTTGAATTTTCATTTAAATCACTATATTGAATTTTAAACGTACATTTCAAATTACCGGGGCCCCATACGAACTCTAAAAATTTTAGAAAAATATTTTCTAGCTTCGTATTGACGATACGGTCCTAACAAAACTAGTTTCGTCGAATTCTGAGACTGTTTGAAAAATGGCCAATTCCCAGTCGATTAAAATCAACTGAAATGGTCAAAACACGTTTTCCTTTACCACGCTCACATATTGATTCGAAAAATTATGAAATTTGAAATCTAGCAATAACTTTACACTGCGGACCCAACAAAAGTGGTTTCGTCGAAATTCGAGGTCGTTTGCAAAATGTCCATTTTTAAGGGCCTGAATTCCATAGCGACTATTCAGAATTTTCTACTGGACATATCTCATCATTTCTAAAGTGAAACCTCAGTTTGTTAACTTCGTTAGAAAGATATTCTTCATCAGATTCAAATATTTCTTGTTTCGTTCAATTCTGACTTATAACGAATTCTGTATATTCATTTGAAATTAGAAATCGAATTTTCGAACTACCGCGCCATTTTCAATTCTATTTATAATTATATATAAATATTTCTATTCTAACGACGACGCGTATAATATATACGTTCGAATTCTATTCAAATAAATTTCTCGTCGATATTATTTAAAATAATTCATTTTAAATATTCAAAATTCGTTAAAATTGCCAAAATAAAAATTTCAAACTGGCTCGCATTTTACGGGTTGTTACACCATGGAACTTGATACACCCCATGGTGGGACCAGCATAGGTATCTACAATCAAGTGGGGGTCATATGACACATGTGAATATGCGAGTAGGGAGACGATCGATAGGCTAGTAAGGGTACATCGAACATATTCATGGCAATTGGGCTGATTGAGGTGGAATCCTCATAATCGATGTACACGTGAAGGCTACCATAATTGCGGTGTAACAACCCGAATTTTAAACAACGTGTTAAGACAAGAATCAAGGCAGAATTAAATTATAAAATCTGAATCAGGATAAACAGGTTGAGCCATTGCGTTCGTCTCGGAAAAATACGCGAAATAGAGTCCAAAATTTCGTAAATCGGAGTCCGTATGACCCAGTTAAGGCCCAACGAAGTTTCACGAAAATTCAAATCCGAAAACAGATTTGAAATTCAGCCCAAAATGAGAGGCGGGAAAATTCCCTCCAGACACTCAGGGTCGACACCCATGTCGACATGGGTGTCGACCCCTCCCCAGGGGGTCGACATGGGTGTCGACCCCTGTGTCGAACCCCCCCTGTAGAACCCCGACCTGGTGCACCTGTTTGTCATGTTGGCTCGGTTTTGGAGGCTTGTGACGATTTTGGATGGCTTGGATTCGATCTAGGGTTAATCCTATGGCCTAAAATGCTCCTAAACTCTATAAAAAGACCCTAACCCCCTAACCTAAATCACTCAAATACTCTCATGCCACGAAGTGCTGCCCAAATGCCAAGTGATCATGGCCTCCATCTCCAACTCCAAGAGACTATGCATGCAAATCGGATCTGAATCGAAAGGTGCAAGCTTGCTACACCAAATTGAGGCTAGATCAACGTTGCTACGGCGATTTCATGACGGTTCTTCATCAAAGGAGCCACCTTTCTTCGTCATGACGATGCATAATCCTTCCCTAAGCCTCGCTATGTAAGTTCTAGCTACTTGTAGATTCTAACGGTGGTTCTAATGTGACATGGGATAAAATGCGATGAAACATAAGTATGCTAGCCTATGTGAACCTAACTTTGCCTCTTTTCTATGATCTATGACCTTGGGCTAAGTTTTAGCGACTTAATCATGCCACTCATGTTATGCTTAGCCTAGTTTATCTTGCAAGTTTGAATCTTTATCTATGGAATGTTAGCATGAACCTTTGGGAACCATTTGACTTGTGAAACATTGGCAAAGACTTGACTTTGGGGCTTATGTATGTAAATGAACCCAAATTCCCTTATGTTATCATGCATGTTTGTGGCCAAATTCTCTTATGATACTATGCATGTTTGTGGCCAAATTCCCTTATGATACTATGCATGTTTGTGGCCAAAAACCCCTTATGATGCTATGCATATTTTGAGGCCAAATCCTTTATGATACTATGCATGTTTGTGGCCAATCCCTTCTTGGCATCGTGCATGTTTTGAGTCCAAATCCTTTATGATACTATGCATGTTTGTGGCCAATCCCTTCTTGGCATCGTGCATGTTTTGAGGCCAATATGTAGCATAGTATCCTTACTATGTTGACTCGCTTTTACTTGGGTTGGAAACACGATTTGGGTAGGATAGACGAGCGTGATTATGACATGAAAATTTGATATGGGATTCCATGAAAATATGACACTCATGATACACCTAAATGGGGACATGACATGTGGGGTAAACATGGGACTTGAAACTAGACACGGGGGTGGTAAGTGTAATATGACACTAGACCAAACATGAAAGTGGCCAACTCGAGGTTGGGTTGAGTTTGTAGCATAAATCTACCCGGACCCGCCCGGCTTAACTAGTGGCTACAAACAATAGGATCCAATGTGAGAAGTTGGTCATGTCGCGCTTAAGACCCGAGGTTAGACTAGGTTGTGGTGTAAAACTACCCGGACCCGCCCGGCTTAACTAGTAACCACAACAAGGTCTAATGTGAGAGGTTGAGAGTGCATTAATTAAATTAATGCCACATGATAAGGTTAAGTAAATTTGACTAATGACACTTAACCGATATGACACGAATGGGTAGGTTAAGTGGGACCGGGCTTGATTTCTTAATGACACTTAACCATACAAGACAATTAGGGGATGGGGTTAAGTAATTTACGCTTAACTAATCCGACTTGGTAATTAGATGGGGTTAAGTAATTTACACTTAACTAATCCGACTTGGTAATTAGATGGGGTTAAGTAATTTAGACTTAACTAATCTAAACACGGTAATTAGATGGAGTTAAGAAACCTATACTTAACTAATCTAAACACGGTAATTAGATGGGGTTAAGTAACCTATACTTAACTAATCTAAACAGGGTAATTCGATGGGGTTAAGTTAAACACTTAACCAATCTAAACTTGGTAATTCAATGAGGTTAAGCAACCAATACTTAACCAACTTAACATGATAATTTAATGGGGTTAAGTAACTTATAATTAACCAATTATACATGATGATTTGATGAGGTTAAGTAACCTATACTTAACCAATCTAACATGTGGACTTGATAGGGTTAGGTCACAAGACCTTTTGAATATACTTAACCCTTGTAGTATGATTAGTGGATGAGGTTAAGCTAACCCATACTTAACCAATCCGGCTCGATGATCTGATGAGATTTAGATAATTTATGCTTAATCAATCTAACACGATAATCTGATAGGGTTAAGACAAACCAATACTTAACCAATTTGACTTGATAGGGTTAAGTCATGCGCTTCTTGGTATACTTAACCAACTTGTAGGGCTAAGCCTTGAACTTAAATACTTAGCCAATCTTGACATGATTCGTAGGTGAGCTAAGTCATGAACCTGAATAACAACACTTAACCCAATAGACAAAACCCTAGTGAGAGGAACTAGGTAGAAAATCGTGGTTAATCAAGGGTAACGGGGAAAAGAAGCTAAGTGGTAAACCTTAGTTAAGTATAACTAAGTAATAATTCTTAGCCAAGGACATGGGACTAGTTCATGAATGGATGAGTAACCCGATATGGTAGGTCATCGCTTAAACACACGAGGAGGAGCAAATTACCCGACTAGGATAAGGGCTCCAACGAACTGGGTGACGAAGCGGTAGCTTCGGGGGACATGAGGGTACTCTTGGTATCCCTCTGTGAGGTGGCAGGTGGTCCATGAAACCCGGCCTTACAGAGGTTAAGGTCTGCGATAGAAGAGCCAAGAGTATGCCTTGGTTGCTATGCGAGCGACCTAAAGACTGGGATGAATTAGCGTGGAGTCGACGATACTTGTTTTGCCCTGGATAGCACGTCGCCGACTACCTACCATCTTTAGTCAATCGTGTACGAACGGAAAGGCAGAGAACTCCCAACAGACCATGTTCTTGCTATCGAGTCATGGGTGAGGTTGGCCCATAGGAAAGTAGGGCTATAGTGGGGCCGGGATGTAGTTCTCATACATGATTTTTCTTGGATTTCCTTTCAGTAGTTGAGGGAGGGGTCACGTGGGACCATAGCCACGAGTACAAAAACAGACCTTGATATCGGCATCAGCAGACGACTTAAAGCTCTCGACCGAGTTCCGTATCTCTTGATTTGCCCTGGCACGGAACTCGGATGGCACATTGAGGAACATGTGCGTCTATACATGGAAAACGATTCACGATACATACGCGGGATAAAGGGCGCGGTTGACGGGTGGCATAATCCCTAGTGGCCCTAGGTGGCTGAACCCAAACGGAGACACGGAAATGTTCATTAGGTAGCATAATCCCTAGTGGCCCTAGGTGACATAAATCCTAAGTGAACACGCGATAGTTCATGGTAAGAAAACATAACCAGATCAAGGGTAGCAGTCCAAAATAACCTCAAGGATAAAACGTTTACATGGGAAAGCCCGTATGGCCTATGGCAAAGGACTGAACTTATACATTGAAAGAAACATACGAGTTGGGAAAACCTACATATGCTATATATTAGGTTGACATGGACCATTACATGACATTGGGCAAGGGACATTCATAGTTGACACATGACGCGGGTTGGGATACTAGTACGAGAGGTGCAGAGAAAATATACATGATAAATACCCTGGGATGGTATACGTGATAGACACCATGGGATGGTATACAGGATAGATACCTTGGGATAGTATACTTGATAGAAACCTGACGATGTGATACCTTGATTTATCATGACACCGTAGTTTATCATGATATCTTAGTTTACCTTGCTACAGTAGTTCAGCCTGTTACCCTGGTTTAGTTTATCTATCTTGTAGTCATCCTTATGTTTACTTTCAGTTTATGCATGTCATGTTACCTTTACCTGTTTTTATACTGGAAGTAGATAGGACTTACCAGTCTTTATGACTGACCCCGTTTTGTTTCGCCTCTTTGTCTTCCGTTCCCCCCCAGGTTTCAAGGAGGAAACACTGTTATCTAGTTCAGACTTCTTCTGCTTGAAGGTCATCACGCATGGCTCGGACTTTTCTTGGCTATGGCTACTTTACTGTTTTACTTGGGGAATAATTTATGAAATGGTTTTATGCTTCTTTACTATTGCAAGACAGATTTTGATGTATTCTGATGTAAAAGGCTTTAGACCTTATTTTATAAGGTAATAAAATTTGTTTTACTTCCGCTGTTTTATATATGTTCTGTCTTGTAATATTTCTGTGCATGTTTACCTCGATAATGCTTCACCAAACCTAGTGCATTCCCTTTGTGAGTGACCCTAGCGGAGGTGGGGTGTTACATTTGGTATCAGAGTATAAGGTTACCAGACTAGGCAAAAGTTTTTAAAACCTTCTGAAAATTATTTGAGAAACCGTTTACAAAGAAGCATTTTTCAAGAAAAGTTTTTTTTAAGGCTATTCCCCAAAGGCCATTAGCACTATCCTTTGTTTCCTTGATTGAACCTCTTTTCCTTTCTTTCCTCCATCTGTAGTCACAGTAGTTTTAACTGCGACTAATCCTTGTCTAGCTACGTAAGTGTTTTCCCTTGCGATGGAGGAAGTTCTCGAGAGACCTGTTACTGAAGTTATAAGAAGGGATAATAAGAGCAAGGATAAAGGACACGGGCTTAAGAATAAGTAACTTGTTGGTATGGCTTGATCCACTGAGGAAGATAAGGACAACATCAGCGAGAGGGCAATTGTATGCTCTCATTTCTAGCGTACCTAAGGAGGATGGTACCGTTTCTGTTAAAGGCTTAGCCTTTCTTTTCTATCATCCCGTCCAAACTTTGTTTTGATCATTGCATCATTTAAGTCTGCCTCGATAGTTGAGTCTCTGCACCTTAGTACTAGCATGATAGAAGATCCCATTTTTGTCCCAAATCTTGTTGGACGATCGGTCCATTTATTCATGACTTGTTTGGATTTCAGAATGCCTATGTTTCTAGGCCGTGGATGGATTCCAGGGATAAAGTGGTCATCCAATAAGGGGTGCCATTCTCGGTTTTGAAAGGAGGGTAGTTAGACTCTTGACTTTCTTTGGTAATACCCTCGAAGTCTCATGTAACCTTCTAGGTTCTGTCATGGCTAGTTACCTAGAATCTCATGATGCAGTTGTTGGTAATCCGTTCGAGTAGAATTCGCCGCTAAGTCGGATGGTTCGTTTCGCTTATGCATGAGTTATGGGGATCACCCTAGTAAGTACACTTGGCAACATGGATTGGCATCGGCAGACGAGATCCAGAATTCCCTAGTGAATTTTGGAGAGCTTGCATGAGTAAGTGGATACGTTTGAGCCAAGTATACTAGGAAAAGGATAAGTGAAAGTGGAATAAGAGGCGACAATGAAATGAGTTCTAACTCATATCTTGGAAATAGGAATCAAGGAGCTACGAGGTCATGGAGTTAAAAAGATGGTCAAGGCACCGAGGAATTAAGCTCAAGGAAACGCGACTTAGAAGACGTAAGACTAGACACGCGCATCGTACCTCTTTTTAAAGAGTGTATCCTTGATCCCTGGTTTTTCCTGTAGAGCTTGCTCGTATGTTATCTTTTGATGAATATCCTCTCGTCTGTTTCTGTTGCAAACCGCGTAGGGAGTTTACCTTGTTTATCTCCTCGATCCTATCGTGGGAACCTTAGGTAGAATCCTATGGATGTAAACATGTGTTTGAAACATGTTATGATTGATATGATTGCAAGTGGTTGCTCGTGGATGCGCGAATACACATTAGATACTAGATCGACGCACTCACATTTCATATTGCATATGCACGAGTATTTATACCTGTTTATGGATGAAATTGAATGTGTTATCATGCGGATGTTGCATAAGAATGAATGGTTGTGCACACATATAGCATTTATATGGCTAGGACTATTTGCATACATGTTGGATTCATGGCACTAAACATATTTTGCATTAGAAGATCATTCAGGCCTGATCATTAGCATTAGCTAAGGAACATATACACACACTTTCTTGCATGTGTTCATAAAGCATTAGAAGCCTTTTAAGGACCATGGTTGCTTGTGGATGATGTTTTGAGTAGATGGATGGTAGGATACGTGCTTCCTAACTTGGAGATTTCGGGGACGAAATCCTTAAAGGAGGGGAGAATGTAACAACCCGAATTTTAAACAACGTGTTAAGACAAGAATCAAGGCAGAATTAAATTATAAAATCTGAATCAGGATAAACGGGTTGCGCCATTGCGTTCGTCTCGGAAAAATACGCGAAATGGAGTCCGAAATTTCGTAAATCGGAGTCCGTATGACCCAGTTAAGGCCCAACGAAGTTTCACGAAAATTCAAATCCAAAAACAGATTTGAAATTCAGCCCAAAAAGAGAGGCGGGAAAATTCCCGCCAGACACTCAGGGTCGACACCCATGTCGACATGGGTGTCGACCCCTGTGTCGACCCCCCCCCCCCCCCCCGTAGAACCCCGACCTGGTGCACTTGCTTGTCATGTTGGCTCGGTTTTGGAGGCTTGTGACGATTTTGGATGGCTTGGATTCGATCTAGGGTTAATCCTATGGCCTAAAATGCTCCTAAACTCTATAAAAAGACCTTAACCTCCTAACCTAAATCACTCAAATACTCTCATGCCATGAAGTGCTGCCCAAATGCCAAGTGATCATGGCCTCCATCTCCAACTCCAAGAGACTATGCATGCAAATCGGATCCGAATCGAAAGGTGCAAGCTTGCTACACCAAATCGAGGCTAGATCAACGTTGTTACAGCGATTTCATAATGGTTCTTCATCAAAGGAGCCACCTTTCTTCGTCACGACGATGCATAATCCATCCCTAAGCCTCGCTATTTAAGTTCTAGCTACTTGTAGATTCTAACGGTGGTTCTAATGTGACATGGGATAAAATGCGATGAAACATAAGTATGCTAGCCTATGTGAACCTAACTTTGCCTCTTTTCTATGATCTATGACCTTGGGCTAAGTTTTAGCGACTTAATCATGCCACTCATGTTATGCTTAGCCTACTTTATCTTGCAAGTTTGAATCTTTATCTATGGAATGTTAGCATGAACCTTTGGGAACCATTTGACTTGTGAAACATTGGCAAAGACTTGACTTTGGGGCTTATGTATGTAAATGAACCCAAATTCGCTTATGTTATCATGCATGTTTGTGGCCAAATTCTCTTATGATACTATGCATGTTTGTGGCCAAATTCCCTTATGATACTATGCATGTTTGTGGCCAAAAACCCCTTATGATGCTATGCATATTTTGAGGCCAAATCCTTTATGATACAATGCATGTTTGTGGCCAATCCCTTCTTGGCATCGTGCATGTTTTGAGGCCAATATGTAGCATAGTATCCTTACTATGTTGACTCGCTTTTACTTGGGTTGGAAACACGATTTGGGTAGGATAGACGAGCGTGATTATGACATGAAAATTTGATATGGGATTCCATGAAAATATGACACTCATGATACACCTAAATGGGGACATGACATGTGGGGTAAACATGGGACTTGAAACTAGACACGCGGGTGGTAAGTGTAATATGACACTAGACCAAACATGAAAGTGGCCAACTCGAGGTTGGGTTGAGTTTGTAGCATAAATCTACCCGGAACCGCCCGGCTTAACTAGTGGCTACAAACAATAGGATCCAATGTGAGAAGTTGGTCATGTCGCGCTTAAGACCCGAGGTTAGACTAGGTTGTGGTGTAAAACTACCCGGACCCGCCCGGCTTAACTAGTAACCACAACAAGGTGTAATGTGAGAGGTTGAGAGTGCATTAATTAAATTAATGCCACATGATAAGGTTAAGTAAATTTGACTAATGACACTTAACCGATATGACACGAATGGGTAGGTTAAGTGGGACCGGGCTTGATTTCTTAATGACACTTAACCATACAAGACAATTAGGGGATGGGGTTAAGTAATTTATGCTTAACTAATCCGACTTGGTAATTAGATGGGGTTAAGTAATTTACACTTAACTAATCCGACTTGGTAATTAGATGGGGTTAAGTAATTTAGACTTAACTAATCTAAACACGGTAATTAGATGGAGTTAAGTAACCTATACTTAACTAATCTAAACACGGTAATTAGATGGGGTTAAGTAACCTATACTTAACTAATCTAAACACGGTAATTCGATGGGGTTAAGTTAAACACTTAACCAATCTAAACTTGGTAATTCAATGAGGTTAAGCAACCAATACTTAACCAACTTAACATGATAATTTAATGGGGTTAAGTAACTTATAATTAACCAATTATACATGATGATTTGATGAGGTTAAGTAACCTATACTTAACAAATCTAACACGTGGACTTGATAGGGTTAGGTCACAAGACCTTTTGAATATACTTAACCCTTGTAGTATGATTAGTGGATGAGGTTAAGCTAACCCATACTTAACCAATCCGGCTCGATGATCTGATGAGATTTAGATAATTTATGCTTAATCAATCTAACACGATAATCTGATAGGGTTAAGACAAACCAATACTTAACCAATTTGACTTGATAGGATTAAGTCATGCACTTCTTGGTATACTTAACCAACTTGTAGGGCTAAGCCTTGAACTTAAATACTTAGCCAATCTTGACATGATTCGTAGGTGAGCTAAGTCATGAACCTGAATAACAACACTTAACCCAATAGACAAAACCCTAGTGAGAGGAACTAGGTAGAAAATCGTGGTTAATCAAGGGTAACGGGGAAAAGAAGCTAAGTGGTAAACCTTAGTTAAGTATAACTAAGTAATAATTCTTAGCCAAGGACATGGGACTAGTTCATGAATGAATGAGTAACCCGATAGGGTAGGTCATCGCTTAAACACACGAGGAGGAGCAAATTACCCGACTAGGATAAGGGCTCCAACGAACTGGGTGACGAAGCGGTAGCTTCGGGGGACGTGAGGGTACTCTTGGTATCCCTCTGTGAGGTGGCAGGTGGTCCATGAAACCCGGCCTCACAGAGGTTAAGGTCTGCGATAGAAGAGCTAAGAGTATGCCTTGGTTGCTATGCGAGCGACCTAAAGACTGGGATGAATTAGCGTGGAGTCGACGATACTTGTTTTGCCTTGGATAGCACGTCGCCGACTACCTACCATCTTTAATCAATCGTGTACGAACGGAAAGACAGAGAACTCCCAACAGATCATGTTCTTGCTATCGAGTCATGGGTGAGGTTGGCCCAAAGGAAAGTGGGGCTATAGTGGGGCCGGGATGTAGTTCTCATACATGATTTTTCTTGGATTTCCTTTCAGTAGTTGAGGGAGGGGTCACGTGGGACCATAGCCACGGGTACAAAAACAGACCTTGATATCTGCATCAGCAGACGACTTAAAGCTCCTGACCGAGTTCCGTATCTCTTGATTTTCCCTGGCACGGAACTCGGATGGCACATTGAGGAACATGTGCGTCTAGACATGGAAAACGATTCACGATACATACGCAGGATAAAGGGCGCGGTTGACGGGTGGCATAATCCCTAGTGGCCCTATGTGGCTGAACCCAAACCGAGACACGGAAACATTCATTAGGTAGCATAATCCCTAGTGGCCCTAGGTGACATAAATCCTAAGTGAACACGCGATAGTTCATGGTAAGAAAACATAACCAGATCAAGGGTAGCAGTCCAAAATAACCTCAAGGATAAAACGTTTACATGGGAAAGCCCGTATGGCCTACGGCAAAGGAATGAACTTATACATGGAAAGAAACATACGAGTTGGGAAAACCTACATATGTTATATATTAGGTTGACATGGACCATTACATGACATTGGGCAAGGGACATTCATAGTTGACACATGACGCGGTTTGGGATACTAGTACGAGAGGTGCAGAGCAAATATACATGATAAATACCCTGGGATGGTATACGTGATAGACACCATGGGATGGTATACAGGATAGATACCTTGGGATAGTATACTTGATAGAAACCTGACGATGTGATACCTTGATTTATCATGACACCGTAGTTTATCATGATATCTTAGTTTACCTTGCTACAGTAGTTCAGCCTGTTACCCTGGTTTAGTTTATCTATCTTGTAGTCATCCTTATGTTTACTTTCAGTTTATGCATGTCATGTTACCTTTACCTGTTTTTATACTGGAAGTAGATAGGACTTACCAGTCTTTATGACTGACCCCGTTTTGTTTCGCCTCTTTGTCTTCCGTTCCCCCCCAGGTTTCAGGGAGGAAACACTGTTATCTAGTTCGGACTTCTTCTGCTTGAAGGTCATCACGCATGGCTTGGACTTTTCTTGGCTATGGCTACTTTACTGTTTTACTTGGGGAATAATTTATGAAATGGTTTTATGCTTCTTTACTATTGCAAGACAGGTTTTTATGTATTCTGATGTAAAAGGCTTTAGACCTTATTTTATAAGGTAATAAAATTTGTTTTACTTCCGCTGTTTTATATATGTTCGGTCTTGTAATATTTCTGTGCATGTTTACCTCGATAATGCTTCACCAAACCTAGTGCATTCCCTTTGTGAGTGACCCTAGCGGAGGTGGGGTGTTACATGCGGGGATTAGGATCACATTGTAATTATTACCATCATATACAAATTACTAGTTGGAACACTAGTTAGGCGGTGCAGAGACATAGAAATTCAAATAACAGGATAGTGGCGAGGCAGAGAAATAGTAGAAGCGCAGCCAGTTTATCTTGCCTTATCTTATCCTATGCTTATCCTTTGTTATCTTGTTATCCTTATTATTATGGTTACGCCTTGTATCCAATTAATTCATGTCATGTTGTTTTTACCTGTTCACATGCTGAAATAACTGAACTTACCAAGCTTTATGTCTGACTCTGTTTTCTTTCGTCTTCTTTTCTTCTGTTCCCCCCACCCACCCAAGCTAGTCAGGGAGGAAACACTTCTGCTTAGCTTGGATTCTTGTTGCTTCAAGATCATCATGTGTTGCTTTGGACTCAATCCCATTTCAGTTATGGCTTGCTTTGCTCTATTGGGGAATATTATTGTCATTTATGCTTCTTTATTTTATTAAACAATAAAGATACTTTGGTATTGTAAACAATCTTTGTACAAGATGTTTTATAATAAGGTAAAGTTTCATTTTCCGCTGCTTTATTTGTCTATCTTGTAATTGATCTGCATCTTTTACCCAAAACGCTCCACCAAAGTTAAGGCATTCCCTTAGTGAGTGACCTTAACGGAGGCGGGGTGTTTCACTTGGTATCAGAGCAGAAGGTTACTGGATTAGATAAAAGAGTTGAAAAATTACCATCAAATCGGTTTTAAAAGAAGCATTTTCAAAAGAAAAGTTTTGTTTTAAAGGCACATTCCCCAAAGCCATATGCATTATATTTTGATCCTCTGTTTGAATCCTTGTTTCCTTCTTTCCTCAGTCTCTGGGGCTCTTGGCTTTCTAGGAGGTAACCTCATCGCGGCATGGTTCTGTAGGCTTGACGAGACTATGACACCTGTCAAAGGACAAAGAAGTGTCCGACTTCCATCTATAGCCGCAGTAGTTTCACATACGGTTAATGTTCTTTCTAGCTTTGTAGGATTTTCCATGCGATGGAGGCAGCTTTCGAGAGACTTTTCAACATGATTACACAAGGATGGTAAAGATGAGAATGAGGGAGACAACCCAAGGATGATAAATTCATGGATATGGACTTGGCCCACGAAGGAGGAAAGAATAGTAAAACACTAAGACAAGATGAGGTATCTTTATGGTATAACGACAAGGGAAAGTGCATGCTCTCACCGTCAGTGTACCGGAGAGAGGGGTAGTAAAGTTTCTGTTGAGAGTTTAGCTTTTCTTTTTGATCAGCCTCTTAGCACCCTTTACATTTTAGCACTTCATATTCGTTTATACCCACTACCACAGTTGAGCCTCTGCACCTTAGTACTTATATAGTAGAAGATCCCATTTAAGTCTCAAATCCAATTGGTGGTTCGACCCATTTATCATTGGTTTGTAAGGATTTGAGAATAGCTAAAATTAAGTATTGGGTTTAAGCGTAATGCTTATTTTTTTAGGTTTCATGGGCTATGGGTTGATTCTAGGCATGGGCTGGTTAGCTAGTAATTGTGAAGGGAGGGCAGTTAGACTTTTGATTCGCCTCGGAAATACCCTCGAGATTTCGTGCGATCCTAAAGGATCAGTCAGGCCTAGCTACCTAGAATCACTTAATACATCTATCGACGGTTTGCGATCCATTAGAGTAGTCCATGAGCACGCAGATGTTTTTGGTTAGATTAGGGGTTTGTCCCCTAAAACGCGAGATAGACTTCCGCATATATCTAGTTAACAATGCCAAGCCAGTTATCTGATCAACAACAGTTTTGGAAATGGAGATCAAGAAGCTTCGCAATCGTGAAGGTTAATTAGTTAAGGTACAGTGGAGTGAAGCTCAAGAAGACGTGATGTAGGAGACTGAAGATAAGGCATGCATATCATACCCTTTTTCTTAAGGATATATCATTGATCTTTTTGTAGGAATCTTATGCAAACTTGTTTCTATCTTTTTAGGTATATCCTCTAGGTCATATCTTCGATCCTGAGGTAGGTATAAACCTATGGTTGAAACATGTGTTTGAGACATGTTATGTTTGGTGGATGCAAGTGTTTGCTAGTGGTTGCTCGTGGATGCATTTACACACATTAGGCACGAGATCGGCTCAGTCACCTTTTCATATTGCATATGGATCCAAGTGCATATGTTTGTATATGGATTAAAACTTGATGTGTTATCACATGGATGTTGCATATGGATGAATGAATATGCACGCATATAGTATTTACATGTCTAGGGATGCTTGCATGCATATTGGACGCATGACACTCTCATAATTTGCATTAAGGAGGTCAACTAAATCAATAGACCGCCTGATTTTGCATTAGATAAGAACATATACACACTGTATGCATATGAACATGAAAGCATTAGAAATCTTTTTACGGACAATGAATTCCTATGATTAAATGATTGATTAGATGGATGATTGGATGGTAGGACACATTCTTCCTAACTGGAAGATTTCGGAGACGAAATCCTTTAAGGGAAGGAGAATGTAACACCCCGTAATTCTATAACATTAAGTTTCACAAATTAAAGAATAATTAATTTGAAAAAGAAGAATTAGGTAAATGGGTTGCACCATTGCGTTCGTCTCGGAATTCTGCTTGAGATAGAGCCCGAGTTTGCGAAAATCGGACTCCATATGAAGGAGATATCTTTAAATTAAATATTGCAGCAAAACATGAAAAAGAGGAATGAGAAAAGAATAATGTTTAGCATTGTTCTAAGGTTTGTTAGCAAAAGACTTAGTAGGTTATTTGGTTAGAACATGTGACTTTCATACAAGAGGTACAGAGTTTGATCACCGCCAGCGCCATATTTTTGTTTTAGGGGAATGACTTGAAAGTGGCTTAGTGTGAAAAAAGTGGTTTAGTGTGAAAATGGTTAATTGGGAAGATAGATAAAAATAAATATATATACATATAATATATATATATATATATATATATATATATATATATATGTATATATATGACGTGTACGCATCATGTGGCATACCTTGCGTATTTTTGGCTGTCTAGGATTGTTTTCTTTACGTGGCCTTCTCTAATTGGATTTATGACAAATTAAAAGTAAGAAAGATTTATTCATGTGTAAATAAATATTTATATATGGGTAGTTAATGTATACAGTAAAGGGAAAATATATATATTAAGTAGGTATTTATGTTCGGTTGATTGACAATAAATAATAAAAAAAAGATGTACATTTGGTACATTAACATTAAAGTAGAAAGTTATTAATACAAATGCTGAGTCATTGCTGAGTCATTCCTGACCTATCGCTGAGTCCCTTGGATAACTCTGTCTTGTCTAGACGGCCTTGATTGATTCTATGATGATCTAATGGCTCTAAAACACTCTCTGTACCTATAAAAGAATGCCTAGACCTAAGGTTTCTCCACACAAATTCTTTGAGCCGTCTACATGTTGTTTCTCTCTATTCTAAGCCTCCACCATTAAATAAATCTTATTCTCCACTAAAACAAGTTATAGTTCTTCTTCAAATTGGAGATTCAAATCAAGTTAAAGCTTCAAGAAGGGAAGCAGAGGCTAGTTCAACGGCTTTGAGCAACGTCACACAAATCATAACAAATCACCACAACGCTATCTTATTATCCTTTTCTAAAACCGATCAATGTAAGTCAGTTAATTTTTAGATTTGAACGCCTAGATCTATTTGTGATGAAATCTAATATATATCAGAATTTGCCTGATCCTTTCATTTGAATCTATGTTTGTACTTGCCATTGGACCTGATTTAGGACTATTGTGATTAATTACCAAGGAGACTATGCCTATGCCTATGACTATGAACATAAGACTATGCCTATGACTATGAACATAAGACTATGCCTATGACTATGAACATAAGACTGTTGCCTATGACTATGACTATGACTCATAAATTTGGGACTATTGCCTATGATTCATGACTATGAAACTACTACCTATGACTATGATAGAGAAACTATTGTGGTCAGTCATACATGACTATTGTGGTTAATTGCCTATAGCTATTGTAGTTAGTGGCTTATGCCTATTCCCATTAACCAATTAAGTTGTACTTGGAACTGGCATTAAGTTGGGCCAACTCACCTATGCCAATTCCCTTAGTTATGTTGGATCTCGTATTTAGGGTGTAACTTGTCTAGTTTATTCCTATTTACTGTTATGTACATCGAACCTATCGGAACCAATATTTTTGTATTTGGTTCATTCTTGCATGTCTATTGTGACACCCCACATCCGTTAGTGTCACTCATAAAGGGAATGCACTAAGTTCTGTGGAGCATTATAGGTAAAAGATGCAGATAAATTACAAGATAGATAATTAAAGCAACGATAAATAAATAAAACTTTCTTTCATTGATAAAAAGAGCTTGTACAAAGTTTGTTTTCCAATATCAAAGTATCTATCTTATTTAAAAAAATAAAGAAGCATAAATACAAAATAATATTCCCCAATAAAGTATTAGCCAGCCATAGCAGTGGAAAAGAGAGTTCAAAGCAATTCGTCAAAGAGTCTTCAAGCCTGGAAAGAGTAACGATCCACCTAATCTGAGCTATTCCCTCCCGGACTACCTGGGGGGGGGGGAATGGAAGAAAAGAAGACGAAAGAAAAACAAAGTCAGACATAAAGTCTGGTAAGTTCAGTAACTTTCAGCATGTTAACAGGTAAAAGTAACATGACATGAATTAATTGAATACAAGACAACACCAAGATGACGGGAACACCAGGATAACATAAGGTTAGCACAAGATATGATATGATAATCCTAAGACAAGACAAGGTAAGATTAATGGAATTTGCTATCGCACCCACTTCTATTTCTCTTCACCCTCTAAGGACTGTTTCAACTAGCATCGTGTGTTCATGATAAAATGATCCTTTTTTATGTGTACGCAGTCCCTTATCCATTGAGTGTTACCTGGATCCAACTAGAGTTTATTTATCGAATGCCTCCCAGATTCAACCAGTGTTTACGCTACCCAGGGTCACTGGGGTTTATGCTACCTACTGAACGCTTCTCAGATTTTAGGGTTTACGCGACCTAGGTCTAACTAGGGATTATGCTACCTATCGAACGACGCCCCTAATCTAGGACACACTACCCAGAGCGGTATATGTTCCAAGACATTCCCCACGTATGTGTCATGAATCGTTATCGCTGTCTAGATTCACATGTCCTCTATATGTGCGACCCGAGTCCCGTGGCAGGGCTAATCAAGAAAACACGGAACTCGATCGGGAGCTTTAAGTTGTCTGCCGATGCAGACGCTAAGGTCTGTTTTTACAGTGGCTATGGTCCCACTCGACCCCTCCCTCAACTAATAAATGAAAGGCACCTAAGCAAACCAATCAATGATAACTATATGAATGCCCTTTATGCCCCACTTACCTATTGGTCAACCTCACCCATAACTAGATAGCAAGTATATGGTCTTTTGGAGTTCTCCGCCTTTCTGCTTTACGTATCACGATTGACTCAAGATGGTAAGTAGACGACGAGTCGCAATCATAGGGCCAGTTGTCTCGCCGAATCACGTTGGTCCATCCTAGTCTTTAGGTTGCCATATATTGCAACCAAGGCATACTCTCGGTTCCACTCACGCAGACCTTAACCTCTGTGAGCCCAGGCGAATCATCTGCATTCTTACAGAGGGATACCAAGAGTACCCTCATGTCCCCTTGAAGTTGCGTGCTTCATAACCCAATTCATTGGAGTGGACGTTCGCTCCTTCTCGTGTTATATTTGATTTTCTTGACTGTGGTTTACTACTTAGTTCTCTTAACTAAGGTTCACTACTTAGTTTCCTGAATCGTTCGTTTTCTTAACTAAGGTTTACTACTTTGCTCTCTTAACTAAGGTTTAGTACTTAGTTCTCTTTCTCGTTATGTTGGATTGGTTAAGTGTCACCAGTCAATTCAAGTTAACTTAACCCATTCACTTGTCATGTTAAATTTGGTTAAATGTTCCTTAACCTTACTCATTTATCAGGTTATATTGGTTAAATGTTTCTCATTAACTTAACCTTGTCCATTCATCATTCTATAACTGCTGAGTGTTCTAAGTTTACTTAACCCCCCATCTAGTTTAGATAACATGTTAAATTGGTTAAGTGTTCTAAATTAACTTAACTTAACTCCACCTTCTAGTCTAGTTAACATGTTACAACGTTTAAGCATTTACTTAACCTTACCCACTTGTCTAGTCAATATGTTATAATGGTTAAGTATTCTAAATTTACTTAACCTCACCCACTTGTCTGATTAACATGTTATTATGGTTAAGTGTTCTAAATTTACTTAACCTTACCCACTTGTCTAATTAACATGTTATTATGGTTAAGTGTTCTAAATTTACTTAACCTTACCCACTTGTCTAATTAACATGTTATTATGGTTAAGTGTTCTAAATTAACTTAACCTAACTCACGTCATATTGGTTAAGTGTTCCCATTAACTTAACCCTAGTTATTCTTGTTATATTGGTTAAGTATTCTTATGGACTTAACAATAGTCATTCTTGTTATATTGGTTAAGTGTTCTTATGAACTTAACCCTAACTTTAATTCATTCATTTAAGCACCAACCACTCACATTAGACAGGTATTGTTGCGGTTACTGGATGTGCCGGTCAGTTTCGGGCATCTTTACACCGCAACTCAGTCTAACCTCAGGTTCTTTTAGGCTTGATGCACTAACCTCTCACATCAGACAGGTATTGTTGTGGCCACTGGATGTGCCGGTCGGTTCCGGGCAGTTTAACACCACAACTCAGTCTAACCTCGTGTTAGGCATATTTGTCTTCTATTAAATTTACATATTTACTATTTATGTAAATTTCCCTAAATCAATTTGGCTTATATCATATTCATTTGTCATGCCAATTAACATGCTTATATTCTATGCCCAAGATTTGATTTACATATCAATTAACCCAACTTGCAGTTTATGCCAAATTAGATCTAATATTCTCATTTACAGTTCATGTCAAAACTAGATTTAATAATCTAGTTTACAGTTCACGCCCAAAACATGGTTTACATGCCAATTACATACTTTGCGTCCAATTAACAATTTACCATTTACGCCCAATTCTAATATGCATGTAAATTATTCACTATTATAGCCAATTCCGATTATGCCAACATATTTATTATGCCAAATTATATAAATTTCATGTTATACCAAATTTCTAAGTTTTTCAATCAGGTTCATGTTAATTTCATGTTCTGCCCAAATCGTATTCCCATCGTTTGTGTAATCGTGATTCAGTCTAGATTATAGGTCCATCTAGATTCGTAGATAAAAGGGAAAAAACAAGAATACCATGAAAAATAGGCATAAGATGATAATCCCAAATTCACGAATTACAGATCTAATAAATATACTGAATAAATTGACTAAAACATCGCAGGCATATAGATCTGATAACATTATGAACATGAAAAGGTTTGAATAATAATCTAGGTTCAAGAATATGGATAGATCTAACTTAATAGAAAAATCCCCAAAATCAAGTTTCAAGGATAATTAAGAATAGGTCTGAATAGAAAATCAAGCTTATATCCAATTTCATAGTCTTAATCCTAGGCAATAATCTCATAGTCATGAATCATAGGTGATTAGCCACAATTATCCTTGTCATAGTCATATGCAATAGTCTTATGTTCACCGTCATAGGCAAAGGCATAGTCTCATCGGTACGTAATCACAATAGTCCTGAATCAGATCCAAAGGCATATACAAGCACAGATTCGAATGAAAGGATCCGGAATATTTTCATATTCATTTAATTACATGTCAGAATTAGATCCAGGTGTTCAAATCTAAAAAGTAACTGACTTACAGAGATTTGATTCGTAGATAAATAGTGGTAGAAGCCGTTTGAATCAATCTTTTGAATCTCTGCTTGCAATCTAACTTGATTCCATAAAGAATTTGAACAACATAACTCCGTCTTTGATTTATATACTATTTTATTTTAATTAGAATTGAGGCAGAGTATAGACGTAAGAAGTTCTGTAGAGAAAGTGAAGTTTGGGGGTGTTTATACAGCGTAGAACTCATGAATTTGGTCCAGAAATTAGCCTAGATACATAAAAACGAATTCTGCCTCGGATCTGGAAAAACAGGGCAGGTCGACCCCCTAGTCGACCTATAGGGAGGAGGTCGACCCCCTGGTCGACCTAGGTATACTGGTCAACCCCTAGGTCGACCTGGGTATTGGACGGGAAATTTCCCGCCCAGCCCGAGTGTGTGTTTTGAATTCGAATTTCGAATCTGTTTTATTTTATTTGAACTTCTGAAACTTCTAGAACCCATAACCTATTCATACGGAGTCCGATTTACGCAAACTCGGACTCTATCTCAAGCAGAATTTCGAGACGAACGCAATGGCGTAACCCGTTTCCCTTAATTCTTCTCATAAAAATTAATTATACTTTAATTTGTGAAACTTAACATTACAGAATTACGGGGTGTTACATTCTCCCCCCTTAAAGGATTTCGTCCCCGAAATCTTCAAGTTAGGAAGAATGTGTCCTACCATCCAATCATCCATCTACTCAACCATTCAATCACAGGCATTCATCGTCCTTAAAGAGAAATTTCTAATGCTTTCATGATCATATGTGTGTGTACATGTCCTTGTCTAATGCAAAATCAGGCGGTCTACTGAATTAGTTGACCTCATTAATGCGAATTATGTCAGTGCCATGCGTCCAATATGTATGCAATCCTAATGATATATATCATTTCTATATGAGTGCACAACCCTTCACTCAAATGCAATGTCCATATGATAACACATTGAGTTCAATCCATAAACATATATATATATATATATATATATATATATATATATGCAACTGCAATACGAAAGTGACAGAGTCGATCTAGTTCCTAATGTGTGTATATGCATCCACAAGCAACCACTTGCAACCATCAATCATAACATGTTTCAAATACATGTTTACATCCATTGGCTTCTACCTAAGGATCGATGATATGTCCTAGAGGATGTACACTCAAGAAAAAGGGTATGATGCGCGTGTATTATCCTTAATCTCCTATGTCGCGTCCTTTTGAGCTTTAGCTTTACGAAGCTTCTCCATTTCCAAAACCCACTAGTAAAGGTAGGATCTCGATCACTTACTATGCAAGAGGGTATCCGATGTAGTCGAACTTATTTTCTCAAGATTAACCATGATACCAAATGTATATACTAAGATGATTAGAGGTCTCTCTTGTCCATCATGTTACAAATCAGAGGGTCTAAAGCTAAAGATTGCTATGTACTTTTTTCCTCTTTTAAGGTCAATTCTTTCCTACTTAGGGCGCCTCTCACGTAAACCATCTTAGTTGAACTCGACATTCCTCAAGTACAAGCCCCAAAGGCCTAAACCAATATCAGACAAGCACCCAAGGAATACCTCCTCCAAATTTGGACGATCTGCATGAGATGATGCTATCCTTGCCAATCTTGCTTCAAAACTAACTTTGATCGCATAACTGGCTTTGCATGGTCAAATGGATATATGTAGAAGTATATCCTGCGTTTTAGAGGGCAAACCCCTAACCTAAACAAAAACATCTGCATGCCCATGGACTACTCTAACGGATCGCGAACCGTCGATAGATGCATCAAGTGATTCTAGGTAGCTATGCTTAACTGATCCCTTTAGGATCGCACGAAATCTCGAGGGTATTCCCGAGTCAAGTCAAAAGTCTAACTACCCTCCTTTCAGAATTACTAGCTAACCAACCCATGCCTAGAATCAACCCATAAGCATTACACTTAAACTCAAGCTATTCTCAAATCCTTACAAACCAAAGATCAACGGGCCGAAACACCAATTGGATTTGAGACAAAATGGGTTCTCCAACTATACAAGTACTAAGGTGCAGAGACTCAACTATGGAAGCAGATTTGAACAAATGCGAAGCAATAAAATTAAAAGAGTACTAACAGGCTAATCAAAAAGATAAACTAAGCTCCATCTCTCTCTCAGGTACACTGGTGGTGAAAGTATGCACTTGCCCTCCTGAAAATCCTATCCTTTGTTCTTGCCCTTGTCCTTAATTATATGTCATGTTATATTATTCTTTCCTTCTTGGTGAACCAAGTCTATATTCATGAGTTTCTCATCCTTGGGTTGTGTTCCTTAGCCAAACTCCCTCATTCTCATCTTTACCATCTATGTGTGACATGTTGACAAGTCTCTCGAAAGCTTCCTCCGTCGCATGGAAAACCCTACAGGGATCAAAAGAAAAATTAGTCGTAGGTGAAACTACCGTGTCTATAGATGGAAGTCGGGCACTTCTTAGTCCTTTGATAGGTGTCGTAGTCTCATCAAGTCTACGAAACCATGCCGCGATGATATTACCTCCTAGAAAGCCAGGAGCCCCAGAGACTCAAGAAAGAAGGAAACAAGGATTCAAGCAGAGGATCGAAAGATAGTGCATACGGCTTTGGGGAATATGCCTTAAATAAAACTTTTCTTTTGAAAATGCTTCTTTTAAAACCGTTTTGAAAATAATTTTTCAAATCTTTTTATCTGATCTGATAAACTTCAGCTCTGATACCACGCTTAACACCCCACATCCGTTAGTATCACTCATAAAGGGAATGCATTAAGTTCTGTGGAGCATTATAGGTAAAAGATGCAGATAAATTACAAGACAGATAATTAAAGAAGCGGTAAATAAATAAGACTTTCTTTCATTGATAAAAACAACTTGTATAAAGCTTGTTTTCCAATACCAAAGTATCTATCTTGTTTAACAAAAAAAAGAAGCATAAATACAAAATAATATTTCCCAATAAAGCATTAGCCAGCCATAGCAGTGGAAAAGAGAGTCCAAAGCAATTCATCAAAGAGTCTTCAAGCCTAGAAAGAGTAATGATCCAATTAATCTGAGCTATTCCCACCCGGACTACCTGGGGGGTGGAACGGAAGAAGAGAAGACGAAAAAAAAACAGAGTCAGACATAAAGTCTGGTAAATACAGTAACTTTCAGAATGTGAACAGGTAAAAGTAACATGACATGAAGTAACTGAATACAAGACAACACCAAGATGATGGGAACAACAAGATATAGCATAAGATATGATAAGATAATCCTAAGACAAGGCAAGGTAAGATTAACGGCTATCGCACCTACTTCTATTTCTCTGCACCCACTAAGGACTGTTTAAACTAGCATCATGTGTTCATGATAAAATGATCCCTTTTTATGTGTACGCAGTCCCTTATCCATCGAGTGTTACCTGGATCCAACTAGAATTTATTTATCGAATGCCTCCCAGATTCAACCAGGGTTTTCGCTACCCAGGGCCACTGGGGTTTATGCTACCTATGGAACGCTTCTCGGATTTTAGGGTTTACGCGACCTAGGTCTAACTAGGGATTATGCAACCTATCGAACGATGCCTCCAATCTAGGACACACTAACCAGAGCAGTATATGTTCCTAGACTTTCCCAACGTATGTGTCGTGAAACGTTATCGCTGTCTAGATGCACATGTCCTCTATATGTGTGACCCGAGTCCCATGGCAAGGCTAATTAAGAAAATACAGAACTCGATCGGGAGCTTTAAGTTGTCTGCCGATGCAGATGCTAAGGTCTGTTTTTACAGCGGCTATGGTGCCACTCGATCGCTCCCTCAACTAATAAATGAAAGGTACCCAAGCAAACCAATCAATGAGAACTATACGCAGGCCCTTTATGCCCCCACTTACCTATTGGCTAACCTCACCCATAACTAGATAGCAAGTATATGGTCTTTTGGAGTTCTCCGCCTTTCTGCTTTACGTATCACGATTGACTCAAGATGGTAGATTGATGATGAGTCGCTATCACAGGGCCAGTTGTCTCGCCGAATCACGCTGGTCCATCCTAGTCTTTAGGTTGCCTTATATTGCAACCAAGGCATACTCTCAGTTCTTCTCACGCAGACCTTAACCTCTGTGAGCCCAGGCGGATCATCTGCATTCTCACAGAGGGATACCAAGAGTACCCTCATGTCCCCTTGAAGTTGCATGCATCGTAACCCAATTCGTTGGAGTGGACGTTCGCTCCTTCTCTTGTTCTATTTGATTTGCTTGACTAAGGTTTACTACTAAGTTCTCTTAAATAAGGTTTACTACTTAGTTTCCTGAATCGTTCATTTTCTTAACCAAGGTTTACTGCTTAGCCCTCTTAACTAAGGTTTACTACTTAGTTCTCTTTCTTGTTATGTTGGATTGGTCAAGTGTCATCAGTCAATTCAAGTTAACTTAACCCGTTCACTTGTCAAGTTAAATTTGGTTAAGTGTTCCTTAACCCTACTCGTTCATCAGGTTATATTGGTTAAATGTTTCTCGTTAACTTAACCTTGTCCATTCATCATTCTATAACGGCTAAGTGTTCTAAGTTTACTTAACCCCACCATCTAGTTTAGATAACATGTTAAATTGGTTAAGTGTTCTAAATTAACTTAACCTAACTCCACCTTCTAATCTAGTTAACATGTTACAATGGTTAAATATTTACTTAACCTTACCCACTTGTCTAGTCAATATGTTATAATGGTTAAGTATTCTAAATTTACTTAACCTCACCCACTTGTCTAATTAACATGTTATCATGGTTAAGTGATCTAAATTTATTTAACCTTACCCACTTGTCTAATTAACATGTTATTATGGTTAAGTGTTCTAAATTTACTTAACCTTACCCACTTGTCTAATTAACATGTTATTTTGGTTAAGTGTTCTAAATTAACTTAACCTAACTCACGTCATAATTGTTAAGTGTTCCCATTAACTTAACCCTAGTTATTCTTGTTATATTGGTTAAGTATTCTTATGGACTTAACCCAACTCATTCTTGTTATATTGGTTAAGTGTTCTTATGAAATTAACCCTAACTTTAATTCATTCATTAAAGCACCAACACTCACATTAGACAAGTATTGTTGCGGTTACTGGATGTGTCGGTCGGTTTCGGGCAGCTTTACACCGCAACTCAGTCTAACCTCGGGTTCTTTTGGGCTTGATGCACTAACCTCTCACATCATATAGGTATTGTTGTGGCCACTGGATGTGCCGGTCGGTTCCAGGCAGTTTTACACCACAACTCAGTCTAACCTCGTGTTAGGCATATTTGTCTTTTACTAAATTTACATATTTACTATTTATGTAAACTTCCCAAAATCAATTTGGCTTATATCATATTCATTTGTCATGCCAATTAACATACTTATATTCTATGCCCAAGATTTGATTTACATATCAATTAACCCAACTTGCAGTTTATGCCAAATTAGATATAATATTCCCATTTACAGTTCATGTCAAAACTAGATTTAATATTCTAGTTTACAGTTTACGCCCAAAACATGGTTTACATGCCAATTACATACTTTTCGGCCAATTAACAATTTACCATTTACGCCCAATTCTAATATGTATGTAAATTGTTCACTATTATAGCCAATTCCGATTATGCCAACATATTTATTTTGCCAAATTATATAAATTTCATGCCATACAGAATTTCTAAGTTTTTCAATCACCTTCATGTTAATTTCATGTTCTGCCCAAATCGTATTCCCATTGTTTGTGTAATCGTGATTCAGTCTAGATTATAGGTCCATCTAGATTTGTAGATAAAAGGGAATAAGCAAGAATACCATGAAAAGATAGGCATAAGAATAGGCATAAGATGATAATCCCAAATTCACGAATTACAGATCTAATAAATATACCGAATAAATTGACTAAAACATCGCAGGCATATAGATCTGATAACATTATGAACATGAAAAGGTTTGAATAATAATCTATATTCAAGAATATGGATAGATCTAACTTAATAGAAAAATCCCCAAAGTCAAGTTTCAAGGATAATTAAGAACAGATCTGAATAGAAAATCAAGCTTAGATCCAATTTCATAGTCATAATCCTAGGCAATAATCTCATAGTCATGAATCATAGGTGATTAGCCATAATTGTCCTTGTCATAGTCATAGGCAATAGTCTTATGTTCACAGTCATAGGCAAAGGCATAGTCTCATCGGTAAGTAATCACAATAGTCCTGAATCAGATCCAAAGGCATATACAAGCACAGATTCAAATGAAAGGATCAGGCATATTCTCATATTCATTTAATTACATGTCAGAATTAGATCTAGGTGTTCAAATCAAAAAAGTAACCGACTTACAGAGATTTGATTCGTAGATAAATAGGGGTAGAAGCCGTTTGAATCAGTCTTTTGAATCTCTATTTGCAATCTAACTTGATTCCATAAAGAACTTGAACAACATAACTCCGTCTTTGATTTATATATTATTTTATTTTAATTAGAATTGAGTCAGAGTATGACGTAAAGAAGTTGTTTAGACAAAGTGAAGTCTGGGGGTGTTTATATAGTGTAGAACTCATGAATTTGGTCCAGAAATCAGCCTAGATACATAAAAACGAATTATGCCTCGGATCTGGAAAAACAGGGCAGGTCGACCCCCTGGTCGACCTACAGGGGGGAGGTCGACCCCCTGGTTGACCCCCCTGGTCGATCTGGGTATACAGGTCGACCCCTTGGTCGACCTGGGTCCTGGGCGGAAAGTTTCCCGCCCAGCCCGGGTGTGTATTTTGAATTCGAATTTCGAATCTATTTTATTTTATTTAAACTTCCGAAACTTCTAGAGGCCATAACCTCTTCAAACGGAGTCCGATTTACGCAAACTCAGACTCTATCTCAAGCAAAATTTCGAGACGAACGCAATGGCGTAACTCGTTTCCCTTAATGATTCTCATAAAAATTAATTATACTTTAATTTGGGAAACTTAATGTTATAGAATTACAGGGTGTTACATCTATTCTTTTATGTCAATTCTCGTGCTTATCCCCTATTCCTTTTGTTAGTTTCATTTCATGAGTACTCAGAAACTTGTGAAATCATGTTATATGTATGATTACGGCACGGGAATTTGGGTGTAGCTTAATTAAGATAATTTGGCATAACAAATATGATGGCAATATTTGAATTGGCTATAATCGTAAATAATTTACATGCGTATTAGACTTGGGCGTAAATAGTAAAAAAATTAATTGGCCGCAAAGTGTGTAATTGGCTTGTAAACCAAGTTTTGGGCATAAACTGTAAACTAGAATATTAAATCTAGTTTTAACTTGAATTGTAAGTTTGGATATTTTATCTAGATTGGGTGTAAAATGTAAATTGGAACATTAAATCTAGATTAGGCTTAACTATTGATTTCGAACGCCAAATATATGACATAGTGATTTTGGGCATGACTATTATGGCGAGTTTGGGAAGGTGGGGTATAGCCTACTCTGATTAATAACTTGAAATTACATGTAATTTTCATGTTTAGCATAATCATGGTTAGGGACACTTAATTTGGTATAATTTACATACCAAAAATTATAAACATGATTTAGAGGGAAAGTGGGCCATAATAATAAATGTTGATAATGTACATTAAAAGAGTAATTATGGCATAAGTAAATTAGGAATAATTTACAAATAGAATTTGTCCTAAATGAGAAATTTGTACATTGTAGAAAATATGAATAAGCCTAACCTGAGGTTATATTGAGTTGTGGTGTAAAATTGCCCGGACCCGCCTGGCTGTCCAGCAACCACAACAATACCTATCTAATGTGAGAGGTTAAGGCATTGAGCCCAATAAGAACCCAAGGTTAGACTGAGTTGCGGTGTAAAGCTGCCCGGAACCGACCAGCACATCCAGTGACCGCAACAATACCTGTCTAATGTGAGTGGTTGGTGCTTTAATAAATGAATAAAGCTAAGAGAAGATTTGGTAAGGTTAAGTTAATTTTAGAGCACTTAACCAATTTAACTTGTTAATTAGACAAGTGGGTAAGGTTAAATAAATTTAGAACACTTAACTAATTTAACATGTTAATTAGACAAGTGGGTAAGGTTAAGTAAATTTAGAACGCTTAACCATTATAACATGTTAATTAGACAAGTGGGTGAGATTAAGTACATTTAGGACACTTAACCGATATAACATGTTAGTTAAACAGACAGTAGAGTTAAGTTAACTAAGGAAACACTTAACCGTTATAACTTGACTAGTTAAACAAGTGGTAGGGTTAAGTTAACTAAGGTAACACTTAGACAATATATATATATATAACATGACATGTGGTAGGGTTAAGTAACACAAGAGGATACACTTAACCAACATATCATGATTTGTGGCAGGGTTAAGTTAATACAAGAGGGAAACACTTAACCATAGTAACATGACAAGTAGATGGGTTAAGTTAACTTGAATTGACTGATGACACTTAACCAATATAACATGGTAAATGGGTAGGGTTAAGTTAATATGAACACTTAACCAACATAACATGGTGAATGAACAGGGTTAAGTTAATAAATCACACTTAACCAATCCAACATGATAAGTGAGAAAGGTTAAGTTAATAAGAAACACTTAACCAACATGACATGACGAGTAGGAGGGTTAAGTACATATCGAGTTGGTGGGTAATATCAGTAAATATTGGCCCACACACTTAACCATTAAATACACGTGCTTGGATCAGTAGAAGGGTTAAGTACACGTCAGGGTTGGTGGGTAATATCAGTAAATATAGGCCCACGAACTTAACAATTAGGAAACCCTAGTAACAGGGACCCATTTCAGCAGTAACCCACATAGATGTATCATGGTACCCTGAAACTAGGCCGGGTAGGGCACGATTACTGGGCTAATTATAAGCGGTCAAAGCGATGGCGGTTGGTGCAGCGGTGTAGGTTCTAACGGAGTGCGGGCGTGCACACACTCCGGAGCAGAAAAAGCAGGCACTGGGCATCAGCTGTATACATTATGCACTCTAGAGTTGTCTCGGGTCTCTACCATGGGACTTGATACACCCCATGGTAGGACTAGCATAGGTATCTACAATCAAGTGGGGGTCGTATGACACATGTGAATATGCGAGTAGGGAGACGATCGATAGGGTAGTAAGGGTACATCGAACATATTCATGGCAATTGGGCTGATTGAGGTGGAATCCTCAGAATCGATGTACACCTGAAGGCTACCATAATTGCGGGGATTGGGATCACGTTGTAACTATTATCATAGTACACAAATTACTAGTTGGAACACTAGTTAGGCGGTGCAGAGACATAGAAATCCGAATAACAGGGTAGTGGCGAGGCAGAGAAAGAGTAGAAGCGCATCCAGTTTATCTTGCCTTATCATATCTTATGCTTATCCTTTGTTATCTTGTTATCCTTATTACTATAGTTATGTCTGGTATCCAGTTAATTCATGTTATGTTGTTTTTACCTGTTCACATGCTGAAAGTAACTGAACTTACCAGGCTTTTTGTCCTGACTCTGTTTTCTTTCGTCTTCTTTTCTTCCATCCCCCCCAAGGTAGTCAGGGAGGAAACACTTCTGCTTAGCTTGGATTCTTGTTGCTTCAAGATCATCATGTGTTGCTTTGGACTCAATACCATTTCATCTATGGCTTGCTTTGCTCTATTGGGGAATATTATTGTCATTTATGCTTCTTTATTTTACTAAATAAGATAGATACTTTGGTATTGTAAACAATCTTTGTACAAGATGTTTTATAATAAAGTAAAGTTTCATTTTCCGCTGCTTTATTTGTTTGTCTTGTAATTGATCTACATCTTTTACACAAAGAGCTCCACCAAAGTTAAGGCATTCCCTTCGTGAGTGACCTTAACGGAGGTGGGGTGTTTCAGGTAGCCATCTATCAAGTTCTGTGCAAGCAAGAAAAGAGTCAAGCCCACAGAAATGATAATTCTAAGATATGGTAAAAGCAGAAGAACATAAGGAAAGATAATGATGTAGTGATCAAATTATTTTGCTATACTGCTTAGCTCATTCTAGGACATTACTAATCATATCTCTAATGAGCTACTAGCCTTAGAAAACTACTGATTCTTTTCTAACAAGGTGTTTAATGTGTTAAATTCCAGAACTAAGTTTAACCATAGCTCTGATACCACCTTTGACGATCTCAAAACCCCGTACGACGGTGTTAAGGATAATCATTGGAATATAACACGTTAATCATCATCAGCAGAGTACAGATAATAACATAGGAATAATATAGAATAATTTACATAAATATGACAACGGAATCATGACATGTCATAGCATCAGAGTAACACAGTGTAGGATACAACTTAGTGCATAAAAGGAAATGATAAGTCTACATCAAGATCACTAGGACATATACATAGAGAGTACATAATAGAAGCAAATCTGTCTACATCGCGATGAGCGGAATCATACACATTGATAATAATGACGGTATATCAAATAGCCAAAATACTTAGAAATCTAGTCTTCGCTATACAAGCCAAAAGGTGCACTCCATGATGCAGTGCAAAAGCCAAAATATAACCTGTCACCTGTCACTAGGCTGCCTATGTGAAACTAAGGGCACCCGAGTTTGCAAAGTGGAACAAACAACGAGTCAGTCATGGGACTAGTATGAGAAATCTACTTAACTGATTTAACAACAATAGTAAGGTAAATCATAGGACCATGCCACTTTCGTGGAACGGGTTTACTCCAGTGATTGCTAGTGCATTAAATAAAGTAAATCTTTAAACAACGCAATGCTTTTTAGAAAGAACGAGGTCATTATAAGACTCAAGTCCCATCACATAATGCAACGCAAACTGGAGGATAAAGTTTTACCTTATAATGGACAAAATATGCTTTATACGTGTAAAGCGAAATCGCTTGATATTATTACTAGTGCATATATGTTTCAAAAGCAAATTCAATCATAAATATCAATCATAGACGACATGAGCGTCACTTGCCAATATGTCGCCATATATAAGTTACAATCAAATCCGTAATTTCGTATTGGAAATTTGGATTCCATCATGAGTTGAGGCCAGGGACGGCTTGTAACACCCCGGATTTTTGAATAATCGAATTAACTAAATTAAAGAATAAATGTTTAGCATTGTTCTAAGGTTTGTAAGCAAAAGACTAAGTAGTTCATTTGGTTGGAACATGTGACTTGCATATAAGAGGTACAGAGTTCGATCCCCGCCAACGCCGTATTTTTGTTTTAGGGGAATGGCTAAAAAGCAACTTAATGTGAACGCATTTCAAAAAGTAGTTTAGTGTGCAAATGGTTAATTAGGAAGATATAAACATATATATATATATATAAAATAAAATTCAACCTAAAATTTAAGAAAAAAATTCAAAACAACGGAAGCGGGAAGGCAAAACACCAAACCGACCTATTTTATGGGTCGACCCGAGTCCCGCAGGGTCGACCCCAGGGTCGACTCAGAAGGTTTGGAATTGGTCCCGTCGGCCCTAAATGGTCTATGACGAAATTTTATGTTTTAGGGCTTAGGTGGCGATTTCTGGTTGGTCTGTTGACATCATTTCTTGGTTTCTAAGGCCTAGATGGATCCTAGAGTGATCCGACGGCTTAAATTAATTCAAAGCTCTATAAAAAGACCCATAGACTCAGACCCTAAATCAGAATTAAAACTAAAACTATGGCCGTCATGCTGTCGTCTTTAGCCCTAGAGTAGGTACCACCAATTAGAGAGGAAGAACAGCAAATCAAATCAGTTCTATTCAACCCTAACAACGAATCTTCTTCAATGGAAAGCTAATTCAACTTCAGAAATCAGAATTCAGAACTCAAGACCGCCTTTGAGTTGTGAGTTCTATAGTTTTAATAAAATAATTAGTAATTTAATTGGATTAAGTTATGATGCGGATTGTATGGATGTGATGTGAATTATTGATCACATGTTGTAATTATGTTGTAGAATTGTGTTGAAATCTCTATGACGTTATGTTGTGATGCTATCATTTGTGATGTAAAGTTATGTTGCTATCTTCTATGTTATAATTTATATATAACCAAATCATCATGTTCATATGCTAGTTTGGTGATGTTGATTCATATGATAAATCATATGTATGCAAGTTTAGATTTTTATTTAAACATGAATCATATACAAGTTGGGTAAAATTATATGTGACCTTACATGGTTATGACATTTAGTTTATGTGAAAATTTGATTAAAAGTTAGGCTATGACATGGGTGAGTTATATGCTAAATTTTACATGATATTTTACATATTAGATGCAAGTTTACACCATTGTTATGATGCATAAATCAAATATGCAAGTTTCTATAAATATATGAGTTTGGGATATGAATCATGTTATGCAAGTTTAGGGTTATTGCCTATGCAAGTTTACACCTTTAGATTTAGATCTATGACATACATGATTTATGCAAGTTCACACCTTTAGATTTGGATCCATGACATATGTTGTTTATGCAAGTTGTAACTTTGGCCTATGCAAGTTTTAGATGTAGAACATCATTCACATATGCAAGTTCATCCCTATGTTTAGATCTATGTTTTCATTATGTGTAAATTGTGATGTTTTCTCTTTATTCCATGAGTTAGACTATTCGAGTCTAACATATATTAAATACGTAACAATTGTAAAGACATGAGGTTAGGATCTTTTGTGGTGTAAGACTGCCCGGACCCGCCCTGCAAATCCAGCTGCCACAAATGCCAGTCTAATGTGAGAGGTCTTTATGAGGTTACGGTCTTAATGAAATAAGAAATACTTAACCAGATAAACATGTAGTGGACATGAGGAGGTGAAGTGGGTGCCTTAGGTAGCATGTGGAATCTAGTGGGTGCCTTGGGTGGCATTTGGAAATACGATTAGAAACACTTAACCAAAATTGAAACATTAATTGAAACATGAATAAGAAGTGGTTAAGTGGGATGTACTAGAGGGGACCAAGCTTAGGTGGATAGCTTGTGTCAAGTGATGGGGGCCCATTTCAACCAGCAACCCATATGTATCTTTGTGGGCTTGACCCAAGTCGAGGATGGGACACACATACTGGGCTTGACTGTAAGAGGCCAAAATAGGTTAGCGGTGGCAATGCAAGCCCAACGGGTTCATATGCATGTGTGGACCCGGGCTGGTAGGTAAGACGTTGTTGCATCGTGTAGGTATAAGTCGTGCATTGTTGGTTGTATCGGGTTGCCACTTTGGGGAGTGATTCACCCCACTGTGGAGCTAGCATGGGTATCTATGAGTTAGGGAGCCGATCGCTTGGGGGTAGTGGGTAGACCTAGTGGAGATAGGGGCAGGCGACACCTATGAAGGCAGCTAGGTGTGCACGAAACTACCAATATCATTATTAAGTTCTGTAGGCGGGATCAACCTTAGGGTGACTAGTGGTGGTGCAGTATACTAGTGGTGGGGTAGTATAGCAATTATCCTATAGTGTTGGTGTAGTTTGGTAATTATCTTACAGTGGGTTAGGTGCGCTTTAACGATATCGTTGTTCATCTTGTTTCCTTATTTACTCCGCCATATTGAATGGTTCATGGTCATTTCCTTATTTTCCAACTGATGCCTTAGCCTGGTTACTTTGTTAATTATATTGTTAAAATTATCGCACTCGCCAGACTTTTTGTCTGACCCCCTTTGTTTCCTCCTCTTCCCCCCCTCCCCCAGGTGCTCAGGTTGGAACTAGCACCAGTGGAGCTTGATCTTGGACTGCTTTTAGAAGATTGCTTGGATCGCTGGAGTAAAGTTTAGCTTCTCTTTTATTTATGGCTATTTTGATGTTGGGGATTATGTCTTTTAGTTTATGTACTTTTGATAGTCAAGATGGATATTATGTACTTTGACTCTGGTTTTTGATGATGTAAGCAAACATATGTGTTTTCCGCTGCAATGAAATAAAGTTTTAAATCTTTGAGTAATATTTATATCTGTCTTGTTGTTAAGTTTATGTTCTATACTTACTTAAAACGCTCCATAGAAGTTAATGCATTCCCTTTGTGAGTGACATTAATGGACGTGGGGTGTTACACGTGGTATCAGAGCTGAAGGTTACTAGAACAGATAAGATATTTTGAAAAACTATTTTTCAAAAGCATTTTTATAAAGAATACTTTCAAAAATATGTTTGTAGAAGAGTATTTTTGAAAGAAAGGTTTATTTTAAGAACATAATCCCCAAGAGCCATATATCCTTCCTTCGATTCTCCGATTTGAATCTCTTCCTCTTTCTCTTTTTGAGTCCCCTACCCCCCTCCACGTATAGATGCTTTTTCTAAGATAAATAAGGACTTCCTTACGAAGGACGGAAAACCACTTCAAGGGACTTATACGTTTGTCGGGCTAGAAGTTAGTCCAAGGAAGTGGAGGACATGTTGGTACCTTTAAGACAGACGATGGGAGGAAGGATCAAATAGTTGTTTGGTTAACAAAGGACGAAACCTCATCTTGGTGGGAGGTCACGAATGGAGAATGTGAAGAAGAAGGCTAGTTGTTTTGGAGAAATAGGAGACCTTAGGATTGTCCAAAGAGGCGAGGACAAAGTACAGGATCTTATGGAGGGTAGTTATATTCCCTAATGGCTGGTATACCTGATGGGGGTAGGACCGTCTAGGTTGAAATTTGGTTTTCTTTATCATCCTGTTTGGACTTTGTTTGATTCTGGCGCTTCATACTCATTAGTATCTCCTTCGTTGGTTGAAACACTGCACCTAAATACTAGTCTAGTTAAGGATCCCATCCTAGTCTCAAATCCTGTTGGTGGTTCGGCTCATCCTTCAATGGTTTGTCGGGATTTGAGAGTGTCTATCTTGGGCGTTGGATTTGAATGCAACACCTTCGTCCTTGGTTTCACGTGCTATAGTTTGATTCTAGGGGTGGATTGGCTAGTTAGGCTGGGGGATTGTGAAAGGAGGGTAGTTAGACTATTGATTCGTTATGGAAAGACCCTCATATTTCTTGTGACCCTAGGGGTTCAGTAATGCTTAGCTGCCTAGAATCTTCTGATGCATCCAATAATGATTGGGAGTCTGTTTGTGTGGTCCGTGAGTATGGAGACGTCTTTGATAAAGTGCGGGGTTCACCCAAAGGCACGAAATAAGTTTTCGTATGTGCTTAATAAATTAAGCAAAGCCAGTTATGTGATCAGGGTTGGTTTTGGAGCAAGACTGGCAAGGACAGCTAGAGTCGGTCAAGTGCTCAATTGGTTGGCCGTCTTACTAGTATCATCTTACGTAGGTCGTCTGAATTCGAAGGAGGTATCCATTAGGTGTTTGTCATATATTGGCTTAGACCTTTGGGGCTTGCACTTGGGGGATGCCGAGTTCGACTAGGATGGTCTGTGTGAGAGATGGATTGTTGTGACAATTTTGCATGGGATAATATCCTGGTTTTCTCTAGAAGCAGAGAAGAGCATGCCCTACATCTTAGGGAAAGCTTAGGGACCCTACAAGCGCAACAACTTTAAGCTAAGTTCTCCAAAATACCATTTTTGGAGGAAAGAAGTGAGGATTTTAGGGCATGTGGTCTCTAGGGAAGGGTGATATGTTATGGTGGAAAACAGTCGAAAGTCCATGAGAAGAATTACCCTACCCACGACTCAGAATTGGCTGCCATAGTTTTTGCGCTCAAGTCTTGGCGTCATTATTTGCTTGGTGAGAAGTTTGAATTGCTTGCAGACCATAAGTCGCTAAAGTACTTGTTCTCTCAGAAAGATCTAAACCTGAGGCAACAAAGGTGGATGGAGTTCTTAGCATCCTACGATTTTGAGATAGCATATACCCCTGGCAAGGGTAATGTGGTGGCAGATGCCTTAAGTAGTAAAAGGTTGTCCTTGAGTCCGTTGTTTGTTGAGCGGCGAAGCTTAGAGTTCATCTCTACGTTTGACTTTAAACCTTCCGTTGACTTTGTACCTGGTTTGTTAGCATCCTTGGAGGTCAGACCTATGCTTTTGGTATGTATTGGTGAGGCACAGCGAGATGACCCACAGTTGGTTGAGTTAGTAGAGAAGCTCAAAGGAGGGGAGTCATCAAGCCATCTCCGTAGGTATACCCTAGATGATAAGGGTTGGTTAGGTAGGGACGGTAGGCTTTGTGTACCAAAAGATGAGGACCTAAGGAAGAACTTTCTTGATGATGCACATCGTTCGAAGATGACCATCCATCCCGGTTGGGACAAGATGTACATGGACATGAGACGAGTTTACTTTTGGGCCGGCATGAAGAAGGACGTGGCAGAGTTTGTCGCTAGATGCTTGGTGTGCCAACAAGTAAAAGAAGAGAAAAAGAAGCCCGGTGGATTACTACACCCATTGGAGGTCCCACAAAGGAAGTGGGAAAGCGTCTCGATGGATTTTGTTGACGGATTACCGAGATCGAGGAAGGGTAACACGGGGATTTGGGTCGTGGTAGACAGACTTACTAAGAGCGCCCATTTCATTCCCGTGTAGAGTAAGAGGACTGCTCCATGGTTAGCCTCCGTATACATTCGAGAAATAGTTCGTTTGCACGGTATTCCTTCTAGCATAGTGAGCGACCGCGATCCTATCTTTACTAGCGAATTTTGGAAGAGCTTGCAAGAGGAGGTAGCGACTCAGTTATGTTTGAGCACCGCATATCATCCTTAGATGGATTGCCAGACCGAGAGGGTGAATCGTATTCTAGAGGACCTATTGAGGTTGTGTGTCTTAGATTTCGGAGGTACATGGGAGGAACATCATCCATTGGTGGAGTTCGCATATAATAACAGCTTTCAGTCTAGCATTGGCATGGCACCGTTCGAGGCTCTTTATGGACAGCTGTGTCGTTCGCCTACATGTTGGTGGGAGTCTACAGATAAGATCTTACTTGGGCCCGATATGATTAGAGAGACTTCGGAAAAGATCGATTTGATTCGAAGGAGGATGAAGACGGCGCAAGATAGGCAGAAATCTTATGCGGACAAGAGGAGGACAGATCTTGAGTTTGATATTGGGGACATGGTCTTTGTCAAGGTGTCTCTATTGTGGAACGTCGTTCGCTTTGGGTCCATTAGGAAGTTAGCACCAAGGTTCGTAGGGCCATTTCCTATTAAGGATAGGATTGGGCAGATGGCGTATAGAGTGGTGGTTCCTGAGAGACTTAGTGGCGTACACGATGTATTCCATGTGTCACACTTGAGGAAGTGCTTGCACGAGACCGCGGAAGTGGTAGCGCCGAGCTTGCTTAGAGAGATGGAGATAGAGCGTGATGCGACGATTCGACGAGCTCCTACGTGCATTCTTGGGTCAGAGGTTAAGAAGTTGAGGAATCGAGAGATCAAGCTAGTCAAAGTGCAATGGGAAGATGATGAGAGCAACGCTACTTGGGAGATGGAAGAGAAGATGCGTTCATTATACCCTTTTCCTTTCGAGGGTATGTCTTTTAGTTTCTCCTTTATCGCTTACTTTATAATTATCTTATCTTTAGTATGTCCTCTCGTTAGTACCTTTAACCTTTAGATAGGGTAGTCCTATGATTGAAACATGTGTTTGAAACATGTTATGTACAATGGATGCATGTGTATGCAAGTGTTTCCTAGTGGTTGCTCGTGGATGCATATACACACACTTTAGGCACTAGATCGGCTCAGTCACTTCATATTGCATATTGCATATAAATTTGTGTGCATATTTAAGCTAATGGATGTATAATGGTTATGCTATCATATGAATGTTGCATTTTGGTGAATGGTTGTGCACACATGTAGAAATAATATGTATCGATAGGGTTCTTTTGCATACATAATGGACGCATGAAACTATAATTGTTTGCATTAAGGAGGTCAACTGAATCAGTAGACCGCCTGATTTTGAATTAGATAAGGAACATATACATGCACTTTTTGCATATGTTCATACAGCATTAGAAATTCTATAAGGACAATGGATGCCTGTGTTTGATGGTTGAGTAGATGGTTGTTTGGATGTTAGGATATGCATTCTCCTTAACTTGGAGATTTCGGGGGCGAAATCCTTTAAGGAGGGGAGAATGTAACACCCCAGATTTTTGAATAATCGAATTAACTAAATTAAAGAATAAATATTTAGCATTGTTCTAAGGTTTGTAAGCAAAAGACTAAGTAGCTCATTTGGTGGGAACATGTGACTTGCATACAAGAGGTACAGAGTTCGATCCCCGCCAATGCCATATTTTTGTTTTAGTGGAATGGCTAAAAAGCAGCTTAGTTTGAATGCGGTTCAAAAAGTAATTTAGTGTGAAAATTGTTAATTAGAAAGATAGAAATATATATAGATAGATATATTTATAAAAATAAAATAAAATTCTACCTAAAATTTAAGAAAAAAATTCAAAATAACGGAAGCGGGAAGGCAAAACACCAAACCGACCAATTTTATGGGTCGACCCAAGCCCCGCTGGGTCGACCCCAGGGTCGACTCAGGAGGTTTGGAATTGGTCCCGTCGGCCCTAAATGGTCTACGACGAAATTTTGAATTTTAGGGCTTAGGTGGCGATTTCTGGTTGGTATGTTGACATCATTTCTTGGTTTCTAAGGACTAGATGGATCCTAGAGTGATCCGACGGCTTAAATTAATTCAACGCTCTATAAAAAGACCTATAGACTCAAACCTTAAATCAGAATTAAAACTAAAACTATGGTCGTCATGCTGTCGTCTTGAACCCTAGAGTAGCCGCCACCAATTAGAGAGGAAGAACAACAAATCAAATCAGTTCTATTCAATCCTAACAACGAATCTTCTTCAAAGGAAAGCTAATTCAACTTCAAAAATCAGAATTCAGAACTCAAGACCGCCTTTGAGTTGTGAGTTCGATAGTTTTAATAAAATAACTAGTAATTTAATTAGATTAAGTTATGATGCGGATTGTATGGATGTGATGTGAATTATTGATCACATGTTTTAATTATGTTATAGAATTGTGTTGAAATCTCGATGACGTTATGTTGTGATGCTATCATTTATGATGTAAAGTTGTGTTGCTATCTTCTATGTTGTAATTTTATATATAACCAAATCATCATGTTTCATATGCTAGTTTGGTGATGTTGATTCATATGATAAATCATATGTATGCAAGTTTAGATTTTTATTTAAACATGAATCATATACAAGTTGGGTAAAATTATATGTGACCTTACATGGTTATGACATCTAGTTTATGTGAAAATTTGACTAAAAGTTAGACCATGGCATGGGTGAGTTACATGCTAAATTCTACATGATATTTTACATATTAGAAGCAAGTTTACACCATTGTTATGATACATAAATCACATATGCAAGTTTCTATAAATATATAAGTTTGGGGTATGAATCATGTTATGCAAGTTTAGGGTTATTGCCTATGCAAGTTTACACCTTTAGATGTAGATCTATAACATATATGATTTATTCAAGTTCTTACCTTTAGATTTGGATCCATGACATATGTTGTTTATGCAAGTTGTAACTTTGGCCTATGCAAGTTTTAGATGTAGAACATCATTCACATATGCAAGTTCATGTAACACCCCACACCCGCTAAGGTCACTCACTAAGGGAATGCCTTAACTTCGGTGGAGCATTTTAAGTGAATATAGAACAGAAAAATTACACAAGACAGATATAAATACTTGAAAATCTAAAACATCATTTCATTGCAGCAGAAGGTAAATATGTTTAGTTACAGCACCATAAAGAGTCAAGTACCAAAAATCCATCCTGATAAAAACATAAGTACATAATCCCACTACATAAACAATAGCCATAAAAGAAAAGATAAGCTGGGCTTTACATCATGGTCCAAGCTCCAAGAGATAGATAAAGAAGTCTGATCATAGCCCACTAGTGCTAGGCCCAACCTGAGGACCTGAGGGGGAAAAAAGATAAAAACAATGGGGTCAGACATAAGTCTGAGTGAGCCCTATAACTTTAACAACACAATTATTAAAGTAATTAGGGTATGATATAAACTTGGTACGGGATGACTGTGGATAAATGACTACACTAAGTAGCCAACTAGACATAGGATGAACTAAGATAACGGTAAAGACGCATCTACCCACCCAAGGGTAATTACTAACTGCACCACACCAGTCATTCCTACTTAAAGGTTGATCCCACCCAAGGACTTAGAAAATTTACCCAGTAGTTTCGTGTACCCCTAGCTGACTACATAGGTGCCGTCTGCCCCTATCTCCACTAGGTGTACCCACTACTCCCAAGCGATCGGCTCCCTACCGTAGATACCCGTGCTGGCCCCACAATGGGGTGTATCACTCCCCAAAGTGGCAACCCGATACAACAAATGGTGCACGGCTTATACCTACACGATGCAACAACGTCTTACCTACCAGCCCGGGTCCACACACGCATATGAAACCCGTTGGACTTGCGTTGCCACCGCTAACCCGTTTTGGCCTCTTATAATCAAGCCCGGTACGCGTGTCCCGTCCTCGACATGGGTCGATCCCAATAAGATACATATGGGTTACTGGTTGAAATGGCCCCCCCACAAGCTACCACCTAAGCTTGTCATTTTATCTAGTGCATCCCACTTAACCCTTTAATCATGTTTAATTACATGTTTCCACTTGGTTAAGTATTCTAATCGTAATTTCTATTGCCACCCAAGGCAACCCACTAGATTTCCTCGTGCCACCCAAGGCACTTACTTGATTTCCACATGCCACCCACTTAACCCCTCATGCCCACTACATGCTTATCTGGTTAAGTGTTTCTTAATTAATTAAAAACGTAACCGTTGTAAAGACCTCTCACATTAGACTATCTTTTATGGCAGCTGGATTTGCCGGTTGGGTCCGGGCAGCCTTACGCCATAACCGAGTCTAACCTCGTGTCTATACACTTGTCACGTATTTGGTTTGTGCCTAATACCTCTCACATTGGGCCAATCATTTGTAGCCGCTGGATTTGCCGGTCGGTTCCGGGCAGTCTTACACTACAAAAGGGTCCAACCTCGTGTCTTAGTCGATTAATTACACCTAATTAATCACCCCCATATTTCGAATTAATTTTCCCTAATTAATTCCAATGTTAACGATGTACATAATTGACTCAATTATGTCCATCCACTTTATGGTATGCATAATCATACCAACTTCACACAATTTCATTAACATGTATATTAACCCCATCGTTCCCCACGTAATTCGCTAACATGACATAAAAGGGAAGATTCATCACAAATACAATGGGTTCAACTTGCATAATACATTAGCATCAACATGGGTTTAAAGGTGTCAACATGCATATAGCATCAAACCCAACTAGCATAAATAATCAACCCAAACTTGCATGAATCACATATGTCATAAAGAGGTTAACTTGCATAAGTTTCTTATGTCATACAAAGGGGTAAACTTGCATATGTATGTATGACATATAAAGGGGTTAACTTGCATATGTATGCATATCATCCAAAGGTGTAAACTTTCACATGTTACTTGCATATAATCAAACACCAAACTTGCATAACATGTCATATGTGAACTTGCATATAATCATACACCAAACTTGCATACATATGAACTTGCATATAATCATACACCAAACTTGCATAATCATGGTGTCATAATGGATCAATGTTTATCATAGCAATTTGCATAACTAGCATCATGAACACATAGCCTAACACTTGCATAACTTGCATAACATCATGATCATGTAGCATATAACTTGCATAACTTGCATAACATCATGAACATGTAGCATATGACTTGCATAACTTGCATAACATCATAAACATGTAGCATATGACTTGCATAACTTGCATAACATCACAAACACATAGCATATAACTTGCATAACATGCATATCATCATTAACACATAGCATATAACTTGCATAACATGCATAACATCATTAACACATAGCATATAACTTGCATAACTTGCATTGATCCACATTCATAGCCATAACCTCATTATATCCTATCATAATCAATTCAACAATTGGTCATTAAGGCTATAGAAAACTCACAACTTGTTGATTAACACTCCTAAGAAGAAGATTAAGTTGCTAGAGTTGATTAGAGATTGATTTGAGATGCTATCTTCTTCTACAAATTGATGGAGGCTCCTTCAAGTTGCATTTTGACGGCATAACGGTGTTGTAGCTATTTTTAGTATGAATTAGGGTAGTCTTAGGGTGTATTTATAGAGTAGTTAGGTGTTTTAGGCCATTAGATTAACCCTAAATTAGATTAGAGCCGTCAGATCTCGTCCTAGCCACCAAAACACAGCCCAAAAGCCAAGCTGATGCACCCAGGTCACCTGGGCTCGACCAGGGAGGTCGACCCCCAGGTCGACACTAGGGTCGACTCCCCAGTCGACCTGGTGGGCAGGTCGACTCCCCAGTCGACCCCCAGGTCGACCCCCTGGGTCTGGCGGGAATTTTCCCGCCACTTCTAAAATGTTTGAATTTTTATTTTTAAACCTGTTTTGAATTTCTGAAAACTTCTTCGGGCCTTAACTGGGTCATACGGACTCCGATTTTCGAAAACTCGGACTCTATTTCGCGTATTTTTCTGAGACGATCGCAATGGCATAGCCCGTTTCCCCTGATAAAGATTTTAAAATTTAATTCTGCCCTGTTTTTTATTATAGCAAGTTATTCAACATACGGGGTGTTACATTCTCCCCTACTTAAAGGATTTCGTCCCCGAAATCTCTAAGTCAAGAAGAATGTATCCTACCAACCAAACAACCATCTACTCAACCATCAACCACTTGCATCCATTGTCCTTAGAGTTTCTAATGCTGTATGAACATATGCAAGAAGTGTGTGTATATGTTCCCTGTCTAATGCAAAATCAGGCGGTCTACTGATTCAGTTGACCTCCTTAATGCAAACCATGATAGTGCCATGCATCCAATATGTATGCGAAAGAACCTTATCGACACATACTATTTCTACATGAGTGCACAACCATACACCAAAATGCATCATCCATATGATAACGCAACCATTATACATCCATTAATATAGCTACCTACACACAATTTTATGCAATATGCAATATGAAGTGATTGAGCCGATCTAGTGCCTAGAGTGTGTGTATATGCATCCACGAGCAACCACTAGCAACCACTTGCATCCACACGTATCCATCAAACATAACATGTCTCAAACACATGTTTCAACCATAGGTTTACCCTATCTAAAGGTCAAAGGTACTAATGAGAGGACATATTAAAGATAAGATAAGTACTAGACAAACGATAAAGGAGAAGTTAAAAGACATACCCTCAAAAAGGAATGGGTACAATGAACGCATCTTCGCTTCTGTCTCCCAAGTAGCATTGCTCTCATCTTCTCCCTATTGCACTTTGACTAGTCGCACCTCTCTATTCCTCAACATCCTAATCTCTGACCCAAGGATGCGAGTAGGAGCTCGTCGAATAGTCGCATCACGCTCTACCTCCACTTCTCTAAGCAAGCTCGGCTCTACCACCTCTGCGGTCTCATGTAGGCACTTCCTCAAATGTGACACATGGAATACGTCATGTACCCCACTAAGTCTCTCGGGTAAATCCACTCTATATGCCATCCGTCCAATCCTTTCCTTAATAGGAAACGGTCCTACAAATCTTGGAGCTAACTTCCCAACGGACCCAAAGCGAACTACATTCCGTAATGGAGATACTTTGACAAAGACCATGTCCCCAACATCAAACTCAAGATCCGTCCTCCTCTTATCCGCGTAAGATTTCTGCCTATCTTGCGCTGCTTTCATCCTTCTTCGAATCAAATCAATCTTCTCCGAAGTCTCTCTAACCATATCGGGCCCAAGCAAAATCTTATCCGTAGATTCCCACCAACATGTAGTTGATCGACAAGGCCTTCCATAAAGAGCTTCGAAAGGAGCCATACCAATACTGGACTGAAAGCTGTTATTATATGCGAACTCCACCAATGGAAGATGCTCTTCCCAAGTACCTCCAAAATCCAAGATACAAAGCCTCAAAAGGTCTTCCAGAACACGATTCACCCTCTCGGTCTGGCCGTCCGTCCAAGGATGATACGCGGTGCTCAAACACAACTGAGTCCCTACCGCCTCTTGCAAACTCCTCCAAAACTCGCTAGTGAAGATAGGATCTCGATCACTTACTATACTAGAGGGTACCCCATGCAATCGAACTATCTCTCGAAGATAAACTGAAGCTAGCCATGGAGCAGTCCTCTTGCTCTTCACAGGTATGAAATGGGCACTCTTAGTAAGTCTGTCTACCACAACCCAAATTCCCGTATTACCTTTCCTTGATCTCGGTAACCCATCAATAAAATCCATCGAGACACTATCCCACTTCCATTGCGGAACTTCCAATGGGTGAAGCAACCCACCGGGTTTCTTTTGCTCCGCCTTCACTTATTGGCACACCAAGCATCTAGCGACATACTCAGCCACATCTTTCTTCATACCGGCCCAAAAGAAAACTCGCTTCATGTCTTGGTACATCTTGTCCCCACCGGGATGAATGGTCATCCTAGAACGATGTGCATCATCAAGAATAGCCTTCCTCAAACCCTCATCTTGCGGTACACAAAGTCTACCGTCTCTACGCAAGCACCCCCTATCGTCTAGGGTGTACCTGCTCAAATGGCTGGACGACTCCCCCCTTATGAGCCTCTCTACCAACTCAACCAACTGTGGGTCGTCCCTCTGTGCTTCTCCAATCCGCCCCAAAAGAGTAGGTCTGACCTCCAAGGATGCTAGCAAACCGGGTATATAGTCAACGGAAGGTCTGAAATCAAACATCGAGATAAATTCCAAGCTTCGTTGTTCCACGAACAATGGACTCAAGGACAACCTTTTTCTACTTAAGGCGTCCGCCACCACGTTACCCTTGCCAGGGGTATACGCTATCTCGAAATCATAGGATGCTAAGAACTCCATCCACCTTTGCTGTCTCAAGTTCAAATCCTTCTGAGAAAACAAGTACTTCAGTGATTTGTGGTCAGTGAACAATTCGAATCTCTCTCCCAGAAGATAATGGCGCCAAATCTTAAGCGCAAAAACAATAGCGGCCAACTATAAATCATGGGTAGGGTAATTTTTCTCATGCTTTCTCAACTGCCTTCCATCGTAGGCTATTACCCTTCCCTCTTGCATTAAGACTGCGCCCAGTCCAGTCCCACAAGCATCGGTATAAACAACAAATGGCTTACTCCCATCTGGCAACACTAAGACTGGAGCTTTGGTTAAAGCCCTCTTTAACCGTCGGAACGCATCATCACAATCTACGTCCCATGCGAAGACTAGGTTCTTCTTCATCAAGCGAGTTAATGGGGCTGATATCTTCGCGAAGTCCTTGATAAACTTCCTATAGTAGCCAGCCAACCCCAAGAAACTCCTCACCTCGGTAGCATTCTTCGGAACCTTCCAATCTTGAATGGATACTACCTTCGCGGGATCCACAGCTATCCCTTCCTTGGAGACCACATGCCCCAAGAACCGCACTTCCTTCCTCCAGAAGTGACATTTAGAGAATTTAGCCTTAAGGCTATGCGCTCGAAGAGTCTTCAACACTTCCCTAAGATGTAGGGCATGCTCTTCTTCACTCTTAGAAAAGACTAAGATGTCATCCACAAAGACCACCACGAACTTATTAAGGTACTCCCTGAACACCCTACTCATCAAATCAACAAAGTATGCAGGGGCGTTCGTCAAACCAAATGGCATCACCAGCCACTCATAGAAACCATCCGGAGTCCTAAAGGCAGTCTTGTCTATGCTATCCTCAACCACCCTCAACTGATGAAACCCCGTGGCTAAGTCCAACTGAGAAAATACTGAAGCGCCAACCAACTGATCAAAAAGATCATCAATCCTCGGCAATGGGTGTCTATTCTTCTTTGTGAGCTTGTTGAGTTCTCTATAGTCTACACAAAGTCTGAGGGACCCATCCGCCTTCGTAGCAAAAACTACTGGAGCACCCCACTCCGATATACTTCGTCTTATGAACCCCTTCTCAAGCAACTCCCCTACTTGCTTATGGAGTTCCCTCCTCTCACAAGGAGCCATGTGGAGCACTGGTAAAGATACTGGTTTAGCATTATCCACCAGATATATTCGGAAGTCTATCTCCCGCCTCAGAGGTAAGCCCTTCACCTCCTCAAACACATCCGAGTATTCTCGGACCACTCTAACAGATCGCAAACTCTCGACCGAAGCGTCAAGCAATTCAAGATAACTTAGCATAACAGAATCCATGGGATTACAAGAGATCTCGAGAGTGTTACCCAAGCGGGTCATGAGCCTAACAACTCTCCTTTCGCAATCAAGAACGGCACCATTACTGGATAACCAGTCCATGCCCAAAATCAACCCATAGCCCGTGAAGCCCAAAACAAAAGCATCACATCTAAACTCAACGCTAAGTATAGAAATCTTCAAACCCAAACATATCATGGACAAATAAGTGGAGCCCCCAATTGGGTTTGAAACAACCAAGGGATCATCTACTAGACTGGTGTCTAAGTGCAGTGACTCAACTAATGATGATGAGATAAACGAATGCGATGCGCCAGAATCAAACAATGTACGGACAGGATGATCAAATAGAAAACCCAGACTTTCAACGGAAATAGTTCTACCTCTTTCCTGAATCGGTGGAACCGCGAGAGCCTGAACTTGCCCCTTTGCCTGACCCGATGCCATAAGAGCTTGCACCTGTCCTCCTGAGGTAGATCCCGTCCTTTTCCCCTTCTTAGGGCAATCCTTCACTAGATGCCCTGCTTCACCACAGTGGTAACAGCCAGTCTTCTTCTTCTTCCGACAATCTTTGCTTAGGTGGCTTGGTATCCCGCAATTGAAGCACTTCTTCTTCCCCTTGCCACCGTTGCCTTTCCCACCTTTGTTTTGTTGCTGTTGAGGTCTCTTTTGATCTCCTTTCTTCTCGGCTGCCTTATTAGCATTGGGACCCTTCTCTTCCTCATGCATGAGTGCCATGTCAACTAGCTTCTCAAAGGTGGCCCCCATAGGGATATGAGTCATAGCCAATCCATGCATTGGTTCATTCAAGCCCTTAACGAACCTCAAAGCCTTCTTCTTCGGTGTATTCACCATGTCTATGCCAAACCTTGCCAATTGATTAAACTTGTTGACATATTCCTTCACCGAGAGGTTTCCTTGCTTTAGAGTCAAGAACCTTTCCATATACAAGTTTTCCTCCGCCCTTGAGAGAAACTTTGCCACAAATCTTTGCCTAAAATCCGCCTAAGAGTCAACGGGGCGTTCTCCATTAGTGACCTCCCACCAGAATGAGGCCTCTCCCTTCATTAACCAAGCAGCTAACTTGACTTTCTTTCCTCCTTCCATCTCAAAGATATCTATCAACTCTTCCACCTCCTTAAGCCAATCTCTAGCCTCCACAAAAGTTTCTGATCCTTGAAAAGGTTTCCCTCCCATAGCCTTAAATTCCTTGCAAGTCTTAGCAAAAGTATCCGTGCGAGGAGGAGGAGGGGGAGGAGGAAGATCGGGTGCCACGGTTGGTGGAGGAACATTTGCTGGACCCGCAGTGGCGGCCCTAGCCTCCATCAATCTCCTATACCATACTGGTATCGTCACACCCTCCGGAAAGTTAAGATCTTCAGCCATGCTGAAACGAAAAAGGAAAGATTCAAAACGGAGAATTCGAAAGATAAAGATATGGCTATTGGGGATTATGCTTTTCTTTCAAAAACTTTTCTCTTTAAAGACATGTTTTTGAAAATACTTGTTCCAAAAATGTTTTTAGAAAAATAGTTTTCTAAAAATTTTATCTGTTCTGGTAACCTTTGCACTGATACCACGTGTAACACCCCACACCCGCTAAGGTCACTCACTAAGGGAATGCCTTAACTTCGGTGGAGCATTTTAAGTGAATATAGAACAGAAAAATTACACAAGACAAATATAAATACTTGAAAATCTAAAACATCATTTCATTGCAGCAGAAGGTAAACATGTTTAGTTACAACACCATAAAGAGTCAAGTACTAAATATCCATCCTGATAAAAACATAAGTACATAATCCCACTACATAAACAATAGCCATAAAAGAAAAGATAAGCTGGGCTTTACATCACGGTCCAAGCTCCAAGAGATAGATAAAGAAGTCTGATCAAAGCCCACTAGTGCTAGGCCCAACCTGAGGACCTGAGGGGGAAAAAAGATAAAAACAACGGGGTCAGACATAAGTCTGAGTGAGCCCTATAACTTTAACAACACAATTATTAAAGTAATTAGGGTATGATATAAACTTGGTACGGGATGACTGGGGATAAATGACTACACTAAGTAGCCAACTAGACATAGGATGAACTAAGATAATGGTAAAGACGCATCTACCCACCCAAGGGTAATTACTAACTGCACCACACCAGTCATTCCTACTTAAAGGTTGATCCCACCCAAGGACTTAGAAAATTTACCCAGTAGTTTCGTGTACCCCTAGCTGACTACATAGGTGTCGTCTGCCCCTATCTCCACTAGGTGTACCCACTACTCCCAAGCGATCGGCTCCCTACCGTAGATACCCGTGCTGGCCCACAATGGGGTGTATCACTCCCCAAAGTGGCAACCCGATACAACAAATGGTGCACGGCTTATACCTACACGATGCAACAACGTCTTACCTACCAGCCCAGGTCCACACACACATATGAAACCCGTTGGACTTGCGTTGCCACCGCTAACCCGTTTTGGCCTCTTATAATCATGCCCAGTACGCGTGTCCCGTCCTCGACATGGGTCGATCCCAATAAGATACATATGGGTTACTGGTTGAAATGCCCCCCCCCCACACAAGCAACCACCTAAGCTTGTCATTTTATCTAGTGCATCCCACTTAACCCTTTAATCATGTTTAATTACATGTTTCCACTTGGTTAAGTATTCTATTCGCAATTTCTATTGCCACCCAAGGCAACCCACTAGATTTCCTCGTGCCACCCAAGGCACTTACTTGATTTCCACATGCCACCCACTTAACCCCTCATGCCCACTACATGCTTATCTGGTTAAGTGTTTCTTAATTAATTAAAAACGTAACCGTTGTAAAGACCTCTCACGTTAGACTATCTTTTATGGCAGCTGGATTTGCCAGTTGGGTCCGGGAAGCCTTACGCCATAACCGAGTCTAACCTCGTGTCTATACACTTGTCACGTATTTGGTTTGTGCCTAAGACCTCTCACATTGGGCCAATCATTTGTAGCCGCTGGATTTGCCGGTCGGTTCCGGGCAGTCTTACGCTATAAAAGGGTCCAACCTCGTGTCTTAGTCGATTAATTACACCTAATTAATCACCCCCATATTTCGAATTAATTTTCCCTAATTAATTCCAATGTTAACGATGTACATAATTGACTCAATTATGTCCATCCACTTTATGGTATGCATAATCATACCAACTTCACACAATTTCATTAACGTGTATATTAACCCCATTGTTCCCCACGTAATTCGCTAACGTGACATAAAAGGGAAGATTCATCACAAATACAATGGGTTCAACTTGCATAATACATTAGCATCAACATGGGTTTAAAGGTGTCAACATGCATATAGCATCAAACCCAACTAGCATAAATAATCAACCCAAACTTGCATGAATCACATATGTCATAAAGAGGTTAACTTGCATAAGTTTCTTATGTCATACAAAGGGGTAAACTTGCATATGTATGTATGACATATAAAGGGGTTAACTTGCATATGTATGCATATCATCCAAAGGTGTAAACTTGCACATGTTACTTGCATATAATCAAACACCAAACTTGCATAACATGTCATATGTGAACTTGCATATAATCATACGCCAAACTTGCATACATATGAACTTGCATATAATCATACACCAAACTTGCATAATCATGGTGTCATAATGAATCAATGTTTATCATAGCAATTTGCATAACTAGCATCATGAACACATAGCCTAACACTTGCATAACTTGCATAACATCATGATCATGAAGCATATAACTTGCATAACTTGCATAACATCATGAACATGTAGCATATGACTTGCATAACTTGCATAACATCATAAACATGTAGCATATGACTTGCATAACTTGCATAACATCACAAACACATAGCATATAACTTGCATAACATGCATATCATCATTAACACATAGCATATAACTTGCATAACATGCATAACATCATTAACACATAGCATATAACTTGCATAACTTGCATTGATCCACATTCATAGCCATAACCTCATTATATCCTATCATAATCAATTCAACAATTGGTCATTAAGGCTATAGAAAACTCACAACTTGTTGATTAGCACTCCTAAGAAGAAGATTAAGTTGCTAGAGTTGATTAGAGATTTATTTGAGATGCTATCTTCTTCTACAAATTGATGGAGGCTCCTTCAAGTTGCATTTTGACGGTATAACGGTGTTGTAGCTATTTTTAGTATGAATTAGGGTAGTCTTAGGGTGTATTTATAGAGTAGTTAGGTGTTTTAGGCCATTAGATTAACCCTAAATTAGATTAGAGCCGTCAGATCTCGTCCTAGCCACGAAAACACAGCCCAAAAGCCAAGCTGATGCACCCAGGTCACCTGGGCTCGACCAGGGAGGTCGACCCCCAGGTCGACACTAGGGTCGACTCCCCAGTCGACCTGGTGGGCAGGTCGACTCCCCAGTCGACCCCCTGGGTCTGGCGGGAATTTTCCCGCCACTTCTGAAATGTTTGAATTTTTATTTTTAAACCTGTTTTGAATTTCTGAAAACTTCTTCGGGCCTTAACTGGGTCATACGGACTCCGATTTTCGAAAACTCGGACTCTATTTCGCGTATTTTTCCGAGACGATCGCAATGGCATACCCCGTTTCCCCTGATTCAGATTTTAAAATTTAATTCTGCCCTGTTTTATATTATAGCAAGTTTTTCAACATACGGGGTGTTACAGTTCATCCCTATGTTTTCATTATGTGTACATTGTGATGTTTTCTCTTTATTCCATGAGTTAGACTATTCGAGTCTAACGTATATTTTACTTTAAACAAATAAACGTACAACGTAGGGTAAAGGGGATAATAATAAAAAGATTTAATTGGCATAAATGCCTTAAAGGGCATAAAATATAATTGTGGTGAAAATTGGTATGATTTTGCATACCATAAATGGATGGACATAATTGATTCAATTATGTCCATCGTTAAATTTGGAATTGATTGATAACTTGAATAGGGAAAGTAATTCAAATTTGGGGAATGATTAATTAGGAGAAATTAATCGTCTAAGACACGATGTTAGGCTCTTTTGTGGTGCAAGACTGCCCGGACCCGCCCGGCAAATCCAGCTGCCACAAATGGCAGTCTAATGTGAGAGGTCTTAGGCATAAATTAAATATGTAACAATTGTAAAGACATGAGGTTAGGCTCTTTTGTGGTGTAAGACTGCCCGGACCCGCCCGGCAAATCCAGCTGCCACAAATGCTAGTCTAATGTGAGAGGTCTTTATGAGGTTACGTTCTTAATGAATTAAGAAACACTTAACCAGATAAACATGTAGTGGACATGAGGGGGTTAAGTGGGTGCCTTGGGTGGCATGCGGAATCTAGTGGGTGCCTTGGGTGGCATTTGGAAAATACGATTAGAAACACTTAACCAAAATTGAAACATGAATAAGAAGTGGTTAAGTGGGATGTACTAGACGGGACCAAGCTTAGGTGGATAGCTTGTGTCAAGCGATGGGGGCCCATGTCTACCAGTAACCCATACGTATCTTTGTGGGCTCGACCCAAGTGGAGGACGGGACACGCATACTGGGCTTGACTGTAATAGGCCAAAACGGGTTAGAGGTGGCAACACAAGTCCAACGGGTTCATACGCGTGTGTGGACTCGGGCTGGTAGGTAAGACGTTGTTGCATCGTGTAGGTATAAGCCGTGCATTGTTGGTTGTATCGAGTTGCCACTTTAGGGAGTGATAAACCCCACTATGGGGCCAGCATGGGTATCTACAAGTTAGGGAGCCGATCGCTTGGGGGTAGTGGGTACACCTATTGGAGGTAGGGGCAGGCGGCACCTATAAAGGCAGCTAGGGGTGCACGAAACTACCAATATCATTATTAAGTTCTGTAGGCGGGATCAACCTTAGGGTGACTAGTGGTGGTGCAGTATACTAGTGGTGGTGCAGTATAGCAATTATCCTCTAGTGTTGGTGTAGTTTAGTAATTATCTTACAGTGGGTTAGGTGCGCTTTAACGATATCGTTGTTCATCTTGTTTCCATATTTACTTTGCCATATTCAATGGTTCATGGTCATTTCCTTATTTTCCAACCTATGTCTTAGCCTAGTTAATTTGTTAATTATATTGTTAAAATCATCGCACTAGCCAGACTTTATGTATGACCCCCTTTGTTTCCTCCTCTTTCTTCCTCCCCCCCCCCCCCCAAGGTGCTAAGTTTGGAACTAGCACGAGTGGAGCTTGATCTTGGACTTCTTTTAGAAGATTGCTTGGATCGCTGGAGTAAAGTTCAGCTTCTCTTTTATTTATGGCTATTTTGATGTTGGGGATTATGTCTTTCAGTTTATGTACTTTTGATAGTCAAGAAGGATATTATGTACTTTGACTCTAGTTTTTGATGATGTAAGCAAACATATGTGTTTTCCGCTGCAATAAAATAAAGTTTTAAATCTTTGAGTACTATTTATATCTGTCTTGTTGCTAAGTTTCTGTTCTATACTTACTTAAAACGCTACATAGAAGTTAATGCATTCCCTTTGTGAGTGACATTAATGGACGTGGGGTGTTACACGGCTCCTCTCTGTTCGAGACACTCTAGCAAATGCCTCCTGGCTCGAATGCAGGCGAACCCTTGGATCTTCAGGGCCGGTCCACACATAGCGGATTGGTAATACCTGAACACACGTTTCCCGGCCCTATCGAACTTGTCCATCGGCTCACTTAGTGACTGATATATCCGAAGCTCCTCGCATTCCAACAACCACACAGGTGAAAAATAATATAAATGTCAGGGCTGGTAGGTCGCTGACACCACCCATAGCTAGAAAGAAACGTCATATTCTCCCTACAGTCATGATCCCCTTTTTAACTCATTCCAAGCTGTGAGGCTCGCGAATTAACGCTATACACAAAGCTATGCCACATAGGCCGTGCTTTGATCATCAAGCACAAGACTTTGATTTTCAACCAAAGCCTTGATCATCTGCCACTTAGGCATGCCACATAGGCAATTCACTCCATGTGACTGATTTCTATCGATATACAACCTCTAAGCTCGTACGTCTCAGAGAAGGGTGTGAAGCAAGAGAATAAATTCTCCGCCCCCAAACAGATGTATATTTAACAGAGATCAATCAACACAGAATAAAATCCAATGTCAGACACACAGCCCATTTACAAGTTCGTTCTGGGTCTGAACGAAACCGAAGGCACCTTATTCCTCTTCCACATGTCCAATGCAGAACAGAGGCCCTCGTATATCCGGACGATCAACAAGTACGTCCGGACCACCACCTCTGTAACCCCTTCATGGGAGCTAACCATATCCAAGGCATTAGTGGTAATCCATTCTATGTGAAGATCACCGGTCTTGCACCGTCTTCATATCTTCAACTCTTATTCGTCGATCAATTATTTGAAACGAGAGTTAACTCAGCCCTTCCAAATAATTCACGTATACTATAATTCAAATCAATTCTATCCATGGTTAAATTATTCGACATCCACATTTCGGTTCTTTAAATAGTTTTCATGTCAAACACATTCAACCATCAAATAACAAGCAAACCAAGTATAATCAGTTTATTTCCATTCCATATTGTGTATAATATTTTATAACGATATATCGCCATTTTTATTTATTTAAAAATGGCCTTATTTAATTAAATGATGTTTCAGGTCGTACCGAGGAACTGACGCCGTTTTTCTTCAAAAATAATATATACGTATCTGAAAATCTATCTGTTGGATCTTAACAAAGTTTATATCATTGGAAAGATCTCTCAAAAGCGAACCAAACGGTTCCAGTTTCGTCAAAATCCGATGGTCGGATCTTTCGGTATAATCGTTTAAAGTTACGATTTCAAAACGCGAACTGCGGGGGCTCGATTCATTTTATTTAATTTATATATATATATAAAAAATTCATTCGATGATTTTTATATCGTTTCTACTTCAAATATTTCACTAACGCCTTTAAATTTCAGAAAATTTCGCCATAACCTCCTTTATACAGGAAGGGGTTTGGAAATTTATTGGGTCGTATTAGGCACCCAATAAATCCTAAAAAGCATGCACATATTTATAGTGATATATTCTAGTGTCCACAGGGGAGTGTGTATAGATCATTACTCCAGAGAATAAATTCTTATAACCCTATAAATGGTTTTTGTGCCTTACCCACTAGAGAGACGTGATTATTGTCATCTCCAGACCCGTGTGGTTTTTTTTATTAATCTGGCAATTTACCATTACATTTTATATAGTCCATATCAGTCTTCGATTCAACCTGAAATATAGTCATCGCCATACAAGCCTCTCGCTTGTATGGTAATCTTCAACCTCGTCACATAACTCCAAATGCTTATGAGGGATAGGATAGAGTATGCTATCTCCACACAGTATGCCATATAGTGTAGTTCAAAATTAATTGTTACTATCCTATGGCGACGTTTATGATTACACACAGAACAACCAGCACTCCGCATCCAATGGCATTCACAGGAGTTGATATAATAATAAAATTGCGCAGCCAACTCATTAAGGATTACCTATTCATCGGGCGCGCAAATAAATTCTTTACTCAACAGCTAATCCATTTTACTTGTTTAACGATGTGTATATATATGCACATCAAAGCTAAAAATAATATTTTTAGTGTATAACCATTCGTTTCAACACATGAATATTTTAAATGAATCGTATACATGATAAAAATGATATTTTTATCGTTCAAGATATTTAGTCAACAAATGAATATTTTTAATGAGTCATATATATGATAAAAATGATATTTTTATCGTCTAAAATATTTATTCAACACATGAATCTTTTTAGTGAGTCGTATATATAATAAAAATGATATTTTTATCGTTTAAAATATTTATTCAGCACATGAATATTTTTAGTGAGTCGTATACATGATAAAAATGATATTTTTATCATTTAAAATATTTATTCAACACATGAATATTTTTAGTGAGTCGTATACATGATAAAAATGATATTTTTATCATTTAAAATATTTATTCAACACATGAATATTTTTTGTGAGTCGTATACATGATAAAAATGATATTTTTATTGTTTAAAATATTTATTCAACACATGAATATTTTTAGTGAGTCGTATACATGATAAAAATGATATTTTTATCATTTAAAATATTTATTTAACACATGAATATTTTATATAGTTCATATGTATAATAAAGATGTGAATTTTATTACGTGAATTTTATTCAACACATGAATGTTACTCAACACATGAATTTCATTTACTTCATACTTATTTTAAAAGTGTCAATTTCATCGTTAAAGGAATTTATTCTATACATGCATATTTTTCAACACATGAATATGGTTTCAACACATAAATATATTTCAACATATGAAAATAATTCTAACACATGAATATTGCTGAAAATTTCGGCAGCATAACGGCATGGTATTTAAAACCGGCACCGTATCGATGTACGACTCCTCGCTCTGCCTTAAAACCTTGCGGTTTTTGACAATGGAGATTTCAGTAATCTAGTTTGTATGCAGACGAATATATTTTTCTTTTCCACAACCTATTCTAATTTTGTTCCAACCACAAACAGGTATTTTTCAACCACAATCCAACAATCTCAACCACAAACAATCATATCAACCATTCGCATTATTCACCAAATTTTGATGCCAATCACAATTAATAAATATCGTCCACGGTTTGTGGACGAGGGGAATATATATATATATATAAGTATATTTCACTTCCATTTCAACACATATATGATTTATACAATGCATGTATAATTTATACATCGTTCATATAACTTATACAACACATGTACATGAGGTATACAACACGTATATAATTTATGCTTCGCTTATATAACTTATATATTGCATTTCCATTCGCATTTTGAATTCATAATTATCACACCGATTATAATCCTTCTAAAATTTGTAGCGAGCTCGGAACACGTTCTAGCTTCTTCTAGATTGTGGATGACATCGCAATGAGTCTGATGTCTCCTGTTTCATTGAATTTCGTCAACATAGCAAAAAGATACGATTTTAATGCTAAAATCATCATTAGCAATGCTTAAAAATGTTATATTCTATTTTTAAAACCCAAGCCATATACCTTCCTTCACGTTCAAAACTAGGTCACTAGATTTATACCGAACCGTAGCTCGATATTGAAATCAGTTGGCACCATGGTGTAGAGCTTCGGAAGGGCTTCCCAAAGATCCACCTCGCGTTCAACTCGAGCTCAGGTGGATGGAGGTTTTCGATGTCGAACGGCGTCCATTCTAGGGGCGATTCTCGAGGTACGGCGAACGATAGGTGATGAGGCTTAGATGGATTTGTAGAGGAGGATTAGATCTACAAAAAGTTGCAAAGGGGCAGGGTGTATTAATGTGCGGATTGGTCGGAATATGGTCGGGAAGTTCTAAAGGGTAGCCGTCGTTAATCGAGGGAGAGAGGATCAGGTTTTGGGCAGAAACGATAAAGCAAAGGGATTATCTTGATTGGCCCAATATATATTTTATATTATTTAATTTGCTTAATCTCAAAAATATTCGTTCCTCCATACGAACTCCAATCCAAACCCAATGACCATCGCCCCTAGCTAAAAACCCCCACTCCAAACATAATGGAATATGTTTCGTAATCCCATTCGACTATTACTGTCAGTTATTCTTCAAATTAAAGTATAAAACATTCAAATTCTGTTTTGAATGTATATTTTAATTTGCCGGGGCCACATACTGATTCTAAAAATTCCCGAAAAATTTATCTAGCTATGTTGGGATGATACGGTCCCAACAAAACTGATTTCGTCGAATTCTGAGATCGTTTGTAAAATTGCCATTTTCTGGTCGATCCAATTTGACTAAAATCAACCAAACACATTTTTCTTTGCTACGCTCACATAATGAATTCAAAAATTATGGAATTTTAAACTTAGCGATAAATTGACATCCCGGATCCAACCAAAGTGGTTTCGTCGAAAACAGAGGTCGTTTGCAAAATTGCTATTTTCAAGGGCTTTAATATTATTCTAAAACGGAATTTTTAAATTCTGATCAAACTTCTGCTCAAATTAACCAAAATAAAAAAATTAGTTGGTTCAGATTTTCCGGGTTGTTACACTCATTCCACGTTAGCGGCGTGGTACTGTGATTTGCCTTATTATTAGATAAGTTAAGTAAGATTTCTCATACTAGTCCCATGACTAACTCGTAGTTTGTTTCACTTGCAAACTCTGGTGCCCATATTTCCCATATTGGTAGTCGAGTAGCTTATTTTGCAGGTATTTTGAGTAGGATTCTCGATCGAAGCTTAAAGATGTGTCCAGAGCATTGATAGTCTTCCACTGCACTGTATCAAGTTCATTGTAAATTTATCTTCTGCTATATTATATTCGATGTACTCTGATATTCTGTACTCTGATGTAACATTATTATAATGTTTATAAAAGTCTTCTGTTATTTGTTATGATGTGTTGTATGCCCAGAGTTAGCGTATGCGGGATTAGAACGATCTTGGTCAATTTAACGATCAATTAGGTCCGGACGAAATCTGTGTCGGTACATGTGGTATCAGAGCTTTGGTTAACTCAAATCTTTAGGGTACAACTCTCTAGAACTGAACAAAAGACTCATTAGAGGTAGGATTAGAAATATCCTATAAAAGAATACTCATTAGAGATAGGATCAGTAGTATCCTAGAATGAGGAAACTCGTTAGAGATGGGGTTAGAAATGCCCTAGAATGAGTTGAGAGTGACAAGTTTCTTATTAACGTATTTGTGATTATATATGTAATCCGATCTTATAAAATATGATTTTTGAATATATAAAAGTTTTATATATTGGAAAAGAGAATCAATTAATTGATTGATGATTGTATTGTGTGATTATTAGTTCAACTAATAAAATTATATGGAAAAAAATGAAAGTTGAGTTGATTAGTTAAACAACTTTCAGCTCCATTCCTTTTTGAGGACTAAAAGATTTTAAGTGGGGGAGATTGTACCAACCCGGAAAATCAGAACCAATTTAAAATTGTATTTTAAGGACATTTTGTTAGAAAATGCGTCAGAATTTAAAAGATCCATCATTAAATTAAATTATTAAATTGGTAAAAAACTTTTAAAAAAAAAATATGATGTTATTTAAGTATGATTTCAAATTTATTTCTAATAAACAATTATTTTTAATTAGATAGATAGTGATTTATTACAATTGAAATTAGTATCAAATTGTATGTATATTTGTAATAATTAACTTCAAACAATTGATAAAAGAAAACAGTAATTGAGTCATTGTTTTGTTAAAAACATGAATATAAGAGTTTTATGATAATTAATAATAAAATCAACACATAATTTCTTTGCTCATTCACATTTCATGCAAGTTTATTTTGCACTGTTTTCATTTTCTAACTTCATCAAATTCACTACCTTTTTTCTCTCTACTCCATTGTTTTCATTAATTACGCATTCATTTCTTTCCCTTATCTATTAATTTATCATCCTCAATTCTATTAATTTATTTGCCTTAATTCTATTTTCACACATGTATTCTTATTTCTTATACTTACATCCCTTTATTTTTCCTTGTTTTTTTTCCATTTATTATCTCTCTTCAAAAACAAATCAACTCCATGTATGTATATTTATTTATTTTATTTATTCTTGCATAAGCATTGAATAGGTTGATTTAAAAGAATATGTAGATTCTAAATAAATTATGACAACATGTCATTATGTTATAATATGTAGTGTTAGATAAACATATCATTATGTTATTTAATGTGTTTTGAAATTTAAACGAGAAATATATATGCCACCTCGGCCTTAGTCAGCAATTCATTTTCTTTGTAACGTAAAACATAGAAAGAGGAAATCATAGTAAGTATTAATTAGCAAATTTATGGATTTTGGTGCTAATGAAAAGCTATATTTTAGGTAACGTATAATTAATGGGATGAGCATGGAAAGATATTAGAAATCTAATGAATAAATAATCTTTAAGTTTTGTAACCTAAGGATTCTTTATTTCGTATACCAAATTCATTCTATGTCCCCACTTTTCTCATCCTAAACCTAAATCTACGTCTATAAATATTCTCTAATTCAAGACCTTAGCAAAACACTAATTCCTATTTGAGCCACTGCCATCTTCGTCTCCAATGGCCACCAACGCTGCTTCCTTCTTCCACCAATAAATCCTTATCCTCTAAATAAAATCCCTCCACTCTTTTGAGAATTTTGTAGCTCTCTCTCCACTCTTCCCTCTCCGTTGTGGCACCGTACGTTCGTCGCGGAGTTGAACGTGTGGATCGAAAATCTCTGACCTAGGATTGAACTAATAGAAAAAGTCACGGCCTTGGTTATCAATGGAAGAAGGTGAATTTTAATTTAATTATTTAATTAATTAAATTTAAATTATTATTAACACAATATAATTCGGAACTTGTTTGTTCTACGATGAAATTTGATGAAATTGGAGATAATGGACTAGCGGCATTGTACACGACATTTAAGAAGCAACTAGAGGATTTAGATCGACCAGAAATTTTTGGGAAAATTTGAAGCACTGTGAGATTTTTTTAAAATAATTAAAAACTTATTTATTATCGTGTTTAGAAATTTTTGCAAATACGTTGTTCAATTCAATTTGTTATACACGATTTGATTTGGGTTGATTGATGTTGTTATGGTAATCTGTTGATTTAATGGGATATTTTTGTTGAGTTAGAATTGACAAAAGAAAAATGCCATTTTTGTTGAATTAGAATTGAAAAAATAAAATATCATTTTTGTTGAAATAGGATTGTCAACAAAATAAAAGAATCATTTTTATTTGTTTTCCTGAAATAGAATTGTTAACAAAATAAAAGAATCATTTTTATTTGTTTTGTTGAAATAAAATTGTCAACAAAATAAAAGAATTATTTTTATTTGTTTTGTCAAAATAGAATTGTCAACAAAATAAAATATTCATTTTTATGTGTTTTGTCGGAATAGAATTGTCAATAAAATAAAACATTCATTTTTATGTGTTTTGTTGCAATAGAATTGTCAACAAATAAAAGAATCATTTTTATGTGTTTTGTTGAAATCGAATTGTCAACAAAATAAAAGAATCATTTTTATTTGTTTTGTTGAAATAGAATTGTCAACAAAACAAAATATTCATTTTTATGTGTTTTATTGAAATAGAATTGTCAACAAAATAAAAGAATCATTTTATTTGTTTTGTTGAATAGAATTGTCAACAAAAAAAAAAAATCATTTTTATTTGTTTCGTTGAAAAAGAATTGTCAACAAAATAAAAGAATCATTTTTATTTGTTTTGTTGGAATAGAATTATCAACAAAACAAAAGTATCATTTTTGTTGATTAGAATTGTCAAAACAAAAGTATCATTTTTATCGAAATAGAATTGTCAAAACAAAATAGAAATAAACATTTTTATGTAATGTTATATATTATAATTTGTATACAAATTAAAATAAACATTTTTATATGTTGTTTTATACATTAGAATTGTATACAAAATAAGAATAGACATTTTTATGTTATGCTATACATTAGAATTTGTATACAAATTAAAATAAACATTTTTATATGTCATGTTATACATTATAATTGTATACAAAATAAGAATATCATTTTTATGTGTCTTTTATTTTGTTGCTAGAATTGTAAACATGTCACATATGGCAAAATTGTCTTTTATTTTGTCGCTAGAATTGTAAACATGTCACATATGACAAAATCGTCTTTTATTTTGTCGCTAGAATTGTAAGCATGTCACATATAACAAAATTGCCTTTTATTTTGTCGCTAGAATTGTAAACATGTCATGTAGCTTTTTATTTTGTCACTAGAATTATAAAACATACATTTAGACAGAATTATCTTTTTATTCTATCACTAGAATTAGAAAACATGTTTGTAGACAAATTTGTCTTTTTATTTTGTCATTAGGAGAATAGAACAAGTATGCAAATAAAACACATTTTTATTTGACATTAGAAACTTGTAGTGAAGTATGCAAATAAAACACATTTTTATTTTGACAATAGAAACATGTAGATATGTTATGCAAATAAAACTTCTGTAACACCCCGTATTTTCTGTAATCGTTAAAGTAACGAATTAAATAATACTTAATTTTAAATGTGAGAATTAAGGGAAACGGGTTACGCCATTGCGTTCATCTCGGAATTCTGCTAAAGATAGAGTTCGAGTTTATGTGAATTGGACTCCATATGAAGAAGTTATCGCCTTCAGAAGTTTCAGTAATTTAAATAAAATAAAACAGCTCAGTTCAGAAATTCGAAATTCGAAATTCAAACACAGAAGCGTGCTGGGTAGGATTTTTCCCACCCCATGCCAAGTCGACCAGGGGGTCGACCAGGCGATCAACCTGGGGGTCGACCTAACCCCTCGGGCATATCTGACGAATTCTGACTTTTGCTGAGTCATTAGGGCTTAGTTAGCTGTTCTGGATAGCTCTAAAAGGGTTTGGATGGTCCTGATTATTTCTAGGTTGATCTAATGGCTCTTATTAAATTAAACATCTATATAAGCAACCCCAACCCTCAACCTAAAGCACACAAATTCATACCAAGAGCCGTCATGCTGTCCATGGTCATCCTAGATTAGCCGCCATTCTCCTTCAACTAGAAAGCAAATTAGAAGCTACAAATCAAATCAAATCAAATCAAATCTAAATTAAAAGAACAATTAGTCTATATCAAAGGAGAGCTATTCAGTTTCAGAAAAAAGATCCCAGAAAAAAAGATTTTTCTTTTGTTTGTAAGTATAGTTATCCTTCAGATGTGAACAATGATATGTAATAAAGTGATAATACAATTCTACCTATTTGTTGTATGATAATGATGATTCTGATTTATGTCTATTTTTGTGACGATTCTATCATACACTCCTATGAAACTATTGCGATTTATTGAACCTATCATGTTGTATAGAATTTGGTGAATAAACATATTATGTTGTATAGAAATGAAATTATCATATTTGGTGATTCTATCATGTAATGTTACATGCAAGTTTCTAGGCTAAATTATGTTCACATATACCTATACGTTTAGATCTACAAGCCAATATGTTTAGATCTACAACCTTATATGTTTAGATCTATGTTAATTAGATCCAATTCATTGCAATTTCACCTTTACATGCCAAACTTAATTTATGTAGTTCTATGCAAATTCATATGCTTATGTATCATGTTAATTGGATCTAAAAATGCAAGTTCATTATCCTATGCCAAATCTATATGTCACATGTTTAGTTAGATCCATATTTTTATGTTGTTGGAATATTACATGTTCTTTGCCTTTCCCTTTTTGTTTATGAGTTAGGTTAAAATATCGAGTCTAACTTTCTAGGTAATTTTACGAACGTACAATGGGGGTAACGTTGGGGAAAACATGAAATTACATGTAATTGGCATGTTTGGCATGTTTGGCACATAATCATGTAAATGATTAGTGGCATGGAAATGGTATAATTTATATTCAAAAAATTATGAACTTGATTTAGAGGGAAAGTGGGCCATGATAATAATTTTTGATAATTTACATATAAACATGAAAGGTAAATATGTAAATTTAGCAAAAGACGAATATACCTAACCCGAGATTAGATTGAGTTACGTTATAAGACTGCCGGGAACCGCCCGGCAAATCCAACAACCGTAACAATATAGATCTAATGTGAGAGATTAGGGCATTAAGCCCAAAAGAACCCGAGGTTAAACTGAGTTGTGGTTTAAAACTTCCCAGAACCGACCGGCACATCCAGTGACTGCAACAATACCTGTCTAATGTGAGTGGTTAGTTCTTTAATGAATGAATTAAAGCTAAGACAGGAATGGTAGGGTTAAGTTAATTAAGGTAACACTTAACCATTTCAACATGTTAATTAAACTGATGGGTGAGGTTCGGTTAATTTGGACATTTAACCAATTTAACATGTTGATTAGGAAACTTTATTAACGAGGACCCATTTCAGCAGTAACCCACATAGATGTATCATGGTATCCTGAACTAGGCAGGGTGGGGCAAGATTACCGGGCTGATTATAAGCGGTCAAAACAACGGCGGGTGGTGCGTCAGTGTAGGTTCCGACGGAGTACGGGCGTGCACGTACTATGGAGTGGAAAAAGTAGGCACTAGGCATCAGTAGTCATACACTGTGCATCTTGAATCGTGTTGGGTTGCCACCATAGGATTTTATACATCCCATGGTGGGACCAGCACAGGTATCTACAATCAAGTGAGGGTCGAATGACACACGTGATAAATGCATGCGAGTAGGAGTCGATCGATAAAGGGGATCATTTCACCATGAACACGTGGTGCTAGTTGGAACAAGTATAAGTAGGTGCAGATAAATAGACATGGGTGCGATGTATATTCGGTTTATCCTGCCTTATTTAGTCTTATGTTATCTTATTATTCTGGTATTGTCCTATTTTCAGTTTATTCATGTCGTGTTCCTTTTCCTTGTTCTCATGCTGAAGAGTCACTGGACTTACCAGACTTATGTCTGACCCATTTTTCTTTCGTCTTCTTTTCTTCCGCACTCCCCCGGTCCATAGGGAGGGAATACTCCAGCTTAGTTCAGACCCTTTGCAAGCTTGAAGAAAGTAGATGTATTGCTTGGATTCTCTTTCCTTGGGCTATGGCTTTGGACACATTCTTAATGGGGATTTTTGCTACTTTATTTTTGTTTTATGCTTCTTTATGTTTTAATCAAGACAAAGATTTTGATGTAATTGTTTGGAAGTTGTTTTGAGACAGTTTGTTGTAACGTTTTGATGAACCACGTACTTATGAAATAAATTTAGTTTTTCTGCTGCCTATATGTCTGTCTTGTAAATTATTTGTGTCTTTTACCTATAATGCTCCACCAAAATTAAGGGATTCCCTTTGTGAGTGACCTTAACAGAGATGGGGTGTTTCACTTGGTATCAGAGCAAAGGTTTACCAGATCAGATAAAAGTTTTTGAAAACTGGTCGAAGTTTAAAGAAGCATTTTCAACAAAAAGTGCTATTTTAATTTAAAAGGCATAATCACTAAAGCCATATTCACTATCTTTCTACCCTTAGTTTTGAATCTTTCCTTTTTTGTTTCAGCATGTCTGGGGATCTTAACCTTCCAGAGGGTGTACCTGTACTTGGCTGATTTAGAAGGTACCTAGAGGCTAGGGCTAATGACGCAGGCCAGCAGACATCCCTCCTCCCCCAACTGCAGCGATTCATCCTCGTCCTCCGCGTGCAAATGCTTTCTCAAAGATATGTAGAGACTTTCGAGCCATGGATGGAAAGAACTTTAATGGAACTGAATCATTTGTGGAAGCAAGGAACTGGCTCAAAGAAACTGAGGGTTTGTTCGTTATCTTCGATGTGGACGATAGGCAGAAGATACAGTTGGCGGTGTGGTTGCTTAAAGACGAAGCTTCTTATTGGTGGGAGGTTACCAATACTGAGAGACCAGTTGAAATTTGGGAGGATTTCAGAATGAGGTTTGAAATGAAATTCCTCTCACAAGCTGAATGAAGCCTACAGGTGGAGAAGTTCTTAGCTCTTAAGTAGGGTAGTATGTTGGTCAAAGAATACGTCAACCAATTCAATCAGCTGGCCAGATTCAGACTGAAGTTAGTAAACACTCCACATAAGAAGGCTCTCCTATTTGTGAAAGGGTTGAATGAGCCACTACACAGCCTAGCTATGACCCATATACCTATGTGTGCGACTTATGAGAGACTGGTGGACATGGCATTATTACACGAGGAAGATAAGGATGGCAAGAAAGAGACGAAGGCGAAAGCACCTTAGGATAAGAAAGCGGAGGGATCGCAGAATAAGAAGATGGAGTCCAAGAAGGGCAGGAATAACAACAAATCCCATGACAAGAGGAAGTGTATGGCATTCCTGGACATTTGATTAAGGACTGCAGAAAGAAGAAAAGGAAGATGGGTGGTTGTTTCCATTGCGGTGAGACATGACACATGGAGAAGGACTGCCCAAGGAAGCAAGGGTAGGGCAAAGGACTGGGTCTTTTTCTGGGGGGCAGGTTCACGCTCTTATAGCACCTATGCAAGAACGAGGTAGAAATGTTTCTGTTGAGAGTTTAGTTTATCTTTTTGATCATCCTATTCGTACACTGTTTGATTCTGGCGCATCACACTCTTTTATATCTACTGCTTAAGTTGAGTCTCTGTACCTAGACACCAGTATAGTAGAGGATCCCTTGGTTGTTTCAAATCCAATTCGGTGTTCGGCTTATTTGTCAATGATTTGTTTGGATTTGGAAATATCTATACTGAGCGTTAGGTTTAGATGTAATTCCTATGTTTTGGGCTTCACGGGCTACGGGTTGATTCTAGGTATGGACTGCTATCCAGTAATGGTGCCGTCCTTGATTGTGAAAAGAGAGTGGTTAGACTCATGACTCCCCTCGGTAACACTCTCGAAATCTCTCGTAATCCCATGAACTCTGTTATGCTTAGTTATCTAGAATCTCTTGATGCGTCTGTTGAGAATTTGCAGTCTGTTAGAGTAGTCTGTGAATACTCGGATGTCTTTGAAGAGGTAAAGGGCTTACCTCCAAAGCGGGAGATAGACTTCCGCATATACCATATTAATAATGCAAAACCCGTTTCTTTACCCGTTAGACGCATGGCTCCAAGGGAGAGGAAAGAACTCAGCAAGCAAGTTAAAGAGTTGTGTGAGAAGGGGTTTATAAGGCGGAGTATTTCTAAATAGGGTGCTCCAGTAGTATTCGCAACCAAAGCGGATGGTTCACATCGCCTATGCGTTGATTATAGGGAGCTAAAAAAGTTGACCAAGAAGAATAGGCACCCACTTTCAAGAACAGACGACTTGTTCGATCAGCTTGTAGGTGCATCGGTTTTCTCCCAACTAGATCTGGCTACCGGGTTTCATTAGCTAAGAGTGGCTGAAGAAAGAATTGATAAGATCGCGTTCATAACCCCGGATGGTTTCTTCGAATGGCTTGTCATGCCTTTCGGCTTGACAAACGCACCCGCTTACTTCGTTGACTTTATGAGCAGGGTATTCAGGGAGTTCCTCAATAATTTTGTGGCTGTCTTCATGGACGACATTTTGATTTTCTCGAAGAGTGAGGAAGAGCATGCTCTGCATTTTGGGGAAGTCATAGATACTCTTCGTGCACATCTGCTGAAAGCCAAATTCTCCAAATGTCACTTCTAGAGACAAGAAGTAAGGTTTCTTGGACATGTGGTGTCCAAAGAGGGGATAACTGTGGACCCCGAAAAGTAGTTGCGGTGCAAGATTGGAAGATTCCACGGAATGCAACCGAAGTCCAAAGCTTTCTCAGGCTAGCGGGCTTTTACCGAAAGTTCATCAAAGGCTTTGTGAAAATCTCAGCTCCACTTACAAGGTTGACGAAGAAGAACCTAACTTCCGCTTGGGATTTGGATTGTGATGTTGCTTTCCAACGTTTGAAATAGGCTCTAACAACAGCCCCAGTTCTGACATTGCCTGATGGGAACAAGATGTTTACCGTATACACATACGCATGCAGTACAAGATTATGTGTTGTCCTGATGCAAGAAGGCAAGGTAGTTTGTTATGGGGGAAGGCAGTTAAAAGTACATGAGAAAAACTACCCAACCCACGATCTAGAATTGGCTGCCATCGTTTTTGCGCTTAAGTCTTGGCGCCATTATCTCCTAGGTGAGAAGTTTTAACTGTATACTGACCATAAATCGTTGAAGTACCTTTTCTCGTAGAAAGATCTTAATTTAAGACAACAAAGATGGATGGAGTTTCTTGCCTCATATGATTTTGAGATTTCTTATATCCTTGGCAAGGGCAATGTGGTAGCAGGCGCCTTGAGTAGAAAGAAGCTGACCTTAAGCCCTCTCTTTATAGAAAGTCAAAGCTTGGAGTACATAGTAAATTTTGACTTTAGACCTTCCTTTGAGTTAGTATCTGGCTTGTTAGCAACACTGGAGGTGCGGCCTACGCTTTTGGACTCAATAGGAACCGCGCAACGTGAAGACCCTTAGCTAGTTGATGTGATGAATAAGCTAATTAGGGGTTAGACTTCTAGTCACCTCAATAGATACTCCAACGATGATAAGGGTTGGTTGAGATGGGATGGAAGACTATGCGTCCCAGAAGCAAGGGATTTGGTGAAGATGGTTCTCGAGGAAGCACACCATTCCAAGTTAACCATACACCCAGGTGGGGACAAGATGTATAAAGACATAAAAAGGGTTTCTTTCGGAATGGCATGAAGAGGGATGTAGCTGAATTCGTATCTAAGTGCATGATATGCCAACAAGTCAAGGCGGAGCAAAAGAAGCCTGGTGGTTTGCTTCATCCTCTAGAGGTCGCACAGTGGAAATGGGATAGCATTTCGATGGACTTTATTGATGGGTTGCCTAGATCAAGAAGTGGCAATACCAGTATTTGGGTAATAGTGGACATGCTAACAAAAAGCGCTCACTTTATACCTGTTAAGAGTAAAGGACTGCCTCATCTTTAGCATCCATTTATCTTAAAGAGATAGTTCGACTCCATGGGATACCCTCCAGCATAGTGAGTGATCAAGATCATATCTTTATGAGTGAGTTTTGGAGGAGTTTGCAAGAGGTTGTAGGAACACAGCTATGCTTAAGCACTGCATATCACCCTCAAATCGATGGTCAGACGGAAAGGGTGAACAGAGTACTAGAAGACCTCTTGAGACTGTGCATTCTTGACTTCGGAGGAACATAGGAGGATCATCTTCCTTTGGTGGAGTTCACATACAACAATAGTTACCAAGCCACCATAGGCATGGCAGCCTCCGAAGCTTTGTGTGGAAGACTATGCCGATTACCAACTTGTTGGTGGGAATCTAGAGATAAGCTCATACTTGGACCAGAAATGATTAGAGAAACTTCAGAGAAAGTGGACTTGATACGAAAACGAATGAAGACTACTCAAGATAGACAAAAGTCCTATGCAGACAAAAGAAGGTCCGACCTTGAGTTTGAAGTTGGAGACAAGGTGTTCCTCAAAGTATCTCGTTTGAGGAACGTCGTTCGCTTTGGATCCGCAGGAAAGTTGGCACCAAGATTTGTAGGACCACTTCCTATCGTGGAAAGGATTGGGATGATGGCTTACAGAGTAGAGCTGCCCGAAAGATTGGATGGAGTTCATAATGTCTTTCATGTTTCTCACCTACGGAAGTGCTTACATGAGTCCGCGGAAGTGGTGAAACCAAGCTTGCTAGAGGAAGTAGAAGTAGAACGAGAAATAACTGTGAGGAGAGTTCCAACTCATATCTTGGGAACAGAAATCAAAAGGCTACGCAACCGTGAAGTCAAGCTTGTTAAAGTTCAATGGAGCGACGCCGAGGAAGACGCGACTTGGGAAACTGAGGACAGAATATGTGCAGCCTACCCTTTTCTTTTTGAGGGTACATTCTTAATCTCTTTTTCCATAAGTTTATGCTTGTGTCTACCTTTTTAGGTATATCTACTCGGTCCTATTATCCTTAGGTAGAAACCAATGTGTGCAAACATGTATTTGAAACATGTTATGATTGATGGTTGCAAGTGGTTGCTAGTGGTTGCTCGTGGATGCATATACACACACATTAGGTGTTAGATCCGCTCAGTCACTTTCATATTTCATATGCATATATATGTATTTGTATATGATTGAAACTTGATGTGTTATCATATGGACGTTGCATTTGTATGAATGGTTATGCACTCATGTAGAAAGTATGATTAGGGAAGATTGCATACATAATGGACTCATCGCACTGACATAATTTGCATTAAGGAGGTTAACTGAACCAGTAGACCGCCTGATTTTGCATTAGATAAGGACATGTACACACACCATGTATATGATCATGGAAACATTAGAAGTGTTTTTAAGGACAATGGATGCCTGTGTTTGATGGTTGAGTAGATGGACGATTGGATGGTAGGATATACATTCTTCTTGACTTGAAGATTTCGGGGACGAAATCCTTTAAGGAGGGGAGAATGTAACACCCCGTATTTTCTGTAACATTAAAGTAACGAATTAAAGAATACTTAATTTTAAATGTGAGAATTAAGGGAAACGGGTTACTCCATTGCATTGATCTCGGAATTCTGCTTGATATAGAGTGCGAGTTTGCATGAATTGGACTCCGTATGAAGAAGTTATGGCCTTCAGAAGTTTCAGTAATTTAAATAAAATAAAACAGCTCAGTTCAGAAATTTAAAATTCGAAATTCAAACACAGAAGCGGGCTAGGCGGGATTTTTCCCGCCCCAGGCCAGGTCGACCAGGAGGTCGACCTACCCCTCAGGCAGATCTGAAATATGACGAATTCTGACTCTTTAATGAGTCATTAGGGCTTAGTTGGCTGTTCTGGATTGCTCTAAAAGGGTTTGGATGGTCCTGATTATTTCTAGGTTGATCTAATGACTCTTATTAAATTAAACATCTATATAAGCAACCCCAACCCTCAACCCTGAACCACACAAATTCATATGTCCATAGTCATCCTAGAGTAGCCGCCATTCTCCTTCAACTAGAAAGCAAATTAGAAGCTATGAATCAAATCAAATCTAAATTAAAAGAACAATTAGTCTACATCAAAGGAGAGCTATTTAGTTTCAGAAAAAAGATCCCAGAAAACAAGACTTTTCTTTTGTTTGTAAGTATAGTTATCCTTCAGATGTGAACAAATTAAAGCCATGATCTGTAATAAAGTGATAATATAATTGTACCTATTTGTTGTATGATAATGCTAATTCTGATTTATGTCTATTTTTGTGACGATTCTATCATACATTCCTATGAAACTATTGCGGTTTATTGAACCTATCATGTTGTATAGAATTTGGTGAATGAACTTATTATGTTGTATAGAAATGAAATTATCATGTTTGGTGATTCTATCATGTTATGTTACATGCAAGTTTCTAGGCTAAATTATGTTCACATATGCCTATACGTTTAGATCTACAAGCCAATATGTTTAGATTTACAACCTTATATGTTTAGATCTATGTTAATTAGATCCAATTCAATGCAAGTTCACCTTTACATGCCAAACATAATTTGTGTAGTTCTATGCAAATTCATATGCTTATGTTTCATGTTAATTGGATCTAAAAATGCAAGTTCATTATCCTATGCCAAATCTATTTGTCACATGTTTAGTTAGATCCATATTTTTATGCTGTTAGAATATTTCATGTTCTTTCCCTTTCCCTTTTTGTTTATGAGTTAGGCTAAAATATCGAGCCTAACATTCTACGTTATTTTGCGAATGTACCACGGGGGTAATGTTGGGGAAAACATGAAATTACATGTAATTGGCATGTTTGGCATATAATCATGTAAATGATTAGTGGCATGGAAATGGTATAATTTATATACCAAAAATTATGAATGTGATTTAGAGGGAAATGGGCCATGACAATAATTTTTGATAATTTTTACATATAAACATGAAAGCTAAATATGTAAATTTAGCAAAAGACGAACATGCCTAACCTAAGGTTAGATTGAGTTACAATATAAGACTGCCCGGAACCGCCCGGCAAATCTAGAAACCATAGCAATATAGATCTAATGTGAGAGGTTAGCGCATTAAGCCCAAAAGAACCCGAGTTCAGACTGAGTTGCGGTGTAAAACTTCCCGGAACCGACCGGCACATCCAGTGACCGCAACAATACCTGTCTAATGTGAGTGGTTGGTGCTTTAATGAATGAATTAAAGCTAAGACAGGAATGGTAGTGTTTAAGTTAATTAAGGTAACACTTAACCAATTCAACATGTTAACTAAACTGATGGGTGGGGTTAGGTTAATTTGGACACTTGCCCAATTTAACATGTTGATTTGGAAACCCTAGTAACGGGGACCCATTTCAGCAGTAACCCACATAGATGTATCGTGGTACCCTGAACTTGGTAGGCTGGGGCATGATTACTGGGCTGGTTATAAGCGGTCAAAACAACATCGGGTGGTGCGTCAGTGTAGATTACGATGGAGTGCGGGCATGCACGTACTCCGGAGTGGAAAAAGCAGGCATTGGGCATCAGTAGTCATACACTGTGCATCTTGAATCGTGTCGGGTTGCCACCATAGGATTTGATACACCCCATGGTGGGACCAGCACAGGTATCTACAATCAAGTGTGGGCCGAATGACTCACGTGATAAATGCATGCGAGTAGGAGCCGATCGATAAAGGGGATCATTTCACCATGAACACGTGGTGCTAGTTGGAAAAAGTATAAGTAGGTGCAGAGAAATAGACATGGGTGCAATGTATATTCGGTTTATCATGCCTTATCTAGTCGTATGTTATCATATTATTCTGGTATTGTCCTATTTTCATTTTATTCAAGTCATGTTCCTTTTCCTTGTTCTCATGCTGAAGAGTCACTGGACTTACCAGACTTATGACTGACCCATTTTTCTTTCGTCTTCTTTTCTTCCGTTTCCCCCTCAGCTCCATAGGGAGTGAATACTCTAGCTTAGTTCAGACCCTTTGCAAGCTTGAACAAAGTAGATGTGTTGCTTGGATTCTCTTTCCTTGGGCTATGGCTTTGGACACATTCTTAATAGGGATTTATGCTACATTATTTTGGTTTTATGCTTCTTTATGTTTTAATCAAGACAGAGATTTTGATGTAATGCTTTGGAAGTTGTTTTGAGACAGTTTGTTGTAATGTTTTGATGAACCACGTACTTATGAAATAAATTTAGTTTTTCCGCTGCTTATATGTCTGTCTTGTAAATTATCTGTGTCTTTTACCTATAATGCTCCACCAAAATTAAGGCATTCCCTTTGTGAATGACCTTAACAGAGGTGGAGTGTTTCAACTTCTCCTTTTATTTGACATTAGGAAACAATGGAAATATATGCAAACAAAAATCTCTATTTATGTGTTATTAGAAAATATAGGAATTTGTTTGCAAATACAATATCTCTTTGTATTTGACATTAGAAACATTTAAATGGTTATGCAAAATAAAACATTCTTTTATTTGGCATGTTAAACACGTTAGTGGAATCGTTGAATGATTTATATTTCTATATAATTATATATATAAATCAAAATTAAACGAATTGCATGTGGTAGTTCACGTTTCAGAGTTGTAACTTTAAACGATTATACCGAAAGATCCGACTGTCGGATTTTGCCAAAACCGAAACCGTTAGGTCCGATTTCGGAAGATCTTTCTAATGATATAAAATTTGTTAAAATCCAACAGTTAGATCCCGAGAAATGTGTAAATCAAGTTTAGGTAAAAACAGCACCAGGGCCGCCTATTGACCCGAAGCATCGCTAAATTAAATTGGACTATTTTTATATAAATAAAAATAGCGATAAATCATTATAAATTAATATTAACGATATGAAATGATTTCAGTTATATATATACGGGAATTATTTGAAAAGACCGAGTTCAATCTCATTTCAAATAATTATACGACGATTTAAATCGAAGATATTGAAGATAGTGTTTGAAGACCAGCGATTTTCACATCGAATGGACAACTACTGATTCCTTTGATTGGAGTTGCTATCTATAAAGGGTTACAGTGGTAGTTGTCCGGACGTACTTGTTGATTGTTCGGATTAAGCGAGCACCTCTCTTCCATATTAGACAAACGGGATAAGGAATAAGGTGTCTCTGATTTCGTTCAGACCCAGAACGGACTTGTAAATGGATGTGTGTCTGACATTGGATTTCATTCTATGTAAATTGATTTCTATTTAATATATATCTGTTTGGTGGCGGAGAATTTATTCTCTTTCTTAACACCCTTCTCTGAGACGCACAATCTCAGAGTTTAGGTATTTATAGTTTTCGGTCGCATAGCGTGGATTGTCAATGTGGCATGCCAAGATGAAAATGATCAAGGCTTTTGTTGAAAAGAAGAGTCTTGTGATTGATGATCAAAGCACAACCCATTTAGGAATAGCTTTGTGTATAGCATAACTTCGCGAGCCTCACACCCCGGTAGGAGTCAGAAATGGGATAAGGGAATGCATGGAGTGCATACGTTTCTTTCTAGCTAGAAGTGGTGTCATGGTATGGAGCCCAGACATTTTTTACTTTTGTGGATGAGGGATTACAAGGCCTCAGATATATTGGTCGATAGTGGCCAATTGATAGGTCCAATAGGACTGGGAAATTTGTGTTTAGGCATAACTAATCCACATAAGTAATTGTGGACCGACCCTGCAGGATCCAAGAGTTGCCCATAGGTGTGACCCTGAGACATTTGCTAAAGTGTCTCGAATAAGTAAGGAGACCATCCCTAGCCTTGACTCATGATGGAAACCCAATTTCCAATACGACATTACGTATTTGATTGTAAACCTATATATGGTGGCATAGTATATGGTAGCTATGCCGTCTAGGATTGATACATTTATTTTGAAAATATTTTTAAACTGACTAGACACTAATAATAATATCAAGTTTTATACGTATCAAGCATATTTGACCATTATAAGGTAAAACTCTATCCTCCGGTTTGCGTTGCATTGTGTGATGGAACTTAAGTCTTATATTGGTTTCATTTTTCTAAAAAGCATTGCGATGTTTTTAAAAGATTTATTTATTTTATGCACTGACAATCCAATGGAGCAAACCCGTTCCACTTTAGCGGCGTGGTCCTGTGATTAGCCTTATTATTAGATCAGTTAAGTAAGATTTCTCATACCAGTCCAATGACTGAGTCATAGTTTGTATCACTTGCAAACTCGGGTGCCCATATTTTCCACATGGGCAGTTGAGTAGCTTATTTTGTAGATATTTTGAGCAGGATTCTGGATTGAAGCTTAAAGCTATGTCCAGAGCAATGATAGTCTTCCGCTGTATTATATTCCATGTACTCTGATATTCTTTACTCTGATGTAACATTATTATAATGTTTATAAAATCTACTGATATTCATTCTATTGTGTTGTATGTCCATAGTTAGCATATGCATGATTCGAACGGTCTTGGTCGATTTAGCGATCGATTAGGTTTGGGCGAAATCTGTGTCGTTACAATTATTATTAAAATAATAATTTAATTCAACCATTAACTTCTGTGGAAGTAGTTAATTTCCTTATTAACTAAAATAAATATTTAAATTTCTTTTTTAAAATCTTATTAAAATTTAACAAATATTCGTTAAACTATTTTATTAAATTAATTCAAAATAAATTAATTTAATGATCATTCCAGTTAAAATAGTTGACTTAGCCAACTCAAAACACCCTTGTCTCGCTAACTGATTCCAATTAGTTCTCACTTTAAATTAATTAATTGTATAATTAGTTTAAATAATTCCATTTAATTCTTTCCTAAAAATAATTATTCAAATCTTAATCGTTAGGTTAATTTTACCCTCTTGCTTTATAAATTTGATAAATATTAGAATTGGCTTCATAAAATCATTTAATAATTAAATATAAACTTAAATAATAAATAATAAATGATAAATATTTATTTTCTTTTAATAAACTTTTATTCAAAATAAAAGATTTAAAAAAAATCTATTTTCAGTTATAAAATAAAATTTATAACCTCATTCCCGTCGATTCACTTGACGGTAAATTCATATTTTGAAAACTTTGATTTATAGGCTGTAACACCCCGCATTTTTAAAATAATTAAAAATATGTAAAAATATGTATATATGCATAGATAGGTAAATAATGGTGATGTACAATGAGAATTAATTAATACATGAAAGAAAAAGGAAAGATTAATTCAATACCAGTGTGTGTAACGGAAAAGACAATAAAATAAGGATACTTAATTTAAATATCAGGAATTAAGTAAAACAGGCATCACCATTGCATTCGCCTCGGAATTCTGCTTGGAATAGAGTCCAAGTTTGCGTAAATCGCACTCCGTATGAAGGAGTTATGGCCTTTAGAAGATTCAAAACAGTTCGAAATTCGACCCAGGCAGCTGGGCGGGAAATTCCCCGCCAAAACCAGACAAGTCGACCTGGGGGTCGACCTACCCCTAGGGAGGTCGACCTACCCTTAGGGAGGTCGACCTTGGGGTCGACCGACCCCCAGATCTGGGCGATTTCAGTTCCTGTGACGTGTTTTGATGTACTGTACGGGTCAGATGGCTTCTAGGGCGATCTAATGGCTCTAAAACACTCTCTACACCTATAAAATAGTGCCTAGACCTAACCTAATACATAACAATTCCTTAAGATGCCTCCATGCCGCGAAACTTCAACCAAACACGACTGCCGCCCCAAAACTCTAAATTAAATTGCAAGTTCTTCATCAACTTTGGAGTTAAATCAAATCAAGTAGCAAAGTTATTCATCAACAATTCATGCTCTTCACCAACAATCAAATAAGAAAGTTAGATCAATGTTTCTACATCAACAATGAATCGTTTATTTCTCCAATCTAGTCAAGGTGAGTAGAATCACAATAAACTTGTTGTATAATAATATTATTATCTTTCATCATTCCTCAGTTATAAATTTAATTCAAGATTCATGTTATAATAATTGTTCTTTTATTCTCCTTCCCCTTTTTATTTTGGATCTAGGTTATCTCGAACCTAGACGAAATCTTATTATGTATACGTGCGATTGAATTGTGGGAATATTGGGGCATAATTTATTTTACGCAATCGAGGAATATGATCTTTAATTTGGGGATTGTGGCTTTACAATTATTATTACAAATATTGGGATAATTGGCAAGTGAGATTATTTCAAAGAAATGAGTGGAAGGGATCTTGAAATTTGTGATTTGGAGAAACTTATGCAAAAAATAAATAAAGTTTGATTTGGGAAGATCTTGATATTTAACCATTGAATTGGGCAATTTACATTGGGTTTGGATGAAAAGATTGAGATTGAAAAATAGGTTGTTAAGCATAATTTTGATTGGGATATGCATATAGCATTGATAGGATTTATTCAAATAAATCAAATTAGAAATTATGTATGTAAATTGGAATTTTAAGCATTAGCATATATTGAGATAATTTACATTAGATATAGAATTGGGAAACTTGGGATACGATGAAAGGTTGAAAGGAAACTAATTTTGAAAAGGGATGGATCTGAAATGTTCAATGAAACTGTATTTTCATTATGTAACTAATGCATAACCTGAGATTAGAAACATGAATGCTATTGGAAATCTGGGTAACTGAGTAAATTGAACATGAGTGGTGATTTGAATTCCAAATAAACAATTCGACTGAGATATGAACATGAACATGCTTGTAAATTTATAATTGTCCTATGACACCTAGAATAGACATGAATTGTAAATTGGCTAAACATGAAATATGGCTAACTCGAGGTTAGAATGAGTTTGCGGTGTAATCCATACCGGAACCGCCCGGAACCGCCCGGCACATCGAGTGACCGCAAATAATAAGTTCTAATGTGAGAAGTAAGTCATAACATGCTTGAAAACCCGAGGTTAGATTGAGTTGTGGTGTAATCCTGCCTGGAACTAACCGGCACATCCAGTGACCGCAATAATAGGTCTAATGTGAGAGGTTGGGCATTAATAATTAATTAATGCTAATGACACATGCTAGTATGGTAAGGTTAAGTCAACATGAAATACTAGATAACACTTAACCAATTTGAAATGATATATGGGTGGGTTAAGTCAACGTGAACTGCTAGATAACACTTAACCAATTTGATTTGATATATGGGTGGGTTAAGTCAACGTGGACTGCTAGACAACACTTAACCAATTTGACATGATATATGTGTGGGTTAAGTCAACGTGAACCGTTAGATAACACTTAACCAATTTGACTTGATATATGGGTGGGTTAAGTCAACATGGACTGCTAGATAACACTTAACCAATTTGACATGATATATGGGTGGGTTAAGTCAACATGAACTGATAGAGAACACTTAACAAATTTGGCATGGTACGTGGGTTGAATTGAATACATGATTGGGGGTTAAGTCAACTTGGACACATGGGCAAACTTAACCAATATAACAGTATCAAAGCAAGGAAAAGTGGGGAATGATAAGATTAAATAATAGCTAAACTTATCCTAGGGATAGGAAATGAATATGACTTAAGATGTAATACAAGACTTGAAGGGTGGGACGACTTATACCATGAAATAAGTTAATCTAAGCTTGAAATGTGGGAAAACACCCGTACGCTATCATTTGATAAAAAGAACTTATGTCATGCTTGAATTCATTGGTAAACCTTAGTTAAAAGGAACTAAGTAACAAACCTTTGTTAAAGATAACTAAGTAACGGAAACTAAGTATCAAACCTTGGTTAGGAGAACCATGTAATAAACCTTAGTTAAGAGAACTAAGTAAATAATGAGAAAGAGAACTAAGTAGTAAACCTTAGTTAAGAGGACTAAGTTGTAAACCTTAATTAAGAAAACGAACAATTAAGAGAACTAAGTAGTAAACCTTAGTTAAGAGGACTAAGTAGTAAACCTTAGTTAAGAAAGATAACGATTCAGGAAACTAAGTAGTAAACCATAGTTAAGAGAACTAAGTAGTGAACCTTAGTCAAAAAAGCCAAGTAGAACACGAGGAGGAGCGAACGTCCATCTGATCATAAAGAAGGCTCCAACGAACTGGATTACGAAGCACCAAGATGATCATAAAGGAGGGGACGTGAGGGTACTCTTGGTATCCCTCCGAGAGGTTGAAGATGATACTTCTGGGCTCATAAAGGTTAAAATCTGCATTAGAAGAACCAAGAGTATGCCTTGGTTGCAATATAAGCACCCTAAAGACTAGGATGGACCAGCGTGAGGCAGCGATATCTTGTTTAGCTCTGTGATAGCACGTCGTCGTCTACCTACCATCTTGAGTCAATTGGGTACGTGAAGCAGAAAGGTGGAGAACTTCACCAGACCATATACTTGCTATCTAGTTATGGGTGAGGTTTGGCCAATAGGTTTGTGGGGGCATAGGGGGCCTGCGTATAGTTCTCATTCTTGATTTTCTTGGGTGCCTTTCATTAGTTGAGGGAGGGGTCAGGTGGGACCATAGCCACACACAAATAAAAACAGACCTTAGCATATGCATTGGAAGATAACTTAAAGCTCCCGACCGAGTTCCGTGTTTCTTGATTAGCCCTGCCACAGGACTCGGGCCGCACATATAGAGGACGTGTGCAACTAGACATCAAGAATGATTCACGACACGTACGTGGGGAAAATCTAGGAACATGTACCACTCTGGGTAGTGTGTCCTAGACAAGGGGGCATCGTTCGATAGGTAGCATAATCCCTAGTTGGACCTAGGTCGCGCAAACCATGAATCTCGTTCAATAGGTAGCATAAACCCAGTGGCCCTGGGTAGTGTAAACCCTGGTTGAATCTAGGAAGCGCTCGATAGTAAACCTTAGATTAGAGCTAGATGATACACGGAATCTAGCAAGATCGAAAGAGGTAGTCCAAACGATTTCGAGAATGGCGGCACTACACTAAAGTGGTATAGATTTACATGATGAAGCCCGTACAACATACGGCAAGGGATTGTATATATACATGGAAAGGATTAGACGAGTTGGGGGTATCTACATATACATTGTATTAGGTTAACCTACTTGTGGGACATGAGTATAGCTAGAGAGCTAATATCGCGAATAACCTAATAAGCAAGAAAATATAACTGAACGGTATATGTAGGATTATACATAAGTTTATTCTAAATTCAGTGACCAGAACATATGTTCTGACCCTCTACTCATTACATACTTCCAGGTTTGGTTCATGACAGAGATGGTATAGCTTTGGATACTGGTTATATAGTATGATATATTAGGTAAAGCTATTTTTTATATATATTATATTTTAATTCCTTCTACTATGAGATGCTTTACGAGTTCTGACATGTTTCTTTATCTCCGTCATTTTCTGCAGAATACCAGAGCACCCAGGTCGTGTCTCGATGGATAGAATTTGAAAAATTCGGTCTGTCGGAATCCGGGTTGTTACATCTGGTATCAGAGCTTCGGTTTAGTGATCTTAGGGCAATAATGAGTGAACGTATTTGTATTTTTTTTAAAATATATATGTATTATATATATAAACCTAAATCCATATAGTAGCCCACTAGACATGAAAAGAGTTGGGTTATGTAGTTTGTACACTAAAGGAATGAACATAGGAATTTTGAGACACCTAAGAGGATTGGTTGGAAAGTGTACAATATGATTTAATGTCAGAGAAAGAAAATATCCCTTAGGATGGAAACTGAAATGTTAGTATTTCAGAGTAGTGGGTTTAGAAGTGTAACCTCTAGAAAAGGTTGAAAAATGAAAAATTTATTAGGAATATATATAGTCGAGAGAATTGAATTCGCGAAAGTAACTAGGAAAGCCTAGTGAGTTGAAGACCCGCTTTGAGTATAACCCAATGATAAGCTTTTAAGAATTTGAATCTGTAAAAGAGTTTGTGGTATTTTTCCAAGTTTTGATCTTAAAAGTATTTTGATGTTTTTAGTGCATGATGGGTTTTAAAATTAAGTGGGGTATATTGTGCAAAACAATGATTTCTTGTTTTAAAAGAACTGTCTCATGAAAAGGTGCATATTATAGAGCATGTATAGCTCGCTAGTTTTCATATATGAATGGATTGAAAAGAAGTTTTGAAATCTCTATTCTGTTAACAATAAATTTTGATTATTGTTTTTGAAAGAAATTTTTGTTGGGTGAACATAATAAGCGGTAGAGTGTAAGAATTGAGTAGATGCTTGCACCTTAGCAGCCAAAATTAACATTGTAAATAGGAACAATGTAACCTCGATAGTTCTCCTTGTCTACTCCAGCTTCGTGATTTGAAGAAAATGTTTTGCATTTTATTTTGTGACATGTTTTTTTAAGTTTGGCAAAAGCAAGTTTTTGAGAAAAGAATAAAAGTTTTTCCACATTAGTTTTTGGAGGAAGAATGTAATGAAAAGAAAGAAGGTCAAACCATGTTTTAAAAATGGAGTGGGTAAGGATTAAGGCCTAGAAAGAACGAGATAAAGTTAAAGCTATTAGAAGCAACTGGGAATAGGTTGAGATGAGTAATTCTCTAATTGTCAATCTGATGTTGATTTCGGTCTTCGGGGTTGATACTTAGGGAGATATTTTCTTGCCAATTTACAGTCAGGGATTAGCCAGTATTGAACTACTGAAAGTTTCCCGTAGAATGCATAAGTCGTATGAGTCTAGGATTGTAGCTTGAAAGAGAAGTATAGGCTAGTAATACACAACATGGACTAGTAGTGACTACTAGGTAGTGAAAGGCAAGCAAGGGTATAGATCTTGTTAAGTGGACTCGCGATTGTCTAAAGTAACAAAGTCCTAAGATTCTTGACCCATAGTTGTAGCTGTGTAGAATACTATTGAGAATAGAAGAGCTTGTTTGAAATAATAAACTTAAGAAGAAGACTAGCCTAATTAACAAGAAAACAACATAATCAATCAAGCAACAAAACGACACAGGAAAACAAAATGAAAATCATAAGAAAAAGTTGAACAAAGATGAAAATTTTCCAAGATAAGTTGGAAAACAAAAGAAAAGTTTTCTTATGTGATTGTGCTTGGACAGGAAAATAGGAAATCTTTATAGAATAGTTGTGTAAAATCCTAGTACAATTAGAAAAGAAAAACGGAGGATATGAATTTTTCCATTTTCATAACATAAGAAGTCAAATTTGGAAAATTAGATTTTTCTAAATTTCGAATTTAATGATGGTTGGTAGGGTTTTGGATGCGAAAATTGGATGAACTATGCTCTTATTCTGTAAGAGTATGGGAAAATTTGGGTGAAAAACGTTTTGATTTTACAAAAATATTGCATTCATATAGAACTACAAGTATATTTAGGATATGAGCATCATGTTTTGAAAGAGTTTTCAAAATTTGCATGCATATAGGTGGATCCAAATCAGGCATACATACTTTAGTATGATGTATCTCACTTTGCACATGTGCACAATGTTTGCAACAATTGGATGCACACTTGATGGATGGATATTGCGAAGGGTTATCTATTTTACTCTTATCGAATTTCGAGGACGAAATTCTTTAAGGGTGGGAGAATGTAACACCTCTCATTTTTAATATAATTAAAATTTTGTAAAAATATGTATATATCATAGATAAGTAAATAATGGTGATGTACAATGAGAATTAATTAATACATGAAAGAAAAAGGAAAGATTAATTCAATACCAGTGTGTGTAACGGAAAAGACAATAAAATAAGGATACTTAATTTAAATATCAGGAATTAAGTAAAACAAACATCACCATTGCGTTTGTCTCGGAATTCTGCTTGGAACAGAGTCCAAGTTTGCGTAAATCGCACTCTATATGAAGGAGTTATGGCCTTTAGAAGATTCAAAACAGTTCGAAATTCGACCCAGGCAACTGGGCGGGAAATTTCTCGCCAAAACCAGGCAGGTCGACCTGGGGGTCGAGCTACCCCCAGATCTGGGCGATTTCAGTTCCTATGACGTGTTTTGATGTACTGTACGGGTCGGATGGCTTCTAGAGCGATCTAATGGCTCTAAAACACTCTTTACACCTATAAAATAGTGTCTAGACCTAACCTAATTCATAACAATTCCTTAATACGCCTCCATGCCGCAAACTTCAACCAAACATGGCCGCCGCCCCAAAAATCTTAATTAAATTGCAAGTTCTTCATCAACTTTGGATTTTAATCAAATCAAGTAGCAAAGTTCTTCATCAACAATTCATTCTCTTCACCAACAATCAAATAAGAAAGTTAGATCGACGTTTCTACATCAACAACGAATCATTTATTTCTCCAATCTAGTCAAGGTCAGTGGAATTACAATAGACTTGTTGTATAATAGTATTATTATCATTCATCATTCCTCAATTATAAATTTAATTCAAGATTCATGTTATAATAATTGTTCTTTTATTCTCCTTCCCCTTTTTATTTTGGATCTAGGTTATCTCAAAACTAGACGAAATCTTATTATACATACGTGCGATTGAAATGTGGGAATATTAGGGCATAATTTATTTTATGCAATCGAGGAATATGATCTGTAATTGGGGATTGTGGCTTAACAATTATTATTAAAAATATTGGAATAATTGGCAAAGTATATATTGAGATTATTTCAATGAAACGAGTGGAAGGGATCTTGAAATTTGTGCCTGGGAGAAACTTACGCTAAAATGAATAAAGTTTGATTTGGGAAGATCTTGATATTTAACCATTGAATTGGGCAATTTAAAATAGGTTTGGATGAAAAGATTGAGATTGAAAAATGGGTTGTTGAGCATAATTTTAATTGGGATTATGCATATAACTTTGGTAGGATTTATGCAAATAAATCAAATTAGAAATTATGTATGTAAATTGGAATTATAAGCATAAGCATAAATTGAGATAATTTACATTAGAGATAGAATTGGGAAACTTGGGATACAATGAAAAGTTGAAAAGAAACTAATCTTGAAAAGGGATGGATCTGAAATGTTCAATGAAATTGTATTTTCATTATGTAACTAATGCATAACCTGAGATTAGAAACATGAACGTTATTGGAAATCTGGGTAATTGGGTAAATTGAACATGAGTGGTGATTTGAATTCCAAATAAATAATTCGACTGAGATATGAACACGAACATGCTTGTAAATTTATAATTGGCCTTTGACACCTAGAATAGACATGAATTGTTAATTGGCTAAACATGAAATATGGCTAACTCGAGGTTAGAAGGAGTTTGCGGTGTAACCCTGCCCGGAACCGCCCGGCACATCCAGTGACCGCAAAAAATAAGTTCTAATGTGAGAAGTTAGTCATAACATGCTTGAAGACCCGAGGTTAGATTGAGTAGTGGTGTAATCCTGCACGGAACCAACCAGCACATCCAGTGACCGCAACAATATGTCTAATGTGATAGGTTGGGCATTAATAATTAATTAATGCTAATGACACATGCTAGTATGGTAAAGTTAAGTCAACATAAAATATTAGGTAACACTTAACCAATTTGACATGATATATGGGTTGATTAAGTCAACGTGAACTGCTAGATAACACTTAACCAATTTGATTTGATATATGGGTGGGTTAAGCCAACATGGACTGCTAGACAACACTTGGCCAATTTGACATGATATATGGTGGGTTATGTCAACGTGAACCGCTAGATAACACTTAACCAATTTGACTTGATATATGGGTAGGTTAAGTCAACATGGATATCACTTAACCAATTTGACATGATATATGGGTGGGTTAAGTCAACATGAACTGATAGAGAACACTTAACCAATTTGGCATGGTACGTGGGTTGAATTGAATACGTGATTGGGGGTTAAGTAAACTTGGAGACATGGGCAAACTTAACCAATATAACAGTATCAAAGCAAGGAAAAGTGGGGAATGATAAGATTAAATAATAGATAAACTTATCCTAGGGATAAGGAATGAATATGACATAAGATGTAATACAAGACTTGAAGGGTGGGATGACTTATACCATGAAATAAGTTAATCTAAGCTGGAAATATGGGAAAACTCCCGTACTCTATCATTTGATAAGAGAATTGCTTGAATTCATTGGTAAACCTTAGTTAAAAGGAAACTAAGTAGTAAACCTTAGTTAAGAGAACTAAGCAGTGAACCTTCGTCAGGAAAGCCAAGTTGAACACGAGGATAAGAGAACGTCCATCTGATCATGAAGAAGGCTCCAACGAACTGAGTTACGAAGCACGCAGCTTCGAGGGGACGTGAGGGTACTCTTGGTATCCCTCTGTGAGGTTGCAGATGATCCTCTTGGGCTCACAAAGATTAAGATTTGCATTAGAAGAACCAAGAGTATGCCTTGGTCACAATATAAGCAACCTAAAGACTAGGATGGACCAGCGTGAGGCGACGATATCTTGTTTAGCCCTGTGATAGCACGTCGTCGTACACCTACCATCTTGAGTCAATCGAATACGTAAAGAGGAAAGGTGGAGAACTCCAACAGACCATATACTTGCTATCTAGTTATGGGTGAGGTTTGGCCAATAGGTTTGTGGGGCACAGGGGGCCTGCGTATAGTTCTCTTTCTTAATTTTCTTGGGTGCCTTTCATTAGTTGAGGGAGGGGTCAAGTGGGACCATAGCCACACACAGATAAAAACAGACCTTAGCATCTGCATCGGTAGATAACTTAAAGCTCCCAACCGAGATCCGTGTTTCTTGAGTAGCCCTGCCATGGGACTCGGGCCACACATATAGAGGACGTGTGCAACTAGACATCGAGAACGATTTACGACACGTACGTGGGGAAAATCTAGGAACATATATCGCTCTAGGTAGTGTGTTCTAGAATAGGGGGCATCATTCGGTAGGTAGCATAATCCCTAGTTGGACCTAGGTCGCGTAAACCCTGAATCCGAGAAGCATTCAATAGGTAGCATAAACCCCAGTGACCCTGGGTAGCGTAAACCCTGGTTGAATCTAGGAAGCACTCGATAGTAAACCTTAGATTAGATCTAGATGATACACGGAATCTAACAAGATCGAGAGTGGCAGTCCAAACGATTTCTAGAATGGTGGCACTACACTAAAGTAGTATAGATTTACATGATGAAGCCCGTACGACATACGGCAAGGGACTATATATATACATGGAAAGGATTAGACAAGTTGGGGGTATCTATATATACGTTGTATTAGGTTAACCTACTAGTGGGACATGAGTATAGCCTAGAGAGCTAATATCGCGAATAACCAAATAAGTAAGAAAATATAACTGAACGGTATATGTAGGATTATACAGAAGTTTATTCTAAGTCTAGTCACCAAAACTTATGTTCTAACCCCCTCCTCATTGCATACTTCCAGGTTAGTTTAAGACAGAGAGTGTATAGCTTTGGATACTAGTTAGATAGTTTGATATATAAGGTAAAGCTATTTTTTATATATTATATTTTAATTCCTTCCTCTGTGAGATGCTTTACGAGTTCTGACATGTTTCTTTATCTCTGTCATTTTCTACAGGATACCGGAGCACCCAACTCGGGTCTCGATGGATAGAATTTGAAAAATTCGGTCTATCGGAATCCGGGTTGTTACATAAGCCATATACTGCCAATTACTCAACCAATACTACTCACTAGTTTAAACAAAATAAATTGTTGAATTTCAGGTCAATGGTAAATAATAAAATCAGTTGTTCAATCAGAACAGTTCATATAATGATAATATGAAAATAAATAACATTAAATATATTTGAGGAATCCCGTTGGATCGTTCCAACATGTTCTTCCCTATATTCAAATATGTTATCTCAGTATAATCATACAATTCAAATAAATAAGGGGTTCATAATAGTCAATAATGACAATTCAATATCAACCAATTTACTTAACGCAACCATAACAATTCAAATAATTCATTAAATTAAACATGTTTATTTTATAAACGTGAACAATAAGTTAAGTTACCTGAATTGGGACTAATCGATAAAATAACGATTTGGTTTTTCACTGAAATTAAACAACGTTTAATTTTATCAGTTCAATTATTATGCATATATGTTTAACAAACAGTCAATTACTAGCAGTCATAGCCATCATTAGCGATCATTAGGATCATAGCACACAACTATAAAACCCGACTTATATAAAATATAAGTGGGAGAACTGAGTAAGTTTAACTCATTTTGATTTCCATTTGTTTATTGTTGTAGCAGTTACAGTTAAATTAAACAATCGTTTATTTAACCGTAATTTCCCGTTGTCTCCATTCCTGTTCAGATTGGTTCCATAATATTGCTTCCGTCACCACGATCGTAATGCAACCGGATTTTGTTCCATTCTGATAAGATATTTTCAAGTTATAAGCGTATAAGCAACAGTAAATTAAATATTCCTAAATCTCTAAAATAAATTAAAAACTGATTTCATTATTTAATAGATAATATACGTTTAGTTTGATTCAGAAACTCAGGCCGCATCTTTAATCTTCTATATTCTCTTGAACAGCTCCTCAACTTTGTGTCCACCTACAGAACCACGCACACAACTTCCTGCAGCGATCCAAGATATGTTTTAAATTACTAAATATTTAAATTAATTAATTAGTCCCTTAGTGACTTTGATTAATAACTAAGCACGTTCAGTTAATTACATAAAAAAGGTTGATGCTTTTCTCCATCCCAGTTCATGCTTCCCGCTTCTATGTTCTCACTCAGCAAAGCATTCCCGTAGCTCCTTCATTTACACGTTGTAACCAACCGTATCCATGAATTGATTGCTCCGCCTCTGTAACAACCCGAGAAATAAAAACCAATTTAAAAAAATTATTTTGGCAATTTTAATGGATTTTGAATAATTTAAAGGATTTATTTTAAATAATAACGATGTAAACTTTATTTTTGATGAAGTTAGAACGAAGAAATTTATTTTAATTGTATAACGAGCCTGAAATGGCGCGGTAGTTTGAAAATTCGATTTCTAATTTCAAATCAATAAACAAAATTTAATAGAAGTCAGAATTGGACGAAATAAGAAATATTTGAATTTGTTTGATGATATATTTCTAACGAGTGTAAGAAATTGAGATTTCGTTTTATAGAGTGTAAAATATGTCCAGTTTAAAATTCAGAAAATTCACTGTGGAATATATATATATATATTTATATATATAAAGGCCTTAAAAATGGCCATTTTTCAAATGGTCTCTAAATTCGATGAAATTAATTTTGTTAGGACCGTATCGTCAAAACATAGCTAGATTAATTTTTCTGGAATTTTTAAAGTCAGTATATGGCTCTGGTAAATTAAAATGTATGTGTAAATTCAATATATACTGATTTATATTTTAATTTATAGAAAAACAGACCGTAACAGCCAAATTGGCTTTCGGGACATATCCCATTGTGTTCGAAATGGGGGTAATTAGCTAAGGACGATAGTCGGTGGGTTCGATTTGGAGTTCGAATTAAAAAGTTACCTTTTAGGATAAATAAAATAATAATTAAATAAATTATATAACCCCCTTTAACCCCCTCTCTCTCCACTTATGCTCAAGTTCAGATCGATGGAAAAAAACGCAGTCACCCCGTCGCTCTTCATGCCGTCGTGACCCCCGACCCATGGAGCCGCCTCACCGGAGAACCCGCCAACCCCTCCAATCGCCTCCCCCCTATCTCCTCCTGCCCCTCTTCAAAAACCGCGACGCGAAGAACCCTAGCCCCCATGAAGCTACAGCCAACAGCCGCTACCTCCTACCACCACCTCCGACCCAAAAGCCACCCTCTCTGACCGCCATCTCTGTTGTGGCGCCCCCTCCTCAGAAAATGGAATTTAAAAGTGAGTTCTTAATTATATTTTTATTTATTTTCTTAATGAAGAATAAAAAATTTAGCTATGTAAAAATATGATTTTTAATTCATGAAAGTTTATATTTTTAGAAGAGTAAATATATGATTTTTAATTCATGAAAGATTATATTTTTAGAAGAGTAAAGATATGATTTTTCTAATTAGAAAAGATTTGATTTTTATATGTGTAAATATTAGACTTTTAAATTAGAAAAGATTAGATTTTTAAATTAGAAAAGATTAGATTTTTAAATTAGAAAAGGTAGGATTTTTAAAATAGAAAAGATGAGATTTTTAGAGAATAAAAATATGATTTTTATGAGAATAAAAATATGATTTTTATGAGAATAAGAATAATTTTTTTATGCGAAGAACGATATGATTTTTAATGAAGCAAGGATATGATTATCTTTGCTATGAATAATAAATTTTCTTTGTCATGAAAAAAATATTTTCTTTGACATGGAAAATATGTTTTCCTTGATATGAAATATATGATTTTTCGATTTGAACATCTATGATTTTTGGTTATAAGAAAATATGAAGTTGTATTTATAAAAATATAATCTTTATTTTGAAGAGAGCGGTATAAAAATATGATTTTTAATACATATATAGCGATATTAAAATATTATTTTTATATATATGGTAGCATTAAAAATATGATCTTTATAATGAGAACATCGATATAAAAATGTAATTTTTATAACGTTGAAATAAAAATGTGATTTTTAATATAAAAATCATGTGAAACAGATTGTGATGAAAATGACTAGAAGCAAAATGAAATCCAGACCATCCACTAATGAAATGGAGGAGTGAATCCCAAAGGTGAGAACTTCTCACTTTTATTTTATTTTCTACACTAGTACAAAAAGCGCATGTTGCTTCGCCTTATTTGCTTCTGTTGTGCTTGGAACAAAAGCAAATAATATAATTTGCTTTTGTTCCACCATTACAACAGAAGGAATTATTACAGGAAAAACAACAAAAAATTAACATATAGAAATTGGCTTCCGTTCTTGTAGAAACAGAAGCAACAAATAGGAAGCAAATGCAGTCTTTTGCTCCGGGTGAGAGTCCAACGGAAGCAACTACATTTTATTTGCACATGTTGACTAAACATCAAATACAAGTGATACCTGATGCGTAACCCCAATTATCCCCGCCTAAACTAATATCTCGCCGCCTTTCCTAAATTTCACGAAAACGAAATCGTGGAAGGAAAAAAAGGCAAAATCACAAAAACGAAACCAGAAAAAAAGCAAAATTCACAGAAACGAAATTGACATCCACTCTTCGTCGATATTCACTCTTGGATCTAACACGAATTGCTTGATATACTGATTCCCTAATTTGGATCTGCCTGTCTAACACGGATTGCCTGATATACTATCATCGGCTGAGTTTTCCAATCTTCAACGCTAATTTGGATCTGCTTGATATATAGATTCGCTAGTTTGGATTCCTTCAGGTATTAACCAATTTACTAATTCTCTTGTTTGTAATTCCGTAAATCAATGTAATGTGTTTTGTGTTTAATGAAGAGATTAAAGCGATGGATGATTTTTTTTTCCTTGTTCTAATCACCAGTAAGGACTCTGATTTTGTCCTATGTTGTTGACATACAGTCTTTTGGATGATTTGTTAAACAATGAGACGATTTATGATTTAGATAATTTAAATCAACAATGGGTTTCATTCTAGTAAGACAAGTATTAGGAGACTGTTTTCTCAGTGGCTTCCTACGGTTTTTTGGAAGGTGGATGATGATTTTCTACCATGGCTTTATAGTTGGCATCATCCTTGTTTTTTTTGAAGCAAAAAGCTTGGTTGTGCAATTGAAATGGGTAAACTAGATCAGATATTTAATGTGTTCTGGGAAGGGCTTTTACAATCAGCGGTAGCCAGTATTAACATCGATTAAAGCTCTTTAGTAAAAAAAATACCTTCTATTAGTCAAATGAAATATTCAAATTTTATAGGTAATAGTTAATAATAATTTCGCAAAAGAGTTTAGATCATTTAAGCAGTTGTTCTGAATAAATGGACATAGAAAACTTGCATGATACCTAATAGGATTGGCCGAGCTTTGTTTAACATCAGGAAGGTATATGTAATAAGTTTAAAAATCTATTTCTTTTAATGGTTACTCATTAGTTTGATGCGTCTGTCTAGAACTGATGTATTTTTTTCCAAAAACTATTTTTTTTTAAATTAATTTAATGGTTACTCATTAGTTTCATTACAATCGTTAAATGAAGTCCCTGATTATCGTTTGTCCAGAACTGTTGTGCATATACTTGAGTTTAAGCTTGTATTGGTCTCTTGAAACAATGGAGTGCTTGGTTGATATCATTTAGATAGCTTTCCAGTTTATATTTCCTCTAATGCATCACCTTTTAGAAAGAATGCAAACATGGCTTGAAAGTTGAAACATTATGAACAGAAATTGAAAAGAGTAATTAAAATAATGATTTACTAGTAAAAGGAACTTATATTCAATACTTCACAATTAATGATTTTAATTTGTCTTCATCAATGCTAGGTTAATATTATGCTAATTTCCTTCCTGCTTGTAGGAAGACCCATGATCATGTACTTAAAACCGTCCCCTTTTGTCTTTGAATTAACCATAGCTACGACTCCTTGTGGATTATTTCTTCCTGGATGCTGCCATTTTTGTCTTTTACATTTTTACCATTATATTACTCTTACATGTTACCGTCTTTGTTACTTCTTGTGGATTATTTCTTCATTATTATTATCTTTCACTTGTATGTTGTCATCTTTGTTACTTCTCATGGATTATTTCTTCACAATTTTAGTCAGGCATAAGCAATTTTATTATTACTTTTGTTAAATCATGGGTATTTGATTTTTCTTCAGAAAGCTTAATCCCATTTTGAACCATTATAAAAGTAACTAAATGCCCTTTTTCTATAACAATAAAACAAACAATATTAAATATTGAAAGCAGCATCAAGTTAAAGTAGAAGATAATACCTTTTCCTTGGGAAATAAACAGAGCAACATTTTCCTGATGGTTACTCATCAGGAAGGTATATGCAAATGATAATCAGGGTCTTATTTGCTCTTACTTTCAACTCTTCTAAATTGATCTCTTTTCCTTGCACCAGCTCTTTTATGTCCTCTATGACATTGGGTGACGCATCAAAGTATGCACCAAAATTTATTCGTGGTATATGTAATAAATTTAACATCAGGATGAAAATGCTAAAAAAAATAATGGAAATTAACCTAATCTTCAATCTATATTACCAACGGTTAATCTGTTGATGAGATTGAAATATGAATAAATACTTTTACTCCTTCACTAATGTCTTCTTTCATCTTTTACATTATAACAGCGATTGATTCCACCTTTACTTCATCGTTCTCATCGCAATTTTTTGATAGTTATTCAACAGAGACCACACATAAGGTCTGGTATTCAACAGAGTCTTTAAATAAACCATGCTATAGTACTGTTGATTTGACAGATGTTATTCGGTGATGCAGCAGTTAGTGTTAGGTGGTTACTCATGGAATCAGAAAGCAATGTTTGATTTAAAATGCTGATGTTTCTCATGGTCGTGCTTGCTCTTGACAGTTATCGAATAATTGCTATGCTATTTTGGAAATCGTGTTACAATCCATTTATTTAGACAATGTTGTGCCCATTAGTCTGATGATGATAATGAGTATAATTATTATTTGATGAGTGTATGTTCTCCTACTTCTCATCTACTTTCTCAATGATTTTATTTCAGATTTGGCTCATGGTGAAATTATGGACAGACTTCTGTTTGAATATTAGGTTGCTTTGAGTTGGTAGAAGGTAGGTTGGCCTATTATACTATGCAAACATGTCTCGATCTGATTTAGGATATTTCAAGGGGTTAGCTTGCTGGGATCAAGTAAAACCTAAAAATAAGTATTTATTTATATTGCTTAAATTGTAAAATAGTAACATAGCTTGGCTTATGTGAACATCTCCTGACACTTTATTTCAAAATTCAGCAGATATATTAACAGATCCTCCAATTTTGATAACATTTTCCACAACTTAGCGGGGACTGATGCCATACTTGAATTAAGGCCAAATAAGTATGAAATGAAAGACAATGATACATTCTTTACTGCAAGAAGAATTGCTAAGAATTTTTCTAAATGTCAACCACATGCTGTTCTGTCTCTGCTATATGGAAATTGAATTGTTATGTGCACTTACTTCCTGAGAGTAGTTCACATCATGCACGTGTTGACAGAAGTCGGGTGGCAGTCATTTAGGGAATACTATGGTAACGATACTTTAATTATATATGTAGTGAGCTTACATATATTTTTTGCCAGCTCAAAGCCGCAACCTGCATCCTTTACTGTGTTGATATGTGGTAACCATCTGCTAGTTAAGGGTGAATTTCATAATTTTCTTACTTTTTTATTTGTTTATTCTGATCAACTTGAAATTTCAATAAGCTCATTAGTGCATGTTCTCTAGTTCCTTTTTAATTTCCAGTGGTTATTAATATTTTTCCTAGAGTAACATCTCAGGCATACCCCATAAACCAATATGAATAGCAGTATTTGATGTTGGTATGTATGTTTGAGTATCTGATCTGTGACTTATTATGACTGCAGTTCACTTAAGCGAATATGCATATAGTGCAGGAGCTGGACCTGCTGTGCCTGCTGTACTGAGTAGATGCATGCCAGCATCTGAAGTTTTTCAGCTTGCTGTTTAAGTTTCAAGGTTCATACAATTGGAGGATATTCAATCCAAATACTTGAACATAAGATTAAATATGGCATAACAATATTTGCTGGGATCAAGCAAAATTGCGCTGTAAGTCTTCAATAAATGCGACATTTTTTTTTCATTTACTTAAACAATAGTTTATATTTTCTTTCGCATAATTATGTATTGAATTTGATGCTTAACCTTTTTATAACTATATAACTTGGACTTTTGCTTTGCATGCTTACCCTATTATCTGTGTTAGTTTATCGAGTTTTGTGATTAAACTTAACCTGCAAACTAAAATCTCGCTCTTAAACACTCAGAGAAGCAAAAAATGAATATGAGATTCATCATTTGGTAGTTAGTAGAGATTCCAAGTTACGAAATTTTGTTGAGATCCTCACAGCCAAAGTGATCTGTCAAAGATTTGCTTGACTCTTTCTCACAATCTTTTTTGAAATTACTAATGATGAGCCACAATATTTCACCATATCCATTAGGGATTAGTATTAATTATTCAATCATCTTTGATTGTAATGGCTAAATATACATGTTTTAACCTACTCTGATTGTTGAATTAACACATGTATTTCCTATTTGGTTGAAACTGATCTAGCTCTGCCTTGAAAACTTGCTAAGTATTTCCCTGTCCTGCCTCCATGTAGGGCATATTATTTGGATGTTTAGACACCCAGGATCAGCTGATTTCTATTGCATATTATACATGTATCGCAACCGAAAATGGTATATGTTTTGATATTTACTGCTATTTCACTTCATTCAATTTTCATCTCAGAAAAATACAATGTTCATTATATTATCACCTGACTTTGATTCACATGGTCATATCTCCGTAAAAGTGTGCATAAACAACCAACGATTTGTTTAATGACTAATATAGTCATTTCACCGACTTTTGTGTGGTGGTCAGGTTGTAGATAAGTATACAAAATTGCTACTGACTGTTTCATTAACTTAATACAATTTAATAGTTGATTCTGTTGTAAATAAGCATGTTGTATATGTCGAAACTGTTTCACGTGCGGTAGATACTGGTGGTTTACGTCATTATCAACAGTTTGTAAGCTGATTTCTTTGATCTTAATTTATCAGGACTTGATACGAAAGTGTTAAAAAAATTAAGCGGTAATGTCAAAAGTATATTTTATTTATTACTGTTGCTTTGTTTCCGTGTAGCGGGCATAAAGGAGTATTCGGAAAAAAATTCATATTTTCAATCGTTGGTTGTTCCATATTTCTTTAATGTATACATAAAAAAGGGACAAACTGATAATTGATTATGTAGAGAATAAATTAAATAAGCAGGAGCAGTCTGTAGCTTGCATAGAGCAAGTCATGTTGCTTTGACCCTTGAATTAGGAGTTGATTCAATAAAGTTTAATCAAAATTTACTGTAAAAATTTCTTACTGCACAACATATAAGCAAAATATGCATCTCAAATTTCTAACTGTTAAAAGTTTTATAAAATTTTCATATGTAAATTTTCATATGTAAATTTTCATCTGTTAAAGAGTTGCATGATCATCTCAAAATCTTTGTTGTAATTTTTCATATCGGTAATTGTTAAACTTATACACAAATCGTTATGAAGACTCTCTTCTGTATAGTAAGTTTTTTATTTTATAATTTAATACTATATTTATGCTTGTTCTTTTTTCCTGTAGTTTCAACATACTGTTGTAGCCATGTGTAAAAGATTTTTCTTAATCTGTAGACATATTTCTTGCATTGTATATGGACATGAATAGGACATCAAACAAGCACGAGCTAAAGGAATAGGAAGATGCCACATTGACAGAAGAGAGTCTTCATAGAGGTGCATTTTTGTGTTATTCATGCTTTTCTTTATAGAACACAATTAACTGATGAAATTTGTACATCCTTGTGAAATGTAGAAGTGAGCAACAGAGCAAAGAAAGAGAAACGAGAGTCGCATTCAAAACAAAATCCGACGTAGAAGTCATGGACGATGGGTTCAAGTGGAGGAAATATGGAAAGAAATCAGTCAAAAATAGTCCAAATCCCAGGTAATAGCACTCGTATTTCATGTTATAATACAACCATTTCATCCTATGTTTTTTATATTTCATATGAACTCAAATTCGAAGCACTAATATTCTGGGTGCATGTTGAATAAACACTTGATGCTTAACAAATATAAATCATGAACCAATTCCTGAAAGTGTATCTTATTACAAAATATATGATTTTGTTTATATATGGAAGTAGTTTAGGGGATTACCATATTGCATTTTATGAAATGTAATCATGGAGATACATGGTGTATAACATATGCTATAAAATGATCAGGAACTACTATAGATGTTCGACTGATGGGTGCAAAGTGAAGAAGAGATTTGAGAGAGACCCGAAAGAGCCAAGCTATGTGATAGCAACATATGATTGAATTCATTACCATTATCGTTTATTATGCTACACAAGACAGTGAATTGGGTAAGCATTGTTTTAGGGCTTCATCATTGTACATGATCGATCTTTTTTCTTAACAGTTGTCATGCATTATTTAATTTATCTTAAGCAAATGAACGGTCAATTTAGTGTTTTGTTTGTTAGGATGGTTTAGTCTGGAGTTGGCTTCAATAAAACTGTCTTCCATCTTTTGATTGTATTCAAGTCTGGACGAATTCATTACGAATTTGGTAACCGTTGGACGGTGTTCTGCTTGTCATTCTCAGTTTTCTTAGAGTATTATCTTGTGGATTTCGGTAGCAAATTCTATTATTTCGGGGAAAAAAATACAAAATTTTGGAAATATTTTGATTTACAATAGTTTTTCATGGATGATACCTGTGCATTGACTGAGATAATTACACATGACATTTTAGGCTAATGGCATACGATGTTTCATTGATACGGACCTGACAAAAATATGTGTACTTCCCCCTCTAGTTTCATATGACAATCGAACAATCATCTTGGTCAAAGCCGGTGTAACATTTCAATTCAATTGTTTGTTCATTTGAAGAATTGAAAATGCTAGGAATTTGCAGTGTCTTTAGTGTTAAAGACTTGTAGTTCCAGATAAGGAACCTTTTTTCATGCACTTTCAGGATAACACACCAAGTATACATGTAGCTTCTTAGAACTAATTGTTATTTTTATGACAATAATTTGCAGTAACTAATTAATGTGCAGGATGGCAGTCAGCGGTCAAGTCATGTCGGTCAGTTTGAAGCGATGAAGCACAAATAAATTTGTCTGCTCTGTTTTCTTTTTAGACTTAGGTTCTTCTCAGTAAAATATGCATATAGTGGAGACATGTTGCTACAGTTTGCACACCTTCATATCATTAGTCTTCTGAATAGGATTTACCCAAATTTCTATTCAGTCTTACCACATCAGATATGCACTTACTTAAAATGTGAATAATCATAGCTTAATATAAACAGATGCTTAATGGGTGTCAAATTTAATATTTATTTAGGAATGGGCTATATGTTTGGGAAGATCATGGCTCAAGAAATGGGGCTTGGAAAGGATCAAATGGCGGGGAAGTAATTTCGTTTAGTGGCTGTGATGATGATCAAACATCTGCCGATACTTTGGTAAAAGTCCTTTCCGTTTCTTTTAGCATATATAACTCGTAGCATCAAGTTATTGATTGTATTCAATATATATCAGGTTTAGGTCATTATATGTCCGTAATATGTTTTAAGGAGATCTTTATTCACATTTTGTAAGAAAAACGGGTAATTTAGTTCTGGACTACACCGGAAGTTCATAGTATGAGCAAGCCAGTATGTGTGATGACAGAGAATTCTCATCTTATTGAACAAAAATGCACAAAATGTGTGATATGCAGACTTGCAGTAGAGACATCTTTGTCATTTCTGGTCAGTAGCACAGGAATATTTTATTTCATCGACATGGAAATATTTCTCTGTATCAATGTGTATATTCTATTCACCGAAATATATGTTTAGGAAGTAGAGGGTCAGAAACTTATTTGAGTGCAACTTACTAGTGACATCATACAACTGTATGGTTTTTGTCAATCTGTTATGTTTTCCTTTTTAACCCAAATTTTAAGATTAATCAAGATTTATTTGGGTAAAAATGAAAATGAGCAGGCTCTTTCTAAGGTAACATCAACAGGAGCAATGACATTTTGTTTCATCCAAGCTATAGAAAGAGGAATGGAACTACATATGGAAGCATACTCAATTTTATGCGATCAACCACTAGAAGCACTGGTGAATCCATGGGTGTTGGTCCTGTTACTTTGCTTTTGATCATCCTTTTGACCGGTGGCAGTGGAGGCGATGGTTTGAGACAGGTATTTATTTTCATTATTTATTACATTAACATGGTAAGTTGACTTATTAACGTTATAGAACATAAACTTGGTAGAATATGAAATTTCAAACTTGTACAATGAATTTTAAAAATGCAAATTTTAACTAATTAACTGCTTTATATGTTCATAATACACTTTGAGACGTTTGGTAATATTTGCACCTCGAAATATTTTGTCATGTATACCACAACGGGTTTCGATAATAATTGAATAAAAACAACATACGGTTATGGTGATCTCCATTACTTGAAATCAATGTATATAATAGTAGTTTAATAATTAGCAGTTTAATATCTGCATTGCCATTGACTATTTGTTATCAGTACATTACTTGAAATCAATGTACACACAGAATGGCAGTTTGACATTAATAAATACATTAGTAGTTTAGTAATTAGATTCAAAGCTAGTTAAATATTGAAAAATTGCTCAGGGATTCGTTGTAGTTTGTTATAGTCGGTGAAAAGGTCCACGCCGCATGTGAATGTCATAACATCATTGTTGTGAGCAACATCATCTGTAGTTAGTTGTTAACAAAATCATTTGTTGTTAGCAACATCATTGCTGGATACTCACTAAAACATCCATTTTACTTTGTTGTCTAGGTACTGCACTATACTAGATTGTTGCCAACAATTAGAGAGCAGCATGTTTGAAGAAATCAGAGGCTTGTTTTTAGTAAGAGCTACATTTTGTAAATACCGCACTTCATCTTACAACTATGATTTTGTAATTAGTAAGTTGTATTTTTTAGTTAGTACTTGGTACTTTCTCATGTTAAGACCAGATCATTAGCAATATTATTGAATTATTTTGTTTTCTGTTATATTGTTGATCTTAAGGGTATGGATTATAACACTATGAATGAAATTATTACATTCAATTGTCCATTTATATTATTATATAGTTTGATTATATAATTTGCAAGAGATATTTATTTGTGATATATATCCATTGTTTGTTTAAGAATTATAGCGATTTGCAAGGTTTTTTTGTCAAATATAGTTTTTGCTTTTGACGTAAGCACAACAGAAGCAACAAGTAAGATCTTTTTAAATTCCATTGCCCTTTTTTGCTTCTGTTGTGTACCAAAAGCAACAAGTTTGGATCTATTTGCGCCTTCTTCATTTGCTTCTGGTGTTGGATGGAAGCAACAGGGGTAAGAAACCGAAGCAAAAGAAGACTTTTGCCTTCTGTTCCCAAGCCGAAGCAACAAATTTTAGCTTGTTGCTTCGGCTGCAGTTGCTTCTGTTATAGAACAGAAGCAACAGGGGGTAAACAACAGAAGCAATAGGTCATTTTTGTAGTAATGCTAGTTAAAATATGTACTAGGATGCAGACGGTGCTTAGCAGTACCCGACACCGTCGTCTACAGACCATGGACGACTTGTTTGATTTTGTTTGGTTGTGTGGTTGATTAGATTATTTGGTTGAATTTGGTTTGGGAAATGAAATGAATTGATTAGAATTGGTATGTATATGGCGCGAGCCATTATTAGGCGAGGGATAAGGCTAGACCTTATTCCGGTTCTAGTATCGCGCCGTTGTGCTGCCAAATTTTTTTGAAAATATTAAAACAATAAAAATATCATTTTTATTGTATGAACTGTATAAAATATTCATGAGTTGAAATAAATATTTTATAGTTGAAAATATAATTTTCAACGTGTATATGAATAAAATAAATATTCATTTACAAGTCGGACGATTTATTCATGTACACCCATTTGACTAATATTGATTAGGACGATAAATTTTACGCATCGCCCAACTGCACAAATAAAATCTGTGTTTGTTGATCGAAACCCCACACGGGTATTAGGATGATATTTAACCTACACTAATCCCAATTGTTTAGTTGTATGTCGATCGATGGGTTGACAGGCTATTGACGCGTTAATTATTTATAATTAACGCTTATGTAGTTGTGTAATGCACTCTAGATGATGGTTAATTGTTTACATTGCTGTTATGTACATGTGTTGTATGAAATCCATACAAATCACATTATATGGTAATTGACTGTGTCTGATTCCAGTTAAGAAAGAAGGAATATTTTAAAATAACGAATATTTTAAAATAATATTCAGAAAATAATCAAAATATGATTTTGATGTCTGATTTGGGATGGACATGAAAATATTGAAATATATGAAGCCGTACTGACGCGAATGATATTTATATCGATTTTATTCATTTTCATAATGAATATCGAAAAGGAAATGACTTCAAAATCTAATGTTTTGAAGATATCATCATTTATATGTTAATGATATGGAATATTCAATTTTGATTTAAAATTGAATATGAAGTTGAAATCGTTTTTAAAAAGAATTTAAAATGATTTATAAAATACGTTTAAAAAGGAAATCGATGAAATATATATATTATATATTTAATGGCCTTAATAGAATGCGTTGCGCCGTAACCGTTCGCGAATTTCGACCATTGACTTTGAATTGACATTACAGGAGATCCGACCATCGGATTCTCCTAAAACCGGGACCGTTTGGTTCATATCAAAAAGAGCTTTCTTACGGATATGAGAGTTTTGAAATCTAAAGGTTGGATTTGGAACTATGTCCAAATCAAATTTGGAAAAGATCGTTGTAAGTGCAGTTCGATGACAGTTTATGGAATCGACTGTACGGGCCTTCAAAAAATTATTGAAAATATTAATAATTTGTGTAAAATCATAATATATGAGTTTGAAAGAATTGGGATGAAAATTTCCATATTTGAAAAGATAAAAAAAATATTCTCTTCGAAATGAACTAGTTATGAACTAGAATTATAATCCAATATTTTTAAATAAATAAATTGGATTTGAAATGGTTTTAAAAATAACCAGAATTTCCAATATATGAATTGGAATAGATTTAAATCGAAATTATCGTCGGAATATTTCGATATTGGATTTACGGACATTATGGAGGAATTTGGAAGAGATATATATATATATATATATATATATATATCGTTATTCCAATACGATATTTGTTGATTTCTGAATTTGATATTTAATATAAGCCGATATACTTTCTATTCAGAGCCTTGTTGTAACGACCCACATTTTCGACCGTTTAAAATCGACAATAAGCCATACATGTCGACCCAAACAAATCGCAAATGCAAGTAGTTATTGGGAAAAGAAGAAAAGAAAGAAAGGAGAGAAAAACAGTAACAGAATCTCACAGCGGAAGGACAACATATAATAAACAAATAGCAGTTAAAAAGCAGTTGAAATGTATACTGTGGTTATAACATTCAATGATTATCAGAGTTACATATACATACGGATGTACATAATAAGAAGCGGAAATAAATGCAGTGGTTAAACCATACTCATAATAGATATATACGCCAAACTTCATCTTCGTCCTCCAAGGCAAGGGAACCTTCGCTAACTGCAACATCTGCTGACCCGAGCGTATTGCATAAAAATAAAACACAACAAACACTCGAATCAGCACTAAATCATTCTCATATTAGTCAAATTAAAATACGAATTAATATCAGTGTCATGGGTACAGTAACTCAAGAGATGTTACGGGATTTATTTTTTTCCATCTCTCGAGGATCCGTTAAACTAATATCTATATACTAATACGCTATTATTATAATGTCTATTCAGTAAAGTATAAATACTGAAAATAGCGTAAGCGGGATTACATTTTTAATCTTACACCGTTTATAATACCGTAGTCTATACAGTACCGTAAACCCACCGTAAACGATGGCATCAGAGGGAACTCCGTAGGTACGATACAAATCAAAATCGTATGGGGCTCGATAAGGATAATATGACAAGGCACTCGAGGTAATGCCCGGGGTAGGATTCTACCAATTGCACTCCCGGACCGGTGGTAACGCATAGCAACCACTACCGCCCACCTTGGAACACACTCCCATAATTCATAAATGGACCCAAATCATCATCATCATAGTCATAGAAATAGTATCGAAGAAGTGTGTCCGATCAAAGGTGCTACCTCAGTTAGTCACGATATAGCTCCTGTTTTAGTCATTTCAATTCTGACCCGAAGGTCAGGGCTATTTCGTCCTCAATCATCTTCTACGATTCAATAATCGACTCCAAGTCTGTTGTATATAACAGTGTTGTATACACAATTATATGATTTTTGTTTGATGATAACAACCAAATATATTTTTATTATAAATGTGTTTGTTACTGTACTGTTTCATACACTTATCACATACAGGAATATAATATTTATATTTAATAGAATACAATTATACAGCAATCCAAACATTCACAATGTATTCTATTTGAATATAAAATTTTATTTCAACTTCCAATCAGTACAAATTTACAACTCCTCTATTTGTACACTTCACTGGTATATTTCATTTCATATATACATTTTTCATAGAAATACATTGCTCCACTACAGTTTACTCATACACTTCATATTCACTCATATACACTTTTTACACACTACTTCATCTTCTATCTTGTATCTTCAGTCTTCTATCAGTCTTCACTACTCACAGTCAGTCCAATCATCATCTGCTTACCTGTCACAATGAAACACACACACAGTACACTGCAACAAGAATATTTTTCTAAATTTTAGCGAATATATTTTTTTATTTTGAAAATTTATTTGCCTCAGAATTTCGGTGTGTTTCTCATCATTTTTCTGACTCGATCTGATTTTCATATCCAACCGACTGTGTCTAGACAGCTTGTGATATTCACAGTGATACAATGTAAATACCACAAGGCAGACAACATATATATGTATATACAGTGCAGGGACAGGAAAATTTGTCTGATGGCTGCATATACACACGTGTATAAATATACACGTGTGCACTGCCTCGCCAATCAGCGAGCAACAGAGGAGTAGCCACATGGACCGTCTCGACTCAGTGCACATGGAGCCAAAGTCAACATGGAGCCAAAAATCAACAAAGTCAACATGGAGCCAGAAATACAAAAAGTCACATCAGCAAATCCATGAATCGAGCAACAAAGTCAGCAAATACAAACCAAAAGTACACAAGGTCAAACCATGAAGGTTCAAGCATGCAACAAAATAAGGCAATATGCATGTTCAAGAGGTGACACAGAAATAGGTGCAGCCCAGCAAGGTATTAATCAAGAAAACAGTTCAAAAAGCATGGTCGAGCAGAAACGAAAAGTAGCATGGACATAGCAAATGTGCTTATGAAAATCATAATGTCAAAAACAAATGGGCAGTGCACAGGAGGATACAGCAACAATACAGAAGGCACAACCATGGTGTATTTCAACAAAACATATACATACAAATGCAGGTTCAAGTTGCATGGAAGTTTGTTCAGCATGGCAAGTGCAAATGCAAACAGCAAAGAAGAATGGCACAAGCCAACATGTAGAGACACAAACACCTGGTGCAACAGTATGGTCAATGCCAACATCATGGTGCATGTGATTCGACACAACAATGTAAGTATAACAATGGTGCAGCAAAGTCACGAATTCATTCAGGTCATGGTCCAACTCTAAGTCCACATGGAGTACAGCCCAAAATGAGTCAAACAAACTATATACATGCACAGTATTAAGTTTGACAAGCCAGACAAGTCTTTGGGGAGTAATTTATGAAATTCAAATTTATTTGCAGATATACATCAGGTTTTTAATGGGTTTCAAAGACCAATTTTTTGGAAAGAATTATTTAGTTTGTGCAATGCATGTCTATCCAGAAAATCAGCTAAGCATGATTAGTGGAGCCCAACATGGAGTCGAGGCACTACTGCATTCCCATAAAGAAACAATATACAAGGCTACATGGATACAATATGGACAAGAATTGTTTTCAGTTTTACAATGCAGCATGGGTGTGTATGTGCACAAATCTAGGTTCACATACAAGTTTGAACTCAGAAATGGACATATAGAAATGAAGTGCAGGAAATCAGCAAGGAGGAAATTTGCATGTCAATCAATTTTTATTTGATTTATAATAAGAAATGATCTTTAATGTTTTGAGAAATCAAAAGAATTCTTTCCAGGAATACAGGTTATTCATAATATTCATACTTGGCAAGTTAATAAATTTCCAGTTTTTTTTTTCAAGGCCAAATTCAATTAAAGGCAACAAATAAATCGAGGAATCACAGCAACAAAGGGAGCATGTTTTAAATCGGCGAGAATCAGAAGAGGAAGCAACGAAAATCAGGGACCATTTTTAAACGAGGAAAGCAACACAAATCAGATCGAGCCACTTAGGAAATCAGAGTGATTTAGGGTTCGATTTTACCCTATTAATACACCAATTACATCATCGGCTAGAGATCATCGAAAACCACAAAATAAATTCAAGAAATTCAAAGCAAGAATTTTCAGATAACTTACTTTTATTCTCAAGTGTTTCGATCGTCTAAAAGCCCCAAATCATCGAGCAAGGAACAAGGAGAATCAAAGCAACCAAAGAACATCATTCAATCAAGCATCGAAATCGATTTGGGGGTTTATTTCAGAAAACCCTAGAAATTGCTCAGCCGCCATTTTTGATGTCCACAGTAAAGTGATCGGGTCCAAGAATAGAGGGTGCAACGTTTTGAAAATGGGTCGGACTTGATTAAAGAAGGACTTAGGCAAAAGGAAATATTAAAATGGAGTTTAATTTTCTTTGATTTTAGACTAGGGTTTTTCTTGTTTTCTTTATTTTTATTTTATTTTGTGTTGTTTTTTATTCTCTGTTGTAAAACGTCTGAACAGTTACTAGGTCTGTAAAATCTAGGGTAAATCAGTCAGGGAGTTGACTGACAGTTGACAGAGTCTGTAAAATCTGGGTTACGTGTTACAGGTTTGTAATACGGGAAAATCTGGTCGAGGGGATATCGGCCAGTCTACGGTTTTGAGCGTAGGGTTAGAATAGGAGCAGGGTTTGCGAGTGTACATGGTCTTGTATGCGGGAACTGTTCTATCACCTAGTGGAAACCTTAGAAATGCAGCAATAGGCAGGGTTTTGCCGAAGCTGGGTATATCTGTGTGTGATTTATTTTCTGCATTTCTGCTTTTGCTATAGTCTGTGATCTGTTTATTATTATATATCTCGTTAGAATTTTAATTCAGTTAAAAACTGTGATAAACCCTGTTCACCCCCCTCTAGGGTTAATCTAGATCCAACAAGTGGTATCAGAGCAGGTATCTCTTTAACTCTGGAGTCATGGGTAATCCTAGTCGTCAGTCTAGTGAGAGTCAGTCCAGTTCATCTCCAACTATCTTCACTGGAACAGATTTTTCAAACTGGAAATCCAACATGGAATTTTATTTAAAATCTATTAATATTAAATGTTGGGATGTTGTTATCAATGGGTTTAATAGTGCAGATATTGCTTTCAATGCTCGTGCTATGAAAATTATATTTGATTATCTTAGTACTGAACAGTTTAATCTTATTTGTCATTGTTTATCTGCACAGGAGATCTGGGATACTCTCAATACGAAGTATGGAAAATCTGGCAACAGCTCGAAACCCCAGATTGTCAACTCAGTTTCAGAATTTTGCTTAACAGGACTTACAGATGATAATTCAGATGGATCAGATGATGGAGAATCAACAAATGCTGAAACAGAAAATTTCACATATGAAGATCTTGTTACATGTGTCTTGATTTAACGAAATCTGTTGATAAACTCCAACTGAAAAATAAGTCTCTGAAATCTAAGAATTTTGAATTGACTAGCAAAATTGATGATTTGGAATCACAACTTGAATATGTTAAAAATTCTTCAAATTCTGTTTGCAAAAATTGTTTGAAATTGAAAACCAATCTTGTTCATCTCAATAAAAATATTCAAAAGTTTGAAAATGAAATTCTGATCTTAAATGAGAACAAGACCGAGTTATCAAATTTGAATAACCTTCAGCAAAAGGAATTTGAAAATTTTAAAACAGATATAAATTCCAAATTTGAAATTGCTGAAAAGGAGAACTTGTTGAAATCAAATTTGATTTTAGAAGAACTTGAAAATGAAATTGAAAAATCCAAGAAATTTGAGCCTGAAAAACAAAAACGATTTGAATCTAAAATCATGGAATCTCAAGCCAGAATTAAAATTCTTAAAGATGAAAATTTGGTTTTAAAATCTGATTTTGAAAGATGTAAGATCACTAAAAATCATTGTTCGGATTTAATGAAAGAGAACCGTGATCTTAAAACTAAAATTCAACAGCTTGAGTCAACTTTGACTAAATTTTCTAACGGTGAAAAATATCTGAATATGCTGTTGAAAAATCAATTTTCATCTGGTAATAAAAGTGGTCTCGGCTTTGAGAAAAATAACGTTTTTGAAAATCAGAACTCAAATGATTTTAAAAATCCTTTAAACTGCTTTGGAAAGAACCGATATGAAAATTCAAACTCTGATAATCGCAAAGGATTTTTGATTATAAACATGATGTGAATTGGTTTTATAATAATCAATTTGAACAATCCTGGATCCCAAAAAGGAATAAAACAAAATTTGTTAAATTCAAACAGATCTGGGTTCCTAAAGGTACAAAGGTGAATTCAGATGGGTTGTTGTATAAACAAGTCTGGGTACCAAAATATGTGTATAAAACTGTGAGTGGTTTTACAAACTTTGTTAGACCACTCGATTCTCTAAACTGTTAGGTACCAGTGGAGGCTGAGGAACTGCCGTGCAAAAAGAAATGTGAAATCAAGCTGGTTTATACTTCTGTATCATTCACAGTTCCTCCAGCTAGGATTTGTTGAGTTAGAGATTTATTTACTCACGTCAATTTCAGGTATAATCTCTAAACTCAACCTTTTGTAAATATTTTTCTTGTTCTTTGTGTATTCCTCCTTCTACCCCTTCTGTTTATTTTCTTTATCTCATCTGTTTATCTTTCTTTGTCTGTTTGATTTATCACTGTCATATCATTGTAAAAAAAAGGTTGTGCTTTCTTAAACTTCCAGTTGCAGAATTCACGATTTTCTGGAATTTTGCTTTATTTGAATAGAATTCTGATGTGTTAATTATTTCCAGATCATGATTTTAATCTTGTAAATATCTGTAATTGTTTTGAAGTTTATTTTCTAATTTTTGAATTCATAACAGTGTTGATGCATTCTTGTCATATCTTGAACATTGTTAATTTGAATTCTAATTTTTTTTTGAAGATCTGAAAGTTTAATGGAATTTCACACACTGCTGCTGTTTTGAGTTTCTTCCAATTCATTTTGGAAACGCTTAAAATATTATACTCATTACAGTACACTCTGTTATTTATCAGTTGTGATAATTTCAGAAATTTTCAGATTGGCTTGGATATTTTGAATTGTCTTGAATTACAGTGATACATCTAGAAAATCATCTTATATTCATGATCATTTTATGGTTGAAATCTATTTGTTTGAAATCATCTGAAATACTTGATATTCTGAATCTCACATACCTCTTAAATTTGAAATTATCAATATTGTGTGATTGATTCATTATATCTCAAAATTTGACATTAATTCAAGTGATTTCAAATAAATTATTTTTTAATTTTCTGGATCATGAATATCTCTTAAATTTGATGTAAATGATCTGAAATTACTCTTGTGCCTGTCAGAAATTGTTTTGAAAAAATTCCTTGAAAAATTTGGGTCTTGAAATTTATTGGTATTTCATGGTTATTTGATTCAAATATCTGTTTGTTTAAAATCATTTGAAATTATTGATTTACTGAATCACACACAAATCTTGAATGTAAAACTAATAATTTGGTGTGATCGATTCATTGAATCTAGAGTTTTTCATACTCCTCAAATGATTTCAAGTAAACAGCATTTCAATCATTAGATCATGAATCATTATATGTGGCCATCATCTTGACAAGTATGATTTGAAACTATGTTCTGTGTTGCTCTGATACTGTTTTGAAAAATGTTTGTTCTGGAATCACATGCTTGCTGCTCTGATACATGTGCATATCTATTATCTGTCTGTTTGGGCTTGATACTTAATAATTCTTTTGTCTATGACATTATTGTTTAGTATCATGTTAAAATTCCTCGTAAATAGAGACACCAAGTGGTATCAGAAGCGCCTTATATTTGTTTCACCCATCTGTACTGAGATTCAAATTTTCACCTTGTATAGATCCATACATTTTTTTTTGCCTTTTACAAATAAATGTGCTAAATTTGTCTGGCTGGGTTTGTGTCTAAATTTCTTTAGCCTGAGATGTCCATGATAGTCCATCAGGGTGTAATTAAATTCCTCGATAAGCGAGAACATTTGGTATCAGCCTTTTTCACTCATCTGTTTTTTGAATTATCACCCTGTATATATTCTTTTTATAAATCTGTTTAATTTCTTCTTGTAATTGTTTTTCAATTTTAAAATTATTTATTTTTTATTCTTTCAGAAATTGAAATCAATATCCAATTTGTGTTGTGTTTATAATTCATCAAAATTATTATCAGTTTTTGAAATTATGATGAATTGTGACTGCAGTGTATTTCACAACAAGAGGAGATTTTATTTGGATTCTCATGATGGTTGAATATTAATTATAATATCTTTGAACTGGCAAATATTTCACGACCATCTCCTTTATCTATCACCCGTCTGCCATCCATCATGATTCTATATTAATATGGAGAGTTTATTTTTTTTTAAGAAAAACCATCTTGTTATAAACAGTGGAAATATTTGTGATAGAAATTGGACTATGTTATTTTTCAGAATTAGTGACGATTGAAATCTTTCAATCATCTCGGTACAGTTGATCATATTTCATAATATTATTAAATTAGAAATTTATTTCACAGTCCATTTCTGTATCTACCACATTTCTATCACTCATTTTGGTTTTATATACCGAGGAGTGTTTCCTTTATAAAGCTGAAAATGATAAAAATGTAATTAATATATAAGAGTGTCTCTAACCTCATTTAAAAATCCAAGCTCTGGTTATGCATGGTTATGAGACATCTTATAATTTAAGCTACGACTGATCCCATTTAAAGATCCAAGCTCTGGTTATGCGTGGTCAGTGTGCTCTTAAATAAAAAATAAATAAAAAGGAAATAAAGTGCTAAAAATATAAATAAATTTGAAATTCTCCTCTGAGTATAAAAACCAGCCTATCAATCCATATTCTAATCTGTGAAATGTGTTGAAATCTTATGAAGTATTATGATTTGTTGATTGATAGTTATTGGGATTTGAGATTATCCGATTTTGCCACTTAAATTGAATTATAATTATAATCCAAATCCATCACTGTTTTTTTAGCCTCATTTTTATAAAAATTCGTTTGAAAATTAATTGAAATTCACTTTTATATAACTCTCCTCATTTATATAAATTTCGTCGTAAATCAGTCATTTTCTGCAATGTGAAATATGCCACTAGTTCTCAGTTTATTATGATTTTTGTTTGACTGATTGAGGTTTATGATGATCATTCTTCCTCTTATGCTGAATTATATTTTTAGTCGTTTTTTCATCTGTATTTTAAACTCTGTATCCTTTTGATGATAACAAAAGGGGGAGAATGGATTAGATTTTGATCTATGAGTGAATATTTTATAAATATTTTTAATGTTGAAAATTCATTATTATTCAATTTTCACGTTTCTTCACTCATGCACAGTTATAGGGGGAGTTTCTGTTGTAGGGGGAGCTTTCAAATAGGAGGAGTTCAGTTCTTTATTTTCAAACAAATTTATTATATTCAAAATCTTCATATTTGTTTGTCATCATCAAAAGGGGGAGATTGTTGTATATAACAGTGTTGTATACACAATTATATGATTTTTGTTTGATGATAACAACCAAATATATTTTTATTATAAATGTGTTTGTTACTGTACTGTTTCATACACTTATCACATACAGGAATATAATATTTATATTTAATAGAATACAATTATACAGCAATCCAAACATTCACAATGTATTCTATTTGAATATAAAATTTTATTTCAACTTTCAAACAGTACAACTTTACAACTCCTCTATTTGTACACTTCACTGGTATATTTCATTTCATATATACATTTTTCATAGAAATACATTGCTCCACTACAGTTTACTCATACACTTCACATTCACTCATATACACTTTTTACACACTACTTCATCTTCTGTCTTGTATCTTCAGTCTTCTACCAGTCTTCACTACTCACAGTCAGTCCAGTCATCATCTGCTTACCTGTCACAATGAAACACACACACACAGTACACTGCAACAAGAATATTTTTCTAAATTCTAGCGAATATATTTTTTTATTTTGAAAATTTATTTGCCTCAGAATTTCGGTGTGTTTCTCATCATTTTTCTGACTCGATCTGATTTTCATATCCAACCGACTGTGTCTAGACAGCTTGTGATATTCACAGTGATACACTGTAAATACCACAAGGCAGACAACATATATATGTATATACAGTGCAGGGACAGGAAAATTTGTCTGATGGCTGCATATACACACGTGTATAAATATACACGTGTGCACTGCCTTGCCAATCATCGAGCAACTGAGGAGTAGCCACATGGACCGTCTCGACTCAGTGCACATGGAGCCAAAGTCAACATGGAGCCAAAAATCAACAAAGTCAACATGGAGCCAAAAATACAAAAAGTCAAATCAGCAAGTCCATGAATCGAGCAACAAAGTCAGCAAATACAAACTAAAAGTACACAAGGTCAAACCATGAAGGTTCAAGCATGCAACAAAATAAGGCAATATGCATGTTCAAGAGGTGACACAGAAATGGGTGCAGCCCAGCAAGGTATTAATCAGGAAAACAGTTCAAAAAGCATGGTCGAGCAGAAACGAAAAGTAGCATGGACATAGCAAATGTGCTTATGAAAATCATAATGTCAAAAACAAATGGTCAGTGCACAGGAGGATACAACAACAATACAGAAGGCACAACCATGGTGTATTTCAACAAAACATATACATACAAATGCAGGTTCAAGTTGCATGGAAGTTTGTTCAGCATGGCAAGTGCAAATGCAAACAGCAAAGAAGAATGGCACAAGCCAACATGTAGAGACACAAACACCTGGTGCAACAGTATGGTCAATGCCAACATCATGGTGCATGTGATTCGACACAACAATGCAAGTATAACAATGGTGCAGCAAAGTCACGAATTCATTCAGGTCATGGTGCAACTCTAAGTCCACATGGAGTACAGCCCATAATGAGTCAAACAAACTATATACATGCACAATATTAAGTTTGACAAGCCAGACAAGTTTTTGGGGAGTAATTTCTGAAATTCAAATTTATTTGCAGATATACATCAGGTTTTTAATGGGTTTCAAAGACCAATTTTTTGGAAAGAATTATTTAGTTTGTGCAATGCATGTCTATCCAGAAAATCAGCTAAGCATGATTAGTGGAGCCCAACATGGAGTCGAGGCAGTACTGCATTCCCATAAAGCAACAATATACAAGGCTACATGGATACAATATGGACAAGAATTGTTTTCAGTTTTACAATGCAGCATGGGTGTGTATGTGCACAAATCTAAGTTCACATACAAGTTTGAACTCAGAAATGGACATATAGAAATGAAGTGCAGGAAATCAGCAAGGAGGAAATTTGCATGTCAATCAATTTTGATTTGATTTATAATAAGAAATGATCTTTAATGTTTTGAGAAATCAAAAGAATTCTTTCCAGGAATACAGGTTATTCAAAATATTCATACTTGGAAAGTTAATAAATTTCCAGTTTTTTTTTTCAAGGCCGAATTCAATTAAAGGCAACAAATAAATCGAGGAATCACAGCAACAAAGGGAGCATGTTTTAAATCGGCGAGAATCAAAAGAGGAAGCAACGAAAATCAGGGACCATTTTTAAACGAGGAAAGCAACACAAATCAGATCGAGCCACTTAGGAAATCAGAGTGATTTAGGGTTCGATTTTACCCTATTAATACACCAATTACATCATCGGCTAGAGATCATCGAAACCCACAAAATAAATTCAAGAAATTCAAAGCAAGAATTTTCAGATAACTTACTTTTTATTCTCAAGTGTTTCGATCGTCTAAAAGCCCCAAATCATCGAGCAAGGAACAAGGAGAATCAAAGCAACCAGAGAACATCATTCAATCAAGCATCGAAATCGATTTGGGGGTTTATTTCAGAAAACCCTAGAAATTGCTCAGCCGCCATTTTTGATGTCCACAGCAAAGTGATCGGGTCCAAGAATAGAGGGTGCAACGTTTTGAAAATGGGCCGGACTTGATTAAAGAAGGACTTAGGCAAAAGGAAATATTAAAAGGGAGTTTAATTTTCTTTGATTTTAGACTAGGGTTTTTCTTGTTTTCTTTGTTTTTATTTTATTTTGTGTTGTTTTTTATTCTCTGTTGTAAAACGTCTGAACAGTTACTAGGTCTGTAAAATCTAGGGTAAATCAGTGAGGGAGTTGACTGATAGTTGACAGAGTCTGTAAAATCTGGGTTACATGTTACGGGTTTGTAATACGGGAAAATCTGGTCGAGGGGATATCGGCCAGTCTACGGTTTTGAGCGTAGGGTTAGAATAGGAGCAGGGTTTGCAAGTGTACATGGTCTTGTATGCGGGAACTGTTCTATCACCTAGTAGAAACCTTAGAAATGCAGCAGTAGGCAGGGTTTTGCCGAAGCTGGGTATATCAGTGTGTGATTTATTTTCTGCATTTCTGTTTTTGCTATAGTCTGTGATCTGTTTATTATTATATATCTCGTTAGAATTTTAATTTAGTTAAAAACTGTGATAAACCCTATTCACCCCCCCCCCCTCTAGGGTTAATCTAGATCCAACAAAGTCATCATATCTCGTTCTGGATACGTTACAACGTTCACAGTTGTCAAAGTGGTATCGACACAGGCAGAGAGTATGCCTTATGTCAACTCCGGTCTCTTTAACAACCAACGTTTACATTTTTCACATCGGTAGGTTCTTTTACATTTCAAAGGTTCGCTTTCATCTCAAAATCTCATATTTTGTTTCGAACCCATTTTATATTCAAAAGAATAAAAATTTCATATCAACGTATCGAAATCATTCCAAACCGATTTATATTCTAACTAGAATATATTCATTTCATTATATTATAATCATATAATATTTCACCAGATCGATTCATATTCAAGTAGAATATACTTCATATCAAAGATTATAATTATCTCAAATCGATTTGAATTCGAAATCCATTCATATTCAATAGAGTATAATCTCCATAACAATCATTCATATCATTTATGGAATCCATCTTTATTCGAATAAATACCAATTACGTTTCCATATAAAATTGGTTAAAGTCAATTTATATTGAATACTCTATCTCGACTCCATCTCGAACTAGGGTTTAAATCCAGCATTTCCATTCAGAAGAAATTACACTTTATAAAATATAATTATGAAAAGTAGAAGCTTCTAAGACCTTTATATAAAATAGTATATGTATAGAATATAATCGTTAAAATAGGATAAACAAGTTTAAAACCACTATATATATAATTTAAAATTTTAATAAATAGTTTAGGTAAATAATATAAGGAAAATTTTGTTATAACAAAAATAGTTACACATAAAAGTTTAATAAATAAATTTTGAAGAAAGGATAGTTATTGAAATCAAACAGTGTTAATATATATATATGAAAATTCCTTAACTAAAAATCGATTCTTTCTTCCGAACTTCAATACTTGAATCTAACTCCAGTCTCAATGGAGTTGCCTAGCCCAAAGGACTTGTTTCAGCAATCCCATTTCAACCCATATTTCAAATTCGAGGAATTTAATACCATATTTATATTAAGACTAAAACAACTCTAGGTATCCACGATTTTTCCTTTCTATTCCAATATTAAATTCAATAAGAATTTATTAAATTTGAGGCTACCCAATCCTTGAAAATGCTAAATCATATTAATTTCTGAATCTTTAAAACTTCAAGTTCACTTTGGGTAATTTCCTTAATCACTTCAAATAACATTCAAGAATCAGATCTTTAAAGGAAGATAAAAATTTATCAAACTCGACACATTCCCTTTAAATAAATTTCCCTCAATATAGAATTTCAAATATTTAAATCATTTAACCAACCGATGTCTGTATATAATTATCTATCCAACGGCCAAGTGATTTATATTTAATTTCTCGATATTCAGGGATGGGTCTATCATTTCAATCCAAATCAGGGTCACAGAGATTTATCATTTCACTCTGTGTTCTTAATTTATTTTATCGATAAATCCCGGGTTTATTCGATGCCCGTAACATCAAGGGTAAATGGGATTTATCGTCACAAAGAACATGCAAATACACTATACTGAATACGGAGCATTAACTATGTCAAATCTCAATTCAGTAATAAATTTCAACCAAACATCCGTCACAACCATTCCATTCAACTGATCAGTTTCAACTGTTTCAGTATTTATAAGGATTTAAAATTTCAACTAGAATTTTTAATTTAAATCAAATAACTAATCATCGAACTAATTTGCATGTTAACACACTGGTATATCAAATTTAAGCAACCAATTCAACAGCCAATCACAACCATGCAACCAAACTATTTCATAATTTAATTCAATAAATATGGGAATAATTCAATATTTCGTAAGCGAAGAATCACTCACCTTTGAGTCTTCTGTTGATCGTACATCCAACTAAAGGCCAAAATTTCACAGTCTCTAAACACAGCCAGATTAGTGCCAAAACGTCTGAAATTCCGCCACGATCCCAACGCAACAAACCGCGTCCAAATCCGAGTTAATATGAAGAAGTTATGAGCGTTTTACGATTTGAATTTAAAATATATATAAAATTATAAAATAAAGTCTCACCCACTCGGATGATGCCACGTCAGCACCCTTCAAAACACTCCCGCTCCTTCTTTCCTCTTTGCTACAGTAACCGCAACGTGAAAAGAACCCATACGCCTCCAACTTTGACCGACGAGAACTCCCTCCTCCGACCGAGCTAGAACAGGCGGCCACCACCAACGGCGAGCTCAGCTCGAGCCGCTCCTCCCAGCCTCGGTCCGGTGAATTCCGGTGCCCTCAATCGGCCGTGCCAACAAACCCTAAATCCGCCGTCTTATGCCTTCAACCACCAAATTCGACCAACCCGCTCGACCATAAAATCTCTGACTGCCTCAAAACACTCGTGTGGACGTTCTCAACAAAACCCATATACCGATTTCTGAAATCAAAGCCAAAATCGAAAATCCCCAAAATTAAGGCTAGGGTTTTCAAAAATCAGAGAGTTTGACCGCAAATTCTGACCAAACCATTCAATGCATGTCACAACAAACTGTAGATCTGAGCTCTACTAGTTGAGAGCTTCGAAATGGTATATAATACTCTATGGTTCGAAGAGATTTCATTTTCAAGTTTTTTTTTTATTTAAAGCTAGGGTTTTGAAATTTTTGTTCAGCCATTAAGAAGAGAAATAGATGGAGGAAGTGTACGTGTAATGAAAATGGCTGATGGAGTGAAATGGAGTTTGTTTATATATGTATATATAAGGTCCACTATAAAACAACCAATTATCCACTTATATTGATTCTATTCGTGTTTTCTCCAATACGGTCAAACGACAAGTCGGATAGTAACGCAGATTGAGATCCTACTATAATTCACCGTTCCGGTTCTGATGGCGCCAGTTTCGTCGAATTCCGAGACAGTCGCAAAAACAGTTAAATTTTCATCGTTAATTAATTAATTAATTAATTATTAAATTATTCGATTAACCGTTTTAAATTCAAATTAAATATTCATTGAATTCAAATTTAAATCAAACTATAACTTAAATAATTTCTACAAATAAGTTTCACACATTTTCAAATCATAATTTGATTATTTGAATCTTGATTGAAATTTCAGTTATAAATTAACGACTTAAAATTCCACCATTAAATCAATTAAATTTGAATTCCCTTTTTAAATTAACTCACTTAATTAATTTAATTATTTAAATATTCAATTTCAAATTACTGCTTTTCAAAAACTAAATTTGAAAAATATATTTACTCAATTTACACGATCATCATCATTAAAAATTAACACAAATTTGATTTTCCCTATATATTCCAATTTATTTATTTCAAATTGAAATTTAAATATACTGAAAAATTATGGGACGTTACATTCTCCCCCACTTAGAATCTTTTCGTCCTCGAAAAGAGAACGAAATAAGGTATTTATTGAAATCATACTTTCAAATCCGTACTTATAAAGTAGTATTTATAAAATAAGTCATAAGGTTGTAAAACTCATAAATTTTTCTAACTTCCGAAATCACGGAAAATTTCGGCAGCATCTCCTTTGTACGGAGAGGCCTGGGAAAAATCCCAACATACATATAAACTCAAACATCATCCCATCATATGATGAGGCATCCCAAAATGGGGAAAACACCATATATACGTAACTACCAAACTATATAACTCAAATACGTACCTTCTTAGCGTTTATTTTGCAATTTCATTACCTTAGCACTTTAAATATTTAGCGCAAGCGAGTTCCAAAGCGTAGCGCACACTCCTTACACCTGTTACAACTCGCATACACATGAGATACAAGCATATATACAATATATAACAACATATGCAACTTACACAACATACATTAATCATTTTAACCCGAAAACCAATATATCTATGACAGGCCAGCAAACAAAATGAAGTTTATCACCCATTAAAAGTTGGAATTTGACTAAAACATACTAGGCAAAAGTTATGGTATTTGTTTCAGGCTTTCCGAATTGTCTAGATTCGTCGAATTCGGATAATTCGTTCAAAAGTAATGACTATTTTAGTGAAGGCGAACACCTCAGCTCGCGCAAGAAAATTGCAGACCTGAATTATTCAACCCAGTTTCTAACACTTCAAACATCATAATCTCAGCAAACATAATAAGGAAGAGTTTTAGTTCAGATCCTGGGCTTTCCAAATTGTACTCGCACATTAAAATCCGACATTCTGTTAGGAAGTTATGGTCAAAACAATATAGGTATCCACTTCAGATTTTTATTTTCTGCGCGTACAACTATGACTAGTTCTTGGATTTCAACCTAATTAACTTGAAAATTAGGCAAGGCACCATTAACAAAAGTTTTAGTTCAGTTTCTTAGGTCTTCAAAAAGTCCGGAATCGTTAAATTCCGATCATCCGTTCAAAAGTTATGGTCATTCTAGTTTCAGCTTATAAATTATTTCAAATTTTCCGCACCAAAAGTCGAGTTATTTTATTTGGAGTTTCAACCATCGAGTTTCAAAAACTTGAGTAGCTCTTAACCATCTGCAAAGGGGTTATTGTTCCATTACGCACATAATATGATTCACACTTTTATTGCTTAAATATTTTCATGTTCGTTTCGCTTATATTAAATGAATTTCATTCCATTTACTTATATTTCATTTTCATTCATCCTATATTAATTTCATTTGCAACTCATCCATTTCACTTATTCTTGTTCATTTACTTAACTATTTACATTCACTTCATTTGTCGAGAATTGAATCCACACTACATTCTTACCTCATTCTGATATACTCTCTATTCATTTTTCCCGTTTCATTCCAAACATTAACTTTAGTTGAGATTTTTAATCCATTTTAACTTTTCCCACTTCTTGACTCTGTTGAATTCTTAACTCATTAACACGGATCGATTTTCCACATTTCATTACTTATTACTATTTACCTCAACTATATTCCATTGAATTATCATTCCAATTTCCATATTCAATTAGCCATTTACTTGAATTAATTCAGATTTCTTGAGTTTACTTTCATTCATTCAAATTCATTTGGCTTACTTGAATCTACTTGGTTTCAAATTCTTTCGATATTCAAATTTAATGACTTAGACTTTGGTTTATATTCCAACACCTCATTTCATTCCAAATATTACCTCGACGCTAAGACTTTAATTTGCTTTAACATTTCCAACTAACTCGATAGTATTAAATCTTTAAATCTATTAGTAGGAAATCAATTTGCCACATTTCAAGGTTTTTATTTTATTTCCTAAGTACTAAATTCTTAATCGACCTTATGTGTTTTTTTTTCTTAAGTTAACTCATATTGATTTAACTTCGCCGAATTCGACTCGCTTCCATGCTTTTCTCAAATTGGTACATATACCGAATCATCGTGTTGTTAGTGGAATTGAATCAAGTTTGAATCGTATCTCATTTCATTCTCTCATAAATTTTAATCGACTCTAATAAATTCCTTAAGTTTCCTTCCATTTATCGTAGTTCATTGACTTAAATTGATCCACTTTCCAATTCAAATTCCATTGAATGTTCCATTTAACAAAAATTCAAATTTCCTTATAACATCTTTCAAAGTCTTCAACTCCAAAAATTAGAATTCATTCCTTAAACATTTCCCATTTATTTCTATTCTTAAGAGCTTATATATATTATTAATATATATATATATTCCATAGCGCTATCTCTAAATTTTAATTTAGTCATAACTCACAATTTATAAAGTGAAAACTAAATTTCTTACATTCATTAAAGGAATATGATCAATTCGATCCTAATGTTTCTTGTTTTATCCAATTCCGACTTATATTGAATTTTATATATATTTATTCAAAGTTAAAGATCGAATTTTCAAACTACCGCGCCATTTCAGGCTCATAATATAAGTTTTTATAAATTTCGAACTCAAGTGTCATTTTAAATAAATTTACAATTGTTACTAGTTAAAGTAAACTCAATACTTGATTCCGGGTTTCCAAATCAAGTTTAAAATAACATACGTTTAATATTTATACTATTTATAAACCATACTATATGAAATTTCAAATCCAAACTTTTAAATTTAAGAAAGAAATTTAAATCCTAGTTTTAAATTAAATTCAACTTTAAATATGGTATGCTAATACCTTTATATAAAATTCTACGCCATATGGAAATCGAACCCAAAATCCTTGTAAAACCAAATTTTAATGATCATTGAATGGCCTCTCCCCCACTTAAACTCTTCAGAATAACCATCGATAATGCGTGCACTCATTACTATGGCTATTTCGAAGATCCGAGCAAGGGATTATCCACTTGTTTCATACTTTTTGAAATCATTTCCAGAACCATTCTTATAATATAATATTATCTCAACTTTGGCAAAAATCTTTTAAATACCCCACGATCAAGTTTCGAGTTCACTTTTATTTCAATCACGACCTTTCTTCTCCGATTATACTTAAAGGTATCATTTTATTTCCAATTATTCGCAACACCTAGTCATTATCTCTTATTATTTAGTCGACCATAATAGATATGTAACACCCCACGTCCATTAATGTCACTCACAAAGGGAATGCATTAACTTCCATGGAGGTTTTAAGTGAATATAGAACAGTAAAATTACAACAAGACAGATATAAAATAGTACTTGGAAATTCAAAAACTTTATTTCATTATAGCAGAAGTCAAAACATGTTTGATTACATCATAACACCATATTCAATGTCAAGTACAATATCTATCTTGATAAAACAAGTACATAATCCCATTACACGAATAGCCATTAAAAAGAAAGATAACAAGCTGGACTTTACTTCAGCAGTCCAAGCTTTCCAGAAGATAAGCGATCCAACTAGACTCCACTAGAACTTGGCCCAACCTGCTGACCTGAAGGGAGAAAAAGGATGGAAAAGAGGGGGTCAGACATAAAGTCTGGTGAATATGATAATTCTACAATACTATTACCAAAATAACTGGACTAAGGCATAAGCTGGAAAACAAGAAAATGTCTATGAAGAGCAGATTAAGGACATAGACAATTGCTAAAGGCAACGTTATAGGCGCTCCTAAATACTAAAGGATAAACACTATACTGCACCACACCAGTCACCCTAAAGATTCATCCCACTTAGCTTCACTTAGAAACTTTCCCAATGGCTTTACGTACCCCTAGCTGACTACATAGGTGCCGCCTGCCCCTATCTCCACTAGGTGTACCCTACTTCCCATTATTCGATCGGCTCCCTAACTCGTAGATACCCGTGCTGGCCCCACAGTGGGGTGTATCACTCCCCTAAAGTGGCATCCTGATACAACGGACATGCACGGCTTATACCTACACGATGCAACAACGTCTTACCTACCAGCCCGGGTCCACACATGCATATGAAACCCGTTGGACTTGCGTTGCCACCGCTCCCTGTTTTGGCCTCTTATAGTCAAACCCAGTATGCGTGTCCCGTCCTCGACTTGGGTCGAGCCCATAAAGATACGTTTTGGGATACTGGTTGAAATGGGCCCCCATTATTTACCACAAGCATTCCACCTAAGCTTGTCCCCATTAGTCCATCCCACTTAACCCACTTAGTCATGTTCATTTACATGTGTGTTTGGTTAAGTCTAATCGTATTTCAAATGCCTCTAAAGGCAACCACCAGATTCCTCATGCCACCCAAGGCACCTACTTAACCCCCATGTCCCACCTTACATGATTATCTGGTTAAGTATTTCTTAGTTCATTAAGGCCATAACCTCATAAAGACCTCTCACATTAGTCTGGCATTTATGGCAGCTGGATTTGCCGGGCGGGTCCGGGCAGTCTTACACCATAAAAGAGTCTAACCTCGTGTCTTTACAACTGTTATGCTTTAGTTTGGGCCTAGGACCTCTCACATTGGGCCGACATTTGTGACTACTGGATTTGCCGGGCGGGTCCGGGCAGGTTTACATCACAAACGGGTCCAACCTCGTGTCCTAAGCATTGATTATTAATAATAATCCACTTTCCCCCAATTTTAATAATTCCCTACTTGAATTATTAATTACTTCCAATTTTTAACAATGTCCATAATTGACTCAATTATGGACATCCATTCATGGTATGCAAAATCTTACAAAATTGCACCCAATTTATTAATTCCTAATATTACCCCTACCCCACGTTTGAACGTTTATTCGCAAAATATATGTTAGACTCGAATAGCCTAACTCATAGCATAAAAGAGATTATCATAATAACAACATGTATATGTGACCAAATGAATCATAATAAGGGGTGAAACTTGCATATGTCCAACTTGCATAGATTATACATGTCATGGACCTAAAGGTGTCAACTTGTTCAAAATTCACCTAATATAATCTCAATCAATTTTCATAAACTTACATATGAACATGTGTGAATCAACATCATCTAAAATTTTTTAACAACATGGTTTTATATGGGTACACCTAACTCAATAGGCAAATTCCCATATTCAAGTTTTATTTAATTATAGTTTCAAGTTTATGGGTACACCTAACCTAATAGGCAAATTCCCATAAACAAGATCCATTTAAATTAAAAAAAACATAACTTTAAGCATGTTCCAACAACATCATGATTTTTCAACATAATATAGCATGATTTATAACATGGCATAGTATGATAGTATAACATAGCTTGACATGATTCTCAACATAGCACGACATAGCATAAGAGAATTTACAACATAGCATGACATAGCATATATAATTTATATCATACGACAACATAATAACATAATAAGAGATCCACAATATATAGAATTTACAATTACAAATCACATCACTTTCTTGTGATCCATTCATAACTGAGTCAAATTAGTTTGTAATAGTCTTGTGAGAATCATCATACTCACCAACAAAAGAAGAGAATTAGAGAGAGAGTTCTTTGGTTTGATTTGTTTTTGTTGAGAAGAATTTAGTTGTAGTAGATTAGGCTTCCTCTTCTTTGTTTGTGACGGCTATGCTGAACTCCATGGCAGCAGCATGACGGTAGCTTCTCTAATTTTACAAGTGATTTAGGTCTAGGGTCTACCCACTTATTTATAGATTTTAGAATGCGTTTAGGCCATTAGATTTAACCTAGAAATAACCGCAGCCGTCCAGACAAGATGGGGTTTATCTTGTTGACTCAGCAATGAGTCAGAAGTGACTCAGCAAACACTCAGCATATTAATAAACTTCTATTCATGTCATAAATATATATATATTTTCTACAATGTACATATTAGATACATCCCCCTTTACTTATTATTGTTTTTATATACACATTAGATACATCCCCTCTCTCACACACTTATTAATATTTTTATATTCATATTAGATACATCCCCTCTCTTACACACTTATTAATATTTTTATATTCATATTAGATACATCCCCTCTCTTACATACTTATTAATATCTTTATATTCATATTAGATACATCCCCTCTTCTACACACTTATTAATATTTTTATATTCATATTAGATACATCCCCTCTTCTACACACTTATTATTATTTTAGCAACTTTAGTGTTAATAGAAAATTCGGTGTGTTACATTCTCCCCTCCTTTTAGGATTTCGTCCCCGAAATCTTCAAGTCTGGAAGAATGTATATCCTACCATCCAAACCTCCATCTACTCATCCATCATACACAGGCATCCATTGTCCTTACAGACTTCTAATGCTTTCATGATCATATGCAAGTGTGTGTACATGTCCTTACCTAATGCGAAATCAGGCGGTCTACTGATTCAGTTGACCTCCTTAATGCAAATTATGTAAGTGTCATGAATCCATTATGTATGCAAAAGATCCTAATTGCTTACATACTACTTCTATATGCGTGCACACCCATTCAACCGAATGCAGCATCCATATGATGGCACAACCATTATACATCCATTATACTAAATACATCCATATATATGCAATATGCAATATGAAGTGACTGAGCCGATCTAGTGCCTAAAGTGTGTGTATATATGCATCCACGAGCAACCACTAGCAAACACTTGCATCCATTTTGCATCCATCATACAGAACATGTCTCAAACACATGTTTCAACCATAGGATTATCCTAACTAAAGGTCAAAGATACTAATGAGAGGACATACTAAAGATAAGATAAGATAAGCTAAGCGATAAAGGAGAAATTAAAAGACATACCCTCAAAAAGAAAAGGGTACAACGAACGCATCTTCTCTTCTGTCTCCCAAGTTGCGTTGCTCTCATCATCTCCCCATTGCACTTTAACCAGTCTGACCTCTCGATTCCTCAACTTTTTGATCTCCGACCCAAGAATGCATGTAAGAGCTCATCTAATTGTTGCATCACGCTCTATTTCCACCTCTTTAAGCAAGCTCGGCTCTACCACCTCCGCGGTCTTGTGCAAACACTTCCTCAAATGTGATACATGGAATACGTCGTGTACTCCACTAAGTTTCTCAGGCAACTCCACCCTATATGCCATCTTCCCAATCCTGTTTTTTACAGGAAACGGGCCTACAAACCTTGGTACTAATTTCCCCACGGACCCAAAGCGAACAACATTCTGTAACGGAGATACTTTGATAAAAACCATGTCCCCAATGTCAAACTCAAGATCTATCCTCCTCTTATAAGCATACAATTTTTGCCTATCTTGTGCTGCTTTCATCCTCCTTCGAATCAACTCAATCTTCTCCGAGGTTTCCCTAACCATATCGGGCCCAAGTAGGATTTTATCGGTAGATTCCCACCAACATGTAGGCGAACGGCAAGGCCTTCCATAAAGAGCTTCGAAAGGTGCCATGCCAATACTAGACTGAAAGCTATTATTATATGCGAATTCTACTAACGGAAGGTGCTCTTCCCATGTACCCCCAAAGTCTAGGATACAAAGCCTTAAAAGATCCTCTAGAATGCGATTCACCCTCTCGGTCTGGCCGTCTGTCTGAGGATGATATGCGGTGCTCAAACATAGCTGAGTCCCTACCGCCTCTTGTAAACTCTTCCAAAATTCGCTAGTAAAGATGGGGTCACGGTCGCTTACTATACTAGAAGGAATACCGTGCAAACGAACTATCTCCTTAATGTATACAGAAGCCAACCACGGAGCAGTCCTCTTACTTTTCACGGGAATAAAATGGGCGCTTTTAGTAAGTCTATCTACTATAACCCAAATCCCCGTGTTACCCTTCCTTGATCTTGGTAATCCATCCACAAAATCCATTGAGATGCTTTCCCATTTCCATAGTGGAACTTCTAATGGGTGAAGCAACCCACCGGGTTTCTTTTGTTCTGCTTTAACTCGTTGGCACACCAAGCATCTAGCGACGTACTCGGCCACATCCTTTTTCATACCGGCCCAAAAGAAAACCCGCTTCATATCTTTGTACATCTTATCCCCGCCGGGATGAATGGTCATTTTTGAGCGATGAGCATCATCAAGAATGGCCTTTCTTAAGTCTTCGTCTTGTGGTACACAAAGTCTATTATCCCTTCGTAACCAACCCTTATCGTCTAGGGTATACCTACGAAGATGGCTTGGCGACTCCCCCCCTTTGAGCTTTTCTACTATCTCAACCAACTGTGGGTCGTCTCGCTGTGCCTCACCAACCCGTCCTAGAAGTGTAGGTCTAACCTCCAAGGATGCTAACAGACCGGGTACTAAGTCAACGGAGGGTCTAAAGTCAAACATAGAGATGAATTCTAAGCTTTGTCGTTCAACAAACAACGGACTCAAGGACAACCTTTTCCTACTTAAGGCGTCTGCCACCACGTTACCCTTGCCCGGGGTATATGCTATTTCAAAATCGTAGGAGGCTAAGAATTCCATCCACCGTTGCTGCCTTAAATTCAAATCCTTCTGAGAGAATAAGTATTTTAATGATTTGTGGTCAGTGAACAGTTCGAATTTCTCACCAAGAAGATAGTGACGCCAAGACTTAAGCGCGAAAACAATTGCGGCTAGCTCTAAGTCATGCGTGGGGTAATTCTTTTCATGAACCCTCAACTGCCTTCCACCATAGGCTATTACTCTTCCCTCTTGCATGAGGACCGCGCCAAGTCCCGTCCCACAAGCATCAGTATAGATGGTAAACGGTTTATTCCCGTCTGGCAGCACTAAGACTGGGGCTGAAGTTAAGGCTCTCTTTAAACGTTGGAACGCATCATCGCAATCTTTGTCCCACGTAAAAACCAGGTTCTTCTTCGTTAACCGTGTTAATGGAGCTGATATTTTTGCGAAGTCTTTGATAAACTTCCTATAATAGCCAGCCAACCCCAAGAAACTTCTTACTTCGGTTGCATTTTTAGGGACCTTCCAATCTTGGATGGCCACCACCTTTGCGGGATCTACTGCTATCCCTTCTTTGGAAACCACGTGCCCTAAGAACCGTACTTCCTTCCTCCAGAAGTGACACTTAGAAAATTTTGCCTTAAGGTTATGCGCTCGAAGGGTTTCCAACACTTCCCTAAGATGTAGGGAGTGCTCTTCTTTATTCTTAGAAAAGACTAAGATGTCATCCACAAAGACTACCACGAATTTGTTAAGGTATTCCCTAAACACCCTACTCATCAAATCAACAAAATATGCAGGGGCGTTTGTCAAACCAAAGGGCATCACTAGCCATTCATAGAATCCGTCAGGAGTCCTAAAAGCAGTCTTATCTATACTATCCTCAGCCACTCTCAGTTGATGAAAGCCAGTGGCTAAGTCCAACTGCGAAAACACTGTGGCGCCAACTAACTGATCAAAGAGATCGTCAATCCTCGGCAGTGGGTGTCGGTTCTTTTTAGTAAGCTTGTTTAGTTCTCTATAGTCCATACAAAGTCTAAGAGACCCATCCGCCTTTGTGGCAAAAACTACTGGAGCACCCCACTCCGATATACTACGTCTTATGAACCCCTTCTCAAGCAACTCCTTTACTTGCTTATTGAGTTCCCTCCTTTCACGAGGAGCCATGTGGCGCACTGGCAAAGATACGGGTTTAGCATTATCCACAAGATAAATTCGAAAGTCTATCTCCCGCTTTGGAGGTAAGCCCTTCACCTCCTCAAACACATCCGGATATTCCCTGACCACTTCTACCGATCGCAGGTTCTCTACAGACGCGTCAAGCGATTCAAGATAACTTAGCATAACGGAATTTATGGGATTACAAAAGATGTCGAGAGTATTACCAAGGCGAGTCACAAGCCTAACTACTCTCCTTTCACAATCAAGAATGGCCCTATTTCTAGACAACCAATCCATTCCTAAAATTAGCCCATAGCCCGTGAAGCCCAATACATAAGCATCACATCTAAATTCAACGCTAAGTATAGAGATTTTCAAATCCAAACATATCATGGTCAAATGAGCCGAACCCCCAATTGGATTTGAAACGACCAAGGGATCCTCTACTAAACTGGTGTTCAAGTGCAGTGATTCAACTAATGATGCAGAGATAAACGAATGAGATGCGCCAGAATCGAATAAGGTACGGACAGGATGATCAAACAGAAAAACTAAGCTTTCAATAGAAATTGTTCTACCTCTTTCTTGCAGCGGTGGGGCCGCAATAGCCTGAACTTGCCCCCTTGCCTGCCCTGGTGCCATAAGAGCCTGCACCTGTCCTCCCGAGGTAGACCCTGCCCTCTGCCCCTTCTTTGGACAGTCCTTCACTAAATGTCCCGCATCTCCACAATGAAAACAAACAGTCTTCTTTTTCTTTCTACAATCTTTGCTGAGATGGCCAGGCGTCCCACAATTGAAGCATTTCTTCTTCCCTTTGCCATTATTGTTTTTACCACCCTTCTTATTTTGCTGTTGGGGTTTCTTCTGATCCCCTTTCTTTTCAACTGCCTTATCCTCATGCATAAGTGCCATTTCTACTAGCTTTTCAAAGGTGGCTCCCATAGGGATGTGGGTCATAGCCAACCCTTGCAACGGTTCATTCAAGCCTCTAACGAACCTCAAAGCTTTCTTCTCTGGCGTGTTCACCAACTCCAAGCCAAACCTTGCTAACTGATTAAATTTATTGACATATTCCTTTACTGATGAGCTACCTTGCTTTAGTGCCAGGAATTTTTCCATATTTAAGTTCTCCTCTGCCCTTGAAAGAAACTTTGCCTCAAACCTTCGTCTGAAATCCGCCCATGAATCAACTGGACGTTCCCCGTTAGTGACCTCCCACCAAAACGAGGCCTCTCCCTTCATTAACCAAGCAGCTAAATGGACTTTCCTCCCATCTTCCACTTCAAAGATATCCAACAATTCCTCAGTCTCCTTATGCCAATCTCTGGCCTCCACAAACGTCTCAGTCCCTTGAAAAGTTTTTCCTCCCATAGCCTTGAATTCCTTGCACGTCTTTGCAAAAGTGTCAACACGAGGAGGAGGAGGAGGAATGGGTGCAACTAGGGGTGGAGGAGTATCCGCTGGGCCTGCAGTGGTGGCCCTAGCCTCCAAGTATCTCCTAAACCACCCTGGAATCGTCACACCTTCTGGGAGATTAAGATCTTCAGCCATGCTGAAACGAAAAAGGAAAGATTCAAAATGGAGAATTCGAAAGATAAAGATAAGGATATGGCTATTTGGGATTATGTTTTTCATAAAAACTCTCTTTAAATAACATGTTTCTTTTTTTTGAAAGCACTTCTTCCAAAAATACTTTAGAGAAAAAAAAAAATCTAAATTTTTTTTTATCTGTTCTGGTAACCTTATGCTCTGATACCACGTGTAACACCCCACGTCCATTAATGTCACTCACAAAGGGAATGCATTAACTTCCATGGAGGTTTTAAGTGAATATAGAACAGTAAAATTACAACAAGACAGATATAAAATAGTACTTGGAAATTCAAAAACTTTATTTCATTATAGCAGAAGTCAAAACATGTTTGATTACATCATAACACCATATTCAATGTCAAGTACAATATCTATCTTGATAAAACAAGTACATAATCCCATTACACGAATAGACATTAAAAAGAAAGATAACAAGCTGGACTTTACTTCAGCAGTCCAAGCTTTCCAGAAGATAAGCGATCCAACTAGACTCCACTAGAACTTGGCCCAACCTGCGGACCTGAAGGGAGAAAAAGGATGGAAAAGAGGGGGTCAGACATAAAGTCTGGTGAATATGATAATTCTACAATACTATTACCAAAATAACTGGACTAAGGCATAAGCTGGAAAACAAGAAAATGTCTATGAAGAGCAGATTAAGGACATAGACAATTGCTAAAGGCAACGTTATAGGCGCTCCTAAATACTAAAGGATAAACACTATACTGCACCACACCAGTCACCCTAAAGATTCATCCCACTTAGCTTCACTTAGAAACTTTCCCAATGGCTTTACGTACCCCTAGCTGACTACATAGGTGTCGCCTGCCCCTATCTCCACTAGGTGTACCCTACTTCCCATTATTCGATCGGCTCCCTAACTCGTAGATACCCGTGCTGGCCCCACAGTGGGGTGTATCACTCCCCTAAAGTGGCAACCTGATACAACGGACATGCACGGCTTATACCTACACGATGCAACAACGTCTTACCTACCAGCCCGGGTCCACACACGCATATGAAACCCGTTGGACTTGCGTTGCCACCGCTCCCTGTTTTGGCCTCCTATAGTCAAACCCAGTATGCGTGTCCCGTCCTCGACTTGGGTCGAGCCCATAAAGATACGTTTTGGGATACTGGTTGAAATGGGCCCCCATTATTTACCACAAGCATTCCACCTAAGCTTGTCCCCATTAGTCCATCCCACTTAATCCACTTAGTCATGTTCATTTACATGTGTGTTTGGTTAAGTCTAATCGTATTTCAAATGCCTCTAAAGGAAACCACCAGATTCCTCATGCCACCCAAGGTACCTACTTAACCCCCATGTCCCACCTTACATGATTATCTGGTTAAGTATTTCTTAGTTCATTAAGGCCATAACCTCATAAAGACCTCTCACATTAGACTGGCATTTATGGCAGCTGGATTTGCCGGGCGGGTCCGGGCAGTCTTACACCATAAAAGAGTCTAACCTCGTGTCTTTACAACTGTTATGATTTAGTTTGGGCCTAGGACCTCTCACATTGGGCCGACATTTGTGACTACTGGATTTGCCGGGCGGGTCCGGGCAGGTTTACATCACAAACGGGTCCAACCTCGTGTCCTAAGCATTGATTATTAATAATAATCCACTTTCCCCCAATTTTAATAATTCCCTACTTGAATTATTAATTACTTCCAATTTTTAACAATGTCCATAATTGACTCAATTATGGACATCCATTCATGGTATGCAAAATCTTACAAAATTGCACCCAATTTATTAATTCCTAATATTACCCCTACCCCACGTTTGAACGTTTATTCGCAAAATATATGTTAGACTCGAATAGCCTAACTCATAGCATAAAAGAGATTATCATAATAACAACATGTATATGTGACCAAATGAATCATAATAAGGGGTGAAACTTGCATATGTCCAACTTGCATAGATTATACATGTCATGGACCTAAAGGTGTCAACTTGTTCAAAATTCACCTAATATAATCTCAATCAATTTTCATAAACTTACATATGAACATGTGTGAATCAACATCATCTAATTTTTTTAACAACATGGTTTTATATGGGTACACCTAACTCAATAGGCAATTTCCCATATTCAAGTTTTATTTAATTATAGTTTCAAGTTTATGGGTACACCTAACCTAATAGGAAAATTCCCATAAACAAGATCCATTTAAATTAAAAAAAACATAACTTTAAGCATGTTCCAACAACATCATGATTTTTCAACATAATATAGCATGATTTATAACATGGCATAGTATGATAGTATAACATAGCTTGACATGATTCTCAACATAGCACGACATAGCATAAGAGAATTTACAACATAGCATGACATAGCATATATAATTTACATCATACGACAACATAATAACATAATAAGAGATCCACAATATATAGAATTTACAATTACAAATCACATCACTTTCTTGTGATCCATTCATAACTGAGTCAAATTAGTTTGTAATAGTCTTGTGAGAATCATCATACTCACCAACAAAAGAAGAGAATTAGAGAGAGAGTTCTTTGGTTTGATTTGTTTTGTTGAGAAGAATTTAGTTGTAGTAGATTAGGCTTCCTCTTCTTTGTTTGTGACGGCTATGCTGAACTCCATGGCAGCAGCATGACGGTAGCTTCTCTAATTTTACAAGTGATTTAGGTCTAGGGTCTACCCACTTATTTATAGATTTTAGAATGTGTTTAGGCCATTAGATTTAACCTAGAAATAACCGCAGCCGTCCAGACAAGATGGGGTTTATCTTGTTGACTCAGCAATGAGTCAGAAGTGACTCAGCAAACACTCAGCATATTAATAAACTTCTATTCATGTCATAAATATATATATATTTTCTACAATGTACATATTAGATACATCCCCCTTTACTTATTATTGTTTTTATATACACATTAGATACATCCCCTCTCTCACACACTTATTAATATTTTTATATTCATATTAGATACATCCCCTCTCTTACACACTTATTAATATTTTTATATTCATATTAGATACATCCCCTCTCTTACATACTTATTAATATCTTTATATTCATATTAGATACATCCCCTCTTCTACACACTTATTAATATTTTTATATTCATATTAGATACATCCCCTCTTCTACACACTTATTATTATTTTAGCAACTTTAGTGTTAATAGAAAATTCGGGGTGTTACAAGATAATACTTAATATTACTACCTACCAACGACCAATGATTATACACTTAAAACCACCAGTAGTATATAATATATATAAAAAAAATATAATCGAAAATCATATTAGGTCGATCATTCTGTTCGATTATTTAGGAATTCCTATCGAATCTATGGCGTCCCATATATCGACTAGAATTCATAAATATTCAACAGAACAAACAATCACAATGGAAAGCCAATTTATCAAAATACAAATACGCTCTCTCATATCACTCAAACTCATTCTAGGGCATTTCTAACCCCATCTCTAATGAGTAAATTCCCAACAGAGCCAAGGTTGTCGCCAACCATCGCTCTGATACCAACTGTAACGACCCACATTTTCGACCGTTTAAATCGACAATAAGCCACACATGTCGACCCAAACAAATCGCAAATGCAGGTAGTTATTGGGAAAAGAAGAAAAGAAAGAAGAGAAAAACAATAACAGAATCTCACAGCTGAAGGACAACATATAATAAACAAATAGCAGCTAAAAAGCAGTTGAAATGTATACTGTGGTTATAACATTCAATGATTATCAGAGTTACATATACATACGGATGTACATAATAAGCAGCGGAAATAAATGCAGTGGTTAAACCATACTCATAATAGATATATACGCCAAACTTCGTCTTCGTCCTCCAAGGCAAGGGAATCTTCGCTAACTGCAACGTCTGCTGACCCGAGCGTATTGCATAAAAATAAAACACAACAAACACTCGAATCAGCACTAAATCATTCTCATATTAGTCAAATCAAAATACGAATTAATATCAGTGTCATGGGTACAGTAACTCAAGAGATGTTACGGGATTTATTTTTTTCCATCTCTCGAGGATCCGTTAAACTAATATATAAAATAATACGCTATTATTATAATGTCTATTCAGTAAAGTATAAATACTGAAAATAGCGTAAGCGGGATTACATTTTTACCCTTACACCGTTTATAGTGCCGTAGTCTATACAGTACCGTAAACCCACCGTAAACGATGGCATCAGAGGGCACTCCATAGGTACGATACAAATCAAAATCGTATGGGGCTCGATAAGGATAATATGACAAGGCACTCGAGGTAATGCCTAGGGTAGGATTCTACCAATTGCACTCCCGGACCGGTGGTAACGCATAGCAGCCACTACCGCCCACCTCGGAACACACTCCCATAATTCATAAATGGACCCAAATCATCATCATCATAGTCATAGAAATAGTATCGAAGAAGTGTGTCCGATCAAAGGTGCTACCTCAGTTAGTCACGGTATAGCTCCTGTTTTAGTCATTTCAATTCTGACCCGAAGGTCAGGGCTATTTCGTCCTCGATCATCTTCTTCGATTCAATAATCGACTCCAAGTCATCATATCTCGTTTTGGATACGTTACAACGTTCACAATTGTCAAAGTGGTATCGACACAGACAGAGAGTATGCCTTATGTTGACTCCGGTCTCTTTAACAACCAACGTTTACATTTTTCACATCGGTAGGTTCTTTTACATTTCAAAGGTTCGCTTTCATCTCAAAATCTCATATTTTGTTTCGAACCCATTTTATATTCAAAAGAATAAAAATTTCATATCAACGTATCGAAATCATTCCAAACCGATTTATATTCTAACTAGAATATATTCATTTCATTATATTATAATCATATAATATTTCACTAGATCGATTCATATTCAAGTAGAATATACTTCATATCAAAGATTATAATTATCTCAAATCGATTTGAATTCGAAATCCATTCATATTCAATAGAGTATAATCTCCATAACAATCATTCATATCATTTATGGAATCCATCTTTATTCGAATAAATACCAATTACATTTCCATATAAAATTGGTTAAAGTCAATTTATATTGAATACTCTATCTCGACTCCATCTCGAACTAGGGTTTAAATCCAGCATTTCCATTCAGAAGAAATTACACTTTGTAAAATATAATTATGAAAAGTAGAAGCTTCTAAGACATTTATATAAAATAGTATATGTATAGAATATAATCGTTAAAATAGGATAAACAAGTTTAAAACCACTATATATATAATTTAAAATTTTAATAAATAGTTTAGGTAAATAATATAAGGAAAATTTTGTTATAACAAAAATAGTTACACATAAAAGTTTAATAAATAAATTTTGAAGAAAGGATAGTTATTGAAATCAAACAGTGTAAATATATATATATGAAAATTCCTTAACTAAAAATCGATTCTTTCTTCCGAACTTCAATACTTGAATCTAACTCCAGTCTCAATGGAGTTTCCTAGCCCAAAGGACTTGTTTCAGCAATCCCATTTCAACCCATATTTCAAATTCGAGGAATTTAAAACCATATTTATATTAAGACTAAAACAACTCTAGGTATCCACGATTTTTCCTTTCTATTCCAATATTAAATTCAATAAGAATTTATTAAATTTGAGGCTACCCAATCCTTGAAAATGCTAAATCATATTAATTTCTGAATCTTTAAAACTTCAAGTTCACTTTGGGTAATTTCCTTAATCACTTCAAATAACATTCAAGAATCAGATCTTTAAAGGAAGATAAAAATTTATCAAACTCGACACATTCCCTTTAAATAAATTTCCCTCAATATAGAATTTCAAATATTTAAATCATTTAACCAACCGATGTCTGTATATAATTATCTATCCAACGGCCAAGTGATTTATATTTAATTTCTCGATATTCAGGGATGGGTCTATCATTTCAATCCAAATCAGGGTCACAGAGATTTATCATTTCACTCTGTGTTCTTAATTTATTTTATCGATAAATCCCGGGTTTATTCGATGCCCGTAACATCAAGGGTAAATGGGATTTATCGTCACAAAGAACATGCAAATACACTATACTGAATACGGAGCATTAACTATGTCAAATCTCAATTCAGTAATAAATTTCAACCAAACATCTGTCACAACCATTCCATTCAACTGATCAGTTTCAACTGTTTCAGTATTTATAAGGATTTAAAATTTCAACTAGAATTTTTAATTTAAATCAAATAACTAATCATCGAACTAATTTGCATGTTAACACACTGGTATATCAAATTTAAGCAACCAATTCAACAGCCAATCACAACCATGCAACCAAACTATTTCATAATTTAATTCGATAAATATGGGAATAATTCAATATTTCGTGAGCGAAGAATCACTCACCTTTGAGTCTTCTGTTGATCGTACATCCAACTAAAGGCCAAAATTTCACAGTCTCTAAACACAGCCAGATTAGTGCCAAAACGTCTGAAATTCCGCCACGATCCCAATGCAACAAACCGCGTCCAAATCGGAGTTAATATGAAGAAGTTATGAGCGTTTTACGATTTGAATTTAAAATATATATAAAATTATAAAATAAAGTCTCACCCACTCGGATGATGCCACGTCAGCACCCTTCAAAACACTCCCGCTCCTCCTTTCCTCTTTGCTACAGTAACCGCAACGTGAAAAGAACCCATACGCCTCCAACTTTGACCGACGAGAACTCCCTCCTCCGACCGAGCTAGAACAGGCGGCCACCACCAACGGCGAGCTCAGCTCGAGCCGCTCCTCCCAGCCTCGGTCCGGTGAATTCCGGTGCCCTCAATCGGCCGTGCCAACAAACCCTAAATCCGCCGTCTTATGCCTTCAACCACCAAATTCGACCAACCCGCTCGACCATAAAATCTCTGACTGCCTCAAAACACTCGTGTGGACGTTCTCAACAAAACCCATATACCGATTTCTGAAATCAAAGCCAAAATCGAAAATCCCCAAAATTAAGGCTAGGGTTTTCGAAAATCAGAGAGTTTGACCGCAAATTCTGACCAAACCGTTCAATGCATGTCACAACAAACTGTAGATCTGAGCTCTACTAGTTGAGAGCTTCGAAATGGTATATAATACTCTATGGTTCGAAGAGATTTCATTTTCAAGTTTTTTTTTATTTAAAGCTAGGGTTTTGAAATTTTTGTTCAGCCATTAAGAAGAGAAATAGATGGAGGAAGTGTACGTGTAATGAAAATGGCTGATGGAGTGAAATGGAGTTTGTTTATATATGTATATATAAGGTCCACTATAAAACAACCAATTGTCCACTTATGTTGATTCTATTCGTGTTTTCTCCAATACGGTCAAACGACAAGTCGGATAGTAACGCAGATTAAGATCCTACTATAATTCACCGTTCCAGTTCTGATGGCGCCAGTTTCGTCGAATTCCGAGACAGTCGCAAAAACAGTTAAATTTTCATCGTTAATTAATTAATTAATTAATTAATTATTAAATTATTCGATTAACCGTTTTAAATTCAAATTAAATATTCATTGAATTCAAATTTAAATCAAACTATAACTTAAATAATTTCTACAAATAAGTTTCACACATTTTCAAATCATAATTTGATTATTTGAATCTTGATTGAAATTTCAGTTATAAATTAACGACTTAAAATTCCACCATTAAATCAATTAAATTTGAATTCCCTTTTTAAATTAACTCACTTATATTAATTTAATTATTTAAATATTCAATTTCAAATTACTGCTTTTCAAAAACTAAATTTGAAAAATATATTTACTCAATTTACACGATCATCATCATTAAAAATTAACACAAATTTGATTTTCCCTATATATTCCAATTTATTTATTTCAAATTGAAATTTAAATATACTGAAAAATTATGGGACGTTACATTCTGCCCCACTTAGAATCTTTTCGTCCTCGAAAAGAGAACGAAATAAGGTATTTATTGAAATCATACTTTCAAATCCGTACTTATAAAGTAGTATTTATAAAATAAGTCATAAGGTTGTAAAACTCATAAATTTTTCTAACTTCCGAAATCACGGAAAATTTCGGCAGCATCTCCTTTGTACGGAGAGGCCTGGGAAAAATCCCAACATACATATAAACTCAAACATCATCCCATCATATGATGAGGCATCCCAAAATGGGGAAAACACCATATATACGTAACTACCAAACTATATAACTCAAATACGTACATTCTTAGCGTTTATTTTGCAATTTCATTACCTTAGCACTTTAAATATTTAGCGCAAGCGAGTTCCAAAGCGTAGCGCACACTCCTTACACCTATTACAACTCGCATACACATGAGATACAAGCATATATACAATATATAACAACATATGCAACTTACACAACATACATTAATCATTTTAACCCGAAAACCAATATATCTATGACAGGCCAGCAAACAAAATGAAGTTTATCACCCATTAAAAGTTGGAATTTGACTAAAACATACTAGGAAAAAGTTATGGTATTTGTTTCAGGCTTTCCGAATTGTCTAGATTCGTCGAATTCGGATAATTCGTTCAAAAGTAATGACTATTTTAGTGAAGGCGAACACCTCAGCTCACGCAAGAAAATTGCAGACCTGAATTATTCAACCCAGTTTCTAACACTTCAAACATCATAATCTCAGCAAACATAATAAGGAAGAGTTTTAGTTCAGATCCTGGGCTTTCCAAATTGTACTCGCACATTAAAATCCGACATTCCGTTAGGAAGTTATGGTCAAAACAATATAGGTATCCGCTTCAGATTTTTATTTTCTGCGCGTACAACTATGACTAGTTCTTGGATTTCAACCTAATTAACTTGAAAATTAGGCAAGGCACCATTAACAAAAGTTTTAGTTCAGTTTCTTAGGTCTTCAAAAAGTCCGGAATCGTTAAATTCCGATCATCCGTTCAAAAGTTATGGTCATTCTAGTTTCAGCTTATAAATTATTTCAAATTTTCCGCACCAAAAGTCGAGTTATTTTATTTGGAGTTTCAACCATCGAGTTTCAAAAACTTGAGTAGCTCTTAACCATCTGCAAAGGGGTTATTGTTCCATTACGCACATAATATGATTCACACTTTTATTGCTTAAATATTTTCATGTTCGTTTCGCTTATATTAAATGAATTTCATTCCATTTACTTATATTTCATTTTCATTCATCCTATATTAATTTCATTTGCAACTCATCCATTTCACTTATTCTTGTTCATTTACTTAACTATTTACATTCACTTCATTTGTCGAGAATTGAATCCACACTACATTCTTACCTCATTCTGATATACTCTCTATTCATTTTTCCCGTTTCATTCCAAACATTAACTTTAGTTGAGATTTTTAATCCATTTTAACTTTTCCCACTTCTTGACTCTGTTGAATTCTTAACTCATTAACACGGATCGATTTTCCACATTTCATTACTTATTACTATTTACCTCAACTATATTCCATTGAATTATCATTCCAATTTCCATATTCAATTAGCCATTTACTTGAATTAATTCAGATTTCTTGAGTTTACTTTCATTCATTCAAATTCATTTGGCTTACTTGAATCTACTTGGTTTCAAATTCTTTCGATATTCAAATTTAATGACTTAGACTTTGGTTTATATTCCAACACCTCATTTCATTCCAAATATTACCTCGACGCTAAGACTTTAATTTGCTTTAACATTTCCAACTAACTCGATAGTATTAAATCTTTAAATCTATTAGTAGGAAATCAATTTGCCACATTTCAAGGTTTTTATTTTATTTCCTAAGTACTAAATTCTTAATCGACCTTATGTGTTTTTTTTCTTAAGTTAACTCATATTGATTTAACTTCGCCGAATTCGACTCGCTTCCATGCTTTTCTCAAATTGGTACATATACCGAATCATCGTGTTGTTAGTGGAATTGAATCAAGTTTGAATCGTATCTCATTTCATTCTCTCATAAATTTTAATCGACTCTAATAAATTCCTTAAGTTTCCTTCCATTTATCGTAGTTCATTGACTTAAATTGATCCACTTTCCAATTCAAATTCTATCGAATGTTCCATTTAACAAAAATTCAAATTTCCTTATAACATCTTTCAAAGTCTTCAACTCCAAAAATTAGAATTCATTCCTTAAACATTTCCCATTTATTTCTATTCTTAAGAGCTTATATATATATTATTAATATATATATATATTCCATAGCGCTATCTCTAAATTTTAATTTAGTCATAACTCACAATTTATAAAGTGAAAACTAAATTTCTTACATTCATTAAAGGAATATGATCAATTCGATCCTAATGTTTCTTGTTTTATCCAATTCCGACTTATATTGAATTATATATATATTTATTCAAAGTTAAAGATCGAATGATGCCACGTCAGCACCCTTCAAAACACTCCCGCTCCTCCTTACCTCTTTGCTACAGTAACCGCAACGTGAAAAGAACCCTATGCCTCAAACTTTGACCGACGAGAACTCCCTCCTCCGACCGAGCTAGAACAGGCGGCTACCACCAACGGCGAGCTCAGCTCGAGCCGCTCCTCCCAGCCTCGGTACGGTGAATTCCGGTGCCCTCAATCGGCCGTGCCAACAAACCCTAAATCCGCTATCTTATGCCTTCAACCACCAAATTCGACCAACCCGCTCGACCATAAAATCTCTGACTGCCTCAAAACACTCGAGTGGACGTTCTCAACAAAACCCATATACCGATTTATGAAATCAAAGCCAAAATCGAAAATTCCCAAAATTAAGGCTAGGGTTTTCGAAAATCAGAGAGTTTGACCGCAAATTCTGACCAAACCGTTCAATGCATGTCACAACAAACTGTAGATCTGAGCTCTGCTAGTTGAGAGCTTCGAAATGGTATATAATACTCTATGGTTCGAAGAGATTTCATTTTCAAGTTATTTTATTTATTTATTTTATTTAAAGCTAGGGTTTTGAAATTTTTGTTCAGCCATTAAGAAGAGAAATAGATGGAGGAAGTGTACGTGTAATGAAAATGGCTGATGGAGTGGAATGGAGTTTGTTTATATATGTATATATATAAACACTATAAAACAACCAATTATCCACTTATATTGATTCTATTCGTGTTTTCTCCAATACGGTCAAACGACAAGTCGGATAGTAACGCAGATTGAGATCCTACTATAATTCACCGTTCCGGTTCTGATGGCGCCAGTTTCGTCGAGTTCCGAGACAGTCGCCAAAACAGTTAAATTTTCATCGTTAATTAGTTAATTAATTAATTATTCAATTATTCGATTAACCGTTTTAAATTCAAATTAAATATTCATTGAATTCAAATTTAAATCAAACTATAACTTAAATAATTTCTACAAATAAGTTTCACACATTTTCAAATCATAATTTGATTATTTGAATCTTGATTGAAATTTCAGTTATAAATTAACGACTTAAAATTCCACCATTAAATCAATTAAATTTGAATTCCCTTTTTAAATTAACTCACTTACATTAATTTAATTATTTAAATATTCAATTTCAAATTACTGCTTTTCAAAAACTAAATTTGAAAAATATATTTACTCAATTTACACGATCATCATCATTAAAAATTAACACAAATTTGATTTTCCATATATATTCCAATTTATTTATTTCAAATTGAAATTTAAATATACTGAAAAATTATGGGACGTTACACTTGTATTTAATATCAAATGGGATTTTGGGTTTGTCGTGAACAGTGTCTTCACTAACATTGTTCTTAAACCCAGTTGACAAAATATTAAATCTTTTTATTTAGATTTAATGAAGTTTACCAATTAATTAATATTTAATTGGAATTGAATTGAATTGAATTTTGGGTTTGTCGTGAATGGTATCTCTAAAAATGCTGTTCTTAAACCCAATGGAGTTACGAAAATTAGAAACTAACTGGAGATTAGCTAAGTTGAATGGTTTCCTGGGTATTGATCTGATGTTGGTTTCGGCCTTCGGGATTAATACATAAGGAATTGTTCTCTTACTAATTTACGGTTAGAAACTGATGGAATGATGTCTTCAGTAACACCGTTCTTAAACCCCATGTGGAAAGAATAAATCTTTTAACTAAGATTTAAAGTAGAATTACCAATAAATTAACATTTAATTGGAATTGAAATGGAATGTGAACTGGGTTTATTGTGAACTGTGTTTTTAACGACATTCGTTCTTTAACCCGATTAACAGAGAAATGTGATTTGGAATATATGAATCTTATATTAAGATTTAATGGGTTTTTCCAAAGTAAAGTTTTCCAATTAATTAATATTTAACTGTGATGGAATGGAATTCGATTCGATAATAATCGGAGTGAGCTCCTGTGGAGGAAGTCTGTTAAAATATATGGAATTTAACAGGCTTTGTCGTTATTCTGTTTATATTATTAGTCGGATACGGAAACTGATATCGATTATATATTGATCTGTTTTCCGTGAAGATTCCATAAATAATGGAATGTGATTTTGGGTTTATCGTGAACCGTGTTTTAATTGACATTGGTTCTTTAACCCAGTTAATGACAGGATATGATTTCCCAAGTTATATAATCATTAATATCGATTTTTGGGAAGATTAAAACTAAGTGGAGTTTTAATGAATCTTTAATTAGATTGAAAAGATCGAGAATGGAGTATCACCAGTTTTGCTCCAAGCGATAGTTAAATCTTTAATTAGACTTGAATGTTAAATGGTAATTAAAATTTACCGATAACACCGTGGTGTTAGATATGAAGTATTACCAGTTTTCTCCATGGGATGAATAGGTTGAGATTGGGAAATTAAACATATGATTACTTCGGTAAGGTGCGCTAATCCCGACAAGTTTGGAAAACCTTAGTATGGTTTGAAATGATATCCAAAGGAATATTACAAGATAAATTTTAAAGAATTTATCTTTGATAAAATTAATGGGAACCTTTCCCAGAGTATGTTAATATCTAAATAAAAGAATATTCTGAATTCGAATGAGGCGTATGTTTTGTTTGTGTAGCACTTGTTTATAATATACGCGGGTTATTCGGAAAGGCCGGGTTTATACCCATTCTGAATAACTGATTCCATGATGAAGACGGCGGTTGAATACCGGAGGTCTTCATATCGTTTGGATGATTGCTGATGTCTTTATTGGGATGTACACCCAAGACGTGGTAATACGTGGTGATCGTCCATATGTACTTGGAGATCGACAAATATGCAAGGGTCTCTCTCCTGTATTGGACATATGGGACGAGGAATAAGATGCCTCCAGTTTCATTCAAACCCAGAACGAACTTGCAAATGGATGTGTGTCTGACATTGGATTTTATTCTATGTTGATTGATCTCTATTAAATATATATCTATTTGGCGGTGGATAATTTATTCTCTTGCTTAACGCCCTTCTCTGAGACGTACGAGCTCAGAGGTTATATATCGATCGCATGAATTGCCTGTGTGGCTGCTAAGATGCAGTGATCAAGGCTTTTTTCGAAAAGCAGAGTCTTATGGTTAATGATCAAAGCACAGGTTTAATATAGCACCGCTTTGTGTATAACGTTGATTCGCGAGCCTCACACCTCGGTATGAGTCAAAAACGGGATAAGGGAAACCAAGGAGGACATGAAGTTTTTTCCTAGCTATGGGTGGTGTCAGCGCTTTGCTAGCCCTAACATTTATATTATTTTTACCTGTGTGGTTGTTGGAATGTGAGGCGCCTTGGACATATCCGTTACTACGGAGCCGATGGATATAGGTCCGATAGGACCGAGAAACGTGTGTTCAGGAATTGCCAACCTTAAACGTAAGGGAGGACCGTCCTTGGAGGATCCGAGGTTCTACTGCGGGATACCCTGAGGCATTTGCTAGAGTGTCTCGAAGCCGGCGAGGAGTACATCCCTTGCCTCGACTCATGACGAAAATCCAATTTCCGATATGTGACATTTCAGTTTTATTTGTAGAGCCTAGTATGGAGACATGATAGATGGTATCCATGCTGCCAATGATTGACACATTTATATTTTAAATTGATTTCTTCACTTACAGTAATAATAAAAGATTAAATTTCGTGTATCAAGCATTATTTGGCTATTATAAGAAAAAACCCTGTCCTTCGGCTTGCGTTGCATTGTGTGATGGGACCTGGGTCTTATAATAGCTTCATTTTTTTTATTTAGCATTGCTCTCTTTGTTATATGCACTAGTATTCTTGGGGTTAAACCTGTTCCGTGTTATACGGCGTGGTCCCTTGATTTACCAAACTTTAAAAAATCAAGCTAGTAACTGTTTTAGTTCTCACACCTGTCATATGACGGACCTGTAGTTTATTGTTTTAACCTAAACTCTGGGTGCCCATATTTTCCACACGGGAAGCTAGTAGTTGGGTTTTTGCAGATTTATATTCATAGGATCCTGGTTTATAGCTAGAATGATATCCGGAAAGCTCTGTATCCGTGTATCTCTCTCAGTTATGTTTTGTATTATTTTCCACTGCATTATAATTTGTAAATCTCTGATATTTTTCTGATGTATAATATATATTAATGCTCTGTATATTCCTGTACTCTGATGTAAATTGTTGTAATAAGCAATGAAATGTTCTGTTTGTGTTCTGATTCGTCTTGTCCTCAAGACAATCCGTTCTTTCTCTTCTCTTCAGAGACCGGGGAAGTTCGGGTCATTTACGGCCACCATACCTCGACCAGCGCCCCATCTGATGTCGCTGCTCCCCTCGCCTATGCTTCCTTCATCACTGCCTGAAGCCACGCTCCACTAGTCAATGTTGATCATTGGAAAAAGCCCCTTGAACGCAGCCCCTTTTGGCCATCGATCCGACTGCTACAGACCTCTGAATTTGATCGTAGCCGTTGGTTATGTCGATCTCACTGAGATCTAAAATATTGTAGAGTAGTGTTTCGTAAATCGATGAGAGGAGAATGAGAAAATTGGAGGAGAACGATGGAAGTTCTCTACCGTTAGTGATTTTAGGGTGGCAGCCAAAAGGCCTTGACCACGCAATTCTTGTTTGACGCGGAAAGGGTTTCAGATGCTTAGAATATATATAGGAAATAGGAATAATTATTAATATTTTATTACAATTGAAACTTCAAAGTGAAGTAATGCCTTAAAACATCTACAAACAATCTCCATTTTTTGATAGAAATGCTAATCCTAGCATAAACAAAATATTTCGGACCTGATGAGACAGGTTTCGTCGAATTCTAAGGTCATTTGTGAAAAGTCCTTAATAAATCACAAGCTAAAAATCACGCGTTTAAATTTCCCATGATCACAAAATAAATCCAATCAACTTGGAACTTAAAAATTTTCTAGACTTCTTCCTTACGGATCCAATGAAATTTATTTGGACAAAAATGAAGTTTGATTGGCTAGTCGTTTGTTCCTTTAAAGTTACCCATGTAATATAATATAACCGATTAAATAAAAACAAGGGCATTTGACGCCGCCACGGTCAAACGGTAAGTCCGATTGACACAAAAATTGAAATCTTGTAATAATTAATTAATATGAATACAACGGCACAAGTTTCGCCGCATTCTAAGACTGTTTCCTGATATGCTATTTTTATACGCACCACATTGTTGTTTTGGACACCAAATTACACGGTCTCCAAAAATAACAAACTATATACCTATCCTGGTTCTAAACGTCGATACGAGCTCAATGGAATTGGTTTCGTGGCTTAATTCGATCGTCTGCTCAAGTTATATACAAATACATCTTTATTAAATTAAATTATTTATGCACAATAGAAATTAAATCAGCATTTACAGCTGCCTTTGTCACATGCGACATCGGTTTGCCACGAAATTTAATATCGTACAATAATTTTATGTTATGGCTCCAATGAAACTAATTTCGTTGAAAATGGACACTGTCTGCAAAATGGCTACTTTTAAGCCTTGTAAAATTTTATATAAATTCCAAAATAATCCAATTAAATAATAATAAATTATTATTATCGTAAGTAACCAAATGGAAATACCGTATATCTTCATACATAAATTATACACTCAATATCATCAATTTTGAGTGAAACGATGTCCTAATTATATTAAAACACTTATAAATTATTAACTAAATGTTATCGTTTAGTAACGATTTTCATAGCGACGATTTTTAAAATTTGATTTGGACATAACTAACAATCTATAACACAAAATCTGGATTTTTCTTTTTCATTAGAAATTTATAATCAACAAGATTCAAACATTTCTTATTTCACAGAAATCCGACTTATTGTCCTGTACATTCAATTGAAGTTCAAAACTCAATATTGCGAACTACCGCGCCATTATGAGCTCGATTTAAATTATATATAAATGTAACGTTCAAACTTCATTTTAATAATGAATTCAATATTAAAATCCATTAATATTCCAAATATAATATTTTAAATAATAAATTAAATTTAATATTTGACTATCGAAAATACGGGATATTACATTCTTCCCCCTTAATAGAATTTCATCCTCAAAATTACTAAAGGTAAGAAAAATGTCACGAACCCATAGATTTTCAAAATCCAATTTATTTTAAATCGAAAACTAGTTTATTTTGGTAAAATAAAATTTTCAAAAATATCGAAAATTTTGTAACAGTTTAAATTCCTGAAAAAATCTACAGAGTCTCCCCTATACAGAGGGACATCTATGATATAGCAGGAAGAAATAATATATATACATCGACCCACATGGTCTGAAAACAAAAGACAAAACCAAAATTTTATGTTTTCACGTAGGCGTACCTTTTACAAGCGCTATTGAGCATACTACTCGATTTACGTGCAATCTACGCAACCAAAATAATTATCCTCAAGCCATATGGCCCTGTACTTACTCAATTTAACACATGAGTAACAAATACATGAAATTTTAAGTAATATTTCATTAATCAACAAATATATCCATACCAATTCCCAAAATCAAACATATAGCATTCATATTCAAACACATAATTAAATTACACAGTTTCCATTCATATGTTGTTTCATTTGAATTTATAATTCTAGAATTTAGTTTCCAATTCATTCGACTTATTTTAGACCACTGGTGAATATATTCGAACCAATCTATCACACAATCAATAATCAATCAATAATCAATTAATAACCAATGTACCATCAACAACCAATGCACAACCAACTTACTCAAATCAATTGAATTTACACTCAATGTTAATATTTATTTTGCTTACCATATTTTAACATTAATCGTTTAATGTGCCATTGATTTCTATTTATTGTTATTCATTCAGTTTCAAAATCTGAATCAATTTTATTTTATTTCAAAATCATTTCTTAATTTAATTTCACTTAATTAAATTAAGTTCCAATTCAAATTTTTAATCCAATTTGAATTCCACTTAAATCAATCAACACACCACATCTCAATAATTCAATAAAATTATTTCATTTCTATATAAAAATATAATTTAGGTAAAATTATTTCATTTACCCTCTTTATAAAACAATATTGTGTTCACTGCCTGCTTAATGCTTCTCAACACTTGAACCGATCAAACAACACAATACAAAACATTTGTATATAAGATTTACAAATACGCGCTCTCATATATACACACTCAAACTCAGTCTAGGGTATTACTAACCCTATCTCTATCGATTTACGCCACAGAGCCAAGGTTATTACTAAACCATTGCTCTGATGCCATTGTAACTAACACGGATTTTCGACCCCGAAAATCGACACCAAACGCCATATCGACTATTCAAGCATTGGAAACACTGGGACGTTAATTGAAGAAATTAGAGGGTGAGATAAGAAAGAAAGAAATATTAGAATAGAAGAAGAAAAAACAACAAAACATAGAGTCTCACATTGCAGAGGAACAAAACATAATATAGAAATAAATCCTTATAGAGAGCTTTAAATAAGAACTTACAATCATCAGAGTACATCACACATCCAGACAGTTATAACCTGTCCTCGTATACAACACACAACGGAACAATATAATATCATACATCTGAACCCTTCCAGCTCATCTCTGAATATGTTGCATTGTGCTTAGATAGAAATGTGTTTAACCGTGTTAGCATGTGCAATGCTGCATATGAAATATGGCGAACACTAAAGTAACTCACGATGGAACCAACTAGGTTAAGCAAAGCAAGACATCATGCTTAAAAGCCAATTTTATAATTGTTGAATGAACGTAAATGAATCTATAAATGACATGTACTCTATATTTCAAGATATTTACGACTCACTACTAGGATTAGGAGAAAAATACTCTGATTTTAATGTAGTATCAAAAATCATAAACTATTTAACGGAAGATTGGGAAAGATAGGTCTTAGCAATTGAAGAAGCTAAAGACCTCTCAACCATGAAACCAGAAGAGTTATTACAAAATCTAATGTCATACGAAGTTAATTTGCAGGAAAAAAGAGTTCATGCTTAAGATAAAAAGAATCCTACATTTCATGCTGAAAAAGAAGAAGAATCAAATTTTGACAATAAAAAAGATCTAGCCTTTACTACTAAACATTTCAAGAAATTCTTCAAATATAGGAAAGGTAATAAAGATGCCGTTAAAATAAAATTCAGCAATAATTCATCTAAACCACCAGCGTCGACATTAGAATGTTATAACTATGGAAAGAAAGGCCATGTAAAGAAGCACTGGCTAGAGAAAAAGAAAGAATATCAAGACAAGAGAGATATATCAAAAAAGAAAGCCTTCTTTGTAACATGGGATTATTCGGACTCATCATCATCAGATAGTGACAGTGATAGTGACACTGAACAAGCTGACATATGTTTCATGGCCAAAGATAATGAGGATATTGATTTTACTTATGAAGATATGGTAGAAATGTATTCAAAATTATTAGAGTCTAGAAATAATTTCAAAAGATAATGTAAACAAGCTAGCGAGGATCAGAAAAGGAAGAATTCGAAAGAGATATGTTAAAAGAGGAAAAAGATATATTAAAAGAAGAAATTAGAAAACTTCAAGAATCTCTTCCTAATGCTAATACTCGACTTTCTTTATTGATTCAAGAAATTGAAACCTAAAAAGAAAAGAATAATGCACTTATTTCTAAAAATCACGAGTGTAGAACTACGATCGAAATTGTAGAATTAGTTAACTGTAGTCTTAAAATCAAGTTAGATGACGTTACTAAAATTATATCTAATTTTAATAAAGGAAGGAAATATTTATATCAAATTATAGTAAATTCTCAAACTACATCTATTAAAAAAGGACTAGGTTATAAAAAGAAGGATGATATTCAACGTAGAAATAAACTGAATAAAAAGGATAAAAACTAGTAGTTCATTAAAATATTCAACAAGGAAATGGTTTCTAAAACTATAAACATATGGGTTCCTAAAACAAATAATTTTTGGATTACGATTATATATAAAATCATTTTTAGAAACTGTTCATAAAAATAAAAATTATATTTATAAAAGGGAAACTGAACCCTCTTGGATTTGGTTTCTTAAAACTTAACTCTTAGGACCCGAACGGAGGAAGTGGGTACCAATGTCATTAATTATTTTTTGTAGGTCCCACTAAAGTAAAGAGAAAAATGGATAATCGATAGTGATTGCTCAAAACGTATGACAGGAGACAAAGAGATGTTGAAAAATATTATCCACTCAAAAGGAGGAACTTTTAGTCTGGAGATAATTCCAAGGGATACATCATCGGTAAAGGAGATGTGAGCAATTAAGGTGCATCTAATTTACCATTTCTGTAACGACCCGCATTCTATGCATCGAAGGATTGTAGAATATTTATTTCTTTTTCGTAGGAAATCGTATGGTCGTATACTTTTGGGGAACGACTATTGGGGTCATTTCCCATGTTCATGATTCTTGCCGATTTTTAAATGACTATTTTGCCCATGGCGAATCTTGTTTCGCATATAACTTTTGATTGGTAAGGAGTTTTGAACTGGAACCACTTCCATTAGATCCGGATGATGTTTTACCTTTCTATAGAGTGGTCGCATTTGTCAAATTGATTTACAGTTTCGGAGATATAGCCGAAATAAGGTTTAGAAGGTGAAAACAGCTTAATTGTAACGGCGCGATTTTCGATGCCTCGAAAGTCGTATCATTATTGAAAGAATTTAGAAGATGAGATAGAAAAGATAGAACTAATAGAATAGGATAATAAGAAAACATCAGAATCTCATAGCGGAATTTCAATATACATAATATACTACATAACAGGGTCTGATATATCATGGTACATCATCATAATACATTATCATAGTACAACAGCATAATTATACATCATGACTAGGATAATACAGGTACTTAAACGGGATACATAGAACTAGATATAATACTGGACTGATCTTGAACTTGAACTTCATAGGGTTCCACTTGCCTACCTGAATCACTTGTCTACTCATAATAAATATTAAGAGTACCCAAAAGTTTAGGAAACAAGAAAATAAACTTTGGGTCAGTCAGGGGACTGGTGTGAGTAAACACAGTTAAATAGATTGTAAACAGGAAATAAGGAATAAGTTTTTAATTTTTAACACATTCATTTAACTTTAGAAATCTTTAGACCAATCCATAACTAATATATGGATGATGACCCAATTTTTTTATATCAAAACATTTGATATTATAATAGTTTTTATCAAATAAATAATCATCTAGTGAAACGCTTGCATCTCACATTCACATGACCGTCCACTCATTTAGCTTGAGTGTAAAGAATGTATTACTTCCTCCATGGTTGGGATCAGCAACCACTACCGAATGCTGCAGCAGTGAAAAAGAGATGAGAAAACAAAAGGAATTTCTCTAGATGGTGATAATACACCCTGCTTCGGTATGACCCAACTAGCCATGCTGCCTAGCCCGATTTTTTGTCATTTCCTGGTTGTGATGTTAGAGGTCATGTTTATCCTTCTGACAGATTATTTCTTCAATTACTTTGAATGCCACATCGTCATATCCGTCAGAATACTCATTCGATTACCCAAATATATTGCGGGAAATAAAGCTAAGAGAGATAAATTTCTCTGCCACTAACGTAATATACTAACGTAAATTCGATGTGTAGAATCTAATAGATATACGTTGTTAGACACTCGTCCATTTGGGTTTGTCCTGGGACTGAACAGACCAAAGGCACTATTTAAAATAGCCCTTGCATATCTCCGTCTCCAATATCTCTGACAGGCGTCGTATAATTTGAGCCGAAGTGGAGTATTTATTCTGGACTATTCGAAACGATGTACGTACTGTCTTTTACAGTTGATAAATAATTATCAGCCTATCATGATTATAATTCAGTTTACACATTCTTTTTTACCACACAAATAGTATATGTTTACATTATCCATATCTAGAGAATTTTGATTATCGTTTATAAATGAACAACTTAAGTGTGTGTGTTGCACACGCTATTTTACTTCATTTATCATCAATGTTTAGACGATGTTCAATTCTTCTGTTCTTCTGGTAAATTATTCTCTCACTTTTAATTTATCATAAATAAATTAATTTATAATTTATTTAAATTATTTTCTTTATATTTTAAAATTTCAAACTCGTTGAACTTCTTCAGTCAGCTTCTGTACTCGATATGCTGGCTATTTTCATCCTTCCACTTGCCTATGACAAATTAAATAAAAATTCTCTTTTTATTTAATTATTTTATTTTCATTAAGTTTATTTATTTTCTATTTTAATTAAAACAAATTTTAATTAAAACTTCGTTCAGAATCTCCTTTGTTTGTGTATCTGCCAAAGTACCACTTTTACCGAAGTGCCACTTTCAAAATGACATGGTGCGCACGTGAAAATCAGTCCAGCACCCGTGTTTCAGCTAAAGTACCAAAGTGCCATATTTTGCAGAAGTGCCAAAGTGCTAGTTTATCACAAATACCAAAGTGCCAGTTTACCGGAAATACCAAAGTGCCAATTTATCGGAAATACCAAAGTTCCAGTTTACCGGAAATACCAAAGTGCCAGTTTACCGGAAGTGCCACTTTTGGAAGTACCAGTTTTCGGAAGTACCGCTTCTCCAAACCCCATGATTTCTTCTCCAAATCTGATGCCACGCGCGTGATTTTCCTCTAGCCCAATGTACCACTCCTTAAAATCCCAAAGTACCACCTCCAAACACTTGCCACACACACGATCCCTTTCAGTTCCCTTGCCAATCCCTAGTTTTTCCAAAGTATCAATTCATCATGCCAAACCTGATTTCCCTCTTCCCTTTTTATTTCTGGTACTACATGGATACACCTCCGAACGTAGTGCACATGCACAGCCTTCCCGACCTCCGATCAATCGTCGCAACCCCTTCCACAAATGCCTCTGCACTCTCTGAGCACGTCACCAAGATCGGATTCACCTTCGTTCAGCAGCATCGAAAACTATTGCTTCACCGTGATGCTCCAAAATAACCTATCTCGACAGTTTCGATTCGAACCGCCACCACTGACCATCGGTTTCCACCAAACTCTGACTACACCTCCGCGACACTCTCCTCGTCACTTTCTCCCTGGTGCAATCGTCGGAAAAACCCTGATGACGTCGCAGTTCGTTGTTAAACGTAAGCAACCCAATTAAAATTCAAAAAACCCTGAATCCCTTTCAATCTCTCAAATTAGGTTATGGAAAAATCATCTAGGATTTTTCCCTTAATCCCCGAATCTTAGCGCTGCTTTGGTAGCCATAACTTGTCGTACGACTGCCATGACCACCAGAATTTCTCCACACTATGTTTTCTTATCATACTAGCTCTTCTCCATGTTTAAAATATGAAAAATCAAGGAATCGTTAGCAAAATTCAATATTTTTACTCACGAATACGTTCGCATACCTTATTTACAGAATTTCGATAGTCGGAAATTTTGTTCTTTAGACCTACCTACTGTAAACTGTATGTTCCTGAATGTATATACCTTTATTCCAGCTGAAACTATTTTTAAAATATTCTATGGTCCTACAGAAACAAATTCCACGTGGATCTAAATATCTAAAACATTATGGAACAAGAAGTTTTGATTTTCTTTGAAGTTAAAAGTGGGGTTTTCCCGTCTTCTGTTCTTGTTCAGGTTAAATTGGAAATCAAATTATACCAGCACAGTTTATATCCATCTATATGGCATCCCTATACATATATCAACCAGATAAGGAGGAGTTTACTCATATATGAACATACTGTTTTGGTGTCTCTGTTTATTCTCAAGGTTTGCAGTTTTAAAACATAGACAAATCAGCTATACACATATTCAGGACACCCATACATGTAAATAAATAAACAATATATTTAGAAGGAAAAAGATTTCTACTTACAAACGTTCAGTATTGACTTTAGGCATTTTACTCAGATGTAAACTAATGTAATTCAATTCCTGTATATATCTGTATCAAAAAAGTAACCAAGTATTGATGTTTAATCAAAGTTCCTGGAGATTCGATACTGGTTAGTAGGAGTCCCTTCCAGATTTTTACATAACTTATGTAATTAAATACACTATTGGTGTTCATATACTTGGTGATGGTTTTCCTAGTTTATTTCCAGTTTTTAAACAAGAGGCATAACAACTAGTACACATACATTTTATCATTTTCCTATGTATGTAAAGATCCAAGGAAGGAATGGTTAATTACTTACAGTCAAGTTTATTTACTTATACTGATTTTCAAATCTTAAAAAATATACATAGCTCTAGATTAATGCATGCATTAGCATATAAACGGAACTTAAATAAAGTTTGTATAGGTTTTAGTTCACCACTTATAATAAACAGTAAATCTAAGGAAATGGGTTATAGTTTGGTTCCAGTTTTGTGTAGGAGTATGACAACACATAAACAAGTATTCATGTATATGTTTAGTACTACTATTTGTACAAATCAAAGAAAAGGATAGTTTACTCACTTGATAGCTTTCCCTTCCTGCTCGTACCCTTGTAATTTCCCGAACTCAGTATTTTGTTTGTGAACTTAGTGTTTAGTTTCTCAAGAAATATGCAAGGTTTTGGGTCCATATTTATAGCCAAATTCTTATAAATAAAAATCATTTTCTTCCCATTCACTACAGTAATTTATGTTTTAGCCTCACTCCTTTAATCTAGCTTCCTATGCCATGTTTCAAGGACCCACTTCATGTAAGAAATTGTTTGTTTACTTAGATATTTATTCAATCATTTGTCCTATGTTATTTCTTCTAGAAGCATATCCCTTCACCCATGATGCCTGCGCCTACTCCCTACTCTCTAGCAATAAACAATGGTTTTCTTATCCCTTAAGTATTGAAATATTTTGCTAACAATTGTTTTATATTTGCAAGTTGTTGCTTAGGATTCTTAGGGAATGGTTTTAGCTATACTTAGCTATCTATTCAAGGTAAAATCTTATTAAGATATTAACTTTGGATGCTTTCATTTGTTTCTATCTATATTTCTCTTTATAATTTGCTGATTCATTTTACAGAACATGTTGTGTGCATGTAGTCTCATATGCTAATGTTCATATAAATGGTCGAATTTTTTTCCTGTATTCATTTACTTGTTTATTCCAATTTGTTTTCAAGTCCCTATATTTTTAAAACAATAAATTGTCCCCTTTCATATGTATATTGACTTGTCATTTGTATGTGAATACTTTGCCATATTTCTATATGAATTTTTGCTATGATTTTAAGTTAAACCATACCTATATATGTTGTTATAATTTCACTATGTAATCAAGTTATGATTTAGATCTTTAAATGTTTATGTTTCAAAAAACATAACTAATATACACCCTTATATATTTATGATTGTTTTTTGTTTGTTTAATAAACATATTTCATGATTTAATAACCCATTAAATCAATACTTATCTTTAACAAAGACTAGCAAAAAACCGGGACATTAAAGTCCACCCCCCTTGAAAGAATTTCGTCCCCGAAATTTAAGAGTCACGCGTTGATTTCAGATTTATTAAAGTCAATCACATCCATAACTATCTACCACACCTTATGGATAGAGTTCTTATTTAATTTGAATTTAGTTATCTAAATTTCTAAAATCCAAATTTTTTTATTTTATTTCAAAATCAGTTACTTAACTCACATGATTTTATATTCAATTAGTAACTCAAGTCTAGTTTTTATTTCTGTGAAAAACCCAATTTTATTTACTAGATATTATTCTAAATCTAATTCAACATTATTTGATTTATCCAGAGGCTGACCCTAATCATTCGACTCCTTCCATTGGTTGTTGTGGTTGTCCTACTTGCTCCTCGGCCTCTTCTTATATGAGAACTCATTTTCAACTATCTAAATATAAGAGTTTGTTAATCAAACTTAATCGGAAGATCTATTTAACGATGACCTAAGTCGATTACTAAGGTTGACCTGTTCCAAGTATACAATTTATTTTATAGTTTAAATTTCCAAAATACGCTCTCTCAACATTTACCCCAACTCAATCTAGGGTGTTACTAACCCTATCTCTACTGAGTTACGCCATAGAGCCAAGGTTACTACTCAACCAATAACTTTGATACCAACTGTAACGGCGCGATTTTCGATGCCTCGAAAGTCATGTCATTATTGAAAGAATTTAGAAGATGAGATAGAAAAGATAGAACTAATAGAATAGAAGAATAAGAAAATATCATAATCTCACAGTGGAATTTTAAAATACATAATATATTACATAACAGGGTCTGATACATCATGGTACATCATCATAATACATTACCATTGTAACAACCCGGAAATTCTGAGCCAATTTAAAATTTTTATTTTGGTGAATTTAACAGATTTTGAATATTTAAAATGATTTATTTTAAATAATAACAACGGAAAATTTATTTTTGAAGAAGTTAAAATGAATAATTTTATTTTAATTATATAACAAGCCTGAAATGGCGATGCAGTTCGAAAATTCGATTTCAAATTTCAAATGAATATATAGAATTCGTTTTAAGTCGGAATTGAACGAAACAAGAAATATGTGAATCTGTTTAATCATATCTCTCTAACGGATGTAAGAAACTGAGATTTCACTTTATAGAGTGTAAGATATGTCCAGTTTAAAATTCATAAAAGTCGCAGTGGAATATATACATATTTTTAAATATATATATAAAGCCCTTAAAAATGGTAATTTTGCAAACGACCTCGGTTTTCCACGAAACCACTTTTGTTGGGTCCGGGATGTCAAATTATTGCTAGATTCCAATTTGCGTAATTTTCTGAATCAATATGTGAGCATGGCGAAGTTAAACGTGTTTTAACAGTTTCAGTCAAATTCGATCGACCAGAAAATGGCCATTTTTCAAACGGTCTTCAAATTTGATGAAATTAGTTTTATTAGGACCGTATCGTCAATAGAAGTTAGTAATAATTTTCCTGTAATTTTTAGAGCCTGTATGTGGCCTCGGTAAACTAAAATGTGCGTTTGGATTTAAAATATAATGATTTATATTTTAAACTTCGCGAAAACTGAACGTAACAGCCAAATCGGGATACGAAACATATCCCATTGTGTTTGGAATGGGGTATCACGCAATTGGTGACAGTCGTTGGGTCTCGTTTAGAGTTCAAAGGAAAAGTCAACATTTAGGGTTTGGAAAATAAATAATAAAATAAATATATTCATAAACCCCCGGTTCATTTCTATTTTCTCCAATCAGAAAACCGCCTCCTTCCTAAATCGATCAAATCCCGTTGCCCTTCCCCTTCAGCCGCGCCGCCAGAGATGAGCTCCCCCTCTGGTCGTCGAGCGCCACCCCTACTCCCCTCCTCCTCCACATCACCTTCTCCTTCCCTCCCTTCTTCTAAAACCGAACGCGACCCAAAACCCACGCCTTCGACCATCCACATCCCGCCGCGACCACCTGCAACCAGCGCCACGCCTCGCGCAGCCCCTGGCGCCACCCACCACCTCCATGGCCCCCTAGTTCGACGGAGAACACCCCCTTCCTCTGAAAATGCAATGTAAGTTTTTTATTTCGAGTTTTGTTTATTTTCTTCGACTTAGAAACTGATTTGATAGGTGTAGAGAATTAAAAACTTATTTTATATGTGTAGAGAATAAAGGTATAATTGTTAAATGATAAAAATACAATTTTTAAGTAATAAAAAATACGATCTTTATTATGAAGAGATCGATATAAAAATATAATTTTTACTATATGAATAACGAGATAAAAATGTAATTTTTATGTACATGTAGCGAAGATAAAAATGAGATTTTTATTATCTAAAGAGCGAGATAAAAATATATATGATTTATATATATAGATATATATTGGCGAGGAAAAAATACGATTTTTATTTAAGTGGAGTTATAAAAATATGATTTTTATAATAAAAGTGTTAATATAAAAATGTGATTTTTAAATTATATCCAGCGATGTTAAAAATATGATTTTTAACATATCCCGCATGAAATAGATCTAGTTGGAAACGCGGCGAATATTTTCTACATATGAAGAGTCGGGGCGTTTGGTTTAGCTTCACGGTGAGAACTCTCTCTCACTGAATTTATTTATATAGTTATTTATTTATAACTGCATATATGAATTGTTCCCCATCGTCCACAGACCATGGACGACTTGTGTGTTTATTTAGTTTGGTTTATTGAGTTGTTTGGTTGAATTTGGATTGGGAAGTGAGATGGAATTGATTAAATTGGTATGTGTATGGCGCAGGCCATTATTAGACTGCGGATAAGGCTAGGCCTTATCCCGTTTCTAGTATCGTGCCGTTATGCCGCCGAAATTTTCTAAAATATGTTAGAAAAATAAAAATATCATTTTTATTAGATAAATGAATAAAATAAAATATTCATTTACAAATCAAACGATTTGTTTATGTACACCCATTTGACTGATATTGATTGGGACGATAAATTTTACACGTTGCCCAACTGCACAAATAATATTCAGTGTTTGTGGATTGAAACCCCACACAGGTGTTGGGATGATATTTGACGTAAACTAATCCCAATTGTTTAGTAGTATGTCGATCGTTGGGTTGACAGACTTTGTAAGCGTTAATAATTTATATTTAATGCCTATCCAGTTGTGTGGTGCACTCTGGATGATGGTTGATTATTTATCATTGCTATTATATACATGTGTTGTATAAAATCCATATAAATAACATTATATGGTAATTGATTGGGTCTCATTCCAATTTAGAAAATAAAGAATATTTTAGAATAATATTAAGGTGTTGAATAAAATAAATATTCATGTGTTGAATAAACTAAATATTCATGTGTTGAATAAAATATATATTCATGTGTTGAAGAAAATATTCATTTGTTGAATTGAATAACGAAGTTATTGAAATATATAAGGCCGTGTTGATTAGATTTGCGCCATTTTGACGCGAATAATATTTATATCGATTTTATTCGAATATCGGGAAAAGAAGTGATTTCAAAATATAACGTTTTGAAAATATTATCATTTATATAATAATGATATGAAATATTCAATTTCGATTCAGAATTGAATATGAAGTTGAAATCGTTTTGAAAACGAATTTAAAACGATTTATAAAATACGTTTTGAAAGGAAATCGATGAAATATATATAATATATATTATATATATTAAATGGCCTGAATAGAACGCACCGCGCCGCGGTAGTTTGCGAATTTCGACCATTGACTTTGAATTGACGTTACGGAAGATCCGACCGTCGGATTCTCCTGAAAATGGGACTGTTGGGTTCGTATCGAAAAGAGCTTTCCAACGACTATTAGAAATTTGAAATTTAACGGTTGGATATGGAATTATGTCCAAATCAAATTTGGAAAAGGTCGCTGTAAGTGCAGTTCGATGACCGTATATGGAAATCGACTGTACGGGCCTTGATAAAATTATTAGAAATATTAATAATTTGTGTAAAATCATAAGAAATGATTTGGAAAGAACTGGGGTGGAAAATCCCATATTTGAAAAGATAAAAAATATACTTTTATCAAAATGAACTAGTTATGAACTAGAATTGTAATCCAATATTTTTAATTAAATAAATTGAATTTGAAACGGTTTTAGAAATAACTAGAATATCCAATATATGGATTGGAATGGAATTGAATCGAAATTATCTTCGGGATATTTCGATGTTGGATTTCATGATTATATAGATATGGTTATGGAAATTTGAAAGATATATCTATATCGTTATTTCCAATACGATATTTGTTGGTTTCAGAATTTGATATTGAATATAAGCCGATATATTTTCTATTCAAAGCCTTGTATTTAATATCAAATGTGATTTTGGGTTTGTTGTGAACGGTGTCCTCACTAACATTGTCCTTAAACCCAGACGAGAAAAGAATAAATCTTTTAATTAAGATTTAAGGAAGAATATGCCAATTAATTAATATTTAATTGGGATTGAAAAGGTGAATTGGGTTTATTGTGAACCGTGTTTTTAACGACATGTGTTCTTTAACCCGATTTGCAGTAAAATGTGATTTTGGGTTTATCGTGAGCTGTGTTTTGAATTACATTAGTTCTTTAACCCCGATAAAGATAAGATTAATTTCTTAACTTTGAAAATCATTAAGTAATGATTTTGAGATTAAAACTAAGTGGAGTTTTAATGAATCTTTAATCAGATTGAAATGATCGAGAATGGAGTATCACCAGTTTTGCTCCAAATCGATAGTTAAATCTTTAATTAGATTTGAATGTGAAATGGTAATTAATATTTACCGATAACACCGTGGTGTTAGATATGGAGTATTACCAGTTTTGCTCCATGGGATGAATAGGTTGGGTTTGGGAAATAAAATAAATGACTTCTTCGGTGTGGTTCACTAATCTCGACTAGTTTGAAATGATATCCAAAGGAAGATTAAAGAATAAATTTAAAATAATTTAACTTTGATAAAATTAATGGGAACCTTTCCCTAATGATGTGAATATTTGAATAAAAGAATATTCTGAATTGGAATGAGGCTTATGTTGTGTTTGTGTAACACTTGTTTATTATATACACGGTTTATTCGGAAAGGCTGGGTTTATACCCATTCTGATTAACCGATTCGACGATAAGTCGAAGATGAAGATGGTGGTTGAAGACCGGAGGTCTTCACATCGTTTGGATGATTACTGATGATCTTGGTAGGGCTGTACACCCGAGAGGAGGGAATCAGTTGGTGTCCATATGTACTTGGAGATCGATGGATACGAGAGGAATAAGGTTCCTCCGGTTTCGTTCAGACCCAGAACAAACTTGTATGGACTGTGTGTCTAACATTGGATTTTGCTCTGTGTTGATTGATTTCTATTAAATATACATCTGCCTGGTGAAGGGGAATTTATTCCCTTACTTCACCATTCTCTGAGACGTACGGGATCAGAGGTTGTATATTGATAGACATCAGTCGCGTGGAGTGAATTGCCTGTGTGGCATGCCTAATTGGCAAATGATCAAGGCTTCGGTTGAAAAAGAAAAGTATTGTTGTTGATGATCAAAGCACGGCCTATGTGGCATGGCTTTGTGTGGCATTAATTCGCAAGCCTCACACCCCGGTATGAACCAGAAACGGGGGAGGACCAGGGAGAACATGCGTCTCTTTCTAGTTAGAGGTGGTGTCAGTGACCTACCATCCCTGACATTTATATATTTTTCACCTGTGTGGTTCTTGGAATGTGAGGCGCCTCGGATATGGAGTCATTTGGCTCATTTACGCCCCATAGGGCGGGGAGACGTATTGTTCAGGGTTTAAGTTTAATCCGCTACGTGTGGACCGGCCCTGTGGCTCCTAAGGGACGATGCATTCTGTTCCTGAGACATAGGCTAGATTGTCTCGAATCGGTGAGGACTATCTTTTGCCTCGGTTCATAGATGGAAAATCCAACTTCCAAATACGGATTTTGCTGTTTTAATTGTAGAACTAGTCCTATGATAGATACATTTATATTTGAAGTTGTTTTCTTCACTTATAGTAATAGTAAAAGATTAAATTTCGCGTATCAAGGATTCTTCGGCTATTATAAGGGAAAATCCTATCCTCCGACTTGTGTTGCATTGTGTGATGGGACCTGGGTCTTATAATAGCTTCATTGTTCTTTATTTAGCATTGCGTTCTTTGTTTTAAGCACTGATATTCTTAGGGTAAAAACCCGTTCCATTTTATAAGACGTGGTCCCTTGATTTTCCTAACTTTAAAAATAAAGATTAATAACTGTTTTAGTTCTCACACCAGTCACATGACTGACCTGGAGTTTATTGTTTTAACCTAAACTCTCGGTGCCCTTATTTTTCGCACGGGCAGCTAGTAGTTTTGGTTTTGCAGATTTATTCTTACAGGACCCTGGTTTATAGCTGAAGTGATATTTGGAAAGCTCTGTATCTGTGTATTTCTTTCAGTTATGTTTTGTATTATTTTTCCGCTAAAGTAATGTATTTAAATCTCTGATATTTCATGGTGTGTAATATTTATTCATACTCTGTATATTCTTGTATTCTAATGGAATTGTTGTAAAAGCAATGAAATGTTCTTCTGGTTGTGTTCTGATTTGTCTTGTCCTCAAAACAATCAGGGGTTTCGAACAGTCTTGGTCGGTTTAGCGATCGATTCGGATCGAGCGAAATTCCTTGTTGTCACAACCATAGTACAATAGCATAATTATACATCATGACTATGATAATACAGGTACTTAAACTGGATACATAGAACTAGTTATAATACTAGACTGATCTTGAACTTGAACTTCATAGGGTTCCACTTGCCTACCTGAATCACTTGTCTACTCATAATAAATACTAAGAGTACCAAAAAGTTTAGGAAACAAGAAAATAAACATTGGGTCAGTCAGGGGACTGGTGTGAGTAAACACGGTTAAATAAATTGTAAATAGGAAATAATTAATAAGTTTTTAATTTTTAACAGATTCATTTAACTTTAGAAATCTTTAGACCAATCCATAACTAATATATGGATGATGACCCAATTACTTTATATCAAAACATTTGATATTATAATACTTTTTATCAAATAAATAATCATCTAGTGAAACGCTTGCATCTCACGTTCATGTATATAGTATAAAATCTAAAACTGCAGAGCGCTTATTGGAGACTGGATTCCAACAGACAAGGTAGGAGAGCACCTGCCGATCAGTGTAATCCAGAGAGGATACACTGGGGTTCAACAAGAACGTCTTGCAACCCGGCCGCACATGACCGTCCACTCATTTAGCTTGAGTGTAACGAATATATTACCACCTCACGGTTGGGATCAGCAACCGCTACCGAATGCTACAGCAGTGAAAAAGAGATGAGAAAACAAAAGGAATTTCTCTAGATGTTGATAATACACCCTGCTTGGGGTATGACCCAACTAGCCATGCTTCCAAGCCCGATTTTTTGTCATTTCCTAGTTGTAAGGTTAGAGGTCACGTTTATCCTTCTGATAGATTATTTCTTCAATTACTTTTGAATGCCACATCATCATATCCGTCAGAATACTCGTTCGATTACCCAAATATATTGCGGGCAATAAAGATAAGGGAAACAAATTTCTCCGCCACCAACGTAATATACTTACGTTAATTCAATGTGTAGAATCTAATAGATATACGTTGTCAGACACTCGTCCATTCGGGTTTGTCCTGGGACTGAACAGACCGAAGACACTATTTAAAATAGCCCTTGCATATCTCCGTCTTCAATATCTCTGTCAGGCGTCATATAATTCGAGTCAAAGTGGAGTATTTATTCCAGACTCTTCGAAACGATGTACGTGCTGTCTTTTACAGTTTATAAATAATTATCAGCCTATCATGATTATAATTCAGTTTACATGTTCTTTATTATCAAACAACAGTATATGTTTACATTATTCATATCGGATAATTTTGATTATTGTTTATAAATGAACAACTTAAGTGTGTGCATTGCACACGGTATTTTACTTCGTTTTTCATCGATGTTTAGACGATGTTTAATTCTTCTATTCTTCTAGTAAATTATTCTTTCACCTTTAATTTATCATAAATAAATTAATTTATAATTTATTTAAATTATTTTCTTTATATTTTAAAATTTCAAACTCGTTGAACATCTTCAGTCAGCTTCTGCACTCGATCTGCTGGCTATTTTCTTCCTTCCACTTGCCTATGGCAAATTAAATACAAATTCTCATTTTATTTTCATTAATTTTATTTATTTTCTATTTTAATTAAAACAAATTTTAATTAAAACTTCGTTCAGAATCTCCTTTGTTTGTGTATCTGCCAAAGTACCACTTTTACCAAAGTGCCACTTTAAAAATGCCACGGTGCTCACGTGAAAATCACTCTAGCATCCTTGTTCCAGCTAAAGAACCAAAGTGCCATATTTTGCGGAAGTGCCAAAGTGCCAGTTTACCGGAAATACCAAAGTGCCAGTTTAACGGAAATACCAAAGTGCCAGTTTACCGGAAATACCAAAGTGTCAATTTACCGGAAATACCAAAGTGCCAGTTTACAAGAAGTGCCACTTTCGGAAGTACCAGTTTTCGGAAGTACCCCTTTTCCAAACCCCATGATTTCTTCTCCAAATCTGATGCCACGCGCGTGATTTTCCTCCAGCCCAAAGTACCACTCCTTAAAATCCCAAAGTACCGCCTCCAAACACTTGCCACACACGCGGATCCCTTTTAGTTCCCTTGCCAATCCCTGGTTTTGCCAAAGTACCACTTCATCATGCCAAACCTAATTTCCCTCTTCCCTTTTCCTTTCTGGTACTCCATGGATACACCTCCGAACCTGGTGCACATGCATAGCCTTCTCGACCTCCCATCAACCATCGCAACCCCTTCCATAAATGCCTCTCCACTCTCTAAGCACGTCACCAAGATCGGATTCAACTTCGTTCAACTGCATCAAAAATTGATGCTTCACCGTGATGCCCCAAAATAACCTATCTCGACAGTTTTGATTCAAACCGCCACCTCTGACCGTCGGTTCCCACCAAACTCTGACTACACCTCCACGACACTCTCCTCGTCACTTCCCCCAGGTGCGATCGTTAGAAACCCCTGATGACATTGCAGTTCGTTGTTAAACGCGAGCAACCCAATTAAAATTCAAAAACACTGAATCCCTTTCAATCTTTCAAATTAGGTTATGGAAAAATCTTCTAGGATTTTTCCCTTAATCCCTGAATCTTAGCGCTGCTCTGGTACCCATAACTTGTCGTACGACTGCCATGACCACCAGAATTTCTCCGTACTATGTTTTCTGATCATCCTAGCTCTTCTCCATGTTCACAATATGAAAAATCATGGAATCATTTATCAAAATTCAAGATTATTACTAACGAATACGTTTGCATACCTGGTTTACATAATTTCGATAGTCAGAAATTTTGTTGTTTAGACCTTCCTACAATTCCTGAATGTATATACCTTTATTCCAGCTAAAACTATTTTTAAAATATTCTATGGTCCTATAGAAACAACTTCCATGTGGATCTAAATATCTAAAACATTCTGCAACAAGAAGTTTTGATTTTTCTTTGAAGTTAAAAGTTGGGTTTTCCCGTCTTTTGTTCTTGTTCAGGTTAAATTGGAAATCAAATTATACCATCATAGTGTATATCCATCTATATGGCATCCCAATACATATATCAACTAGATAAGGAGGAGTTTACTCATATACGAACATATTGTTTTGGTGTCTCTGTTTATTCTCAAGGTTTGCAGTTTCAAAACACAGGCAAATCAGCTATACACACATTCAGGACACCCATACATATAAATAAGTAAACAATATATTTAGAAGGGAAAAGATTTCTACTTACAAACGTTCAGTATTGATTTTAGGCATTTTACTCAGATTTAAACTAATGTAATTCATCAACACTCATTCTTGTATATATGTATATCAAAATAAGTAACCAAGTATAGATGTTTACTCACTGTTTCCGGAGATTCAATACTAGTTAGTAGGTGTCCCTTCCAGATTTTTACATAACATACGTAATTAGATACACTATTGGTATTCATATACCTGGTGATGGTTTTCCCAGTTTATTTCCAGTTTTTAAACAAGAGGCATAACAACTAGTACACATACATTCTAACATTTTCCTATGTATGTAAAGATCCAAGGAAGGAATGGTTAATTACTTACAGTCAAGTTTATTTTCTTATACTGATTTTCAAATTTTAACAAATATACACAGCTCTATACTAATGCTTGCATTAGCTTATAAACAGGAACTTAAATAAAGTTTGTATAGGTTTTAGTTCACTACTTATAATAAACAGTAAATCTAAGTAAATGGGTTATAGTTTGGTTCCGGTTTTGTAAAGGAGTATAATAACACATAAACAAGAATTCATGTATATGTTTAGTACTACTATATGTAAAAATCAAAGAAAAGGAAAGTTTACTCACTTGATAGCTTTCCCATCCTGCCAGTACCCTTGTAATTTCCCGAACTCAGTATTTTGTTTGTGAACTTAGTGTTCTGTTTCTCAAGAAATATGCAAGGTTTTGGGTCCATATTTATGGCCAAACTCTTATGAATAAAAATCTCTTCCCATTCACTACAGTAATTTATGTTTTAGCCTCACTCCTTTATTCTAGCTTCCTATGCCATGTTTCAAGGAGCCACTTCATGTAAGAAATTGTTTGTTTACTTAGATATTTATTCAATCATTTGTCCTATGTTATTTCTTCTAGAAGCATACCCCTACACCCATGATGCCTGCGCCTACTCCCTACTCACTAGCAATAAACAATGGTTTTCTTATCCCTTAAGTATTGAGATATTTTGCTATCAATTGTTTTATATTTGCAAGTTTTTGCTTAGGATTCTTAGGTGATGGTTTTAGCTATACTTAGCTATCTATTCAAGGTGAAATCTTATTAAGATATTGACTTTGGATGCTTTCTTTTGTTTCTATCTATATTTCTCTTTATAATTTGCTGAGTCATTTTACAGAACATGTTGTGTGCGTGTAGTCTCGTATGTTAACGTTCATATAAATGGCTAAATTGTTTTCCTGTATTCGTTTACTTGTTTTTTCCAATTTGTTTTCAAGTCCCTATATTTTTAAAACAATAAATTGTTCCCTTTCATATGTATATTGAGTTATCATTTGTATATGAATACTTTGCCATATTTCTTTATGAATTTATGTTATGATTTTAAGTTAAACCATACCTATATATGTTATTATAATTTCACTATGTAATTAATTTATGATTTAGATCTTTAAATGTTTATGTTTCAAATAACATAACTAATATACACCCTTATATATTTATGATTGTTTTTAGTTTATTTAATAAACATATTTCATAATTAAATTACCCATTAAATCAATACTTATTGTTAACAAAGACTTGCTAAAATCTGGAACATTACATTAACCGGGCCTAATTAGGGTGATTAGCAGCTAGGCCCACAACCCATTTCGGGATTAGGTTTATGGGGAGGCTGAAATGAGTTAGGTTTTCATTCTATTTCAGTTTTCTAATAGTGATTTACCTCTTAGAAACCCTAACAATGGCCTCCACCTTCTAATTTCATCCCAAATCGCTCTCTAATCAAGGATTAAGCTAATCTACGTCAAATCTAGGAGAAATAGCACCAAATTAGAGTTGTAGTTGCTGCTACGCATTAGAATTCGACCCAAATAGTGGAGTTTTCAGATTTGCTATTTTATTTGTGGCTAAGGTGAGTGATTAGCATTGTTTTTACACTAATTATAGTTAATTAGGGTGATTAGTGTTAATTAACGAAATTATGCAAGATTAAATTCTGGAAAAATGTTTAGAAATTTTGAAATATTATTTTAGGCCTTTGTTATAAAATTTGGTTAATTCGGACATGTTTTGCTAATCATATCATTGGTTATGCTTAAACATGATTAAGGGAAAAATATGGGTTTTTGTTATGTTTGATCCATTTTGACATGGTTATTTATTATTTTGGTGTTTATGGTTGATGTTACATGTTGCTATGACTGTATGGTATGCTTTGTGATTGTTTAGAAAAGTTAGAATGGTCGAAAATGTTGTCGTATGGCGTAAACAGTCACTGAAAGAGTTGTAGGAATTTGACCCAAACCGGATTGGATCGGTGGAGGGTGACCCAACCCGCTCGTGAGGGACCCCTTCCCACGAATCACTGGTGGAGCCAAGAAGCTTGATAGCCACGAACCGACCTGCTCCTGTTCAAGTACCACGAACCGATCAGATGAAGGGCGGGTACCATGAACCAATGGGTGTCACGAACCAGCGAGAACCAGGGTACCACGACCCGACCCGGAGGGGTTGCCACGAACCGCTGATGGACCACTGACCCGTACCAATGAGTGCTCACGATTCGAACCAGATGAGTAGACATGGACACAGTGATCTGAAGCATGCCATCACGGCCGACACAAATAGATAGCACGAACCGAACCGAACCAAGTATGAAAGGAAGGACCGAACCAATCCGATGATGACCAAAACCCGAGATGCAAAGGTAGTCCAGATGGGAAGTAGAGTTCAGGGTCTAGCTGGGAACCAACGAGTTAACTTCATGAGTGGGACTTTGTTGCGGGACGTGTGCAAAGGGGTTATCGATGTCTATAGCTTTGACTCACCATTGAGAGACGGATATTGGCTACGGATCAGTGCAGTGAAGTTGTCATGGCTTCATGAGGCAGAGTGATCGTAGCAAGGCTATGAGATGGTGCAGTGGGGTTGTCATGACTCCATGGGACAGAGTGGACATAGCAAAGGACTAGTAGCTATAGAGCATTTAGTGGAGTCACTACGACTGCATGGGGTAGAGTGATCATAGTAGAGCATTGGGTGATCAAAGTGGTAGATATCGTATGCTTTACGCACTGAGTGAGAGATGTGAGGATGGTTGTTATGCTTGATTGTTTGCCATCACTATGACATGAACACCCCCTCCCCTCCCCCATATCTTTACACCATATCTTAGTGTCACCTTAGAGTATCGTATATCTTGTGTGCTAACTCTTTGGTTGTAGGTCCAGGTTCAGGTATGGATATGTATAACTGTTATTGTTCTGTTTTGCTGCTTATCGCTTATACCAGACTTTTGTCTGACCTAGAGTTTTATTTCTCTTCTTATTACTCTGGGTGCTCTTAAATGGGAAGACTAGAGATAGGTTAGGTGGTATGCACGAGTAGTTGTGCTGAAGATGTCCAGGAGGCTTCCACGTATGATATAGATAGATATTCTCCCTGTGTTGTTGCTGGTCACTGCTTTGGGCATTAGTAGTGCACGTCTTTCTTTTCTATAGAGACAGTATGTTGGAGTTGTAATAAGCTGTATTTTGGATTTCCTCTGCTCTGGTGATTATGGTTTAGTTTTCAGTTTATGCATTGTCTCTCCTGTTTTATGTCAAGTATGTTATTATTATATTTTATTCCATGCGTTGTGAGACATTCTACAGGTTCTTTGTTAGTTCACCGTTAAGTTTCCTTTCTTCTGACGACCGGCCGGTTGGGCATTAGCACAACGCATTTCGGAGGAAATGTCAGTTGGTCTGGGGCGGGCCGTCACACTTGGTATTAGAGCTCTAGGTTGTGTAGTTAACCTAGGGAAGTCATCAGGGAGAGAGAGTATGCATATATGAGAGCGCATTTTTGTGATTATTTTGGTTTTTAAAAAGCTATATATATACTATTAGTATATCTAAGGATGAAGTCGCACTACACTGACACCACAAAGAAGATGGTTAATCGTTTTATCCTTATAGATTGAACGATGAGCCAATATACGAGGGGTACCGGTAGAGGAGCCAATAATAGGAATGCTCCAAATATGAGGACGATGTTCACTGACTTCATGTGAGAGATGCTTAGGGATGTTCAGAGGGCAGCTCCTAATGCTGCTAATGGTGGTGGTGCAACAGTGCAGGCGCCTAGGGTCGATTTCGCCAAGCTATGCAAGGATTACACTAGCCTTGGTGAGAAAGCCCTACGGAATGGAATCAGCTACAGAAGTTCAGGATTGGCTCGATAGTTGTAGGCGCATCTATGAAGATTTGGGAATCGAAGATGCGATGAAAAGCTGGCCTCCCGTCAGCCACAAGGACGGGCAATGAATTGTCGGAATGCTATCAAAGCAGCTACTCCAAAGGATCAAGTTACTTGGAATCGGTTTAAGACCAGCATTAGTGATAAGTTTATCCCAACTGCTCAGAAATCAGAGTTGTTTAGGAAATTTCTGGAGCTTACGTAGAACGGTAGCGCAGTCTCGGAATACATTGCTGAGTTCGATACTTTATCCAAGTATGGATTATCCCTTATCGACACTGCCGAGAAGAAGAACGAGAAGTTCATAATTGGCTTAGATGGGTACTTGGGGAAAGGCTTATAAACCACATCGAATAGACGTTTGAATCCATTGTAGGAAAGGCATTGAGATCGGAGAGTCTTTACCCTAAGTCACAGACCGAAGTTGTTGTTGTATCTACAGGAGAGCTAAAACCGCAAGCAGGCAGTGGAGGCAAGAATAACTCTCAAAGTAATAGGAAGCAGAATCAGACCAAGGATGGTCAGAGAAAGAAAGACAAGAAAGATGTTGAGTGCTTTAGCTATGGCAAGAATGGCCACTATGCCAAAGAATGTCAAGCGAAGCCAGCGGACAGGAAGTGCTTCAACTATGGTCAAGTGGGACATCACAAGGATAAGTGTCCACAACCCCCTAAAGAAAAGCAGATTGTGAAAGCATATGTTAGCAATGCTGTTCCTTCTTTGTCGAATGCCCCAAATGCGGCAGAGAAAGGAAAGAATGTCGTTATCCAAGGTATGCTTTCCGTTTATGATGTTCCGGTTAGAGTGTTGTTTGATACCGGGGCTTCCAATTCCTTCATATCTAGTGACCTGGTAGATAGGTTGGGATTGGAAACCGAGATAGTCAATAGACCATTAGTAGTGACGAACCCGATTGGTGGTTCGACTAGCCTTTGTATGATTTGCTGCAATGTGGTCTTATCGAGTCTTGGATGTATGTTTTCTTGTGATTGCTTTGTTTTGGGCTTTATTGGGTTTGGCATTACTTTGGAAGTCGATTGGCTCCAAATGTATGGGGTGGTGGTAGACTGTGAGGGCTTTTTGGTGACAATTAGAGTGGAAGATGGGAGGAGGGTAGTGTTTGGTGGTCTACCTAGTGATGGGGTAATGGCTAATTTTCTAAATTCCCTCGACATCCCGCATGATGAGTTGTCAGATGTGCCCATGGCTGGCCAGTATCCGGACGTCTTCGAGGAAGTGACCGGACCTCCGCCACACAGGGAGATTGAGTTTCAGATTGATTTAGTGAAAGATGTCAGACCTATAGTGATGCCTCTTTGTCGTATGGCACCAAGGGAGCAGCGAGAGCTCAGCGTGCAAGTGAGCGATCTTTTGAAGAAGGGATTTATCATAAGAAGTGTTTCTGAGTGGGGAGCACCAGTTATGTTTGCTACCAAGGCAGATGGTTCCCTTCGATTATGTAGGGACTACCGCGAGTTGAATAAGGTGACGAGGAAGAATAAGTATCCTCTACCGCAGATAGATGATTGGTTTGATCAGTTGAGTAGCGCGGGAGTGTTCTCCCAACTGGATCTCGCGATAGGTTTTCATCAGCTTAGAGTGGAAGCTGAGAGTATAGCTAGAACGACATTTCGGACGCCATCTGGATTCTATGAGTGGTTGGTTATGCCATTTGGGTTGACCAATGCACCAGCATATTTTGTGGATCTTATGAATAGAGTTTTCAGAGATCAGTTGAATAAGTTTGTTCTTGTGTTCGTCGACGATATCTTGGTTTACTCGAGAACAGAGGAAGAACACAAGGAACATTTGAGGATAGTTATGGAGGTGTTGAGAAAACACGAGTTAAAAGAGAAATTTTCTAACTGTCACTTCTGCAGGAGGGAAGTGAGATTCTTGGGCCATGTTTCTTTAGAGAATGGTATTGCTGTGGACCCTGCGAAGGTGGCTACGGTACAAGATTGGTCTACGCTCAAGAATGCAACAGACGTAAGAAGTTTCTTGGGGTTAGCCGGATATTACCGTAAGTTTATCCAGGACTTCTCCAAGATAGCGGCACCGTTGACTCAGATGATCAAGAGGAATCAAGCTTTCCTCTGGGATGAAAAGTGTGAGAATACATTTAAGAGTCTAAAGGAAAAGTTAACGTGCGCACCAGTGTTAGTCATTCCTAAGGGAAATGAAGAGATGACGGTATACACGGATGCTTGTGGTACCGGACTAGGTGATGTATTGATGCAAGGAGGTAGGGTTGTAGCTTATGCAAGTCGGCAGCTGAAACCGCATGAGAAAAGATATCCTACCCATGATTTAGAATTGGATGCGATCATGTTAGCATTGAAGATGTGGAGACATTATCTCTTGGGAGAAAGATTTGAGTTGTTTACTGATCATAAGTCGTTGAAGTATCTTTTCTCTCAGAAGGATTTAAATCTTCGTCAGTAGAGATGGTTAGAGTTCTTGGCTTCGTATGATTTCGATATCGCATATACACCAGGAAAAGGCAATGCAGTAGTTGATGCCTTGAGTAGTAGATATGCTAGTTTAGGGGCTATGTTTCTTGAATGGTAGCAACTGGAGTATATTGTAGGGTATGATTTCAGACCAAAGTGCGAATTAGATCCAGTAGTGTTAGCAAGTTTGACGATCAGACCAACTTTGATTGAGCGGATTGGCTCTGGTCAGAGGGACGATGCTAACCTTTTGTAAATCATCTCTAATTTAGAGATGGGTATCGACAATGAGAAGATGAACAAGTATGGGCTTGATCGAGATGGATGGCTTCGAAAGAATGGAAGGTTAGTTGTACCCAACGTGAATGGATTGAGAGATGAAGTGCTTAGAGAGTGTCATCACTCAAAGCTGACCATACACCCCATTGGTAAAAAATGTATCGAGACATGAAGTAGACCTACTACTTGGAAGGGATGAAAAGAGACGTTGGGAAGTTTATATCCAAGTGCTTGAATTTCTAGTTAGTTAAAGCTGAGCAAAAGAAGCCTAGTGGTTTGTTACAGCCATTGGAAATCCCAGAATGGAAATGGGAACAAGTCTCGAGGGATTTCATCGATGGCTTACCAAGGACTAGATCAGGCCATGATAGTATTTGGGTAATTGTGGATCGATTGACCAAGAGCACAAAGTTCATACTAGTCAAGTGAAATAGAACGACAGCTAAGTTAGCTGAGCTATATATGAAATGGGTAGTAAGATTTCATGTAGTACCCAAAGGCATTGTGAGTGACTGAGATCCGTTATTTACTAGCGGATTTTGGAAGAGCTTACAAGAGGCTTTAGGATCAGAATTACATCTCAGTACCGATTACCATCCTCAAACCGATGGTCAGACAGAGAGGGTGAATCGTATATTGGAGGATCTCTTGAGGGCTTGTATATTGGATTTTGGTGGATCATGGGATGACCATTTGCATCTAGTGGAGTGTAACGACACAGATTTTTCTGCTATTTTGATTCAAATATTTAAATTTCATTTTAAATATTATATTTGAATTATTTACGTGATTTAATATCGAATTTGTTAACTGAACGCCGACTGAATATTTATATTTATAGTTTAAATTATAAAACGAACTCGAAACAGCTCGGTAGTTCGTAAAATTGAATTTCAACTTCGATTGATCATATAGAATCCGTGTTAAGTCGGATTTCAGTGAAACAAGAAGCTTCTAAATCTAGTTGATAATATTTTTCTAATGAAAGAGAAAATTCGAGTTTTCATATTATGGATTTTATTTTACGTCCAAATCAAATTTCGAAATAGTTGTTATGGAATCGTTTATACGCCATAACGATTTATTTAAATATAACTGAATATTGGCTTCAAATTTGGACAAGTCCTTTGAGGCGTAGTCATAATTTAATTTTTATAATTTTACTGTAATTTTTAATTCGTAAAATAAGCAACTTTTTATTTGGAGTATTTTACACCCTGTATCAACATTTTGGGGTTTTACAAAATTAATTAACCGGTCTATTTTATTATATATTTGTGAACGTGGCACACTACTGGGCACGACGGTATGTTTATTTCTGTCGGTAGCACGTCGTATGCGGACAAAGTTTATCCAGCATGGTACGTTTAACTGCATAACTGAAATATCATTGCTCTTTCCAAAATTAAAATCAAAGAAAAGAAATAAAATATTTCAACCATCAACCCCTATTCTCAAGCCACATGGTGTACATTTTGTGGAGGAAATGTATGGAACGCTCTATCATATATTTAATTGTGAAAGTGACACAACAAAATCCTATAGCTCCTTTTATGTGACTACACATGCATGTCCTAATACATAGCCATTCCTACTTCATAAAACCATATCCCATGTGCTTTCCTGGACCATATTTATACACACTGAAATCAAATCAAAGAATAAAGAAAATATAAAGTGTCAAACCTTACCGAACTTTAAACTATACAGCTAAGGCAAAGCTACTCACGCAAATACATATGAAACCATTCGTACCCTTCTTTTTCTTTGGCTACCTGAAACTCAACGTGCAGATCTAAGATCACATATCTTATATTATACATGGATCTGCTAGGAAAGGAAAAATTATAGCTGATCAAGCCTATGAAACATACTGAAGCTACCTAACATGTCATATCTCACGTTGCCACCCTGGAAACGAATCAACTGAATCTTTCTCTGCTACACAAAGAAATGAATTGAAAGCTCATCGCAGACCCTTCTATAGCCAAGCTGCTACCTATTATTTCATTTCGTATTTAATCTCCTACATGACTAAAGCTTAATCTCGTTCAGATCATCACATGGACATGCAGCCTAGACGTTGAAAACCACGTCCTACCCTATTCTCTATTACGTGATGGCCAAGGGTTCGGTTGCCTATATATATCGACAATCTCCCGTGTCAAACCGTGAATACAAAGAAGATTAAAATGAAAAGAAACAGGGAGCTCCATCCAAATAAAATCAGTAATTGTCTCTTCGCCTTAAATATAAACTGAAACATTGTTGGGGCAAGAAGCAGGAGAGGTCAGTTAGCTCGGAGCAGAGAAACTGAAGCGATGTGCGATGGTCCCTGATCAACTTTGGTTGCCGGGGGAAGGTGAGCATCAGTTGGAAGGGTAGGACTGGAAGGTGTTTGGGTTATGTTAAACAGCATTGGCATGGGCTTAAGCTAGGTGCAGGGTGTTATCAGGTGGAGTACGGAACCAAAACAGTTCTCCTCTTTTGGTACAGGCGCGGGAACAGTGGCGGAGCCCCGGTCTGGTGGCAGTGCACGGTTGTCGGTCGCTGTGCATAACAGGGATGTGCAAAAGGGTGTATCAGAGTTTGTTTTCATGCAGCGAAAAGGGAGCCGCCAGGGTTAGAGGAAGTAGCCGCCGAGGACTAGTGGTCAGTACAACATCGGAGCTCGGTGGGTGTTTGTCAGGCGTTGCAGCAAATGATGGAACGGGGAAAAGCTGTTCGGTAGACCTGGAGCAAAGAAGAAACGGTTAAACTGCTATTTATTTTGTTTAAGCATGGTTATAAGATAATCAAGGTACAATGCTACTAACATTATTTTATAATATAAATAATATATCCTATGAAAATCACGACAAATTCATACATGACTAAATCAGGTGGTTAAGGGAGGTTGCTAGCGGATGTATACAATGGATGTAAGAGTTGCTGTTCTTCAGTGCAGATCCGGTAGGTTCGGCAGTCGGAGCTCCGGCCATCGATGTTGACGCCGGCAAATGAAAAGAAAGGGATCGGCAGCGTTCTAGAGAAAAAATGTGAGCAAGACAACTAAACGGTGGAGGAGTATGGGTGGCAAATGAAGTTGCTACCGGTGGTGAGCAGGTGGATTTATTTTGGCGTGGAAGAAAAGTTTTGGTGGCGGTGAAAAACATTTTCATGGGCTTTGGCTTCATGTTTGGCATTGGGCCTTATAAAAAAAATAAGAAGAGAAGAATGCGTGAAAGCAGGAAAGGACAGGGCGTGAATGAGCTACAGTGGGTTTTGCATGGCATGGGAGGGGCGTAATTTTACTGATGACGCAAATGGGAAATACTGTAGGGGTAGTATGTTAACTTTTGTTCAGGAGTTGCTACTCTTGGGTTCGTGATTTAAGTGGAGTCGGCGGTTAGAAGAAATGGGAAGGTGCTCGAGGTGACATGAAAAATGATGGTGGCGTGTTCAATTTTGGTGGACTCTGGAAGGAATGTCGGACTCTGGATAATTATTTTTGGAAGACAGCGTTCTATTTCTAATCACGTGGTTAATGCTAATTAAGGTAATCTTATAATTAATTAATTAATTCTTGGTTGACAATAGTGGTTAATGTAAGTTAAAATTTATAACGACGATAGCTTCGCTTACCTTATCAGAATAGCGTGAAGACAGTAGTATTAGAATCGCAGGCAAGAATACTAGCTACTCTACCGAGCTGTTCGGAAGAAATCTGAAGCAATCGAGTTTCCGTTTGATTTTAAACAGGAATAACGCTTCAGCCGTCAATCGAAAACGAAGGTGAGTTAATTCTCACACATTTCTGAAATACTAGGATGTGCTAAATTCATATAATTTAATTGGTTGATTGGATGCCTATGGTTTCTTTGATGGTTGACGTTAATTATATTATCATCATTTAAAATATTTCTATATGGTGATATGAAATATTTTATTGATCTGTGATGCAGGAAAGAATAGGTAGGAGGAATCAAACCGGTTCCTCAAATATTTAATATGCTGTTATTTCATATTTTATGAACTGTTTTAAACCCGTTGACTGTAAACCCTGTTGGTTGTTGAATGTGCTTCAGTTTGAACCAATACATATAGTATTGGTTGAGAATAGAAAGCAAATGGCCAAATATACACTGTTTTATAAAGATCGATTCACCATCAGGTGAATCACTAAAAATTAAGTTAAGAAATTTATTTAATCGAATGTAGATTTTAAAATATATTATTATTTTAAATGAAGTCCAAAAAGAGGAATAAACCAACCACATGAACATGTTGATTGGTTTACCCAAATCTACCATGCGCGAAGCACGTGCTTATTAAGTGATTGTTAAACAACTTTATTTAGCTAATTCAAATGACCAGAATTAACGTAATGGGTTTATATTGACATTAATTTAGTAAAAATCAAAGTGAATAGAATTATTTAGATTAATTAATTATTAATTAATTTAAATGGCAAGATCAATAACGATTGACTAACGAGTTAGTCAAGTTTAGAGTGGAACAAGTTAACTACGTTAACTGAAGTTGTTTATGTAAGCAGTCCATTAATTTAAAGGGGTAGTAAATGATAAAGTAACCCAGCTTTATTTTAATCAATATTGAAACTTGATTATTAATCATTTATTAATAATCGAAGTGATAATTTGAGATGTAATAAACATTAAGGAAAGTTTGTGAAGTTTAAAGCGTGTTTTTAATTAACAAAGCAATTTAATATATATATAGAGTGAAATTGAAGTTTTAAATTGATTCTTACTAAGTTATACTTAATTGGACTCTGTGAATCCAAGTTATACGAAGATATAAAACCCCAGTTTATTGAATAGGTAAATGGAACTAGGTATTAAAGTGACATTTGAATAAAGTAAAAGCCAAGATTGAAAATTTAAGTAACTGGCGGAGATAGGAAATGGGAAATCAAACGTTTGAATTAGAGTAATTAAACGTGATAAGTTATAAAGAGACGATATAGAACCACCATTTTAAAGAAGAGATGATATTTCATCAAGATGGAATTAAAATGGGTTTGGGGGTGATATGGAAAATGATTATCGGTTTCTGTATTACAGCTGATATCTATATTAAGAAAAGAACGTTGTTGATCAAGGTCTGAGAGGTAATTAAAATGCCCCAACTTGAACAAATTCAGGATTATCAAAGGATGATATTAATCGTAATGGTAAAGATGTTAAAGAGTAAATTATTTTGGGAAAATAACATTGTAACGCTATGGAATATATAATGAGATTCCGAGATAAAAGAAACCAAAAGGGGCTTGATGGTATGAAATAATATTCCCATAATAAAAGAAATAAAAAGGAGATTGGTGAAAATATAACGGTATTTTCAAATTTAAGTAGTGGGATTTAAATGGGTTTATTCTAAAGAGATGAGTGGTGATTTAGGTGTTCAAATAACAAAGCCAAAGAAGATGTCGTAATGACTGTTTTACGAGTGATAGGTTGAATCGATAAGATAATAAGAAATGTTATTGCAATGTTTTGAAAGGTTAGTTGAAGGTTAAATTATATATGAATTCAAGATATTTTCTAGGTATAAAAGTAAAAGGATTTGAGAACATTAATATATTTGAACCAAAATATTATTTTCAGGTATTTTAACTGATATAGTATTTTTAAATGGCCAAGTGATGATGTGCATAAACCAAATGATTTGTTTTATCTTTATGGTTGCTTATTTTGATAGTCAAATAACCAACTATCAAAATCTGACCCAACGTTGTCGGTACGGAAAGATCAGGATCGAATTTATATTCGAAAACCATTCCGACCAATAAATACGAATACATCGAAGATGTTGATCAAGATGGAGCAATTGAAGGCTGTAAATTCTCATGAGCGTAAGAACTATTGTTAAACATCTCTGGCAGATCCCCAGAGTTAACGATGATTCTATCGTGACTGGAATCTAGGGATTGCAAGGACTACAAACTACTGATCTATAGGATGATTCCTAGGATGCGGTAGGAGGGTGCCTTCGGTTCATCCTGTACCTGGATGACGTATAGGGGCGAGGTGAATAGTGGCCAGATGTTTCAAAAGTCGATTATAGCCCCATCAATCGGGAATTGACAAAAATCAGGCAGGCAACATGGCTATGTGGGTCTCACCCATTAGGGTGTATTGTCACCACCTAGAGAATATTCATATTTGTTACTTCTTTTCATTTCTGTATCTCCCGGGAACTACGGTGGTCGCGACAAAAAGCCGTAAGGTGACAATATATTCGATACACTCAAGAGAAATGAGTGGTCAGTCATGTATGGGCAGGGTTGCAAGACGTTCTTGTTGAACCCCGTGTATTCGTCTATAGACATACACTATCGGAAGGTGGTCCCATACCTTGTCATAGTCGGAATCCAATCCCCAATAAGCGCCCGAGGTTTTGATTGTATATTATATATGTGGAGCTTGGGATGCAAGCGTTCTGCTAGATTCTATTTACTTGTATTTAGACACTATTATAATATCAGAAGAAGATATTGATTTCAAAATGTTTTGGGTTAAAGTAAGATAAAAACCGTCCGTGTTTATGTGTGAGCTGGCCTTACTATTATCCTTTTGTTTCAAAAGGATTTCAAAGTTAAACAAGTTGGTTGCTGCGTGAATTAATCACTGAAAGTATTTCAGACAGATCCAGGTGAATTTTACTTTGCTTCAAATGTGCTGGGTCAGACCAAGTATATTATCAGGATAGGTATCGCTTGGAGCTTCAGAAGAGGAGTTGAAGTCGATACGTTTTCCATATATATACTGGTTCTAGTTTATTTCCGCTGTGTGTTGTATTGATCTGAATGTATATTCTGATGTTGTAATATACAGTTCTTTTATAAAGTGTTATTGATTATTATATTTTGTCCAGTCCACTGTGAGACTCTGATCTTTTTATTCTTCTATTCTAAAAATTCTTTCTTTCTTTTCTCACCCTCTAACTTCTTTCCATTAGCTTTCTGGGTTTTTCGATACTTGAGTTTGGACAGGACGTGTTAGTGTCTGGATTCGAGTGTCGAATTTCCCGGGTCGCCACAGTTGGTATCAGAGCAATAGTTTATGAATAACCTTGGCTCTGTGGTGTAACTCGATAGAGATTGAGCTAGTAATACCCTAGATCGAGTTGAGTGTATATATATATCTACGAGAGTGCGTTTTTGCAATTTGAATATAAAATTATTTTTATATTGTTTCGACCCAATATATTTTATAAGGAGGTAAAATTTATACTTTTCTCAAATTATTATTTAATTTGAATAAATTCAAAACTTGTATGAAGTTGGAAACATTCCAAATATGAAATGGAATTAATTTTAACTTGTATGAGTTAAAATGGATCCTTTGAGTTGAAATTGAGACAAGCCAACAAGAAATTTGACTTGTGTTGGGTAAAATATAAAGTGAATGAATCCAAACAGAATAAATGGAAATTTGTTGGATTGTATGTTTGTAATATATTTGAGCTTTATTTGGCATGAATAAATTGAAATAAAATTCAAATATACTAAATTTGAATGGAATATATATACAAGGGTAAGTTATGAATAAAATATCAGGGAAAATGAAATGAGTTGGTTGAAGTGATGGTGTATTGTGAATTCTTGTTTATTAGTTGCTAGAATAATCGAATATAAGAATTCATCAGCAGTTGAATGAACTGAAAACTAGAAAAATAAATTTCAGTATAAAATAAATATGAAATAGAACTAAATAATTTAACCCTGTATTATTTATTTCCATTATATATCAAGTTGAGTGCAGGTGGAAAATGGAAGAGTTGTTAGTTACCGAACTTCATGATTCGAGTATTGGTTGTCCGACAAAAAGGTAAACCTTAATATTATTGATTGCGTATTTGAATTTATACCCGAGATGGGTAGCCGCTTGGCTTTTATTCTCTTTGTATCAATAAGAGAGGCCCAAAGTGGCTTTTGTAGTTGTTTCGATCGAACCGTGCAGAGGAGATGCTGACGAATTTTTCAAAAATTTTATAACTTGGTACATTTTGATAATATTTTAAATTATTTATTTTGAAAATAATTGTGGTTGGAGCATTCTTTTTACCTAGCAATTTCGAGGATGAAATTTATTTAAGGGGGGAATAATGTAACGACCCGGATTTTTCTGCTATTTTGATTCGAATATTTAAATTTCATTTTAAATATTATATTTGGATTATTTACGGGATTTAATATCGAATTTGTTAACCAAAAGCCGACTGAATATTTATATTTATAGTTTAAATTATAAAACGAACTCGAAACAGTGCGGTAGTTCGTAAAATTGAATTTCAACTTCAATTGATCATACAGAATCCGTGTTAAGTCGGATTTCGGTGAAGCAAGAAGCGTCTGAATCTAGTTGATAATATTTTTCTACTGAAAGAGAAAAATCATGTTTTTGTATTATAGCTTTTATTTTATATCCAAATCAAATTTCGAAATAGTCATTGTGGAATCGTTTATACGCCATAACGATTTATTTAAATATAACTAAATATTGGCTTCGAATTTGGACAAGTCCTTTGAGGCGTAGTCATAATTTAATTTTTAGAATTTTACTGTAATTTTTAATTCGTAAAATAAGCAACTTTTTATTTGGAGTATTTTACACCCAGTATCAACATTTTGGGATTTTACAGAATTAATTAACCGGTCTATTTTATTATATATTTGTGATTGTGGCACACTGCTGGGCACGACGGTATGTTTATTTCTGTCGATAGCACGTCGTATGCGGACAAAGTTTATCCAGCACGGTACGTTCAACTTTATAACTAAAATATCGTTGCTCTTTCCAAAATTTAAATCAAAGAAAAGAAATAAAATATTTCAATCATCAACTCCTATTCTCAAGCCACGTGGTGTACATTTTTTGGAGGAAATGTATGGAACGATCTATCATACATTTAATGGTGAAAGTGACACAACAAAATCCTACAGCTCCTTTTAGGTGACTACACATGCATGTCCTAATTCACAGCCATTCCTACTTCATAAAACCATATCCCATGTGCTTTCCCGGACCATATTTATACATACTGAAATCAAATCAAAGAATAAAGAAAATATAAAGTGTCAAACCCTACTGAACTTTAAACTATACAGCTATTGCAAAGCTACTCACGCAAATACATATGAAACCATTCGTACCCTTCTTTTTCTTTGGCTACCAGAAACTCAACGTGCAGACCTAAGATCGCATATCTTATATTATACATGGATCTGCTAGGAAAGGAAAAATTATAGCTGATCAAGCCTATGAAACATACTGAAGCTACCTAACGTGTCATATCTCACGCTGCCACCCTGGAAACGAATCAACTGAATCTTTCTCTGCTACACAAAGAAATGAATTGAAAGCTCATCACAGACGCTTCTATAGCCAAGCTGCTACCTATTATTTCTTTTCGTATTTAATCTCCTACATGACAAAAGCTTAATCTCATTTAGATCATCACATGGACATGCAGCCTAGACGTTCAAAACCACATCCTACCCTATTCTCTATTACGTGATGGCCAAGGGTTCGGTTGCCTATATATATCGACAATCTCCCGTGTCAAACCGTGAATACAAAGAAGATTAAAATGAAAAGAAACAGGGAGCTCCATCCAAATAAAATCAGTAATTGTCTCTTCGCCTTAAATATAAACTGAAACATTGTTGGGGAAAGAAGCAGGAGAGATCGGTTAGCTCAGAGCAGAGAAACTAAAGCGATGTGCGATGGTCCCTGATCAACTTCGGTTGCCGGGGGAAGGTGAGCATCAGTTGGAAGGGTAGGACTGGAAGGTGTTTGGGTTATGTTAGACAGCATTGGCATGGGCTTAATCTAGGTGCAGGGTGTTATCAGGTGGAGTACGGAACCAAAACAGTTCGCCTATTTTCGTACAGGCGCGAGAACAGTGGCGGAGCCTCGGTCTGGTGGCAGTGCACGGTTGTCAGTCGCTGTGCATAACAGGGATGTGCAAAAGGGTGTATCAGAGTTTGTTTTCATGCAGCGAAAAGGGAGCCGCCGGGGTTGGAGGTAGTAGCCGCCGAGGACTGGTGGTCAGTACAGCATCGGAGCTCGATGGGTGCTTGTCAGGCATTGCAGCAAGTGATGGAATGGGGTAAAGTTGTTCGGTCGACCGAGAGCGAAGAAGAAACGGTTAAACTGTTGTTTATTTTGTTTAAGCATGGTTATAAGATAATCAAGGTATAAAGCTACTGACGTTATTTTATAATATAAATATTATAACCTATGACAATCACAACAAATTCATACATGACTAAATCAGGTGGTTTAGGGAGGTTGCTAGCGGATGTATACAATGGATGTAAGAGGTGCTGTTCTTCAGCACAGATCCGGTATGTTGGGCGGTCGGAGCTCCGTCCATCGATGTTGACGCCGACAAATGAAAAGAAAAGGATCGATAGCGTTCTGGAGAAGAAATGTGAGCAAGACAAGTAAACGATGGAGGAGTATGGGTGGCAAATGAAGTTGCTACCGGTGGTGACACTACAACAAATTAGGATTTTTGTAGCACTTACTCATAGCGTTTCACCATTAGATCCGAAAAGACTAAAAAAACTCATGCATACTGAACGTTGTACGTTTCATGTATAGGTGTAAATTAGTATTAAATTTAACATAAATGCTACACTAGGGAGTACGGGTACTTTTCATTTCTTATTTCGGGTCCGCCTCCTGAAATTTCATTTCCCACCGATTTTCCTTTTCCCCTTTCGAAGCTCACGACTTTCATGCCCTAGATCTTTGTCAACACAAATCCACTGCCTTCACTTTTATTCACTGGAACGCTGATTTCACGCCAAATCACAATGGGTCAAATCCTAGTTTCGCAACTCCAGTAGATAGCCCTCCTTCCTCATCTTCGATTATCGATCCCAATGGCCGAACCGCAATCCCGTTCTTCGCTATTGTAGGTATTTTCTTAAACGTGTTGTTTTTCCTTCGATTGCGTGTTAAATCTATCGCAACTTTCCAGATCACATGTTTCATTGTGTTTCAGATTGATTCATCTTTCTATTGATTTTTATTTTTGTTGATGATTGTTTACGAGTTAATCCTATACTCGTGTTTAGAAAATAATCGCCGATGTACAGTAAAAAAAAGCTAGAAAAAATCTTTTTTTTTCAAAGAGCTGATTGTTTATCTTTTGCAATTAGACTCTACATAAATACTCTATACTTTCATAGAATTGTTCTATGGGTTTTTTCTTACCCAGTGCATGGTGATTGACACTGAAAAGTGTTTATTTTATTACTCTTATGCTTTATCTTTTGTAAATAAATAAATGATACTTTGGTTACTTTTGTATGTTTTTACAGGATGTCAAGAAATGCCTCCTTCAATTAAAATCAAAGGCCAACTACAAGAAAGAGCTACTTCCTCACATCAAATTCATTTCAATTGCAAAAGAAGTAGTAGCTCACTGGTAAAGGCATAGGAATTGGTGCTGAGAGACCTGAGTTCGAACCCAGTCAAGCTCACTTTTTGCCAAAGAAACAGAGCGCGTTCACACTGGCCCCTTTGCTTTGAGAAATATCTGGATTAGTGTTATGTTATATATATACATACACATATTCATGTGTATGTATTTATGATGTGCACCAATTAACATCTCAGCAATAGCCATATTCTCATCATGGAAGTAAATTCAAATCATTCAATTTCAATTAGAAGAATTTCTGATTGAATTGTTGCCAAGAAGAAAAATCAATTTTGAAGATTTTATCTTATATTGCCTTTGGAGTCTGATAAGCGTCCTTGTTTGGAAGAATTAATTAGATGCAATCTTCTATCAATCAAGCCACATGGGAAAATTGAAAGATATGGAAAATATTTACCATGATATGCCCAGATTTTCTCCAATCAGGTAGTCAAGGAAGGCAAGAAATATTCATGAATAAGGAGGGCCATTTATTCATAGACCTAGTTAGGGTTTTCCCATTCTCATCTATAAATATGTGATTGTAACCATTGTAAAAATCATTCATTTTTCTGTACTCTCTTTCAGTCGTAATAAAGCTTTCTTTTCTTTAGTTTCTGCATTTTATTTTCATGGCATATTGTGTTGTCTAGTCAATTAGATTTGCTAGAACACAATTTGCTATTGCTTCTATTTTTCTTACTAGTGATTGACCGTCTGATTAGATTCAGCGGTAATCCTAGTTTTTATTTTCAGTTGTTGATTTCTTTTCTGCAATTTTATTTCCAGTGTTCTATTTTATTTTAATCATTGAATTTATTACAGATCCGATTAGATTCGAATTTGTAGTGAATTTAATTGCATCTTTTATTCGTAGTTTCAGTTTTTAATTTACTTTGCGAAAAAAAAATCAACCTCCAGCTTCGTCTAACACGCCCAAGAAAATAAATAAATAATAATTTTTAATTAAACCTCCCTGTGTTCGACCTGTATGCTACACGCCTGTATGCTTGCAGAATTTATTACAAATGTCGCGCTTTTCTAATTCATAGACTAGCGTCGATCAAGTTTTTGGCGCCGTTGCCGGGGAGGTAACGATTAAATTTTATTATTTATTTAATTTCTGATTCGTGTTAGTTTTATTTATTTATTTTGTTTTTTTTTTATATATAAAAAAAATAAGAAATTCTTGGTTATTGGATTGGGTGTTGATACTGCAATATCACAAATCAAGAGCAAAAGAAATTTATTGCCAGAATTTTCTTTGATTCCTTTCCTGTTTTCAGTACATCCTTTCTTCTTTTCCAAGTTTAAAAAAAAAAATCCTTTTGTAATTTTGTTTCCTTTCTCTGTCTTGTTTCTGTGATCATCTCAATCAGCGGTTCCCCTTTATCATCTTTCCTTCTGCCATAATTTCCACCACTGACTCAATCCGTACGAAATCAAATGTTCCCCTACGCAATTTCATAATCACCACAACCATCCCTTCAAACAATTTCGCAATCTTTTCTGATCATCCTCATCTTACACAGTTCACACCATTCACGTTCATCCCATCCACCAGCAATCACCACAATTTCAGACTCCAGTTAGCCACAAAAGCAACACCATTTCCAGCAACTCCTTATCCTCCGTCAAATTCTGCCACAAAACCAACTCAAATCCTCACCACAGACCATCATCCCAAAACCAACTACAACATATACCAACCATTCATTACTGAGCATCAAGCCTACTCTCCGCACAGCAATCATCCTCGTTACTGCCAATCCCACGCTATCTCAGTCCTTAAACCCATACAACTCCAAATAACCATAGTCACCCAATCACTCATCAGACCAAACCGTTCCTCTCACAACCACACCTACTTCATACGTCCATCACCCACAAACCTCACCAAACAAACATCAAATCTGGTTCGTAGGTTCCAAAACCGCCTTGCACCACAACAGCAACACAAATAACCCCAGCGTCACACAGTGTTCTTCACGGAACCCTCCGCACAGCGGACTCCGATCATCAGTCGCATTAACTTAATCGGCTCCCCCTTTCGAACAATCTGAACTTCTCCTCAACCCTCAGCGCGTAATCTCGAGAACCGAAGGACACCCTTGCAAATATCCAAAAATCAACCAAACCCAGTTCAAATTCCGGTCGATTTCAGGAAGACAAGGGAGTGCGAGGTCGAAATTTCTGTTCGGTTCATTGAATTGGACTGTTGAGTTTTGTGGTTGTTTTCGTTTTATGAGAATATAAAAGGGGGTGGCGTGAGAGATTAAACAGAAAAGAGGGGACTAAAATAAAAAGGGCAGCGGCTCTGACCTTGACCGTGCTTTGCATAGTGGTGTGGCAAATTCGTTTTCAATTGGGTGCGTCTATTTAATTGCGTGTGTTGTGATTAACTGTGGCCTTAGAGTGCGACCTGTTGAGTCAGTTCTTTTGAGTCTAGTTCTAGGTTTCGTTGAGTCGACTAAAGTTTTGTCGGATATAGCTCGTTTGAGTTTATTATTTTTCAAGCTGAATTAGTTAGTTTAATCGTTGTGTTAGTTTAGTTTTTATTTTATTTCTTCCTTCCAATTTAGTTGTAGTTTTTTTCTATTTAAAAAAAAAGGAGAATTTTTCAAAACCAGGTACAGCTGAAATTTTAAAAAAAGGGGACAACAACAGAAAACAGCGGACGATTCAGATGGGTTGGAGCGGTTGCACACCGAGTGGGGTGTGAACGCGCTAGCGCTTCCCAAATTCACTGGAGGACTGCCGATCAAGGTGAAAACTTTTAAAACTCTACAGGTGCTCTGGTGCAAAAGGAAAAAAAGAAAAAAAAAATATAGACAATTGTTGTAAAAAATTTCTGCAGGGGCAGCGGCTTTGAATGTACAATTTTTAATTTTTGCAATTATCTGTGTGATTTCTGTTTCTTTTTATTCATTCTGTTAAGGGCAATACACCAATTCACATAAGGTGAGGGATTTCATCACCCTTTCCTTAGCCCACAAATTGCATTTCATCGTAGAATCTGACTAATAATAACGATTAGACGTTGGACTTAAGGGAGTCACGGGCTCATCTAGGGCTTAATTATATTGTGATAGTTGATTCATTTGGAACGAATTATTTCTTGGTGTCTAGACTACGGCAGAGAAATAACCGTTTATAAATATTACGGTGATTCGTAAATATTATATCGGTTGTTACTCTGAAGGTACTTAAACCTTCGGCTGCATTGCTAGGGTGATTCCTGGTGCACCGATAACTCCTGTCCGTTAACTGGCTGAGAAATCTTTTGATCTATGTAATCAAACACATCACTTTATAATTTTGGGTTAGGAGCCAATAAGGACAGAAAACGTTATTATAGCTAATTTCTGTGCTTGCATTTGACAACAATGAGCGAAAAAAGTGTTAGCCAACAAAATTCTCCTAGGGGTTCTCGAATCAACCAAAATTTTCCAACCGAATTGGATCAAAATCGAGTGAATCAAAACTTTCCAAACTTTGGGGATCAAAACCAAATAAATCAAAATTTTCAAAACCTCAATATCCAAATGGATAGACCCCTGTCTCTTCGTGATCGATGTTATCCTACTAGGACCGTTCAACCATCTGTCATTGTGTTCCCACCAGCTGAAGGAAACAATTTTGAGCTAAAACATTCTTTTATCCAAGGGGTACCAAAATTTACTGGGTCTGAAAATGCTTATGAATTTCTGAGTGAATTTGAATTGTATGCTTCCACAACAAAAATGCAACAACTATCTAACGAATCGATCAAGCTAAGGCTAATTCCATTTGCACTACTTGAAAGCGCTAAAAGATGGCTAAATTCTCTTCCACGACATTGCATAAGAAGTTGGGATGAATTTGTCACTGCATTCTTGAAAAAGTTTTTCCCTTTCCATAAAACTCTGAAAATCCGAACCGAGATAAATCAATTTTGTCAAAATGAGGGGGAAACTTTTTCAAAATACTTTGAGAGATTCAACCAGCTATTATATAGTTGCCCTCATCATGGAATTCTAAAAGATCACTTATGTCAAATTGCATATGAAGGGCTAAACTATCAGACTAGAACTCAACTAGAATCAATGTGTGGAGGAGAATTTATGTCTAAAACAGCCGATGAAGCTTGGCGGTTTTTAGAAGATTATTCTGAAAAGGACATGCAGTGGGAATCGATTCGTGTTCCCATTCGTGCTTCTACTAGAGGAGTGCATGTCGTGGACCCAAATCAGATTCCTTTAGAAAATCAAACCCCTCAAACCGGAGAAGGGTTACCCCACTTTTACTCTCAGGACCAAGTCAATGCTATAGCTCAAAATAATCCTTACTCTTCCACGTACAACCCTGGTTGGAGGAACCACCCAAATTTTTCTTGGTCAAACCCCAATAATTCGGCTAACCCATCTCACGTGCAACCCTTTATTCCCAATCCGAATTACCAAGGTCCACCCCCCAATTCTCAAACCTCTCAAGCTACACCTCAATCCAAACAACCTTATAGGCACCCCAATTTTCAATCATCAAACCAATCATCTCAATCTTCTCAACCGTCACCAGACATTGTGCGTTTAGAAAAACAAATGGAACAAATGATGAATATGATAAAGGAACTAGTGAAAAATAACGAGAAAGGAAAGTTGCCTAGTCAACCTGAGGTGAATCCAAAATATAACTCTCGTACTGTAAATTCTTGTGAGGACGAAAACCATAATCCAGTCAACGCTATTACAACCCTTCGATCTGGAAAGAGGATTGATAATAACGTGGACGACCTTGACGAACCTCTTAACTCGACCCCAATCCCTAATCTTGATGATCATCCATTGGCTTCGAATGCCAATTCTTCTGAACCTCAAATTCCCTTAAATGTTGGCAATCCCAACAGTTCTTCTCCTTGTGTCGGCAAACCCGACCCACCTTTGAAAACCAATGTTGGCAATCCCAACATTTCATCTTCTACACCCCTACCACCTTTTTCCTCGAATGATGAAACTGATCGTAGAATCGAAAAACCAGTAGCTCCTTTTCCTCATAGACTCAATAATAAGAAGAAAGCTGCAAACTTCGAGAAAATCTTGGAAATTTTCAAACAAGTCCGTGTGAACATTCCTCTTTTAGACACCATTGAACAAATCCCTCAATATGCCAAATGTCTTAAGGAATTGTGCACACAAAAACGTGCGACCAATGTCCCAAAAACCGCCTTTCTAACTGCGAATACAAGCTCTGTTCTTTCGAATCTTGCCCCAGTCAAGTATAAAGACCCTGGCTGCCCTACGATTGATTGTAAAATAGGAAACACTCACATCTCTCGTGCCCTACTCGACCTTGGTGCCAGTGTCAACCTTCTCCCTTATACTGTCTATCGTCAACTTGGACTAGGGGAGATTAAACCAACAAACATCACACTCCAACTAGCCGATCGATCTGTCAAAAAGCCATTGGGAATTATCGAGGACGTCTTGATACAAATCGAACAGTTTTACTTCCCTGTCGATTTTATAGTTCTAGAAACAGAGCCTGTCTCAAATCCCAATGTTCAAATACCATTGATCTTAGGACGCCCTTTCTTAGCAACCTCTAATGCTGTCATTAATTGTAGGAATGGTCAACTTCGACTTTCCTTCGGGCACCTAACCATTGAGCTAAACATCTTTAATCTCAACAAGCAACCTAGGGATTTTGATATCGATGAAATTGACATGATTCAAACCATAGTTGATGAAACCTCTAATGACACTTCTGAAGCTTTAAAAATGTGTCTTGACCATTTCGACTCTGATTTCGATGAACTCGAATACATTTCTGAACTAAACAAAATTCTTGACTCCGACACTCCGTCACCTGAATCTAATCAAGGAATGTTGACCAAAGTTGATACACAAGAACTTCCTAAGTTAGACCTCAAACCCTTGCCAACAGACCTTAAGTACGCATACTTAGACTCTTCAGAAACTCTTCCCGTAATCTTGGCTTCTGATCTTACCAAGGACCAAGAAGAGAAACTCTTAGAAATTTTGCGGGAAAATAAAGATGCTTTGGGGTGGGAACTGAGCGATATAAAAGGAATTAGCCGATCAATTGTGGAACATCGCATACATTTAGTTGATGAGGCTAAACCCACCCGTGAGGCTCAAAGGCGATTAAACCCAAACATGAGAGAAGTGGTCAAGGAGGAGATAATCAAATGTCTAGACAATAAAATCATCTATCCCATCTCTGACAGTACTTGGGTGAGTCCGGTACAAGTTGTACCAAAGAAGTCGGGAGTCACAGTGATCAAAAACGACAGTAATGAACTCGTCCCAACAAAAATCAAAACCAAATGGCGTGTGTGCATCGACTATCGAAAGCTTAACTCAGCCACACGAAAAGACCATTTTCCCTTGCCTTTTATTGACCAAATGCTCGAACGCTTAGCGGGACATGAGTACTACTGTTTTCTCGATGGATACTCTGGCTATAACCAAATTCCTGTTGCTTTAGAAGATCAACATAAGACCACCTTTACTTGTCCCTTTGGAACCTTTGCTTATCGTCGCATGCCTTTTGGTCTTTGTAATGCCCCCGCGACTTTCCAAAGGTGTATGATGAGTATTTTCTCTGATATGGTGGAAGAATTCTTGGAAATATTCATGGACGATTTTTCAATATATGGATCATCTTTTTCCCAATGTCTCACTCATCTAGAACTTGTCCTCAAGCGTTGTAAGGAGAAATCACTCGTGCTTAATTGGGAGAAATGCCACTTTATGGTAAAAAGGGGGATAGTTCTAGGTCATGTCGTCTCTAAAGATGGCCTAGAAGTCGATAAATCCAAAATCGATTTGATTGCTAACTTACCTCCTCCCAAGTCTGTCAAAGATGTTCGTTCATTTCTTGGCCATGCAGGATTCTATAGAAGATTCATTAAGGATTTCTCAAAAATTTCAAAACCTCTCTCGAATTTACTTGCCAAAGACGTAAAGTTTGAATTTTCCAATGATTGCAAAACATCTTTTGAAACTCTCAAATCACTCTTGACCACAACTCCCATCATTCAACCTCCTGATTGGACTCAACCCTTCGAACTTATGTGTGACGCTTCTGATTTTGCTATTGGAGCCATCTTGGGTCAGCGTATCGATAAACTCCCTCGAGTCATTTATTACGCTAGCAAAACTTTAAACGAGGCCCAACTGAATTACTCAACTACTGAAAAGGAATTCTTGGCAGTTGTCTTCGCTCTTGAGAAATTCAGACCATATCTCATAGGATCCAAAGTCATAGTTTACACTGACCATGCTGCCTTACGATATTTGCTTTCTAAGAAGGATGCCAAGGCCCGCTTGATCCGTTGGATCCTTCTTCTTCAAGAATTCGATATAGAAATACGAGATAAAAAGGGTTCTGAAAATGTCGTAGCTGATCATCTCTCTCGAATTGTGCACGAAAATGATAACGACACCCAAATCGATGACTATTTTCCTCACGAACAACTCCTTTCGATCTCTAACACCCCTTGGTACGCTGACATTGTGAATTATCTTGTCACACAACAAATGCCCGCTGAATGGTCGAAACAAGATAAACAAAAATTTCTCTCAAAAGTTCGAAACTTCTATTGGGATGACCCATATCTTTTCAAATACTGTCCAGACCAAATCATTCGAAGGTGTGTGCCCGATCATGAACACCAAAGTATTCTCTCTTTCTCACATGACCATGCTTGTGGCGGTCATTTTGGAGCAAGAAAAACTGCTGCAAAAGTTTTGCAAAGCGGTTTTTATTGGCCCACACTCTTCCGTGACGCTTTCGAATTTTGCTCTAAATGTGAGCGATGTCAAAGAACGGGTCGAATCTCTAAGCGAAACATGATGCCTCTCAACCCCATTTTAGTGATTGAGTTATTCGATGTTTGGGGCATCGACTTCATGGGACCATTCCCCAATTCATTTGGGAATCTTTACATCTTCCTGGCAGTAGATTATGTCTCAAAATGGGTTGAAGCCACTCCGACCAAAACCAATGACAACAAGGTTGTTGTCAAATTCCTCAAAGAAAACATCTTTTCACGCTTTGGCACACCTCGAGCTATCATTAGCGATAATGGCACTCATTTCTGTAATCGTGCTTTTGAGTCCTTGCTCAAGAAATACTCAATCACACACAAGCTGTCAACACCTTACCATCCACAAACTAGTGGACAAGTAGAAGTTTCCAATAGACAAATCAAACAAATTCTTGAGAAAACCGTGAATTCCAATAGAAAAGATTGGTCTGTAAAACTGATTGATGCACTTTGGGCTTTTCGCACTGCTTATAAAACCAATCTAGGGATGTCACCATATCGATTAGTCTTTGGAAAGGCCTGTCACTTACCTCTTGAATTAGAGCATCGTGCTCTTTGGGCCATAAAATTTTTGAACTTTGACTTAGAAAAAGCCGGCTCACACAGGAAGTTACAAATTTCAGAATTAGAGGAATTAAGAAATGAGGCGTATGAAAATGCGAAAATCTACAAAGAAAGAACCAAAGCCCAACATGACAAAAACATACTTCGTAAGGAATTCAACATAGGTCAAAAAGTTCTTTTATACGACTCTAGACTTCACTTGTTTCCAGGAAAACTTAGATCTCGATGGACTGGACCTTATGTCGTGAAAACAGTATACCCTCATGGAGCGGTTGAAATTGAAAATCCTTGGGATGGAAGAGTCTTCAAAGTAAACGGTCAACGACTGAAACCATTTTTGGAATTCGAGCAATATGACGAAGATGACTCTATCGATCTGCATGATCATCCACCATGAAATCAGGTGGTACACGTTCTTTTTCTTTTACTTTTCTTTTTCAGTTTTTTTCATTTTATTTTTGTTTTTCTGCCTTAGACAGTTGGGACACTGTCTGAATCAAGTGTGGGGGGGAGTCTGCATTTCATCCATTTTCATTTTTCTTTGTTTTTATTTCTTTTTATTTTCAGCCATTTAAGTAGGACCTTCATACATTTTAGATTGTAGTAACATACCATAAATTTTTTTTTTTTTTTTTTGAAATACGACTCATTTTCAATTGATACAGCAAAATAAGTTTACAATTTGTAGCCAATTGATAGTATTTTTCTCTCTCAACTTAGATCGAATACGAAATATAATGAAAAGTTTAATCTTGAGGGATAATAGTGTAACCGGTACATAGGGAGATTCTTAGGTGATGGCCATGAAATCTATTCTATATTGTAGACTTTGTTTAAATAAGTGGAGGACTTAAAATACTTATATTGGCTTTTCAAATCTTTAAAACTAAGTTGTGTTAAGTTGAATTCGCGTAACTCTCTTTTGTGCTTATATTTTCGATAATAATAATAATAGTATTCCAAGGGTATCCAACATTGCTTGTATATCGAGCGTTGGTGTGCAAACCCGCCAAGCTCTATCCGACACGTTGTTGACAAAGTCAAAGTTGGAATATCTTGGTCTCATTTTATGAGATTAGACACCTAAGGATTACCGACACGTTGTTGACAAAGTCAAAGTCGGCCTGCACAATCCGCCAAGCTCTTTACCCACTCTCCGTTAGTCCGCGAGGCAGTGCATGGGTGGCAAACCTTGGTCTTTTTAGTTAGGTGTGTGTACTTAATCATAAATCTTAAAATTTTATAGAATAAAGAATAAGCGATAATACCCAAACACTTCTTGACCTTGTTGATTTGACTAGCCATACATGAGAAAATTAGAATACCACTTTGCAAACTGTGCCAAGCAAACTAAGAATTTATTTCATGGCTGCACTATGTTATCAACCGAACCAACTGGCCAAACTGGAATTTAACATTTGAAAACTTGATTTATATTGAAAATTTGTGACAAGTCGAGGTATCTAAAATAAAATCAACTGGTTGGAAATTATTAACTTAATTCGTTGTACCACTTTCCTGAAATAAGTCGTGTTGTCATTTTTCGTTTTTATTTTTTGCATATGTCCATTGCATTCATGTAGTTTCATTAGAATCATAGCATCTTTGGATTTTGTGGGTAGTATCCGCTGAAAACCCTCACGAGACACCACTCGTCCTACTAGGGACACCTAGAGGTTTAACGGCTTGTTGCATACGCTCAATGCAATCGTGTTTCCTACGAAAGTGCGACTTATCTAGTTAGTTTTCCATTTTCTTTTTACTCGAGGACGAGTAAAAGATAAGTGTGGGGGTATTTGATTGACACTGAAAAGTGTTTATTTTATTACTCTTATGCTTTATCTTTTGTAAATAAATAAATGATACTTTGGTTACTTTTGTATGTTTTTACAGGATGTCAAGAAATGCCTCCTTCAATTAAAATCAAAGGCCAACTACAAGAAAGAGCTGCTTCCTCACATCAAATTCATTTCAATTGCAAAAGAAGTAGTAGCTCACTGGTAAAGGCATAGGAATTGGTGCTGAGAGACCTGAGTTCGAACCCAGTCAAGCTCACTTTTTGCCAAAGAAACAGAGCGCGTTCACACTGGCCCCTTTGCTTTGAGAAATATCTGGATTAGTGTTATGTTATATATATACATACACATATTCATGTGTATGTATTTATGATGTGCACCAATTAACATCTCAGCAATAGCCATATTCTCATCATGGAAGTAAATTCAAATCATTCAATTTCAATTAGAAGAATTTCTGATTGAATTGTTGCCAAGAAGAAAAATCAATTTTGAAGATTTTATCTTATATTGCCTTTGGAGTCTGATAAGCGTCCTTGTTTGGAAGAATTAATTAGATGCAATCTTCTATCAATCAAGCCACATGGGAAAATTGAAAGATATGGAAAATATTTACCATGATATGCCCAGATTTTCTCCAATCAGGTAGTCAAGGAAGGCAAGAAATATTCATGAATAAGGAGGGCCATTTATTCATAGACCTAGTTAGGGTTTTCCCATTCTCATCTATAAATATGTGATTGTAACCATTGTAAAAATCATTCATTTTTCTGTACTCTCTTTCAGTCGTAATAAAGCTTTCTTTTCTTTAGTTTCTGCATTTTATTTTCATGGCATATTGTGTTGTCTAGTCAATTAGATTTGCTAGAACACAATTTGCTATTGCTTCTATTTTTCTTACTAGTGATTGACCGTCTGATTAGATTCAGCGGTAATCCTAGTTTTTATTTTCAGTTGTTGATTTCTTTTCTGCAATTTTATTTCCAGTGTTCTATTTTATTTTAATCATTGAATTTATTACAGATCCGATTAGATTCGAATTTGTAGTGAATTTAATTGCATCTTTTATTCGTAGTTTCAGTTTTTAATTTACTTTGCGAAAAAAAAATCAACCTCCAGCTTCGTCTAACACGCCCAAGAAAATAAATAAATAATAATTTTTAATTAAACCTCCCTGTGTTCGACCTGTATGCTACACGCCTGTATGCTTGCAGAATTTATTACAAATGTCGCGCTTTTCTAATTCATAGACTAGCGTCGATCACATGTTCAGTTCAATTTTTATGAACTGCAATCTGAACCTACAAATCATCATAGACTATTCAAATGCTAGAGTTGATTGTTTGTTAGGGCCTGTAGATGCTGAGGACTTTAGATATGTATAGTAAGTATTAACGTGTAAAAGGATAAAGGGCATGTGGAGTTAAATTGTTGCACCTGCATGTGTTGAGGTATGGCCTCGTGTAGGTGCGTTTTCTTCATGAGCAGCTATTGTGTTATAAAAAAGAATTAGAGGCTTGTGTTGGTTTATATAGGAAAACATATGCATCTGCATGTTGTCCATCCGAAATTTTTCGAAAGTATAGGTAATATTATATGTATTTTAATATCCCAAAAATACTTATTGTATTATTTTTCCGATGCCTATAGCATACACTGTGCAAATGTATTTTACTCTTTTCAATAATATAGGGAATTGTCCCATATTGAAATTCCTATATAACTATTACAATATTTGCCGAGGACTCATGCAATTCTCAGTGTTTATGCATCTTTGAGTGAAAATGCTTTCTCATCAATTGTATTTGATTGAAATCAGGGTGTCTAAAGAGTGTGTGTGGGGGTGTGTGTGTGTGGGGGGGGGGGGTGTGTTGTGCATTGGATTGACGTAACTTGTATTTGTTGATTCGTTACGTCTCCATAAGTATTTGTAAAGGGGGAGCTCGTAGGAGAATCTAATATACTTTATAATACACATCAGGTTATTTTACTATGCATAGACTTTACCATAGCTTGTAGTGTTTTTTTTATAAATTTATATCTTTGTCTATGTTTATTATCAGAATGGAAGTTGAAGGAACTACAGCAGGCATTAGTGTTAATAATGAAAAATAATATTTATAAGTCTTCTTTAACTAGAGGCAGACCATAAGTCGCTAGGTTTTCTTTATTTGGTTTTCTTGTAGTTCTGAATAAGAAGCATCAATGTTGGCCAAAAGTCTGAATTAATTACTTCATGTGTTTATCACCTAATAGTGTGACTTTGCTGTGTTTTTGGTGTGCAAAATACTGAGTACAGAGTACAGAGCCTCGGCACTGTCATATTTTGTGTTTTGACAAGTAATGTCAACAAAGAAGTGTTAAGCAGCTGTTGCGACTGTCTGGACTGGGCCTTTTTATACCCTGGATATGTCGATCAAATAAAAGGCAAGGGCATCGGCAGTTAGAGCTTAGAATACCTTGTGAATTTACCTTCAACCAGATTCTGGTTTGCTATCTTTTTTTATAAGTTTATTTCTGCATTAAGTCTAACAAAATTTGTATCCTTTTTCTGGATGCGTTATGTAAATTCAGTTTTAAATATCTTTGTACGTTGGGTCATAGTGTTAATAATATGCATTTAAAGTGTTGTAAATACATTTTAATGCCAATTTTCAAATGAATTGCATAATGCGACACCAGTTTTAAAAAAAAATTAGTTGCACAATTAAATTAAGTTGCATAATATTGAACCATTATCCCTCTTTACATCTAGAACTGTGACTAAAGTTTTTTTACTCTTACAAATATTGTGATCGTTTCATCACCAAAGAAGATAATAGTCTACCTGGGAGATAATGCACACCATGATTAGAATATTACTAAGAAAATTGCGATGAGGAGGAATATGCTAATACTTTATTGCAACAGAGACATCAGATTGGCTACAATCGGATGCAAGCGACTCATTTTCAAAACAAATTTGGCGTTTCTTTACATTATGATAGCCTGGGCAACTTGGAATGCAGCTTACTATTTTTGCGCCCAAATTATTACCAGGTCCAGATATATCTAATGATATTTATGTTTTTTTAAAAAATCAATGTAATGTATTTAGTTAACTTTAAAAAAATGATTTCATTTTATAGCTCTTGCCAGGTTAGTTTTAGTGAGAGAAAAATAATAATCAAAGTTCAATTTAATTTGATAGGATTATAGCATATTTGGAAGTTGTAAAAAGGGTTGGGATTGATCTATTTTTTGATTCATGAAAACCTTGTTCTCTTGATCTTTATAGACTACACCTGATATTAACATAAGTTTTATTAAGTAAAAACTAATAACGGATATTGGACTTCCATGTTCAATGGTATATGTTTCTTTAGGTGGTTTACATTGTATGTCAGTTTTTCCATCTTTTAAGTTTGCAATTTTCTATACCTCTTTTTAATACTATTGATTTTTTTAAAGTTTGAAAAAGAAAATTTATTACACTTTCTTCTTCTTAACTACATCCTTTGTTTTTATTTTTCTGAAATATTGATCTTCTAATTAGGGAGAGCATTCATAATTTTGTGTAAATAATAAATAAAAACCACCTAAAAGTGTGGTGGGAGACATTACAAAGTTAGTTAGGATTGGAAAAATCTTCACTAGGTGATCATCTATAGAGGAACACATGAAATTTTTATATATTTACATTTTGCAAAAAAAGGGAACACAATGTTAAAGATGTTGCATATATGTGCTACAGATGTGGAAGAGGCTGTGTGCTCGTATGATTTGTTTGAAATAGAAGCAAGAAGGAGCTAGCATGTGAGGAGCTAGCAAACCGGACCGCCCCTTTAGGTAAAAGAGTAGTCGTTGCAAGAATATTAGCAAAATTTGGCTAAGGATGCATGAACCTTAAACGCAAAAGAAACTAGGCATGGATGCATGATAGCAGCACCAAGATGATAAAAGTGAAAGTAAGGGTAGGGTGGCAAATGAAGTTGTCAGTTGAATGATAGTTGTCAGAGGCTGTTGCAGGACAATCAATTTTGTGGAACAACAAGATATGGTATAGAAACAGGCAAAAGAACACTGCTGAGCCTCGTGTGGCATGACCTAGCAATTAAGGTATATACTGAATATTGAGTAATAAGGTATGCTTGATGTTATTCTCTCACTATTATAACGTCTTTGTAGAAAATCATCCAAGAGTAGCATTTGGAGGCCTGAAGTGAGCATGTGGCCGTTAGCAATGAAAAATTGATGACAGTGGAGGTTGAGGCTTCTTATCTCCTGCATTTCATCATTCAGATCGGTAATGATTCCTCTTTAACTTATGTAAGGTGCATGCAGATTGCTTTTATGCTTTTTTTTTATTTCGTCGCTAGCTACTTTTATTCTTTTTTTCGGAAAGAGAAAGGGTAGCAAGTAATTGTTATTTTCTTTAATAATCTATAATTTTCTACTTCAAATATGCTTAGCACAACTTATGGAAATTATTTAGTTTCGCAAGACATAATATATGACGAACAAAATAGGGCATACATATAACTATCAAGTTCAACCTATAAACTTACCCTTTTCTTGTTTCAACCGTATACCACATATTTTTAAAGAATAGCTTGGCTTGCGTGAAATTTATTAGTTTTGAAAACAATTGCATGTTGTCTGCCCGATGATGGCCTTCTGTTAATATATTTGAGGATGTACTTGATTGATCTTGTTTTGTTATAAACTACATTATTCATATTCATATATTCTTGTTTGATGCTTCACTGTCAATTTAAATTAAGTGGTGTAAATAAATCATGGAAAAAAGGATGTAACATAAAATTAATCCAATCAAACAATAACAGGAGGGTTTACTCAAAGAAAACGGGTGGAATAGCCATAATAAAAGCTCATGTTGCATAGTCTTTTATATTTTATACAAGATAACTTTATTTTGGGGTTCAATTTGTACAGTTTTGTATTGTAAAATAATAAATGAGTTATAACTGAAATTTAATGCACATCTGTTCTATGACAAATTATAAAATTGAATAAATTTTGGTTGCATGTGCTGCATGAATTATCATCAACCATGCAACATGTACATTTTGTATTAATAAATAATGATGCATATTTCTGATTTGCTTTTATAGAAAAATTTTCAAACATGGATATCTGAGTAACTCATGCAACAAGTGAATGATTAGGAAGTTACTATTTAAACATTTTCAAAATGAAAAAAAAATAGTTTTGATTTCTGCAAAACATGAAATTGAACATTTACATGGGCTAAAATAAAGATTGGTCAGATTACTATTTTTTGTTACGTAATTGCTTAATACCACAAATTAGTACTATCATCTCTTACTATTATATAAAAGTTGTTTTCATAACAATAGTAGTATTCAAATCCGCTTTTCAAAATTTTATGCACTCAGTACTGCTTTAAAGGCATTATGTTGACACTAAAGTACCACAACTCAATTCTCGGTTTGTATTTTGTATTAAATAAATCAAAATCATTAATTACGAGTCAAAATAATTAACGTGATAAATTATAGTAAATTTGGCAATTTTGTGCCTAACACAGTAATACTTCCCTTATATTGAAGTAGCAGTGTAAAGCCATGTTTGGAGAAAAATATGAAGTCACATAAACTAAATTTTACAATTCCATCCATTTCATTGGCAGGTTACATTAATTGAAAATATAGGCTACTCAACTCAGATGAAAGTTCTTAAAACGTGTGCTGTAAATTTGGCAGGTTGCATTAATTGAAATTTCTTAGAAGTAATTGGCATTTCAGCAACGAATAAACGGAAAAATATGCATTTAAAATGGACATGCAGCTGTTAAAAGTGTGCTGACCTACATGAAATAAATAACACAATACACGACATACTTTTAAATTTTGAGAATATTTCAGAAAGTACTAAATATTGTTTATTTGTATTATTTATTTGAAAAATTAACAAAGGTAGATAAATTTTGTTTAAACAATTTATAGGCAGATTGTTTGGTTAATTTAGATATGCAGACTTAAATGTAAGTTGTACTTAAAAAACTGAGAACATCAAAAATAATATTAGAAAATAGAAAGATGTTGAAAGCCTTAAACACACAAAATAGAATGAAATTCAAGCAACAAGCACTGTTAACTAGTTAAGATATTTCTTAATAAAAACCTGATATCTCCTTCATAAATAAGAATACAAGCTTGTTTTCATTACAATCAACGTAAAATGCATAACCCACCACCATTATATGTTGGATAGTTAAAAAAGAAAGCAAGCACAACTTTTTTTTTCTTTCCCTAGCCTCTAAGTCTCATACAAGAGAATAAAAAAGCAAAGATCATCTTCAAGCATGCACCAATCCAATTTACAAACTTATAACGCAGCACAACACTCACTTATCCCTTCTACTCAATACCATTCATCTTTCTGAACATACCAATAAACTCGCACACTTTACTGGGAGTATTTTGGCGTGGAAGAAAAGTTTTGGTGGCGGTGAAAAACATTTTCGTGGGCTTTGGCTTCATGTTTGGCATTGGGCCTTATAACAAAAAGACGAGGAGAATGCGTGAAAGAAGGACAGGACAGGGCATGATTGAGCTACAGTGGGTTTTGCATGGCATGGGAGGGGCGGATTTTTACTGATGATGCAAATGGGAAATACTGTAGGGGTAGTATGTTAACTTTTGTTCAGGAGTTGCTACTCTTGGGTTCGTGATTTAAGTGGAGTCGGCAGTTAGAAGAAATGGGAAGGTGCTCGAGCTGACATGAAAAATGATGGTGGCGTGTTCAATTTTGGTGGCCTCTGGAAGGAATGTCGGACTCTGGATATTTATTTGTGGAAGACAGCATTCTATTTCTAATCACGTGGTTAATGTTAATTAAGGTAATCTTATAATTAATTAATTAATTTTTGGTTGACAATAGTGGTTAGTGTAAGTTAAAATTTATAACGACAATAACTTCGCTTACCTTATCAGAATAGCGTGAAGACATTAGTATTAGAATCGCAAACAAGAATACTAGCTACTCTACCGAGCGGTTCGGAAGAAATCTGAAGCAATCGAGTTTCCGTTTGATTTTAAACAAGAATAACGCTTCAACCGTCAATCGAAAACGAAGGTGAGTTAATTCTCGCACTTTTCTGAAATACTTGGATGTGCTAAATTCATATAATTTAATTGGTTGATTGGATGCCTATGGTTGCTTTGATGGTTGACGTTAATTATATTACCGTCGTTTAAAATATTTCTATATGCTGATATGAAATATTTTATTGATCTGTGATGCAGGGAAGAATAGGTAGGAGGAATCAAACCAGTTCCTCAAATATTTAATATGCCGTTATTTCATATTTTATGAACTGTTTAAAACCAGTTGACTGTAAACCCTGTTGGTTGTTGAATGTGCTTGAGTTTGAACCAATATATATAGTATTGGTTGAGAAATAGATAGCAGATGGCCAAATATACACCGTTTTATAAAGATCGATTTACCGTCAGGTGAATCACTAAAAATAAAGTTATGAAATTTATTTAATTGAATATAGATTTTAAAATATATTATTATTTTAAATGAAGTCCAAAAAGAGGAATAAACCAACCACATGAATACGTTGATTGGTGTAACCAAATCTACCGTGCGCGAAGCACGTGCTTATTAAGTGATTGTTAAACAACTTTATTTAGCTAATTCTAATGACCAGAATTAACGTAATGGGTTTATATTGAAATTAATTTAGTAAAAATCAAAGTGAATAGAATTATTTAGATTAATTAATTAATTTAATTGGCAAGATCAATAATGATTGACTAACGAGTTAGTCATGTTTAGAGTGGAACAATTTAACGACATTAACTGAAGTTGTTTATGTAATCAGTCCATTAATTTAAAGGGGAAGTAAATGGTAAACTAACCCAGCTTTATTTTAATCAATATTGAAACTTTATTATTAATCATTTATTAATAATCGAAGAGATAATTTGAGATGTAATAAACATTAAGGAAAGTTTGTGAAGTTTAAAGCGTGTTTATAATTAACAAAGCAATTTAATATAAATAGTGTGAAATTAAAGTTTTATATTGATTCTTACTAAGTTATACTTAATTGGATTCTATGAATCCAAGTTATAAGAAGATATAAAACCCTAGTTTATTGAATAGGTAAATGGAACTAGGTATTAAAGTGACATTTGAATAAAGTAAAAGCCAAGATTGAAAATTTAAGTAACTGGCGGAGATAGGAAATGGGAAATCAAACATTTGAATCGGATTAATTAAACGTGATAAGTTATAAAGAGACAATATAGAATCACCATTTTAAAGAAGAGATGATATTTCATCAAGATGGAATTAAAATGGGTTTGGGGTGATATGGAAAATGAGTATCGGTTTCTGTATTACAGCTGATACCTATCTTAAGATAAGAACGTTGTTGATCAAGGTCTGAGAGGTAATTAAAATGCCCCAACTTGAACAACTTCAGGATTATCAAAGGATGATATTAGTCGTAATGGTAAAGATGTTAAAGAGTAAATTATTTTGGGAAAATAACATTGTAACGCTATGGAATATATAATGAGATTCCGAGATAAAAGAAACCAAAAGGGGCTTGATGGTATGAAATAATGTTCCCATAATAAAAGAAATAAAAAGGAGATTGGTGAAAATATAACGGTATTTTCAAATTTAAGTAATGGGATTTAAATGGGTTTATTCTAAAGATATGAGTGGTAATTTTGGTGTTCAAATAACAAAGCCAAAGAAGATGTCGTAATGACTGTTTTACGAGTGATAGGTTGAATCGATAAGATAATAAGAAATGTTATTGCAATGTTTTGAAAGGTTAGTTGAAGGTTAAATTATATATGAATTCAAGATATTTTCTAGGAATAAAAGTAAAAGGATTTGAGAACATTAATATATTTGAACCAAAATATTATTTTCGGGTATTTTAACTGATATAGTATTTTTAAATGGCCAAGTGATATTGTGCATAAACCAATGGATTTGTTTTATCTTTATGATTGTTTATTTTGATAGTCAAATAACCAACTATCAAAATCTGACCCAACTTTGTCGGTACGGAAAGACCGGGATCGAATTTATATTCGAAAACCATTCCGACCAATAAATACGAATACGTCGAAGATGCTGATCAAGATGGAGCAATTGAAGGCCGTAAATTCTCATGAGCGGAAGAACTATTGTTAAACATCTCTGGCAGATCCCCAGAGTTAACAATGATTCTGTCGTGACTGGAATCTAGGGATTGCAAGGACTACAAACTACTGATCTATAGGGTGATTCCTAGGATGCGGTAGGAGGGTGCCTTCGGTTCATCCTGTACCTGGATGACGTATAGGGGCGAGGTGAATAGTGGCCAAATGTTTCGAAAGTCAATTATAGCCTCAAGCCTCATCAATCGGGAATTGACAAAAATCGGGCAGGCAGCATGGCTATGTGGGTCTCACCCATTAGGGTGTATTGTTACTAACTAGAGAATATTCATATTTGTTACTTCTTTTCATTTCTGTATCTCCCGGGAGCTACGGTGGTCACGACAAAAAGCCGTAAGGTGACAATATATTCGATACACTCAAGAGAAATGAGTGGCTAGTCATGTGTGGGCAGGGTTGCAAGACGTTCTTGTTGAACCCCGTGTATTCGTTTATAGAGATACACTATCGGAAGGTGGTCCCATACCTTGTCATAGTCGGAATCCTATCCCCAATAAGCGCCCGCGGTTTTGATTGTATATTATATATGTGGAGCTTGGGATGCAAGCGTTCTGCTAGATTCTATTTACTTGTATTTAGACACTATTATAATATCAGAAGAAGATATTGATTTCAAAATGTTTTGGGTTATAGTAAGATAAAAACCGTCCGTGTTTATGTGTGAGCTGGCCTTACTATTATCCTTTTGTTTCAAAAGGATTTCAAAGTTAAACAAGTTGGTTACTGCATGAATTAATCACTGAAAGTATTTCAGACTGATCCAGGTGAATTTTGCTTTGCTTCAAATGTGCTCGAGTCAAACCGATTATATTATCAGGTTAGGTATCGCTTGGAGCTTCAGAAGAGGAGTTGAAGTCGAGACGTGTTCCATATATATACTGGTTCTAGTTTATTTCCGCTGTGTGTTGTATTGATCTGAATGTATACTCTGATGTTGTAATATACAGTTCTTTTATAAAGTATTATTGATTATTATATTTTGTCCATTCCGCTGTGAGACTCTGATTTTTTTATTCTTTTGTTCTAAAAATTCTTTCTTTCTTTTCTCACCCTCTACCTTCTTTCCATTAGCTTTCTGGGTTTTTCGATACTTGAGTTTGGATAGGACGTGTTAGTGTCTGGATTCGAGTGTCGAATTTCCCGGGTCGCTACATGGAGTTTGTATATAATAATAGTTATCAATCCAGTATTGGTATGGCTCCATTTGAAGCTTTGTACGGAAGACCGTGCAACTCACCATCATGTTGGTTGGAAACTGGTGAGAAGTTTGTGCTTGGACCAGAAGTAATAAGAGAAACTTCAGGCAAGATCAAGATTATTCAACAACGAATGAAGGCTGCCCAAGATAGGCAGAAGAGTTATGCTGATAAGAGGCGAAAGGATTTGAAATTCTCCATTGGAGACCTAGTATTTGTCAAGATCTCTCCATTAAAGAATGTTATTCGATTTGGAAGGAGGGGAAAACTGACACCAAGATTTGTCGGCCCATTCCCAATCCTGGAGCAAGTCGGGAATTTGGCATATAAAGTTGAATTACCAGAGAAGTTGACAGGAGTTCATAACGTATTTCATGTTTACTAGTTAAGGAAATTCGTGCACGACCCCGATATGACTATTTCACCTGATCTGTTGGATGATATCTGTGAAAACCCGTAACTTCCCCGTAAAGGAAAGCGTCGGATAGTTCGAGAACAAGCCACAACAGAACGCATACAAAAGAACATTTCATAGTATATTACAACAATGCATCAGATTACAAGAGTATACAGAGTATAAATGAATATTACACAAAAATATCAGAGATTTAAATTACATTTAAATACATAGCAGCGGAAAATAATACAATACACAACTAGAAGAGATATACGGATACAAAGCTTTCCGGATATCATTCCAGCTGTAAACCAGGATCCTGTGAATATAAATCTGCAAAACCAAAACTACTAGCTGCCCGTGTCAAAATAGGGGCACCCAGAGTTTAGGTTAAAACAATAAACTTCAGGTCAGTCATGTGACTGGTGTGAGAACTAAAACAGTTATTAATCTTTATTTTTAAAATTAGGTAAATCAAGGGACCACGCCGTATAACACGGAACAGGTTTCCTCCCAAGAACACCAGTGCATATAAGTAAACAGCGCAATACTTTTCTAAAAATGAAGTTATTATAAGACCCAGGTCCCATCACACAATGCAACGCAGCCGAGGATAGGGTTTTCCCTTATAATAGCCAAACATGCTTAGTACGTTTAAAACAAATCATTTGATACTACTATAAGTGTATAGTGTATAAAACAACTTCAAATCATAAGTATCAATCATAGGCGACATGAGCGTCCCATGCCACTATGTCGCCATATATAGGTTTACAAATAAAACCGCAAAGTCACGTATATGGAAATTGGATTTCCATCTATGAACCGAGGCAAAAGATAGTCCTCAACCGATTCGAGACGCTCTAGCCCGTGTCTCAGGAACAGCCGCAACTGCCCCTTGGATCCTCAGGGTCGGTCCACCGATGTGGATTATTATGCCTGAACACTACGTCTCCCCACCCTATGGGGTGTAAGTCTGGTCCGTCAGCCAACCAGAATGCATCGGCCGAAACCGATATAACCGGGGCGCCTCGCAACAGCAACAACCACATAAGTCAAACTCGTCAGGGCGTGTAAAACCACTGACGCCACTTCTAGCTAGAAAGAAACGCATGCCCTCCCTGACGTCCGTCTCCCGTTTTTGGTTCATACCGGGTGTGAAACTCGCGAATCAAACGTTACACAAAGCTACGCCACAAAGGCCGTGCTTCGATCATCAACCACAAGACTTTGCTTTTCAACAGAAACCTCGATCAATTGCCACTTAGGCATGCCACACAGGCAATTCACTCCATGCGTTTGATATCCATCAATATATAACCCCTGAGCTCGTACGTCTCAGAGAAGGGCGTTAAGCAAGAGAATAAATTCTCCGCCGCCAAACAGATATATATTTAATAAAAATCAATCACACGGACTAAAATCCAATGTCAAACACACAGTCCATTTACAAGTCCGTTCTGGGTCTGAACGAAACCGGAGGCACCTAGTACCCCGCATATCCATCGATCTCCAAGTACGTCTGGACGATCACTAACTGTTTCCATCTTCTTGGGTGTACAGCCCAATCAAGATCATCAGTAATCACCCAAACGACGTGAAGACTTCTGGTCTTCGACCACCGTCTTCATCTTCGACTTATCGTCGTATCAGTTATTCAGAATGGGATAAACCCGGTCTTTTCGAATAACTCACGTATATTTTAAATAAGTGTTACACAAACACAACATACGCCTCATTCCAATTTATTAGTCACTAACCGTAAATTAATCAAGAGAATAATTCCCCAAATATTAACCCCGAAGGCCGAAACCAACATCAGATCAATATCCAGAAAACCATTCTGCTTAGCTAACCGACAGTTAGTTTCTGATTTCACATTCATAGGGAAAGGTTCCCATTAATTTGATCCAAGATAAATTCCTGAATTTATTCTCTAATCTTCCTTTGAATTTCGATTCAACTAGTCGGAATTAGCGAACCTTACCGTAGTAATCATTGGTTTTAATTTCCCAATCCCAACCTGTTCATCCCATGAAGTAAAACTGGTAATACTTCATATCTAACACCACGGTGTTATCGGTAAATTCAATTACCATTTCACGTTCAAATCTAATTAAAGATTTAGCTATCGCATGGAGCAAAACTGGTGGTACTCCATTTTCGATCTTTTCAATCTAATTAAAGATTCATTAAAACTCCACTTAGTTTTAATCTTTAACTGGGTTAAAGAATCAGTGTCATTTAAAACACAGTTCACGATAAACCCAAAATCACATTCATTAATTATCGGGTTAAAGAACAAGTGTTATTTAAAACACTGTTCACGATAAACCCAAAAATCAATATCAATTCAATTTCAATTAAATATTATTTAATTGGTACACTTCATTAAATCTAAATAAAAAGATTTAATCTTTTCTCCACTGGGTTCAAGAACAGTGTTAGTGAAGACACCATTCACGATAAACCCAAATCACATTTGATATTCAATACAAGGCTCTGAATAGAAAATATATCGGCTTATATTCAATATCAAATTCTACGACTAAAAAATGTCGTATTGGAAATAACGATATAAATATATATCTTTCAAATTTCCATAACAACACCTGTATAATCACGAATTCCAACATCGAAATATTCCGAAGATAATTTCGATTCAAATCCATTCCAATGCAATCATTGGAAATTTTGGTTATTTTTAAAACCCTTTTCAAACCCAATTTATTTATTTAAAAATAAATAGAATTATATTTCTAGTTCAAAACTAGTTCATTTCGATAAAAATCTATTTTTATCTTTTCAAATATGGAGTTTTTCATCCCAATTCTTTCTAAATCATTTCCTATGATTTTACATAAATTATTACTATTTTTAATAATTTTATCAAGGCATGTACAGTCGATTTCCATCAATGGCCATCGAACTGCACTTACAGCGACCTTTTTCGAATTTGATTTGGACGTATCTCCAAATCCAACCGTTAGATTTCAAATTTCTAATATTCGTTAGAAAGCTCTTTTCGATACGAACCCAACGGTTCCGGTTCTAGGAGAATCCGACGGTCGGATCTCCCGTAATGTCCGTTTGAAATAAATGGTCGAAATTCACGAACTTCCGCGGCGCGGCGCGTTCTATTCAGGCCATTATATTATATATATAATATATATTTCGTCGATTTCTATTTAAAACGAACTTTATAAATAGTGTTAAATTCGTTTCAAAAGCAATTTCAACTTCCATTTCAATTCAAATCAAAATTGAATTCTTCTTTATAAATTCGTTTTAAAATTCATTTCTATGCAATTCAAATTTCAATTCAATTTGAATTCATTTCAATTTGCTTTCAATTCAATTTGAATTCGTTTTATATTCAATTCATTTCGAAATCGTTTGCAATTCAATTCATTTCGAAATCGTTTTCAATTCAATTCATTTCGAAATCGTTTTCAATTCAATTCATTTCGAAATCGTTTTCAATTCAATTCATTTCGAAATCGTTTTCAATTCAATTCATTTCAAAATGAATAAAATCGATATAAATATCGTTCACGTCAAAATGGCGTCAATCTAATCAACACGGCTTCATAAATTTCTATTTTCAAATATTCTATTTCAAATATTTCTTTTTCAAAATAGTTGTTATCATCAAAATATTTCGTTCAACACATGACCAATCTCAATGGATGAGTACTGTCAACACATGAACCTTTATTTTCTATTGATAAAGATGTAAATTTTATTACTAAAATATTTCGTTCAACACATGACCAATCTCAATGGATGAGTACTGTCAACACATGAACCTTTATTTTATATTATTCTTTATTTTCTAAATTGGAATGAGGCCCAATCAATCACCATATAACGTTAATTATATGGATTTTCATACATTACACACATATAATAGCATTGCAAAATAATCAACCATCAACCAAAGTGCACTACACTGTATAAGCATCAAATATAGATATCTAACGCTTATAACAGCCTGTCAATCCATCGATCGACATATTTAATCAATCAGGATGAGTGAACTTCAAATTTCATCCCAACACCCGTGTGGGGTTTCAAACACAGATTTTATTTGTGCAGTTGGGCGATGTGTAAAATTTATCGACCCAATCAATGTCCTTCAAATAGGTGTACATAAACAAACCGTCTGGTTTGTAAATGAATATTTATTTATTCACATTCACGTTAAAAATTATATTTTTAACGATAAAACATTTTATTCCAACATATGAATTTCTATTCAGTTCATTCTTTAAATAAAATGATATTTTTATTTATCTAACTTATTTTAGAAAATTTCGGCGGCATAACGGCACGATACTAGAAACGGGACAAGGCCTAGCCTTATCCCCGGTCTAGTGAAGGCCCACGCCATTCACACATCTATCAAATCAATTTCATTTCACCAAACCATTCAATTCAAACCAAATAATCTAACTAACTTTTGCAATCAAACAAACAAGTCCATGGTCTGTGGACGATTGTGTCGGGTGCTACTAAGCACCGTCTACATCCTAGTATATATATATAGCTAGAAAAAGAAATTGAAAGGTGAGAAATTCTCACAGATAGCTATCCCATCTTCACAACACTTCATTTGCAGAAGTCTTCGTCGCTTTCGCATTTTTGTCACCTTCGTTGTTGTAGCCACTACATATGTAAAAATCGAATTTTTACTATGCTATTCAATATATAAAAATCGAATTTTTACTATGCTATTCAATATATAAAAATCGAATTTTTACTATGCTATTCAATATATAAAAATCGAATTTTTACTATGCTATTCAATATATAAAAATCGAATTTTTACTATGCTATTCAATATATAAAAATCGAATTTTTACTATGCTATTCAATATATAAAAATCGAATTTTTACTTCGCTATTCAATATATAAAAATCGAATTTTTACTATGCTATTCAATATATAAAAATCGAATTTTTACTATGCTATTCAATATATAAAAATCGAATTTTTACTATGCTATTCAATATATAAAAATCGAATTTTTACTTCACTATTCAATATATAAAAATCGAATTTTTACTTCGCTATTCAATATATAAAAATCGAATTTTTACTTTCTATTCAAAATATAAAAATCGTATTTTTACTCTCATAAAAATCTATGTTTTACCGCTATAACATCTATGTTTTACCGCTATAAAAATCTATGTTTTACCGCTATAACAATCTATGTTTTTATATGATAAAAATCTAATCTTGATTAAAAATAAAATAAAATAAAAATCTAAATTTGATTTAAAATAAATCAGATTTTGAATAGATAGCAATAATAATAACTTACAGTTAAACAAGGTGAAGGGGGAGGGATGGTTTGTTGCGTTCATCAGAGGTGCGCGGCCTTCATTGTCGGACTGGGGCTGCGGTTTTGAATTAGAGAAGGGGAGGAGAGAGAATCGACTGGGAGGGGGAGTTGTGGGTCGTATGAGAGGGGGGGGGGTCGGAGATGGGGTGGCGCAGGCTAGGGCGTGGCTTAGGATTGCAGGATATGGCGTCGGGGGGTCTCGCAGGTCGAGGAAAGAGAAGGGGGGAAGAAGAGGCACAACACGATGGCCTGAGGAGGAGCGGACCTTCCTTGAAGCGGTGGCGGAGGCGCGACACCCCCACGAGGAGGAGCGACGATCGAGCAATCGATTTAGGGAGGTTTTTTTTTGTTTTTTTTCTTTCTGAATGATGTCAACGATAGGGGGGGGGTTTAAGGAGATATATAAAATTTATTTTATTATTTAATTTAACCCCAAAATGCAACTTTTTATTTCGACCTCGAAACGAGGGCCACTGCCTGTCGTCCATAGCGTATTACCCCCATTCCGAACACAATGGGATATGTACTGCAAGCTGATTCGACTGTTTCGATCAGTTTTCGTTAAAATCAACATATAACTCTATATATTGAATTTGAACGCACATTTCAATTTACCGGGGTCACATACTAACTCTAAAAATTCCTGAAAAATATTTTCTAGCTTCGTATTGATGATACGGTCCTAACAAAACTAGTTTCGTCGAATTCTGAGATCATTAGAAAAATGGCCATTTTCCAGTCGATTAAAATCAACTGAAACTGGTCAAACGCGTTTTCCTTTTCCACGCTCACATATTGATTCGAAAAATTATGAAATTTGGAATCTAGCAATAACTTGGCACTGCGGATCCAACAAAACTGGTTTCGTCGAAATCCGAGGTCATTTGCAAAATGTCTATTTTTAAGGGCCTGAATTCCATAGCGACTATTCAGAATTTTCAACCGGACATATCTTTTGATTCCCGCTATGAAATCTTGATTATTCGGATTCGTTGGAAAGATATTCTCAATTAGATCCTATTGTTTTTGGTTTCACTAAAATCCGGATTGTTTTGCACCCGGTACATTCAATTGAAGATTGAAATCGAATTATCGAACTACCGCGCCATTTTCAATTCTATTTATAATTATATATAAATATTATATTCTAACGACGACGTATATAATATATACGTTATAATTATATTCAAAACAAATTTCTCGTCGATATTATTTAAAATAATCTATTTTAAATATTCAAAATTCGCTAAAATAGCCAAAATAAAAATTTTAAACTGGCTCAGATTTTCCGGGTTATTACAATATCGAAGTAGAACCCGAGGCAGTTGGGAACCGCAAGCCGGTTCGTATTGTTAAGCACGATACAAAGCAACTTCGAAGGAAAGCGATGAATCTAGTCAAAGTTCAGTGGGGCGAGAATGAGAATGATTGTAATTGGGAGATAGAGGAGAGCATTAGGAAGACGTATCCAGAACTCTTTGCCTGGTAAGATTTTAATTGCGACTTAGTTTTCCGCATGCTATGATAGTCTTGTTTGTTTGTTTTTGTATGTTTGATTGTTGTGAATGGTTGATAGGCATGCAGGATCCTTTGATTGTTTCTTAGTCAAGGAATTTCGGGGCTGAAATTTCTTAAGGGGGGAGAATGTAATGACCTGCATTCTACGCATCGAATGATCGTAGAATATTTATTTCTTTTTCGTAGGAAGTCGTATGGTCGTATACTTTTGGGGAACGACTATTGGGGTTATTTCCCATGTTCATGATTCTTTACAATTTTTAAATGCCAGTTTTTCCCCTAGCGAATCTTGTTTCGCCTATAACTTTTGATTGGTAACGAGTTTTGACCTGAATTCACTTCCATTAGATCCGGATGATGGTTTACCTTTCCGTAGAGTGGTCACATTTGTCAAACGGATTTACCGTTTGGGAGATATGATTGAACTAGTGTTTAGAAGGTGAAAAATAGCTTAAACGGGTCTAATTAGGGTGATTAGCAGCTAGGCCCATAACCCATTTCGGGATTAAGGTTATGGGGAGGCTGAAATGAGTTAGGTTTGCATTTTATTTCATTTTTCTAGCCGCCATTTACCTCTTAGAAACCCTAACAATGGCCTCCACCTTCTAATTTCATCCCAAATCGCTCTCTAATCAAGGATTAAACTAATCTACGTCAAATCAAGGAGAAATAGCACCAAATCAAAGTTGGAGCTGCTACTAGCATTAGAATTCGACCCAAACAGTGGAGTTTTTAGATCTGATATTTTATTTGTGGCTTAGGTAAGTAATTAGCATTGTTTTTACACTAATTATAGTTAATTTGGGTGATTAGTGTTAATTAACGAAATTATGCAAGATTAAATTTTGGAAAAATGTTTAGAAATTCTGAAATATTATTTTAGGCCTTTGTTAGAAAATTTGGTTAATTTGGACATGTTTTGCTAATCATATCATTAATTATGCTTAAACATGATTAAGGGGAAAATATGGGTTTTGGGTATGTTTGATCCATTTTGACATGGTTAATTATTATTTTGGTGTTTATGGTTGATGTTACATGTTGCTATGACTGTATGGTATGCTTTGTGATTGTTTAGCAAAGTTAGAATGGTCTAAAACACCGTCGTATGGCGTAAAACAGATGCAGGAAGAGTTGAAGGAATTTGACCCGAACCGGATCGGAACGGTGGAAGGTGACCCAACCCGCTCGTGAGGAACCCCCTTCCCATGAATCGCTAGTGGAGCCAAGATGCTTGATAGCCACAAACCGACACGCTCCTGCTCAAGTACCACGAACCGATCAGACGAAGGGCGAGTACCATGAACCAATGGGTGTCACGAACCAGCGAGCACCAGGTTACCACGACCCGACCCGGAGGGGTTGCCACGAATCGTTGATGGACCACGGACCCAAACCAATGGGTGCTCACGATCCGAACCAGATGAGTTGACATGGACGCACTGATCTGAAGCATGCCATCACGACCGACCCAGATGGATAGCACGAACCGAACCGAACCAAGGATGAAAGGAAGGACCGAACTGATTTGATGATGACCAAAACCCGAGATGCAAAGGTAGTCCAGATGGGAAGTAGAACTCAGGATCTAGCTGTGAACCAACGAGTTAACTTCATGAGTTAGACTTTGCTGTGGGACGTGTACAAAGGGGTTATCGATGTCTATAGCTTTGACTCACCATTGAGAGACGGATATTGGCTACGGATCAGTGCAGTGAAGCTGTCATGGCTTCATGGGGGCAGAGTCATCGTAGCAAGGCTATGAGCCAGTGTAGTGGGGTTGTCATGACTCCATGGGGCAGAGTGGACATAGCAAAGGACTAGTGGCTATGGATCAGTGCGGTGGAGTCACTACGACTCCATGGGGCAGAGTGATTATAGCAAAGCATTAGGTGATCAAAGTGGTAGATATCGTATGCTCACTATGACATGCACACCCCCCTCCCTCGTATTTTTGCACCATATGTTAGTGTCACCTTTACATCTTGTGTGCTAACTCTTTGGTTGCAGGTCTAGGTTCATGTATGGTTATGTATACATGTTATTGTTCTGTTTTGCTGCTTATCGCTCATACCAGACTTTTGTCTGACCCAGAGTTTTATGTCTCTTCTTATTACTCTGGGTGCTCTAAAATGGGCAGACTAGAGACAGGTTAGGTGGTATGCACGAGTAGCTGTACCGGAGATGGGCAGGAGGCTTCCACGTATGATATAGATAAATATTCTCCCTGTGTTTTTGCTGGTAACTGCTTTGGGCATTAGTAGTGCACCTCTTTCTTTGCTTTAGAGACGGTATGTTGGAGTTGTAATAAGCTGTATTTTAGATTCCCGATGCTCTGATGATTATGGTTTGATTTTCAGCTTATGCACTATCTCGCCTGTTTTATGTCAAGTATGTTATTATTATATTTTATTCCATGCACTGTGAGACATTATACAAGTTCTTTGTTAGTTCACCGTTAATTTTCCTTTCTCTAACAACCGTCCCATGGCGGTTGGGCATTGGCACAGTGCATTTCGGAGGAAATGTCGGCTGGTCCGGGGCGGGCCATCACATTTTCTTACTAATGTTTTCTTAGTAAAAATTTAAAATATAATTTGCATAGCATTAGTGAACTATGTGATAATGGTATTGTTTTTATTTTCTTCAGAAAATAAATGTAGTATTTATGATAAACATCAAAATCTTATCTTTGAAGGAAATAGAGATAAAAATATTTACATTCTAAATATGAAAATAAATAAAAATCCATATTTGTTTTTATTAGCCAAAGAAAATGATCTTTCGCTGTGGCATAAGAGACTTTGTCATATAAACTTTAAAACAATAAATAAAATTATGAAAAATGAATTAGTAAAAGGTCTACCGGAAATGAAATTTAGAGGTAATAATCTATGTGACGCTTGTCAACTATGTAAATTAACGAAATCCTCATTTAAGTCCGAAAAGGTCATTTCAACATTATAACCATTAGAATTACTAACTATGGATCTGTTTGAGCCAACCCAAGTTCAATCTATAAATCATAATAGATATGTTCTGGTAATTGTTGACCATTTCTCTATATACACTTGACGATTTTTATGAAAAATAAAAGTGATACTTTCGATCATTTAAAAACCTTTGTTAAACAAATTCAAAAATTAAAAGAATTAATATAAAAAATATAAGAAGTGATCACGGAGGATAATTCGAAAATGAAATATTTGATCAATATTGTAAAAAGAAAGGTATTTTTCATAAATCTTAGCTTTCTAGGACTCCACAACAAAACAGAGATATAGAATGGAAAAACAAAATGTTACAAGAATGTGCCAGAATGTTACTAAATGGAAGCACGTTACCAAAACATTACTTGGCAGAAGCAGTTGCAACAACCTATTATGTATTGAATCGTATTTTTATTCAACCTCTTATGAAAACTTTTTAATGGTAGAAAACCAAAAGTCTCATATTTTAAACTTTTTAGTTCAAAATTTTTGTTTTAAATATCGAGGATCAGCTTGGAAATTTTGATTCAAAATCCAATGAAGGAATTTTCATGGGATACTCAGATCGAGGCGAAGCTTATCGTATTTTTAATTAAAGAACAAACAAAATTGAAGAAACCATTCACGTATCTTTTAACGAAAATGTTAATCAAAATTCATATAATAAACAAATTTTGAAAAATAAACATTGCAGAGAAGATGAAATCTTTATTCATAACTTTAGAGAAAACAAAAATTTTAGTCGTAATAATATCATTTCTAATAACATAGAAAATGAAAATATTAGTCAAAATATTAATGAAAATAATATTCAAGCTGAAAACACTAGTCAAAATACTAGAGAAGATGAAAACATTGTTCATAATACTAGAGAAGATAAAAACATTGTTTATGATAATAATGAACTACAATCTCCACTAAAAATACTACTGGATCATCCAGTTCAAATGATTATTAGAGAAATAAATTCAAATGTAAGAACTAGAAACTAATTAAATCTAGTAAGCCATGTAGCTTTTCTATCTAATATAGAACTTAAAAATGCAAAAAAAGCCTTTACTGATGAAAACTGGATTATAGCTATGCAAGAAGAGCTTAATCAATTTGAATGCAATGAAGTTAGGGAATCGGTTCCTAGACCAAGCGATTAAGCTGTCTTTGGTATAAAATGGGTTTATAAAAACAAAGCTGACGAATTAGGAAATATGACGACGAATAAAGCAAGATTAGTTGCATAAGGTTATAGTAAAGAAAAAGAAATAGACTACGACGAAACATTTGCTTCGATCGCCGGATTAGAAGCAATTCGTATTTTACTTGCATATGCCTATTTTTGTAACTTTAAATTATATCAAATGGACGTAAAAAGTGCTTTTCTTAATGGATATATATAAGAAAATGTTTACGTTGAACAACCTCCTTTATTTATACATGAAAAAATTCTTAATTATGTATATAGGTTAAAAAAGGCTTTATACAGTCTAAAACAATAACCCCTGCTTGGTGTCAACGTCTTAAAAAATTATCTTATAAATTCATGATTTCAAATTTGAAAGGATCATCAAACACTATTTATAAAACGATCTAAAAAGGATATTTTAATAACTCAAATATACGTAAATAGTATTATTTATGGCTCTACTAATGAAAAATTATGTCAAGAATTTTCAAAAATAATGATTAAGGAATTGGAAATGTCCCATATGGGAGAATTATCTTATTTACATAATTAAACAATTACAAAGTGGAATATTTATAAATCAAGAAATTTATTGTAATAATTTAATTAAACGTTTTGGAATGAAAAACACTTCTATAAAGCCAACTCCTATGAGTACAACGACACATCTCGATAGAGATGAAAATGGCAAAAGTATTGACCAAAAAATATATCATAGTATTGTAAGATCGTTATTATATTTAACCGCTAGTCGACCCAATATAATGATGAGTGTTTGTTTGTGTACACAATTTCAAGCTAGTCCAAAGAAATCACGTTTACGAGCAGTAAAATGTATATTACATTTTCTAAGCAATACCAAAGACTTTGGGCTTTTCTATCCGAAAGAGTGTTGTTTTGAATTAGTTTCCTATAGTGATGCTGATTTTGGAGGATCGCAGATGGATCGAAAAAGTACAAGTGGTATGTGTCATTTTATTGGAAAATCTCCAGTCTCTTGGTTTAACAAGAAACAGAATTGCGTTTCGCTATCGACATGTGAAGCTGAATATATATTAGCAACTTTGGCTTGTGCTCAAGTCATATACATGCAACAAACTGTAAAAGATTTCAATATAGATTTATCAAAATCAACTATCTATTGTGATAAAATTAGTGCAATAAATTTATCTAAAATCCTAATTAACCATTCTCGAACCAAAAATATAGGTATTCATCATCACTTCCTACATGATAATGTATAAAAAGAAATAATAAACTTAGAATTTGTATCATCTGAAAATCAAATAGCAGATATTTTCACAAAACCATTACGTAAAAATATATTAATAAAATTGAGATGAGAACCAGGAATAGTATCTTTAAGAGATTTATAAAAAAATCAAAAATTTTACTTAAAAACAAAAACAATCATTTTTTGCAACAACCGGGACTCAAACTCTGGTAGCTTGATTACTAGTTATATATTTTTGCCATCTGGGCTAATTAGTGCTTCTTGTTTACTCATAAAATTATAGTATACTTATATATTAGAATATATTCGTCTCATAAATTTTAACCACTAGATTATACAAATATAAAATATTTAATATGGTTTTAAATATTGAATTGACAATATAAATGGATTTTTAAATTGATTTATCGATTGAATAATTGAAATACGATTTATTTCGAATATATATAATCATCGTAATACGAAAATGAATTTAACTGAATTCAAAATTTAAAACTGAATTGAAAATAGTTCAGATGATCAGTACAAACTTCTGTTTGAATTAGAATAATAATATTAATTTATTATCGAAGAATTTATTGTTTTGAGTTTAACTTATATTGATTTAAATTAATATCTTCTCCAATATGATTGAATTGGGCTTCAATACTTGTCCAAGTGTGTTCAGAATAGTTGTTTAACCCTAGGAAGGCCTGATGTTGGGCTCAAATTGGAGTTGAAATAAACGTGGTAATTTAAATTAAAGGATACCTATTCGAATCAAACTAAAATAAAATAAAATAAAATTTAAATTAAAAATAAATTCCTTCCCCCTTAAGTAAACAAAGTACACTGTAACCTATCACCTACGTGTAACAACACATACCAAAATTCCTTAATGGTTAAGTATATATCTTCTATAAATCGCACTCCCACCCTTGTTTGTTTTTCCTTTTTCAAAATCAAATCTGAAAGCTTCAGTTCAATCAAAACAGAAAAATGACTAAACTTTTTGTTTAATAATCAGAACTATCCCTCCCTCGTCCTCTTAATCGTTCGATCCTCTCTTGTATACCGAAACCGCAACAAAATCCATGCACCCTAATAGTTTTCATTTCCACTCTTTAGTAAACAAAATCAACAAAAACCAGTAACCCCTAAAGTTCGAGTTCGTCACTAAAGAAGAAGATTGAACTCGCGATTTACGATTTGGGTCCGACTGATTTCCGGAGCTCAACGAAGGACAAGAGACGCTCGCGATCTTCAAAAAGGGGAGGAGCTCGTGTTTGTACAACCGAATGGGGGAGTTAATCTGAAGGGTCGCGACGTAATGGAGGAGATGTCCGAAGGAGTTGCGGTGTCAGGATTTTTTGAGACTCTTAGAGATGTTATGTGTTGAGATGTTGCGATTTGAATTTTGGGTTATTGGGTTTCCCAGAGTTCGTTTGGTTGACTGGCATGTGTAGTTCAAAGGAGTATGCGATTGGGTTTATGGGTAGTGTCGATGTGAGAGAAGCAGGCGATGGGAAGGTCAGGTGTAGTTAAAATAGTAAGGATTTAGTGGATCTTGTGATAATGAGGTTCATTCCATGTTACTATAGCCGCTGAGAAGATGAAAACCTCGATTGGTAAGGAGGTTCGAAGTTTTGGTTCTGTGAAGGTTCGAAATTTTTGGTACAACTTTATGGCATGCATGGATTTACTTTTTAAACAAAGGTAGCGGCTAAGGTAAACAAGTATGAAGAAGTAGTGGCCTAGAAACCTTTTACTATAAAGGATAGTTATTAAGCTAACATTTTTGTTAATTAAATAAATTTAGAATGTTTAGTTATATATATATTCAAACTTGTGGGGAAAAATAAATAAGTAAGATATCATATCCATTCTAGGTCCAAAAATCATGATAATTGTGGCATGGATTCATAGTTGTGAAATTCACATGCTGGAGTTGATTGGGATTCTATTTGAAGCGGGAATAGATAGCAAAATAAAATAACCATGGTGAGTAAATCTCACTCAAATTTTATTTAGAATTATTTTTATATTTAAAAATAATTTTTTATTGGTTGTTTGCATGCACTAAAATATTATTGTGGTTATTTAAAATATATATTAGTTATTTAGGATTGGTGTTTGCGACTATTATATATATATATATATTGGTGGTTCGACTCCCGCAGTATCATTAGCGGATGCCCACGGTATCATTAGCGAATGATTTCCCTATGCGCCCCACAATATATATAGTGGATGACCTTCATACCGCGATATCCTGCCTCGAAGCAGGATGGGTATTATTTATGTTTGCGAACGTCAGCGGATGCAGGAAAAAAAGTTTGGAGGAATCCAACTGGATTCCTCAAAATTTATTACTATTTGTTTTCACATATATATTATCTTATATGATGTGTTATAAAACCCGTGATTTGATAATTGAGTGTTTTTGGATATTTAAATATCACTAGGCTAAAATGTTTATATATAAAAATATCGTGAAAATGATATTTGAGATTTAAATGGAAAATTCTATTTTTCTAAAAATAGAATTTGAAATTCAAATGGATGGAAATTATTAACTTGTTTTAAATAAATAAAATAAGTATTGAATTTATAAACGATGTTTATAAATTAAACAATACATGAAATTGAAGTAAATTTATAAACGATGTTTAAAAATAAAATAGAATGAGTTTCATTAGATAATCAGGGAACTGAAGTGAATTTATAAACGTTGTTTATAAATGAAGAGAAATGAATTATCACTGGATAATTAGGAAAATGTTAATACAAGTGTGAATTATAAAAGGGAAATTTATTTTTCTAAAGTAGAAATTATAATTTCAAAAGGGTTTTGAAATGAGAACTTATTTTAGTATATATAAAACAGGAAAAGGAAATTTATAAATGACGTATAAATAAGGAGAGATAATGGTCATTAGATAATTTAAAGTTTTAAATTCAAGTTTGAATTTAAAAATGGAGAGTTGAAATCATTTTGAAAAGGAAACATCGGTTTTTATTTTGGAATTCAGAATATAAAAGGAATTGGATTTCAAAGGGAATTTGAAATGGAAAACTTGTTTTAATATATAAAACAAGAAAGTTGGATATATAGACGATATTTATATATCTAGTGAAATAAATTATCTTTAGATAATTTAGAGGTTTAAATTCATGTATGAATTTGAAAAGTAGATTTTGAAATGGAATCAAAATGGAAACTTGTTTTAATATATAAAACAAGGAAGTTAAATTTATAAATGACGTTTATAAATTAAGTGGGATAATTATCACCTGGATAATTTAAATATTTAAATTCAAATATGAATTTAAAAATGAATTGGGAAGTGTTTGAAATAAAACGATTAATTATATTTCGAAATTTGGAATATAAGTTGAATTGAGAAAAATCCAATGAGTTTATAATTGGAATTTGATTATATCGAACTTCATAAAATAATTTATTTCTAAATAAATTAGAATTATATATAGAAATTTAAGTTATAAATAAATTTATAACTAAGTTATGAAGTAATCAACGGATAGGGATAATCGAGAATATTAAGTTGGGTTTGGTAAATAGGCTGAATATATATTAAAATATATTAGAATGGAGTTGGAATTTATATATAAACGAAGTTTAAAACGTTTATATATTAATTATTATTAAAACGAACTTGCCGCAGCGTAGTAGTTCGTAAATTGGCGTTTCGAACTACAATTGAGTATACAGAACTCAATTTAAGACGAATTCTTTGAAACAAGAACCGCCAGGAGCGATTTGATAATAGTTTTCTAATGGAAGAGAAAATTCTAAATTTCATCGTATAGATTTTGATTTATGTCAAAATCAAATTTCAGAAAAACAATGCCGAAATCATTATAAAACCATAACGGTTTATTTAAATAAATAAAAGGATTTTAAGTAAATAAAATCCAAATTTCCATTATAAAAATCTAGACTTGAGTTATAAAATATATTTGAACTCAAGTGAAGTAAATGGATTGATTTGTGAAACAATTCCGATATTTATTATTTAATAAGAATTAACTAAGTTAAGGGATAACTAGATAGTTGAATTTGGAATCGAGTTGAATTTGGATAAGTAAAATAAACTTGCGATTTCATATTCAAATTCGAATATGATACCTGAGTAGAAAATGGAATTTGATGAGTTTATAAGTAAGTTAAAATTTTATTTGAAAATGTTATGTTCAAATAAAAAGTGAAATAGGCAAAAGAGATAATTAAAGAATAAATTAGCGAATTGAGTTAAAATGACCAGATTGATTTGAGATAAATTGAGAATGGACGAGTATAGGTTAAGCATGTTTGTAATGAAGTATATGAAGATTATAATTTGTTGCCTGACAAAAAGGTACATTTTTAAATTCCATATGAGGTTTTATGCGCCGAATCGGCAAGCTACTTGGCTTTTTGAATTTTTTTTTTTTGAATGGAAAGGGTCTAGAGAGGCGACTTGAGGTTTGAACTATCGACTGGTACAAAGGAGGTTATGGCGAATTTTTCCGAAAATTTAAGGAGTCAGAATATTTTTAACAAATTTTGATAAGTGGAAATCAATGTATCGATATATATATATATATATATATATATATATATGTATATATAGAATTCGATAAGGAAACAAACTTAAAATATAATATTATAAACAAAAAGGAAATCTATAATTAAATCTGGTAAAAATAGAAAGAGAAATGTATATACGTTTTAGAAAAGGAAAATTGGTTTAATATGGTGTTGATTATTCGAGTTAGCGGTCTTGTCTGTTTTGAAGTTAATAATGTTATTCAGTCAAGGTCTGAGAGGTAGTCATACCCCAACTTGATTGATTTCATTATTAACCGATAAATAACAAGATTCAGTCTCGAAGATAAGTGTTTAAATAAAATTTAGTTGAATGCTGTACTTTGGGTTGTTGTCACGGTGTTTTACACAACATTTGTTTTAACCCAAGTAAGTGGAATTTTGGAAATATAATAATGAAATAATTCCTAAGTATAGAAAGAAACGGGTTTAGAAAAGAGGTAAGTAATTGGAAAGTTTTCCAATATTAAATAGAAAATAAAAGAAGGCGATATATGGAAATGTTTTCCAAATAGCATAAGAGACCAAGATGATTATTGAAAATATTTGGTTAACAAATATTTATAAGAAAATGGAGAAGTGATTTAATTAATGAAATATTCATTAAGGAGCCCAGTGATTGTTCGATGTTTTATATGAATGTTTGTTTTTCTTTGATAGTTAATAACCGAATATCGAAGTATTTGCCAATATCGTTGTTAATATGGAGAGACCGGTTGGATTATTATCCGAGAACCACTCCATATTACCAGTAGCGTTGCGAATCAGATTATATGAAGGAAATCATAGACGGAGTAGAGTGCAAGGGCTTTTTCTATTTATGGAAATTGTGCCTTCGGTTTCGTTCAATCCCAGAATGAACGTATACGGACGAATGTCTGACAAAGTATTTCCAATGATCAAATTTGTTGGTCTGTATAAATATATATGGTGGCAACAGATTTATTCTCTTATCATAATATCCAGAATATATTTGTGCAAATCAATTAGTAATTAACGGATCTGACAATGTGACATTCAAAGTGATTGTGTTATCAATGAATGATAAGTAAGCGTAGCCTCAGGCCTCAACAACCGGGAAATGACAAAAATTGGGTAGGCAGCATGGCTATGTGGGTAGCTCCCATTAGGGGGTATTATCACCTATCTAGAGAAATTCATTTAATTCCTTATTCTAATCAATGTTGTCCCATTCGGGAAAACGGTTGTTGATCACAACTGTTGGTGATATACATTCGATACATTCAAGCGAAATGAGTGGTCGGTCATGTGTGGTCGGGTTATAAGATGTTCTTGTTAAACCAGGGGTATTCTCCTCTAAAGATACACTATCGGAAGGTGGTTCCATACCTTTTCATAGTTGGAAATTCATTACCCAATAATTGCTCGCGGTTTTGATTGTATATTATATATATGTGGAGCGTGAGATGAAAGCGTTCCACTAGATTTCTATTTATTTGATTTAGACACTATTATAATATCAAAAGAGTTTTGATATAAAGACTATTGTTTTCTTTCAAAAAGATTTTGAAAGTTGAATCAAGTGTTTTGGATTCTCATAAGGAAAAAACCCGTTCCATTTTATACGGCGTGGTCTTATGAGATATCGGTTATTTTCTAAATTTGTTTTAAACTGTTTATTCATACCAGTCCCATGACTGACCCTGAGTTTATTTTGTTTTTTTAACCTAAACTCTTGGGTATCCAAATTTGTAAGGGCAATCAAGTAGTTCGGGATTTTACAGATCTATGTAAAGGAGCTTGGAGCAGGAGGCTTCAGTGTTAGATGTATAGCATTTTTATTTCCGATGTTTTGTAAGTGTTGTACTCTTATAAGTGTAACAACCCGAACTTTAATAACATATTAAAACCATAAATCCAAGGCAGAATTAAATTTAAAATAAGAATCAGGGGAAACGGGTTTCGCCATTGCATTCGTCTCGAAATTCTTCTTAGAAACTAGTCCGAGTTTTCGAGAACCGGAGTCCGTATGTGGGAGATATGACCCTCCGAAGTTTCAAGAATTTTCAGAATCAAAAACAGCTCGAAATTCGAATTCAAACTCCGGCGCAGACTGGGCGGGAATTTTCCCGCCCAGGACCAGGTCGACCTGGGGGTCGACACTATTGTCGATCTCCCAGGGACCAGGTCGACCTGGGGGTCGACCTGGTGCTGAAGCCCAGTTTTGAGCCTGGTTTCATTCTGATGTATCTGGTCTCGTTTTCTGTCTAGATTTTTCCGCCTAATCCTATATAAACAGCCTCCTAGCCTCATTCTCTTTGCACCATTCTTCTCTAACCTTATGCTGCACAAATTCTTGATGGACATGGCTTCTTCTTCTTACTCTAAATTAAATTAAGATAAATTAAAATAAAACACGAAGACTATTTCTTGAAGACTACGGCTAGGAATTGCATATTGGGGATTTGCTTCTACAATCAAATCAAGATTCAACGATTCAACTATTCGACGACTTGTTTATAGATTCAACTTCAGCATTTAAATTTCTTAGACCACGATATGTAAGTCCAAGTTACTTTTAGATAAAAACTATAAACTTAATATGGACATGTCATAAATTGGAATTGGATCTGTGTATGATAATTGATTCATATCTATTCTTGCTCATCTTGGATCTCGACTTTTGGGAATATTGCTATGAGATTAATTTGGGCCTATTCATGTTATAAATTGGAATTGGGTCTATGTATGATAATTGATTCATATCTATTCTTGTTCATCTTGTATCTTGACTTTTGGGAATATTGCTATGAGATTAATTTGGGCTTATTCATGTTATAAATTGGAATTGGATCTATGTATGATAATTGATTCATATCTATTCTTGTTCATCTTGGATCTTGACTTTTGGGAATATTGCTATGAGATTAATTTCGGCCTATTCATGTTGTAAATCGAATCCTTTCATGTCCATAATATTATCATGCCTGTGATGTTGAATCAGTTATTATTCATAAGTTTGGGACTATCACCTTATGTCAACTTTTACCATGACTATCACCTTATCATACTAGATTTGAAATCCTAATGTTTTGAGGCTATTATTCCATATGCCAGTGATGTTGTAACCAATTATCTCAAGTTATATAATGCTAGACTTGTAATCCCTTTTATCACTTTATGCTCGTCCTTTTTGCCTATCATAGTTTCGATGTTATTCCCTTTATTTCGGGATTTGGATTTACTTGTAATATTGATCGATTCACATTTACATACGATGGGAATACGATTTGGGTAGATTAGGAAAAACATGAATTGGTTATGAACATGAATCATGAACTTGATAATAGGCATAAATTGAAACATGAACATTGTTATAACTTGAATCTGGATATGGACATGAAACTTTCCTTTAAACTTGTCATGAACTTGATATGAAATTTGATGATAGACATGACACTAGAATGAACTTGAAAATGGCCAACTTGAGGTTGGGTTGAGTTTGCAGTGTAATTCTGCCCGGAACCGCCCAACAAATCCAGTTACTGCAAACAATAGGATCCAATGTGTGTAGTTGGTCATATCGCTCTTGAAACCCGAGGTCAAACTGAGTTGTGGTGTAAATCTTCCCGGAACTGCACGGCATATCCAGTGACCACAACAACAGGTTTGATGTGAGAGGTTGGGGTGCATTAATGAATTAATGCGACATGATAAGGTTAAGTCATGAACATGAAAGACAACGCTTAACCAACTTGATACATGATTCGTAGGGCTAAGTCATGAGCTTGAACGACAACACTTAGTCAAATTTGACATGACACGTAGGCGGGTTAAGTCGCGAACTTGAATGACAACACTTAACCAACTTGACATGCTAGACTGACAAGGGTTAAGTCACGAATTTAAATGACGACACTTAACCTATTGGAGAAAAACCTAGTTACGCGGTCCATTTCAGCAGTAACCCATTAGATGTATCACGGTACCCTGGAACTAGGCAGGGTGGGGCACGATTACTGGGCTGATTGTAAGCGACCAGAACGATGGCTGAGTTGGTGCGCCAGTGTAGGTTCAGGCGGACTAGGGTCGTGCACGTAGTCCGGAGTTGAAAAAGAAGGCATTGGGCATTAGTAGGTTTACCTGTGCATGCTTGATTCGTGTTGGTGGTTGGCACCCTAGAGCTTGATACACCCTATGGTGGACCTAGCACAGGTGACTACATTCGTGATAGGGCCGTATGACACAGACACACGACGAACTAGAACTTGTAAGGAGCCGATCGATTAGTGGATCGTTCCATTGGACCTAGTAATGGGTCATTTCATGATATTGGGCCAAGGGATCATTTCATGTTTAAAATATTACATGGGTTTGGGATACTAGTACAGTTAGTGCAGCAAACCTTGAACATGCGATGCTATACTTGAATTATCATGCCTATCTTGCCCATCTTGATAGCACCCTTATGTTTATTTTCAGTTTATACATGTCATGTTACCTTTACCTGTTTTTATGCTGAAAGTCACTAGGACTTACCAGTCTTTATGACTAAACCGTTTTCTTTCGCCTCTTTTTCTTTCGTCCCCCCCTCCAGGGTTCTCAGGGAGGAAACTCTAGCACTTAGCTTGGATTTCGCTTGCTTTCGGTTCAGCTCATGTACGGTTTGACCTTGAGCTATGCTATGGCTGCATTTCTGCTACCTTTGGGGAATTAAGCTACTTTTGTTGTTTTAAGTTTATGCTTCTTTATTTATGCAAAACAGAATTTGTTGTAATGGAAAATAATGACTTTGGCTATTTGGTACTTTGAATGTAAAAGGTTTTGACTCTTTTTGAAAGTAGTGAAATTTATCTTTTGATCCTTCCGCTGTTTTATCTATGTTCTGTCTTGTAATATTTCTGTGTTTGTTTACCTCGATAACGTCCCTCCAAAACTAGTGCATTCCCTTTGTGAGTGACCCTAGCGGAGGGTGGGGTGTTACACTTGGTATCATAGCAGAAGGTTACCAGACTGGGCAAAAGTTTTTTTAAAAAAAACTTCTGAAATTATTTTCAAAACCATTTACAAAGAAGCATTTTTCAAGAAAAGCCTTGTTTTATTTAAAGGCTATTCCCCTAAAGCCATTAGCACTATCCTTTGTTTCCTCGTTTTGAATCTCTCTTTTTTTTCATTTCAGCTTGTCTGGGAATCTTAACTTTCCAGAGGGCATGCCAATACCTGGCTGGTTCAGGAGGTACTTAGAGGCTAGCGCCAATAATGCAGGCCCAACAGATATTCCTCCTCCAAGTGCAGTGATTCCTCCTCCTCCGCCCCCTCCCCGTGCAATTGCTTTCTCAAAGATCTGTAAAGATTTTAGGGCCATGGTGGAAAGGATTTCAAGGGAACTGAATCATTCGTAGAAGCGAGGAACTGGCTCAAAGAAACGGAGGATCTGTTCGTTATCTTCGAGGTGGACGATAGGCAGAAGGTACAGTTGGCAGTATGGTTGCTCAAAGTTGAAGCTTCCTATTGGTGGGAAGTCACTAACGCTGAGAGGTCGGTTGAAACATGGATGGATTTCAGGATAAGGTTTGAGATGAAATTCCTCTCACAAGCTGAGCAAAGTCTACAACTGGAAAAGTTCTTATCTCTTATGCAAGGAAGTATGACGGTCAAGGAGTGTAACACCCCACATCCATTAATGTCACTCACAAAGGGAATGCATTAACTTCCATGGAGGTTTTAAGTGAATATAGAACAAAAAAATTACAACAAGACAGATAATAAGTAGTACTTGGAAATCTAAAACTTCATTTTATTGCAGCGGAAATTAAACATGTTGTTACATCATAAAACCATAAATCAGAGTCAAGTCCAATATCCATCTTGATAAAACAAAATACATAACCCCATTACACAAATAGCCATTAAAGAAGATAACAAGCTGGACTTTACTTCAACGGTCCAAGCTTTCCAAGAGAGAGATAAAACAATCCAATCAAACTCCACTAGAGCTGGGTCCAACCTGAGGACCAGGAGGGGGAAAAAGGATAGAAATAGAGGGGTCAGACATAAAGTCTGGCGAGTATGATAATTCTAACAATACTATTATCAAAGTAACTAGACTAAGGCATAAGCTGGAAAACAAGGAAATGTCTATGGACTTTTGGGTATGGAAGAGCAGATAAAGATAACGTTAAAGGCACACCTAATTACTAACGAATAATTACTACACTGCACCGCACATTACTACGCTGCACCGCACTAGTCACCCTAAAGGTTGATCCCACTTGCTTTACACAGAAACTATATAAATAGCCTTGCGTACCCCTAGCTGACTACATAGGTGTCGTCTACCCCTATCTCCACTAGGTGTACCCCACTACCCACTTGCGATCGGCTCCCTACTCGTAGATACCCGTGCTGGCCCCACAGTGGGGTGTATCACTCCCCTAAAGTGGCAACCCGATACAACTTGAGAATGCACGACTTATACCTACACGATGCAACAACGTCTTACCTACCAGCCCGGGTTCACACACGCATATGAAACCCGTTGGACTTGCGTTGCCACCGCTCCCCGTTTTGGCCTCTTATAGTCAAATCCAGTATGCGTGTCCCGTCCTCCACTTGGGTCGAGCCCACAAAGATACGTTTGGGTTACTGGTTGAAATGGGCCCCCACAAGCTACCCACCTAAGCTTGTCACCACTAGCATATCCCACTTAACCCTCTTAGTCATGTTCATTTACATGTGTGTTTGGTTAAGTCTTACTAATCGTATTTCACATGCCACTAAGGGCACCCACTAGATTCCTCATGCCACCCAAGGCACCTACTTAACCCCCATGTCCCACCTTACATGTTTATCTGGTTAAGTATTTCTTAATTCATTCAGGCCATAACCTCATAAAGACCTCTCACATTAGACTGGCATTCATGGCAGCTGGATTTGTCGGGCGGGTCCGGGCAGTCTTGCACCATAAAAGAGTCTAACCTCGTATCTTTACAACTGTTATGCTTTAGTTTAGGCCTAGGACCTCTCACATTGGGCTGACATTTGTGGCCACTAGATTTGTCGGGCGGGTCCGGGCAGGTTTACGTCACAAACGAGTCCAACCTCGTGTCCTAAGCATTGATTATCACTTATAATCTTTTACCCCAGTTTTAATAATTCCCTATCCAAATTATTAATTAAGTCCACTTTTATTGATGTCCATAATTGACTCAATTATGGTCATCCACTCATGGCATGCAAAATCATATCAATTGCACCCCAACTTCTTATTATTGAATCCTTAATATTACCCCTACCCCACGTTTATACGTTCGCTTATTCAACGCAGAATATACGTTAGACTCGAATAGTCTAACTCATAGCACAAGGATAAATTATCACAACATAGAGGCAAATAAAATAAATCTACTCATATAGGGGTGAAACTTGCATAAACTACACATGTTAAGGATATAAAGGTGTCAACTTGTTAAATGTCACAATTTACATGATATGATCATAACCCAAATTTATGTATGAACTTGCATATGGGGTTTTAGACAACATAATGATGGTGTGAACTAGCATAGAATTTCAAATATGTCATAGCATAATTCTAGATGTCATAATAGATGTCATTGCATATGTTCATAACTTTTACTAATCAACCTAAACTTGCATATGTGACTTGTCATATAGATCAACATAGCCCAAACACGATGATTTGATTAACATGAACTAACTAGCATAGATAGTAACATCATGGCTTTTTAACATGTATGATTCATCACAACTTAGCATAGAAACTCTCAACATACATAACATCATCATAGCATGATTTACAACATATAGGATATCATCACCACATAGCATAGGATTTATAACATACATGATAGTATAAGGTTTACAACAACATATATGACAATTCACATCATCTACTCATAATCCATTCATAACTTAACCTAATTAATTTAATAATAATCTTGTTAAGATCATCATACTCACAATTTAGAGAAGAAAGAGAGTCTTGATTTGCTTTAGAGTTGAGTAGAATTAGAATTTGATTTAGCTTTTCTTCCTCCTTAGTTGGCGGCGGTTAGACTGAGTTCCATGGCGGCAGGATGACGGTAACTAATCTATTTTTCATATGAATTAGGGTGAGAGACTACCTAGGTATTTATAGAGTTTAGGGTTTATTTAGACCGTCAGATCAACTCAGAACTAAACTGAACCGTTAAATTTGCCAACTCAGCCCTAAAGACACATCAACAGCTCAGAATTGGGTTCAGTCAAAACCCTAGCCGACTGACCAGGTCGACACTATAGTCGACCTAGGGGGGAGGTCGACACTAGTGTCGACTCCCCAGTCGACCTTCCTGGGCGGGAATTTTCCCGCCCAGCCCGCTTCTGCACTTTCAGTTTGAATTTTAAATTTCCTACGAGCTGTTTTAAATTTTCTGAAACTTCCGATGGCCATAACTTCTTCATACGAAGTCCAATTCATGCAAACTCGGACTCTATTTCAACCGGAATTCTGAGACGAACATAATGGCGCAACCCGTTTCCCACAATTCTCACGTATGAGATTAGTTATTCTTTAATTTGTGAATATTAATATTAACAGAATTACAGGGTGTTACAAGGAGTACGTTAATCAATTCAATCAGCTGGCCCGATTTGGACTGGACTTAGTGAGTACTCCTCATAAGAAGGCTCTCTGTTTTATCAAGGGATTGAATGAGCCACTTCACAGCTTGGTTATGACCCACATACCTATGAGAGCTACTTATGAAAAGTTAGTGGACATGACGCTCTTAAATGAAGAAGATAAGGATGGTAAGAAGGAGGTCAAGGCGAATGAGTCTCAAAATAAGAAGGTAGACTCCGAGAAAGGAGGCAAAAACAACAACAACAATAATGATAACAAGACACGTGAGAAAAGAAAATTCTACTTCTGTGGTATTGAGGGGCATATAGTCCAGGATTGTAGAAAGAAGAAGATGAAGATGGGAGCATGCTTTCAGTGTACTGGACATATCAGCAAGAACTGCCCTAAGAAGCAAGGGCAAGCCCCGCAAGCAGGACCTTCTGGGGGTACATCTTTAACTTCTTCTCCTTGATGCTTTTTTTATCTTGCTTATCTTCTCAATCCTATTTTGAGAACCTTAGGTAGAACCTTTTTGGATGTAAACATGTGATTAAAACATGTTATGGTTGATGTTTGCAAACGGTTGCAAGTGGTTGCTCGTGGTTGCATAACACACATTAGGCACTAGATCGGCTCAGACACATTTTCATATTGCATATGCATGAGTGTTTATACTTGTTTATGGATGAAATTGAATGTGTTATTATGTGAATGTTGCATATGGATGAATGTTTGTGCACACATATAGTGTTATGTGACTAGGACTATTTGCATAAATGTTGGATTCATGGCACTAAACATATTTTGCATTAAGAAGATCAATCAGGCCTGATCATTTGCATTAGATAAGGAACACATACACACACTTTCTGCATATGTTCATATAGCATTAGAAATCTTTTATGGACAATGGTTGCTTGTGGATGATGGTTGATTGGATGATAGGATGCATTTTTCTTAACTTGATGATTTCGGGGACGAAATCCTTTAAGGAGGGGAGAATGTAACAACCCGAATTTTAATAACATGTTAAAACCATAAATCAAGGCAGAATTAAATTTTAAAATAATAATCAGGGGAAACGGGTTGCGCCATTGCGTTCGCCTCGAAATTCTGCTTGGAAGCGAGTCCAAGTTTTCGAGAATCGGAGTCCGTATGAGGGAGATATGATCGTCCGAAGTTTCAGGAATTTTCAGAATCAAAAACAGCTCGAAATTCGAATTCAAAATCCGAATTCAAACTCCGGCGCAAACTGGGTGGGAATTTTCCCGCCCAGGACCAGGTCGACCTGGGGGTCGACACTATGGTCGACGTCCCAAGGACCAGGTCGACCCTATGGTCGACCTGGGGGTCGACCCTATGGTCGACCTGGGGGTCGACCAGGTGCTGAAGCCCAGTTTTGAGCCTGGTTTCATTTTGATGTATCTGGTCTCGTTTTCTGTCTAGATTCGTCCGCCTAATCCTATATAAACAGCCTCCTAGCCTCACTCTCTTTACACCATTCTTCTCTAACCTTATGCTGCACAAATTCTTGATGGACATGGCTTCTTCTTCTTACTCTAAATTAAATTAAGATAAATTAAAATAAAACACGAAGATTATTTCTTGAAGACTACGGCCAGAAATTGCATATTGGGGATTTGCTTCTACAATCAAATCAAGATTCAACGATTCAACTATTCGACGACTAGTTCATAGATTCAACTTCTGCATCTAAATTTCTTAGACCACGATCTGTAAGTCCAAGTTACTTTTAGATAAAAACTTTAAACTTAATATGGACAAGTTATAAATTGAAATTGGATCTATGTATGATAATTGATTCATATCTATTCTTGTTCATCTTGGATCTTGACTTTTGGGAATATTGATATAAGATTAATTTGGGCCTATTCATGTTATAAATTGGACTATGTATGATAATTGATTCATATCTATTCTTGTTCATCTTGGATCTTGACTTTTGGGAATATTGCTATGAGATTAATTTCGGCCTATTCATGTTATAAATTGGAATTGGATCTATGTATGATAATTGATTCATATCTATTTTTGTTCATCTTGGATCTTGACTTTTGGGAATATTGCTATGAGATTAATTTGGGCCTATTCATGTTGTAAATCGAATCCTTTCATGTCCAGAATATTATCATGCATGTGATGTTGAATCAGTTATTATTCACAAGTTTGGAACTATCACCTTATGTCAACTTTTATCATGACTATCACCTTATCATACTAGATTTGAAATCCTAATGTTTTGAGGCTATTATTCCATATGCCAGTGATGTTGTAACCAATTATCTCAAGTTATATCATGCTAGACTTGTAATCCCTTTTATCACTTTATGCTTGTCCTTTTTGCCTATCATAGTTTCGATGTTATTCCTTTTATTTCGTGATTTGGATTTACTTGTAATATAGATCGATTCACGTTTACATACGATGGGAATACGATTTGGGTAGATTAGGCAAAACATGAATTGGTTATGAACATGAATCATGAACTTAATAATATGCATAAATTGAAACATGAACATTGTTATAACTTGAATCTGGATATGGACATGAAACTTGCCTTGAAACTTGTCATGAACTTGATATGAAAATTGAACATAGACATGACACTAGAATGAACTTGAAAATGGCCAACTCGAGGTTGGGTTGAGTTTGCAGTGTAATTCTGCCCGGAACCGCCCGGCAAATCCAGTTACTGCAAACAATAGGATCCAATGTGGGTAGTTGGTCATATCGCGCTTGAAACCCGAGGTTAGACTGAGTTGTGGTGTAAATCTTCCTGGAACCGCCCAGCATATCCAGTGACCACTGCAACAGGTCTGATGTGAGAGGTTGGGGTGCATTAATGAATTAATGCCACATGATAGGGTTAAGTCATGAACATGAAGGACAACACTTAACCAACTTGATACATGATTCGGAGGGCCAAGTCATGAACTTAAACGACAACACTTAATCAAATTTGACATGACACGTAGGCGGGTTAAGTCACGAACTTGAATGACAACACTTAACCAACTTGACATGCTAGACTGACAAGGGTTAAGTCACGAATTTAAATGACGACACTTAACCTATTAGAGAAAAACCTAGTTACGCGGTCCATTTCAGCAGTAACCCACTAGATGTATCATGGTACCCTGGAACTAGGCAGGGTGGGGCACAATTATTGGGCTGATTGTAAGCGACCAGAACGATGGCTGAGTTGGTGCACCAGTGTAGGTTCAGCGGACTATGGTCGTGCACGTAGTCCGGAGTTGAAAAAGTTGGCATTGGGCATTAGTAGGTTTACCTGTGCATGCTTGATTCGTGTCGGTGGTTGGCACCCTAGGGCTTGATACACCCTATGGTGGACCTAGCACAGGTGACTACATTCGTGATAGGGCCGTATGACATAGACACACGACGAGCAAGAACTTGTAGGGAGCCGATCGATTAGTCGATCGTTCCGTTGGACCTAGTAATGGTTCATTTCATGATATTGGGCCAAGGGATCATTTCATGGTTAATATATGACATGGGTTTGGGATACTAGTACAGTTGGTGCAGCGAACCTTGAACATGTGATGCTATACTTGATTTATACTTGAATTATCATGCCTATCTTGCCCATCTTGACAGCATCCTTATGTTTACTTTCAGTTTATACATGTCATATTACATTTACCTGTTTTTATGTTGAAAGTCACTAGGACTTACCAGTCTTTATGACTGACCCATTTTCTTTCGCCTCTTTTTCTTCCGTTTCCCCCCTCCCCCCCGGTTCTCAAGGAGGAAACTCTAGCACTTTGCTTGGATTTCGCTTGCTTTCGGTTCAGCTCATGTACGGTTTGACCTTGAGCTATGCTATGGCTGCATTTCTGCTACCTTTGGGGAATTAAGCTACTTTTGTTGTTTTAAGTTTATGCTTCTTTATTTATGCAAAACAGAATTTGTTGTAATGGAAAATAATGACTTTGGCTATTTGGTACTTTGAATGTAAAAGGTTTTGACTTTTTTGAAAGTAGTGAAATTTATCTTTTGATCTTTCCGCTGTTTTATCTATGTTCTGTCTTGTAATATTTCTGTGTTTGTTTACCTCGATAACGCCCCTCCAAAACTAGTGCATTCCTTTTGTGAGTGACCCTAGCGGAGGGTGGGGTGTTGCGATAAGTGTATGTTATACAGGTAAAATTTTATATTTCAAAAAATATGATATATAATATTTTGTTCCGCTGCGATGTGAGATTCTGTGTTGTTATTTCTGTTCTTCTTCTACCTTTTTCTTCTAAAAAAATGATTCGTATTTCTGTGATATTTAGGTTGGACGTGTGATGTATGTAGTCAACTCAAATAGTACGGATTTGCGGGCTGTTGCAGTTGGTATCAGAGCTTAGGTTGAGCGAATACGTAGGCTTTGGTGGGGTTGTGCTCATTAGAGATAGGGTCAGTAGTACCCTAGAATGAGTTGAGCGTATATATATGAGAGCGCGTATTTGTTAATTGATATAAAAACTATTTTATATTGTGTTGGCTAGTCTGTTGGGTGGTTTATGAATTCTGGTCGAATCATGGGACGCCACGACGTCGATAAGAGTTTGTAAATACTTGAACAGAAGACTGAACACGATATTGTTTTTAAGTGGGTAAATGAAATAACTTTACCCAAAATTCTACTTTGATAGAAAAGGAACAATTTTCTTAAATTATTATAATATATGGATGAGTCGATTGATACTATTATAATCAAATAAGATTATAAAATTGAAATGGTTATATATAACCAAATAAAATTGTATAAGGATGAAGTATATACAAACGAGATGAATTAAATTAAATTTAAACCAGAATTTAGAATTTAAATCCTGGGAAGTTGGAAGATATTTTCTGAAAGTATATTAAAATAATATAGCTTTGTTTTGAAAGGATTTTTGGATAAAAATCATTTTGGATGAATTTTTAAAGTGGTAAAGCAATGAGCTCATTTCGGTGGCTAGAAAGTAATTCTGATGATGACTGCAGCATCATCAATATTCATTTTCGACTTTCTATGTGATGGATTGCTACCTTAGAAAAGTTTTTGATGGAAATTTGTTTGAAAGAAAACAAGTGGTTTGAAATTCAAATGTTTTGAATTCGAGATAGTAATGAATATATATGTATATATTTATGGGATTTCAATATTGTTTTGAAATAAAACCCGGGAATTTAAATTCTGGAATTAAATTTAACTTAAACAAGTTAAATGAATCAAAGTGAATAAATTGACTAGAATCAATTTGAATAGATTTAATGGAATACAGATTGGATGTAAAGGTATAGATTGTAAATCATTCAGATAAAATGAATGTAAGCAGATATATTGTGCAATATAAATGGAAACCAAAATTTTTGGTAGGACTAAAATTTGTTGAAATGTGAAGTGTTGAGTTTCAATATAAGTGAGATTTTGAAAAGTAATGGGTTTATAGCATTTTTCCTACCTTAGTAATTTCGGGGACGAAATTCTTTTAAGAGGGGAAGAATGTAACGACCCGGGTTTTTGATTGATTTATTTTAAAATATTTGATATGGTTTTAAATATTGAATTGACAATATAAATGGGTTTTTATATTGATTTATCGATTGACTAATCGAAATACGATTTATTTCGAATATATATAATCATCGTAATACAAAAATGAATTTCATCGAATTCAAAATTTAAAACTGAATTAAAAACAGTTCAGATGATCAGTACACTTCTGTTTGAATTAGAATAATAATATTAATTTATTATCAAAGAATTTATTGTTTTGAATTTAATTTATATTGATTTAAATTAATATCTTCTCCATATGATCGAACTGGGCTTCGATACTTGTCCTAGTGTGTTCAGAATAGTGGTTTAACCCTAAGAAGGCCTGTTGTTGGGCTCAAATAGGATATGAAATAAACGTGGTAATTTAAATTAAAGGATACCAGTTCGAATCAAACTAAAATAAAATAAAATAATATTTATATTAAAAATGAATTCCATCCTCCTTAAGTAAACAAAGTACACTGTAACCTATCACCTACGTGTAACAACACAGACAAAAATTCCTTAATGGTTAAGTATATATCTTCTATAAATCGCACTCCAACCCTTGTTTGTTTATCCTTTTTCAAAATCAAATCTGAAAGATTCAGTTCAATCAAAAGAGAAAAATGGCTGAACTTGTTGAATCACGCTGTATAGCGTTTTGATTATGACAACTATACATGTACACATATATTATTATAAACTAATTTTGTTTTGCAGGAAGAAACTCATGGAAGCTCTTTCGAGAAGACTCATAGATGTTACCTAGCATCTTTCATTGAAAGGCCACAGCTCGAAGTTGGTGATAAAATTATCATGCCTCCATCAGCCCTTGATCTACTTGCATCTCTGCACATTGATTACCCAATGCTGGTTGAATTGCACAATAGTGCCACTAACCAAAAGTCACATTGTGCAGTTTTGGAGTTTATTGCTGAAGAAGCCATGATATACATCCATATTGGATGATGCAAAATAGGCTTCTGCAAGAAGGGGATGCCATGATAGTCAAGAATGCAACCCTTCCAAAGGGTAAATATGTAAAGTTGCAATCTCACACAACTGATTTTCTTGACATATCAAACCCTAAGGCCATCTTGGAAACTACATTAAGAAAATACTCATGTTTAACAACTGGTGATAGCATCATGGTGGCTTATAATAATAAACAATATTACATTGATATCGTGGAGACAAACCTTCTTCAGTAATAAGTATTATAGAAACTGACTGTGAGGTAGACTTCGCTCCTCCACTTGACAATTAAGAGCCCGAAAGACCTCAGCGGCCTTCTGCACCTTCAAGCATGGTTCCAGCTCAAGATCAAGAAGAAGAACCCGAGGAACCAAAATTCATCCCATTCAGTGGGTCTGGAAAAAGATTGGATGGGAAACCTTCAAAGAATTTAACAGCTACTGACTCACCATTGCCTGCAAAACAATCTAAACCTGTAGCAAGTAACAACTTGAAGCAAACCGCTTATGTCCTTCATTGTTGGAACGAGGTAATCATCTTATTCATAGTACCCAATTTTTTTTATAAATTATATACCATTTTTTTTAAAGATGAACAATAATATGAAAAAAATAGAAAGCGTATTTTCATATGCTTGCAGTAAATGACAAATATGATAAGAGATGATACCATGCTGCAAAATTTTCCTTTAAAAAATATATGTTGACAGATGATAACATGTTGTCTAATCTGAATGTAAAAATCACATTTTCTTTATATCTATACAGACTGCCGTTATAATTCTTTGAATATTGATTTATGAAAATTTCAAGGCCACACATCACTGTTTTAAAGATTAGTAATGGTCATTGAACGAATGCAGCAATGCCTTTGGGGTGAAGACTGAATTCTAACAATTGAAAAGGACTGTGAAATTGAAAATGACACACATTTTATTTGGTATAGAACCAACCAGAAAGAATCCAATAGATCTAACTGCATACAGCAAAAACCTATGAAATGTATTAAGAATACATTAGTACCCCGTATAATATTCTCTGTACAATTCGTTGTGGGCTAAGCCCAAAGCCCAGCAACTCTTTTATTTTCTGTTTGGTCCGTGTTCTGTTTTGTATAAAGCACTATCGTTTGTTGCACTGTAATACACAATTCATTTTACAGAAATAAAGATATCTCTCTTTCATTTTACAAATCTTATATAGTATCAGAGCAAATTTGCTAACTGCATCAAGATCCTGATAATTCTAATTGTGCCTCTACTAAATCTATCAAAAGATAGATCACCCATCAGAGTAGTATCATCATTTGGGTACCCCTTATCTGAGATTTGAGTCAATCTCATCATTTAAGGGTTGAGGCTGTGATAGAATAAAAACAGTGCCTCGCCATCAAGTGGCTGCAACAGTTTTCAACATCACTAGCTTAGCGGCAAATCATTTCAAAAATCTCCAATTCGATCCAAAAGGTCTGATAAAAACAATTCAACTGATAGCAAAAGCCTTCCAAGAAAATTAATCAGAAAAGAAATCAAAGCAAAACATCAAGAGATCATCACCTTGGCATTTTCTGGTTGCTCTTGCAATCAATTAAAGAATTCAATCAGACTTTTCAATTCAAGGATCAGAGTTTCTTGAAATACTTACCTCCTTTTCTCACAAATTGTAATTCATCTTCTGTTATTTGTGAGTTATGGCTGGAACTGATCCACCACCAACATCACCTAGATCGTCAACAAGATCAAATCAAACCAGTTGCGAAAGCACTGAAGATCTCATCAAGGCCATTACAAAGCCACAGAGTAATATAATCTCTATACAATTGGATGAATCCAACTATCTTCTGTGGAAACTGCAAGTTGAAACAGCTGCAAAAGATTATGGTCTTGAAGATTATCTTTATGGTACAAAAACTATACCAGCAAAATTCAATAGAGACAAAGATAACAATCTTGTAGTTAATCAAGAATTCAATACATATCAAAGGCAAGATAATCTTGTAAGTGCATGGTTAATGTCAACAGTGGGGACATCTCTCATGCCACAACTGATTGGAATCAAAAATGCTCATGACATATGGACTGCTCTGGAGAGATCTTTTACTACCCAATCATCTGCCAGAGTTTTGCGCTACAAAAAGCAATTACAGTCTATAAAGAAGGGCAATTCTAGCATGAATGATTATCTAATGAAGGTAAAGAATCTATGTGACCAACTGGCATGTACAGGCAATAGAATTGAAGAAAGAGAACAAGTACTATATATAGTTGGAGGACTTGAAGATGAATATGAGTCTGTAATTGCATTCATCACATCAATTGAACCCACACAATCACTACAAAGTGTGTATTCTATGCTTTTAGCCCATGAAGGCGGATTCTTAGGAAAGAAAGATCAAGAAATAGGTGCCTCAGTCAACTATACTATAACTGGTAAAGAGAAGAATCAACAAACCAATAATGCAAGAGGTCAGAATTCTTACCAGAGAGGAGGTCAATCAGGCAGAGGACGTGGAAGATCTGGCAGATGGAATCCCAATAACAGACCAAAGTGCCAAATTTGTGATAAAATTGGTCACACAACCAACAGATGTTATTTCAGATTCAATAACAGTTTCAATGTCAATCAGCAGAGCAGTAATAATAACAGAAATAACAATCCAAATGTCAATATGGTCAACAGTCAAGCTGACAGCAAAAACAGTCAAGACTCTACCTCTAATGTGGCTACAATTGATGATATACAAGATGATGCATGGTATCCAGATTCAGGGGCAACTCATCATGTCACTAACAGCTTAAGCAACTTGAATCTTGGCAATCGTGAATACAAAGGTAAAAAATCTTTGATTATGGGTAATGGTAATTCTATAATCATTTCACACACTGGTAAAGCTAGTATTAAGGGAGCCAAACAACTTTATCTAAATAATCTGTTGTGTGCTCCACACATATGAAAAAACTTAATCAGTGTGTCACAATGTGCCAAAGATAATCAAGTATCATTTGAATTTTACCCTAAGTACTGTATAGTTAGGGACATGCTGAAAAAAAATATCTTATTGCAGGGTAGGGAACAAAATGGACTGTACAAGTTTGGTTCTGGAAATTCAAGAAAAAATGACTTAGAAAATAATTTCTGTAATATTTCGGAACCTAATCTCAATAGTGACTGTTTGACCTTTGAAATGTTGCATTATAAACTTGGCCACCCAAGTCCTAAAATTGTTCAAAAAATTATTAATGATGATGGTATTTCTGTTGATATTCCAATCAATTTTATATGTACTTACTGCCAAATGGGTAAAAGTCACAAATTGCCATTCTCAAATTCTGAAACAAAGTACTTAAATCCATTAGAATTAATTGTTGTTGATCTTTGGGGCCCAGCACCAATTGATATTGACTATGGTTATAAGTGTTACATTTCATTCATTGATGCATGTTCAAGATATGTATGGATATATTTCTTGAAGTCAAAGTCTGATACTTGTAGTGCTGTTATGAAATTTGTAACTAATGCTGAAAATCAATTAGGTCATAATGTGAAAATTATTCTAACTGATGGTGGCAAAGAATTTCAACCACTGAAAGAGTATTTTAATAAAAAGGGCATTACACACAGATTAACATGTCCTTACACATATGAACAGAATGGTTTAATAGAAAGAAAGCACATACATATTGTTGAAACTGGACTAACACTTCTTGCTCAAGCATCATTACCATTGAAATTTTGGCCAGATGCTTTTGCAATTGCTGTCTATTTGACAAACAGACTACCAACCAAAGTACTAGATATGAAACGTCCTATAGAAATTTTAACTCAAACAAAACCAAGTTACAGTGATTTAAAGACTTTTGGATGTTTGTGCTTTCCCTATATCAGACCATTCAATAGACACAAACTTGATTATAGATCTACTCCCTGTACATTTTTAGGGTATACTAACAATCATGAGGGGTTCAAATGTATACATAGTAATGGGAAGATTTACATATCCAGACATGTTATATTTGATGAAACAAAGTTTCCATTCAAAAATCTTGTTCACAAACCAACTAGTAAGGTATATAATCCTAGGTGCTCTATTCCAAATATTCCTGAACAAGTGAGTGATATTATTTATGTGTCAAAATCTAATAACAACATGACACACACACAAACTGTAAGTTCATCACAGCACACACAATTAGGTACTGAAGCAGGTGTTCAGAATGAAACTTCTACAAGTGGAAATGATACTGAATCACATGAAGAAAGTATCAGTAATAGTGATACTGATAGCTCAACCAATAATCAAACAGAGATGAGATGTGAAGAAACTCAGGTGCAAAATCAACATCACATGGTGACAAGGGCAAAAAGTGGTATATTCAAACCAAGATTTTTTTCTGTTGAGTTTAATAACAAAGAACCCTCCACTTATTATGAAGCTACATTAAATGATAAGTGGAGGTCAGCTATGAAAGAAGAATTAAATGCCTTGATTAAAAAGCAAACTTGGTGTTTATTTCCAACACCCAAAAATAAAAATATTGTTGGGTGCAAATGGATCTATAGAGTAAAGAGACAACCTGATGGTACAGTTTCTAAATACAAAGCTATGTTAGTTTCTAAAATATTGCTGGGTTGCTCTTCAATATGTCACTATAACTAGACCTGACATATCATACAGTGTCAATAAGGCTAGTCAATTTATGCAACAACCTCTAAGTGATCATTGGAAGGCAGTAAAAAGAATTCTTAGATATTTGAAAGGTACAATCAATCAGAGACTGGTTCTAAAGCCAAGCAATAACCTACATATCAATGCCTATTCAGATGCAGACTGGGCAAATGACTATGATAACAGAAAGTCAACTAGTGGTTATTGTATATTTTTAGGAAGGAATCCTATATCATGGTGTGCAAAGAAACAAAATACAGTTTCAAGGTCAAACACTGAAGCTGAATATCGTAGTGTTGCAAGTACAACTGCAGAAATTATCTGGATTCAATCTTTATTAAGTGAACTAAAGGTTTCAAACAACTCGAAAGCTACTGTATGATGTGATAACATGAGTGCTATAGCCTTGACTGAAAATCAAGTTTTACACTCAAGAACAAAGCACTTGGAACTTGACATATACTTTGTCTGAGAGTTAGTTCAAAAAGGAAAATTAGAAGTAAATCACGTACCTTCCACTTACCAGATTGCTGATATTCTGACAAAACCACTCTCGAGAATCAGATTTGAAGCTCTGAAAGGAAAGCTAAGCATAGCAGAAATTGTGACTTCAAAGCACAGCAAAACTTCAGATCTGACTTTTAACAAAGGAAATTTAACTTCCTCCAGCAAACATGATGTAGTAGCAAGCAATTGTCTTAATTCTTAGACTAAGTGTGAAAGAAATCGAGGAACTGAAGCATGGAAAACTCTCATCAACAACGAAAGTCAATTCAGGTCAATAAGACACAAATTCATCATCTCAGTACCGCAAGTGAATGAGAAAGGCCACGACATAAAGAGAAACAGTGCAAATTGAGGATTTAATGAAGAATTTTTCAGAGAGAACGGTGGTTTTTGAATCATGGCGGCGGCCATTTTTAATCTCAAACCCTGGTCTGGAGAATAGGGTTTGGGGGGGGGGGGGGTATGAAATGTATTAAGAAAATACATTAGTACCCCGTATAATATTCTCTGTACAATTCGTTGTGGGCTAAGCCCAAAGCCCATCAACTCTTTTATTTTCTGTTTGGTCCGTGTTCTGTTTTGTATAAAGCACTATCGTTTGTTGCACTGTAATACACAATTCATTTTACAGAAATAAAGATATCCCTCTTTCAGTTTACAAATCTTATAAAACGAATTTGACAGATTAGAAAACGAAATAGTATATGGGAAAATGGAGAAGACAAAGAGCATACTGATAGCAATTAGAAAGAAATGAGCGAATATGTGTTAAAACATAGAGAGGCAAGTTGATCGATTGTCAGGATGCATGACTGCTAACCTTCTAATACAATTTATTAGAATATAGTTTTTCATTGAATGACTTAATTGTGAATGGGTGTTTGATTTGCACAACTTATCACTTATATTTTGTATAAGTAACGAGTCATTTTTTTATACTGATTTCCGTGAATGTGCGTTTGTTGGAATAATGAAGTTCGAGGTTGTGTACACATTTTATGTTCCTCAGAGAATGAAATTCATACCGCAGTTTTGGACATAAACAAATATATGTGTTACTGTGTTCTTTGTACATATCTCTAGCTTTCTATGAACAACATTAAATTTAGGTTGCCACGATCAAATTTTTTTTTTTTTTTTTTTTTTTTATTTTTGTGTTGGTTTGGGGGGGGGGGGGGGGGTGTGGAGGTCTGTAGTGGCAGTAAACTTATTTCAAGCTTATAACTGTCTTAATTAATTAAACATAGAACTATATATGTTAATTATATACAAACACAGGTTAAAAAAAAGGTACCCTATGCTGGAAAGCACATATATGTGATTTGCAAATTTAACTCTTAGAAACAAGCACACACGCAAATAACTACTAAACGAAGAACACTATATTTGTGGCTGCGAATTTAAGACAAAGGCAAAAGAATAACCAGCAACAAATTATTGGTCATGAAAGTAGGAAAAACACATAAATTTGCAGCCCTGAAATATATATAAAGGTCTATGCAGAATGCATATATGTGAGCATGTGTTTTTTTCTGTGTTTATGACTTGGTTAAAGACAAAAGAAAAGAAAAAAAATGAAACGCAAGGAGCTTAACTATGTTACAAACAGAATAAAGAGAGGAAGAAAGCAGAGCATAGAAAGCCAGCTTAGCACCTGACCAGGTATTAACCTTATGTTCCAATATCTAAGTTAATCCTTTTAATTCACAAAATGTACGATATTTTCAATGGCATGTTTGGCTATCATGTCATAATTTTGTTTTTTTTGTTTTATGTTTTTTCCCAATATTATACATATCAAATATAGTTTTATACGAAGCTACTGGAGCAAGTACAAGTAGTATGGAATGTGAAAATTTTTAAACTAAGGGTGCAATTTTGGGGAAGCCATGTTATATTACGATGTAGATCCTTTAGCATATGTTCTGGGCCTTTATTTTCCGATATTCAACACTTACTTATTCTTAAATGACAAGCATTGCATTAAGGAATCAGCTTGAATAACATTTGTACTACCAATGAATTGCAATATTCTACTGCACAGGTGAAATTCCATGTGTTCCACCTTGAAAATTGTCTCTACAAACAATGAAAATTAGGCCATTCTACCCAGTTGATGTAGCATCCATTGCCTGTGGAAAACAAGGATAGAACAACTGCAAAAATAGTGACCGTTCAAAATTTTATTTAATTTTATTTCCCTGTTTCAGCTACTACGTAGAAGAACCTGCACACATTTGATTCTGTAGTGCCATATATTTTGTACATTATTTATTTGTTAGTTTTTGTGTACATATCTGGGAACCTGCTCAATTGAACAAACTAACAAATAAGATTTTCAATGCAGTTTCTCTGTATATATTTTAGTATTTTGTTAGTTTGTGGTGATGATGCGTGATACCATTTGCTGAAACCTAGATCAATTAGTTTGTGCATCAGCCAATATAAGATTACATTAGTCAGTACATGCTTCACATGTGATCCTAAATTCATCAAATCTACTTAATCACATGCGCATACTTGGTTAATGCTACTTCTAAGTTTTGTTAGCCATCATTGGGAAGCATGTTTCTTTATGTGGTTTGTTTCTTTGTGCATGTGATTTTATTTAAAGCGTCATTAATTTTTCAAATCATATGCATTTAAGGAAATTTAGGCAGTATGGGAAGGAATTAATTAGCTATACTTCCTCATTTACTGATTTATTTGAAGCATATTACTCGATTTGTTATCATGTCTATGCAATATTGTGGCAATAATCTGGCTTAGTTGAAAATTTAACAATGTTACTTGATTTGTTATCACGTCTATGCATATATTGACCGAATAGGCACAGAGCTGGAACATTAAGCACACTTAGAACAGGAGAATGCTAACATTAAGCACACTTAGAACAGGAGAATGCTAACATTAAGCACACTTGGAACATTTATCTTTTCCATCAAACAAAATCAGCCCTACTTAATATTTAGCAGCTAGCCCTGACTAAGTGAGGTTTTGCTAATTATTGACTACCATCAGAAATGTACTGCTGAAAAAAGATCATCTCATGGGCTCCATGTCAAAATATAATAAAAGTACGTCAGTGCAAGCATGTTATGCTCTTCCTGCAAAAAAGAGTTGAGTTTGTATGAGTATTTCCATTTAGATATGAAGAATGTTCATCACGTGAAGAAACTCCTGAACTGTCAAATCAACTCCTTTGGAAGGTAAGTCTGGGAAATTCAATATTTACACCATATGATTAGGTAGTAATGTTAGATGTTTTTGTTATCCTCATATGACAACTGCTCTTTTTCCGGAAAGCAAATGACCGTGTTAACACTGCGATTAAGTCAGAATATTAGAAACACAGGTTATCAACAGTTGAACGCATGTGGTTTGTATCTGAAAGTGATTTTGCACTATTATTATTCCTCACTTTGTAGGACAAATTTTTGGGATTATCCTATAAGCATAATTATTTGGAGTAACATGTCGCACAGTTAAACTTATTTCAGAATATGTTTGATTTTCAACAGGTTAGAGATTGAGTTTGAGAATTAAAAAAAAAAAAGGTTAATTTTCAAGAAGAAAAAGAAAATTGCACAAGTTAAAATTTGAAATTTTGACCTATGCATTTTCAAAATGCGCAAGAAGGCTTTCACATAGAAAACAACATGCTCCTTTAACTCGCGCATTTGAAAATGTAAACTGGACATGTCAACAATGTTCCCAAATCCTAAGTTGATACAAGGCTTCCTAGATCGATGTTCGCAAAGTTTGGAATTCCATTTTTGTACCCAAATTTTCTGAACTTATATCTTAGAAATCGTGCATTTTCCAATATTTAAAATAACATCCTTTTTTCCCATATTTAAAGTACTCCTTTAGCTGTTACTCTTATGGTTCAAAAAGTCCATTGACTTATGTGTCTCATTGGTTATTATAAATTCTCTTTTGTTATTCATAATTCAACATTTTATTACAACAATTGAACGAACCTTCTATTCATACATGAAACATTATTGGATGGATAATACTGCAAATTTTCGTATCGTGTGTTTAAAGTCCGGTGCTGCACTAATTGTGCTTGGTAGAAATATATTAGTTTTCCAGGTAAAAGAACTAAAAATCATTTTAGTACTTATATATGGTTGAAATTTATGAACCGTGAAATTGATAAAATTGGCAGCTCATAACAAATATTATTGTCAAATTATCATGAGGTGATTCATATTTATGGTTTGGTACATGTTTTCTGTGATTAATAAAAACTAAGTTTAAATAATTACAAAATAATTCTCATATATCTTACACCTTATAGTTTACGATGCGGTAACCTTTTATAAGCGTTTCATGACCTCATGATAATCGATTTTGATTGTTAGCTTTGGCAATAGGTGGCACCAGAAAAGCCCAAGTGTCGCTATTTTTTTAAAATTCCTTTCAAATATACAGAATTCATAATTGATTGTTCATTTTTATGAGAATTAAATGACATTATTGTCACTTATCGCTTATTTCTTCAGGAAAGAACAGGTCACTTTCATCACTTTTGCATTTAAGTCATAATTAACGTGGAATAGAATTTTATACATTTACCTATTATGCGCATTGCCCATAATTATGAGTTTTATGCTTAATCTTCTTTATGATTGTATGGATACAATTTGCTTAATTGAAATATAAAATTAACCAAAATATGAACTTCAAAATTCATATAGTGTGATCACTTTATGGGAAACCCTTTTTAAATTTCTTCTACAATATAGATGGATTTATAATTAGCCATTCAATTATGTTTATAAGAATAAAATGATATTTATTGTGAATTATAGTTATTCTTATATTTAACTGTTATTTCAGGCAATTTGTTTTGCTATTTTTTTGTTTCAGCAATTAGAATTTTAGACTACAGTTCATTATAGAGATTTGAAATGTTAAGCCTTATTTTTTTAGTGAAATTTTTAGTGAAACCTTGCTTTGTTCCATCGAAAAATATGATTTCTTAGCTTCTATTTTTCGTGTTTCATTTGTGCATTTTTGCATTTTTGCTTCTACATTTCCATTGTTTAGCTGTGCATCTCTGTTATGCCATCTTTGGTAAATTTTGTTCAAATCTACTGAATTTGTTATATTCTATTTGTAGATACATCCGACAAAGTCTTTTCTCCTAAAATATTCAGAAAGAAAGTGATACGCAATGAGTTTTTTCTTTCAAAAAGGATAATATAATGTAACAAAAGGAGAATCTAGCCATTCTCTAACGGCTCACAAAAATTGTTTCTGCAGAAAACAGAGACCGTGCACACATATCACCAAAAGATGCAGAAAAAATAGAACAAAATACAAGTAAAAACAATAGACGTAATGAGTTATCTTTTCCTGATTGAGTTTTCAAATTTTCATTTTGTTTATACCGTATAAACAAAATTAAGGGTTTCTAATTAGTTGTTGATGACGATTTACTATAATTGTTCAAACAGATTTTTTTCTTTTTTTAACAATATTTGATATCTTATATTATTATATAATAATGGTTTATGCAAGGAGTAAAATACAAAATATGCAGCGGTAATCAGGTAGATTAAACATCTGGATTTGCATGTTGTTTAACTATTATGACTAAATAGCTTACCAATTTTTGTAATTACAAATGCAGTAATTGTTGGCTAAATAATTTACTCCTTTATACTCAATTCAGCATTCAAACTTAATAAATGTAATTCTTTTTGTATTCCAAGTTCTGGCAAAAAAAGTAAGCTAACCTTCACGCCTCATTTAACCTTATAGATTTTGGAAAAAGCCATGTGGTAAGAATTCTACATATTGTTATATGTGATAGTGATCAAAACAATTGATTTTCGGTTTGCATCTGCAATTATGGTTTGATTATCATTTGTGCAAAAGAGTAAAATCCTTAAAAACCCATCAAAGGCGAAAAGCACGAATATTTTATGAGTTTGTTGATATTGTTTGTGATGGACCTTGAAACTCGCTCCATCCTATTAGGCCCAAATAATGATTGGAATGGATAATCAATATCCCTATCGCAATTTTAGTGTGTTTCACATGTCTAGAATATTAAGAATTCATGATTTTCAATATCTGAATTGATTTTAGCATGGTTTTCAAAGTAGGAATGAATGGCCATCTCAAGTGTATTATCTACTGCGAAACACAGAATATGACCAAGACACCTCATCTGCAGCATCATGTATTTTTGATGATACCATTAGCAGAGAAGAAAAGACGAAGATTTGGGTTGTGATGATCGGCAATGATCGGAAGTTGATCGTTGTTATCCTCAATGCAGTTTTGGAAATCTTGTGCTTATGGTTGGCAATGTAACCACTTGCAATTGCGGCAATTATGTTACTTATTGAAACGTGTACGAGCAGTTAGGCTTGTGATTGGGTTTGAAAGATCCTGGTGTGTTTGAATGGTTTGTAAAATGTTGGTAGTTTTAAATTTCATGTGTTTCCAGTGCACTATATGCGCATCTGACGTACAATGTTCTATGATATTGTGTGCTTGCTTCATAGTATTATTGGAGAGCTACAATGGAATTGGATAATATGGTGACCTCTATGATTCACTAGAATCTTCTTTCACTTATTCGGACTTAGAACAATGTAAAAATGCTGGGCTATTGCTGTAGAGGACTGGATAAATTCCATATGCAAATAAGTGAGCTGTTGATGATCCCCGGAAGATGATTGCAAATGAAAATTTGGTGCATAATGACACAAAGATTAACTTCACTAAGAGACTACTGCAAGTGATAAATGAGGTTCGAATAATTAGTCCTTATGGTAGAAAATTGGTTTCTAACTTGCTGGCCTATCAGGTTACAACTGGACCTTCTGATATCAACGTGGATAATTGTTTGTTGCATAAAATCTGGGACACTGCATGTCAATCCGACAAGTATACATGCTTCATTTCCAATCCGAGGTCATTACTTATTTAGTTAATATTCTAGCTATATGTGCTTGAAATGGTGGTTGTTAGAGGTTTCCTGGGGAATATGTGCACAAGGAGAAGCGTAATATGTGTATAAGTGTTATAATTATGTGTGTACTTAGACATATAAGCGTATAATAAAGGAACCCATTTTTAATGTATACATACATATATATATATATAGGCGAGCATTCAGTGGCACCCCAAACAGTGCAATATATATATATATATATATATATATATATATATATATATATATATATATATATATATATATATATATATATATATATATATACAGGTTCGAGAGCACCCTAAATAGTGCAGCACCTCAAATGCCCCTCAATCTTCACCAAGTATTTCCCCTTCTCTCTCCTTGCACTCACTCTCTCGCTTCTCACTCACATTCTTTAATATAAACGGGTGGTGGAAATTATGGGGCATTTAGGGTGCTCTATTTTTGGGGTGCAACCGAACGCTATATATATATATATATATATATATATATATATATATATATATATATATATATATATATATATATATATATATATATATATATATATGATTGTGTACACACAGACACAAGAATTACTTTGATTTCTACATCCTTCCATTTTTGTTATCTGTTTTAAATTGTTAACTTAAGGACCTACTAAAACCAAGTTGTAAAATTTTGGACTGAAGTACATATATTTTCTGTTTGTATTATGCTCTGGTTTCATGATTTGAGTGATTTGTTTAACATTGGTGTCGATTTCCCTAACGCTAATCACCAGTGTCGATTTTCAATACTTCCTTTGCTGATTTCTATTAATTCCACATTGATGTATCATTTAATAATTAGCCCATATGGCCATGACCAGCATTTCATGTGTAAGTAAAAATGTGACTTTGAGCTTACAAAAAAATAGTAAAGTTCACCTATTGCCGCCCCTAAAATAAGGCAAGGGAGCCAACAATCCAGGGCAATTGCTTTCATTACACAACCAACCGATTTGTAAATATATATACAAGTTCATAGTTAAGCAACATGATACTTTCATGCAATAACTGCATGTTTAACAGTACTGATTTTGCATTTTTATGAAAGTGAAATCATAGTTATATTCATATGATTTACTTTAATTCTAATATTAATTAGGATTCTTAGAACTAAAGCGACAGTCGAGTTCGAACAATTCTTACATCTTTTCATGGTATGTTGTCACAAATTTAACAAATCATTCGGCGATGGACTCCAGATTCATTGTTGTGTTCTGTTTGACAAATTGTGCGAAATCATTTTTAGGGTCCATGTAAAATATAAAAACTTAAGCAAATATGCAAGTGATTTGGATAATTGAATATTAAGGTGTCATTTCATTAGTGTTCTCTGTTTGAAAGATTGAAGAACACCTTCAGTTCATATCTTAATTTATACTAAACATCTTAAAAATATGCATAGTAATGATCATTTAAAATAGGTTTTATTTTCGTTTGGATCTTCGACAAGATTTTAAAATTACTCAAATAATGGTAGTCTTCTTCACGTACTACGACACCCGGCATTAGCGCTCGATAAAGATGTCATTGTAATGATAACTCAACGACACACCAGCGTAGGTAAAACTCACCGATATGTTACAGTACTAAAATGATTATCCTATGTTACCCATGTGTTTAGCACAAGCCACCACGTGTGTGATTCGTATGAAGACTTCAACTTATTCTAACACCCTCCGTGTGCGAAGCACGGGTTCCAATCTAGTGAAATATAAATTATAATATAAATAACTATGTCCGACGGGGTCCGGTTGTGTCCGACCAATTTCATCTAGTATTAAATAGAAAATATCTTCTAAGTATAGAAAATTAAAGAAGGCGATATATGGAAATGTTTTCCGAATAGCGTAAGAGACCAAGATGATTATTGAAAATATTTGGTTAACAAATATTGATAAGAAAATGGAGAAGGGATTTAATTAATGAAATATTCATTAAGGGGCCCAGTGATTGTTTGATGTTTTATATGAATGTTTGTTTTTCTTTGACAGTTAAATAACCGATTATCGAAGTATTTGCCAATATCGTTGTTAATATGGAGAGACCGGTTGGATTATTATCCGAGAACCACACTGTATTGGCAGTAGCGTTGCGAATCAGATTATATGAAGGAAATCAGAGACGGAGTAGAGTGCAAGGGCTTTTTCTATTTATGGAAATTGTGCCTTCGGTTTCGTTCAATCCCAGAATGAACGTATATGGATGAATGTCTGACAAAGTATTTCCAATGATCGAATATGTTGGTCTGTATAAATATATATGGTGGCAACAGATTTATTCACTTAGCATAATATCGAGAATATATTTGTGCAAATCAATTAGTGATTAACGGATCTGACAATGTGACATTCTAAGTGATTGTGTTATCAATGAATGATAAGTAAGCGTATCCTCGGGCCTCAACAACCGGGAAATGACAAAAATCGGGTAGGCAGCATGGTTATGTGGGAACCTCCATTAGGGGGTATTATCACCTATCTAGAGAAATTCATTTAATTCCTTATTCTATTCGATGTTGTCCCATTCGGGAAAACGATTGCTGATCCCAACCGTTGGTGATATACATTCGATACACTCAAGAGAAATGAATGGTCGGTCATGTGTGGCCGGGTTATAAGATGTTTTTGTTGAACCCAGGGTATTCTCCCCTAGAGATACACTATCGGAAGATGATTCCATACCTTGTCATAGTTGGAAATTCATTACCCAATAAGTGCTCGCGGTTTTGATTGTGTATATATATATATATATATATATATATATATATATATATATATATATATATATATATATATATATATATATATATATATAGAGCGTGAGATGAAAGCGTTCCACTAGATTTCTATTTATTTGATTTAGACACTACTATAATATCAAAAGAGTTTTGATATAAAGACTATCGTTTTCTTTCAAAAAGATTTTGAAAGTCGAATCAAGTGTTTTAGATTATCATAAGGGAAAAACCTGTTCCGTGTTATATGGCGTGGTCTTATGAGATATCGATTATTTTCTAAATCTTTTTTAAACTGTTTACTCATACCAGTCCCATGACTGACCCGGAGTTTATTTTGTTTTGTTTTACCTAAACTCTTGGGTGCCCAAATTTGTACGGGCAATCAAGTAGTTCGGGATTTTACAGATATATGTAAAGGAGCTTGGAGTAGGAGGCTTCGATGTTAGATATATAACATTTTTATTTCTGATGGTTTGTAAGCGCTGTACTCTGATATATAATATACAATTTTGTAAGTGTTAGATATACAGTTAAAATTTTGTATTTCAAAAGATATGATATATTATATTTTGTTCCGCTGCGATGTGAGATTCTGTGTTGTTATTTTTGTTCTTCTTCTACCTTTTTCTTCTAAAAAATGATTTGTATTTCTATGATATTTGGGTTGGACGTGTGATGTATGTAGTCAACTCAAATAGTACGGATTTGCGGGCTGTTACATAGCAGGTTCATATTTTCTCATTTCTCTAAACCATAGGATACCTTCCTAAAATCCAGAAATGTGGTACTATAAACAAAAGCTTTATGTTCTTAATTTAAACAAAAACAAACGTGTCTTATCAAAGCTATTAAAATATGGCTTTAAGCAATCAATACTCTTCGATTGATTTTACCCTACCAATAACTGAGTCATCACCATCATCTCCAACTTCACCAAAAGTTCCAACTCCAACTCCACGTCATGACCTAGTTTATAAATGGTCAAACTATCCTACCGGTTATACACCGGAGGACAAATGATCAAAGCAACCAATCATTTCTCCATCTGCTAAAGATAAGATAAATGACATTCATAATTACTAATGACATCAGTTGGAGCTTCAACGAGAGATATACTTCGAGAAAAAGATCATTGCACGTCGTCTGATATTTCCAGAGCCAATCGTCATAAAGGTGTGTGGAATAATTAAACTAGATGTGCATGAGCCACTACCTCAACCTTCATCATCCATCGTCATCTCATACACCATGGGATTCCTGGAATTCGACACCTCAATGACCCTATTCCCCGAATTCATGGGATAGAAACTACGAGACAAATGAAGGACAATCTAAGGAGAAAAGAAACTCTCCTAAGAAGTCGCCCTCATCTGCTTTGTAACACCTCCGCATTTTTAATTTAATAAAAAAAAGTTTGTATAATTTTTAGAATTTGGTCATGGAACTAGTTTCATTGCGTCTATGGCGGTTTTTTGATCAATTTAGACCTATGTGTTTGCAGAAAATGGATTAAAAACGAAAAACATATCTTTGAATGAAGTTTTAGAACAAACATGAAAAGGAATATATAAGAGGAACAAATAAGAACAATAACTACCAATGTTTTTAGTCTTGTGAACAAAAGTAAATTTAGGTGATTTGGTAAGGCATTCACTTCTCGAGGCAGAGGTTAGGAGTTCGAGTCCTGTCAACATCATGTTTTTAATTTTTAAAGGGACGACTAAAGAGATGCATGTTCTGAGAGAAAAATATATTTAAATGTACATAAAAGAATATATATATATATATATAGGTGAGTATATATATATATATATAAAACTTTTTTATGTAATTTTAAATGTAAAGTAAGTCTTTGAATCTTATCACTGAAACTAAATACTTGAAATTCAACAGATCCACAGTTTTTTTCTTTTTCTTGTCGAATAGCCGAGATGAATGAATTTTTAAAGGGACGACTAAAGAGATGCATGTTCTGAGAGAAAAATATATTTAAATGTACATAAAAGAATATATATATATATAGGTGAGTATATATATATATATATATATAAATCTTTTTTATGTAATTTTAAATGTAAAGTAAGTCTTTGTATCTTATCAGTGAAACTAAATACTTGAAATTCAATAGATCCACAGTTTTTTTCTTTTTCTTGTCGAATAGCCGAGATGAATGAATTTTTGACCATAAAAAAATTTTCTTTTTTTTTATTTTACACGAATTTTACCGATCAGGAAAAATAAAAATATTTATTATAGTGTTATTTGCAGTTATTTTAATTTAGTACAATTTTTTTTATCATTTCTTCATATAGAATTCTATCCAAATCAAATTTTCAATTTGATTTGGATAAAAAAGAACGATACATTTTTTTTCTTTCTTATTAAGGAAAGAAAATGTTTTTTTCGATAACGATAAAGAAAAAAAGATATAAGATATAGAGGAAATGTACTATGTTATATTTATATTTATTATATACAATTAATATAATTAAAGAATTCTAAATCGTGGATACATATGTATTCTTAATATACTAAAATTACTGCTATTATTGGTATCAAACCAATAATGATTCATACAAGCTAAATCTAATCGAAAATTGGGCCAAAAAAAATTTGAATTTAATGAATTTCTTTGTATATGTATTAAGATGTTTTCCTTGTTCAAAAATTGTCCACAGCTGTTTATGTTGTTTTGATTACAGAATATTGAATTTCTACCCGTAATATTACAATTCTGAGAATTAAAACAAATGAAAATTCTCAATTCTCTACGACGTCTGGGGGATAGAATATTTTCGGGAACAAGGAAATCATAATAATTTTTGTTTTTAGTCATAAGTATATTGCTGTGTTGTGCAACAGATTCATGAATTTTTTTTATCAACATCTTCTTTTTTTTATCATGTATTTTCCATCAGTTTGGCGTTTAGTCTTATCAACCAATGAAATACCTATGGTTTGATATATAATATCTTTTCCATCCCTTTTCATAGATAGACGAATTGGTTGAACAATAAATATGCCTCTTTTTACCAATTCTGTAAGAGTTAGATCTTTCTGAATCAACATTACATCTAGACGCATCTCTCCTCTTTGAATTGAAGATATAGCTATTTCCTTTGGATCTATCAGTCTAAGTAGAAGACAATATACTTTTATATTATTGATCATTCTTTGATTCAAGGGATCATCCCATCTTAATTGAAAAAGAAAATATTTTTTCAAGAAGAAATTGAGTTCTGCTTCTTTCTTGCTCTTAGATTGTTTTTTTTTTCCTACCCTTTTTAATGTCTGCTCCTGTATAATCTGTCTCAGCATCTTTTTCTCCTGTATAATCTGTCTTAGCATCTTTTTCTCCTGTATAATCTGTCTCACCATCTTTTTCATTTTGTTTTCGTAAATCTAATACAAGATTTCCCTGATCTTGTTGTTCATTTTTTTTACATTAATCTTTTTACTTTTAATATTTTCATAAAAATGAAAATTAAAAATAAGTAATTTGGTAGGTATGATCCACAGTTTTATTTTATACGCATTAAAAAGTAGTAAAAATTCTGGGAAAAACCAAGGTTCTAGATTTGATATGATACGATAAAAAATTTCTTGATTCATTCCCATCTAATCAAAAAAGGAATTTTTTTAATTTTTGATAATTTAGATTTTTAGTATTGTTATGAATCTTGGTATTGATAGGCATATTGGCCCGGGTCTCAATATCAATATTATTTCTAATACAGAAATGGGGAATTTTATAATTTAAAAATAGTCTATCCATTTTTTTGTTTGTATCAATGAGAAATCTTTTTTCTAGATAATTATTAATAACTATCCTATCAATCCATAAAATGGTTCGGGTTTTAGTGTATTGAAATTAGATGATTTTTTTTTGTTTTCCACTTCTTGTAATTGTAACGTTGATTCATAGATATATGAGTTTTTATTATCCACAAAATTTATATATTTATATGATAAAATATCATATTCTAAATGTTTTTTCAATTTGACTTTTTGACTCATCAATGAATTTACTGCATAGTAATTTTCTTTCATGTAATGAATTAATTGATCTTTTTCTTTTTTATATAAATTCGATTTCATTGAGTCTTTTTTTTGAATTATATGACATTGGTTAGCCCTATTTTGCCATTTTTTTGGTACTAAATAAGACCACTTAGTCTGAGATAAATTATATTGATAATGATTCCTTAACCACATTTTCCATTTATTCATTCTATACTTACGTATTTTCTTATGCTTTGGTTTGGAACCAAATATTCCTTGTGTTGTACAATAATTCTTTATTATATCTGTAAGAAAAGGATAGGTGTTATGATATTGAAGTACAGATTTCAAAGCATATTTGTTAAGTAACTGATTTTGCGAGAATTTGTAAAATATATATGATTGAGACAAAGAAGATAAGTCCCAGTAAATATTATAATTTTTGTTGCTAATACTAAAATTAGTATTATAAAAAATATTATAAAACGACTTTTTTATTTTCGAATTCTCGCCATTATAAAAAACATGTATGTGTGTGTGTGTATGAAATCCAAAAGTAACCTGCAATCAATCAAATTGAGTAAGAAATAAATGTCAGCATAACACCGTCTGAATTTTGAAAAGAAAGAAAGTTGTGTGTAAATATATACACATAAATTCAAAAATTTAAATTAAAGTGTAATTTAAGGGCGGAAAGTAATAAATGTGGAATGAATGAAAAATAGGCAACAGAATAAATGCGCTTGAAAATTGAATGTATATTAAAAGGGAAGAATCAATGAATTGATAACGTTAATAGTGACATTTATCGAGCAGCTATTAACAAACAAAGATTTGAAGAGTTATACGCGAATATATGTGCATAAGTTTGAAATTAGAATATTGAATATACATTATAAATGGAAGAAAATAATTTACAAAGCAATATTTAGTAAGAAAAGAAACTTTACAAGCAACATTGGAAAAGAATTTAATTTAGACAAAATTAACGTTAATGGCCTAGGTCATGGGTCGACCCAGACCATATGTGGGTCGGCCCAGGGTTCGACACAACTTAGAGGTGGGTCGACACATGGGTCGTCCCACCATGGGTCCTGGTTGACCCAACTTTGAATCAGCTAACGTTATATTTTTGACTTTTATGATTTAGATTCAATTTTATTTAATCTGACAGACCAGAATCTCCTGTACACCGATAAATAGCCTAGCAGGGTCTAGCTTTCAACTCATATTTTATGAGATAATGCCAAGGTTCTACCATTTTCTTTCTTCCCCAAATCTTTCAGAAATAATAATATTAGTTTTTAGGAATTTGAATTCAAAATTTGAAGACAAAAAATATAAATCTACAATATAGGTGTTCAAATTTCTTTTCTACGTGAGGTGAATTCTGTGAATCTGGAATAATAAGGTTTCTTTCTTTTAGCATCGGATTTGTAAATCCGTGTTTATCCCAATAGTAGATTCAATTAGAAATATTACGGAATAACATATTTGAATCAGATTCAAGGATTGGAAAACAGTCTAGTAAGCAGATTTGAATCAGGTTTTAATTATACCTTTTTGTAAATCCCCATAATTCTTAATGTGATAAATAATTGAAATTTGTGGTAATTGTGATAAAATCTATTCCCTGAGTACGTTAAGAATATTTTTGTTGCACATGTCTGTTATATAAATTTTCTACTTGGGTTGAGAATTACTATAATACTAAAATGGTGAATTTGACAATAATTATACATATATTCTTATGATTGCTATTTAATAATAAATTGGATATATTATAAAGAGAATTACAATGAATTGTGGAAATAATGGTAAAAGAATTGGTATGCCTAATTTTGTATAGAAATTTACTGTAATTGGAAATGGTATATGAAAACATAAATTAACGTCCATCTAGAAAATAAAAAGAGGAAATTAGTAGTGGACTGAGTTTATTGGGATGGGAAAGGGACACATTTCCATAATTATCATCACGGAAAAGTTATTAAGAACATAGTTGCAAGAAAAGAAAGAAAGAAAATATTAATGTGAAATAGGGGTTCTTTTATTGCATTACGCACTAATCAAGTAGAATACATATGTATGTTCATAATAAAAATAAAAGAATAACTTCGGAGCTGATGTTGATTTGATCAATAATGTAAAGGCTCGCAAATCCGTACTATCTGAGTTGACTAAATACACCACATGTCCAACCCGAATTACACAAAAATACGAATCATTATGAAATAAAGAAGAAAAAGGTAGATAAAGAACAGAAACGACAACACATAATCTCACATCCCAACGGAATAAAATATAATATATCATAACTTTTGAAATACAAAATTTAACTGTATAACATACAATTATCAGAGTATAACACTTACAACAAAGCGGAAACAACAATAAGATATAATGCTGAAGCCTCCTGCTCCAAGCTCCTCTAAGTGTATCTATAAACACCTAAACTACTTGACTACCCGTACAAATTTGGGCACCCAAGAGTTTAGGTTAAATAAAAAAATAAACTCTATGTAACACCCCGCCTCCGCTAGGGTCACTCGCAAAGGAATGCACTAGCTTTAGAGGGGCATTATTGGTAAACATGCACAGAAATATCACAAGACAGAACATATAAAATAGCGGAAGTAAAATCAAACTTTCATAACATGAATAAATAAGGTCTAAAGCCTTTTACATCAGAGTACATCAAAACCTGTCTTGCAATAGTAAAGAAGCATAAAGACATTTTCATAAATTATTTCCCAAGTAAAAACAGTAAAGTAGCCATAGCCAAGAAAAGTCCAAGCCATCCATGATGACCTTCAAGCAGAAGAAGTCCGAACTAAACAACAGTATTTCCTCCCTGTAACCTGGGGGGGAAACGGAAGAAAAGAGGCGAAACAAAACGGGTCAGTCAAAAAGACTGAGTAAGCCCTATCTACTATTAGCATAAAAACTAGTAAAGTTAACTGACATGAGAAACTGAGATGAACATAAGCATGATGACGAGATAGATAAGCTAAATCAAAATAACAGGGTGAACTACTGAACTCAGATAAACTAAGGTGTCATGATAAATTACGATGTCAAGATAAAGCAAGGTATCCCATCGTCAGGGTCCTATCAAGTATAATATCCCCAAGATATCTATCACGTATAACATCCCATGGTATCTATCCTGTCTTTTAGCTCTGCACCTACCATACTAGTATCCCCACCGTATCATGTGTTATCCATGAATGACCCTTACCCAAAAGTCGTATAATGGTCCATGTCAACCTAACATGCCGCATATATAGGTTACCCAACTCGTATGTTCCTTTCCGTGTATACGTTTAGTCCCTTGCCGTAGACCATACGGGCTTTCCCATGAGATTCTATATTACTTTAACATAGTTCCATGATCCTTAATATCGGTTTGGACTGTTACCCTAAACCTAGCTAGGGTCTTCCAACATGAATTATCGTTTGTACAACTAGGACTTATGCTACCTATGGCTACTAGGGATTACGCTTACCTATTGCACGTTTTCGTATCTCGGTTTGGGTTCAACCACCTAGGGCCACTAGGGATTACGCTAACCGCCAACCGCGCCCTTTTTCCCACGCATTCATCGTGAATCGCTTTTCCATGACTGTATGCACATGTATCACATCGTGCCATCCGAGTCCTGTCACAGGGCAAATCAAGAAATACAGGACTCAGTCGGGAGCTTTCGATTTATCTGCCGATGCAGATGCTAAGGTCTGTTTTTCTTATACGTGGCTATGGTCCCACGAGACCACTCCCTCAACTAGTGAAAGACAAGACAGGATAAATCCTGTATGAGAACACAACACTGGCCAACCCACATCCAAGCCTTACCGCAACCATAATTAGATAGCAATTATGGTCTATTGGGTGTTCTCTGCCTTTCCGTACGTACACGCTTGACCAAAGATGGTAGGTAGCCTGACGAAATGCTATCTAGGGTACAACCGTGTATCGTCGACTATCCCCTATCCATCCCCGTCTTTAGGTCGCTCGTATAGCAACCAAGGCATATTCTTGGTTATTCTAACGCAGACCTTAACCTCTCATGAGCCTAGTATAATCACCTGGCAGCTCATAGAGGGATACCAAGAATACCCTCACGTTCCCCGAAGCCGCTGCTTCGTTACCCAGTTCGCTGGAGCCTTTATCCAAATCAGATACTTGCTCCTACTCGTGTACTTAAACGATGACCTACCGTATTAGGTTACTCATCTATCTATGAACTGGTCTAAATTTCCTTGACTAAGAACCATTACTTAGTTATTCCTCAACTAAGGTTTACCACTTAGCCTTATTCCCGTTATCCTTGTTAACGACGGTTATCCCCTATCCTCAGGACTAGGGTTTACATAATGGATTAAGTGCCACTTAAGTTCATGGCTTAACCCGTCTACAAACCATGTCAAAATTGGCTAAGTATCCAAGTCCAAGACTTAACCCTACAAACCATGTTCACGTTGGTTAAGTATGTATTAACTTGACCCTATCAAATTACTGAGTCAAATTGGTCAAGTGTATTCAAACGATTCGTGACTTAGCCTTTTCATGTTATCACGTTGGATTGGTTAAGTATTGGTTAATCTTAACCTCAATAAATTCACGAGTTAGATTGGTTAAGTATAGATCACTTAACCACATCAAATCATCATGTTAGATTAGTTAAGTGTTTAACTTAACCCCATTAAACTACCAAGTGGGATTAATTAAGTCTAGGCTAACTTAACCCCATCCGATTTCCATGTTTAGACTAGCTAAGTCTAATCTTAATCCCCATCCATTAACTGTATTTTTCGGTTAAGCGCCATTAAGAAAACTTACTTAACCTTACCAAGTTATCGGGTTGGATTGATTAAGTGTCGGTTAACTTAACCCCGTCCACTAGTCGTATAAAAATGGTTAAGTGTCATTAGGCAAATCAAGTTACTTAACCTACCCAACCTTGTCATGTTTTGTTAAGTATCATTAGCCTAATCGATTTACTTAACCCATTTGTCCATGTCATGTTTGGTTAAGAGTCATTAATCAAATTAACTTAACCCTATCATGTGGCATTAATTACTTAATGCACCTCAACCTCTCACATTAGACTTTGTTGTGGTTACTAGTTAAGCCGGTCGGTTCCGGGTAGCTTTACACCACAACTTGGTCTAACCTCGGGTTCAAGCACAACATGACCAACTTCTCACATTGGGTCCTATTGTTTGCAACTACTAGTTAGGTCGGTCGGTTCCGGGTAGTTTTACGTTGCAAACTCAACCCAACCTCGAGTTGGCCACACTTATATTATCTAAGTGTCATGTCCATCATGTTTCCAAAACATGTTACAAGTTTTCAAGCATTTGGGTAGACCTAACTTAATAGGTAAATTCCCAAAGGGTAGACCTAACTTAATAGGTAAATTCCCAAGCTTACGTTTTTATGCATACTTACATGTCAACTTCCATGTTATATTTCAAGTCATATTTTCAAGTTGTATACACATGTCATATTTAACGTTACATGTTGTCATGTTTTATACCCATTTACCCAAATCATGTTCATGTCATTATGTTTTCCCATAATGTGACCCCAACGCTTTTAAACTCGCATAATGGATTCAAAGAAGGAACTTGTCAAAGGCATGACAAAAATGGATATTAAGCCACAAGTTAATCATGGTGGCAAATGAGGCACAAATGTGTTCATTAACTTGCATGTTACATTCTTAAGCCTCAAAAACATGCATAAACCCAAACTTGGCACATAAGCGAATCATGTTGACAAAAGACATTGAGTGATGACTAGTAACTCGCATATATCATCATATAAGGGTTATGACTTCATATGCAAGTTGACATAAAGGTTATGAGGGTTCTCATGTTGCATAATGCAACATTTCAACATAAAGGTTGTAGCTTTTAGCTCATAAGATCAAGGTAATGACTTCATAAACTTGCATGACATGATAGCATGTATCATTCTCAATGATCAAACCCAAACTTGCAACATGAAAATTTAGCTTCATAGTTAATATCTAAGAGTAGGGAAAGGGCTTACATTGCTATGAAGGCACAAATCGATTAGATTAAAGATTGTGATGAAGCCTATGCATGCCATCACCCAAAAACCCAAAGATGAACACTCCAAATCAATCAAAACCCCATCTTTATGAACAAAGATCAAAGCTTTAGCCTTGAAATCAACTTGAGAAGCTCTCATACAAACATAGAGACTCTCTAACACTCACATGATCATGAAACCTCTCATAAAAATGAAGATAGAAACTTTGGACAAGAGGGTGGAGGCTAGGGTTTGAGTGGAGGCCATGATCAATAAAATTTTTGGCATAGTTTAGTTGCATGAATGAATAATGAGGATTTTAGGATAGGTTAGGGTCTTATTTATAGATTAGGCAAGTGTTTTATGCCATAGGATTAAACCTAGATTCAATCCAAGCCATCAAAGCATGTCTTGGGGAAGAAGTCAAGTGTAGGAACCATCTAGGGCCTTTAGATCAAAGATGAACCATGAGAACCATCCAAATGAAAAATCTGCATTTGAGCGAATCGGCCCACGGGTTGACAGCCAAACACCCTGGATTAACCCCTAGTCGACCCAGCGTGCTCGGGTCGACCTCAAAAATCGGCCGGTTCGGTTATTCCCCTCTCCCAATTCGCTGTTTTGAACATTTTTGCATATTTATTTATTTAATTTTCAATTATATATATATATATATATATATCAATATATATATTTCTCTGCGCAACCCATTTCACTTAATTAAGTATACTTTAATTTGGGAATTTTTCGTGAAACTTCGCGAGGCCATATCTTGGTCATACGGACTCTGATTTTCGAAAACTCGGACTCTATTTCGCGTATTTTTCCGTGACGAACGCAATGGCATAGCCCGTTTCCCTTGATTCAGATTTTACAGTTTAATTCTGCCTCCATTTATGTTATAACAGGTTATTGAAAATACGGGTTGTTACATTCTCCCCACCTTTTAGGATTTCGTCCCCGAAATCTCCAAGTTAGGAAGAACATATCCTACCATCCATCATCCATCTACTCAAAACATCATCCACAAGCAACCATTGTCCTTAGATGATTTCTAATGCTGTATGAATATATGCAAAACGTGTGTGTACATGTTCCTTAGCTAATGCTAATGATCAGGCCTGAATAATCTTTCTAATGCAAAATATGTATAGTGCCATGAATCCAACATGTATGCAAATAGTCCTAGTCATATAGATACTATATGCGTGCACAATCATTCATTCATATGCAACAACCGCATGATAATACATTCGATTTCATCCAAAAACAAGTATAAATACTCGTGCATATGCAATATGAAATGTGACCGAGTCGAGCTAGTATCTAATGTGTATTCGCGCATCCACGAGCAACCACTTGCAACCATATCAATCATAACATGTTTCAAATACATGTTTACATCCATAGGGTTCTACCTAGGATTCCGTGGAACAGGGTCGAGGAGATAAACAAGACAAACTCCTTATGGGGTTTGTAACAGAAAATAGGACCAAGAAGATGTCCACAAAAGATAGCCTACAAGTAAGCTCTACAGAAAACAGGGATCAAGGATATACTCCCAAAAAGAGATATCATGCGCGTATCTAGTCTTTGACCATCGAAGTCGTATTTCCTTGGGCTTAATTCCATTGTGCCTTGACCGTCTTTCAACTTCGCGATTTCGTAGCTTCTTATTTCCTGTTTCCATAAAATGAGTAGGAACTCATTTCTTCGTCGCCTCTCGTTCCTCTTGCACACTTGGCGCAAACATGACTGCGTACTCATGATCTCATGCAAGCTTTCCAAAAATTCACTAATGAATCTTGGATCTCGTTTATATACTATAAGGTATCCCATGTAGAAGAACTTTCTCTTGAAAGTAAACAGATGCCAACCAGGTTATCATGCGCACTTACTAGGATGACCTCTATAACCCATGCATAAATGAAGTAAACCATCCGTCTTATTGGCGAACACCACTCGATCGGGCTTCAAATTTCCAATAAAGGCATCAAGGGATTCTAAGTAACTAGTCATGACAGAACCTCAAAAAGGTTACACGATACTTCGAGGGCATTACCAAGGCTAGTCAAAAGGTCTAACTACCCTCCTATCAAAACCGAGAGTGGCACCCCCTACTGGATAACCACTTCATCCCTAGAATCCATCCATACCTTATAAACATAAGCATTATTTCCAAACTCAACACTTGGCATAGACATTCCCAAATCCAAACAAGTCATGTATAAATGGACTGATTCTCCAATAGGACTTTGAGACAAAAATGGGATTCTCTATTACGCTAGTACTTAAGGTGCAGAGACTCAACTATCGAAGCAGACTTAAATAATACGAACAACGAAGTCCTAACGGGATGATAGAGAAGAAAAGCTAAACTTTTAACAAGATCGTTACCCTCCTTCCGAGGTACTCTAGAAATGAGAGCATACTACTGCCCTCCCGATGATCTTGTCCTTGTCCCATAATACTTAACTATCCGCCCCGTTTTACCATGCCAAAGGTACTCTCTCGTCACGGGTTTCATTGTTCATCTTTCTCCCTCCTTTGAGGACTAAGCCATACCAACAAGTTTCTCATCCTTAAGCTCGTATCCTTTATCCTCTTTCTCACTATCCTTTCTTATAACGCGGCCACTGGTCTCTCGAAAACCACCTCCATCGTATGGAAAGCACTTTCGTAGATAGAAAAGACTAGTCGCAGTTAAAAAATCTGTGACTACAGATGGAGGAAAGAAAAGGAAAAGAGATTCAATTAAGGAAACAAGGATAGTGCTAATGGCCTTTGGGGAATAGCCTTTTTCTTTTAAAAGAAAATTTCCTTGAAAAATGCTTCTTTGTAAACGATTTTCAAATAGTTTTCAGAAGGTCTTTAAAAACTTTTGCCCAGTCTGGTAACCTTCTGTTCTGATACCAAATGTAACACCCCGCCTCCGCTAGGGTCACTCGCAAAGGAATGCACTAGCTTTAGAGGGGCATTATTGGTAAACATGCACAGAAATATCACAAGACAGAACATATAAAATAGCGGAAGTAAAATCAAACTTTCATAACATGAATAAATAAGGTCTAAAGCCTTTTACATCAGAGTACATCAAAACCTGTCTTGCAATAGTAAAGAAGCATAAAGACATTTTCATAAATTATTCCCCAAGTAAAAACAGTAAAGTAGCCATAGCCAAGAAAAGTCCAAGCCATCCATGATGACCTTCAAGCAGAAGAAGTCCGAACTAAACAACAGTATTTCCTCCCTGTAACCTGGGGGGAAACGGAAGAAAAGAGGCGAAACAAAACGGGTCAGTCAAAAAGACTGAGTAAGCCCTATCTACTATTAGAATAAAAACTAGTAAAGTTAACTGACATGAGAAACTGAGATGAACATAAGCATGATGACGAGATAGATAAGCTAAATCAAAATAACAGGGTGAACTACTGAACTCAGATAAACTAAGGTGTCATGATAAATTACGATGTCAAGATAAAGCAAGGTATCCCATCGTCAGGGTCCTATCAAGTATAATATCCCCAAGATATCTATCACGTATAACATCCCATGGTATCTATCCTGTCTTTTAGCTCTGCACCTACCGTACTAGTATCCCCACCGTATCATGTGTTATCCATGAACGACCCTTGCCCAAAAGTCATATAATGGTCCATGTCAACCTAATATGCCGCATATATAGGTTACCCAACTCGTATGTTCCTTTCCGTGTATACGTTTAGTCCCTTGCCGTAGACCATACGGGCTTTCCCATGAGATTCTATATTACTTTAACATAGTTCCATGATCCTTAAGATCGGTTTGGACTGTTACCCTAAACCTAGCTAGGGTCTTCCAACATGAATTATCGTTTGTACAACTAGGACTTATGCTACCTAGGGCTACTAGGGATTACGCTTACCTATTGCACGTTTTTGTATCTCGGTTTGGGTTCAACCACCTAGGGCCACTAGGGATTACGCTAACCGCCAACCGCGCCCTTTTTCCCACGCATTCATCGTGAATCGCTTTTCCATGACTGTATGCACATGTATCACATCGTGCCATCCGAGTCCTGTCACAGGGCAAATCAAGAAATACAGGACTCGGTCGGGAGCTTTCGATTTATCTGCCGATGCAGATGCTAAGGTCTGTTTTTCTTATACGTGGCTATGGTCCCACGAGACCACTCCCTCAACTAGTGAAAGACAAGACAGGATAAATCCTGTATGAGAACAAAACACTGGCCAACCCACATCCAAGCCTTACCGCAACCATAATTAGATAGCAATTATGGTCTATTGGGCGTTATCTGCCTTTCCGTACGTACACGCTTGACCAAAGATGGTAGGTAGCCTGACGAAATGCTATCTAGGGTACGACCGTGTATCGTCGACTATCCCCTATCCATCCCCGTCTTTAGGTCGCTCGTATAGCAACCAAGGCATATTCTTGGTTCTTCTAACGCAGACCTTAACCTTTCATGAGCCTAGTATAATCACCTGGCAGCTCATAGAGGGATACCAAGAATACCCTCACGTTCCCCGAAGCCGCTGCTTCGTTACCCAGTTCGCTGGAGCCTTTATCCAAATCAGATACTTGCTCCTACTCGTGTACTTAAACGATGACCTACCGTATTAGGTTACTCATCTATCTATGAACTGGTCTAAATTTCCTTGACTAAGAACCATTACTTAGTTATTCCTCAACTAAGGTTTACCACTTAGCCTTATTCCCGTTATCCTTGTTAACGACGGTTATCCCCTATCCTCAGGACTAGGGTTTACATAATGGATTAAGTGTCACTTAAGTTCATGACTTAACCCGTCTACAAACCATGTCAAAATTGGCTAAGTATCCAAGTCCAAGACTTAACCCTACAAACCATGTTCACGTTGGTTAAGTATGTATTAACTTGACCCTATCAAATTACTGAGTCAAATTGGTCAAGTGTATTCAAACGATTCGTGACTTAGCCTTTTCATGTTATCACGTTGGATTGGTTAAGTATTGGTTAATCTTAACCTCATTAAATTCACGAGTTAGATTGGTTAAGTATAGATCACTTAACCACATCAAATCATCATGTTAGATTAGTTAAGTGTTTAACTTAACCCCATTAAACTACCAAGTGGGATTAATTAAGTCTAGGCTAACTTAATCCCATCCGATTTCCATGTTGAGACTAGCTAAGTCTAATCTTAATCCCCATCCATTAACTGTATTTTTCGGTTAAGCGCCATTAAGAAAACTTACTTAACCTTACCAAGTTATCGGGTTGGATTGATTAAGTGTCGGTTAACTTAACCCCGTCCACTAGTCGTATAAAAATGGTTAAGTGTCATTAGGCAAATCAAGTTACTTAACCTACCCAACCTTGTCATGTTTTGTTAAGTATCATTAGCCTAATCGATTTACTTAACTCATTTGTCCATGTCATGTTTGGTTAAGAGTCATTAATCAAATTAACTTAACCCTATCATGTGGCATTAATTACTTAATGCACCTCAACCTCTCACATTAGACTTTGTTGTGGTTACTAGTTAAGCCGGTCGGTTCCGGGTAGCTTTACACCACAACTTGGTCTAACCTCGGGTTCAAGCACAACATGACCAACTTCTCACATTGGGTCCTATTGTTTGCAACTACTAGTTAGGCCGGTCGGTTCCGGGTAGTTTTACGTTGTAAACTCAACCCAACCTCGAGTTGGTCACACTTATATTATCTAAGTGTCATGTCCATCATGTTTCCAAAACATGTTACAAGTTTTCAAGCATTTGGGTAGACCTAACTTAATAGGTAAATTCCCAAAGGGTAGACCTAACTTAATAGGTAAATTCCCAAGCTTACGTTTTTATGCATACTTACATGTCAACTTCCATGTTATATTTCAAGTCATATTTTCAAGTTGTATACACATGTCATATTTAACGTTACATGTTGTCATGTTTTATACCCATTTACCCAAATCATGTTCATGTCATTATGTTTTCCCATAATGTGACCCCAACGCTTTTAAACTCGCATAATGGATTCAAAGAAGGAACTTGTCAAAGGCATGACAAAAATGGATATTAAGCCACAAGTTAATCATGGTGGCAAATGAGGCACAAATGTGTTCATTAACTTGCATGTTACATTCTTAAGCCTCAAAAACATGCATAAACCCAAACTTGGCACATAAGCGAATCATGTTGACAAAACACATGGAGTGATGACTAGTAACTCGCATATATCATCATATAAGGGTTATGACTTCATATGCAAGTTGACATAAAGGTTATGAGGGTTCTCATGTTGCATAATGCAACATTTCAACATAAAGGTTGTAGCTTTTAGCTCATAAGATCAAGGTAATGACTTCATAAACTTGCATGACATGATATCATGTATCATTCTCAATGATCAAACCCAAACTTGCAACATGAACATTTAGCTTCATAGTTAATATCTAAGAGTAGGGAAAGGGCTTACATTGCTATGAAGGCACAAATCGATTAGATTAAAGATTGTGATGAAGCCTATGCATGCCATCACCCAAAAACCCAAAGATGAACACTCCAAATCAATCAAAACCCCATCTTTATGAACAAAGATCAAAGCTTTAGCCTTGAAATCAACTTGAGAAGCTCTCATACAAACATAGAGACTCTCTAACACTCACATGATCATGAAACCTCTCATAGAAATGAAGATAGAAACTTTGGACAAGAGGGTGGAGGCTAGGGTTTGAGTGGAGGCCATGATCAATAGAAATTTTGGCATAGTTTAGTTGCATGAATGAATAATGAGGATTTTAGGATAGGTTAGGGTCTTATTTATAGATTAGGCAAGTGTTTTAGGCCATAGGATTAAACCTAGATTCAATCCAAGCCATCAAAGCATGTCTTGGGGAAGAAGTCAAGTGTAGGAACCATCTAGGGCCTTTAGATTAAAGATGAACCATGAGAACCATCCAAATGCAAAATCTGCATTTGAGCGAATCGGCCCACGGGTTGACAGCCAAACACCCTGGATTAACCCCTAGTCGACCCAGCGTGCTCGGGTCGACCTCAAAAATCGGCCGGTTCGGTTATTCTCCTCTCCCAATTCGCTGTTTTGAACATTTTTGCATATTTATTTATTTAATTTTCAATTATATATATATATATCAATATATATATATTTCTCTGCGCAACCCATTTCACTTAATTAAGTATACTTTATTTTGGGAATTTTTCGTGAAACTTCGCGAGGCCATATCTTGGTCATACGGACTCCGATTTTCGAAAACTCGGACTCTATTTCGCGTATTTTTCCGAGGCGAACGCAATGGCATAGCCCGTTTCCCTTGATTCAGATTTTACAGTTTAATTCTGCCTCCATTTATGTTATAACAGGTTATTGAAAATACGGGTTGTTACATCTAGGTCAGTCATGGGACTGATATGAGTAAACAATTTAAAACGGTTTGATAAAATAAACGATATCTCATAAAACCAAGCCATATAACATGGAACGCGTTTTTCCCTTATGACAATCCAAAACACTTGATTTACCTTTCAAAATTCTTTTGAAAGAAAGGATAATCTTTATATCAAAACTCTTTTGATATTATAATAGTGTCTAAATCAAATAAATAACAATCTAGTTGCATCTCATGTTGCACATATATATAATATACAATTAAAACCACGAGCACTTATTGTGTAATGAATTTCCAACTATGACAACGTATGGAACCACCTTCCTATATTGTATCTCTAGAGGGGGATACACTGGGTTCAACAAGAACATTTTGTAACCCGGCCACTGTAACACCCCGTATTTTAACGAACATTAAAAGATGATAAATTAAAGAATAATTAATTTAATATTCAGAATTAAGTGAAACTGACTGCGCCATTGCGTTCATCTCAGAATTCTGGTCAAAATAGATACCCGGTTTGTATAAAACGGACACCGTATGAAGAAATTATTAAGGTTTGAAGTTTGTATACACATAAGGAGAGTATATATGAATATAAAATTTGTCTTGAAAATTCAAAATAGTTCAAAATCGCAGAATTTAGGGAAGTGGGAAAATTCCCACCTAGGGGAGTCGACCCTATAAGGGGGTGTCGACCCATGGGTCGACCCCATAAGGGGTCGACACCCCTACGACAGATCTGGGAAGATTTGGGCTTTGTCTCACCTATATATATGGCCTCATTTCTCAAGTTTTTCTACACTAAAACTAATGAAGGACTAGATGTTGTCTCTGCCCAGATTGAATCAACCCTTTTCTTCTTCAGCAATAAACTAGAGTTTAAGAGATCTGTGATTCAATCCTTGTTCTATTTTTCTAAATACAAACACTGTGAGTCTTTGTTAATTTTAGATCTAAATAATTAAAAACTAAATATTGACATGACTATAATCTGGATCTATGCCTGTGACTATGTGAATCATATCAGATCTTCTATAACCTGTTTATCTAAGTTATTCTGACATGACTATGAAACTAGATCTGAACCTATACCTATTTATCATGTCGGGTCTGCCATTGTTTATAGATCTAATTCACTGTTTAAATCACCTCATGCTTGTTCCTATTACGTTTGTGGCTAAATCATATCTATTACTAGTTGGATATTCATTGTTTAGATCTCATCATGCGTATTTATGATGTCCCTATTATGTTAGAATCAGTTCTATTGTCACATGTTCATCGGATTTGTCCCTATATGCCTATCTCGTCATTATTCCATTAAATGTTTATGCCTATCTCTGACACTATATGTCCACCTTGTTAGTATGATTATTTCTGTCCTCTTCCCTCTATCTTTTCCCTTTTTTATTTTTATATAGCCAGGCTACCTTCGAGCCTTGTCATGCCGCTGAAATATGAGAACGCGTTTGTAACACTCTGAAATTTTAACGACGCTAAAGATGATGAATCAAAGAATAATCAATGTGAAATACACTGTTAACAATGAATTGAGGAAAACTTAATTTAATAATCAGGATTAAGTGAAACGGACTACGCCATTGCATCCGTCTCGTGATTATGGTCAAGATAGATATTTGGTTTGCGTGAAACGGACACTGTATGAAGAAGTTATTAAGGTTTGAAGTTTGTATGCATATAAGGAAGATATATGCATACAAATTCAAAAATGTTCAAAAATCAGAAAAATCAGAATTCCGATGCACAAATCAAGGAAGGGCCGACATTTTGAAGTCAACACGAGACCTCGATCAAGGTCGACACCCCTGAAGGGGAGTCGACCCACCTAAAGGGGGGTCGACCCACCGGGGATCTGGAAGCTTCTCTGGCGTGGACGATTCTGATGGCTTCTGGTTCAATCTGAAGGTCTTGTTTGCTGCGCTACTCCTATACAAAGGACCCTAAACCTAGGTTTTATCCATCTATAAATAATGGTGATGGCGAAGCTCTGCTGCAACAAAAATTAAAATGGCTTTTCTTCTTCAAAATCAATTCAAAGAAGATTATACATATTCGAATATTGCTACAACAAATTCAACGATGGCTACAACAACAAATCCAACATGTTCTTCGCAGTAATTTGGGTCCATTTCCTTTACTGTGAGTTCATGTTGCTTTTAGATCTAAATATTTAAATAGTGATCGTGATACGTATATAAAAATTGGATCTTGAATCGGTGCCTAATCAGTTCTATTATGACTTATTCCTATGATCTGTTCTTATATGTTTATATCGTCACCAAATCTAACCTTGTCATAATATGTCCATTCAGTTTTTATGCCTATTCCTATCATTATGTAATTGATCCGTTATTATGCCTGTTCTGATTCTCTTCTCTCCCTATTTTCCCTTTTATTTTTATATAGCCAGGCTACCTTCGAGCCTAGGCCAAACGATAAAAAATGCGAACGTGCGAAATTGGGAATGATTTAGGAAAGACATAATTTGAGGCATAATTGATATTAGAAATTATGAATATAAGTTGGGGCATAAAATGTGGAAATATATGAATATGGATTTGGAGGCATATATCGTATTGGATAACATGAATATGAATTTAGGTAAACATTGGAAAGCATGATTTGGCATAAATTATGTAAAATATGATTTGGGCGTAAATTAGAATATATGTTAATATGAATTTGGGCACAACTTGTACTGAAATATGTGAATATGAACTAGGGACATAAATTGGAAAATATGTGGATTTGGGTTGTTCATAATATATATATATATATATATATATATATATATATGTAGTGACCCGAAAATCCCGTCCAATTTGAGCTGACTAAATAACACAAGTCCAACCCCAAATTGCACTGGAAATTCAAGAAACTAATAGAAAGAAGATTGAGGGTGAGAATAGATAAGGTAGAACTATTAGAATAGAAGAAGAAGAAGATCATCATCATCAGAGTAACACGAATCTCACAGCGGAACGAATAAAATACCCTCATTTTCGGGGCATATAGGGGTAAATCCGTTGCAACCATATATATTTATACAGACCAACCCATTCGATCATTGGAAATACTTTGTCAGACATTCGTCCATTTACGTTCGTTCTGGGTCTGAACGAAACCGAAGGCACTATTCAGTACATCCATCTTAGTCCATTGTTATCTAAGATTTATACAACAGCCCTTGCACTTTACTCCGTCTTCAATATATTCAGCATATATGATTCACAATGCTTATGCCAATACAGAGTGGTTCTTTGGATAATAATCCAACCGGTCTCTCCATATTAACAACGTTAAAATGGTCAAAACATTGATAGTCTGTGATTTAACTATCAAAGAAAAACTCGTGTGCAAACAACGATATTATTTCCAGACGGAAATTATATCAACCAATCATCATTTAACATTTATCTCTTTAGTTCATTAATTTACTTATCTCCTGTTTCCCTATATTCTAAATTTCTTATTTTCTAATTTTCGAAAATATACTTTATTAACAATGGAAAACATTTCCATTTCCTTGTTTTCTATATTAGAAAACATTTCTGATTTCTTATTTGGAAAACCTTTCCGAAGTTCCTTTATTGGATTTAAACTGATGTTTAAATAAAACATCGCTATGCCAACTCAAACCATTTACTGAATTCACTTAACCATCATTCACTATCAAACCTTACCATTTCTTAGTTAAGAAGGAAGTCAATCAAGTTGGGGTATAATTATGTCTCAGACCTTAATTGAACAACGTTATAACTTCGAAATAGTAACAGTTTATCTTTTAAACCTTTAACAACTTCTTTACGTAACTCTCGGATTCAATTTACGAATCCACTTCTTTATTGAAAACATTGATTATAACGATAACGTTATAATCCCTACTTCCGCAATATCTAACTTCAATTATAACCTTTATTCTTTAATTCGAATAATTAAACCTAACCCTAATTTATTAGTGTATACTTTTGATTTAAAAACTGGAAAGTAAATATTACTTTCCCGAATTCGATATAATTGAATTCGACGTATAATTCTCTTTCGAGTAATCTCTATTTGATTAACTCTTCTTTGAATATCCTATATTCGATTATCTCTCTCTTCGAATAACTTATATTCGAAATCTCTCTTTTTCGAATAAACTATATTCGGTCTCTTTCTTTCGAATATGCTATATTCGATAATCTCCTTCGATTAACTAATCGATAACTCCTTTTGATTAAACTATAATCGATAACTCCTTTTGATTAAACTATAATCGATAACTCCTTTCGATTAAACTATAATCGATAACTCCTTTCGATTAAACTATAATCGATAATTCCTTTCTTTTAGCTCTATTCGAATAAACTATATCCGACTAACTCTATTTAACTCCGTTTAACCCTATTCGAATAACTAATATTCGATAATTCTATTTAACTCTATTTGAATAACCAATATTCGATAACTCTATTTAACTCCGTTCAACTCTATTCGAATAACTAATATTCGACTAACTCCTTTGGATTAACTCATCTTGACTAACTTAACTTAATTAACTCAACTCGATAACTTAACTCGATTATCTTAACTCCATTATCTTAACTCGATTATCTTAACTCCATTATCTTAACTCGATTATCTTAACTCCTATCGAATAACTAATATTCGATTAACTCCATTCGCTTGACTCTAGATCGCAGCGATCACAATGGTTACGCCTGATTCCCTCAGGAAACATCCGACCGCCTTAGGCTATCTGCAGCATTGCGAATTACGCAAGCAGTCGTGCTAAATGGCATATTATTTGGATTAACTCTAACTGATTAACTCTATTGGTTTAACTCTAACTGATTTATTCTAATTGGTTAACTCTAACTGATTACTCTAATTGGTTAACTCTAACTGATTAACTCTAACTAGTTAACTCAAATCGATTAACTCTATTTGACTAACTCGACTCGACTAACCCCTTTCGAATAACATATTCGATTAACTAACTTCGAATACCATATTCGATTTACTAACTTCAAATACCATATTCGATTTACTAACTTCGAATACCATATTCGATTAACTAACATCGAATACCATATTCGATTAACTCCTTCGAATACCATATTCGATTTACTAACATCGAATACCATATTTGATTAACTAATCTTCGACTAACTAATAGTCGATTAACTCTTATTTGCTTAACTAACATTCGACTAACTAATAGTCGATTAACTTACTTCGACTAATTCGATTAACTTTTATTTGATTATCTTTAATCGATTAACTTTATTTGATTATCTTTAATCGATTAACTTTATTTGATTATCTCTAATTGAATAACTAATATTCAATTAACTCTTTTCAAATAACTAAATTCGATTAGCTCCTTCGAATACTAAATTCGATTTAACTCTATTCGATTATCTCTTTTATATCTCGTCAATTTCCCTTTTATAACGTTTATTTTCCGTTACAACTATCCCTTTTTTTTTATAACTTCTAATTACCGTTACAAATATTTCCTATTTATAACTTCTATTTACCGTTACAAATATTTCCTATTTATAACTTCTATTTACCGTTACAAATATTTCCTATTTATAACGTTTTATTTACCTTCTAAATAAATATTCCTTTATTCTATTTATTTTCTAAATAAATATTTCCCTTTTCAATTCTATTTATTTTCTAAATAAATATCCCTTTTATAAAACTTTATTTGTTTTATAAATACTTCCTTTTATAAAACCGTGTTCGTTTTATAAATAATTTCCTTTTATAAAACCGTGTTCGTTTTATAAATACTCTATTTTCAAATTGTTTCCTTTTATAAAATCGGTTGATTTTATAAAACTCCTTTAATTCGATATACATTGAAATATTTCTTTTTCCTATTCTATTTGTTTTATCAACATTTTCCCCTTTTATAAAACTCTATTTGTTTTATAAATACTTTCCTTTTATAAAACCGTGTTCGTTTTATAAATAATTTCCTTTTATAAAATCCAGTGATTTTATAAAATTCCTTTATTTCAATATACATTGAAATATTCCATTTCACAACTCAGGGCTCCTTATGATATGTAAAATATCGAATAACAATGATTAATATCATTCTAACACACATAATCCAGAACAGATTATATAACACATCATATAACACAATATATGAAAACAGTAAAATAATTGTTGAGGAATCCAGTCGGATTCCTCCAACCTGTCTCCCTGCATCCACAGATGTTACACAGTGTAATATATATCATATTTCATTTTGAAATGAAATATCCTGCTGTACAGAACCATATTTGGTTAACAGTACATAGATTAACTGTAACTACGTTTTCAATCAAATATATTTAACAGTCCAGTTTAACAATCAATATACAGCAGTCAATAAATAAAGTACAATTTATATTAAAATATAAATTGAGGAGAGTTAGTGAGTTTTACTCACTTTGGTTCACGGTTGACGATTTCGCGTTTGTTTCATTTAAAATGAAACAAACGTATAATTTCCTACAAAAATTCCAGTAGCTTGATTTTCAGTCGCATCGGTTCCCAACAATGTTCTCCTCATTACAGTTCCATTTTGTAGCATTCGTCTGTATGATCCTATCGGATCTGGTTTTGTCACATTCCGATCATGTATGAGTAAGATGTACATTTTACAAGTTTAATACAATTTTAAATAAAATAAGATTTAGAATTTATTTTATTCATGAGCCTTAACCTTTTGATTTCCCGGCCCATCTCCATTATTTTTGAAAGCCCAACACTTCTCTTTTAAATCCCACTACAAACCAGACCGCTCTACTCTTTCTTCCTCTTCTAAATCGAACTCCAGGCAAAAAGGGAACATACCCAAATGAATTCTTCAATCCATCTCAAACCAAACTCCAAAATAACACAGTACAGATCCCATTTTCTTTACAAATGTTCAATCTCCATTCACGACAACCACACCCAAAGTTCCCACTCGTGCTTCCCCTTTTGAGACCGACTTATTAGAAAACTGTTGCTCATATATCGTGCCACAACCGATCACAGTCCACACAATTTCCTACCACGCCCTCTACAATTCAGTTTGGATTCCTAAGGCCATCCTCAAATGCTGAAAACATTATTGTTTCCTGAAGCCCAACTACTGTTACTTCATCACTTCCATTGTGCTACAACACGTTCCCCTCTTTACTTCCACTAAACAAAACTAAAGTCTCCTGTTACTTCCACTAAACAAAACTAAAATCCCCTTTTCTTTCAAGTTCAGCTAAAACAACATAGGATAGTGCCATTCACTTCCTTTTTTCCTAGCACAACACAATGATTCCCATTTTACAGTAAACAAATTACCCTTAATTTAACTCACCCCAAAACGATGCCTTCCCATGCCCAAATCACGCTACTTGACGTCCCCCTTTTTGAACCCGTCGATCCCCTTCATCTCGCTGTAGGTATGCAAACAGCGAACCTTTTTGTCTCAACACTTCACCAACAATTGAGTATGGGTCCTTCTTCCCACCATGAGTACAAACCTCTACTCGGAATCTTCTCCAGTCATCCTAGTCCTCGCGCACTCCCAACCCTAGGCGCTGCTCAGCCCTATCGAGCATCAGATAACCGTCGAACACACCAAGGAGACTTCCGCAACCTCAAATACTAATCCAGAATGAAGATTTACTCTCCACAAACACAAAGATCCAAGCTTGTAATTTTTTAGGATTTTATTTCCATTTTCTTTTGATTTCCTATTTCGCGTTTTAGCTGAGAAGCTTTTGGAGTTGTGGCGGCTTGGAAAATTGTTGACTTCTGAATGAATGGGTTTAGGTTTTAGAAGGGTTTGGTCTTATATTTATAGGGGATAGGTTTTATTATTATATTTTTTTATATTCAAGCGTATTTCCGTCTAACGTTTCAAGCCCGTATGACTTCATAACAAATCTGATTGTCATCAGATTTGACCATCTGCTATACCGTAATATTCCGGACTCTATAAAAATGGTTTTCGTCAATTTCTGAGACTGCTTGCGAAATCGTTCTTTTTACGTGTTATTAAATCGAGTTAAGATTTAATCAGTTTCAAACATTTCAATTCTTCAAAAATGAATTAATATTATCGCTTCTATTCAAACAGAGTTCTTCATAAGCTACAGGATCAATTTAATTTCACCTTAAATCTCAGATTCAATTCAGTTATATAGAATAACTCGTTTATTCTGAATTTAAGTTATTCAATTTCTAATTCTAATCACGTTCATATTTAAATAAATTAAATATTCTATTACCGGAAAACCCGGGTCATTACAAAATATATGTATATATAAATATATATATATAAATATATATATATATATATATATGCCTTGATTTATGACTGGGGGAAAAGAGCATATGTTGCATAATTAAAAGATGAACTGAAAAGTGGCACAAAAATCTGTAATTTGAATAATGAATTGGGCATATAATTAAATATGGGAAAAAGGGGATTGAACATCTATATGGACATAGGTAAAATCGTATAATACAGAAATTCCTAGGATTACAATTAGAGATTGTAATTGCATTTATGACACGAGGTTAGGCTGAATTAGTGGTGCAAGTCTGCCCGGACCCGACCGGCATATCCAGCAACCTCTAATGTTGAACCTAATGTGAGAGACATAAGTGTGCAAATATGAGATGTGCTCAGACACGAGGTTAAGTCCAATTTGTGGAATAAGTCTGCCCGGACCCGCCCGGCATATTCAACATCCACAAATGGAAGGTTTAATGTGGGAGGTCTAGCATATTGTAACCATAAATGAAAATATGGTAATAAATCTTGAATACTTAACCTAGTTGAATCCATAGGGATTGTATGATTATAAATTAAAGTTGGGGGCTAAGTGAAATTGGTCGAACAGTGGGTGGGTCAAGTAAATCTGAGAGCGGTGGGTAATATTTACATATAAGCCCATAAACTTAATCCGATAAGGTTATGTAATTAAATACACCTAGTGGTATACATAACCGGTAGAAATAATATGTTATGTAATTGAAAAGACACCTTGTAGGGTAAGCATAACTTGTGGAATTAGATATGCGTAATAATCTGCTAAGTAAACAATGATAAGTTATAGTGACGTTGTAAACTGAATTTATGATTGGAGGAAAAAGGATGAGGAAAACTTGTAAAATGAAATAATTTATATTTAATCATAAATGGTAAGTGACATGTTAATTAGAAAACATGTGAATTGGACGTACTTAATAACATATTAAGTAGAACATGTTATTATAATGTGGTAACCAAGCAAGAAAATAAAATAGATTGTGGATTACAGACCTTGGGCCACAATTTAGGGAATAACATGTTGTGGGCTTATTAATAAACTTAAAAGGGTTAAGTTATATGACTGAAATTAATAAGCAAGAGGAAATTGGAAACTTGATTAAGAATTCAATATGAATGGGAATAACCAAGTCAAAAGGAAACCGAGGAGGAAAAAACAAGCGTGTAATAGAATAATTAGACATAGGGTCTAATAACATATTAAAGTAAGGCGCTTGGACCAGTTCGCACGTTTGAGCGTGAATAACCCAACATGGTAGATCATCGAGTTGTTATAAGGCACGAGGGGAGCGCACTTTTGTCCAATTGTTTGACGGCTCCAAAGGACTAGAAGGGGAAGCACGCGGCTTCCTGAAGTACATAAGGTGCTCCTAGTAGTCCTCTGTGCAGTGACAGATGTCTTAGGCTATACTCGCAGAGGTTGGGTCTGCGCGTAACTACTAGATGGGTGGGCCTCGACTGTAGATGTAGTTATGCAGTCAGAATGATGTGACGAGGTGACACTAGGATAGTTCGGCGGTTACCTCACGAGGAGGCGGAGGGTCACGACCAACAAGGATAGTATACCGTCAGGTATCCGTCATCGGCAGCCAACGGGATGTGAATAGACTAGATCTAAACACAAGATATCACTTCACCTTTCACTCTCGAGGTACGGGGTTGAGGTTAGATGCCACATGGATGTTTAGATTGGTTGTTATTAGGGGCGGTCCCTTAGCTCTTGTAGTTTTTACTAGTTGAGGGAGGGGCCGAGGTGGGGCCATATCCACCGTGGAAAACAGACCCTAGGAATATCTGTATTTGGAGGCTCTTAAAGGCGAGCGTGTATAGGTATGGAAAAGCTCCTGGCTGAGTTCCGTGTTTCTTGTTTAGCCCTGCCACAGAACTTGGTGCACATTAGAGGACGTGCAATTGAGGCATTTAACTACAATTATAGTACATACGTGGGATAGTCTAGATACATGCATATCTTCTTGGGTGGTGTATGTAGACTAGAGGGAATTATTCTGATATGGAATCTTATTTGATCGATGGTGGCAGTCCGTACGCTTACGTAGCATAGTAATGACAGATATATGCGGAACGTAACATTGTTATATAGGAATCCGTACGTCACTCCAGCGTAGGATGAGGGGCTACGTTCATTACGGTGGAGACTGTGCGAGTGGGTTACCATGGGCGTATTTCAATACTGAGGGATAGCTACATATATTGTATTAGGTGAATCCATGGGAAAGTAAATGGGTACGATGAGCGAATAAGTCTTGAGTGCTATTAACCCAAGTAACCTAATAATCAAGAAAATGTAATACAACGGTATTGGTAGGGATCATTCCATTTCTGATATACTAGTATCTGTGCGGTACAGAGAAATGTATTTAAGAAGTGCCCTATATTCTGTCCAAACTTATCTTACTCAGTTCACACTTGATACTGTTATTGTTATCCTGTTCTTCCTGTTCTTATATTCCTTCCATAATAATTTTATTTATTTATATTTAAAAGTAACTGGACTAGCCAGACCTTATGTCTAACCCTTTTTGTTTCTCTTCTCTTTCTTTTGTTCCCCTCCCCCCTAGGTTCTCAGGGTGGAAGTGCTTAGAGTTGATTTGGATTCTTCCAGTTTAGCTTGGATTTTGGATACTGATTTACCGCTTTGACTTCTTGTCGACTCTCTTATGGCTTTGCAAGGGAAATACGGTTTTATGCTTTCTGTACTTTGATATTTTTAACAAGCCAGATTATTAATTTAATTGTTTGCTTCAAGCTTATGATGTAAACTTAGTATTTGGGACCATGATGTTTTGATTTAAATAAAGTTTTTAATTCCGCTGCTATTTTACATGTCTGTCTTGAGATTTATGTTCTTATTTACCAATAACGCTTCACGAAACTTAATGCATTCTTTATAGAGTGACATTAACTGGCGTGAGGTATCACATTTGGTATCAGAGCATATGGTTATAAGATCGGATAAATTATTTTGAAAAAGGTTCTCAAAAAGGTCTCAAAAACTTTTTTTTTTAATAAAAAATCTGTTTTTGAAAAAGCATATTTCCCAAATCCATAAATATGTTCTCGATTCTCCACTTGATTCCTTTTCCTTTTTGTTCAGGGAACCGTTTCCTCCCGAAGGGGTATCCCAATTTTGGCTTGGTTCCGTAGGCATGCTAAAACTACGGCACATGTCGAAGGGCAAAGAAGTGCCCAACCTCCATCTTTAGCCGCAGTGATTTCACTTGCATCTTATTTTCTTTCGAGCCTCGTAAGGATTTCCGTACGATGGAGGCAACTTTTAAGAGACTGGTTTGCCTGTTGAATAAGGATGGTAAAAAGGAGAATATGGGAATTGGGGCTAAGGAGCACATCCCAAAGATGAAAGAAAATGATGGCTTAAGAAGGAAATATAGATGAAAGAAGAAAAGAGGAAATACCCTAACTTCGGAATGGTGGGTCATCTGAAAAAGGATTGCAAAAAGAGGAAAGGTGTTTGTTACCACTTTGGTAAGGCGGGACACCTTATTAAGGAGCGCCCAAAGAGACAAGGACAAGGCAAGAAGACAGGAATTTCTAGAGGGCAAACTAATGTTCTCGTAGCTGGTGGACAGGATAGCGGTAGGAAAGTTTCCATCGAAGGATTGATTTCTATTTCCTGATCATCCTATTAGGATTCTTTTCCTGGCGATTCGCATTCTTTTATATCTGATCCTTTAGTTGACTCTCTACACCTAGATACTAGTATGGTTATGGATCCCGTTATTGCCTCAAACCCCAGCGGAGGTACGACTCACTTATCGATGATTTGTCGGGGTTTGAGAATCTCTGTGTTAGGTGTCCAGTTTGATTGATGCATATGATCTTGATTTCATAAGATACGGTTTGTTTCTAGGATGGATGGGTTAACCATATGTGGAGCCAATCTAGATTGTGAGAGGAGGGTCGTTAGACTTCTGACTTGCCATGGAAAGACTCTCGAGATTTCCTATGACCCCAAAAGGGTCTGTCATGCTTATCTCCTGGAACCTCTTGATATATCTATCGATGATTTGTGATCTATACCAATAGTTGTGAGTATCGTGATGTTTTTTATGAGGTTCGGCGTTTACCCCGAGGCACGAGATTAGTTTTCGCGTATACTTGGTGGACAATACAAAGCTAGTTACATTGCTTATGCGACATGTGACTCCCAAAAGAAAAGAGGGAACTTTGTAAGCAAGTAGGGGAACTACTTGAGAAGAGTTTTGATAGGTGATTTATATCGTAATAGGAAACCTATTGAAGACAGTCCTTGAGGAAGCCCATCATTCTAAGATGGCTATTCATCCAAGCGGCGATAAAATGTATAGAGTTCGAGGTAGTGGAGCCAAACTTGCGAGAGGAAATGAAAGTAGAGAAGGAAACTAGTAAGAGTGCAATAGGGAAAGGGCCACGAGAACGCTACTTGGGAGGCTGAAGGCAAGATTTGCACTACATATCCTTACCTTTTTGAGAATATGTCCTTAACTTCTTTTTCCAAGATTTGAATTAATACTTGTATCTATCGTTTGAATATCTCCAATTGATCGAGTCTTTAGGTAGAAAACTTATGAATGTAAACATGTGTTTGAGACATGTTAATTTTGATGGATGCAAGTGGTTGCTAGTGATTGCTCGTGGATGCATATACACACAAAATAGGCACTAGATTGGCTTAATCACTTACATATTGCATATTGATGTGTGTACATTTTAAATTTTTATGGATTATCGTTACATTGATGTTGCATTTGGATGGATGATTTTGCACACATATAGAACTTACATGGATTAGGATGATTTGCATACATTTTGATTGCATAGAACAAACATACATTGCATTAAGGAGGTCAACTAAATCAGTAGACCGCCTGATCTTTCGCATTAGTTTACGGACTTATACACACACTATTGCGTATGTTCATAAAAGCATTAGAAATTACTTAAGGACAATGGATACCTGTGATTGCTAGATGGATGTATGATTGTTGGATGTTAAGATATACGCTCTTCTTAACTTAGAGATTTCGAGGATGAAATCCTTCGAGTTGGGGAGAATGTAACACCCTGAAATTTTAACGATGCTAAAGATAATGAATCAAAGAATAATCAATGTGAAATACACTGTTAACAGTGAATTGAGGAAAACTTAATTTAATATTCAGGATTAAGTGAAACAGACTACGCCATTGCATCCATCTCGAGATTCTGGTCAAGATAGACATTTGGTTTGCGTGAAACGGACACCGTATGAAGAAGTTATTAAGGTTTGAAGTTTGTATGCATAAAAGGAAGAAATATATACATATAAATTCAAAAATGTTCAAAAATCAGAAAAATCAGAATTTCGACGCGCAAATCAAGGAAGGGCTAACATTTTGAAGTCGACCCGAGACCCTATTGGGCCGACCCAGGAGTCGACTCAGAGTCGACACCCCTGAAGGGGTGTCGACCCACCCGGGGATCTGGAAGCTTCTCTGACGTTGATGATTCCGATAGCTTCTGCTCCAATCTGAAGTTCTTGGTTGCTCCGCTACTCCTATATAATGGACACTAAACCTAGGTTTTATCCATCTAAATATAATTGTGATGAGGAAGCTCTGCAGCAACAAAAATTAAAATGGCTTTTCTTCTTCCAAATCAGTTCAAAGAAGATTATATATATTCGAATATTGCTACAACAAATTCAACGATGGCTACAACAACAAATCCAACATGTTCTTCGCGGTAATTTGGGTCCATTTCCTTCACTGTGAGTTCATGTTGGTTTTATATCTAAACATTTAAATAGTGATCGTGATATGTATATAAAAATTGGATCTTGAATCGGTGCCTTATTAGTTCTATTATGACTTATTACTCTGATCTATTCTTATATGTTTATATCGTCACTGAGTCTAACTGTGTCATAATATGTCCATTCAGTTTTTATGCCTATTTCTATCGTTATGTAATTGATTCGTTATTATGCTTGTTCTGATTCTCTTCTCTCCCTCTTTTCCCTTTTATTTTTATATAGCCAGGCTACCTTCGAGCCTAGGCCTAACGCTGGAAAATGCGAACGTGTGAAATTGGGAATGATTTGGGAAAGACATAATTTTGGGCCTAATTGATATTGGAAATTATGAATATAAGTTGGGGCATAAAATGTGGAAATATATGAATATGGATTTGGGGGCATATATCGTGTTGGATAACATGAATATGAATTTAGGAAAACATTGGAAAGTACGATTTGGCATAAATTATGTAAAATATGATTTGGGCGTAAATTGGAATATATGTTAATATGAATTTGGGCACAAATTGTACTGAAATATGTGAATATGAACTAGGGACATAAATTAGGAAATATGTGGATTTGGGTTGTGCATTATATATATATATATATATATATATATATATATATATATATATATATATATATATATGCCTTGATTTATGACTTGGGGAAAATAACGTATGGTGCATAATTAAAAGATGAATTGAAAAATGGCATAAAAATCTGTAATTTGAATAATGACTCGGGCATATAATTAAATCTCGGAAAAAGGAGCTTGAACACCTATATGGACATAGGTAAAATTGGATAATACTGAAATGCCTAGGATTACAATTAGAGATTGTAATTGCACTTATGACACGAGGTTAGGTTGCATTAGTGGTGGAAGTCTGCCCAGACCCAACCGGTATATCCAGCAACCACTAATGTTGAACCTAATGTGAGAGGTCTAAGTGCGCAAATATGAGATGTGCTCAGAAATGAGGTTAAGTCAAATTTCTGGAATAAGTCTGCCCAGACCCGCCCGACATATCCAGCATCCACAAATGGAAGGCTTAATGTGGGAGGTCTAGCATACTGTAACCATAAATGAAAATATGGTAATAAATCTTGAATACTTAACCAGTTGAATCCGTAGGGATTATATGATTATAAACTAAGGTTGGGGGCAAAGTAAAATTGGTTGAACAGTGGGTGGGTTAAGTAAATCTGAGAAGGGTGGGTAATATTTACATATAGGCCCATAAACTTAACCCAATAAGGTTATGTAATTAAATACACCTAATGGTATACGTAACCGGTAGAAATAATAAGTTATGTAATTGAAAGACACTTGTAGGATAAGCATAACTTGTAGAATTAAATATGCGTAATAATCTGCTAAGTAAACAACGATAAGTTGTAGTGATGGTGTAAACTGAATTTGTGATTAGAAAAGAAAGGATGAGGAAAACTAGTAAAATGAAATAAGTTATATTTAATCATAAATGGTAAGTGACATGTTAATTAGAAAACATGTGAATTGGTTATACTTAATAACATATTAAGTAGAACATGTTATTATAATGTGGTAACCAAGCAAGAAAATAAAACAGATTGTGGATTATAGACCTTGGGCCACAATTTAGGGAATAACATGTTGTGGGCTTATTAATAAACTGAAAAGGGTAAAGTTATATGACTGAAATTAATAAGCAAAAGAACTTGGTAATTTGATTAAGAATTCAATATGAATGGGAATAACCAAGTCAAAAGAAAACCGAGGAGGAAAAAGCAAGCGCATAATTGAATAATTAGACATAGGGTCTAATAACATATTAAAGTAAGGCGCTTGGCCTAGTCCGCACGTTTGAGGGTGAATAACCCAACGGGGTAGATCAACGAGGAGTTATAAGGAACGAGTGGAGCGCATTTTCATCTGATTGTTTGACGGCTCCAAAGGACTGGAAGGGGAAGAACGATGGCTTCCTAAAGTACATAAGGTACTCCTATTAGTCCTCTGTGCGGTGACAGATGTCTTAGGTTGTACTCGTAGAGGTTGGGTCTGCGCGTAACTACTAGATGGGTGGGCCTCGACTGCAGATGTAGCTATGCAGTCAGAATGCTATGATGAGGTGACACTAGGGTAGTTCGGCGGTTGCCTCACAAGGAGGCGGGGGGTCAAAACCAACGAGGATAGTAGACCGTCGGATATCCGTCGTCAGCAGCCAGCGGGATGCGAATAGACTAGAGCTAAACCCAAGATATCATTTTACCTTTCACTATCGAGGTATGAGGTTGTGGGTAGACGCCACATGGATGTCTAGATTGGTTGTTATTAGGGGCGGTCGCTTAGCTCTTGTAGTCTTTACTAGTTGAGGGAGGGGCCGAGGTGGGGCCATATCCACCATGGAGAACAGACCATAGGAATATTTGTATTTAGTGGCTCTTAAAGGCGGGCCTGTACAGGTATGGAAAAGCTCGGGGCCGAGTTACCTGTTTCTTGTTTAGCCTTGCCATGGAACTCGGTGCACATTAGAGGATGTGCGATTGAGGCATCGGGCTACAATTACAGTACATACGTAGGGGCAGACTAGATACATGCATATCTGCTCTGGGTGGTGTATGTAGACTAGAGGGCATTATTCCGATATGAAATCTGATTCGATCAATGGTGGCAGTCCGTACGCTTACGTAGGAAAGTAATGACATATATATGTTGAACGTAACATTGTTATATAGGGATCCATATGTCACTCCGGCGCAGGATGAGGGACTGCGTTCATTACGTTGGAGATTGTGCGAGTGGGTTACCATGGGGTGTATCTCAATATTGAGAGATAGCTACATATATTGTATTAGGTGAATCCATGGGAAATTAAATGGGTACGATAAGCGAATAAGTCTTGGGTGTTATTAGCCCAAGTAATGTAATAATCGGGAAAATGTAATAGAATAGTATTGGTAGGGATCATTCCATTTCTGATATACTAATATCTGTGCGGTACAGAGAAATGTATTTAAGAAGTGCAGTATATTCTGTCCAAACTTATCTTGCTTAGTTCACACTTGATATTGTTATTGTATCCTATTCTTCCAGTTTTTATATACCTGCCATTATACTTTTATTTGTTTATATTTAAAAGTAACTGGACTCGCTAGTCTTTATGTCTGACTCTTTTTGTTTCCTCTTCTCTCTCTTCCATTCCCCCCTAGGTTCTCAAGGTGGATGTGCTTAGAGTTGATTTGGATTCTTCGAGCTTATCTTGGATTTTGGAAACTGATTTACCGATTTGACTTCTTGTCGACTCTCTTATGGCTTTGCAAGGGAAATACGGTTTTATGCTTTCTGTACTCTGATATTTATAGCAAGACGATTATTAATGTAATTGGTTACTTCAAGCTTATGATGTAAACTCAATATTTGGGACCTGATGTTCTGATTTAAATAAAGTTTTTAATTCCGCTGCTATGTTATATGTCTGTGTTGTGATATTATGTTCTTATTTACCAATAACGCTTCACGAAACTTAATGCATTCTTTATAGATTGACACTAACGGACGTGGGGTGTCACAACGTTAAATTGGGAATAGGGGGAAAACGATAAAATTGGGGCATAACTTGTAATTTGAATTTTAGGCATGACTTAAATGAAATATATGAACATGAATTTTGGGACATAAATCAACTTGTGATTAAAGACCTTAATTTGGGATATATGGTTCACTGTGAACATAACTTGGGTTAGGGGCGTGAAAACCTATAACGACATAGGAACAACTGGTTAATACTAGAAATGCCTAGGATTACAGTAATAAGAAACTATAACCGTGCTTAGACATGAGGTTAGATTACAATTGTGGTGGAAATCTTCCCGGAACCGACCAGTGTATCCAGCAACCACAAGTGCTGAATCTAATGTGAGGGGTCTAAGTGCATAAACACGAGAAGTTCTAAGACACGAGGTTAAGTCCGACTTATGGAAGAATTCTGCCTGGAACTGACCGGCATATCCATCTTCCACAAGTGATAGGCTTAACGTGGGAGATCTAGCACATCATAACCATAAATGAATATGGTAATGAATTGGAATACTTAACCTAGTTGAATCCATAGGGATTGTATGAACATATATCTTGAGTAGGGATTAAGTAAACTTGTTTGAAACATTGGGTCGGTTAAGTAAATCTTGGGTAGGTGGGTGATATTTATATAGATATAGGCCCACAGACTTAACCTATGGGGTTATGAATTCTTTTACTCTAGTATGGAATAACCTGTGGAAAACCTAGTGGGGATGCAAGCGTAGGTGGAATCTTGTATCATCTTGTGTGTGGGACCAATTTCAGTAAATAACCCTTATATAGGTATCAGACGAGTACTTCGAATTAGGTCAGAGTTGGGGCACGCTTACTGGGTTGATTGTAATAGATCCAAACGTGGGGGACGGTGTGGGCGGCGCAATACGATAGGGGCATGCGCATGCATGGGTCTGGCAGAGGAGGTTTAGACATTGTGACACCTGTAGATATGGTTGTGCACATCTTGAAAACGAAGGTTTGCCACTTTAGGGAGTGATACACTTTACTGTGGGGCCAGCATAGGGTATCTACGGAGTAGGGAGTCGATTGATTAGGGTAGTTAGTACGGTACATCTAGACTCCGGTATGTTGGGCAGCCCGTTAATACCCTTAAGGGTAACTTCGGTATGTTGGGATGTCTGTTGATTGTATGGGGTGAAAACCTCTCACTGGAAGTACACTTAAGTCTACCATTTTATACTTGTTGGGATCATCTCGTTAATAAGACACTGGTATTGGTGTAGAAAAATCATTAGAGAAGCGCAGTATGCTCTATCATGTTTGTCCTGTTTACCTTGTCATACCTGCCTATTATGATGTTATCTCTCTTATCCACTTTATATGTCTGCCATGGTACTTTTACTTATTTATATTCTAAAAGTAACTGGACTCTCCAGGCTTTATGTCTGACCCATTTTATTTCCTCTCTTTCTCTTTCGTTCCCTCCCCCCTTCCCCCCAGGTTCTCAGGGTGGGAATACTCAAGCTTGATCAGGATTCTGCTTAGCTTTGCTTGGAGCTGATGTATTGCTTGAGTTCTTATCTCTTCAACTATGGCTATATATTTTTTGGGGTTTATGATTCTTTTATTACTATACTCTGATATTTTAAGTAAAATACAGAAATGTTTAAGATGATGTACCAGGTTTATGTATTTTCAGAATTATGACGTTTTGAACCACGAAGTTAAGCTTTATGACTAATAAAAGTTTTTAATTCCACTGCTATTTTCATTCTTTCTTGTAATGTTTCTGTTTCTGTTTACCCATAACGCTTCACGAAACTTAATGCATTCTCTTAATGAGTGACACTAACGGACATGGGGTGTTACACTTGGTATCAAAGCTGAAGGTTACCAGATTAGATAAAAGATTTTGAAAATTATTTTCAAAAATGTTTTAATAGAAAGCATTTTCAAAAAGAAAAGTCTGTTTTGAAAACATATTCCCCAAAGCCATATGTAATATCTTTCGATCCTTTGTCTGAATTTCTTTCCTTCTCTTTTTAGCATGTTTGGGGAACCTAATATTCCTGAGGGCATTACGATACCAGGCAGGTTCCATAGGTCTCTAAAGGCCACGACGCCTACCGGTGGTCAAGCAGACGTTCCTCCCCCATCTGCACCCGTCATTCCTCCTCCTCCTCCACGTGCATATAATTTCTCTAAGATCTGCAAATACTTCTTTGCTATGGGAGGAAAGTCGTTTCGTGGAATCGAGACATTCGTAGAGGCAAGGAATTGGCTCAAATAGACTGAGGATCTGTTTGGAATTTTCGAAGTGGACGATCGTAGGAAGATTCAGTTATTTGTCTGGCTACTGAAAGATGAAGCTTTGTTCTGGTGGGAAGTGATGCAAGCAGGACGTCTAATGGAGACTTGGGATGATTTTCGGCAAAGTTTTGAAATGAAGTTTCTTTCTCAACTGGAAAAAGCATGCAAATGGAAAGATTTCTAGTACTCAAGAAAGGAGGCATGACCGTCAAAGCGTATTTTAACAAATTCAACCAACTAGCAAGATTTGGGCTGGACCTAGTGGATACTCCACATAAGAAAGCTTTGCAGTTTGCTATAGGACTGAATGAACCCCCTCCATGGGTTAGCTATGTCTCATATTCCAATGGGAGCAACTTTTGAAAGGCTCGTTGATATGGCCTTGATGCATGAGGAAGATAAAGTTGACAAGAAAGAAGTTAAGGTTGAGGAAACACAAAACAAGAAAGTATGGCCCAAGGAGGTGCAGCAACAACAACAACAAAAGAAAGGCGGAAAGAATGACAAGGCTAAGGATAAGAGAAGTGCCATAATTGCAAACTTAAGGGCCATTTGATCAAGGTCTACAAAAGAAGGAAGAATTCTTGCTTCAGTTGTGGGGAGGCCGAACACTTTTTTAAGGAGTACCTAAAGAAGCAAGGACAAGGTCAAAGGGCAGGAACTTTCGGAGGGAAAGTGCATGTTCTCTCAATCAGTGCTATAGATCGAGGTAGGAAAATTTCCGTGGAAGGTTTGATTCTCTTTCCAATCATCCTATTAGAATTCTTTTTTATTCTGGCGCTTCGCATACATTTATATCTGATTTTGTGGTTGGGTCTCTACACCTTAGTACTAGTATGGTTTTGGATCCAGTAGTTGTCTCAAGCCCCGTTGGTGGTACAACTCATTTGTCTATGATTTGTTGGGGTTTAAGAATATCTGTGTTAGGCGTCGTGTTTGAGTGTGATGCATATCTTTCTCATGGACTATGGTTTGATTCTAGGGATAGGTTAGCTAGCCATGTATGGTGCCATTCTAGATTGTGAAAGGAGGGTCGTTAGACTTTTGACTTCCCATGTATAGCGCAAGAGTCACTTGACGCTTCTATCGATGATTTTCGATCGATACCAGTAGTCTATGAGTATCTTGATGTTTTTGATGAAGTTCGGGGCTTACATCCGATGCAGGTTGATTTTCTTATATACATGGTGGACAATGCAAAGCCAATTGCATAGCTTGTGCGCCATATGGCTCCAAGAGAAAGAAGGGAGCTCAGCAAGCATGTAGGGGAGCTACTTGAGAAAGGGTTTATTAGGCGAAGCATATCTGAATGGGGTGCTCCGGTGGTATTTGCAACTAAGATGGATGGTTTGCTTCGCTTATGTATAGACTATATAGAGTTAAATAAATTCACCAAGAAGAACAGGTACCCACTCCCGAGGATAGATGATCTGTTAGACCAGCTTGTTGGTGCATCTGTTTTCTCTCAGTTAGACTTAGCCATGGGGTTTCATTAGTTGAGGGTGGCCGAGGACAGTATAGACAAGACCACTTTTAGGACTCCAGATGGTTTCTTCCAGTGGCTCGTTATGCCTTTTGGGTTGACGAATGCACCCACCTATTTTGTCGATCTGATGAGTAGGGTGTTTCGTGAGTTTCTAAATAAGTTTCCCATGGTCTTTGTTGATGACATCTTGATTTTCTTGAAGAGCGAGGAAGAAAATGCCTGACATTCAAGAAAGGTTTTGAAGACTCTCTGAACGCATCGTCTTAAGGCGAAACTCTCCAAATGCCATATTTGGAGAAAGTGAGATTTCTAGGGCATGCGGTCTCTAAGGATGGGATAGCAGGGGATCCCGTAAAAGTTATTGCAGTTCAGCAGGGAAGGGTAGTATGTTACGATGGTAGACATTTGCGGGTTTACGAGAAGAACTACCCTACCCTTGTTTTGGAATTAGCTGTTATAGTATTCGAGCTTAAGACTTGGTGGCATATTTGCTTGGAGAAAGTTCGAGTTATACACGGACCGATATTGAGTTTGAGGTGGGAGACATAGTTTTCATCAAAGTATCTCCTTTGAGGAATAGGTTTGCTTTGGATCTATAGGGAAACTAGCGCCAAGGTTAGTTGGACCATTTCCCATAATGGAAGGAATAGGTCAAATGGCGTATAGGGTAAAACTATCAGAGAGGTTAGCGGATGTTCATTTGCGAAAATACAGCAGAAATAGTTGAGTCGAGTATGTTTGTGGAAGTAGAGGTGGAACGGGAAGCGACAGTTAGGAGAGTTCCTACCCATATTCTTGGACCAGAAGTTAAGAAGCTACGCAACCGAGAAGTCAAGTTGATGAATGTTCAGTGGGGAGATAACCCAGAGGATGCAACTTGGGAGACCGAAGACAAGATTCATGCTTCGTGCCCTTTTTTTCAAGGGTATGTTCTTAACTTCCTTTCCAAAGCTTTTGTTTATGCTTGTTTCTATCATTTGAGTATATCCTATCGATCGAATCTTCAACTTTTAGGTAGGAAACCCATGGAAGTAAACATGTGCTTGAGACATGTTATGTTTGATGGATATAAGTGGATGCAAGTGTTTGCTAGTGGTTGATTGTGGATGCATATACACACACATTAGGCACTAGATCGGCTCAATCACTCTCATACTGCATATGGATGTGTGTGCATTTTTCTTCTTTTTATGGATGGAAATGGATGTATCATCATATGGATATTGCATTTGGATGGATGATTGTGCAACATATAGAATTCACAAGTTATACTATAATTGTTTGCATACACATTGGATCCATGACACAAACATACATTGCATTAAGGAGGTCGATTGAATCAGTAGATCGCCTGATCTTCGCATTAGTAGTGGGACATATACACACACTTTTGCATATGATCCTATAAGCATTAGAATTTTTTAAGGACAATGGATGCTTGTGATTGGTGGATGAGTAGATGGATGTGGATGTTAGGATATACATTCTTCTTAACGTGGAAATTTCGGGGATGAAATCCTTTTAGTAAGGGAGAATGTAACACCCCGTATTTTAAAGAACACTAAAGATGATAAATTAATGAATAATTAATTTAATATTCAGAATTAAGTGAAACAGACTGCGCCATTGCGTTCGTCTCGGAATTCTGGTCAAAATAGACCTCTGATTTGCGCAAAACGGACACGGTATGAAGAAGTTATTAAGGTTTGAAGTTTGCATACGCATAAGGAGAGTATATATGAATAAAATATGTCCAGAAAATTCAAAACAGTTCAAAATCGCAGAATTTGGGGAAGAGGGAAAATTCCCACCCGGAGGTGTCGACCCCATCAAGGGGGTGTCAACCCCATATGGAGGGTGTCGACCCATAGGTCGACTCCATAAAGGGGGGTCGACCCATCTATAGCAGATTTGGGCAGATTAGGGCTTCGTCTTAGCTATATTTATGGCCTCATTTCTCAAGTTTTTGTGGCCATAAAGAGGGGTCGACCTCATGCCTGTTCCTATTATGTTTGTGGCTAAATCTGATTTGTTACTAGTTGGATATTCATTGTTTAGATCTCATCATGCCTGTTTATGATGTCCCCATTATGTTAGAATCAGTTCTATTGTCATATGTTCATCAGATCTATCCCTATATGCCTATCTTGTCATTATGTCATTATATGTTTATGCCTATCTCTGCCATTATATGTGCACCTTGTTAGTATGATTATTTCTGTCCTCTTCCCACTACCTTTCCCCTTTTTAATTTTTATATAGCCAGGCTACCTTTGGGCCTAGGTGTGCCGCTGAAATATGCGAACATGTTAAATTGGGAATGGGGGGGAAAATGATAAAATTAGGGCATAACTTGTAATTGGAATTTTAGGAATAACGCGAAAGAAATATATGAACATGAATTTGGGGACATAAATCAACTTGTGATTAAATACCTTAATTTGGGGTATATGGTTCATTTTGAACATAACTTGGGTAAGGGGCATGAAAACCTATAACGACATAGAAACAATTGGTTAATAATGGAAATGCCTAGGATTATAGTAATTAGAAACTGTAACTATGCTTAGATACGAGATTAGATTACACTTGTGGTGGAAGTCTTCCCAGAACCGACCGACATATCCAGCAACCACAAGTGGTGAATCTAATGTGAGGGGTCCAAGTGCATAAACACAAGACATGCTAAGACACGAGGTTAAGTCCGACTTGTGGAAGAAGTGTGTCCGGAACCGACCGGCGTATCCAGCATCCACAAGTGGTAGGCTTAATGTGGGAGGTCTAGCATATTATAACCATAAATGAATTGGAATACTTAACCTAGTTGAATCCATAGGCATTGTATGAACATATAACTTGAGTAGGGGTTAAGTAAACTTGTTTGAAACATTGGGTGGGTTAAGTAAATCTTAGTTGAGTGGGTAATATTTATATAGATATAGGCCCACAAACTTAACCTGTAGGGTTATGCAATCTTTTACTCTGGTATGGCATAACCTGTGGAAAACCTAGTGGGGATGTAAGCGTAGAGGGAAGCTTGTATCATCATGTGTGTGGGACCCATTTTAGTTTGTAACCTTATATAGGTACCAGATGAGTACTCTGAACTAGGTCGGAGTTGGGGCACGCTTACTGGGATGATTGTAAGAGATCCAAACGTGGGGGACAGTGTGGGCGGCGCATTCCGATGGGACCATGTGCATGAATGGGTCTGGAAGAGGAGCTTTAGACTTTGTGATGCCTATAGATATGGTTGTGCACATCCTAAAAACGAAGGGTTTCCACTTTAGGGTGTGATACACCCTACTGTGGGGCAATCACAGGGTATCTACGGAGTAGGGAGCCGATCAATTAGGCTAGTAAATAGGATACATCTAGACTCTGGTATGTTGAGGAGCCCGTTAATACCTTTAGGGGTAACTCCAGTATGTTGGGCTGCTTGTTGATTGTATGGGGTGAAAATCTCTCACTGGAAGTACACCTAGGTCTATCATCTTATACTTGTTCGGGATCATCTTGTTAATAAGACACTAGTATTGGTGCGGAGAAATCATTAGGGAAGCGTAGTATACTCTATCATGTTTGTCCTATTTGCCTTGTCATACCTTCCTATTATGATGTTTTCTCTCTTATCCACTTTATATGCCTGTCATGATACTTTTACTTATTTATATGCTAAAAGTAATTGGACTCGCCAGGCTTTATGTCTGACCCATTTTGTTTCCTCTTCTTTCTCTTCTGTTTCCCCCTAGGTTCTCAGGGTGGGAATACTCAAGCTTGATCATGATTCTGCTTAGCTTTTCCATTATTCCATTTATATTATTAGTCGGATACGGAAATTGATATCGATTATACATTGACCTGTTTTCCGTGAAAATTCCATAATTAATGGAATGTTATTTTGGGTTTATCGTGAACCGTGTTTTAAATGACATTGGTTCTCTAACCCAGTTAAAGAGAGGATACGATTTCCCAAAGTTAAATAATCAATAATATTAATTTTTTGGGAAGATTAACACTAAATGAAGTATTGATGAATCTTTAATTAGATTGAAATGAGGATTTGATAATTTAAATTATCAAATTTGAGGAATGATCGAGAATTGAGTATCACTAGTTTTACTCCAAGCGATAGTTAAATCTTTAATTAGATTTGAACGTGAAATGGTAATTAATATTTACCGATAACACTGTGGTGTTAGATATGGAGTATTACCAGTTTTGCTCCATGAGATGAATAGGTTGGGATTGGGAAATATATTAAATGATTACTTTGGTATGGTTCGCTAATCTCGACTAGTTTGGATAAACCCTAATATGGTTTAAAATTGTGAAAAGAATATTTGAATAAAAGGATATTCTGGATTGGGATCAGGCGTATGTTATGTTTTCGTAGCACTTGTTTATAAAATACACGAGTTATTCGGAAAGGCCGGGTTTATACCCATTCTGAATATCTGATACGACGATACCCATTCTGAATATTCTGAATATCATGTTTGAATATTCTATATCTTTAACATATTAAAATGATAATATTTCCAAAATATTAAATTTTGAAATCACTACTTTTCGATATTCATTATAAAATGAATAAAATCGATCGATAAACCCGTTCGGGTCAAAAATGGCATTTATATACTTAACCCGGCTTCATATTTTTATATTTTTGTATCCATCCAAAGATGGACATAAAAATCATAATGTTATTCTTCACTAAATTTATTTTAAAATACTCGTTATTTTAAAATATTCTTTATTTTAAAAGATTCTTTATTTTTGAATATTCTTTATTTTTAAACATTCTGAATCGGAATGCGACTCAATCAATTACCATATAATTTCAGTTATATGGATTTCATACATTGCATTTATTCAACAATAATGATAAATAATCATTCAACAGTCCATTCACATCCATGGTGAACTTTTACAATGGTGTGAGCATTTAAATAAATAAATAACGCTCATCATAGACCGTCAATCCATCGATTAATATATAACTAAATATTGGGACTAGTGTATGTCAAATATCATCCCAATACCCGTGTGGGGTTTTCAGACAACAACAGTTTATTTAAATAAATCATTGGTTAATAAATTTAACCAATTATAATTCGGTTTGAATTATTTTCTATTTAACAAATTTTCATTGTTTAAATTATAAATAAATATTAATAATTTAATTTCAACAAAACATATATTTTAACAAGTAATTATTTTTATTCTTGTCTAACATGATAAAGGTGACATTTTGTCTAGCGAAACATATATTTTAACATGTAATCCTTTTATTTAACAAAACGTATTCTAATAAGATGACATTTTATTTCACAAAATATTATTCTAAATAAATGACATTTTTATTTCACAAAACATGTTTTCAACATATGATTATTGTTCTAACTTCGCTAACATAATAATGATAATGTTTTAATCTAACCAAAATCATATTATTAACATATGATCAATTTTCTATTATCGCTAAAATAAAAACGATGATGTTTTAATCTATCAAAAATCATATTTTTAACATATGATCAATTTTCTAATATTGCTAACATGCAAGTGATAATATTTTAATCTAGCAAAAATCATATATTTAACATATGATCAGTTTTCTAATATTGCTAACATGTAAGTGATAATGTTTTAATCTAGCAAAAATCATATTTTTAACATATGATTAATTTTCTAATATTGCTAACATGAAAGTGATAATGTTTTAATCTAGCAAAAATCATATTTTTAACATATGATCAATTTTCTAATATTGCTAACATGCAAGTGATAATGTTTTAATCTAGCAAAAATCGTATTTTTTAACATATGATCAATTTTCTAATATTGCTAACTTGCAAGTTATAAAGTTTTTCAGTAGACAAAACATATAATAACAAATGATTTTTTTTCTACTACATGTAACAAATAATGTTTTTGAATAAACAAAACATAAAATGGCAAATGATTATTTTCTACTACATGTAACTAATAATGTTTTGAATAAACAAAACATAAAATGACAAATAAAAAGAGAATTTTATTGTCTACATGTTTTGTTCACTTCATATGACAATTAAAAAGAGAATTTTATTGCATAACAATTTCTATGTTTCTAATGACAAATAAAAAGGAGAATTTTTATTTTCAACAATCCCTATATTCATATATGACAAATAAAAAGAATATTTTATTTATATAACATTTTCTGTGTTTCTAATGACAAATAAAAAATATTTATTTTATTTTGCATAACAATTTCTACGTTTCTAATGACAAATAAAAAGGACATTTCATTTGTGTAACAATTTCTATGTTACACCTATGTTTACATACGTTCAAATAAAAGAGAGTTTTATTTGTATACCAAATTTTGCCAATTCTATTATCAACATATAAAATAAAAAGAATTATTTTATTGTATAACAAATTTTTGTCAATTTTATTATCAACATATATAATAAAAAGAATTATTTTATTGTATAACAAACATTGGTCAATTTTATTATCAACATATACAATAAAAGAATTATTTTATTGTATAAAAAATTTTGTTCGATCCTATCATTCATGTATATACAACAGATCAACACAATCAAGATATTTCAAATCAAATCAAGTACAATACACAATTGAATCTTAATGGCGGATATATAAAAATTTCCAACAATTAATTTTAATTTTTAAATAAGATATCTCACCTTGATCGGATTCAGAATTCGACAAAATGATTATTTTTAATAAAATCAAATATATGTTTAATTTTATCAAAAATCCATACGGCCTCAGTTACAATTCTGGTCTACTCCATGATGTAGTGTTCGTCAAGAGGTTTCTAATGCTTCGAAAATCGTTCGATTTCGATAAGATATGATGGTTTGAAGATTTAATTACATAAATAATATAATTAAATTAATTAATTACATCTTATCACTAATTACATTTCTAAAGTTGTTGTTTACTCCTTCTTCATCATGTTGTTTAGTAACCCATCGTCGCGAACTAGGGCTTCACCCTTCCCCACCTCCGCTCGACCGGATCCAAATTGGACGCTGCCACGAGGTGCACCTTGGAGTGCTCCACCTACGCTGAGAGCAAGGATGAACTCGGTGGGCCCCTCTTGCCGGAGTGTAGCCACGAACGGCGGCGGATCCGAGCCCTATACTCCATTAAATTCGATCATGTACTTATGAAATTAAAGAACACTCTTAGCTCTTCGATTTTCCCTTTATAAGATTGGATTGAAATTGCTTGGATTAAAAATGATTAAGGGGAGGAAATCTGACATTTTCGTCCATCCGTTTCAATTTGTGGCGGCTGGTCTAATTGTCTAGGGTTTCTAAAGGATGGAATATTTATAATAAATTTTATTATTTAATTTATTTGATTCCCATAATTCTTGTTTATTGATACGAACTCCTATCTGAACCCAACGACCGTCGCCCCTAGCTAAATACCCCTATTCCAGACACAATGGACTAGGTCTCGTCAGCCTAATTGATCGTTTCAGCACACTTTTCCTTAATTTAAAATATAAATCACTTAATTATTAATTTTGATCGTACATTTTAATTTACCGAGGCCCCACACTGACTCCGAAAATTCCCAAAAAATAAATCTAGCTACTTTTGATGATACGGTCCTAACAAAATTAATTTCGTTGAATTTGGAGACTGTTTGAAAAATGGCCATTTTCTGGTCGTTCCTATTTGACTGAAATTCATAAAACACGTTTTCTTTTTCCACGCTCATATATTAATTTCCAAAATTATGAAAATTGGAATCTAGCAATAATTTGACATTCCTGATCCAACAAAAGTGGTGTCATTAAAAACAGAGGTCATTTGCAAAATGGCTATTTTTAAGGCTATATATTATATTAAAATAAATATAAATTCTATAGCGACTTTTGTGATTTTCAAACTGGACATAACTTTAAATTTATATTATGAAATCTAAATTTTTCACATTCGTTAGAAAGATTTAATTAAATAGATTCAAATATTTCTTGTTTTGCTGAAATCCGATTTATTTTGAATCTTGTACATTCAATTGAAATTTAAAATTAAATTTTCAAACTTCCGCGCCATTTCAAACTCCTTTTATAATTAAATTAAATTTATTCATTCTAACTTTGATTAAAATAAATTTTTAGTCGTTATCATTTAAAATAAATCATTTTAAATATTTGAAATCGATAAATATTGCTAAAAAAAATTGGTTCAAAATTTCTGGGTTGTTACATACAATTCAATCAAAACAATTGAATTTACATTCAACATTAACATTTACTTTGATTTAACATATTTGAACAACAATCGGTTAATATCCGACTTATTTCTATTTATTTATTTATTATTCATTCAATTTCCAAAATTCCAAATTTATTTTATTCAATTTCATTTCTTAAATTAACTCTACTTAACCATGTTAAGTTCATTTTCATATCCAATTCAATTTGACTAATCGATTTTCTAATTAGTTTAATTTCATTTCATAATTCAATTTGAATTCCAATTCAATCAATCAAAACAACCAAATAACCAATATAATTATAATATAGAAAATTATTTCCCTTTTCTATAAAAATATAATTTGGGCAAAATTATTTCATTTACCCTTTTTATAAAACAATATTGTTTCAATAGCCATATGGTTCCCCAACACTTGAGCCGATCAAATAACACAGTATAAAATATTTTAATAAAATCTACAAATACAATCTCATATATATACACTCAAACTCGTTACAAGATATGACTAATCCCAATTCTATCGAGTTATGCAACAAAGCCAAGGTTATATAACTAAACCAATAGCTCTGATACCACTGTAACGACCCAGTATGTAATGTCCCATATTTTCGGTAATCAAATATTTAATTTAATTTATTATTTTAAATATTATATTTGGAATATTAATGGATTTTAATATTGAATTCATTATTAAAACGAAGTTTGAACGTTAAATTTTTATATAATTTAAATCGAGCTCATAATGGCATTGTAGTTCGCAATATTGAGTTTTGAACTTCAATTGAATGTACAGGATCCGATATAACTCGGATTTCTGTGAAACAAGAAACTTTGAATCTTGTTGATTATAATTTTCCAATGAAAGAGAAAAATCCAGATTTTGTGTTATAGATTGTTAGTTATGTCCAAATCAAATTTTAAAAATAGTCGCTATGGAAATCGTTAATAAACGATAACGTTTAATTAATAATTTACAAATATAATTTGGACATCGTTTCTCTCGAAATTGATGATATTGAGTATATAATTTATATTTGCAGATATACGACATTTCCATTTGGATATTTACGATAATAATAATTTATTATTATTTAATTGGATTATTTTGGAATTTATATATTATTTTATAAGGCTTAAAAGTGGGCATTTTGCAAACAGAGTCCATTTTCAACAAAATTAGTTTCATTGGAACCGTAACGTTAAATTATTCTATGGCATTAGATTTCATGGCAAACTGATGTCGTATGTGAAACTGAAAGGTTGACCAATGAAAGCCAGAATGAAAGTTGAGTTGGTTAGTTAAACAACTTTCAGCTCCGTTCCTTTCGAGGACAAAAAGATTTTAAGTGGGGGAGATTGTAACAACCCGGAATTTCTGAACCAATTTAAAATTTTTATTTTAGCTATTTTAATGGGTTTTGAATAATCAAAATGATTTATTTTAAATAATAATGACTAAAGATTTATTTAAATCGAAGCTAGAATGTGTAAATTTATTTTAATTATAAAACGAGCTTGACATGGTGCGGTAGTTTGGAAATTCGATTTTAAACTTTGAATGAATGTACAGAATGAAATATAAATTGGATTTTAGTAAAACAAGAAACATTTGAATATGTTTAATAATATCTTTCTAACGAATGTAAGAAACTGAGATTTCGCTTCATAAATTAAAAGTTATGTCCAGATTAAAATTCAGAATAGTCGCTATGGAATTTATATATTTTTTAATATAATATATAGCCCTTAAAAATAGCCATTTTGCAAACGACCTCCATTTTTGACGAATCCACTTTTGTTGGATCTAGAATGTCAAATTATTGCTAGGTTTAAAATTTCATAGTTTTTGGAATTACTATGTGAGTGCAGTGAATTTAAATGTGTTTGGTAATTTAAGTTTGAATTTAATCGACTAGAAAAGGGACATTTTTCAAACGGTCTCCAAATTCAGTGAAATTAGTTTTATTAGGACTATATCATCAAAACATAGCTAGATTTATTTTTCTGTAATTTTTGGAGTCGGTATGTGGCCCTGGTAAATTAAAATGTGTGTTTAAATTCAATATATATTGATTAATATTTTAATTTAAAGAAAAACTAACGAAACAGTTGAATTGGCTTATGAAACGTATCCCATTGTGTCCGGAATGGGGGCATTTGGCTGGGGATGGCAGTCGTTGGGGTTCGTTTGGAGTTCGAATTGTTAAACTTCAATTTTCACAAATAATAGAATTAAATATTATAAAAAACGGGGTATAAATGTAAAATTAAAACCCTATTCTTCATTCAACGCTTCAGAGCTGCTGCCTCCATTTATTAAATGGTAGAAACCATCCCAAAACATTTCGATAATCGTTCACAATCTAGAAAGAATTAGGACATTATTTCTTTACGAAAATTGAAGCGCTATGTTTGATCTTCGAATTGGTAAAGGAATGATCGGTTATTGTGTTGTCGTAGGTGGGAATTTCTTCCTCGAAGTGCTGGTGTTCAATGTTGATTAAATTAAATTATATGGAATATTTAATTTAAATAAATAAATAATTAATATATTTAATTTCTGAAATAATCAGAAATAGTTATTTGACAATATAATGTGAACGGGGCAATTCAAATTATTTAATTCAGCTTAGAATTGAATTAGAATAACGAATATATTATTTGAACAACGATTTGAACGTATAATTATATTATAATTAAAATCGAGCTTAAAATGGTGTGGCAGTTCGTTAACTGGCGATTTGAACTTCAACTGAATATACATAATTCGTTTTAAGCCGGATTTCTGTGAAACAAGAAACGTTAGGAGCTGGTGAAGTATATTTTTCTAGTGGAAGAGAAAAATCGGGATTTCGTTGTGTAGATTTGGATTTACATCCAAATCAAATTTTAGAAAAGTCGCTGTGGAATTCCTCTATAATTTTTCATGGAATTATTTATATTTTAAAAAGGAATTTCAATATAATCGAATATCGGGTTGACCCAGATTTGAAATATCGAGTTAGAAATCCATATAAGATTTTTCTGAAGTTGTGTGGTATTCCACTGTGAATATATACGATAATATTTATATTTTTAAATATTAAATTTAATTGTTTTTAAATATATTTATATATTTAAAAGGGTTATTTAGGACTTTAAAAATAGCCACTTTTGCAAACGAAGTCGGAATTTAACGAAACTAATTTTGTTGGATCCGCGACATCAAATTGTTGTTAGATTCCAAGTTCCGTGATTTTTGGGGTCACTGTGTGGTTGTACGGGATTTCAATGTGAAGAACAGTCAGTATTTTGACAGTTAAAAATACGCTGTGTGAGCATACGAAGTCGGAATTCGACGAAACTAGTTTTGTTGGGACCGTAATGTAGAACTCTAGCTGCATGTCAATTTTCATGAGTTTTGGGTATCGTGTGTGATCACACGGATTTTTAGAAAGCAAAAACGAGTATAAAGTGATGAAAATAAAATATAAAATAATAAGAAAAAAATATCCTAAGCTATAAGTGAACTATACAAGGCCACACCCCCATCTTTTTCAACCACAGAAAATTTCCGTCCTCCTTAGTCGCCAACACTTCTTCTTTTCAACAAGGGAAATACTTCTTCAAACATCAATCTAAAATCAAAACAAATACTAGAAATCACCAAACTAGTAAATTCAGATTCCCAGCAAGATTCTATCAGACCTGGTATCAATTTCCAAGGTTGCGAACATCTTTCAGTTCGCTGTACCCAAGACAGCAAACGCTAGGGTTTTGGATTTTGTGAATTTGGTACTTAAATTCATGAAACAAAGGATGTATTGTGGTTTAGTTTCGCATTTGGAGTAATACAGGAAATTTTGGGATTTTTTCAAAACAAAAAGTGTCAATGTCTTGGGAGGCACTGCGCGTGAAGTCCACGAAGTCGCAATCAGGGGATGTGGATCGAGTTCTGGGAAATGGTGATAGGAAGGAGGAGATTGAGAAGGGAATGTGAATGGAACTTTCAGAAGGGGATTTCATGAGGTAACGAGTTCGGGAGGATGAGGTGTAGTGCGGCTATGGTTGTGGAATGAGGAGCTGTAGCGTGGTTCTTTGAAAGGGGAAAAAGGGATGTTCGGTTGGGCTGGTACAGGGGTGAATGGGCTGAGGTAATTATAAAAGGGCAAGGCCCAAATGAAATAAATAAAAATCCATGTTTTATTTTATTTTAAAAATGTACCTTAACTTGTAACCTTTATATTTCGGTCATACGATATCAGATTGATGAACCGTAAGTTGCATTGGGACCGTGTGGACGAGAGCTTCATAATGAAGCTAAACGGAAGTGGATTGGGGATCGCATGAATTTATGGCGAAATAAACTGTTTGATTCAAATCAAACAAACAGTTTATCGTTCTTTAACGATGAACTGCCAATGTGAGTAAAACTCACCAACTTTGAACAGTTCTATTTTTATAACGTATATTTAGAACTGATAAATGATGACCGATTACTGTGTGTTAAATGTTTGGTTGAATTGTCTGTGTATTGATTGAAAATATAGATAACGATATATATATAAATCGTTAATCGAATATTGATTCTGTTTTATCAGAATATATTATATTTGTGTTGTTTAACATCTGTGATGCAGGTAAACAGGTTGGAGGAATCCAACTGGATTCCTCAATATTTATTTCCGGATTTTCGTATATTGAGTATATGATGTGATATATAATCTGTTGTTGATTATATGTGTTTGAATGATATCGGTCACCGTTGTTTGGTATTTTAAATACCGTAAGAAATACTGGGATGTAGAAAAGCAATTTTCAAAGTATATTTTGAAAATAATTTATTTATATAAAATCAATGGATTTTATATATATAAAAGAAAAAGGATTTTGAAAAAAAGAAATATATTTGTAAATCAAATATAGTGGAAATATATTTGTAAATCAAATATAGAGAAAATATATTTGTAAATCAAATATAGCGGAAATATATTTGTAAATCAAACATAGAGGATATATAATTGTAAAAAAAATAAAGGAAAATATTTGTCAAATAAAATAGAAAGGGAAATATTTGGAAACCATTTACAAATAAAATAGAAAGAGACATATTTGTAAACCATTTGCAATTAGAATAGAGATAAAAAGGAAATATTTGTAGAAAATTTACAAATAGATTAAATGGGATTACTTATTTATTTAGGGAATAAATAAAAGTAAAAGGATTTATTTATTTAGGGAATAAAAAAAGTAAAAGGATTTATGTATTTAGGAAATAAATAGAAAGAGATAAAAGGAGATATTTATTTGTTAAATAAATAAAATTAAAAGGAGGTATTTATTTGTTAAATAAATAGAATTGGAAAGAAATATTTATTTGCTAAATAAATAGAGTTAACCAGTTAGAGATAATCGATTAGAATAGAGTTAACCAATTAGAATTAACCAACTAGAGTTAATCAAATAGAGTTACTCAAAGGAGTTAATCGAATATTAGTTATTCGAGTAAAGTAAATCAAATAGGAATTTTTCGAATAGGAGTAAATCGAATGAGAGTTAATCAGTTTGAGCTAATCAAATATTAGTTATTCGAATAAGAGTTAATCCAAGTGAGTCGCCATTTCGTACGACTACTAGCGTAATTCGCAGGGCTGCAGATAGCCTACGGCAGTCGGATGTTTCCTGAGGGAATCAGGCATAACCATTGTGATCGCTGCGATCTAGAGTCAAGCGAATGGAGTTAAATCGAATATTATTTATTCGATAGGAGTTAATCAAGTTAAGTTAAGATTGAATAATAGAGTTAACCAGTCAGAATTAATCAGTTAGAGTTGACCAGTTAGAGCTAATTAGTTAGGGTTGACCGGATAGAGTTAACCAGTTAGAGTTAAAGTTAATCAGTTAAAGTTAACCAGTTAGAGCTATTCAAATGGAGTTAATCGAGTAGAGTTATCGAATATCACTTACTCAAAGTAAAGTTATCGGATATAGTGTATTCGAGAGAAGAGAAATCGAATATAGTTTATTCGAGAGAAGAGAAATCGAATATAATTCATTCGAGAAGAATTATCGAATATAAGTTATTCGAAGTGAGATACTCGAATATAAGTTATTCGAAAGGAGATAATCGAATATATTTTATTCGAATAGAATCAAAGGAGTTAATGGAATATAGTTTATTCGAATAGAATTAAAGGAGTTAAGCGAATATAGTTTATTCGAATAGAGTTAAAGGAGTTATCGAATCTAGTTATTTGAAAGGTGTTAAGTGAAAAGAGTAAATTGATTAGAGTTAAGTCAAATAGAGTTAATCAAACAGAGTTAGTCCAATATAGTTAATTGATAAGAGTTAATTGAATAGAGTAAATCAAATATAGTTTATTCGAAGAAAGGTTATCGAATCTAGTTACTCGTAAGAGAGATTATCGAATATGGTTATTCGAAGGGAGGAGTTATCGAATAAAGATTTTTCGAAAGAGAGTTACGTAAGGAAGTTTGTTAAAGGTTTAAAAGATAAACTTTTACCATTTCGAAGTTAAAACGTTGTTCAGTTAAGGTCTGAGAGGTAATTATACCCCAACTTGATTGACTTCCTTCTTAACTAAGGAATGGTAAGGTTTGATCGCGAAGGAGTTTTGGAAACGTTTTCCAAATGTGAATCAGAAATGTTTTCTGATAATAGAAAAATAAGAATTTAGAATAGATGGAAACAGGAGATAAGTAAATTAATGAAATAAAGAGATAAATGTTGAATGGTGATTGATCGATATAATTTCCTCCTGGAAATAATATCGTTGTTTGCACACCTGTTTTTCTTTGATGGTTAAATCACAGACTATCGAAGTTTTGACCATTTTAAATTTGTTAATATGGAGAGACCAGTTGGATTATTATCCAAAGAACCACTCTATATTGGCATAAGCATTGTGAATCTTATATGCCAAAGATAATTGAAGATGGAGTAAAGTGCAAGGGCTGTTGTATAAATCTTAGATAACAGTGCCTAAGATGGATATACTGAATAGTGCCTTTGGTTTGTCCAGTCCTAGGACAACTTGTATGGACGAAGGTCTGACAGAGTATATCGGGTTGATAACGTAAGTTGATCGTTTCAAATGCATTTACGTTGGTAGCGGAGGAATTCGTTTCTCTTAGCTTTATACCCGTGGTATTTTTGGATAAGTCAATTTGTGATTTGGCGGGTATGACGATGCGACATTCAAAGTGAATAAATATGTGATCTGTCAGAGATAAGCGTGGCCTTTAGCCTCACAACCGGGAAATGACAGAAAGCGGGCAGGCAGCATGGCTATGTAGGTCGCACCTATTAGGGTGTATAATCACCGGATTTAGAGTTTCATTTACTTCTAAAAATCTATTGTTGATGCTGTCCCATTCGGGAAACGGTTGCTAATCCCAACCGTTGGTGATATACATTCGATACACTCAAGCGAAATGAGAGGTCGGTCATGTGTGGCTGGGTTGTAAGATGTTCTTGTTGAACCCAGTGTATTCCTTTCTAGAGATAAACTAGCGAAAGGTGGTTCCATACCTTGTCATAGTTCGAAATCCATTACCCAATACGTGCTTGCGATTTTGATTGTATACTATATATGTCGAACGTGAGATGGAAGCGTTTCTACTAGATGATTACTATATTGTGGTTGATAGACATTATTATAATATAAATGAGTTTTGATATAAAGATTGTTTTGGATTATCATAAGGGAAAAACCCGTTCCGTTATATGACGTGGTCTTATGAGATATCGTTAATGTTCTCAACCTGTTTTAAACTGTTTTACTCATACCAGTCCCATGACAGACCTGGAGTTTGTTTTGTTTTGTTTTCCCTAAACTCTTGGGTGCCCAATTTCGTATGGGCAGTCAAGTAGTCGGGATTTACAGATACTTGAAGAGCTGGAACAGGAGGCTTCAGGATCATATAGCTATAGTTTATTTCCGCTAGGTTGTAAGCGTTGTACTCTGATAATGTTAGTGTATACATATACTGACTTTATTTCAAGGATATGTTATCTATTATATGTTATTCGTTCCGTTGTGAGTTCATGTTACTCTGATGTTGTATTCTTCTTCTTCTTCTATTCTAAGTTTCTATTTTATCTATTCTCACCCTCTAATTTCTTTCATTAACCATCCGATATTTTCGACTCTTGGTGTTCGATATGTGTTGTATATCGGATAACCAAGATCGCAAATTTTCGGGTCGTTACAGTTGGTATCAGAGCATAAGGTTAAGTGAATTACCTTGGCTCTGTGGCATGACTCAGTAGAGATGGGGTTAGTAACACCCTAGATTGAGTTGAGTGTATATATACGAGTGAATGTATTTGTTATTTGATATAAAAATTTGTTTTATATTGAGTAGATTTATTGGTTGAGTTGTTTATGGATTCTGGTCGATGGTGAGGCACCATAAAATCGATAAGGGTTTCTAAACACTCGAATACGATGGGTCGACATGATATGTTTTGAAAAGAGGGTAAACGAAATAATTTTGCCCAAATTATATTTTGATATAAAGGATTTATATTGGTTATTATTATAATTAAGTAAGATTATAAAAATGTGAAATGGTTATGTAAATAACCGATCAGAATTCAGATAAGCATAATGAATTGAATTTAATCTGAAATTTAATCAGAATTTGGAATTTAAAATTCTGGAAAATTGAAAAGTGTTTGTAAATGGAATTGAATGGAATATATGAGAATTTTAAAATCCTGGGAGATTTTAAATTGTTTTACAAACATTGGGAATAATATTTTGAAAATGGATTTCAAAATAGAAGTGTTTAGACATGGTTTTGAAAAGCTGATATAGTATTGAACTCACTTAGATCACTGGGAAATCACCCTGATGATGTTGGCCACACCATCAGTGTTCATTTCCGAGTTGCTAAGTGACGGATTACTACCAAGGATTTTTGTTTTTTGGATTGTTTTGGGAAAAACAAGTTGTGTTGAATTTCAAAAGGAAAATTTGATTTTTGAAAAGGGTAAACTGTTTAAAAACTCCCAGGAAAGACTGCTTGAATTAATGAAAGCAAATTGGAATTTAAAATAAAGCCAGTTAAGTGGTAACTGAATTGGATTAGAATGATATCAAGTAAGTTGGATTGATAAGAATTTGAAATCAAGGATAATACTTGAATTTGAAATGAAGTTTGGCTCGGATAAAACCAAATGATTGCATTGAAAATGAAATTTGGCTGAGTTAAAAGCGAATGGTTGTGTTGAGGATAAATTAATCAGAGTTTGATTGGCATGACATTGGTATATGCTGAATTGATAGAAGATGTGAGGGATATAATGATATGCCCGACAAAAAGGTACTAGTTTATATTATATAAGAGTTTGAGATTTTCATGAGCCAAATTGGCAAGCCGCTTGGCTGTTTGATTTTCTTTTGGGTTGGAGATGGCCCAGAGAGGCGAGTTGGAGTTTGACCTATCGACCAGTACAAAGGAGGTGCTGGCGACATTTTTCGAAAAGTTAAGGAGTTGGAATATTTTTAGGATTTTTTAAAAATTTCGTTGATAAGGATTAATTAATATTTAATTGAAATCAAATTGGTTCATTTAAAACTGAAGATAAGAAGTGAACAAATAAGTTCTAACCGGTCGATAGGGTTTGTTTTCTACCCTAGCAATTTTGAGGACGAAATTATTTTAAGTGGGGAAGAATGTAACGACCCGTATTTTCTACGATATATAATTAATTTATTTAATTATATAAATAGTAATTCAAGGAATTTAATGGTCGTTAAATTAAATTATATGGAATATTTAATTTAATTAAATAATTAATTAATATATTTAATTTCTGAAATAATCAGAAATAGTGAATTGACAGTATAATGTGAACGGGGCAATTCAGATTATTTAATTCAGCTTAGAATTGAATTAGAATAACGAATATATTATTTGAACGACGGTTTAAACGTATTATTATATTATAATTAAAATCGAGCTTGAAATGATGTGGAAGTTCGTTAATTGGCGATTTGAACTTCAACTGGATATACAGAATTCGTTTTAAGCTGGATTTCTGTGAAACAAGAAACGTTAGAAGCTGGTGAAGTATATATTTCTAGTGGAAGAGAAAAATCAGGATTTCATTGTGTAGATTTTGATTTACGTCCAAATCAAATTTTAGAAAAGTCGTTGTGGAAATCCTTTATAATTTATAAAAAAATTGTTTATATTCTAAAAGGAATTTCAATATAATCGAATATCGGGTTGACCCAGATTTGAAATATCGAGTTAGAAATCCATATAAGATTTTTCTAAAGCTGTATGGTATTCACTGTGAATATATACGATAGTATTTATATTTTTAAATATTTAATTTAATTGTTTTTAAATATATTTATATATTTAAAAGGGTTATTTAGGACTTTGAAAATAGCCACTTTTGCAAACGAAGTCGGAATTCGACGAAACTAATTTTGTTGGATCTGCAACATCAAATTATTGTTAGATTCCAAGTTCCGTGATTTTTGGGGTCACTGTGTGGCCGTACGGGATTTCAGTGTGAAGAAGAGTCAGTATTTTGATGGTTAAAATACGCTGTGTGAGCATACGAAGTCGGAATTCGATGAAACCAGTTTCGTTGGGACCGTAATGTCGAACTCTAGCTGTTTGTCAATTTTCATGATTTTTGGGTATAGTGTGTGATCACACGGATTTTAAGAAAGTAAAAACGAGTATAAAGTGATGAAAATAAAATATAAAATAATAAGAATCCTATCTATAAGTGAACCATACAAGGCCACACCCCCATCTTTTTCAACCACATAAAATTTCCGTCCTCCTTATAGAACAAATTTGTAGTCGCCAACACTTCTTCTTTTCAACAAGGGAAATACTTCTTCAAACATCAATCTAAAATCAAAACAAATACTAGAAATCACCAAATTAGTAAATTCAGATTCCCAGCATGATTCTATCCGACCTGGTATCAATTTCCAAGGTTGCGAACATCTTTCAGTTCGCTGTACCCAAGATAGCAAACGCTAGGTTTTTGGATTTTGTGAATTTGGTACTTAAATTCATGAAACGAAGGATTTATTGTGGTTTAGTTTCGCATTTGGAGAAATACGGGAAATTTTGGGATTTTTTCAAAACAAAAAGTGTCGATGTCTTGGGAGGCACTGTGCGTGAAGTCCACAAAGTTGCAATCAGGGATGTGGATCGAGTTCTAGGAAATGGTGATAGGAAGGAGGAGATTGAGAAGGGAAGGTGGATGGAACTTTCGGAAGGGGATTTCGTGAGGTAACGAGTTCGGGAGGATGAGGTGTAGTGCGGTTATGGTTGTGGAATGAGGAACTGTAGCGTGATTCTTTGAAAGGGGAAGAAGGATGTTCGGTTTGGGCTGGTACAGGGTTGAATGGGCCGAGGTAATTATAAAAGGGCAAGGCCCAAATGAAATAAATAAAAATCTATGTTTTATTTTATTTTAAAAATATACCTTAACTTGTAACCTTTATATTTCGGTCATACGATATCAGATTGATGAACCGTAAGTTGCGTTGGGGCCGTATGGACGAGAGCTTCATAATGAAGCTGGCTGGAAGTGGATTGGGGCTCGTATGAATTTATGGCAAAAGAAACTGTTTAATTCAAATCAAACAAACAGTTTATCGTTCTTTAACGATGAACTGCCAATGTGAGTAAAACTCACCAACTCTGAATAGTTCTATTTTTATAACGTATATTTAGAACTGATAAATGATGACTGATTGCAGTGTGTTAACTGTTTGGTTGAATTGTCTCTGTATTGATTGAAAATATAGATAACTATATATATATAAATCGTTAATCGAATATTGATTCTGTTTTATCAGAATATTTTATATTTGTGTTGTTTAACATCTATGATGCAGGTAAACAGGTTGGAGGAATCCAACTGGATTCCTCAACATTTATTTCTTGTTTTTCATATATTGTGTATATGATGTGATATATAATCTGTTGTTGATTATATGTGTTTGATCACCGTTGTTTGGTATTTTAAATACCGTAAGAAATACTGGGATGTAGAAAAGGGATTTTCAAAGTATATTTTGAAAATAATTTATTTATATAAAATTAATGGATTTTATATATACAAAAGATAAAGGATTTTGAAAAAAAGAAATATATTTGTAAACCAAATATAAAGGAAGTATATTTGTAAATCAAATATAGAGAAAATATATTTGTAAATCAAACATAGAGGAAATATATTTGTAAATCAAATATAGTGGAAATATAATCGTAAAACAAATATAAAGGAAAATATTTGTCAAGTAAAATAGAAAGAGAAATATTTGTAAACCATTTACAAATAAAATAGAAAGAAAAATATTTGTAAACCATTTACAAATAGAATAGAGATAAAAAGGAAATATTTGTAGAACATTTACAAACAGATTAAATGGGATTATTTATTTATTTAGGGAATAAATAAAAGTTAAAGGATTTATTTATTTAGGGAATAAATAAAAGTAAAAGGATTTATGTATTTAGGAAATAAATAGAAAGAGATAAAAGGAGATATGTATTTGTTAAATAAATAGAATTAAAACGAGATATTTATTTGTTAAATAAATAGAATTGGAAAGAAATATTTATTTGCTAAATAAATAGAATTGGAAAGAAATATTTATTTGCTAAATAAATAGAGTTAACCAGTTAGAGATAATCGATTAGAATAGAGTTAACCAATTAGAATTAACCAACTAGAGTTAATCAAATAGAGTTAATCAAAGGAGTTAATCGAATATTAGTTATTCGAGTAAAGTAAATCAAATAGGAATTTTTCGAATAGGAGTAAATCGAATGAGAGTTAATCAATCTGAGCTAATCAAATATTAGTTATTCGAATAAGAGTTAATCCAAGTGAGTCGCCATTTTGTACGACTGCTAGTGTAATTCGCAGGGCTGCAGATAGGCTACGGCGGTCGGATGTTTCGTGAGGGAATCATGCGTAACCATTGTGATTGTTGCGATCTAGAGTCAAGCGAATGGAGTTAAATCGAATATTAGTTATTCGATAGGAGTTAATCAAGTTAAGTTAAGATTAAATAATAGAGTTAACCAGTTAGAATTAATCAGTTAGAGTTGACCAGTTAGAGTTAATCAGTTAGGGTCGATCGGATAGAGTTAACCAGTTAGAGTTAAAGTTAATCAATTAAAGTTAACCAGTTAGAGTTATTCAAATGGAGTTAATCGAGTAGAATTATCAAACATCACTTATTCGAAATAGAGTTATCGAATATAGTGTATTGAGAGAAGAGAAATCGAATATAGTTCATTCGAGAAGAATTATCGAATATAAGTTATTCGAAGTTAGATAATCGAATATAAGTTATTCGAAAGGAGTTAATCGAATATAGTTTACTCGAATAGAATCAAAGGAGTTAATCGAATATAGTTTATTCGAGTACATTTAAAGGAGTTAAGCGAATATAGTTTATTAGAATAGAGTTAAAGGAGTTATCGAATTTAGTTGTTCGAAAGGAGTTAAGTGAAAAGAGTAAATTGATTAGAGTTAAATAAAATAGAGTTAATCAAATAGAGTTAGTCCAATAGAGTTAATTAATAAGGGTTAATTGAATAGAGTAAATAGAATATAGTTTATTCGAAGAAAGGTTATCGAATCTAGTTATTCATAAGAGAGATTATCGAATATAGTTATTCGAAGGGAGAAGTTATCGAATAAAGATTTTTCGAAAGAGAGTTACGTATGGAAGTTTGTTAAAGGTTTAAAAGATAAACTTTGACCATTTCGAAGTTAAAACGTTGTTCAGTTAAGGTCTAAGAGGTAATTATACCCCAGCTTGATTGACTTCCTTCTTAACTAAGGAATGGTAAGGTTTGATCGCAAAGGAGTTTTGGAAACGTTTTCCAAATACGAATCAGAAATGTTTTCTGATAATAGAAAAATAAGAATTTAGAATAGATGGAAACAGGAGATAAGTAAATTAATGAAATAAAGGGATAGATGTTAAATGGTGATTGATCGATATAATTTCCTCCTGGAAATAATATCGTTGTTTGCACACCTGTTTTTCTTTGATGGTTAAATCACAGACTATCGAAGTTTTGACCATTTTAACTTTGTTAATATGGAGAGACCGGTTGGATTATTATCCAAAGAACCACTCTGTATTGGCATAAGCGTTGTGAATCATATATGCCAAAGATAATTGAAGACGGAGTGAAGTGTAAGGGTTGTTGTATAAATCTTAGATAACAGTGCCTAAGATGGATATACTGGATAGTGCCTCGGTTTTTCCAGTCCTAGGACAACTTGTATGGACGAAGGTATGACAGAGTATATATGGCAGGTCACGTAAGTTGATCGTTTCAAATGTATTTACATTGGTGGCGGAGGAATTCGTTTCTCTTAGCTTTATACCCGTGGTATTTTTGGATAAGTCAATTTGTGATTTGGCGGGTATGACGATGTGACATTCAAAGTGAATAAATGTGTGATCTGTCAGAAATAAGCGTGGCCTCTAGCCTCGCAACCGAGAAATGACAGAAATCGGGCTGGCAGCATGGCTATGTAGGTCGCGCCTATTAGGATGTATAATCACCTGATCTAGAGTTTCATTCACTTTTAAAAGTCTATTGTTGATGTTGTCCCATTCGGAAAAGGGTTGCTGATCCCAACCGTTGGTGATATACATTCGATACACTCAAGCGAAATGAGTGATCGGTCTTGTGTCGTCGGGTTGCAAGATGTTCTTGTTGAACCCAGTGTATTCCTTTATAGAGGTACACTAGCGAAAGGTGGTTCCATACCTTGTCTAGTTGGAAATCCATTACCCAATACGTGCTTACGGTTTTTATTGTATACTATATATTCAGAACGTGAGATGGAAGCGTTTCTGCTAGATGATTATTATATTGTGGTTGATAGACATTATTATAATATCAATGAGTTTTGATATAAAGATTGTTTTGGATTCTCATAAGGGAAAAACCCGTTTTGTTATATAGTGTGGTCTTATGAGATATCGTTAATGTTCTCAACCTGTTTTAAACTTTTTTACTCATACCAGTCCCATGACTGACCCGGAGTTTATGTTGTTTTGTTCTCCCTAAACTCTTGGGTGCCTAATTTTGTACGGGCAGTCAAGTAGTCGGGATTTAGAGATACTTGAAGAGCTGGAGCAGGAGGCTTCAAGATCATATAGTTATAGTTTATTTCCGCTGGGTTGTAAGTGTTGTACTCTGATAATGTTAGTGTATACATATACTAACTTTATTTCAAGGATATGTTATCTATTATATGTTTTTCATTCCGCTGTGAGGTTCGTGTTAATCTAATGTTGTGTTCTTCTTCTTCTTCTTCTATTCTAAGTTTCTATCTTATCTATTCTCACCCTCTAATTTCTTTCATAAACCATATGGTATTTTCGACTCTTGGTGTTCGATATGTGTTGTATATCGGATAACCAAGATCGCAAATTCCCGGGTCGTTACGAGGATGGTCGCGGCTTAAGGGTGGTGGTGATGGATGGTGGTCTGGTGGCTTGGATGACATGCGAGATGGAGGAATTAAAACTCGACATTGGGTTTTCTTTCTGGTCTGGTGAACGACGGGTTAGGAGGAAGATGAGGGATTAAAGAAAGTAATTAACAAGTTAATTTTAAATTAATTGTTTTATTTATGTAATCGATGTTTAGAATGCCAAAACTCATTCATATCAAAATGGAATCGAGTGAAACCTAATACATTGGAATCGTGTCGAAGAGCTCTACAACATGGAACTGACCAGAACGGAAATGGAGCAGTTAGAATTTTTGACTAAATTAAACCGTCCGGTTTAATTTAGTTAAAATCATCGCCAATTAAATACTGGCGGAGTGGAACCCAATGTGAGAATTCTCCCACTAAAAATTCTATACATTTATTTATTTATTTATTTTATAACTGAAAAATATAATGAATTGCCAGTGTATATTTTTATTAGTTTTAATCATTATAAATTGTTTATTACGTTTGTTAGCTCACCTCCCTCGTCCACAAACCATGGACTATTTAATTGACTGTATTGTGTTTTGATTGTGATGCTGAAATGTTTGACATATTGAAAATAATGTTAACATTAATGTGGTAGTTGAAATTAAATTATAAATATCCATTTATAATTTAAACAGTGAAATTGGTTAATTAGAAAAATAATTCAAATTGAATTAGAACTAGTTAAATTTATTAACCAGTGATTTTCTTAAATAGACTGTTGTTGTTCGAAGACCCCACACCGGTATTGGGGTGATATTTGACATGCACTAATCCCAATATTTAGTTGTATGCCAATCGATGGGTTGACAGACTGTGATAAGTGTTATTTAATTATTTAATGCTTATACTGTTGTAAATTGCACTCTGGATGTGAATTGTCTGTTTGATGATTATTTATCATTATTGTTGAATACATGTGGTGTATGAGAATCCATATAACTGAAATTATATGGTAATTGGCTGATTCGCATTCCGATTTAGAAATAATGAATATTTTTAAAATAATATTCTATGAAAAATCAAAATATGATTTTGATGTCCGATTTTGGATGGACACAAAAATATATATAAATATATCAAGCCGGGTTAAGTATAGAAACGCCATTTTAACCCGAACGGTTTTATCGATCGATTTTATTCATTTGATAACAAACACGAAAAAAAATGGATTTTAGAATCTGATATTTTGATAATATTATCATTTTAAAATTTTAATGATATGGAATATTCATTTTTGATTTAAAATTGGAAATGAAGTTGAAATCTTTTTGAAATGAATTTATAAACGATTTGTAAAATACGTTTTAAATTAAAATCGACAAAATATATATATATATATATATTATTTATATGGCCTGAATAGAACTCGTCGCACAGCGACCGTTCACGAATTTCGACCATTGACTTCAAATTGGCATAGCGGGAGATCAGACCGTCGGATTCTCCTAAAACCGAAACCATTGGGTTTGTATCGAAAAGGGATTTCCAACGAATATAAGAGATTTGAAATCTAACGATTGGATTTGGAATTATGTCCAAATCAATTTCAGAAAAGGTCGCTATGAATGCAGTTCGGTGGCCATTATTAGAAACCGACTGTAAGGGCCTTATTAAAATCACTACATATATGAATAAATTATATAAAATCATAATAAATGATTTGGAAAAGATTTTGGAGGGAAAATTTCATATTTGGGAAGATAAAAATATACTTTTATCGAAATGGACTAGTTATTAACTAGAATAATAATCCAATGTTTTTAAATAAATAAATTGGATTTGAATGGTTTTATATAACCAGAATTTTCCAACGTATGAATTGGAATGGATTTGAATAGAAATAATATTCGGAATATTTCAATATTGGATTCTATTATTATACGTATATTATTGAGGAATCTGGAAGATATAGATATCGTTATTCCTAATACGATATTTGTTGGTTTCAGAATTTGATATTGAATATAAGTCGTATATTTTCTAACTAGAGCCTTGTATTTAATATTACATTAGATTTTGTGTTTATCGTGAATGGTGTCTTAAATAACACTGTTCCTAAACCCAATAGAGGAAAGAATAAATCTTTTAATTAAGATAAGTGAAGTTTTCCAATTTATAATTATAAATTGGAATTAAATGGAAGATGATTTTTGGTTCATTGTGAACTATGTTTTAAATGACAATTGTTCTTTAGCCCAATTAACAGTGAAGATATGATCTGGAATGTATAAATCTTTTTATTAAGATTTATTGGAAATTTTCCAAAGTGAAGTTATCCAATTTAATATATATTGAACTGGAATTGAATGAAATTCGATTTAATAATCGAGACGAGATTCTGTGAATGAAGACCGTTACTATTTATGGAATTTAGAAGGCCGTACCGCTATTCCATTTATAGTATTGATTTGATACGGAAATTTATATCGATTGTATACTGTTATGATTTTCATGAAGATTCCATTTTGATGGAAGATGATTTTGGGTTTATTGTGAACTTTGTTTTAAATGACATTGGTTCTTTAAACCAGTTAAAAGCAGGATTAGTTTCTTAAAGTTTGGATAATCGTTAAATAAAGATTTTTGAACATTAAAACTAAACTAGAGTTTTAATGAATCTTTAAGTAGATTAAAATGAGAATGGGATAATTAAATTTGTCAAATTCATGAAATGGTTGAGAATGGAGCACCATCAGTTTTACTCCATGCGATAGTTAAATCTTTAATTAGATTTGAACATGAAATGGTAATTAAATTTACCGATAGCACCATGGGTGTGAGATAAGGAGTACTACCAGTTTTTCTGCATGGGATGTATAGGTTGGGATAGGGATAATAAAATAATAAATGATTACTTCGGTAAGGCTTGATAATCCCAACTAGTTTTATAAACCTTAATTTGGTTTAGAATTGATAAAGGATAAAATCAGATCTTTTGAATTGATATCAAAAGGAAGATTAAAGAATATATTTAAAGAATTTATCTTTGATAAAATTAACGGGAACCTTTCCCTAAAGATGTGAATATTTGGATAAAAGAATATTCTAAATTGGAATGAGGCGGATAATGTGTTTTTATAGCACTTGATTATTGATTATAAAATACGCGAGTTATTCGGAAAGACCTGGTTTAACCCATTCTGAATAATTAATACGATGACTAGAAGTCGACGGTGAAGATGGTGGTTGAAGATCGAAGATCTTCACATCGTTTGGATGATTACTGATGTCTTGATTGGGCTGTACACCCAAGACAAGGTAACAAGTGGTGATCGTCCATACGTACTTAGAGATCGACCGGATATGCGAGGACCTCTCTGCTATATTGGACAAATGGGACGAGGAATAAGGTGCCTCCGGTTTCGTTCAGACCCAGAACGGGCTTGTAAATGAATGTATGTCTGACACTGGATTTCATTATGTATTGATTGATTTCTATTAAATATATATATCTGTTTGGTGGCGGAGAATTTATTCTCTTTCTTAACACCCTTCTCTAAGACGTACGAGCTCAGATGTTATATATTTATAGACATCATTCGTATGGCATGAATTGCCAGTGTGGCATGCAAAGATGCAAATGATCAAGACTTTTGTTGAAAAGCAGAGTCTTGTGGTTGATGATCAAAGCACAACTTTAATTAGCATAGCTTTGTGTATAGCGTTAATTCACGAGCCTCACACCTCGGTATGAGTCAAAAACGGGACGAGGACCTCAGGGAGGACACGGCGTTTCTTTCTAGCTAGGAGTGGTGTCATGGTATGGAGCCGAGACATTTTTACTTATGTGGATGATGGAATAAGGTGCCTCAGATATTGAGTCTCTAATGGCTCAGATATAGGTCCCATATGACCGGGAGCCGAGACATAGGTCTCGACCCCCTTATAGAGGGGAAGACACAGGTGTCGACCCCCGTATAGGGGTAGACCCCTTCCCAGATCTGAGCGAAATACATCGTTTTGTCTGTAGGCACATTTTCTGACCAGGTTCGTTGGCTTAGAAGCTATATAATGGACCATAACCCTATTGTTTTCTTGATCAAAATTAATGGCGACGCCATGACGCTACTCCAACCTAAAATAATATAGATTCTTCTTCTTCCCAAGCAATACTTAGATCTAATCTCTTCTATTCCTCTCCAAATCTATTCTTGAAATAAAAAGATAGATCTAGGATTCCTCTACTCCAAAATAAGAGAAAAGAATTCAGATGCCTAGATCTATGCTGCGCAAAAAGGGAGAAGATCGGATCTAGAATTGGGAAAGAATACAAGTGAGTGGATTTAAAATACATTTTTTTGTATATTAATGGATCTATCGTTCGCCATTCCCCATTTACACACGTAATAAACCAATTGAAAGATCTAATCTGATAAAGTTCACATATGTCTAATATTGTTGTCATATGCTTAATTATGATCAGTCATTTTATGCCTGCATTGGGTTTCCTACTTTTATTCTTCCTTTTTTATTTTTATATAGCTAGGCTATCTTCAAGCCTATGCCTATTGTGGATTTATGTGATTGAACGATATTGAGAATAAAAGGGAAAAGGTTGATTTGGGTATTATATGTGATTGGGAGTTTTGGGGGCATAACTTATAATGGGGTTTTGGGAATAACTTTGATTGGAATCATAAATATAACTATGGGTATATGAATCAATTTGTAATTATGAATGTAAATTGGGATTATAAGTTGAATTGGAATTATGAATAAAACTATGGTGGGATTTATGTATATGAATCAAATTGAGAATATAAGACTGTAATTTGGGGCAAAAAACTTATGGTTGGAATCTGGGGCATTATTGCAATAAAATATGAACAATTGCAAAATTTTGGGAAAATATGTAATAAAATGAATGTTGGCATAAATTGTGGAAATTGATTTGGGCATATAATTGGGTGTAACTTGTATAAGTAAGATTACAGGTATAAATTCTATTAGAATTATTAGCATAAATTTGAATTGGAATTTATGGGTAACTGGAAATCATAATAATCCAAGACTTGAAATTGGGCATGAATAAAGAAAAAGATATTGAACGCCTAAGACACGAGGTTAGATTTGGTTTGTGGTCGAAGTCTGCCCGGAACCACCCGACATATCCAGCAACCGCAAACGGTAATCTAATATGAGAGGTCTTAGGTGGAAATTGATATCGTGATGGTGTCAAAACACAAGGTTAGATTCGGATGCGGTAAAAGTCTGCCTGGAACCGCCCGACATATCCAACAACCGCAAACGGTAATCTAATGTGAGAGGTCTTGAGCGTTTGCGGACATCATAAATAATAATGAACAATTAACCAAGACAACACATGTAATCTTGATATGGATATAATAAAGGGGTTAAGTGGGTAACATCGTTAGCATGGATAATTTGATAAATTAGAATACTTAACCCAATTAAATCTGTAGTGGTTTTACGAACCAGTTGAATTGAGTAGGAGTGAAGTAAACGTGTTAAAGAGGTGGGGAGGGTTAAGTTAATCTTAATTAATGCCAAAATGGGGAAGTATAATAATAACCTATTATGAATTAACTTAAGAAAGGAAACGATAATAGGTAGGCTTGTCCTAGGGACAAGTGGGAACTATATCTTATGGAATAAGGTAAGTTATAATGAACGATGGAGAAAACAGAATAACTTATGGAATAAGGTAAGTTATAAGGAATAATAAGGGAAGATGAAATAACTTATGGAACAAGGAATGTTGTACTTAATTGAAGATTAAGTAATTTTTAAAGGAAAGAATAAATCTACAAATGAAGATAACATAAGTTATATGAATGACATAACAGAAGATTGGTTGAGTTCAGTAATTCTCTAAGTGTCAATCTGATGTTCATTTCGGTCTTCGGGGTTGATACTTAGGGAGTTATTCTCTTAACCTATGTGAATTAAGATGTACTTAATTATAAATTAAGTAAAACATGTTATATAACTGATTGAAATGAAAATGTGTTTATTTTATGCTCTTATATCTTATCTTTTGTATATAAATAAATATTACTTGGGTATTGTTTTGTTACTTTTACAGATATTCCAACCCAGCCCGCATGCAACCAGAAAAGTAGAGAAATGGAGATCAAATTGGTATATATTTACATTTTGAAGAATTGTAGATGAAGATCTCACATCTAGTTGCTGTTGGACAAGAAAATGATTGGTAGAAAGACCAAGAATTTCTCAAATCAAGGGAAGCTTGTCAAAGAACCAAGAGGAAAAGAAGAAAGGCCAAAAATTTAATAGATTTAACTAAGGCCCATTTGAAACTCTCATTGTAAATTCTTTTGTGAATTCCCTAAGGCCCATCTATCATTGTATTAGGGTTAGGGTTAGGGTTTGGCTATCTATCCTATAAATACCCTTGTAATGTCATTGTAGCCACCATCTCATTTCTGTATTCCATTACTCTAATAAAAATTCTTCTTCTTCTTTTATTTTCTAGTATTTTTTTTAGCAACTAGTGTTATCTACCCGATTAGATTCGGTAGAGTACTAGTTGTATTTTACGTTTGTTTCATTAGTTATTAGTCGTTTGATTAGTTTCAATGACAATCCTAATTTTATTTTTTTGTTGTTCTTCTTATTCTGCACTTTTATTTTCTGCATTGTTGTTCTTGTTTTGCAATTTACTTTCTTTAGTGATTAATCGTTGATTAGATTCAACGATAATCCTAAGTTCGCAATTCAATTTGTTTTTATTTCAATAAAATCTCCAGGCTTCGTCTAACTCGCCCAAGAGATTAGATAAATAATTTGATTTTAATTTACCTCCCTGTGTTCGACCTGTATGCTACACACCTGTACGCTTGCAGTATTTAATTTAAAATTCGCGCTTTTCTGATTCATAGATTAGCGACGATCAAGTTTTTGGCGCCGTTGCCGGGGAGGTAACAATTGAATTTTATTATTTATTTAATTTCTGATTCGTGTTAGTTTTTTTTCTTTTTGTTTGATTTTGTAAAAAAAAAAATCTTGCCAAATTTTCTTTTATTTTCCTATTGTTTTCTTGTAGATATATATAGATAAAAATCTTGTTTAGTTGATTGTGTATCACATATTGATATCATAATCTCTAAGACAAGGAAAAAAATCTTGCCACTTTTTCTTTTAATTTTCCTTCTTTTTTTTCATTTATTTCTTTCCTTTTTTTATTTTGCATTTCTTCCGATCTAATTCCTTCAAAAAGAAAAAAAATATATACAAAAAAAGAAAGTTGCTAATTTTTCTTTAGTTTCTTTCCATCTTTCTACCACCTTGCTGATTTTCACAATTTTCTTTTCCCTTTCCTTTTCTTTTTATTTGTCTACAAATTTCTAAAAAAAAAACTTTTGCAATTTCTTCTCTGCCTACTTTGATTTCTTTCTTGTTTTTGTCTGCTTTTATTTCTTTCCTCAATTTCTTCTACCCTTCCTCTCTACTCAAAAAAACTTGCTTTTTTTCTCTTATTTCCTTCTTTTTTTAATTTTTTTTCCTTTTTTGTTTGGGTTTTTACCATTCATTTCTTTCCCTTTTTTCTTATTCAAATTTTCATATAAAAAAAACTTGCATTCTTTTTTTTTTCTTTCCAATTGCATTTCTCATTCACCTCCTACAATCTCTCTTTCCATTTTTTCATTTATTTCTTTCCGGCTCTCTCCTTCATTAAAAAAAAACAACTTTCAATTTTCCTTTATTCTTTCCATCTTTCCACTTTCTTTCCAATCATCTACATTCTTTTTCTTTTTACAAATTTCAAAAAAAAAGATTCCTCTTTTGCAAATTTTTTTCCTTTCTTCTTTTGTCTTTCTTGTTCTCAATACATTCGATTTCTTTTCTTCTCTTACAAGTTTCCTTTCTTTTCAAAAAAAAAAAAATCCACTTTTGATTTCTTTCCTCTTTATTCCTCCTTTCCAATTTTCAATACAATTACTTCTCATTCTTCTTTTACAAGTTCAAAAAAAAAAAAAACTTGCCATTTTTCTTTTATTTCTTCCCTGTTTTCAACTTCTTTCTCCTTTCTTTCATTTGTTTCCCCTCTTACTAATATCTCGCATCCTTTCTTCTTATACAATTTGCTGAAGAAAAAAAATTCCTTATATAAATTTCTCTTCTCTGCCTTGTAATTAATTTTCTTTCCTTTCTCCATTTATTTCTTTCCCTTTTCAAGTTTTTCCTTTTACATTTTTTTCTGTCTCTTCTAATTTTACAACAATAAACAAAAGAACAAAATTCTTTCTGTTTTTGTCTTCTCTTTTTTTGCTTTTCCTTCTCAATTTCTTTTCCAAATCTTTTACAATTACTTTCCTTTCTTCCTTTACAATTCTCTTTCTTTCCTGAAATCTCTCTTCCCTTTTTTTTTGTCATTTGTTTCTTTCCTGTTTGTCCACTTTTTCAACAATAATAAAAAAAAGGGGAGTTCATAAAAAGATTCGTTTTTTTTTAATTATTTTTCCCTGCTTCATTTCTTCCCTCTGATCAAATACCCCCACAGTTTTTTTTTTCAATCCACACTTCAGCACTATCTTTTCCAAAAAGTTAGCTTTTTTTGTTAATTCCTTTTTCTTTTTCTTGTGCTTTTTTTTGTTATTCAATTCATTCAAAAAAAAAAGAGTTTCGAACTAAGGACAAGGTGACTGGAGTTCAAGCAACAAATCAAGATTTCAGAAATAAAAAAAATTTGCAAATAGTGAGATTTCAATCATTGACGCTACTCATTTTTTCTGGATGGACAGCCATGCCCCACTGTAATAATTTCTGAACTCTACAGGTGCTCTGCTGCTTTGAAAAATATAGAAATTGCTTATAAAAATCTTCTGCAGGGGTAGCGGCTTGCTTGTACAATATTTTAATTTTCTGTTCTGTGACTGTTCTGTGCTGTGATTACTCTGTGACTGTTGTGTTGTTGCAATTTCTGAATAAATTTGGTGAGGAATGAATCCATAATTCATCACTCTCGTCGAAATTCAATTATAAAACGTGGTTTGATTTTTTGAAATAATATAATTGAAAAGTGGTGCTTTGTGAAGTTGACTGTCTCATATAATTGGATCGCGGATATATAGTAGTTCAAATTTATTGAACTATTAGCAAAAGAGGTTGCATACTACCCGTAAAACATTGGTCGTATCCCTTAGTTTATACTATACGTGAACGACCATAAGACCCTCTTCCCCCTTCCAATTGAGTCAGTTAATTAATAGAGCACAACTCATTCTTTTATACTATTTAGAACTAAGAATAATTTCTGTCTTTCTTGATTTCATTCAAATGTCTGATTCAAAAAAATCATTGAGAGATATGTGGGATAATAATCGGAGTAGACGTCCTCTTGAAGAGTATGATTTTGAATTACAACTCATGAAGCAAGATTTTCCAAAATTTCGCGACCCAAATGTCAACAATTTTCAAAATTTTCAAAATGACCAACATTTTCAAAGTTATGATCGAAATGACGACTTCAATTCAAATTTCAACAATTTCGATTATGGGCCACATCAACATCAAAATAGCTTTGAAACCTAAGATAGCTTTGATCAACATCAATATGGGGTTGTAAACCAAAATTTCCAAAGTTATAGCTCATATCAACATCTTGAAAATAACCAAAATTGCAATTTTCTGCCAAATTTCAACAGTTTTGGTTATGAACCTAATTTTCAAAATCAAAATGATTTCCAATATCATTTTTCTGAAAATTCAAACAACTACCACATTGGAAATAATATTGATTGTGAAATTGGTGTGGACTATAATTTTGAGAATCAAGAAAACGAGAGCTTTCAAATCAACGATTCTGAAGAATATCACCTTAACATTCTTAGAGAGAGGGTAGAAAAGCAAGATAGACAGCTTGATGAACTTCTTTGTTTAATGATGTGTTTTAAAGAACAACTCGAGCAACAAAATCAAATTCAATGCGATGAATCAGGAAATAATTCATTCTCTACTGATAGTGAAAATTTTCAAATAACAACTTTCGAAATTGAGAATGACGATCTAAATGAAGTTGTTCACAATTCAGTAAATGATTTAGACTTCAACTCTTTTCAGGAAAAAGATTTAAGCTTAGATTTTGATCTCTCTCCTTCAGGCTGCGAGAAACTTGAAAATTTTGAAATTGAACAAAATGAAAATGTTGAATTTTTCAATTCAAATTTGGAAAAGGATTTTAATGAACATGAATTTTTTGGATTGAATGAGGATGAGTTGCCAAATGAGCATGAAATTGAATCAAGCCACCAAGCCAAGTTCGAAAATTTTGATTTTGAGGTTTCAAACGAACTAGAATTTGTCAGTGTCGAAAATACGTTGTCAATTAATGATGAGAAATGTGATCACATACTCTTGAACAACACTCAGAATTCAAATTTCACTGAATTTATATACGATCACAATTTTTTGGACAATTACACTGATAAATTTGTTGAACACTTGAATTATTTTTGGAATGCTAGCTTGATTGAAAAACTTCATGTTAGTACGACCCTGGATATTTATCTCCTGGACTATAAATCTAGGTTTAAAGATGAGATGGTTTTCAAAAACCTTTGCTTACTAGAAAACATGCCTAGACATAGTGGGAATGGGACTCATAGGGCAAGAACCAAGTGTTGGGGGAAAAGATGGTGGTATTCTTTGCATCGCGTGCACCGCAAACACATATATCATTGTATATATGATCCATTTTTACATATAGTTAGATTGCATTTCATTCTACAAATAATTTTGCATCTCATTCACCTTTGGGTACGATCTTTCAAATTTAGGAAACGTTCACAGTGTGGACACTGTTTAGTTCTAGTGTGTGTGGGGGCGGGGGGGGGGGGGGGGAGTCTGCATTTCACTCATTTTCGTTTTTTCTTTATTTTTCTTTGTTTTCATTTTCAGCCATTTAAATAGGACCATCATGCATTTTAGACTGTACTAACATGCCATTTTTTTTTGAAACATGACTCATTTTAGTTTGATGCAACAAAATAAGTTAACAATTATTAGTCAGTTGATAGTATTTTTTTCTCTCAACTTAGATCGAATAAGAAATATAATGAAAAGTTTAATTTTGAGGGATAATAGTGTAACCGGTACATAGGGAGATTCTTAGGTGATGGCCATGAAATCTATTCTATATTGTAGACTTTGTTTAAATAAGTGGAGGACTTAAAATACTTATATTGCTTTTCGAATCTTTAAAACTAAGTTGTGTTAAGTTGAATTCGCATAACTCTCTTTTGTGCTTATAAATTCAATAATAATAGTAGTAGTCCAAGGGTAACCAACATTGCTTGTATATCTAGCGTTGGTGTGCAAACCCGCCAAGCTCTATCCGACATGTTGTTGAAAAAGTCAGCGTTGGAATATCTTGGTCTCATTTTTTGAGATTGGACACCTAAGGATTACCGACACGTTGTTGACAAAGTCAAAGTCGGCCTGCACAATCCGCCAAGCTCTTTACCCACTCTCCATTAGTCCGCGAGGCAGTGCATGGGTGGTAAACCTTGGTCTTCTAAGTTAGGTGTATGTACTTAATCATAAATTTTAAAATTTTATAGAATAAAGAATAAGCAATGATGCCCAAACACTTCTTGACCTTATTGATTTGACTAGCCATACATGAGAAAATAATGATACCACTTTGCAAACTGTGCCAAGCAAACGAAGAATCTATTTCATGGCTGCACTATGTTATCAACCGAACTAACTGGCCAAACTGGAATTTAACATTTGAAAACTTGATTTATATTGAAAATTTGTGACAAGTTGAGATATCTAAAATAAGATCAACTGACTAGAAATTGTTAGTTTAATTTGTTGTACCACTTTAGAAACAAGTCTTGTTTTCATTTTTATTTTTTTATTTTGCATATGTCCATTGCACTCATGTAGTTTCATTAGAAAACATACTGCATTTGGATTTTGTGGGTAGTATCCACTGAAAACCCTCACGAGACACCACTCGTCCTACTAGGGACACCTAGAGGTTTAACGGCTTGTTGCATACGCTCAATGCAATCGTGTTTCCTACGAAAGTGTGACCTATCTAGTTAGTTTTTCATTTTCTTTTTTTTACTCGAGGACGAGTAAAAGATAAGTGTGGGGGTATTTGATTGACATGAAAATGTGTTTATTTTATGCTCTTATATCTTATCTTTTGTATATAAATAAATATTACTTGGGTATTGTTTTGTTACTTTTACAGATATTCCAACCCAGCCCGCATGTAACAAGAAAAGTAGAGAAATGGAGATCAAATTGGTATATATTTACATTTTGAAGAATTGTAGATGAAGATCTCACATCTAGTTGCTGTTGGACAAGAAAATGATTGGTAGAAAGACCAAGAATTTCTCAAATCAAGGGAAGCTTGTCAAAGAACCACGAGGAAAGGAAGAAAGGCCAAAAATTTAATAGATTTAACTAAGGCCCATTTGAAACTCTCATTGTAAACTCTTTTGTGAATTCCCTAAGGCCCATCTATCATTGTATTAGGGTTAGGGTTTGGCTATCTATCCTATAAATACCCTTGTAATGTCATTGTAGCCACCATCTCATTTCTGTATTCCATTACTCTAATAAAAATTCTTCTTCTTTTATTTTCTAGTATTTTTTTTAGCAACTAGTGTTATCTACCTGATTAGATTCGGTAGAGTACTAGTTGTATTTTACGTTTGTTTCATTAGTTATTAGCCGTTTGATTAGTTTCAACGACAATCCTAATTTTATTTTTTTGTTGTTCTTCTTATTCTGCACTTTTATTTTCTGCATTGTTGTTCTTGTTTTGCAATTTACTTTCTTTAGTGATTAATCGTTGATTAGATTCAACGATAATCCTAAGTTCGCAATTCAATTTGTTTTTATTTCAATAAAATCTCCAGGCTTCGTCTAACTCGCCTAAGAGATTAGATAAATAATTTGATTTTAATTTACCTCCCTGTGTTCGACCTGTATGCTACACACCTGTACGCTTGCAGTATTTAATTTAAAATTCGCGCTTTTCTGATTCATAGATTAGCGACGATCAATAACCATAAGAGGGATAATTATTAGATTATGAGAATAACATGTCGTAGGCTTATTAATGAACTTAAATGGATTAAGTTATAAATGGAATTAATAAGAAAGGATACTTGGTAAACTTGAAAAGGACGTAAATGTGAATAACCAATTTAAATGAGAAAATTGACGAGGTGGCGCAAGCGCGTAATTAATGATTAGACGTAGAGTCTAATGACAGATAAAACTAAGGCGCTTGAAGCAGTCCGTACGTTATAGGATGAATAGCCCAACGAGGTAGATCATCACGGTGTCATAAGGCACGAAGGGAGCGCACGTTCATTATTCTGGCAGCTCCAATGAACTGGAAGGGGAGGCAGGGGGCTTCCTGAGATGTTAAATGTGCTCCTGGTAGTCCTATGTAGTGGTTTAGCTTCGGGCTAGGATTACAGAGGTTGGGTCAGCGCGGAACTACCAGGTGGGTGGGCCTTTACTACATAATTAGGGGGCAGTCAGAATGTTGTTCGTGGTGGCATTAAGGGTGGTTCGGCGGTTGCCTCAGGCGGAGGTGGAGGGTCTAGACCAAACAATAGCAAGATTGTTGAACACCTGTCACCAGCAGCCTAAGGAATGCGAAAAGACAAGAGCTAACCCCTAGAGATCGTTAACCTTTGCTATCAAGGGACGGGTGCGGGGAGACCCCACATGGATGTTTAGATTGTTTGCTTGTTAGGAGTGGTCGCTTATCTCTTGTGGTCTTTACTAGTTAAGGGAGGGGCTGAGGTGGGGCCATAGCCACCATAGAAAAACCAGAACCGAGGGATATATGTACATTGGACACTCTTAGAGGCGGGCCCATACAGATATAGAAAAGCTCCCAACCGAGTTCCTTGTTTCTGGTGTAGCCCTTCCACGGAACTCGGGTGCACAAGTAGAGGTTATGTGCAATAGAAACATCGAGTACGTTTGATGATACGTACGTGGGAAAGTCTAGCTACAACCGTGTCTTCTTTGGGTGGTGTATCGTGGACTAGAGGGCATTATTCGATGATGGAACCAAATTTGGTCGAATAGTTCGAGGATAGCAGTCAATTGGCTTACGTAGCACATCGATAGTGGTTCTATGTGAATGTAGCGTTGTACATTACTATGGCATAGGATGAGAGACTGCGCATATTACTATGGAGATATGGAGGATACTATTCGAGTTGGGTACCACGGGGTATACCTCTGTTTGGGGGTAGCTATATATACATTATATTAGGTTAATCTACTAGGGGGTAGATGGGTGCGACGTGTGTGTGAACGCCTTGAGTGCTAATAACACAGATAACCTAATAAATGAGAAAATGTAATTGAACGGTATATGTAGGATCATTCAAGAGGTGTAATTTAAATTGATTCACACAGAACTTATGTTCTGACCCCTTCCTCATAACATTCACAGGTTAGGTTTGTGACAGAGACTGTATAGCTTTGGATACTGGTTTAGCAGCATTGTTATTAAGGTAAAGCTATGTTCTAATTATATTATATTTTGTTCCTTCCACTGTGATATGTTTTCCAAACTCTAACATGTTTTTTGTCTCTGTCTTTTCTGCAGGATACCAGAGAAAAACAACACGGGTTTCGATGGATTGGGTTTTTGAAAAAAATCGGTCCGTCGGAACACAGGTTGTTACATTTGGTATCAGAGCTTCGGTTTAGGATCCTTATATAGATAATGAGTGAACTTATTCGAATTTTTTAAAATATAAATATCTTATATATATATATATAAACCTAGATCCATAAGGAAGCCCACTAGATAGAAAGAGTAAAATGTGGGAAGAAATGGGATATCTATTTTGTACACTAAAGGAATGAACATAGAAATTTTGATACCCTTAGGCAGTTTGGTCGGAAAGCGTACAATATGTTTGGTATTAGAGAAAGATGTATCCCGTATGATAGAAACTGAAATGTTAGTAATTCAAATTAGTGAGTTTAGAAGTGAAACCTTATAAGTTAGAAAAAGGTTAAAAAGTGTAAAATGGATTAGGGATATATATAGTCGAGAGAATTGAATTCGTGGGAGTGCCTAGGAAAGCCTAGGTGAGTTGGAAGCCCACTATGAGTTTAACCCATTTGTTAAACTTTTAAGAACTTGAAATTGTAAAGGTTTTGGCAAAAGAGTTTATGGTGTTTTCAAGATTTAATCTTAAAAGTATTTTTGATGTTTGAAAAGAGTGTATATTGGGTTTTAATGTAAAGTGGGGTATATTTTGTAAAACAATGATTTGTTGTTCTTTCTTGAAAATGTGCATATTATAGAGCATGTATAGCTCGCTAGTTTTCATATTATAATATATGAAAAGGTTGAAAAGAAAAGATAGCATTTTGTAAAGAAAGTTTTGAAATCTTTATTCTTTGGACAATAAATTTTGTTTATTGTTTTAAAAAGAAAATATTGTTGGGTGGACAAAATAAGTTGTAGAGAGTAAAAATAGAGTAGATTTTTACACCTTGTAGAAAGCAGCCAAAATTAAAATTGTAGGTAGAAACAATGTAACCCGATAGTTGTCCTTTTCTACTCCAGTTTTGTGATTTGAAAAAAAAAATGTTTTGCATTTTTGTTATGACATGTTTTTATGGTTTGGCAAAAGTAAGTTTTGGAAAAGAAAATAAAGCTTTACCACTTTTAATTTTTGGAAGAAAAATTTAACAAAAAGAGAGGCCAAACCATGTTTTGGAAAAAATGGAGTAGATAAGGATTAGTACCTAGGAAAGGAAGCAAAGTTTAGTGGTTAGGAAGTAAATAGAAAGGACTATCTTGGAATAATAAAAACAAATTCCCGTAGAATGCATAAGCATTGTGAAGCCTAGGATTGTTGCTTAAAAAAAAGTGTAGGCTAGCAATTCACATCAAGGACTATAAAGTGGAAGGGCAAGTAAGCATTGAGAGTTTGTGGTTGGACTTTTCTTTAGTGAAATAGTCTTATGATTCTTGGCCCTTGATAGTAGCTGTGTAGGATGTCGAAAGATGGAAAGGCTTAATGAAAAAAAAAGCTAAGAAAGAGAATAGCCTAACTAAGAAGAAAACAACAAATTCAATAAAGCAACAAACTCGATGGGAAAAGAAAATGAAAATCTTAAGAAAAGATGAATAAAAATGAAAATTTTCCAAGATAAGTTGAAAAAGAAGAGAAAATTTTCTTATGTAGTTGTACTTGGATAGGAAAATAGGAAATCTTTATAGAATAGTTACATAAAAATCCAAGCACAATTGGAAAAGGTGCATAAAAGAAAAACGGAAGAAGTGAATTTTTCCGTTTTATACCTTTTTGTAACATAAGAAATCAAATTTAGAAAATTAGATTTTTCTAAATTTTGAATTTAATGATCGTTGGTTGGATTTTGGATGCAACAATTGGATGAACAATGCTCTTATTCTGTAAGAGTATGGGAAAATTTAGGTGAAAAATGTTTTGATTTTTCAAAAATATTGCATTCATATAGAACTGCAAGTATATTTAGGATGTGAGCATCATGCTTTTAAAGAGTTTTTAAAAGTTTGCATACATATAGGTGGTACCAATTAGGCATACATGTATTAGTATGATGTATTTCACTTTGCACCTACGCACAATGTTCGCAAAAATTGGATGCACACTTGATGGTTTGATGCGAGGGATTATATATTTTGCCCCTATCGAATTTCGTGGACGAAATTCTTTACGGGTGGGAGAATGTAACACATCGCATTTTTAATATAATTAGAAATGTTTATATGCATGGAAATATAAATAATGGTGATGTGCAATTTAAATTAGTGAAAGAGGCGGAAAAATTAATACGTTAACGATATATGTAACAGAAGAGGTAATAAAATAAAAATACTTTATTTAAATACCAGAAATTAAGTAAAATGGACATCACCATTGCGTTCATCTCGGAATCCTGCTTGGGATAGAGTCCAAGTTTGCGTAAAATGGATAATGTATGAAGAAGTTATGAGCTTTAGAAGTTTGTATACATATAAGGCTCATATATATATATACACACACACATATATATATATATAATATCTCCAAAATTCAAAAATATTCAAAAAACAGTCAAAAGCGGGTGAGCGGGAAAAATCCCGCTCGAAGGGTGTCGACCCCCCTATAGGTGTGTCGACATAGGTGTAGACCCCCCCTTAGGGGTGTCGACATAGGTGTCGACCCCCCTATAGGGGGAAGACACAAGTGTCGACCCCACTGTATAGGGGTAGACTCCCTCCCAGATCCGAGCGAAATACATCGTTTTGTATGTAGGCACGTTTTTTGACTAGGTTCGTTGGCTTAGAAGCCATATAATGGACCCTAACCCTATTGTTTTCTTGATCTAAACTAATGACGACGCCATGACGCTACTCCAACCTAAAATAATTTAGATTCTTCTTTCCCAAGCAATTCTTAGATCTAATCTCTTCTGTTCCTCTCCAAATCTGTTCTTGAAATAAAAAGATAGATCTAGGATTCCTCTACTCCAAAATAAAAGAAAAGAATTTAGATGCCTGGATCTATGCTGCTCAAAAAGGGAGAAAACCATGGATCGGATCTAGAATTGGGAAAGCATACAAGTGAGTGGATTTAAAATACATTTTTTGTATAATAATGGATCTATCGTTCGCCATTCGTCATTTACACACGTAATAAACCAATTGAAAGATCTAATCTGATAAAGTTCACATATGTCTAATATTGTTGTCATATGCTTAATTATGATCAGTCATTTTATGCCTACGTTGGGTTTCCTACTTTTATTCTTCCTTTTTTATTTTTATATAGCTTGGTTATCTTCGAGTCTATGCCTATTATGGATTTATGCGATTGAACGATATTGAGAATAAAAGGGAAAAGGTTGATTTGGGTATTATATGTGATTGGGAGGTTTGGGGGCATAACTTATAATGGGTTTTTAGGAATAACTTTGATTGGAATCATAAATATAACTATGGGTATATGAATCAAATTGTAATTATGAATGTAAATTGGGATTACAAGTTGAATTGGAATTATGAATAAAACTATGGTGGGATTTATGTATATAAATCAAATTGAGAATATAAGACAGTAATTTGGGGCAAAAAACTGATGGTTGGAATCTGGGGCATTATTGCAATAAAATATGAACAATTGGAAATGTTTGGGAAAATATGTAATAAAATGAAAGTTGGCATAAATTGTGGAAAATGATTTGGTCATAATTGGGTGTAACTTGTATACGTAGGATTATAGGTATAAATTGGATTAGAATTATAAGCATAAATTTGAATTGGAATTTATGGGTAATTGGAAATCATAATAATCCAAGACTTGAAATTGGGCATGAATTAAGAAAAATATATTGAGCGCCTAAGACACGAGGTTAGATTTGGTTTTTGGTAGAAGTCTGCCTGGAACCGCCCGGAATATCCAGCAACCGCTAATGGTAATCTAATGTGAGAGGTATTAAGTGGAAATTGGACCTGTAATGGTGTCAAGACACGAGGTTAGATTCGGATGCGATTGAATTCTCCCCGGAACTGCCCGGCATATCCAGCAACCACAAACGGTAATCTAATGTGAGAGGTCTTGCGCGTCTACGGACATCATAAATAATAATGAACACTTAACCAAGACGACACATGTAAGGTTGATATGGATATAATAAAGGGGTTAAGTGGGTAACATGGGTAGCATGGATAATTTGATAAATTAGAATACTTAATGTAGTTTAATTTGTAGTGGTGTTACGAACCAGTTGAATTGAGTAGAGGTTAAGTAAACGTGTTAAAGAAGTGGGGAGGGTTAAGTTAATCTTAATTAATGCCGAAATGGGGAATGGTAATAATAACCTATTACGAATGAACTTAAGAAAAGGAAATGATAATAGGTAGGCTTGTCCTAGGGACAAGTGAGAATTATAACTTATGGAATAAGGTAAGTTATAATGAACGATGGAGAAAACAGAATAACTTATGGAATAAGGTAAGTTATAAGGAATAGTAAGGGAAGATGAAATAACTTACGTAACAAGGAAAGTTGTACTTAATTGAAGATTAAGTAATCTGTAAAGGCAATAATAAATCTACAAATGAAGATAACATAAGTTATTTGAATGACATAACAGAAGATTGGTTGAGTTTAGTAGTTCTCTGAGTGTTAATCTGATGTTGATATCGGTCTTCAGGGTTGATACTTAGGAAGTTATTCTCTTAACGAATGTATATGTGAATTAAGATGTACTTAATTATAAATTAAGTAAAACGCGTTATTATAACCATAAGAGGGATAATTATTAGATTATGAGAATAACAAGTCGTAGGCTTATTAATGAACTTAAATGGATTAAGTTATAAATGGAATTAGTAAGCAAGGATAACTTGGCAAACTTGAAAGGGAAGTAAATGTAAATAACCAAGTTAAATGAGAAAACTGACGAGGTCGCGCAAGCACGTAATTAATGACTATATGTAGGGTCTAATGACAGATAAAACTAAGGTGCTTGAAGCAGTCCGTACGTTATAGGATGAATAGCCCAACGAGGTAGATCATCACGGTGTCATAAGGCACGAGGGGAGCGCACGTTCATTATTCTGGCGGCTCCAACAGACTGGAAGGGGAGGCAGGCGGCTTCTTGAGACGTTAAAGGTGTTCCTGGTAGTCCTCTATGGTGGTTTAGCTACGGGTTAGGATTATAGAGGTTGGGTCTGCGCGGAACTACCAGGTGGGCGGGCCATGACTGCATATGTAGGGGCAGTCAGAATGTTGTATGCGGTGGCACTAAGGGTGGTTCAGCGGTTGCCTCAGGCGGAGGTGAAGGGTCAAGACCAAACAATAGCAAGATCATCAGACGCCTGTCTCCAACAGCCTAAGGAATGCGAAAAGACAAGAGCTAACCCTTAGAGATCGTTAACCTTTGCTATCAAGGGATGGGAGCGGGGAGACCCCCACATGGATGTTTAGATTGTTTGCTTGTTAGAGGTGGTCGCTTAGCTTGTGTGGTCTTTACTAGTCGAGGGAGGGGCTGAGGTGGGGCCATAGCCACCATAGAAAAACCAGACCCGGGGGATATCTGTGCATTGGAGACTCTTAGAGGCGGGCCCATACAGATATAGGAAAGCTCCCGACCGAGTTCTGTATTTCTGATGTAGCCCTTCCACGGAACTCGAGTACACAAGTAGAGGTTGTGTGCAGTAGAAACATCGAGTACGATTGATGATACGTTCATGCGAAAGTCTAGGTACAACCAGTCTGCTCTGGGTGGTGTATCGTAGACTAGAAGGCATTATTCGATGATGGAACCAAATTCGATCGAGTAGTTCGAGGATAGCTTTCAGTACGCTTACGTAGCACAGCAATAGTGGTTCTATGCGGATGTAGCGTTGTACGTTACTATGGCATAGGATGAGGGACTGTGCATATTACTGTGGCGATACGGAGGAGACCGTGCGAGTGGGGTACCATGGGGTGTAACTTAGTTTGGGGGTAGCTACTATACATTATATTATGTTAATCTACTAGGGGGTAGATTGGTGCGACGTGTGTGTGAAAGCCTTGAGTGCTAATAACACAGATTACCTAATAAATGAGAAAATGTAATTGAACGGTATATGTAGGATTATTCAAGAGGTGTAATTTAAATTCACTCACACAGAACTTATGTTCTGACCCCCTCCTCATATCATTCGTAGGTTAGGTTCACGACAGAGACTGTATAGCTTTGGATACTGGTTTAGCAGTATTGTTATTAAGGTAAATCTATGTTTTAATTATATTATATTTTGTTCCTTCCACTGTGAGATGTTTTCTGAACTCTGACATGTTTTATGTCTCTGTCTTTTCTGCAGGATACCAGAGCAAAACAATACGGGTTTCGATGGATTGGGTTTTTGGAAAAATAATTGGTTCGTCGAAACACGGGTTGTAACAAACTAGTTATTTACTAGAATAATAATCCAATTATTTTTAAATAAACTGGAGTGAAAATGAGTTTTAATATAACTAGAATTTCCAATATATGAATTGGAATGGATTTGAATCGAAATTATCTTCAGAATATTGTGATATTGGATTCCGTGATTATACAGATATTGTGGAGGAATTTGGTAGATATATATATATACATATCGTTATTCCCAATATGATATTTGTTGATTTCAAAATTCGATATTGAATATAAGCCGATATAATTTCTATTTAGAGCCTTGTATTTAATATCGAATTGAATTTTGTGTTTGTCGTGAATGATGTCTTTATCAACACTGTTCTTAAACCCGATGACAAAAGAATAAATCTTTTAAATAAGATTTAGAGAAGTTTACCAATTAATTAATATTTAATTGGAATTTAATTGAAATTGGATTTTTGGGTTTATCGTGAACTGTGTTTTAAATAACACTTGTTCTTTAACCCGATTAACGGTGAAATATGATTTGGAATTTATAAATCTTTTATCAAGATTTAATGGAAAATTTCCAAAGTAAAGTTTTCCAATTAATTAATATTTAATTGGAATGGAATGGAATTCGATTTGGTAATAATCGAAATGAGCTTCAAGGAGGAAGACTGTTACTATATATGGAATTTAAAAGGCTTTGTTGTTATTCCATTTATATTATTAGTCGGATATGGAAATTGATATCGATTGTATATTGCTTTGTTTTTAGTGAGGGTTCCATAACTACTGGATGTGATTTTGGGTTTATCAGGAACTGTGTTTTAGATGACATTGGTTCTTTAAACCAGTTAAAGATAGGATTTATTTCCTAGATTTGAATAATCATTAATATTGATTTTTGGGAAGATTAAAAATAAGTGGAGTTTTAATGAATCTTTAATTAGATTGAAATGTGAATGAGATAATTTAAGTTATCAAATTCAAGAAATGATCGAGAATGGATTATCATAAATTTTGCTCCAAGTGATAGTTAAATTTTTAACTAGATTTGAACGACAATTGGTAATTAGATTTACCGATGACACCGAGGTGTTAGATATGGAGTATTGCTGGTTTAGCTCCATGGGATGGATAGGTTGGGATTGGGAAATAAAACAAATGATTACTTCGGTAAGGTGCGCTAATCCCGACAAGTTTGGAAAAACATTAATTTGGTTTGGAAATGATATCCAAAGGAAGATTAAAGAATAAATTTAAAAGAATTTATCTTGGATAAAATTAATGGGAACCTTTCCCTAATGATGTGAATATTTGAATAAAATAATATTCTGAATTGGAATAAGGCATATGTTGTGTTTGTGTAGCACTTGTTTATTATATGCGCGAGTTATTCGGAAAGGCCGGGTTTATACCCATTCTGAATAACTGATTCGACGATAAGTCGACGATAAAGACGGTGGTTGAAGACCGGAGGTCTTCACATCATTTGGATGATTACTGATGTCTTGATTGGGCGGTACACCCAAGGCAAGGTAATAAGTGGTGATATTCCAGACGTACTTGGAGATCGACCGGATATGCGAGGACCTCTCTCCTGTATTGGACATATGGGACGATGAATAAGGTGCCTTTGGTTTCGTTCAAACCCAGAACGAACTTGTAAATGGACTATGTGTCTAACATTGGATTTTATTCCGTGTTGATTGATCTCTATTAAATATATATCTGTTTGATGGCGGAGAATTTGTTCTCTTGCTTAACACCCTTCTCGGAGACGTACGAGCTCATAGGTTATATATCGATAGACATCAGTCTCATAGCATGAAATGCCTATGTGGCATGCTGAGATGCAAATGATCAAGGCTTCTATTGAACAGCAGAGTCTTGTGGTTGATGATCAAAGCACAGCCTTAATGGGCATAGCTTTGTGTATAGAGTTAATTCGTGAGCCTCACACCTCGGTATGAGTCAAAAACGGGATAAAGGACCCAAGGAGGACATGATGTTTCTTTCTAGCTATGGGTGGTGTCATGGTATGGAGCCCAGACATTTATATATTTTTACCTATGTAGTTGTCTGAATGCGAGGCGCCTCGGATATATCGGTTACTACGGAGCCGATGGATAGGTCCTATAGGACCGGGGAATGTGTGTTCAGGTATAACTAATCCGCTATGTGTGGACCGACCTTGGAGTATCCAAGGGCTCGCCAGCTTCCGCGCCTTGAGGCATTTGCTATAGTGACTCGAAGCCGGCGAGGAATACATCCCTTGCATTGACTCATGACGGAAATCCAATTTTCAATATGTGACATTTCGGTTTTGATTGTAGAATGTAACAACCCGGAAATTCTGAGCCAATTTAAAATTTTTATTTTGGCGAATTTAATGGATTTTGATTATTTAAAACGAATTATTTTAAATAATAACGACGGAAAATTTATTTTTGATGGAGTTAAAACGAATAAATTTATTTTAAATATATAACGAGCCTAAAATGGTGTGGCACTTCGAAAATTCGATTTCAAATTTCAAATGAATATACAGAATTCGTTTTAAGTCTGAATTGGACGAAACAAGAAATATTGGAATCTGTTTAACGATATCTTTCTAACAGATGTAAGAAACTGAGATTTCACTTTATAGATGTAAGATATGTCCAGTTTAAAATTCATAAATGTCGCTGTGGAATTTATATATTTTTTAATATATATAAAGGCCCTTAGAAATGGAAATTTTGCAAACGACCTCTGTTTTTGACGAAACCGCTTTTGTTGGATCCGGGATGTCAAATTATTGCTAGGTTTCAAAATTCATAATTTTCTGAATCAATATGTGAGCGTGGCAAAGTTAAACATGTTTTGACAGTTTTAGTCAATTTCGATCGACCAGAAAATGACCATTTTTCAAACGGTCCCAAAATTTGACGAAATTAGTTTTGTTAGGACCGTATCGTCAATACGAAGCTAGAAATAATTTTTCTGGAATTTTTAGAATCAGTATGTGACCCCAGTAAATTGAAATGTCTGTTCAAATTGAATATATACTGATTTATATTTTAAATTTAACGAAAAATGATCTTAACGATCGAATTGTCTTATGCGACATATCCCATTGTGCTCAGAATGGGGGTAATTAGCTGGCAACGACAGTCGTTGGGTCTCGTTAGGGGTTCGTATACGAAGTCAACCTTTTAGAGGGTTAAATAAAAAAAATAATATATATAAATTCATTTACACATACACCCTCTCTCCCTTTCCTTTCTTCGCTCAGAATGAAATAAATAAATAAAAAGGGAAAACGAAAAACCGCACAACCCTCCAGCCCGCTGACCTAATCCCGCCGCCGCACCTCTCCGTCGAAGCATCCTCCTCCCCAAGCCCTCCACTGCCAAACGATGCCAGCCTCCTCCCCTCCCCCCCCCCCCCTCCGCTGAAACCCACGCCCAGGCCGATTAAACCCACCCTTCCACCCAGCGACCGCCGCCATATCCTCCTCCAGGTCACCTCTAACCGCCGTGGTTGCCAATGCCGCCTTCCCCCGGCTAGCAAGCCCGGACGCAGCCATTCCCTCCCCCCCTTGAGCCATGGTGAGCTTTTTATTTTTAATTTATTTATAAAATCAGTTTTTAAATATGAATTAGCATTTATAAATTCTGTTTTTATAGGTAAATAAAACTATGGTTTTTAAAGGTATAATGAAGTGGTTTTTATATAGGGAAAGTGATGAAAGATTATATTTTATATACGTATAAAAGAAGGAATAATTTTTATGTAGGTAGGAAGTTAAAAATTAATTTTTATATAAGTAGAAAGTTAAAAATATAATTTTTATATAGCTATAATAATAAAAATATGATTTTTATTATATGTGGAGATTAAAAATATGTTTTTTTATTATATGTGAAGATTAAAAATATGATTTTTATTATATGTGATGATTAAAAATATGATTTTTATATACTAGAGAATATAAAAATGTGATTTTTATATGAGTGGCGATATAAAAATATGATCTTTATTAGAAGAAGAGCGATATAAAAATATAATTTTTATTATGAAGTAAGCGTTATAAAAATATAGATTATATAGGAAGTAGCGTTGTTAAAAATATAATTTTTAACATATATCGCGTGAAACACATCTCGTTAGAAGCATGGCAAAGATTTCCTACATACGAAGAGTCGCGGCATTTGGTTTAGCTTTTCGGTGAGAACTTCTCACTTTAATTCTCGTTTTCTAGTTAAAAATATATACTAGGATGCAGACGGTGCTTAGCAGCACCCGACACCATCGTCCACAGACCATGGACTTGTTTGTTTGGTTATTTGGTTGATGGAATTATTTGTTTGTGGTTTGTGTGTGACGTGCGTTGTTATTAGACTGGGGATAAGGCTAGCCTTATCCCGTTTCTAGTATCGTCTCATTATGCCACCGAAATTTTCTAAAATATGTTAGAACAATAAAATATCATTTTTATAGTGTATATGAACCAAATAAATATTTTATCGTTAAAAATATAATTTTTAATGTGTATGTGAATAAAAAGAAATATTCATTTACAAATCAGACGATTTGTTGATGTACACTGATTTGACTGATATTGATTGGGACGATAAATTTTACACGTCGCCCACCTACACAAATAGAATCGGTGTTTGTTGATTTGAAACCCCACACGGGTGTTAAGATGATATTTGACGTACACTAGTCCCGATTGTTTACTTGTATGTCGATCGATTGGTTGACAGACTGTGTAAGCGTTAATTATTTATATTTAATGCTTATGCAGTTGTGTAGTGCACTTTGGTTGATGGTTGATTATTTATCGTTGCTTTTATATACATGTGTTGTATGGAATCCATATAATTAACATTATATGGTAATTGATTGGGCCTCATTCCAATTTGGGAAAATAAAGAATGAATAGAATAAAATATATATTCATGTGATGAAATATAATATATATTCATGTGTTGAAATAAAATACATATTCATGTGTTGAAATAAAATATATATTCATGCGTTGAAATAAAATATATATTCGTGTGTTGAAATAAAAATATATATTCATGTGTTGAAGAAAATATTCATTTGTTAAATAGAATAACGAAGTTATTGTAATATATAAAGTCGTGTTGATTAGATTTGCGCCATTTTGATGCGAACGATATTTATATCGATTATATTCGTTTTTACAATGAATATCGAAAAAGAAGCGATTTCAAAATATAACGTTTTGAAAACATTATCATTTATATATTAATGATACGGAATATTCAATTTTGAATTGAAATTGAATATGAAGTTGAAATCATTTTGAAAACGAATTTAAAACGGCTTATAAAATACGTTTAGAATTGAAATCAATGAAATATATAATATATATATTATATATATTAAATGGCCTGAATAGAACGCGCCGCACCGTAGCAGTTCGCGAATTTCGACCATTGACTTCGAATTGACGTTACGGGAGATCCGACCGTCGGATTCTCCTGAAACCGGAACCGTTGGGTTTGTATCGAAAAGAGCTCTCCAACGGATATTAGAGATTTGAAATTTAACGGTTGGATTTGGAGATGCTTCCAAATCAAGTTTGGAAAAGGTCGATGTAAGTGCAGTTCGACGACCGTTATTGGAAATCGACTGTACGGGCCTTGATAAAATTATTAAAAATATCGATAATTTGTTTAAAATCATAAAATATGAATTGGAAAGAACTGGAATGAAAAATTCCCTATTTGAAAGGATACAAATATTTTTTTTATCGAAATGAACTAGTTATGAACTAGAATTAAAATCCAATATTTTTAAATAAATAAATTGGATTTGAAGGGGTTTTGAATATAATCAGAATTTCCAATATACGTATTGGAATGGATTCAAATCGAAATTATCTTCGGAATATTTCGATGTTGGATTTCGTGATTATACAGATATGGTTGTGGGAATTTGAAAGATATATTTATATCGTTATTTCCAACACGATGTTTGTTGGTTTCAGAATTTGATATTGAATATAAGCCGATATATTTTCTATTCAGAGCCTTGTATTTAATATCAGATGGTATTTTGGGTTCGTCGTGAATGGTGTCTTAAATAACACTGTTCTTGAACCCAGTTTAGAAAAGAATAAATCTTTTAATTAAGATTTACTGAAATTGTCCAGTTAATTAGTATTTAATTGGAATTGAATTCAAATAGGTTTTTGGGTTTATCGTGAGCGGTGTTTTGAATAACACCTGTTCTTTAACCCGATTAACAATGGGATGTGGTTTTGAGTTTATCGTGAACCGTGTTTTAAATGACATCGGTTCTTTAACCCAGATAAAGATTAAAACTAAGTGGAGTTTTAATGAATCTTTAATTAGATTGAAATGATCGAGAATGGAGTATCACCAGTTTTGCTCAAAAGCGATAGTTAAATCTTTAATTAGATTTGAACGTGAAATGGTAATTAGTTTTAACGATGACACAGTGGTGTTAGATATGGAGTGTTATCAGTTTTGCTCCATGGGATGAATAGGTTGGGACTGGGAAATAAAATAAATAATTACTTCGGTGTGGTTCGCTAATCCCGAATAGTTTGGAAAACCATAATATGGTTTGAAATGATATTCAAAGGAAGATTAAAGAATAAATTTTAAAGAATTTATCTTTGATAAAATTAATGGGAACCTTTCCCTAAGAATATGAAATTTAGCAACTAACTGAAGGTTAGTTAAGATGAATGGTTTCCTGGGTATTGATCTGATGTTGGTTTCGGCCTTCGGGGTTCATATTTAGGGAATTGTTCTCTTACTAATTTATGGTTAGTGACTGATCAATTGGAATGAGGCGTATGTTGTATTTATGTAACACTAGTTTATAAAATACACGAGTTATTCGGAAAGACCGAGTTTATCCCATTCTGAATAACTGATACGACGATACATCGATGATGGAGATGGTGGTTGAAGACCGGAGGTCTTCACATCGTTTGGGTGATTACTGATGATCTTGATTGAATTGTACACCCAAGAGGAAGGAATCTTTTGGTGATCGTCCAGACGTACTTGGAGATCGACGGATATGCGAGGAAAGTGCCTCCGATTTTGTTTAGACCCAGAACGAACTTGTAAATGGACTGTGTGTCTGACATTGGATTTCATTCTGTGTGACTAATATCGATTGCATAGAGTGGTTTACCTGTGTGGCATGCTAAGATGCAAATGATCAAGGCTTCTGTTGAAAAGCAGAGTCTTGTGGTTGATGATCAAAGCACAGCCTTTGTGGCATTGCTTTGTGTAGCGTTGATTCGCGAGCCTCACACCCCGGTATGAACCAGAAACGGGAGAGGACATCAGGGAGGCCATGCGTTTTCTTCTAGCTAGGGTGGTGTCAGTGACCTACCAACCCTGTAACGGCCGGGAATTTCGCTCGATCCGAATCAGTCGTTAAACCGATCTAGACCGTTCGAAACCCCTAATCGTTGAGAACAGGACAAATCAGAACGCAGACGGAAGAACATTTCATTGCTATTACAACAATTCCATCAGATACAAGAATATACAGAGTATAAATGAATAAATTACATTCGATAAATATCAGAGATTACAATAAATTACATAGCAGTGGAAAAATATACAAAGCACAACTGAAAGTGATACACGGATACAGAGCTTTCCGAGCATCGTTCCAGCTGTAAACCAGGATCCTGTGAATATAAATCTGCAAAACCAAAACTACTAGCTGCCCGTGTCGAAAATAGGGGCACCCAGAGTTTAGGTTAAAACAATAAACTCCAGGTCAGTCATGTGACTGGTGTGAGAACTAAAACAGTTATTTAAAACTTTACTTTAAAAGGAAGTAATTCAAGGGACCACGCCGTATAACACGGAACGGGTTTCCTCCCAAGATTATCAGTGCATATCAATAAACAGCGCAATGCTTTTTCGAAAAATGAAGCTATTATAAAACCCAGGTCCCATCACACAATGCAACGCAAGCCGGAGGATAGGGTTTTCCCTTATAACAGCCAAACATGCTTGGTACGTTTAAAACAAATCATTTGATACTATAATAAGTGTATAGTGTCAAAACAATTTCAATCATAAATATAAATCATAGACGGCATGGGTACCATATATCATGTCGCCATACTAGTTCTACAATTAAAACCGCAATACACGTATTGGAAATTGGATTTCCGTCATGAGTCGAGGCAAGGGGCAAGCTCCTCTCCGCGTTCGAGACACTCTAGCAAATGTCTCAGGACTACACACTCTGGGCAATCCTGGATTCGGCTGGGCCGGTCCTCACTTACGTTAGAGGATTAGTTATGCCTGAACACACGTTCCTCGGTCCTTACAGACCTATAATCGACACGCCTCATTCCAACAACCACAAAGGTGAAAAGTATATAAATGTCAGGGCTGGTAAGTCACTGACACCACCAAAGCTAGAAAGAAACGTCGTGCTCTCCCAGCGGTCTGTATCCCGTTTTTGACTCATACCGAGGTGTGAGGCTCGCGAATCCATGCTATACACAAAGCTGCCACGTAGGCCGTGCTTTGATCATCAACCACAAGACTTTGCTTTTCAACAGAAGCCTTGATCCATGCAACTCAGCGTGCCACACAGGCAATTCATGCCATGCGATTGATATCTATCGATATATAACCTCTAAGCTCGTACGTCTCAGAGAAGGGCGTTAAGCAAGAGAATAAATTCTCCGCCGCCAAACAGATATATATTTAACAGAAATCAATCAACACAGAATAAAATCCAGTGTCAGACACAAAATCCATTTACAAGTTCGTTCTGGGTCTGAACGAAACCGGAGGCACTTTCCTCGCATATCCATCGATCTCCAAGTACATCTGGACGACCACCGACTATTTCCATCCTCTTGGGTGTACAGCCCAATCAGGATCATCAATAATTATCCAAACGATGTGAAGACTTCTGGTCTTCAACCACCGTTTTCATCTTCGACATATCGTCGAATCGGTTATTCAGAATGGGTATAAACCCGGACTTTCCGAACAACCCGCGTATATTAAAACAAATGTAACACAAACACAACATACGCCTCATTCCAATTCATTAGTCACTAACCTTAAATCAGCAAGAGAACAATTTTCCAAATATTAACCCCGAAGGCCGAAACCAACATCAGATCAATACCCAGGAAACCATTCTTCTTAACTAACCTTCAGCTAGTTTCTAAATTTCAATTCTCAGGGAAAGGTTCCCATTAATTTTATCCAAGATAAATTCTTTAAAATTTATCCTTTAATCTTCCTATGGATGTCATTTCAAACCAAATTATGGTTTTCTGAACTAGTCGAGATTAGCGAACCACACCGAAGTAATTATTTATTTTATTTCCCAATCCCAACCTATTCATCCCATGAAGCAAAACTGGTAATACTCCATATCTAACACCATAGCGTTATCGGTAAAATTAATTACCATTTCACGTTCAAATCTAATTAAAGATTTAACTATTGCTTTGGAGAAAAACTGGTAATACTCCATCCTCGCTCACTTTCTAAATTTGATAATTTAAATTATCAATTCACATTTCAATTTAATTGCAGATTCATTAAAACTCCTTTTACTGGGTTAAAGAACTAGTGTCATTTAAAACACAGTTCACGATAAACCCATGAATCAATTCTATTTAAACCCATTTCAAATCTAATTTATTTATTTAAAAATAAATTGGGTTTTAATTTCAGTTCAAAACTAGTTCATTTCGATAAAAATCTATTTTTATCTTTTCAAATATGGAGTTTTTCATCCCAATTTTTCCCAAATCACTTCTTATGATTTTACACAAATTTTTACTATTTTTAATAATTTTATCAAGGCCCGTACAGTCGATTTCCATCAACGGCCATCGAACTGCACTTACAGCGACCTTTTTCAAATTTGATTTGGACGTATCTCTAAATCCAACCGTTAGATTTCAAATTTCTAATATTAGTTAGAAAGCTCTTTTCGATACGAACCCAACGGTTCCGGTTTTAGGAGAATCCGACGGTCGGATCTCCCGTAATATCCGTTTGGAATAAATGGTCGAAATTCACGAACTGCCGCGGCGCGTTCTATTCAGACCATTATATTATATATATTATATATATAATATATATTTCGTCGATTACTATTTAAAACGAATTTTATAAATAGTTTTAAATTCGTTTCAAAAACAATTTCAACTTCCATTTCAATTCAAATCAAAATTGAATTTTTTTCTTATAAATTCGTTTAAAAATTCATTTCTATTCAATTCAAATTTCAATTCAATTTGAATTCATTTTCAATTCAATTCGAATTCGTTTTCAATTCAATTCGAATTGGTTTTCTATTCGATTCAATTCAAATTCGTTATCCGTTCAATTCAATTCGAATTCGTTATCTATTCAAATCAAATTCAATTCGTTTTCTAATCAAATCAAATTCAATTCGTTTTCTAATTAAATCAAATTCGTTTTCTATTCAAACCAAATTCAAATTCAATTCTTTTTCTAATTAAATCAAATTCGTTATATATTCAATTCAATTCAAATTCGTTATCTATTCAATTCAAATTCAATTCGTTTTCTAATCAAATCAAATTCGATTCGTTATCTATTCAATTCAAATCAAATTCGTTATCTATTCAATTCAAATCAAATTCGTTATCTATTCAATTCAAATCAAATTCGTTATCTATTCAATTCAAATTCAATTCGTTTTCTAATCAAATGAAATTCAATTCGTTTTCTAATTAAATCAAATTCGTTTCGAATTAAATCGATATAAATATCGTTCGCGTCAAAATGGCGCATCTCTAATCAACGCGGCTTTATATTCAACAAATGGATCTATATTTCTTTCAATACACGACTCTATATCTTTGTCAACACACGACTAATATCAACGAATGCATACCGTCCACGTGTGACTATTTTTGTTATTTAATGTATTTTATAAAAATTATGGTATCTATCGTTTGATTTAAAATCAGACTCCAACCGTAAACTAGTAAGAGAACGATTCCCTGAATATTAACCCCGAAGGCCGAAACCAACATCAGATCAATATCCAGGAGACCACTCATCTTATCTATTTTCCAATTAGTTTCTAATTTTCTATATGATAAAGATGTAAATTTTATTGTTAAAATATTTCGTCCAACACATGACTAATCTCAACGGATGAGTACAGTCAACACATGAACCTTTATATTATAATATTCTTTATTTTCTAAATTGGAATGAGGCCCAATCAATTACCATATAAAGTTAATTATATGGATTCCATACAACAAATGTATATAATAGCAACGATAAATAATCAACCATCATCCAAAGTGCACTACACTGTATAAGCATCAAATATAGATATCTAACGCTTATAACAGCCTGTCAATCAATCGATCGACATACAACTAATTATTGGGATTAGTGTATACCGTATTTTATCCCAATACCCGTGTTGGGTTTCAAACAATCAAACACAGATTTTTATTTGTGCAGTTGGGCGATGTGTAAAATTTATCGTCCCAATCAATGTCAGTCAAATCAGTGTACATAAACAAACCGTTCGGTTTGTAAATGAATATTTATTTATTCACATTCACTATATTCATATTCACGTTAAAAATTATATTTTTAACGATAAAACATTTTATTTTAACATATGAATTTCAATTCAGTTCATTCTTTAAATAAAATGATATTTTTATTTTTCTAACTTATTTTAGAAAATTTCGGCGGCATAACGGCACGATACTAGAAACGGGACGAGGCCTAGCCTTATCCCCGGTCTAGTGAAGGCCCATGCCATTCACACATCAATCTAATCCATTCATTTCACCAAACAATTCAATTCAAACCAAATAAACTAACCAACTACACATCCAAACAATTTAATAAACAAGCCATCCATGGTCTGTGGATGACGGGTGTCGGGTGCTACTAAACACCGTCTGCATCGTAGTATATATATATATATATATATATATATATATATATATATATATATATATAACTAGAAAAAGAAATTGAAGAGTGAGAAGTTCTCACCGATAGCTATCCAACTTCACGACACTTCATTTATAGAAATCTTCGTCGTTCTCGCCTCTTATCACTTTCGTCGCCCGTAGTCACTACATATGTAAAAATCACATTTTTACTTCGCTATTCAATATATAAAAATCGAATTTTTACTTCGCTATTCAATATATAAAAATCGATTTTTTACTTCGCTATTCAATATATAAAAATCGAATTTTTACTTCGCTATTCAATATATAAAAATCGAATTTTTACTTCGCTATTCAATATATAAAAATCGAATTTTTACTTCGCTATTCAATATATAAAAATCGAATTTTTACTTCGCTATTCAGTATATAAAAATCGAATTTTTACTTCGCTATTCAATATATAAAAATCGAATTTTTACTTCGCTATTCAATATATAAAAATCGAATTTTTTACTTTGCTATTCAATATATAAAAAATCGAATTTTTACTTCGCTATTCAATATATAAAAATCTCACATTCGTGAATATAAAAATTCAACTTTTATATTATTGAAAATCATTTCTTTTTGCTATGAAAAATCGCCTCTTTACAATGATAAAAATACCGTCTTTAAAATGGTAAAAATATCTGATCTTTCCATAGTTAAAAATCAAACTTTTCAAAGTCAAAAATCAAATTCCTTCATAGTTTAAAAAACAAATCTTTTATAGTTTAAAGATCTAATCTTTTTTATTTTAAAAATCTCCGCCTTTTTACTTAGTTAAAAATCAATTTTAAAATCAAATAAATTTCAGTTTTAAAATCAAATAGAACGATAACTGAAAATTGAGAAATAAAAAAAAAAACTTACAGTAAAATTTTCTAGGGTTTCAGGGCCTCGAAGGGGGTGTGTGGGACGTCGGTCTTCAGGTGGGAGGCGGGGAGGTGGTCGAGGGGGTGCGGGAGGGGGTCGCCAGCGTCGGGGGGGGGGGGGGGGGTCGGATTCGAGCAACAGAGGAGGGGAAGAAGAAGGGAGGGGGAAGAAGAGGAGGGGGCGGCATGTGGTGGTTGCGCCGCCCTAGGGCGCGGCGGCTCATCGGGGGGGGGGGGCATAGATCGCGTCCCCTTCTGTTTCTTTTTTTTCTGACCTAATTCGAGTAATAACGGGGAGAGAGAATATAAGGGGGAGGGGTTTTATAAAATATATATTTATTTAATTATTTTTAAATTCTATATGGTTGACTTTTACTTACGACCTCTAAACGAGGCCCACCGCCTGTCGTCCCTAGCATTCCACCCCCATTCCGAACACAATGTGATATGTATCGTCAGCTGATTCGACTGTTTAGATCAGTTTTCGTCAAAATCAACATATAACTCTATATATTGAATTTGAACGCGCATTTCAATTTACTGGGGTCACATACTAACTAGAAAAATTCCCGAAAAATATTTTCTAGCTTCGTATTGACGATACGGTCCTAACAAAACTAATTTCGTCGAATTCCGAGACCGTTGGAAAAATGGCCATTTTTCAGTCGATTAAAATAAACTGAAACTGGTCAAATGGGTTTTCTTTTGCCACGCTCACATATTGATTCGAAAAATTATGAAATTTGGAATCTAACAATAATTTGACATCACGGACCCAACAAAAGTGGTTTCGTCGAAATCCGAGGTCGTTTGCAAAATTCCCATTTTTAAGGGCCTGAATTCCATAGCGACTATTCAGAATTTTCAACTGGACATATCTTTTGATTCCCGCTATGAAATCTTGATTTTTCGGATTCGTTGGAAAGATATTCTCAAATAGATCCTATTATTTTTTGTTTCACTAAAATCCGGTTTGTTTTGCACCCGGTACATTCAATTGAAGTTTGAAATCGAATTATCGAACTACCGCGCCATTTTCAATTCCTTTTATAATTATATATAATTATTTATATTCTAACGACGACGTATATAATATATACGTTCGAATTATATTCAAAATAAATTTTCATCGATATTATTTAAAATAATTCATTTTAAATCTTCAAACTTCGCTAAAATTGCCAAAATAAAAATTTTAAACTAGTTTAGAATTTCGGGTTGTTACAATCTCCCCCACTTAAAACTTTTCATCTCCGAAAAGGAACAAAGTCGAAAGTGGTTTGATTAATCAACTCTACGTTCGATCTGGCTTCCATTCTCCAACTTTTCAGTTTCTGAGAATTTTCAAATTTTCAAAAATTTGGCTAACACCCTAAATTTTCGAAAAATTTCGCCATAACCTCCCCTACACCGGGAGCCACGGGAAAATCCCGAAATTGCCATACAGGCCTTTTGATCTCAAAAAGAAAAAGAAAAAGCCAAGCGGCTAGCCAATAGGCTCATAAAATCATCATCACCCAAACAAAACAGTAAATTATAGTAAACATGTACCTATTTGTCGGGCAAACAAATTTTATTCTCTGCTCTAGCCTCCTTGCTATGACCTGTTCAATGTAAGCACATGTATATGCAAGCAAATGCGACTAATTTTCAATACAGTTCAATATTTGATTCTATTAGGCTAAATGGTTCAAAATTCAATTAGGCAACAATAATCAAACAACACAATCATCAATCAATTAGTGAATTAGAGTTTCAAATTAATAACTTTGATATATATACTGAAAATCTTGTTTTTGATGCCAATTCACAACAAATAAATCTAGCTATATAAGTTTTGGTTCTCACACCAGTCTAATGGAAATATATAGATATCACACCTTCGAAACACGAACATAAATATTGATGATGCCATGGTCATTATCAACATCATCTCCGGGCGACTAGAGTGTAATTCTATATCTATTCGGTATATTAAAACTTCGGATATACGTTCATGACGCGTATATGCAAAATCTTTATATAGCGGATTGTTCAAATTCAATAAATATTCAAATACGTATAAAACGATTTAAATTTTCAAAACAAAATTGTTTTCATTTGAAAAATATACTCTTAACACTCGTTCTAGGATACTACTGATCCCATCTCTAACGAGTCATTCTAATTGGATATTACTAATCCAATATCTGATGAATTCTTTCGTATGGTTCTAATGTGTCTTGTTCTCGACCTCTGTAAACCAAAGCTCTGATACCAAATGTGACGGCCGTGAATTTCGCTCGATCCGAATCAGTCGTTAAACCGATCTAGACCGTTCAAAACCCCTGATCGTTGAGAACAGGACAAATCAGAACGCAGACGGAAGAACATTTCATTGCTATTACAAAAATTCCATCAGATACAAGAATATACAGAGTATAAATGAATAAATTACATTCGATAAATATCAGAGATTACAATAAATTACATAGCAGCGGAAAAATATACAAAGCACAACTGAAAGTGATACACGGATACAGAGCTTTCCGAGCATCATTCCAGCTGTAAATCAGGATCCTATGAATATAAATCTGCAAAACCAAAACTACTAGCTGCCCGTGTCGAAAATAGGGGCACCCAGAGTTTAGGTTAAAACAATAAACTCTAGGTCAGTCATGTGACTGGTGTGAGAACTAAAACAGTTATTTAAAACTTTACTTTAAAAGAAAGTAATTCAAGGGACCACGCCGTATAACACGGAACGGGTTTCCTCCCAAGAATACCAGTGCATATCAATAAACAGCGCAATGCTTTTTCGAAAAATGAAGCTATTATAAGACCCAGGTCCCATCACACAATGCAACGCAAGCCAGAGGATAGGGTTTTCCCTTATAACAGCCAAACATGCTTGGTACGTTTAAAACAAATCATTTGATACTATAATAAGTGTATAGTGTCAAAACAATTTCAATCATAAATATAAATCATAGATGGCATGGGTACCATATATCATGTCGCCATACTAGTTCTACAATTAAAACCGCAATACACGTATTGGAAATTGGATTTCCGTCATGAGTCGAGGCAAGGGGCAAGCTCCTCTCCGCGTTCGAGACACTCTAGCAAATGTCTCAGGACTACACACTCTGGGCAATCCTGGATTCGGCTGGGCCGGTCCTCACTTACGTTAGAGGATTAGTTATGCCTGAACACACGTTCCCCGGTCCTTACAGACCTATAATTGAGGCGCCTCATTCCAACAACCACAAAGGTGAAAAGTATATAAATGTCAGGGCTGGTAAGTCACTGACACCACCAAAGCTAGAAAGAAACGTCGTGCTCTCCCAGCGGTCCGTATCCCGTTTTTGACTCATACCGAGGTGTGAGGCTCACGAATCCACGCTATACACAAAGCTGCCATGTAGGCCGTGCTTTGATCATCAACCACAAGACTTTGCTTTTCAACAGAAGCCTTGATCCATGCAACTCAGCGTGCCACACAGGCAATTCATGCCATGCGATTGATATCTATCGATATATAACCTCTAAGCTCGTACATCTCAGAGAAGGGCGTTAAGCAAGAGAATAAATTCTCCGCCGCCAAACAGATATATATTTAACAGAAATCAATCAACACAGAATAAAATCCAATGTCAGACACACAATCCATTTACAAGCTCGTTCTGGGTCTGAACGAAACCGGAGGCACTTTCCTCGCATATCCATCGATCTCCAAGTACGTCTGGACGACCATCGACTATTTCCATCCTCTTGGGTGTACAGCCCAATCAGGATCATCAATAATTATCCAAATGATGTGAAGACTTCCGGTCTTCAACCACCATCTTCATCTTCAACATATCATCGAATCGGTTATTCAGAATGGGTATAAACCCGGACTTTCCGAACAACCCGCGTATATTAAAACAAATGTTACACAAACACAACATATGCCTCATTCCAATTCATTAGTCACTAACCGTAAATCAGCAAGAGAACAATTTTCCAAATATTAACCCCGAAGGACGAAACCAACATCAGATCAATACCCAGGAAACCATTCTTCTTAACTAAACTTCAGCTTGTTTCTAAGTTTCAATTCTCAGGGAAAGGTTCCCATTAATTTTATCCAAGATAAATTCTTTAAAATTTATCCTTTAATCTTCCTTTGGATGTCATTTCAAACCAAATTATGGTTTTCTGAACTAGCCGAGATTAGTGAACCACACCGAAGTAATTATTTATTTTATTTCCCAATCCCAACCTATTCATCCCATGAAGCAAAACTTGTAATACTCCATATCTAACACCATAGTGTTATCGGTAAAATTAATTACCATTTCACGTTCAAATCTAATTAAAGATTTAACTGTCGCTTTGGAGCAAAACTGGTAATACTCCATCCTCGCTCACTTTCTAAATTTAATAATTTAAATTATCAATTCACATTTCAATTTAATTGCAGATTCATTAAAACTCCTTTTACAGGGTTAAAGAACTAGTGTCATTTAAAACACAGTTCACGATAAACCCATGAATCAATTCTATTTAAACCCATTTCAAATCTAATTTATTTATTTAAAAATAAATGGGTTTTAATTTCAGTTCAAAACTAGTTCATTTCGATAAAAAACTATTTTTATCTTTTCAAATATAGAGTTTTTCATCCCAATTTTTCCCAAATCACTTCTTATGATTTTACACAAATTTTTACTATTTTTAATAATTTTATCAAGGCCCGTACGGTCGATTTCCATCAACGGCCATCGAACTGCACTTACAACGACCTTTTTCAAATTTGATTTGGACGTATCTCCAAATCCAACCGTTAGATTTCAAATTTCTAATATTCGTTAGAAAGCCCTTTTCGATACGAACCCAACGGTTCCGGTTTTAGGAGAATCCGACGGTCGGATCTCCCGTAATGTCCATTTGAAATAAATGGTCGAAATTCACGAACTGCCGCGGCGTGGCGCGTTCTATTCAGGCCATTGTATTATATATATAATATATATTTCGTCGATTACTATTTAAAACGAATTTTATAAATAGTTTTAAATTCGTTTCAAAAACAATTTCAACTTCCATTTCAATTCAAATCAAAATTGAATTTTTTTCTTATAAATTTGTTTTAAAATTCATTTCTATTCAATTCAAATTTCAATTCAATTCGAATTCGTTTTCAATTCAATTCGAATTGGTTTTCTATTCGATTCAATTCAAATTTGTTATCCATTCGATTCAATTCGAATTCGTTATCTATTCAAATCAAATTCAATTCGTTTTCTAATCAAATCAAATTCAATTCGTTTTCTAATTAAATCAAATTCGTTTTCTATTCAAACCAAACTCAAATTCAATTCGTTTTCTAATTAAATCAAATTAGTTATATATTCAATTCAATTCAAATTCGTTATCTATTCAATTCAAATTCAATTCGTTTTCTAATCAAATCAAATTCGATTCGTTATCTATTCAATTCAAATCAAATTCGCTATCTATTCAATTCAAATCAAATTCGTTATCTATTCAATTCAAATCAAATTCGTTATCTATTCAATTCAAATTCAATTCGTTTTCTAATCAAATTCAATTCGTTTTCTAATTAAATCAAATTCATTTCGAATTAAATCGATATAAATATCGTTCGCGTCAAAATGGCGCATCTCTAATCAACACGGCTTTATATTCAACAAATGGATCTATATTTCTTTCAATACACGACTCTATATCTCTGTCAACACACGACTAATCTCAACGAATGAGTACCATCCACGTGTGACTATTTTTGTTATTTAATGTATTTTATAAAAATTATGGTATCTATCGTTTGATTTAAAATCAAACTCCAACCGTAAACTAGTAAGAGAACGATTCCCTGAATATTAACCCCGAAGGCCGAAACCAACATCAGATCAATATCCAGGAGACCACTCATCTTATCTATTTTCCAATTAGTTTCTAATTTTCTATATGATAAAGATGTAAAATTTATTGTTAAAATATTTCGTTCAACACATGACTAATCTCAACGGATGAGTACAGTCAACACATGAACCTTTATATTATAATATTCTTTATTTTCTAAATTGGAATGAGGCCCAATCAATTACCATATAAAGTTAACTATATGGATTCCATACAACAAATGTATATAATAGTAATGATAAATAATCAACCATCATCCAAAGTGCACTACACTGTATAAGCATCAAATATAGATATCTAACGCTTATAACAGTTTGTCAATCAATCGATCGACATACAACTAATTATCGGGATTAGTGTATACCTTATTTTATCCCAATACCCGTGTGGGGTTTCAAACAATCAAACGCACATTTTTATTTGTGCAGTTGGGCGATGTGTAAAATTTATCGTCCCAATCAATGTCAGTCAAATCAGTGTACATAACAAACCGTCCGGTTTGTAAATGAATATTTATTTATTCACATTCACTATATTCATATTCACGTTAAAAATTATATTTTTAACGATAAAACATTTTATTTTAACATATGAATTTCTATTCAGTTCATTCTTTAAATAAAATGATATTTTTATTTTTCTAACTTATTTTAGAAAATTTCGGCGGCATAACGACATGATATTAGAAACGGGACGAGGCCTAGCCTTATCCCCGGTCTAGTGAAGGCCCACGCCATTCACACATCAATCTAATCCATTCATTTCACCAAACAATTCAATTCAAACCAAATAAACTAACCAACTACACATCCAAACAATTTAACAAACAAGCCATCCATGGTCTGTGGATGACGGGTGTCGGGTGCTACTAAACACCGTCTGCATCCTAGTATACATATATATATAACTAGAAAAAGAAATTGAAGAGTGAGAAGTTCTCACCAATAGCTATCCAACTTCACGACACTTCATTTATAGAAATCTTCGTCGTTCTCGCCTCTTATCACTTTCGTCGCCCGTAGTCACTACATATGTAAAAATCACATTTTTTCTTCGCTATTCAATATATAAAAATCGAATTTTTACTTCGCTATTCAATATATAAAAATCGAATTTTTACTTCGCTATTCAATATAAAAAAATCGAATTTTTACTTCGCTATTCAATATATAAAAATCGAATTTTTACTTCGCTATTCAATATATAAAAATCGAATTTTTACTTCGCTATTCAATATATAAAAATCGAATTTTTACTTCGCTATTCAATATATAAAAATCGAATTTTTACTTCGCTATTCAATATATAAAAATCGAATTTTTACTTCGCTATTCAATATATAAAAAATCGAATTTTTACTTCGCTATTCAATATATAAAAGTATCACCTTCATGAATATAAAAATTCAACTTTTATATTATTGAAAATCATTTCTTTTTGCTATGAAAAATTGCCTCTTTACAATGATAAAAATACCGTCTTTAAAATGGTAAAAATATCCGATCTTTCCATAGTTAAAAATCAAACTTTTCAAAGTCAAAAATCAAATTCGTTCATAGTTTAAAAATCAAATCTTTTATAGTTTAAAGATCTAATCTTTTCTATTTTAAAAATCTCCGCCTTTTTACTTAGTTAAAAATCAATTTTAAAATCAAATAAATTTCAGTTTTAAAATCAAATAGAACGATAACTGAAAATTGAAAAATAAATAAAATAAAATAAAAAAACTTACAGTAAAATTTTCTAGGGTTTCAGGGCCGCGAAGGGGGTGTGTGGGGCGTCAGTCTTCAGGTGGGAGGCGGGGAGGTGGTCGAGGGGGTGCGGGAGGGGGTCGCCGGCGTTGGGGGGGAAGGGGGCGGATTCGAGCGACAGAGGAGGGGAAGAAGAAGGGAGGGGGAAGAAGAGGAGGGGGCGGCATGTGGTGGCTGCGCCGCCCTGGGGCGCGGCGGCTCATCGAGGGGGGGCATCGATCGCGTCCCCTTTCTGTTTCTTTTTTTTTATTTCTGACCTAATTCGAGTAATAACGGGGAGAGAGAATATAAGGGGGAGGTGTTTTATAAAATATATATTTATCTAATTATTTTTAAATTCTATATGGTTGACTTTTACTTACGACCTCTAAACGAGGCCCACCGCCTGTCGTCCCTAGTGATCCACCCCCATTCCGAACACAATGTGATATGTATCGTCGGCTGATTCGACTGTTTAGATCAGTTTTCGTCAAAATCAACATATAACTCTATATATTGAATTTGAACGCGCATTTCAATTTACTGGGGTCACATACTAACTAGAAAAATTCCCGAAAAATATTTTCTAGCTTCGTATTGACGATACGGTCCTAAAAAAACTAATTTCGTCGAATTCCGAGACCGTTGGAAAAATGGCCATTTTCCAGTCGATTAAAATCAACTGAAACTGGTCAAACGCGTTTTCCTTTGCCACGCTCACATATTGATTCGAAAAATTATGAAATTTGGAATCTAACAATAATTTGACATCACGGACCCAACAAAAGTGGTTTCGTCGAAATCCGAGGTCGTTTGCAAAATTCCCATTTTTAAGTGCCTGAATTCCATAGCGACTATTCAGAATTTTCAACTGGACATATCTTTTGATTCCCGCTATGAAATCTCGATTTTTCGGATTCTTTGGAAAGATATTCTCAAATAGATCCTATTATTTTTGGTTTCACTAAAATCCGGTTTGTTTTGCACCCACTACATTCAATTGAAGTTTGAAATCGAATTATCGAACTACCGCGCCATTTTCAATTCCTTTTATAATTATATATAATTATTTATATTCTAATGATGACGTATATAATATATACATTCGAATTATATTCAAAATAAATTTTCGTCGATATTATTTAAAATAATTCATTTTAAATCTTCAAACTTCGCTAAAATTGCCAAAATAAAAATTTTAAACTGGTTCAGAATTTCGGGTTGTTACAAACCCTCACACTTATATTATTTTCACCTGTGCGGTTGTTGGATTGCAAGGCGCCTCGGTTATATCGGTCGATCCGGGACCGATGGAGTCATTCATTGGCTCATTTACACCCCAAAGGGCGGGGTAACGCAGTGTTCAGGCATAATAATCCACATTGGTGGACCGGCCCTGACGATCTAAAGGTCACTCGAGCTCTGACCTGAGACATGGGCTAGATTGTCTCGAATCGGTGAGGACTATCATTTGCCTCGGTTCATAGATGGAAATCCAATTTCCAATACGACACTTTGCGGTTTTAATTGTAAACCTATATTTGGCGGCATAGTGGTATGGGACATTCATGTCGTCTATGATTGATACTTATGATTGAAATTGTTTTTGACACTATACACTTATAGTACTATCAAAATAATCTGTTTTAAACGTATCAAGCATTTTTGGCTATTATAAGATAAAAACCCTATCCTCCGGCTTGCGTTGCGTTGTGTGATGGGACCTGGGTCTTATAATAGCTTCAGTGTTCTTTGCTTAGCATTGCGCTGTTTGTTTATGCACTGGTATTCTCGGGGTAAAAACCCATTCCGTGTTATACGGCGTGGTCCCTTGATTTACTGGACTTTAAAAATAAAGATTAATAACTGTTTTAGTTCTCACACCAGTCACATTACTGACCTGGAGTTTATTGTTTTGACCTAAACTCTGGATGCCCTTATTTTCCGCACGAGCAGCTAGTGGTTGGGTTTTGCATATTTATATTCACAGGATCCTGGTTTATAGTTGAAGTGATATTCGGAAAGCTCTGTACCCATGTATTTCTTTCAGTTATGTTTTGTATTATTTTTCCGCTGCAGTAATGTATTTAAATCTCTGATATTTTATGATGTGTAAAATTTATTCATACTCTGTAATATTCTTGTATTCTAATGGAATTGTTGTAATTAACAATGAAATGTTCTTCTGTTGGTGTTCTGATTCGTCTTGTCCTCATTACGATCTGGGTTTTGAACGGTCTTGGTCGGTTTAGAGATCGAATCGAATCGAGCGAAATCCCTTTCGTTACATTTGGTGTCAGAGCTTTGGTTTACAGAGCTCAAGAACAAGACACATTAGAACCAAACGAAAGAATTCACCAGAGATTGGATTAGTAATGTCCAATAAGAATGGCTCACTAGAGATGGGATCATTAGTATCCTAGAGCGAGTCGAATGAGTTTTATTTTTAAAATAAAATTGAAAACAAATTTTGTTTTGAAAATTAAATTCAATTATTCGTATTTGAATATTTTATTTGTATTGAATTTGGACAATCCAATATATAAAGATTTTGCGTATACGCGATCATGAACGTCTATACGAAGTTTTAATATACTGGATAGATATAGAATCACACTCTAGTCGCTCGGAGATTTTGATGATGAGGCCTCATCATCAGTGTCTGTGTTCGAGTTTCGAAAGTGGGATGTCTATATATTTCCATTAGACTGGTGTGAGAACCAAAACTTACATAGGATTATTTGTTGTGATTTGGCCTCAAAACCTGATTTTCTTTTTGCTATGTATTAAAGTTATGTGTTTGAAAAATTGATCAACTAATTGATTGTCGGTTGTGCTGTTTAATAATTAGTTCACTAATTAAATTATTCAAACCCATATGTGAATGTAAGGTAAGTTTAGTCAAATGTTGAACTGAATTGAAAATTGGTGGAAATTGCATGCATATACATGTATATACATTGAACAGGTCATAGCAAGGAGACTAGAGCAGAGGAATAAAATTGTTTGCCCGACAAATAGGTACATGTTTATTGTATTTCTTTGGGGGTTTGATGATTTTATGAGCCGATTGGCTAACCGCTTGGCTGTTTCTTTTTCTTTTTGATTGGAGAGGCCTGTGTGGCGGTTTGGGGATTTTCCCGATGCTCCCGGTGAAGGGGAGGTTATGGCGAAATTTTTCGAAAATTTAGGGTGTTAGCCAAATTTTTGAAAAATTTGAAAAGTTCTTAGAAATTGAAAAGTTGAAGAACTTAAGCCATAATGAAAATAATGAAAGTTGAGTTGGTTAGTTAAATAACTTTCAGCTTCGTTCCTTTTCGAGAACGAAAAGATTTTAAGTGGAGGAGATTGTAACAACCCGGAAATTCTGAGCCAATTCAAAAAAAATATTTTAGCGAATTTAACTGATTTTGATTATTTAAAATGAATTATTTTAAATAATAACAATGGAAAATTTATTTTCGACGGAGTTAAAACGAATAAATTTATTTTAAATATATAACGAGCCTGAAATGGCGCGGTAGTTCGAAAATTTGATTTCAAATTTCAAATGAATATACAGAATTCGTTTTAAGTCGGAATTGGACGAAACAAGAAATATTTGAATCTGTTTAGCGATATCTTTCTAACGGATGTAAGAAACTGAGATTTCACTTTATAGAGTGTAAGATATGTCCAGTTTAAAATTCAGAAAAGTCGTTGTGGAATTTATATATATTTTAATATATATATATATAAAGGCCCTTAGAATTGGAAATTTTGTAAACGACCTATGTTTTTGACGAAACTACTTTTGTTGGATTCGGGATGTCAAATTATTGCTAGGTGTCAAAGTTAATAATTTTCTGAATCAATATGTGAGTGTGGCGAAGTTAAACGTGTTTTGACAGTTTCAGTCAATTTCGATCGACCAGAAAACGACCATTTTTCAAACAGTCCCAGAATTTGACGAAATTAGTTTTGTTAGGACCGTATCGTCAATACAAAGCTAGAAATAATTTTTCTGGAATTTTTAGAATCAGTATGTGGCCCCAGTAAATTGAAATGTGCGTTCAAATTGAATATATACTGATTTATATTTTAAATTTAACGAAAACTGATCTTAACGATCGAATTGGCCTATGAGACATATCCCATTGTGTTCGGAATGGGGGTAATTAGCTAGGGACGAGAGTCGTTGGGTCTTGTTTGGGGTTCGTTGTAACGACCCAGAAAATCTGAACCAATTTAAAATTTTTAAATTGGCTAAAATAATGGATTTTAAATATTTAAAATAAATATTTTAAATAAAGGCGATGAAAACTGAGTTTGAATCGACATTTGAAAACGAATATAATTAATTATAATTATATATAGAATTGAAAATGGCACGGTAGTTCGATAATTCGATTTCAAACTTCAATTGAATATACCGGGTGCAAAACAATCCGGATCTTAGTGAAACCAAAAATAATGGAATCTAATTGATGATATCTTTCCAATGAATCTGACCAATCGAAATTTGATAGCGGGAATCAAAAGATATGTCCAGTTGGAAATACTGAAAAGTCGCTATGGAATTCAGGCCCTTAAAAATGGATATTTTGCAAATGACCTCGGATCTCGACGAAACCACTTTTGTTGGATCCGCAGGGTCAAGTTATTATTAGGTTTCAAATTTCATAATTTTTCGAATCAATATGTGAGCGTGGCAAGGGAAAACGCATTTGACCAGATTTTGTTGATTTTAATCGACTGGAAATTGGCCATTTTTCAAACGGTCTCAGAATTCGATGAAACTAGTTTTGTTAGGACCGTATCGGCAATACGAAGCTAGAAAATATTTTTCTGGAAATTTTCTAGTTAGTATGTGACCCCGGTAATTTGAAATGTACGTTTAAAATTCAATATAAGGATTTAAATGTAATTTCAACGGAAACTGATTGTAACGATCAAACTAGCTTACGATACATATCCCATTGTGTTCGGAATGGGGGTAAAACGCTATGGACGACAGGCGGTGGGCCTCGTTTCGAGTTTGTATGTAAAAGTCAACTTTTTTGCAAAATTAAATAATTAAATAATAATAATAAAAAAAAAAATATATATTCTTCCCTCCTTTTCTTCTACTTGCCCCCCCCCCCCCCCGATTCATTATTCAGAAACGAGAAATAAAAAAAAAGGGGGAAAACCTAAATCAAATCGCCGCCGCCGCCGCCGCCGAACATCATCGCGACGCCCCCCTCCGTCCGACCTCCTCCTTCCAGCGAAGCCCTCGAACCCCTCGCGACGTCGAATCGAAGCAGCCCCCCCCTTACCTCGACGCGACACCACCGAGCACCACCAACCAGCCGCCGACGCCTCCTTCTTCTTCCCTCCACTTCGCAAGCTATCGGTGAGCATTTAGTTTATTTTATTTTTTTTTGTTTTTATTTTTGTTTTGCAGCAAGAAAAAACCGATTCTTTTTTTTAATGATTTAAAAAAAAGTAATTACTGATTTTTTTAAAGATATATAAACTGTTTTTTTAGAATTTTAAACTGATTTGTTTAAGATATTAAAACTGATTTAAAAAGAATATAAGAACTGATTTTTTTGAAAAGATTAAAAACTGATTTTTTTTTAAAGATTAAAAACTGATTTTTTTTAAAAGATTAAAAACTGATATTTTTGAAAAGAATAAAACTGATATTTTTAAAAAGGAAAAAGATTTAGATTTTAAAAAGGAAAAAGATTTAGATTTTAAAAAGGAAAAAGATTTAGATTTTAAAAAGGAAAAAGATTTAGATTAAAAAAAAAAAAAAGATTTAAACGTTAGTATAGAAAAAGATTTAAACGTTAGTATAGAAAAAGATTTAAACTTTAGAATAGAAAAGATCTAAACTTTAAAATAGTAAAAATCATACTTTTATATATCGAAAGTCGAAGTAAAAATCATATTTTTATATATTGAAAGTCGAAGTAAAAATCATATTTTTATATATTGAATAGCGTAGTAAAAATTCGATTTTTATATATTGAATAACATCGTAAAAATTCGATTTTTACATATGTAGAGAATACGGGCGAAAGCGACAAAAGGCGAGATTGGCGAAGATTTCTCTAAGGAAGTGTCGTGAAGTTGGATAGCTATTGGTGAGATTTCTGATTTTAAAATATATATTTATGTGTGAAATAAAAGTGAAATGCTATATATAAATATATATCTATATATATATACGCCCCTCGTCCACAAACCATGGACGATATTTATTGGTTGAAATTGTTGTGAAAATTGAATGATAGCGAATGATTGTTTGGGATTGTTTGTGATTGATATTGGTTGATTGTGGTTGAAAAATACCCATTTGTGGTTGTGAAATATTTGGTTGAAACCACATAGGATTAGTTTGTGGAAATGAAATAAATATATACATGCCGCCTGCGTGCGAACTAGATGCATGAACCCCATTGTCAAAAACCGCGAGGTTTTAAGGTAGAGCGAGGAGCCGTACTAGGGACGGTGCCGGTTTAACTACCCTGCCGTTATGCTGCCGAAATTTTGAATAATATTCGTGTGTTTGAATTATTTTCATTTGCTTAAACTATATTTATTCATTGTATAGAAAACATTCATGTGTTGAATTGATATTCATTCGTTGATTAGAAATTCATGTGTTGAATGATATTCATATTTTGAAATAAATTGTTTGATAATAAAAATCACATTTTTATCTATATATAAAAACTATAGAAAACATTCATGTGTTGAATTGATATTCATTCGTTGATTAGAAATTCATGTGTTGAATGATATTCATATTTTGAAATAAATTGTTTGATAATAAAAATCACATTTTTTATCTATATATAAAAACTATAGAAAACATTCATGTGTTGAATTGATATTCATTCGTTGATTAGAAATTCATGTGTTGAATGGTGTTCATATTTTGAAATAAATTGTTAGATAATAAAAATCACCTTTTATCTATATATAAAATCCTATTTTTGTAACCTATATGAACTATATAGAAAATAGTGTTTTGAAATGAATTGTCTTACAATAAAAATCACATTTTTATTGTATGCATAAATCGTTGAAGTGTGAAGTGTTAAAAATAGCCACTTGTTCAAAATAAACATATATGAGTTGAAATATTCATTAATTAGCTAATGAAATGATTTGCACCTATTTATGTAACATTAGAGTGAATGGTGTTTTTAAACCAAATAGAAGTCAAATATGAAGTTGAATAGGAAAAGATAAATGATAAGAACTGTATATATATGTACATGCATATTTATTGAACAGGTTATAGCAAAGGGGCTAGAGAAGAGGAATAAAATTTTGTGCCCGACAAATAGGTACACATTTACTGCTTTGTTTGGGTGATGATTTTATGAGCCTGTTGGCTAGCCGCTTGGCTTTTTCTTTTTCTTTTTGAGATTAGAAGGACCGGGAACGCTATTTGCGATTTCCCGATGCTCCCGGTGCAGGGGAGGTTATGGCGAAATTTTCCAAAATTTTAAGGTGTTAGAAAAATATTTGAAGTGAAAGCGATATGGAAATCGTTGAATGAACTATATTTATATAAATATATAAATATAAATAAAATTAAAACGAAACGAAGCCGTGCAGTTCGTATTTCGAAACCGTGATTTCAAACGACTAATGCGGGAAATCCGACCATTGGATTTTCCCGAAACCTCAACCGTCGGGTTCGCCTTGGAAATATCTTCCCAACGGCACCAACTTTGTAAAAATACAACGGTTGGATTGTCTGGAATGTTTAATTCAAATTTGAAGAAAAACAGCGCCAGAATCGATTATATTTATATATATATAAATATAATTATATTTAATCGAATAACGACGCTGCAGTTCGTATTTTGAAATCGAAACTTCAAACGATTGTACCGGGAGATCCGACCGTCGGATTTTCCCGAAACTGGAACCGTTGGATTCGTTTTGAAAAGACCTTTCTAATGATGTAAATTTTGTGAAGATCCAACTGTTAGATTTTCATATATGTGTAAATCAAATCTGAAGAAAAACAGCGCCACGGCCACTTTATGGCCCGAAGCGTCGTTTTGAATAAAATGGCTATTTTAAAATAAATAAAAATAGCGATAAATAGTTATAAAATATCATAAGCGATATGGAATGGAAATAAACTGAATTTGCTTGATTTATGTGATGTTTGATGGTTGAATGTGTTTGGTGTGAAAATTACATTAAAGGACAAAATTGGTGTTGTCGAATAATTTAACCATTGAAATAAATTGATTTGAAATTCTAAATATACGTGAATTATTTGAGAAGGCCGAGTTAATTCTCATTTCAAATAATTGACCGACGATTGAAAGTCGAAGATGAAGACGATGGTCGAAGACCGGAGATCTTCACCTCGTTTGGATGGTAACCGAGGTCCTGATTGGGAGGCATCCCGAAATATGGATAATGAGTGGTGATCGTCCAGACGTACGTGGTGATCAAAGGGTTTGCGAGGTATTTAGTGCCTCCGGTTTCGTTCAGACCCAGAACGGACTTGTAAATGGACTGTGTGTCTGACATTGGAGTTTATTCTGTGTTGATTGATTTCTGTTAAATATACATCTGTTTGGCGGCGGAGAATTTATTCTTTTGCTTAACGCCCTTCTCTGAGACGCACGAGCTCAGAGGTTGTATATCGATGGACATCAGTCGCATGGCATGAATTGCCTGTGTGGCATGCTAAGATGCAGTGATCAGGACTTCTGTTGAAAAGCAAAGTCTTGTGGTGATGATCAAAGCACCGCCTGTGTGGCGTAGCTTTGTGTGAACGTGAATTCGCGAGCCTCACACCCCGATATGAACCTAAAACGGGAGAAGGACCTCAGGGAGGGCCTGCGTTTCTTTCTAGCTAGGGTGGTGTCAGTGACCTACCAGCCCTGACATTTATATACTTTTCACCTATGTGGTTGTTGCTGTTGCGAGGCGCCTCGGTTTGATCGGACGATCCGGGTCCGATGGAGTCATTCGTTGGCTCGTTTACGCCCCAAAGGGCGGGGAAACGCAGTGTTCAGGAATTTTAATCCACATCGGTGGACCGGCCCTGACGATCCAAGGGCCACTCGAGCTCTGATACTGAGGGGCGGGCTAGAGCGTCTCGAATTCGGTAAGGACTATCTTTTGCCTTGGTTCATGACGGAAATCCAATTCCCAAATACGACATCGTGTGGTTTTGATTGTATATATATATGGCGACATGATATATGGTACCCATGCCGTCTATGATTGATAGTTATGATTGAAATTGTTTTGAAACATATAAACACTAGTCATAATACCAAATGCTTTTGTTTTATCCGTATCAATCATATTTTGGCCATTATAAGGTAAAACTCTATCCTCCGGTTTGCGTTGCATTGTGTGATGGGAACTGAGTCTTATAACGGCTTCATTTTTATAAAAAGCATAGCGATGTTTAAAAGAAAGATTTGTTTTAAAGCACTGGCAATCCAATGGAGTAAACCCGTTCCACGAAAGTGGCGTGGTCCTGTGATTAGCCAAACTATATATGTGTTGAGTAGATTTCTCATACCAGTCCCATGACTGACTCGTAGTTTGTTTCACTCTCAAACTCGGGTGCCCCTTTTTCTACACGGGCAGCCTTGTATTCAGGTTTAGCTGGTTCTTTCTGGATAGCTGGAGCTGAAGATGGATTCTATCATTTATTTCTTTTTATGCTGTTCAGCTCCTATTGTACATATTTTGTTTATTTCCGCTGTAGACATTTATGTATAGCTGAACTGTATTTGTACTAAGTAAGATCCTGTATATTGTGTAACTCTGATGATTAATTTTATCCAGTATATTTTGTTGTTCATATCTGGTGTATTTATTTAATTCTGTTCTGCTATTATATGTTTCTGTGTTATATTCCAAAGATAACCTTGTTTCCGTGAGAACGGGAATTCGGGTCGTCTCATCGTGGTATCAGAGCTTTGGTTAAGCTTAGTTCTGGAATATAATATTTGAACGAACTCGTCAGAAATAGAACCAGTAGTGTTCTAGGACGGGTAACTCCATACAGATAGGATCAGCAATATCCTAGTATGAGTATAGTAGAATCAGAACAACTCGTTAGAGATGGGGTCAGAAGTGCCTCAGAACGAGTCGAGAGTAATATGTTTTTAAATAACGTATTTGTGATTATATAAATAGTCTGGTTTTAGAAATATAATTTTTGAATATATAAAAGATATATATTTGAAAAGTTAAAAAGGTTAAAAGCAATTGGATTGGTTGTTGTGTTGTGTGATTGTAGATTTATCAAACCACTTTCGACTTTATTCCTTTTCGGGGACGAAAAGATTTAAGTGGGGGAGATTGTAACGACCCAGAAAATCTGAACCAATTTAAAAATTTTAAATTGGCTAAAATAATGGATTTTAAATATTTAAAATAAATATTTAAAATAAAGGCGATGAAAACTGAGTTTGAATCGACATTTGAAAACGAATATAATTAATTATAATTATATATAGAATTGAAAATGGCACGGTAGTTCGATAATTCGATTTCAAACTTCAATTGAATATACCGGGTGCAAAACAATCCGGATCTTAGTGAAACCAAAAATAATGGAATCTAATTGATGATATCTTTCCAATGAATCTGACCAATCGAAATTTGATAGCGGGAATCAAAAGATATGTCCAGTTGGAAATACTGAAAAGTCGCTATGGAATTCAGGCCCTTAAAAATGGATATTTTGCAAATGACCTCGGATCTCGACGAAACCACTTTTGTTGGATCCGCAGGGTCAAGTTATTGTTAGGTTTCAAATTTCATAATTTTTCGAATCAATATGTGAGCGTGGCAAGGGAAAACGCGTTTGACCAGATTCTGTTGATTTTAATCGACTGGAAATTGGCCATTTTTCAAACGTCTCAGAATTCGACGAAACTAGTTTTGTTAGGACCGTATCGGCAATACGAAGCTAGAAAATATTTTTCTAGAAATTTTCTAGTTAGTATGTGACCCCGGTAATTTGAAATGTACGTTTAAAATTCAATATAAGGATTTAAATGTAATTTCAACGGAAACTGATTATATCGATCAAACCAGCTTACGATACATATCCCATTGTGTTCGGAATGGGGGTAAAACGCTATGGACGACAGGCGGTGGGCCTCGTTTCGAGGTCGTATGTAAAAGTCAACTTTTTTGCAAAATTAAATAATTAAATAATAATAATAATAATAAAATATTCTTCCCTCCCTCCTTTTCTTCTGCTTGCCCCCCCCCCCCCGATTCATTATTCAGAAACGAGAAATAAAAAAAAAAAGGGGGGAAAACCTAAATCAAATCGAAGCCGCCGCCTTACCTCGGAGCCGCCGCCGACGAACATCATCGCGACGCCCCCCTCCGTCCGACCTCCTCCTTCCAGCAAAGCCCTCGAACCCCTCGTGACGTCGAATCGAAGCAGCCCCCCTTACCTCGACGCGACACCACCGAGCACCACCAACCAGCCGCCGACGCCTCCTTCTTCTTCCCTCCACTTCGCAAGCTATCGGTGAGCATTTAGTTTATTTTATTTTTTTTGTTTTTATTTTTGCTTTGCAGCAAGAAAAAAACCGATTCTTTTTTTTAATGATTTAAAAAAAAGTAATTACTGATTTTTTTAAAGATATATAAACTGTTTTTTTTAGAATTTTAAACTGATTTGTTTAAGATATTAAAACTGATTTAAAAAGAATATAAGAACTGATTTTTTTGAAAAGATTAAAAACTGATTTTTTTTAAAGATTAAAAACTGATTTTTTTTAAAAGATTAAAAACTGATATTTTTGAAAAGAATAAAACTGATATTTTTAAAAAGGAAAAAGATTTAGATTTTAAAAAGGAAAAAGATTTAGATTTTAAAAAGGAAAAAGATTTAGATTTTAAAAAAAAGAAAAAGATTTAAACGTTAGTATAGAAAAAGATTTAAACGTTAGTATAGAAAAAGATTTAAACTTTAGAATAGAAAAGATCTAAACTTTAAAATAGTAAAAATCATATTTTTATATATCGAAAGTCGAAGTAAAAATCATATTTTTATATATTGAAAGTCGAAGTAAAAATCATATTTTTATATATTGAATAGCGTAGTAAAAATTCGATTTTTATATATTGAATAACATCGTAAAAATTCGATTTTTACATATGTAGAGAATACGGGCGAAAGCGACAAAAGGCGAGATTGGCGAAGATTTCTCTAAGGAAGTGTCGTGAAGTTGGATAGCTATTGGTGAGATTTCTGATTTTAAAATATATATTTATGTGTGAAATAAAAGTGAAATGCTATATATAAATATATATCTATATATATATACGCCCCTCGTCCACAAACCATGGACGATATTTATTGGTTGAAATTGTTGTGAAAATTGAATGATAGTGAATGATTGTTTGGGATTGTTTGTGATTGATATTGGTTGATTGTGGTTGAAAAATACCCATTTGTGGTTGTGAAATATTTGGTTGAAACCACATAGGATTAGTTTGTGGAAATCAAATAAATATATACATGTCGCCTGCGTGCGAACTAGATGCATGAACCCCATTGTCAAAAACCGCGAGGTTTTAAGGTAGAGCGAGGAGCCGTACTAGGGACGGTGCCGGTTTAACTACCCTACCGTTATGCTGCCGAAATTTTGAATAATATTCGTGTGTTTGAATTATTTTCATTTGCTTAAACTATATTTATTCATTGTATAGAAAACATTCATGTGTTGAATTGATATTCATTCGTTGATTAGAAATTCATGTGTTGAATGATATTCATATTTTGAAATAAATTGTTTGATAATAAAAATCACATTTTTATCTATATATAAAAACTATAGAAAACATTCATGTGTTGAATTGATATTCATTCGTTGATTAGAAATTCATGTGTTGAATGATATTCATATTTTGAAATAAATTGTTTGATAATAAAAATCAAATTTTTTATCTATATATAAAAACTATAGAAAACATTCATGTGTTGAATTGATATTCATTCGTTGATTAGAAATTCATGTGTTGAATGGTGTTCATATTTTGAAATAAATTGTTAGATAATAAAAATCACCTTTTATCTATATATAAAATCCTATTTTTGTAACCTATATGAACTATATAGAAAATAGTGTTTTGAAATGAATTGTCTTACAATAAAAATCACATTTTTATTGTATGCATAAATCGTTGAAGTGTGAAGTGTTAAAAATAGCCACTTGTTTAAAATAAACATATATGAGTTGAAATATTCATTAATTAGCTAATGAAATGATTTGCACCTATTTATGTAACATTAGAGTGAATGGTGTTTTTAAACCAAATAGAAGTCAAATATGAAGTAGAATAGGAAAAGATAAATGATAAGAACTGTATATGTATGTACATGCATATTTATTGAACAGGTTATAGCAAAGGGGCTAGAGAAGAGGAATAAAATTTTGTGCCCGACAAATAGGTACACATTTACTGCTTTGTTTGGGTGATGATTTTATGAGCCTGTTGGCTAGCCGCTTGGCTTTTTCTTTTTCTTTTTGAGATTAGAAGGACCGGGAACGCTATTTGCGATTTCCCGATGCTCCCGGTGCAGGGGAGGTTATGGCGAAATTTTCCAAAATTTTAAGGTGTTAGAAAAATATTTGAAGTGAAAGCGATATGGAAATCGTTGAATGAACTATATTTATATAAATATATAAATATAAATAAAATTAAAACGAAACGAAGCCGTGCAGTTCGTATTTCGAAACCGTGATTTCAAACGACTAATGCGGGAAATCCGACCATTGGATTTTCCCGAAACCTCAACCGTCGGGTTCGCCTTGGAAATATCTTCCCAACGGCACCAACTTTGTAAAAATCCAACGGTTGGATTGTCTGGAACGTTTAATTCAAATTTGAAGAAAAACAGCGCCAGAATCGATTATATTTATATATATATATATAAAAATATAATTATATTTAATCGAATAACGACGCTGCAGTTCGTTTTTTGAAATCGAAACTTCAAACGATTGTACCGGGAGATCCGACCGTCGGATTTTCCCGAAACTGGAACCGTTGGATTCGTTTTGAAAAGACCTTTCTAATGATGTAAATTTTGTGAAGATCCAACGGTTAGATTTTCAGATATGTGTAAATCAAATCTGAAGAAAAACAGTGCCACGGCCACTTTATGGCCCGAAGCGTCGTTTTGAATAAAATGGCTATTTTAAAATAAATAAAAATAGCGATAAATAGTTATAAAATATCATAAGCGATATGGAATGGAAATAAACTGAATTCGCTTGATTTATGTGATGTTTGATGGTTGAATGTGTTTGGTGTGAAAATTACATTAAAGGACAAAATTGGTGTTGTCGAATAATTTAACCATTGAAATAAATTGATTTGAAATTCTAAATATACGTGAATTATTTGAGAAGGCCGAGTTAATTCTCATTTCAAATAATTGACCGACAATTGAAAGTTGAAGACGAAGACGATGGTCGAAGACCGGAGATCTTCACCTCGTTTGGATGGTAACCGAGGTCCTGATTGGGAGGCATCCCGAAATATGGATAATGAGTGGTGATCGTCCAGACGTACGTGGTGATCAAAGGGTTTGCGAGGTATTTAGTGCCTCCGGTTTCGTTCAGACCCAGAACGGACTTGTAAATGGACTGTGTGTCTGACATTGGAGTTTATTCTGTGTTGATTGATTTCTGTTAAATATACATCTGTTTGGCGGCGGAGAATTTATTCTTTTGCTTAACGCCCTTCTCTGAGACGCACGAGCTCAGAGGTTGTATATCGATGGACATCAGTCGCATGGCATGAATTGCCTGTGTGGCATGCTAAGATGCAGTGATCAGGACTTCTGTTGAAAAGCAAAGTCTTGTGGTGATGATCAAAGCACCGCCTGTGTGGCGTAGCTTTGTGTGAACGTGAATTCGCGAGCCTCACACCCCGATATGAACCTAAAACGGGAGAAGGACCTCAGGGAGGGCCTGCGTTTCTTTCTAGCTAGGGTGGTGTCAGTGACCTACCAACCCTGACATTTATATACTTTTCACCTATGTGGTTGTTGCTGTTGCGAGGCGCCTCGGTTTGATCGGACGATCCTGGTCTGATGGAGTCATTCGTTGGCTCGTTTACGCCCCAAAGGGCGGGGAAACGCAGTGTTCAGGAATTTTAATCCACATCGGTGGACCGGCCCTGACGATCCAAGGGTCACTCGAGCTCTGATCCTGAGGGGCGGGCAAGAGCGTCTCGAATTCGGTAAGGACTATCTTTTGCCTTGGTTCATGACGGAAATCCAATTCCCAAATACGACATCGTGCGGTTTTGATTGTATATATATATAGCGACATGATATATGGTACCCATGCCGTCTATGATTGATAGTTATGATTGAAATTGTTTTGAAACATATAAACACTAGTCATAATACCAAATGCTTTTGTTTTATCCGTATCAATCATATTTTGGCCATTATAAGGTAAAACTCTATCCTCCGGTTTGCGTTGCATTGTGTGATGGGAACTGAGTCTTATAACGGCTTCATTTTTATAAAAAGCATAGCGATGTTTAAAAGAAAGATTTGTTTTAAAGCACTGGCAATCCAATGGAGTAAACCCGTTCCACGAAAGTGGCGTGGTCCTGTGATTAGCCAAACTATATATGTGTTGAGTAGATTTCTCATACCAGTCCCATGACTGACTCGTAGTTTGTTTCACTCTCAAACTCGGGTGCCCCTTTTTCTACACGGGCAGCCTTGTATTCAGCTTTAGCTGGTTCTTTCTGGATAGCTGGAGCTGAAGATGGATTCTATCATTTATTTCTTTTTATGCTGTTCAGCTCCTATTGTACATATTTTGTTTATTTCCGCTGTAGACATTTATGTATAGCTGAACTGTATTTGTACTAAGTAAGATCCTGTATACTGTGTAACTCTGATGATTAATTTTATCCAGTATATTTTGTTGTTCATATCTGGTGTATTTATTTAATTCTGTTCTGCTATTATATGTTTCTGTGTTATATTCCAAAGATAACCTTGTTTCCGTGAGAACGGGAATTCGGGTCGTCTCATTCGTAAACGAAGTCAACCTTTTAGAGGATTAAATAAATTAATTAATTAATATACATAAATTCATTTATGCATACACCCTCTCTCCCTTTCCTTTCTTCGCTCAGAATGAAATAAATAAATAAAAAGGGGGAAACGAGAAACCGCACAACCCTACAGCCCGCTGACCTAATCCCGCCGCCGCACCTCTTCGTCGAAGCCTCCTCCTCCCCAAGCCCTCCACTGCCAAACGATGCCAGCCTCCTCCCCCCCTCCGCTGAAACCCAAGCCCGATTAAACCCGCCCTTCCACCCAGCGACCGCCGCCATATCCTCCTCCAGGTCACCTTCGACTGTCGTGGTTGCCCAATGCCGCCTTCCCCCGGCTAACAAGCCCGGACGCAGCCATTCCCTCCTCCCCTTGAGCCACGGTGAGCTTTTTATTTTTAATTTATTTATAAAATCAATTTTTAAATATGAATTAGCATTTATAAAATCAGTTTTTATAAGTAAATAAAACTATGATTTTTAAAGGTATAAAGAAGTGGTTTTTATTTATGAAAAGGGATGAAAGATTATATTTTTATATACGTATAAAAGAAGGAATAATTTTTATATAGGCAGGAAGTTAAAAATATAATTTTTATATAAGTAAAAAGTTAAAAATATAATTTTTATATAGGTATGATAATAAAAATATGATTTTTATTATATGTGGAGATTAAAAATATGATTTTTATTATATGTGAAGATTAAAAATATGATTTTTATATACTAGAGAATATAAAAATGTGATTTTTATATGAGTGGCGATATAAAAATATGATCTTTATTAGAAGAAGAGCGATATAAAAATATAATTTTTATTATGAAGTTAGCGTTATAAAAATATAATCATTATATAGGAAGTAGCATTGTTAAAAAAATAATTTTTAACATATACCGCGTGAAACAGATCTCGTTAGAAGCACGGCGAAGATTTCCTACATACGAAGAGTCGCGGCGTTTGGTTTAGCTTTTCGGTGAGAACTTCTCACTTTAATTCTCATTTTCTAGTTAAAAAATATACTAGGATGCAGACGGTGCTTAGCAGCACCCGACACCATCGTCCACAGACCATGGACTTATTTGTTTGGTTATTTGGTTGATGGAATTATTTGTTTGGGTTTAGTCGTCTGGTTGAATTGAATTGATAGAATGTGGTTTGTGTGTGACGTGCGCTGTTATTAGACTGGTGATAAGGCTAGGCCTTATCCCATTTCTAGTATTGTGTCGTTATGCCGCCGAAATTTTCTAAAATATGTTAGAACAATAAAAATATCATTTTTATAGTGTAAATGAACCGAATAAATATTTTATTGTTAAAAATATAATTTTTAACGTGTATGTGAATAAAAAGAAATATTCATTTACAAATCAGACGATTTGTTTATGTACACTGATTTGACTGATATTGATTGGGACGATAAATTTTACACGTTGCCCACCTGCACAAATAGAATCGGTGTTTGTTGATTTGAAACCCCACATGGGTGTTGGGATGATATATGACGTACACTAGTCCCGATTGTTTAGTTGTATGTCGATCGATTGGTTGACAGACTGTGTAAGTGTTAATTATTTATATTTAATGCTTATGCAGTTGTGTGGTGCATTTTGGTTGATGGTTGATTATTTATTGTTGTTGTTATATACATGTGTTGTATGGAATCCATATAATTAACATTATATGGTAATTGATTGGGCCTCATTCCAATTTGGAAAAATAAAGAATAAATAGAATAAAATATATATTCATGTGTTGAAATATAATATATATTCATGTGTTGAAATAAAATATATATTCATGTGTCGAAATAAAAAATATATTCATGTGTTGAAGAAAATATTCATTTGTTGAATAGAATAACGAAGTTATTGAAATATATAAATCTGTGTTGATTAGATTTGCACCATTTTGATGCGAACGATATTTATATCGATTATATTCGTTTTTAGAATGAATATTGAAAAAGAAGTGATTTCAAAATATAACGTTTTGAAAATATTATCATTTATATATTAATGATATGGAATATTCAATTTTGAATTGAAATTGAATATAAAGTTGAAATCATTTTGAAAACGAATTTAAAATGTCTTATAAAATACGTTTACAATTGAGATCGATGAAATATATATAATATATATATTATATATATTAAATGGCCTGAATAGAACGCGTCGCGCCGCGGCAGTTCGCGAATTTCGACCATTGACTTCGAATTGACTTTACGGGAGATCCGACCGTCGGATTCTCCTAAAACCGGAACCGTTGGGTTCGTATCGAAAAGATCTTTCCAATGAATATTAGAGATTTGAAATCTAACGTCTGGAATTGGAGATACATCCAAATCAAGTTTGGAAAAGGTCGTTGTAAGTGCAGTTCGACGACCGTTATTGGAAATCGATTGTACGGGCCTTGATAAAATTATTAAAATATCGATAATTTGTGTAAAATCATAAAATATGAATTGGAAAGAACTGGGATGAAAAATTCCCTATTTGAAAGGATAAAAATATTTTTTTATCGAAATGAACTAGTTATGAACTAGAATTAAAATCCAATATTTTTAAACAAATAAATTGGATTTGAAGGGGTTTTGAATATAATCAGAATTTCCAATATATGTATTGGAATGGATTTGAATCGAAATTATCTTCGGAATATTTCGATGTTGGATTTCGTGATTATACAGATATGGTTGTGGGAATTTGAAAGATATATTTATATCGTTATTTCCAAAAAGATATTTGTTGGTTTCAGAATTTGATATTGAATATAAGCCGATATATTTTCTATTCAGAACCTTGTATTTAATATCAAATGGGATTTTGGGTTCGTCGCGAATGGTGTCTTAAATAACACTGTTCTTGAACCTAGTATAGAAAAGAATAAATCTTTTTATTAAGATTTAGTGAAATTGTCAAATTAATTAATATTTAATTGGAATTGAATTTAAATTGGTTTTTGGGTCTATCATGAGCGGTGTTTTGAATAACACATGTTCTTTAACCCGATTAACAATGGGATGTGGTTTTGGGTTTATCGTGAACCGTGTTTTAAATGACATCGGTTCTTTAACCCAGATAAAGATTAAAACTAAGTGGAGTTTTAATGAATCTTTAATTAGATTGAAATGATCGAGAATGGAGTATCACCAGTTTTGCTCCAAAGCGATAGTTAAATCTTTAATTAGATTTGAACGTGAAATGGTAATTAGTTTTACCGACGACACAGTGGTGTTAGATATGGGGTGTTACCAGTTTTGCTCCATGGGATGAATAGGTTGGGACTGGGAAATAAAATAAATAATTACTTCGGTGTGGTTCGCTAATCCCGATTAGTTTGGAAAACGATAATATGGTTTGAAATGATATTCAAAGGAAGATTAAAGAATAAATTTTAAAGAATTTATCTTTGATAAAATTAATGGGAACCTTTCCCTAAGAATGTGAAATTTAGCAACTAACTGAAGGTTAGTTAAGATGAATGGTTTCTTGGGTATTGATCTGATGTTGGTTTCCGCCTTCGGGATTAATATTTGGGGAATTTTTCTCTTACTAATTTACGGTTAGTGACTGATGAATTGGAATGAGGCGTATGTTGTGTTTGTGTAGTAAAATACGCGAGTTATTTGGAAAGACCGGGTTTATCCCATTCTGAATAACTGATACGACGATAAGTCAAAAATGAAGACGGTGGTTGAAGACCGGAGGTCTTCACATCGTTTGGGTGATTACTGATGATCTTGATTGGGTTGTACACCCAAGAGGAGGGAATCAGTTGGTGATCGTCCAGACGTACTTGGAGATCGACGGATATGCAAGGAAAGTGCCTCCGGCTTCGTTCAGACCCAGAACGAACTTGTAAATGGACTGTGTGTCTGACATTGGATTTCATTCTGCATGACTGATATCGGTTGTATAGAGTGGTTTGCCTATGTGGCATGCTAAGATGCAAATGATCAAGGCTTCTGATGAAAAGTAGAGTCTTGTGGTTGATGATCAAAGCACGGCCTTTGTGGCAACGCTTTGTGTAGCGTAGATTCGCGAGCCTCACACCCCGGTATGAACCAAAAACGGAAGAGGACATCAGGGAGGACATGCGTTTTCTTCTAGCTAGGGTGGTGTCAGTGACCTACCAGCCCTGACATTTATATTATTTTCAACTGTGTGGTTGTTGGATTGCGATGCGCCTCAGTTATATCGGTCGATCCGGGACCGATGGAGTCATTCATTAGCTCATTTACACCCCAAAGGGCGGGGGAACGCAGTGTTCATGCATAATAATCCACATCATTGGACCGGCCCTGACGATCCAAAGGTCACTCGAGCTCTGACCTGATACATGGGCTAGATTGTCTCGAATCGGTGAGGACTTTCCTTTGCCTCGGTTCATAGATGGAAATCCAATTTCCAATACGACACTTTGCGGTTTTAATTGTAAACCTATATTTGGCAGCATAGTGCTATGGGACATTCATGTCATCTATGATTGAAATTTTTTTTGACACTATACACTTATAGTACTATCAAAATAATCTGTTTTAAACGTATCAAGCATTCTTTGGCTATTTAAGGTTAAAACCCTATCCTCTGGCTTGCGTTGCATTGTGTGATGGGACCTGGGTCTTATAATAGCTTCATTGTTCTTTATTTAGCATTGCGTTGTTTGTTTATGCACTGATATTCTTGGGGTAAAAACCCGTTCCGTGTTATACGGCGGGGTCCCTTGATTTACCGAACTTTAAAAATAAAGATTAATAACTGTTTTAGTTCTCACACCCTTCACATGACTGACCGGGAGTTTATTGTTTTGACCTAAACTCTGGGTGCCCTTATTTTCCACACGGGCAGCTAGTAGTTGGGTTTTGCAGATTTATATTCACAGGATCCTGGTTTATAGCTGAAGTGATATTCGGAAAGCTCTGTATCCGTGTATTTCTTTCAGTTATGTTTTGTATTATTTTTCAGCTGCAGTAATGTATTTAAATCTCTGATATTTTATGATGTGTAATATTTATTCATACTCTGTAATATTCTTGTATTCTGATGGAATTGTTGTAATTAACAATGAAATGTTCTTCTATTTGTGTTCTGATTCGTCTTGTCCTCATTACGATCTGGGTTTTGAACGGTCTTGGTTGGTTTAGTGATCGATTCGGATCGAGCGAAATCCCTTTCGTTACATAGAACCTAGTATGGCGACATGATATATGGTACCCATGTCGTCTTTGATTGATACATTTATATTTGAAGTTGTTTTATACACTATGCACTTATAATTGTATCAAATAATTTGTCTTTTAATGTACCAAGCATATTTGGCTATTATAAGGGAAAACCCTATCCTCCGGCTTGCGTTGCATTGTGTGATGGGACCTGGTCTTATAATGGCTTCATTTTTCAAAAAAGCATTGCGTTGTTTGTTAATGCACTGGTATTCTTAGGAGGAAACTCATTCCATGTTATACAGCGTGATCCCTTGATTTATTTTACTTCTAAACTAAAATTTTAAATAAATGTTTTAGTTCTCGCACCAGTCACATAACTGGCCTGGAGTTTACTGTTTTAACCTAAGCTCTGAGTGCCCTTATTTTCCACACGGGCAGCTAGCAGTTGGGATTTTGCAGATTTATTTTCACAGAATCTTGGATTTACAGCTGGAACTATACTCAGAAAGCTCTATATCCATGTATTTCTTTCGGTTGTGTTATGTATTATTTTTCCGCTTCATTGTAATTTAAATCTCTGATATTTATCGAATGTATATTATTTATACATACTCTGTATATCCTTGTACTCTAATGTAATTGTTGTAATAAGCAATGAAATGTTCTTCTGTTTGTGTTCTGATTTGTCATGTTCTCAACTTAATCTGGGCTTTCCCGTAAGGGCGAGTTTGGGTCGTTTCATTTTGGTATCGGAGCTTTGGTTTACAGAGCTGAAGAACAAGGCACATTGGAACCAAACGAAAGAATTCATTAGAGATTGGATTAGTAATATCCAATAAGAATGACTCGTTAGAGATTGGATCAGTAGTATCCTAGAATGAGTTAGAAGAGTATTATTTAATAAAAACAAATTTTGTCTTTAAAGTTTAAACCTTATTATACGTATTTGAGTATTTTGTTTATATTGAATTTGGACAATCCAGTATATGAAGATTCTGCTTATGCGCCTCGCAAACGTGTATACAAAACCTCAAATATACTGGATAGATATAGAATCACACTCTAGTCGCTCGGAGATGAATCTGATGATTGACGCGTCATCATCAGCATTTATGTTCGAGTTTCGAAAGTGGGATATCTATATATTTCCAATTGACCGGTGTGACAACCAGAACTAGATATGGTTTATTGTTGTGATTTGGCACCAAAAAGTTAATCTTTGAATATATATATATATTAAGTTATGCATTTGAAAAGCTAATTCACTAATTGATTACTGGTTGTGATGTTTGATTATTAGTTTAACTAATAAAAAAATTGGAATGATGATTATTTAAACCCAATATGTGAATGAAAGGTAAATTTACCTAAATCGAATCAAATATGGAACTGAATTGAAAAATTGATTGGAATTGTAACACCCCACATTTTTAATATAATTAAAAATGTACAAATATGTATTTATGCATAGATAGGTAAGTAATGGTGATGCATAATGAAAATTAAGTAACATATGAAGAAAAGATTAATTAAATGACAGTGTATTTGACGGAGAAGATAGTAAAATATGGATACTTAATTTAAATATCAGGAATTAAGTAAATTGGACATCACCATTGCATTCGTCTCGGAATTCTACATGAAATAGAGTCCAAGTTTTTGAAAATCGGACTCCGTATGAAAGAGGTATGGCCTCCGGAAGATTCAGCAAAAATTCAGAAAAAATACCCGGGCAGGTCGACCCGGGGGTCGACCTACCGAGGTAGGTCGACCTATCCCCCTCCCTCCCCCCCCCAAAAAAAAAAAAAACTGGCCAGAATCCATTTTCTGTACCTGGACACGATTTCTGACCTCATACGTTGATCTAATAGCTATAAAAACACCCCTAGATCTAATGTTTCTCCTCACAACTTCATTACGCCGCCACTCTAGCCTAATCTGAAGACAATTTTCTTCTTCTTCCTCCTCAATGGATCTAAACAATTCTTCTTCTTCACCAAATCTTAGATCCATCTTCTCTCTTCACGAATCTATTTATAAAGAATGAAGTTTCAAACTACCGCTAATAAAAGAGAGATTTAGATCCAAAATACCACGCAAGAAAAGAGAAGGGATTCAGATCCGCAACCTACGTCGCGAAAAGAAATAAAAGGAAGATCAGAACTGTAAATTGGGGCATAAAATAAATCAAAGATCTACGAATTGAAGCGCGAAAACACTGTGAATGGATTTGAACTATATTTGTTGCATAATGTTGCTTCTATCGTTTACCATTCCCCCTAATGAATGTGATGTTAATTTAATATGATCTATTATTTTATTTATGCCTACGTTTGAGTTCTCTCCTTTTTATCCTTTTCCCTTTTTATATTTGGATCTAGGTTATCTCGAACCTAGATGAGATCTTATTATACAATACGCACGATTGAAATATGGGGATATTGGAATATAATATGAAATGTTGGGGTCTGTGGCATAACAATTGTTATTGCATATATTGGGCATAATCTATTTTATGCGGTTGAGAAATTGAAAGGGAAAAGGGGATGTTTGGGCATAATATGGATTGGAAGGATTTGTGTATGATTGGAAATATGGACATAATTGTATTGCAATGTTAAATTTATGTAAATTGGAATAATTCTAATTGGCTATGGTAATTTTAAATTTATGTAGTTGGGCATAATTAAAATTGGACATGGAATTAGTATAATTTAATATTAACAACATGTAATTGGATAACATGGATTGGTGAAATTTATTTGTGACTTGGAAGATAAAGCCTAAAAGGTGAATTAGATTATATGTATGAACGTAGGAACGTTGGGAAATATATTGGGAAAATATTGATATAATTGTATAATTGGAAATTGGAAATTGGCATTTCTGGGTATGAATTACATGGAATTGATGAATTTGCCTATAATTGGATAACTTGGATAATATGTGAATTTGGCTAATTAATATATAATTAGTGTAATTAATGACAAGTTGAAATAGGCATAAAAGTAAAGATGATTATATGTTGAATTTGGAACGCATAACCTAAAAACTGGGGTTTGGGTGAAATACGAATATTAATGAACCTTTAACACGAGGTTAGATGCAATTGTGGTGTAAGACTGCCCGGAACCGCCCGGCAAATCCAGCTGCCATAATTGGACGCCTAATATGAGAGGTCAAAGGCAAGAATTTGAGCGTAACGGCTTATGACACGAGGTTAGACTCGAGTTGTGGTGTAAGTCAGCCCGGAACCGCCCGGCACATCCAGCAGCCACAAAGGGTTAGTCTAATGTGGGTGGTCATACATCGTTACGGCATAATGAATGAACTAAGGAATACTAACCATAATAAGACATGTGGGTGATATGGGTATGGTAAGAGGGTTAAGTGGGTGACATGTAAAATATAACATGTAAATGTAGACTTAACCCTGGTAAGAATATGATGTAAATCATGACTAAGGTAGACTTAAATGTAGTAAGACATGTGTAAGACATGGAAACTATAATAAAAATGGGACACGTGTGACATGTGAAACGGAATTTAGATATGCTTAACCAAATGGGACCCGTAACGGTATCATAAATTAATTGAATTGGGTAAAGTTTAAGTAACGGGTTAAGTAAAAGGAAAGGTTAAGTAAAATCTAATATTAATGACACGGTAATGGGGGGAATGATAACTACCTATTATAAACTTGAGTTGCGATAATGTAAAATTAAATAATAGGTAAAACTTGTCCTAGGGACAAGGGAAGGTTATGACTTAAGATGTAATACAAGACTTGAACGGTGGGACGACTTATGCTATGAAATAAGTTAATCTAAGCCAAAAATGTGGAAAAACACCCATACGCTTTCGTTTGATAAAGAAAACTTAAGTCTTGTTTGAATTCATGGGTAAACCTTAGTTTATAGAAACTAAGTAATAAACCTTAGTTAGAGAACTAAGTAAATAACGATGAAGGTAACCAAGTGTTGAACCTTAGTTAGTAAACTAAGTAAATAAAGATAGTGGCAACTGAGTACTAAACCTTGGTTAGAGGACTAAGTAAGCAATGGTGAAGAAGTAAATTAGAATCATATATAGAATCATATATATTGGTTGGGTTGAGTAATCCTCTGGGTGCCAGTCTGATGTTGATCTCGATCTTCAGGGCTGGTGTCTAGAGGGTTATTCTCCTAATCAGTATATGTGTGGGACAAGGCATACTTAACTATGAATTAAGTATAACATGTTGTTGTAACCCTAAAAGGGAATAATTTATGAAGTCGGAAAATAACATGTTGTGGCTTATTAATGGACTTAAGTAGGTTAAATACAAGTTAAATTAATAAGCAAGGATAACTTGGTGAATATGAAAAAAAGAAGGAAGATAATGCGAATAACCAAGTTAAATGAGACGAGGTGGCACAAGCGTGAAATAAATGATTAGACGTAGGGTCTAATGACAGATAAGGCACTTGAATAGTCCGTACGTGATAGGATGAATAACCCAACGAGGTATATCATCACAGTATCATAAGGCACGAGTGGAACGCATGTTTATTATTTGGCGGCTCCAACGGACTGGAAGGGGAGGCAGGCGGCTTCTTGATACGTTAAAGGTGCTCCTGGTAGTCCTCTGTGGTGGTTTAGCTTTGGGCTAGGATTACAGAGGTTGGGTCTGCGTGGAAATACCAGGTGGGTGGGCCTTGACTGCACAAATAGGTGGCTGTCAGAATGCTGTACGCGGTGGCATTAAGGGTGGTTCGGCGGTTGCCTCAGGCGGAGGTGGAGGGTCGAGACCAACGATAGCAAGATCGTTGAACTCCTGTCACCAGCAGCCTAAGGAATGCGAAAATACAAGAGCTAACCCCTAGAGATTGTTAACCTTTTCTATCAAGGGACGGGCGCCGGGAGACCCCACATGGATGCTTAGATTGTTTGCTTGTTAGGGGTGGTCGCTTAGCTCATGTGGTCTTTATTAGTTGAGGGAGGGTTTGAGGTGGGGCCATAGCCACCATAGAAAAATCAGATCGAGGGATATCTGTACATTGGACACCCTTAGAGGCGGGCCCGTACAGATATAGGAAAGCTCCTGACCGAGCTCCGTGTTTTCTGGTGTAGCCCTGCCATGGAACTCAGGTGCACAAGTAGAGGTTATGTGCAGTAGAAACATCGAGTACGATTGATAATACGTACGTGGGAAAGTCTAGGTACAACCATGTCTGCTCTGTGTGGTGTACCATAGAGTAGAGGGCATTATTCGATAATGGAACCAACTCGATCGAACAGTACGAGGGTGATAGTCAGTACGCTTACATAGCACATCGATTCTATGAAGATGTAGCGTCGTACGTTATTATGGCATAGGATGAAGGACTGCACATATTACTGAGGCAATACGGAGGAGACCGTGCGAGTGGGGTACCACGGGGTGTACCTCAGTTTGGGGGTAGCTACATATACATTATATTAGGTTAATCTACAAGGAAGTAGATGGGTGCGACGTGTGTGTAAGCTTTGAACGCTAATAACACGTATAACCTAATAAATAAATAAATAAAATGTAACTGAACGGTATATGTAGGGTTATTCAAGAAGTGTAGTTTAAATTCACTCACACAGAACTTATGTTCTGACCCCCTCCTCATTACATACTTCTAGGTTAGGTTTAGGATAGAGACGGTATAGCTTTGGATACTGGTTTAGCAGTATTGTTAATAAGGTAAAGCAATATTTGAATATTATACTTTTTTTCCTTCCACTGCGAGATACTTTACGAGTTCTGACATATCTCTTTTCTCTGTCTTTTTCTGCAGGATAATAGAGCAACCAACTTGGGTTTCAGTGGATTGGATTTTTGAAAAAAAAAATCGGTCCGTAGGAATCCGGGTTGTCACATCTGGTATCAAAGCTTCGGTTTAGTGATCTTAGGGTGATATTGAGTGAATGTATTTGTATTTTCTAAAATATAAATATATTATATATAAACCTAAATCCATAAAGTAGCCCACTAGGTATGGAAAGAGTTGGGATATTTAGTTTGTACGCTAAAGTAATAAAAATAGAAATTTCTGAGACCCTTACGTGGTTTGGTTGGAAAATGTACAATATGATTTGGTATTTGAGAAAGAAAGTATCCCATAGAATTGAAACTGGAATGTTATTTCAGAGTAGTGGGTTCGGAAGTGAAACCTTATAGATTGGAAAAGGTTAAGATGTGTAAAATGGATTAGGAATATATATATATATAGTCGAGAGAATTGAATTTTCATAAGTGCCTAGGAAAGCTTAGTCGAGTTGAAGACCCACTTTGAGTCTAACCCAATGATAAGCTTTTAAGAACTTGAAATTGTAAAAGAGTTTGTGGTGTTTTTCAAGTTTTAATCTTAAAAGTATTTTTGATGTTTGAGAAATTATCTAGTGCATGTTGGGTTTTCAAAGTAAAGCAGGGTATATTTTGTAAAACAATGATTTCTTGTTTTAAAAGAATTCACTCATTAAAAAGGTGCATAATATAGAGCATATATAGCCCACTAGTTTCCATATATGAAAAGAAGTTTTGAAATCTCTATTCGGTTAACAATAAATTTTGATTATTGTTTTAAAAAGAAATTTTGTTGGGTAAATAAAATAAGAGGTAGAGTGTAAGAATAGAGTAGATATTTGCACCTTAGCAGCCAAAGTTAACATTGTAATTAGAAACAATGTAAGTCTGATGGTTGTCCTTGTCTACTCCAGTTTCGTGATTTGAAGAAAATGTTTTGTATTTTATTTTGTGACATGTTTTTATGGTTTGGCAAAAGCAATTTTTTGAGAAAAGAATAAAAGTTTCACCACATTAGTTTTTGGAAGAAGAATATAATAAAAAGAAAGAAGGTCAAACCATGTTTTTTGTAACACCCCACCTCCGTTAAGGACACTCACAAACGGAATGCCTTAACTTTGGTGGAGCATTTTAGTAAACAGAACAGAAACTTACAAGACAGATAAAAACAGTACTTGCAAATTTTTAACTTTATTACAGCGGAAACAGAAATCAGTATGGTTACATCCTTTCAAATCTCAGAATTCAAGTACAAAATACCAGTCTTGTACAAAAGCCTTCAGAATGCATAGTTTAAAATCATAATCCCCACAGAAGAAGACAAGCCATACTTCAAGCACTTCAAGCAGAAGAAATCCGGATCTAGCTAGAGTATTCCCTCCTTAGAAAACCTGGGGGGGGGGGGGAGACGGAAGAAAAGAGGCGAAACAACAAGGGTCAGACATAAATTCTGGCAAGTAACATAAAACTGGATGAGAGAAAACTGTAACAGGTGTAGCAGATATAACAGAAGAACAGAATGATATAAGCTATTGCTTTACACTTCTCTGCACCAATACTAGTTTAACAGGATTAGGTGTCACCCTAATGTCTAAACTGAAACAGAAACGGGTACAGAATAATTTCCACAGAAGAGAATGCTAGTAATGGGCCTTTACCACCCGAACAGAAACAGACAGAAGCAGAAACAGATTAATCCCTACGGAAACAGAATGTAGAATTAGGTGTACACTAGTAATGGGCCTTTACCACCCGAACAGACGGTACCACACAGAAACAGACAGGTGTTACCCCCCAATAGAAACAGACGTTACCAACAGAAACAGACAGAACTAAGTGTACCCTAAAACCCTACCCCAAGCGATCGGCTCCCTAATACATAAATATCCTGTGTCGGCCCCACAGTAGGGTGTATCACTCCCTAAAGTGACAACCAATTGGCACAGACCTATTTACAGATGTCACGGCGTCTTACATCCTCAGAGGCAGACCGGGATCCATGCACGCACATGACCCGGTTGGAACGCACCATCAACACCCCTCGCCATTATCAGAATGAAACGCTTATAATTAGTTCAGTAAGCATGCCCGGACCCTACCTACTGTTGGGTCAAAGTTTTGATACCAGAAAGGGTTACTGACTAATATGGGTCCCAAACAACAGATGACACAAGTAATTCCCCTCCTAACCTTGTGTCCCTAGACTAACAGATTTCAGTTTAACTTGTTTACAAGTTCCAGACATACAAAGTTTAGATTAACTAGTTCACAGATCAGACAATCAAGTTAACATGTTTTCAGACTAACGGATCAGATGTTCGGATTAACAGGCTTACAGATTAACTGGTTACAGATTAACAGACTTACAGATTAACTGGTTACAGATTATCTAACTTTGTATTGGGCCTACGGATTCACGAAACGGGTTTATCAAGTTCATTGGTCCAATTGGTTTAACTTTACCCAACACGTTTTAGACATCATAATTATCTCAGATTTTCATTAATTAAATATTAATGCCCAAACCTCTCAAATTAGACTGACAGTTTGCGGGTACTGGTTAGGCCGGTTGGTTCCGGGCAGGTTTCTGTCGCAAACTGAGTCTAACCTCGGGTTTCAAGCACGTTATGACTAACTTCTCACATTAGAACCTATTGTTTGCGACCACTGGAATATGCCGGGCGGTTCCGGGCAGAATTACGCCGCAAACTCATTCTAACCTCGAGTTAGCCATGTTTATCTTTGCGGCCAAATAATTAATGATTTACCATTTATACCCACGCCTAATATACATGTCAATTATTCATAGCTAATTCAGATTATGTCAATAATAGAGTGAATATCTCATCTTAACAGATATAGTAGATAACAGATTTTCGCAGATTAGGCGTCTTAATGGATTCAGCAGATTAAGCAAACTAGCAGATTTAGCAGATAACAGATTAGGCATCTCAACAGATTTAGTTTAGCAGATTTGGCATTTCAACAGACTTAACAAATGACAGATTTGGCAGATGAACAAATCTAGCAGACTAGGCAGTAGAGCAGAACTAGCAGATTAAGTAATGTAAAAGACTAGCAGATTAGGCAAATATAGCAGAACTAAATTAGGCAAATATAGCAGATTTTATTATTTCTTAAGGTTTCATTGACCCATCTTGCCTAATTATAAATTTGGCCTAAGTTTGCATGCCTAAATAATTGTCATGGTTCACATTATGATTATATACCAAATATAGCCATCTATTACTATGCATGTCGTATATCCCAAAGATCCCTTACTTAGGTGTTTATTTACATTAATAGATACCCTACTCTCATGTAAATCTTTATACCTAAGCCATATCCTTTTTGTCTCAAGTCATATGTTAACATACCATGGTTCCTCTTCTTCCAATTCACAGAATATGCATAGATCTAAATCTAGTTTACAACCTATGTCCTTTTTCTTAAATAAGTCACAGATTAACCATGTCTAATTGTTCCACATTCATTATTTGTCCCAAACATTTTAGCGTTCGTGCGTTAATCTCTTAGGAGATTGGCGCAGGCTCGTAGTAGCCTGGCTATAGAACAGAAAGAAGAAGAGATACAGAATAAAATAGATCAGAACAGAGCATACACAATCTCAAATTAAGATTTACAATCATGTCACAATTATGATTAAAGTTTATATCGGAAAATAACTGCACTTGCCTTGATTGGATTAAAGAAAGAACTTTAATTGTTGTAGAATCGTTGCAGAAGCTTTAATATCTAATTTGAATTGAGTTGCTTAGGTTGATGTTGATTAGCTTCTAGTTTTGATTCCAGCAGAGTAGCGACGCCATTTTTATTTTTATTTAGAACAGAGGCAGAGAAGAAGTAGAATAGAATTGTGTGTAGAGAAGGCTAGGTCTTAGGTTGTTTTTATAGGTGTAGCAATTCATTTCAGCCATCAGATTAACCCTAAACCCAATCCGGACCATCAAAAATCGTCCCTGGGCTTCAAAAAGTGTTCTGGACCGAAACAGGCCAACCAGGTCGACCTGCAGGGGGGAGGTCGACACTATAGTCGACCCCCATGGGGGAGGTAGACTCCCAGGTCGACCCCCTGGTCGACTTGGCCCCCAGGTCGACTTGCCCAGTTCTGTGCTGACCGAAACCTTCTGAATGTTCTACAGGCCATAACTTCTTCATCCGGACTCCGATTTTCGAAAAATCGGACTCTATTTCATCTAAAATTTCAAGAGGAACGCAACGGTGATGTCCATTTTACCTAATTCTTTATTCTTAAATTAATTATCCTCATTTTACTATCTTTTCCGTTACACACACCGTTATCAAACTAATTTTTCTTCTCTTTCATGTATTAATTAATTCTTCTTATGCATCACAATTATTTACCTATCATAAGCATATTTTCATATATTTTATTTCATTTTTAATTATACTTAAAAATGCGGGGTGTTACATTCTCCCCTCCTTAAAGGATTTCGTCCCTGAAATCTTCAAGTTAAGAAGAATGTGTCCTACTATCCAACATCCATCTACTCAATCATCAATCACTGGCGTCCGTTGTCCTTAGAAACTTCTAATGTTGTATGAACATATGCAAAGGTGTGTGTATATGTTCCTTATCTAATGCAAAGATCAAGCGGTCCACTGATTCAGTTGACCTCCTTAATGCGAATTATGCTAGTGCCATGAGTCCAACATGTATGCAATTTTCCTACTCGATACATATCATTTCTATATGAGTGCACAACCATTCAGTCATATGCAACATCCATGTGGTAAGTCAATCATTTTGCATCCACAAAAATTGAAAATGCTCACACATCCATATGCAGTATGAGAGTGTTTTCGAGCCGATCTAGTGCCTAGTGTGTGTATATGCATCCACGAGCAACCACTAGCAATCACTTGCATCCACTTGCAACAATCAAACATAACATGTCTCAAACACATGTTTACACCCATTAGTTTCTACCTAAAGTTCGAGGATTCGATCGATAGGATACAGTCGAATGATGGAAGCGAGTACAGATAGAACAAAAACTTGGTTCCCATTAGACATGGGTCCTAAGTATCGGCCCCGAAGACCGAAACAAACATCAAATTGACACTAAGAGGATTACCCTCTTTAGACAATGTCAAAACTGGAAATCTTAACCTTATCAGAAATATTCAGATATTTACAGATTACTGGTACAGATCAGATTACCGAATGATTCTTAGGAAACTAAGCATGATAAAACCCAGAATGTATGCGTCCTACTTGACGCCTAACACAGATATCTCTCAAACCCCAACCTATCACCAGCAGATGAGTCGTAACCCCTATGGGGTTTGAGACTATAACCAGATCAGAAACAAGACTAGTATTAAAGTGCAGAGACTCGACTACAGAATCAGAATGCCATAATTGGAAAGAGTTATAACTCAATAATCAGATAAGGAAACTAAACTCTCTACGGAAATTTTCCTACTTCTATCCTATCCACCAACTATGAGAGAATTCGCCTTTCTTCCCGAAGTAGGTCATGTCCTCTATCCTTCCTCTTGAGTCAAGCTTCCATAAGTAAAGTACTTTTCTCCTCCTTTATCTTTAGACTTTTCTTCCTTCTTTTGTGTTTCCTTTTTGCCTCCTTTTTGAACCAAGTTTATATCCATGGGTTTCTTATCTTTGGGTTGTGCTCCTGGGCCAAACTCCCTCATTCTCATCTTTACTATGCTTATGTAACACGTTGACCAGTCCCTCGAAAGCTGCCTCCATCGCACGGAAAAATCCTATAAAGCTCGAAAGAAAATTAGCCGTAGGTGAAACTACTGCGGCTACAGATGGAAGTCGGGCGCTTATTTGCCCTTTGACAGGTGTCGTAGTCTTATCAAGCCTACGGAACCATGCCGCGATGAGGTTACCTCCCAGAAAGCCAGGAGCCCCGGAGACTCAGAAAAAGAAGGAAACAAGGATTCAGAAAGAGAATCAAAAGATAGATATATGGCTTTGGGGATTATGTTTTTCAAAATAAACTTTCTTTTTGAAAATACTTTCTTTTAAAGACTTTTTGAAAATAGTTTTCAAAAACTTTTATCTAATCCGGTAACCTTTAGGTCTGATACCAAGTGTAACACCCCACCTCCGTTAAGGACACTCACAAATGGAATGCCTTAACTTTGGTGGAGCATTTTAGTAAACAGAACAGAAACTTACAAGACAGATAAAAACAGTACTTGAAAATTTTTAACTTTATTACAGCGGAAACAGAAATCAGTATGGTTACATCCTTTCAAATCTCAGAATTCATGTACAAAATATCGGTCTTGTACAAAAGCCTTCAGAATGCATAGTTTAAAATCATAATCCCCACAGAAGAAGACAAGCCATACTTCAAGCACTTCAAGCAGAAGAAATCCGGATCTAGCTAGAGTATTCCCTCCTTAGAAAACCTGGGGGGACGGAAGAAAAGAGGCGAAACAACAAGGGTCAGACATAAAGTCTGGCAAGTCCAGTGACTTTCAGCATATGAACAGATAATAATAATATGACATGAACATAAAACTGGATGAGAGATAACTGTAACAGGTGTAGCAGATATAACAGAAGAATAGAATGATATAAGCTATTGCTCTACACTTCTCTGCACCAATACTAGTTTAACAGGATTAGGTGTCACCCTAATGTCTAAACTGAAACAGAAACAGGTACAGAATAATTTCCACAGAAGAGAATGCTAGTAATGGGCCTTTACCACCCGAACAGAAACAGACAGAAGCAGAAACAGATTAATCCCTACGGAAACAGAATGTAGAATTAGGTGTACACTAGTAATGGGCCTTTACCACCCGAACAGACGGTACCACACAGAAACAGACAGGTGTTACCACCCAATAGAAATAGACGGTACCAACAGAAACAGACAGAACTAAGTGTACCCTAAAACCTTACCCCAAGCGATCGGCTCCCTAATACATAAATATCCTGTGTTGGCCCCACAGTAGGGTGTATCACTCCCTAAAGTGACAACCAATTGGCACAGACCTATTTACAGATGTCACGGTGTCTTACATCCTCAGAGGCAGACCGGGATCCATGCACGCACATGACCCGGTTGGAACGCACCATCAACACCCCTCGCCATTATCAGAATGAACCACTTATAATTAGTTCAGTAAGCATGCCCGGACCCTACCTACTATTGGGTCAAAGTTTTGATACCAGAAAGGGTTACTGACTAATATGGGTCCCAATCAACAGATGACACAAGTAATTCCCCTCCTAACCTTGTGTCCCTAGACTAACAGATTTCAGTTTAACTTGTTTACAAGTTTTAGACATACAAAGTTTAGATTAACTAGTTCACATATCAGACAATCAAGTTAACAGGTTTTCAGACTAACGGATCAGATGCTCGGATTAACAGGCTTACAGATTAACTGGTTATAGATTAACAGACTTACAGATTAACTGGTTACAGATTATCTAACTTTGTATTGGGCCTACGGATTCACGAAACGGGTTTATCAAGTTCATTGGTCCAATTGGTTTAACCTTACCCAACACGTTTTAGACATCATAATTATCTCAGATTTTCATTAATTAAATATTAATGCCCAAACCTCTCAAATTAGACTGACAGTTTGTGGCTACTGGTTAGGCCGGTTGGTTCCGGGCAGGTTTCTGTCGCAAACTGAGTCTAACCTCGGGTTTCAAGCACATTATGACTAACTTCTCACATTAGAACCTATTGTTTGCGACCACTGGAATATGTCGGGCGGTTCCGGGCAGAATTACGCCGCAAACTCATTCTAACCTCGAGTTAGCCATGTTTATCTTTGCGGCCAATTAATTAATGATTTACCATTTATACCCATGCCTAATATACATGTCAATTATTCATAGCTAATTCAGATTATGTCAATAACAGAGTGAATATCTCAGCTTAACAGATATAGTAGATAACAGATTTTCGCAGATTACGCATCTTAACGGATTCAGCAGATTAAACAAACTAGCAGATTTAGCAGATAACAGATTAGGCATCTCAACAAATTTAGTTTAGCAGATTTGGCATTTTCAACAGACTTAACAAATGACAGATTTGGCAGATGAACAAATCTAGCAGACTAGGCAGTAGAGCAGAATAGCAGATTAAAGAATGTAACAAACTAGCAGATTAGGCAAATATAGCAGAACTAAATTAGGCAAATATAGCAGATTTTATTATTCCTTAAGGTTTCATTGACCCATCTTGCCTAATTATAAATTCGGCCTAAGTTTGCATGCCTAAATAATTGTCATGGTTCACAATATGATTATATACCAAATATAGCCATCTATTACTATGCATGTCATATATCCCAAAGATCCCTTACTTAGGTGCTTATTTACGTTAATAGATACCCTACTCTCATGTAAATCTTTATACCTAAGCCATATCCTTTTTGTCTCAAGTCATATGTTAACATACCATGGTTCCTCTTCTTCCATTTTACAGAATATGCATAGATCTAAATCTAGTTTACAACCTATGTCCTTTTTCTTAAATCAGTCACAGATTAACCACGTCCAATTATTCCACATTCATTATTTGTCCCAAACATTGTAGCGTTCGTGCGTTAATATCTTAGGAGATTGGCGCAGGCTCGTAGTAGCTTGGCTATAGAACAGAAAGAAGAAGAGATACAGAATAAAATAGATCAGAGCATACACAGTCTCAAATTCAGATTTACAATCTTGTCACAATTATGATTAAAGTTTATATCGGAAAATAACTGCACTTACCTTGATTGGATTAAAGAAAGAACTTTAATTGTTGTAGAATCGTTGCAGAAGCTTTAATCTCTAATTTGAATTGAGTTGCTTAGGTTGATGTTGATTAGCTTCTAGTTTTGATTCCAGCAGAGTAGCGACGCCATTTTTATTTTTATTTAGAACAGAGGCAGAGAAGAAGCAGAATAGAATTGTGTGTAGAGAAGGCTAGGTCTTAGGTTGTTTTTATAGGTGTAGCAATTCATTTCAGCCATCAGATTAACCCTAAAACCAATCCGGACCATCAAAAATTGTCCTTGGGCTTCAAAAACGTGTTCTGGACCGAAACAGGCTGACCAGGTCCACCTGTATGGGGGGAGGTCGACACTATAGTCGACCCCCATGGGGGAGGTCGACTCCCAGGTCGACCCCCAGGTCGACCTGCCCAGTTCTGTGCTGACCGAAACCTTCTGAATCTTCTACAGGCCATAACTTCTTCATCCGGACTCCGATTTTCGAAAACTCGGACTCTATTTCATCTAAAATTTCGAGAGGAATGCAATGGTGATGTCCATTTTACCTAATTCCTGATTCTTAAATTAATTATCCTCATTTTACTATCTTTTCCGTTACACACACCGTTATCAAACTAATTTTTCTTCTCTTTCATGTATTAATTAATTCTTCTTATGCATCACCATTATTTACCTATCATAAGCATATTTTCATATATTTTATTTTATTTTTAATTATACTTAAAAATGCGGGGTGTTACATTTTTAAAAATGGAGTAGTAAAGGATCAAGACCTAGAAAGAACGAGATAAAGTTAAAGCTATTAGAACCAACTGGGAATTGGTTGAGAAGAGAAATTCTCTGAGTATCAATATGATGTTGATTTCAGTCTTCGGGGTTGATACTTAGAGAGTTATTTTCTTGCCAATTTACAGTTAGGGATTAGCCAGTATTGAACCAATGGAAAATTTCCCATAGAATGCATCAGCCGTTTGAGTCTAGGATTGTTGCTTGAAAGAGAAGTATAGGCTAGTAATACACAGCATGGACTAGTAGTGACTACTAGGTAGTGAAGGGCAAGCAAGAGTATATATCATGTTGTGTGGACTCGCAATTGCTTGATATGACTAAGTCCTAAGATTCTTGGCCCATAGTAGTAGCTGTGTAAGATGCTGTTTGAGTTGAAAACAGATAAAGCTTATTTGAAATAATAAACTTAAGTAATTGGATTAAGTCAAATAAGCTAAGAAAGAGAATAGCCTAACTAACGAGTAACAATAAATTCAGTAAAGCAACAAACGTGACGAGAAAAGAAAATAAAAATCTTAAGAAAACGATGAATAAATATGAAATTACTCCAAGATAAGACGAAATAGAAAAGAAATCTTTCTTATGTGGTTGTGTTTGGACAGGAAAATAGGAAATCTTTATAGAATAGTTGTATGAAAATCCAAGTACGATTAGAAAAGAAAAACAGAGGATGTGAATTTTTCCGTTTTATACCTTTCCGTAACATAAGAAATCGAATTTGGAAAATTAGATTTTTCTAAATTTCGAATTTAATGATGGTTGGTAGGGTTTTGAATGCGACAATTGGATGAACTATGCTCTTACTCTGTAAGAGTGTAGGAAAATTTGAATGAAAAACGTTTTGATTTTTCAGAAATATTGCATTCATATAGAACTGCAAGTATATTTAGGATGTGAGCATCATGTTTTGAAAAAGTTTTTAAGATTTGCATACATATAGGTGGATCCAAATTAGGCATACATGCTTTACTATGATGTATCACACTTTTCACACGTGCAGAATGTTTGCCACAATTGGATGCACACTTGATGGATGGATATTGCGAGGGATTTTCTATTTTACTCTTATCGAATTTCTTGGACGAAATTCTTTAAGGGTGGGAGAATGTAACACCCCACATTTTTAATATTATTGAAAATGTAAAAATATGTATTTATGCATAGATAGGTAAGTAATGGTGATGCATAATGAAAATTAATTAACATATGAAGAAAAGATTAATTAAATGATAGTGTATTTGACGGAGAAGATAGTAAAATAAGGATACTTAATTTAAATATCATGAATTAAGTAGATTGGACATAACCATTGCGTTCATCTCGGAATTCTACATGAAATAGAGTCCAAGTTTTTGAAAATCGGACTCCGTATGAAAGAGTTATGGCCTCCGGAAGATTCAGCAAAAATTCAGAAAAAATACCCGGGCAGGTCGACCTAGGGATCGACCTAGGGGTCGACCTACCCCCCAAAAACTGGCCAGAATCCATTTTCGTACCTGGACATGATTTCTGACCTCATACGTTGATTAATAGCTATAAAAACACCCCTAGACCTAATGTTTCTCCACACAACTTCATTACGCCGCCACTCTGGCCTAATCTAAAGAGAATTTTCTTCTTCCTCCTCCTCAATGGATCTAAACAATTCTTCTTCTTCAACAAATCTTAGATCCATCTTCTCTCTTCACGAATCTATTTATAAAGAATGAAGTTTCAAACTACCGCTAATAAAAGAGAGATTCAGACCTAAAATACCGCGCAGGAAAAGAGAAGGGATTCAGATCTGCAACCTATGCCGCGAAAAGAATTCAAAGGAGGATCAGATCTGTAAATTGGGGCAAAAAATCAATCGAAGATCTACGAATTGAAGCGCAAAAACACTGTGAGTGGATTTGAACTATATTTGTTGCATAATGTTGCTTCTATCATTTACCATTCCCCCTAATGAATGTGATGTTAATAAAATAAGATATGTTATTTTATTTATGCCTACGTTTGAGTTCTCTCCTTTTTATCCTTTCCCTTTTTTATATTTGGATCTATGTTATCTCGATTGGAATATGGGGTATTAGAATATAATCTGAAATGTTGGGGTTTGTGGCATAACAATTGTTATTGCTTATATTGGGCATAATCTATTTTATGCGGTCGAGAAATTAAAAGGGAAAAGGGGATATTTGGGCATAATATGGATTGGAAGGATTTGTGTATGATTGGAAATATGGATATAATTGTATTGCAATGTTAAATTTATGTAAATTGGAATAATTCTAATTGGCTATGGTAATTTTAAATTTATGTAGTTGGGCATAATTAAAATTGGACATGGAATTAGTATAATTTAATATTAACAACATGTAATTGGATAACATGGATTGGTGAGATTTATTTGTGACTTGGAAGATAAAGCCTAAAAGTTGAATTAGATTATATGTATGAACGTAGGAACGTTGGGAAATATATTGGGAAAATATTGATATAATTGTATAACTGGAAATTGGCATTTTTGGGTATGAATTACATGGAATTGATGAATTTTCCTATAATTGGATAACTTGGATAATATGTGAATTTGGCTAATTAATATATAATTTGTGTAATTAATGACAATTTGAAACAGGCATAAAAGTAAACATGATTATATGTTGAAATTGGAACGCATAACCTGAAAATTAGGGTTTGGGAGAAATACGAATATTAATGAACCTTTGACACAAGGTTAGACGCAATTGGGGTGTAAGACTGCCCGGAACCGCCCGACAAATCCAACAGCCACAATTGGATGTCTAATGTGAGAGGTCAAAGGCAAGAATTTGAGCGTAACGGCTTATGACACGAGGTTAGACTCGAGTTGTGGTGTAAGTCTGCCCGGAACCACCTGGCACATCCAGCAGCCACAAAGGGTTAGTCTAATGTGGGTGGTCATACATCGTTACGGCATAATGAATGAAATAAGGAATACTAACCATAATAAGACATGTGTGTGACATGGGTATGGTTAGATGGTTAAGTGGGTGACACGTAAAATATAACATGTAAATGTAGACTTAACCGTGGTAAGAATATGATGTAAATCATGACTAAGGTAGAGTTAACTGCAGTAAGACACGTGTAAGACATGGAAACTATAATAAAAGTGGGACACGTGTGACATGTGAAACAGAATTTAGATATGATTAACCAAATGGGACTCGTAATGGTATCATAAATTAATTGAATTGGGAAAAGTTTAAGTAACGGGTTAAGTAAAAGGAAGGGTTAAGTAAAATCTAATATTAATGACACAGTAATGGAGGGAATGATGACTACCTATTATAAACTTGAGTTGCGATAATGTAAAATTAAATAATAGGTAAAACTTGTCCTAGGGACAAGGGAAGGTTATGACTTAAGATGTAATACAAGACTTGAACGGTGGGACGACTTATGCTATGAAATAAGTTAATCTAAGCCAAAAATGTGGAAAAACACCGGTACGCTATCGTTTGATAAAGAAAACTTAAGTCACGTTTGAATTCATTGGTAAACCTTAGTTTACAGAAACTAAGTAATTAACCTTAGTTAGAGAACTAAGTAAATAACGATGAAGGTAACCAAGTGTTGAACCTTAGTTAGTAAACTAAGTAAATAAAGATAGTGGCAACTGAGTACTGAACCTTAGTTAGAGGACTAAGTAAGCAACAGTGAAGAAGTAAATTAGAATCATATATATTGGTTGGGTTGAGTAATCCTCTAGGTGCCAGTCTGATGTTGATCTCGGTCTTGGGGGCTAGTGTCTAGAGGGGTATTCTCCTAATCAGTATATGTGTGGGATAAGGCATACTTAACTATTAATTAAGTATAACATGTTGTTGTAACCCTAAAAGGGAATAATTTATGAAGTCGGAAAATAACATGTTGTGGCTTATTAATGGACTTAAGTAGGTTAAATACAAGTTAAATTAATAAGCAAGGATAACTTGGTGAATATGGAAAAAAAGAAGGAAGCTAGTGCGAATAACCAAGTTAAATGAGACGAGGTGGCACAAGCGTGCAATAAATGATTAGACGTAGGGTCTAATGAAAGATAAGGCACTTGAATAGTCTGTACGTGATAAGATGAATAACCCAACGAGGTAGATCATCACAGTGTCATAACGCACGAGTGGAACACACGTTTATTATTTGGCAGCTCCAACGGACTGGAAGGGGAGGCAGGCGGCTTCCTGATACGTTAAAGGTGCTCCTGGTAGTCCTCTGTGGTGGTTTAGCTTCGGGCTAGGATTACAGAGGTTGGGTCTGTGCGGAAGTACCAGGTGGGTGGGCCTTGACTGCACAAATAGGTGGCAGTCAGAATGTTGTACGCGATGGCATTAAGGGTGGTTCGGCGGTTGCCTCAGGCGGAGGTGGAGGGTCTAGATCAAACAATAGCAAGATCGTCGAACGCCTGTCACCAGCAGCCTAAGGAATGCGAAAAGACAAGAGCTAACCCCTAGAGATCGTTAACCTTTGCTATCAAGGGACGGGTGCGGGGAGACCCCACATGGATGCTTAGATTGTTTGCTTGTTAAGGGTGGTCGCTTAGCTCATGTGGTCTTTATTAGTTGAGGAAGGGGCTGAGGTGGGGCCATAGCCACCATAGAAAAATCAGACCTGAGGGATATATGTACATTGGACACCCTTAGATGCGGGCCCGTACAAATTTAGGAAAGCTCCCGACCGAGCTCCTTGTTTTCTGGTGTAGCCCTGCCACGGAACTCGGGTGCACAAGTAGAGGTTATGTGTAGTAGAAACATCAAGTACGATTGATAATACATACATGGGAAAGTCTAGGTACAACCATGTCTGCTCTGGGTGGTGTACCATAGACTAGAGGGCATTATTCGACGATGGAACCAACTCGATCGAACAGTACAAGAGCGGCAATCAGTGTGCTTACATAGCACTTTGATTCTATGCGGATGTAGCGTCGTACGTTATTATGGCATAGGATGAGGGACTGCGCATATTACTGAGGCGATACGGAGGAGACCGTGCGAGTAGGGTACCACGGGGTGTACCTCTGTTTGGGGGTAGCTACATATACATTATATTAGATTAATCTACTAGGGAGTAGATGGGTGCGATGTGTAAGCTTTGAACGCTAATAACACGTATAACCTAATAAATAAATAAAATGTACGGTATATGTAGGGTTATTCAAGAAGTGTAGTTTAAATTCACTCACACAGAACTTATGTTCTGACCCCCTCCTCATTACATACTTCCAAGTTAGGTTCAGGACAGAGATGGTATAGCTTTGGATACTGGTTTAGCAGTATTGTTAATAAGGTAAAGCAATATTTGAATATTATACTTTATTTCCTTCCACTGCGAGATGCTTTACGAGTTCTGACATATCTCTTTTCTCTGTCTTTTTCTGCAGGATACAAGAGCAACCAACTCGGGTTTCGGTGGATTGGATTTTTGAAAAAAAATCGGTCCATCGGAATCCGGGTTGTCACAGGAATTACATGCATATACCTGTATATATGTGAACAGGTCATAACAAGGAGGCTAGAGAAGGGGAATAAAATTGTATGCCCGACAAATAGGTACATATTTGCTGTATTTCTTGGGTTTTGATGAATTTATGAGCCGATTGGCTAGCCGCTTGCCTTTTTCTTTTTCTTTTGGATTGGTGAGGGTCTGTGAGGCTAGTTGGGGTTTAAAAGGTCTCCCTATACAAAGGTGGTTATAGCGAATTATTTCAAAAATTTAGGGTGTTAGCCAAGTTTTTGAAAAAAAAATTGAAAATTCTTAGAAATTGAAAAGTTGAAGAATGAAAGCCAGAAAGAAAGTTGAGTTGGTTAGTTAAACAACTTTCAGCTCCATTCCTTTTCGAGGACGAAAATATTTTAATTGGGGGGAGATTGTAACAACCCGGAAAATCAGAACCAATTTAAAATTTTTATTTTAGCTATTTCAATGGATTTTGAATATTTAAAATGATTTATTTTAAATAATAATGACTAAAAAATTATTTTAATTGAAGTTAAAATGAATAAATTTATTTTAATTATAAAACGAGCCTGAAATGGCGCGGTAGTTTAAAATTCGATTTCTAATTTCAATTGAATGTACAGAATTCAATATAAGTCAGAATTGGATGAAACAAGAAATATTTGAATCTGTTTAATGATATCTTTCTAAACGGGCAGCTAGTAATTTTGGTTTTGCAGATTTATTCTTACAGGATCTTGGATTTACAACTGAGGCTATATTCGGAAAGCTCTGTATTCGTATATTTCTTTCAGTTGTGTTTTGTATTATTTTTCCGCTGCTATGTAATGTAATTTAAATCTCTAATATTTATCAAGTGTATATTATTCATTCATACTCTGTTATATTCTTGTACCCGTAATTGTTGTAATAAGCACAATTGTAAGAAACCGAGATTTCACTTTAGAAATTAAAAGTTAAGTCCAGTTTAAAATATGAAATAGTTGCTGTAGAATTTATATATATATTATATAATATATAGCCCTTAGAAATAGCCATTTTGCAAACGACCTCCGTTTTCGATGAAACTACTTTTATTGGATCCGGAATGTCAAATTATTGCTAGATTCCAATTTTCATAAATTTTGGAATTAATATGTGAGCGTAGTGAATTTAAATGTGTTTGGTCAGTTCAATTTGAATTTAATCAACTGGAAAATGACCTTTTTTCAGACGGTCTCCGAATTCGATGAAATTAGTTTTGTTAGGACTGCATCGTCAAAACATAGCTAGATTTATTTTTCTGGATTTTTGGAGTCATTATGTGGCCCCAGTAAATTAAAATGTACGTTTAAATTCAATATATATTGATTTATATTTTAATTTTGACAAAAACTAATCAAAACAGTCGAATTGGCTTACGAGACATATTCCATTGTGTCCGGAATGGGGGTATTTGGCTAAAGGCGATGGTCATTGGGATTCGTTAGGAGTTCGCGACATTAAACTAGAAATTTATGAATTAAATAATATTAAAATAAAAATATAGCCCTCAGAATTCTCAAAACCCTAATTCCCAATTTGCCACCGCCAAACCTAAAATGAACGGCGAAAGTTGTCAGATTTTTGGGGCTCAAATCCTATCAATCGATGGCAAATTAAAACAAAGAATCAAAACGAAAATGGAAATACTCTTTTAGATCTTCACAACCATACTCGAGTGATCGATTATCGTGTTCTATGCTAAGAGGATTTCCATCTCGAAGTAGCGAGTTTTAGGCTCGATTTTTGAGCGCTATAGGGTCTCGAGTGGCGCGTCGTTCAAGCCGAAGGTGGAGTAGCTCAAGCCGGTCGTCGTGGTCACCCTTGATCAGACTCCGGCAGCCTGTGACGATGGTGGCGGCACGAGGAAGGATTGGAGCTGATGGGTTAATTCGTTCCGGTTTTGAGCAGAGGAAGAAAAGGGGGTAATCCCTTGTTAATGATGTAATTAGTAAATTATTAGTTTGTTTATTTAATGATTTATGTAATTAATTTTTTTTAAGTAAATAACATTGAAATAGAAATGTAAGTTTTATATGAAAAGCATGATTTAAAAAAATGGTTTTTAAATATAAATAGCATGGTTTTTAACTATATATCGCGTATATATAAATTCTATTTTTGATTATAAATAACGTATATAAAAATGTGCTTTTATTATGTATATAAAGCTTAAATAAAAATATGATTTTTATACATATAACTTCGTTATAAAAATATGATTTTTTAGATAGCATTTTAAAAGTAGAATTTTTATAATATGTAAAGTGATTTAAAAATGCGGTTTTTAAATATATAAACATCATTGACTTTTATAGGTATAAAATTGAAATAGAAATATGATTTTTTTATATATAGCTTTACTGTAAAAATGTGATTTTAATATATAATATCACAGAATTAAAAAAGGGATCTTTAAAGTATAAAATATCATTTTTTTTCAGGAATATAAATTGCATTGTTTTTAAAAAATATATATAAGTAGCATGATTTTTAAAAGAAATAACAGTGCATAAAAATGTGATTTTTAAATATATATAGCATTGTTAAAAATGTGATTTTTAACATAAACTGACGAGAAGCAGAACGGAATACAAATCGTCTGCTAAAGAATGAAGAAGTGGAAACCAATGTGGGAACTTCTCACTCTAATCTTGTTTTCTATTTAAATATATATTAGGTTGTAGATGGGGCTTAGTAGCTCCGGACACCATCGTCCAAAGACCATGGACAACTTGTTTGATTGTATTGTGTTGTGAAAATTGATTGTGATGTGAAATGGAAAATAAGATATTCATGTGTTGAATAAAATATTTGAACAATAAAAATATCATTTTTATTGAATGTATGTACTATATAAAATAGTGATGCATTTAAATAAATATTCATTTACAAATCGAACGATTTGTTTATGTACACCCATTTAACTGACATTGATTGGGACGGTAAATTTTACACATCGCCCAATTGCACAAATAAAATCTATGTTTGTTGATTGAAACCCCACACGGGTATTAGGATGATATTTGACGTACACTAATCCTAATTATTTAGTTATATGTCAATCGATTGGTTGACAGGCTGTTGTAAGCGTTAATTATTTATATTTAATGCTTATGCAGTTGTGTAATGCACTCTGGATGAAGGATGATTGTTTATCATTATTATTATATACATGTGTTGTATGGAATCGATATAATTAACATTATATGGTAAATTGATCGGGTCTCAGTCCAATTTGGAAAATAAATAATATTTAAAAATAATATTCAGAAAATATTCATGTGTTGAATAAAATATTCATGTGTTGAATAAAATATTTAAACAACAAAAATATCATTTTTGTTGAATGTATAAACCATTAAAATTATTCGTGTGTTGAATAAAATATTCAGGTGTTGAATAAAATAAAATAACGAATATTTTAAATAATATTCGATAGAAGATCAAAATATGTTTTTGATGTCCGATTTTGGATGGACATGAAAATATTGAAGTGTATGAAGCCATATTGATTAGATATGCGCCATTTTGACGCGAACGATATTTATATCAATTTTATTCATTTTTATAATGAATATCGAAAAAGAAATGATTTCAAAATCTAATATTTTGAAAATATTATCATTTATATATTAATGATATGGAATATTCAGTTTTGATTAAAAATTGAATATGAAGTTGAAATCGTTTTTAAAATGAATTTAAAACAATTTTAAAAAATAAGTTTTAAATGGAAAACAATGAAATATATATAATATATATTATATATTAAATGGCCTGAGTAGAACGCGTCACGCCGCGACCATTCGCGAATTTCGACCATTGACTTCGAATTGACGTTACGGGAGATCCGACCATTGGATTCTCCAAAAACCTGAACCTTTGGGTTCGTATCGAAAAGAGCTTATAACAAAAATGAGGGATTTGAAATCTAATGGTTGGATTTAGAATTATGCCCATATCAAATTTGGAAAAAGTCGTTGTAAGTGCAGTTCGATGATCGTTTATGGAAATCGACTGAAAGGGCCTTAATAATATTATTAAAAATATTAATAATTTGTGTAAAATCATAATAAATGATTTGGAAAGAATTAGGATGAAGAATTCCATATCTGAAAAGATAAAAATATTTTTTTTATTGAAATGAACTAGTTATTTACTAGAATTATAATCCAATTATTTTCAAATAAATAAATTGGATTGAAAATGGGTTTTAATATAACCAGAATTTCCAATATATGGATTGGAATGGATATGAATCGAAATTATCTTCGGAATATTTCGATATTTGATTCCGTGATTATACAAATATTATGGAGGAATTCGGAAGATATATATATATCGTTATTCCCAATACGATAGTTGTTGATTTCAGAATTTGATTTGAATATAAGCCGATATAATTTCTATTTAGAGCCTTGTATTTAATATCGAATTGAATTTTGGGTTTGTCGTGAATGATGTCTTTATCAACACTGTTCTTAAACCCCGATGAGAAAAGAATAAATCTTTTAAATAAGATTTAGAGAAGTTTACCAATTAATTATGGAATTTATTGAAATTGGATTTTTGGGTTTATCGTGAACTGTGTTTTGAATAACACTTGTTCTTTAACCCGATTAACGGTGAAATGTGATTTGGAATTTATAAATCTTTTATCAAGATTTAATGGAAATTTTCCAAAGTAAAGTTTTCCAATTAATTAATATTTAATTGGAATGGAATGGAATTCGATTTGGTAATAATCGAAATGAGCTTCTGTGGAGGTATACTATTACTATATATGGAATTTAAAAGGCTTTGTCGTTATTCCATTTATATTATTAGTCGGATATGAAAATTGATATCGACTGTATATTGCTTTGTTTTTCCGTGAGGGTTCCATAACTACTGGAATGTGATTTTGGGTTTATCGTGAACTGTGTTTTAAATGACATTGGTTCTTTAACCCAGTTCAAGACAGGATTTATTTCCTAGATTTGAATAATCATTAATATTGATTTTTGGGAAGATTAAAACTAAGTGGAGTTTTAATGAATCTTTAATTAGATTGAAATGTGAATGAGATAATTTAAATTATCAAATTCAAAAAATGATCAAGAATGGATTATCACCAGTTTTGCTCCAAGCGATAGTTAAACCCTTAATTATATTTGAACGGAAAATGGTAATTAAATTTGCCGATAACACCGAGGTGTTAGATATAGAGTATTACCTGTTTTGCTCCATGGGATAGATAGGTTGGGATTGGGAAATAAAATAAATGATTACTTCGGTAAGGTGCGCTAATCCCGACTAGTTTGGATAAACCTTAATTTGGTTTAGAAATGATATCCAAAGGAAGATTAAAGAATAAATTTAAAAGAATTTATCTTTGATAAAATTAATGGGAACCTTTCCCTAATGATGTGAATATTTGAATAAAAGAATATTCTAAATTGGAATGAGGCATATGTTGTGTTTGTGTAGCACTTGTTTATTATATATGCGAGTTATGTGGAAAAGCTGGGTTTGTACCCATTCTGAATAACTGATTCGACGATAAGTGGACGATTAAGACGGTGGTTGAAGACTGGAGGACTTCACATCGTTTGGATGATTACTGATGTCTTGATTCGGCAGTACACCCAAGACAAGGTAATAAGTGGTGATCGTCCAGATGTACTTAGAGATCGACCGGATATGCGAGGACCTCTCTCCTGTATTGGACATATAGGACGAGAAATAAGGTGCCTACGTTTTCGTTCAAACCCAGAACGAACTTGTAAATGGACTGTGTGTCTAACATTGGATTTTATTCCATGTTGATTGATCTCTATTAAATAAATATCTGTTTGCTGACAGAGAATTTATTCTCGTGCTTAACACCCTCTCTGAGACGTACGAGCTCAGAGGTTATATATCGATAGACATCGGTCTCATAGCATGAATTGCCTGTGTGGCATGCTGAGATGCAAATGATCAAGGCTTCTATTGAAAAGAAGAGTCTTTTGGTTGATGATCAAAGCACGGCCTTAAAGGGCATTGCTTTGTGTACGGCATTAATTCGCGAGCCTCACACCTCGGTATGAGTCAAAAACGGGATAAGGGACCCAAGGTGGACATAACGTTTCTTTCTAGCTATGGGTGGTGTCATGGTATGGATCCCAGACATTTATATATTTTTACCTATGTGGTTGTTGGATTGCGAGGCACCTCGGATATATCGGTTAATACGAAGTCGATGGATAGGTCCTATAGGACTGGGGAACGTGTGTCCAGGTATAACTAATCCGCTTTGTGTGGACCGGCCTTGGAGTATCCAAGGGCTCGCTAGTGTCCGAGCCCTGAGGCATTTGCTAGGGTGTCTCGAAGTCGGGGAGGAGTACATCCCTTGCCTCGACTCATGACGGAAGTCCAATTTCCAATACGTGACATTTCGGTTTTGATTGTAGAGCCTAGTATGGCGACATGATATATGGTACCCATGCCGTCTATGATTGATACATTTATATTTGAAATTGTTTTATACACTATGCACTTATAATAGTATCAAATGATCTGTCTTTAAACGTACCAAGCATGTTTGACTATTATAAGGGAAAACCCTATCCTCCGTCTTGCGTTGCATTGTGTGATGGGACATGGGTCTTATAATAGCTTCATTTTTCCAAAAAAACATTGCACTGTTTGTTCAATGCTCTGGTATTCTTGGGAGGAAACCCGTTCCGTGTTATACGACGTGATCCCTTGATTTACTTTATTCCTGAAGTAAAGTTTTAAATAACTGCTTTAGTTCTCACACCAGTAACATGAATGATCTGGAGTTTATTGTTTTAACTTAAACTCTGGGTGTCCCTATTTTCCACACGGGCAGCTAGTAGTTGGGTTTTTGTAGATTTATTTTCACAGGATCCTGTATTTACAGCTAGAATTACACTCATAAAGCTCTGTATCCGTGTGATGACCCGTAACTTCCCCGTGAAGGAAAGCCCGGATTACCTTGAGAACAACACACAAAAGAACGCAGACGGAAGAACATTTCATTGCTATTACAACAATTCCATCAGAATACAAGAATATACGGAGTATAATTGAATAAATTACATTCGATAAAAATCAGAGATTACAATAAATTACATAGCAGCGGAAAAACAATAGAAAACACAACTGGAAGTAATACCAGGATACAGAGCTTTCCGAGCATCGTTCCAGCTGTAAATCAAGATCCTGTGAATATAAATCTGCAAAACCAAAACTACTAGCTCCCCGTGTCGAGAATAAGGGCACCCAGAGTTTAGGTTAAAACAATAAACTCCAGGTCAGTCATGTGACTGGTGTGAGAACTGAAACAGTTATTTAAAGCTTTTCTTTAAAAGAGAGTAATTCAATGGACCACGCCGTATAACACGGAACGGGTTTTCCTCCCAAGAATACTAGTGCATAGAATAAACAGCGCAATGCTTTTCCGAAAAATGAAGCAATTATAAGACCCAGGTCCCATCACACAATGAAACGCAAGCCGGAGGATAGGGTTTTCCCTTATAATAGCCAAAAATGATTGGTACGTTTAAAACAAATCATTTGATACTATAATAAGTGTATAGTGTCAAAAGAATTTCAATCATAAATATCAATCATAGACGGCATGGGTACCATATATCATGTCGCCATACTAGTTCTACAATTAAAACCGAAATATCTCGTATTGGAAATTGGAATTCCGTCATGAGTCGAGGCAAGGGGCAAGCTCCTCTACGCTTCGAGATACTCTAGCAAATGCTCAGGACTACGCACACTGGGTAACCCTTGGATCGGTTGGGCCGGTCCTCTCTTACGTTTGAGGATTAGTTATGCCTGAACACACGTTTCCCGGTCCTTACAGACCTAAAATCGAGGCGCCTCGCATCCAACAACCACATAGGTGAAAAGTATATAAATGTCAGGGCTGGTAAGTCACTGACACCACCAAAGCTAGAAAGAAACGTCATGTTCTCCCAACGGTCTGTATCCCGTTTTTAACACATACCGAGGTGTGAGGCTCGCGAATTCACGCTATACACAAAGCTGCCACGTAGGCCGTGCTTTGATCATCAACCACAAGACTTTGCTTTTCAACAGAAGCCTTGATCCATGCAACTCAGCATGCCACACAGGCAATTCATGCCATGCGATTGATATCTATCGATATATAACCTCTAAGCTCGTACGTCTCAGAGAAGGGCGTTAAGCAAGAGAATAAATTCTCCGCCGCCAAACAGATATATATTTAACAGAAATCAATCAACACAGAATAAAATCCAATGTCAGACACACAATCCATTTACAAGTTCTTTCTGGGTCTGAACGAAACCGGAGGCACTTTCCTTGCATATCCATCGATCTCCAAGTACGTCTGGACGACCACCAATTATTTCCATCCTCTTGGGTGTACAGCCCAATCAGGATCATCAGTAATTACCCAAACGATGTGAAGACTTCCGGTCTTCGACCGCTGTCATCATCTTCGACTTATCGTCGAATTGGTTATTCAGAATGGGTATAAACCCGGCCTTTCCGAACAACCCGCGTATATTAGAAACAAATGTTACACAAACACAACATACGCCTCATTCCAATTTAGCAGCTACTAACCGTAAATCAACAAGAGAACAATTTCCCAAATATTTACCCCGAAGGCCGAAACCAACATCAGATCAATACCCAGGAAACCATTCTTCTTAGCTAACCTACAGCTAGTTTCTAAATTTCATATTCTTAGGGAAAGTTCCCATTAATTTTATCCAAGATAAATCCTTTAAATTTATTCTTTAATCTTCCTTTGGATGTCATTTCAAACCAGATTATGGTTTTCCAAACTAGTCGAGATTAGCGAACTGCACCGAAGTAATTATTTATTTTATTTCCCAATCCCAACCTATTCATCCCATGAAGCAAAACTGGTAATACTCCATATCTAACACCACGGTGTTATCGGTAAAACTAATTACCATTTCACGTTCAAATCTAATTAAAGATTTAACTATCGCTTTGGAGCAAAACTGGTGATACTCCATTCTCGCTCATTTCCCAAATTTGATAATTTAGATTATCAATTCGCATTTCAATCTAATTGCATATTCATTAAAACTCCTTTTACTGGGTTAAAGAACTAATGTCATTTAAAACACAGTTCACGACAAACCCAAATCACATTCTATTTATTTATCGGGTCAAAGAACAAGTGTCATTCAAAACACCCTTCACGATAAACCCACAAATCAATTCTATTTACGACCCATTTCAAATCCAATTTATTTATTTAAAAATAAATGGGTTTTAATTTTAGTTCAAAACTAGTTTATTTCGATAAAAAACTATTTTTATCTTTTCAAATATGGAGTTTTTCATCCCAATTTTTCCCAAATCATTTCTTATGATTTTCCACAAATTATTACTATTTTTAATAATTTTATCAAGGCCCGTACAGTCGATTTCCATCAACGGCCATCGAACTACACTTACAGCGACCTTTTTCAAATTTGATTTGGACGTATCTCCAAATCCAACCGTTAGATTTCAAATTTCTAATATTCGTTAGAAAGCTCTTTTTGATACGAACCCAACGGTTCCGGTTTTAGGAGAATTCGACGGTCGGATCTCCCGTAATGTCCGTTCGAAATAAATGGTCGAAATTCGCGAACTGCCGCGGCGCGGCACGTTCTATTCAGGCCGTTATATTATATATATATATATATATAATATATATATATTTCATCGATTTCTATTTAAAACGAATTTTATAAATAGTTTTGAATTCGTTTCAAAAACAATTTCAACCTTTATTTCAAATTCAAATCAAAATTGAATTTTCTATTATAAATCTTTTTTACTTTCATTTCTATTTGATTTCAATTCAAATTGGTTTTCTATTCGATTCAATTCGAATTGGTTTTCTATTCGATTCAATTCAAATTGGTTTTCTATTCGATTCAATTCAAATTGGTTTTCTATTCGATTCAATTCAAATTGGTTTTCTATTCGATTCAATTCAAATTGGTTTTCTATTCGATTCAATTCAAATTGGTTTTCTATTCGATTCAATTCGAATTGGTTTTCTATTCGATTCAATTCGAATTCGTTTTCTATTCGATTCAATTCAAATTTAAAAACGAATATAATCGATATAAATATCGTTCGCTTCAAAATAGCGCATCTCTAATCAATACGGCTTTATATATTTCAATAATCCCGTTATTCAATTCAACAAATGAATATTTATTCTATTCAATACGTGAATCTATATTTTTGCCAACACATGACTAATCTCAACGAATGAGTACCGTCCACGTGTGACTATTTTTGTTAATTAATATATTTTATAAAATTTATGGTATCTATCGTTTGATTTCAAATCAGACTCCAACCGTAAACTAGTAAGAGAACGATTTCCTAAATATTAACACCGAAGGCCGAAACCAACATCAGATCAACATCCAGGAGACCACTCATCTTATCTATTTTCCAGTTAATTTCTAATTTTATATATGATAAAGATGTAAATTTTATTGTTAAAATATTTCGTTCAACACATGACTAATCTCAACGGATGAGTACTATCAACACATGAACCTTTATTTTATAATATTCTTTATTTTCTAAATTGGAATGAGGCCCACTCAATTACCATATAAAGTTAATTATATGGATTCCATACAACACATGTACATAACAGCAACGATAAATAATCAACCATCATCCAAAGTGCACTACACCGTAAAAGCATCAAATATAGATATCTAACGCTTATAACAGCCTGTCGATCCATCGATCGACATACAACTAATTATTGGGATTGGTGTATGCCGTATTTTATCCCCATACCCGTGTGGGGTTTCAAACAATCCAACACAGATTTTATTTGTGCAGTTGGGCGATGTGTAAAATTTATCGTCCCAATCAATGTCCTTCAAATAGGTGTACATAAACAAACCGTCCGGTTTGTAAATGAATATTTATTTATTCTCGTTCACGTTAAAAATTATATTTTCTACGATCAAAATATTTTATTCAACCTATGAATATTCTATTCGGTTCATTTATTAAATAAAATGATATCTTTATTTTTTTTCTAATTTATTTTAGAAAATTTCGGCGGCATAACGGCACGATACTAGAAACGGGACGAGGCCTAGCCTTATCCCCGGTCTAGTGATGGCCCACGCCATACACATATCAATCAATCCATTCCATTACCAAACAATCAAATTTCAATCAAATAATCTAACCAACTACACAACCAAACAAACAAGTCCATGGTCTGTGGACGATGGTGCCGGGTGCTACTAAACACCTTCTGCATCCTAGTATATATATATAACTAGAAAAAGAATTTTAGAGTGAGAAGTTCTCAACGATAGCTAATCCAACTCCACGACACTTCATTTATAGAAATCTTCGTCGTTCTCACCTTTTGTCACTTTCGTTGCCGTAGCCACTACATAAATAAAAATCGAATTTTTACTTCGCTATACAATATATAAAAATCATATTTTTACTTCGCTATTCAATGTATAAAAATCATATTTTTACTTCGCTATTCAATGTATAAAAATCGAATTTTTACTTCGCTATTCAATATATAAAAATCGAATTTTTACTTCGCTATTCAATATATAAAAATCGAATTTTTAAAATGACGCTATATGGATAAAAATTCTATTTTCACACCGCTACTATATAGATAAAATTTCCATTTTTACATCGCTACTATATAGATAAAAATTCCATTTTTACACGCTATTCTCTACATAAAGATTTCTCCTTTTTCCATTTCAAAAATCTAATCTTTTCTATTTTAAAAATCTAATCTTTTCTATTTTAAAAATCACATCTTTCCTATTGTCTCATACATATAAAAGGTCACATCTTTATATGGTATTCCTATACATAAAAATTGTATTTTTATTTCATCGCTATGTAGATAAAAATCGAATTTTTATTCGCCATTCTAATAAATAAAAATCAAATTTTTTTTATTTCAAATCAATTTATGGAAAAATCATATCTTTATTTTACAAACACATTTTTTTCTATTCTATTCATAGAAAATCAGATTTTTCTACTCTATAAGAATATAACCTTTCTACTAATGAAAATCAATTCTTTATGCCAATAAAAATTAGTTCTTTATGCTGATAAAAATTAGTTCTTTATATTGATAAAAATCAACTCTAATTAACCAAGAAAAATCAGTTTAAATTAACAAAGCAAAATCAGTTTTAAATAAAACTTACTGTTTTCCATCTACTGGAGAGGGGGGAGACTACCATCGAGGTTGGTGGAGGCCAGAGGTGGTCGGAGGCGAGTGGAGGCCGCTGGTGGCCGGCGCTGGGTCGATGGGCTTCGCGATTTGGTTGGGGAGGGGTCTCGAGCGTCGGCTGGAGGGAGAAAGAAGAGAGGGGAGGAGGGAGAAGAAGGATCGGAGGGGCTAGAGAGGGGTCCGGTGGTGGAGCGCGACTGGGCGGCGACGGAAATGGGGAGGGTTAGCGAGGTCAACGGCGGGTTTTTTTTTTTAATTTTTCCTTCTGAACTGACGGGGAGAAAAGGTAGTGGGAGGAGTATATAAGAATATATATTTAATTATTTATTTTATTCTCCATAAAGTCAATTTTTCGTTCGAATCCCAAATTGAGCCCAACGACTGTCGCCCCTAGCTAATTACCCCCATTCCGAACAAGATGGGATATGTTTCGTTAGCCAATTTTATCATTTCGATCAGTTTCTATCCAAATTAAAATATAAATCACTATATATTGAATTTGAACGCGCATTTCAATTTACTGGGGTCACATACTAACTCGAAAAATTATAGAAAAATATTTTCTAGCTTCGTATTGACGATACGGTCCTAACAAAACTAGTTTCGTCGAATTCTGAGACCATTGGAAAAATGGCCATTTTCCAGTCGATTAAAATCAACAGAAACTGGTCAAACGCGTTTTCCTTTGCCACGCTCACATATTGATTCGAAAAATTATGAAATTTGAAACCTAGCAATAAATTGACATCACGGATCCAACAAAAATGGTTTCGTCGAAATCCGAGGTCGTTTGCAAAATTCCCATTTTTAAGGGCCTAAATTCCATAACGACTATTCAGAATTTTCAACTGGACATATCTTTTGATTCCCGCTACGAAATCTTGATTTTTCAGATTCGTTGGAAAGATATTCTCAATTAGATTCTAATATTTTTGGTTTCGCCAAAATTTGGTTTATTTTGCACCCGGTATGTTCAATTGAAATTTGAAATCGAATTATCGAACTACCGCGCCATTTTCAATTCCTTTTATAATCATATATAAATATTTATATTCTAACGACGAAGTATATAATATATACGTTCTAAATATATTCCAAATAAATTTTCGTCGATATTATTTAAAATAATCCATTTTAAATATTCAAAATTCATTAAAATTGCCAAAATAAAAATTATAAACTGGCCCAGATTTTCGGGTTGTTACAATCCGTGTATTTCTTTCGGTTGTATTATGTATTATTTTCCGTTGCATTGTAATTTAAATCTCTGACATTTATCGAATGTATATTATTTATACATACTCTGTTATATTCTTGTACTCAGATGTAATTGTTGTAATATGTAATGAAATGTTCTTCTGTTTGTGTCTGATTTGTCATGTTCTCAACTCAATCCGGACTTTCCCGTAAGGTCGAGTTTGGTCGTTTCAGTTCATTTCATTTGTATATTTCATTCATATACAAATTTTATTTGGTTATATATAACCATTTAAATTTTATAATCACATTTGATTATAATAATAACAACAAACTCATCTATATATTATAAAAAATTTAGAAAATTATTTCTTCGATACCAAAATAGAATTTTGGGTAAAACTATTTCATTTACCCGCTTAAAACAATATTGGGTCAAATTTCTCTGTTTAAGTGTTTAGAAATTCTTATCGACTTCGTAGCGTCCCACGATTCAATCAGAATTCATAAGCCATTTAACAGACTACCCAACACAATATAAAACAACTTTTATATCAACTAACAAATACGCGCTCTCGTATATATATAAACTCAATTCATTCTAGGGTACTACTGACCCTATCTCTGATGAGTAAACCCCCACCAAAGCCTAGGTAATCGCTCAACCCAAGCTCTGATACCAATTGTAAAGGCCCGCAAATCCGTACTATCTGAGTTGACTTAATACTCCACATGTCAAACCCAAATTGCACAGAAATACGAATCATTATGAAATAAAGAGAAAAAAAGATAGAAGAAGAATAGAAATAAACAACACAGGATCTCACATTGCAACCGAAAAAAATAGATTATATAATATAACTTTTAAAATACAAATCAGTATTTGTATACAATATCATTATCAGAGTACAATACTTACAACATAGCAGAAAAACGGTAACTAAATTACGCTGAATCCTCCTGCTCCAAGATCCTCCAAGTATATCTGTAATTACCTGAACTACTTGACTGCCCGTACAAATTTGGGCACCTAAGAGTTTAGGAAAAACATAAAAAAATTAACTATGGGTCAGTCATGAGACTGGTATGAGTAAACAATTTAAAAAAATTTGATTAAATAAATTATATCTCATAATACCACGACGTATAACATGGAACGGATTTTTCCCTTTTGAGAATCCAAAACACTTGATTTAACCTTCAAAATCCTTTTGAAAGAAACGATAATTTTTATGTCAAAACTCTTTTGATATTACAATAGTGTTTACATAAAATAAATAACAATCTATTGGAATGTTTGCATCTCATGATTCACATATATATAATATATAATCAAAACCGCGAGCACTTATTGGGTAATAAATTTCCAACTATGACAAGGTATGGAACCAACTTCTGATAGTTTGTCTCTAGAGAGGAATACACTGGGTCCAACAAGAACACCTTGTAACCCGGCTACACATGACTAACCACTCATTTTGTTTGAGTGTATCGAATGTATATCACCAATGGTTGGGATTAGCAACCGTTTCCCGAAAAGAGAAAACATTGATAGAATAAAGAATGAAATGAATTTCTCTAGATAGGTGATAATACACCCAAATTGGGAGCTACCCACTTAGCCATAATACCTGCCCGATTTTTGTCATTTCCCGGTTGTTGAGGCCTGATGCTACGATTACTTACCCTTCATTGTTAGCACAATCACTTTGAATGCCACATTGTTAGATCCGTTAATATATACTGGGTATTATGTTAAGGGATAAATTCTCTGCCACCATATATATATTCGTACGGACCAATATATGCGATCATTGGAGCACTAAGTCAGACATTTGTCCATATACATTCGTTTTGGGACTGAACGAAACTGAAGGCACAATTTCCATTAATTCATCTTTGGTAATTTCTACCTAGGATTAATAGAAAAAGCCTTTGCACTTTACTCCATCTTCAATTATTTTCATATAATCTGATTCGCAACGCTACTGCCAATACGAAGTGGTTTTTGGTTAATAATTCGACTGGCCTCTCCATATTGATAACAATATTGGTCAATACTTCGATAGTCGGTTATTTAGCTATTGAAGAAAAACAAACATTCATTCCAAGCATCAAAACAAATCACTATGACTATTAACTAATATTTGATTTCATTAATTAAATCACTTCTTCATTTCCTTACCAATATTTGTTAACCAAATATTTTCAATAATCATCTCTACCTTTTACGCTATTTGGAAAACAGTTTCATATATCGCCTTCTTTTTATTTTATACACTTAGAAAATATATTCTATTTATAATTGGAAAACATTCCAATTACTTATCTCTTTTCCCAACTCGTTTGTTTCTATACTTAGGAAATATTTATTATTATATTTCCAAAATTGCACTTACTTGGGTTAAAACGAATGTTGTGTAAAATATCATTACCACAACCCAAAATATTGCATTCAACTAAACCTCTTTGAACATTGATCTTCAAGACTGAATCTTCCTATTTATTGGTTAATAATTAAATCAATCAAGTTGGGGCATAACTACTTCTCAGACCTTGATTGAATAACATTCTTAACTTCAAAAACAGACAGGACCACTTACCTCAAATAATCAACACCATAGAAACCAATTATTCATTTTTAAACGTGTATACATTTCTCTTTCTATTTTTACCAGATTTAATTATAGATTTCCTTTTTGTTTATAATATTTTATTTTAAGTTCTTTCCTTAACACATTCCATATCTATTGATATATTGATTTCTAGTTATCAAATTTTCTTAAAAATATTTTAACTCCTTATATTTTCGGAAATTTTTTCCAGTACCTCCTTTGTATCGGTCAATAGTTCAAACCTCAACTCGCCTCTCTAGGCCCTTTCCATTCAAAAAGATCAAAAATCCAAGTGGCTTGCCAATTCGGCACATAAAAACTCATATGGAATTTAGATGTGTACCTTTATATCGGGCACTCGACTTATAATCTTCATACACTTAATTCCATACCTACTTAACACATGTTCAGTTGTTACCAATTTGTCCCAACTAAATCCAGTCATTCCTAACTCAATTCGCTAATTTATTCCTTAATTAGCTCTTTTGCCTATTCCACTTTTTAATTGAACATATCCCATTCATATACAATTTTTATTGACTTATAAACCAATTGAATTCCATTTTCAATTCAAGTTTCATATTTGATTTCGAATATGAATTCACTAGTTCAATTAACTTAAACAAATTCCAATTTTGAATCAAAACTCGATTAACTAATTATTCTTCGAATTAGTCAATTCTATTTAATAATTAAAAATCTGATTTTTTTTTTCAAAAATCAGTTCACTTATTTCACTTGAGTTCATATTTATTTTATATCTCCAGTCTGGATTTTTCTAATGAAAATTCGGATTTTATTTACTAAAAATCCTTTTATTTATTTAAATAAACCGTTATGGTTTTATAATGGTTATGGTGCTGTTTTTCTAAAAATTTGATTTTGACATAACTCAAAATCTATAAGAAAAAATCCAGATTTTTCTCTTCGATTAGAAAAATATTATTCAATCTGTTCCGACGATTCTGGTTTCAACCGTGGTGAGTTCATTTTAATTATATTTAAATATAAACATTTAAACTTCGTTTATAAATAAATTTCAACTCCATTATAATATATTTTGATATATATTAAACCAATTTTCCCAATCTCACTCAATATTCCTAATTATCCCTAATCGTCGATTATTTCATAATTCAGTTATAAAATTATTTACAACTCGATCTGCTATATTAAATTCCAATTTATTTTTAGAATTTAATTATTATAAAATTCGATATTATCGAATTCCAATAATAAACCCTTTTGATTTATCTTAATTCCGTTTATACTATAAATTCCAGAATAAATTCTATCGTTCCTTTTTCGAACGATTTCTAATTTCTTTGTTAAATTCATACTTGAATTTATAAATTCCAAATTATCACTGATAATTATCCCCTTTTATTTATAAACATGGTTAATAAATTAATTTCCTTGTTTTATAAATTTAAAACAAGCTTCCCGTTCGATTATTAATTTGAAACCAAATTCCTATTTTGGTATATTTTATTATTATAACTTATAAATATAATTGTAGAATACATTTTCATATTTTATTTCAGTTTCTATCTAATATGAATTTATTATCTTTTATAGAAATAATTTAGTTTTATAAATTAGACATAGTCAAATTCAAATCATAATTCCGTATAGATTTATTCCAATTTTATTTACATTCTGAATATCAAAATAAATTTCATCGTTTACTATTTTAAACGATTTCCGATTCTTATTTTAAATTCACATTTGAATTTAAATATTCATATTATCCAATGACAATTTAATTTCCTTCATTTATAAACACCGTTTGTACGTTCATTTCAATTCCCTGCATTATCCAATAACATTTTTCCATTTAACTTATAAACACCATTTATAAATTCACTACTTGTTTTTATTATTTCGAAACAAGTTAATATCTCTTAGCCCATTCAAAATTCATATTCTATTATTCAAAAAATAGATTTTCCCTTTTAAATCTCAAAATCCCTTTTTACGATATTTTTATAAATCAATATTAGGGCCAGTTATATTTAAACAAACAAAACATCCAATTATCAATCACAAGTTTTCTAACACATCATATATGATAATATATGTGAAAACAAACAAAGAATTAATTTTGAGGAACCCAGTTGGATCCCTCCAACCTGTTTTCCTGCATTCACAGATGTTAGCCAACATAAATAATATCCATTGTGCTTCAAGGTGGGATATTGCGGTATAGAAGGTCATCCACTATCATATCGTGGGGCGTATAGCGTCATCTGCTAATGATACTGTCGGCATCCGCTAATGGTACTGCAGGAAATATTCAACCCCCAGTATATATATATAATAGCCACAAACATCAAGCCTAAATAACTAATATATTTTTGATAGCCATAAAAATATTTAAATTCATCCAAACAAACAATTATTTTTAACTAATAAAATTAATTCTCTATAAAAATCTGAGTGACATTTACTCACCTGATTTTTCGTTTCCTATCATTTCGATTCGTTCTAATTCCAGTTAATTCCAAAAATTCCCAAGCGAATTCCATATCCCGTTACGAGTCCAACTCGGCTTGCGTTATTATTTTGGACCTCGTATAAATTAAATACAGTGTTTTAAAAACATGCAAATTATATATGCTATATATTTTCTCTTTTAATTTAATTATCACAAATCACTTAAATTAAACAAGTTAAAGTTACCTTACTTGAGCCCTTAATCCTTTTTCTCCTCAAACAGCAAATTTCAACTCCCTTGTAGCCATATTGTCATTAAGCTATAACTTCACTATTGCCAAACTCCATCCCAGATCCACTATCCAAAAATCCTTAAATTCCAATGCCTTCCCTAACTTAGCACTTCATCGCACTATCCATCAATTCCAATGCATATACTACTGCAATCCTAAATGCTGCATTCAGTTTCCACCGCAACAGGTAAAGCTCCCCTTGTCAAACTGACTGTCTTGCCTCCATCCCGATTATCAACAGACTCTGCCACCATCGCTAACCATTTGAACTTCGTGAGAACCACTTGACAGTCACCTCGACAAAGACTCCGGTCCTTTGTGGATCATCTTGAACTAGATCCAGTTGATGTAGTGTACGTTGCACCCCCTCCCCAATCGATGATTTGACCACCCAAATTGCTTCTGTCGATGCTCCCCCGCTACCACTAACACCATTGCGCCTTTTTACTTGACAAGATCGATGTTTAATTTTTATATTACTATTGGATTAAAATGGACAAAAGGAGCAGTGTAACACCCCACACCCGCTAAGGTCACTCGTAAGGGAATGCCTTAACTTCGGTGGAGTATTTTAAGTGAATATAGAACAGAAAAATTACAACAAGACATATATAAGTAATACTTGAAATTTAAAACATCATTTCATTGCAGCAGAAGGTAAACATGTTTGGTTACATACCAAAAACCAACAAGAGTCAAGTACAAAATATCCATCTCGATAAAAATATAAGTACATAATCCCACTACATACTAATAGCCATAATAGAAAAGATAAGCTGAGCTTTACATCAACGGTCCAAGCTCCAAAAGATAGATAAAGCAATCTGATCAAAGCCCACTAGTGCTAGGCCCAACCTGAGGACCCGAGGGGGGGGGGGGGGAAAGATAAAAACAACGGGGTCAGACATAAGTCTGAGCGAGTCCTATAACTTTAACAATACAATCATTAAAGTAATTAGGGTATGATATAAACTTGGTACGGTAACGACTGGGGATAAATGACTACACTAAGCAGCCAACTAGACATAGGAAGAACCAAGATAACGGTAAAGACGCATCTACCCACCCAAGGATAATTACTAAACTGCACCACACCAGTCATTCCTAACTTAAAGGTTGATCCCACCCAAGGACTTAGAAAATATAACTAGTAGTTTCGTGTACCCCTAGCTGACCACATAGGTGCCATCTGCCCCTATCTCCACTAGGTGTACCCACTACTCCTCAAGCGATCGGCTCCCTAACGTAGATACCCGTGCTGGCCCCACAGTGGGGTGTATCACTCCCCAAAGTGGCAACCCGATACAACCAACGGTGCACGGCTTATACCTACATGATGCAACAACGTCTTACCTACCAGCCCGGGTCCACACACGCATATGAAACCCGTTGGACTTGCGTTGCCACCGCTAACCCATTTTGGCCTCTTATAGTCAAGCCCAGTACGCGTGTCCCGTCCTCGACATGGGTCGAGCCCACAAAGATACATATGGGTTACTGGTTGAAATAGGCCCCCACAAGCTACCCACCTAAGCTTGCTCCCTTTAGTGTATCCCACTTAACCCTTTAATCACGTTTAATTACATGTTTCCACTTTGGTTAAGTATTCTAATCGTATTTTCTATTGCCACCCAAGGCAACCACTAGATTTCCACATGCCACCCAAGGCACCCACTTAACCCCTCATTCCCCACTACATGCTTATCTGGTTAAGTGTTTCTTAATTGATTAAGACCGTAACCATTGTAAAGACCTCTCACATTAGACTGTCTTTTATGGCAGCTGGATTTGCCGGTCGGGTCCGGGCAGCCTTACGCCATAACAGAGTCTAACCTCGTGTCTTTACACTTGTCACGTATTTAGTTTATGCCTAAGACCACTCACATTGAGCCAATCATTTGTAGCCGCTGGATTTGCCGGTCGGGTCCGGGCAGTCTTATGCTACAAAAGGGTCCAACCTCGTGTCTTAGTCGATTAATTACACCTAATTAATCACCCCCATATTTTGAATTAATTTTCCCTAATTAATTCCAATTTAATGATGTACATAATTGACTCAATTATGTCCATCCATTTATGGTATGCAACATCATACCAATTTCACAACAATTTTGTTAACATGAATATTAACCCCATCGTTCCCCACGTAATACGCTAACATGACATACTTAAAAGGGAAGATTCATCACAAATACAATGGGTTCAACTTAGCATAACATTAGCATCAACATGGGTTTTAAAGGTGTCAACTTGCATATATGACCATAGCATCAAACCCAACTAGCATAAATAATCAACCCAAACTTGCATGAATCACATATGTTATAAAGAGGGTAACTTGCATAGATGTTCATGTCATAGACCTATCATATAGGGATAAACTTGCATACATGTCATTGGTCTAAAAAGGGATGAACTTGCATATGTTACTCATATCATGAAAAGGGGTAAACATGCATATATATGCATGACATACAAAGGGGTAAACTTGCATATGTACGCATATCATACAAAGGTGTAAACTTGCACATGTTACTTGCATATAATCAAACACCAAACTTGCATAACATGTCATATATGAACTTGCATATAATCAAACACCAAACTTGCATAACATGGTGTCATAATGGATCAATGTTTATCATAGTGATTTGCATAACTAGCATTATGAACACATAGCATAAAACTTGCATAACTAGCATCATGGACATATTGCATAAAACTTGCATAACTAGCATCATGAGCACATAGCATATGATAACATAACTTGCATTGATCCACATTCATAACCATAACCTCATTACATCCTATCATAATTAGTTTAGCAATTGCTTGCTAAAGGCATAGAAACTCACAACTTGTTGATTAGCACTCCTATGAAGAAGATTTAGTTGCTAGAGTTGATTAGAAGTTGATTTGAGAAGCTATCTTCCTTTCTAATTTGTGGAGGCTCCTTCTAAGTTGCATTTTGACGGCATGATGACGTTGTATCTATTTTTAGTATGGATTAGGGTAGTCTTAGGGTGTATTTATAGATTTAGGATGTAGTTTAGGCCCTTAGATTAACCCTAGTTTAGATCTAAACCATCAAAAATCGTCACAGGTCAGCAGAACAGACCAGAGAACCAAAACAGGTGCACCAGGCCAGCCAGGGTCAAACCAGAAAGCTGTGCAGGTTTCTGGCTCGACACGGGCGCACTTCCCAAGTGCGCCAGTGTATTTTTGTGCTGGCGCACTTCACAAGTGCGCCAGTGCATTCTGGCTTGTTTTCGGTTTTTCTGCCTAACTTCGTTCGTCCCTATCTTCTTCATACGGACTCCGATTTTCGAAAACTCGGACTCTATTTCGCGTATTTTTCCGAGATGAACGCAATGGCGCAACCCATTTCCCCTAATTCCCACATCTGGGATTAGTTATTATTTAATTTGTGAATGTTAATATTAACTGAAATTCGGGGTGTTACAAGCAACATTTTGTTTGGAGCTTTCATTTTTATTTTGATTGAGGCTTTCGAATTCTTGCTTCAAGGAAAAATGAAAGGGAATCAAGAGGGGTATGCGTGAGTTTTAATTCCATGGGGATGACCAATTTTCCTATTGTCTTAAGCTTGGAAACAATTTGCAAAAGAATAAAAGGAAGCAAATAAGGAGAAAACGGTCATAATTTATAAAAGATGAAAACTTAGTGCTTAAGGAATAGGCCTACGCATTATATAGGTAGATATAGGTTAAGTACATTTCATTTAATTAGATTTGAGTTTAGATTTAACGTGATCTGATTTCAAGCTTATCCATTAAAATTTTATAATAACATATTTCGGGGTATTGGACTCCAATTGAAACATAATAACTGACGTTTCTAAGGTTTAACCACTATTCTAAATACACTAGAACATGCTCCGAAGTCTAATTTGATCGTATGGAGAAGATATCAATTTAAATCGATATAATATAAATTAAATTCAGAACAATTAATTCTTTGATAAAAAATTATTATTATCGTTGTATTCATAAAAAAATCATATTAATCATTTGAATCATTTTTTGACTCAAATTAAATTTCGAGTTGAATTATTTCAGATTCTCGTATTACAATGATTATATATATACGAAATAAATCGTATTTCAATTATCAAATTGATAACTCAATATAAAAATCGATTTATATTATCAACTCAATATTTAAGACAATATTAAATATTTAAAATAAATTGACTAAAAACCTGGGTTGTTACATATGCCCAAAAGAATAGATGATTAGTCAAGTACCCTGGGTAGCGATGAAAGGCCTAGACACGTAGCGATGAAAGGCGTGTGGAGTTTTCGCTAGAACCAGGGTTTACCATTAGCCCTTGACGGACAGTATGATGTTGAGTTATTCACACGATTAACACTGGTTTCAAAACAGGATTAGCGGTGATAGCTAGAGTCATGGATGATTATTGTTTTGCTTGTATCGTCTTGAGTAGATTATTCGACATCGAAGGAGACATCTCTTGGGTGCTTGTCTGATGTTGGTTTAGGCCTTCGGGGCTTGTACTTGGGAGATGTCGTTATCGATTAGGATGATCTACGCTTGATAACTGGTTTCCATCAATGTACTGCTTGTTATTACCTGATTGTTGTAAAGGCTATCATTATCGGATGCGGGGAAGACGGGTTGGGTTCTTCTCACTTGATATGTTGGCAGATTAGTTGATTAATCTGCCTATTTCTCATATACTTTATTGATGATATTAGATAGTTGTTTTATCGCACATTATGACTATTGTCTGATTCAAGGTTTTATGTTTTCTCTTATTACATTGGGTTGTTCACCCGATGTTTGGATGGGCAGACTGAGTAGAAGGTGACATGTATTTGATCTTGATGAGGACGATGCTGCTGAGCGATGACGAGCTAGAGGCTTACGTATTAGTTTCCTATTACCTACTATTTGTTATTTTTCCGCTGCTATGTTGATGTATTCTCTGAGTGACTTGTAGTGAGGCAACTTTGTACAAACTCTTATACTGTTGTCCAATATTGTATGGATATTTCACGGTGATATGAAAAAAGTTTAAGATTCAACTCAATTTTGCTTCACTATTATTGCATGTTGTATATGTTCTATTATATTTTATCCTTGCGTTGTGAGTTGTACGACAGTATCCCTTGTATTTATCTTACCTTGATGATCGTCCATAGCTACGTGGCACAGCTTTCAGCGCATTCTTCTTCTTGGTAAGTGCGGTGGTTATGGGCGGTCATCACAATTATACTTGTCTGTTGTTAACTGATATTCTATGTCGTCACTTGATTATGAATGTTGTCTATTGATATTCATTGAGTTGTACAGTTTAAATTGAGAATGATATTAGTTTTAGATTCATATTAAATATCATCTATATTACAATCATGTTAATTATTAATTGACTATTAATGTTACTATTAACAATTATATTTATCTTGAAATAAAATCTTGCAACATCTATGAGCGTTTCAAATAAAAAAATTGTAACATGTATAAGCATATCAACGAAAATCTACCAATGCTTATAACTGTTGCGAACGAAAATATACCAATGCTTATAAGCGTTGGAAGAGAAAATATACCAACAATTATATGCATTGCAAATGAAAATATACCAATGCTTATAAGCATTGGGAATGAAAATCTACCAACGCTAATATGCATTGGAAATAAATTAACACACCCTCATAGCAACACTAATAAGCGTTGCTGAAATTCTTCGCGGCGATTATACTCATTGGGAATCACTTGTTTTGGTGTAGTGCACAATCCCCCTCTCTTTTCTTATGATGTTTGCTAGTACTATACGGCCTGGATTTAAAGGTACTTGGATTTCGACTCTCTTTGGGTCTTTTTTTGCTGGAGATGCTGCATTGGAGCTAGAGTTTATGGAGTTTTTGGAGCTTTTATGGTTGGAGAGTATTGTCTTCGCCAGTTGTCTTCATCGTTTGGCCCTTCCTTTGTCCTAGCTCTTTATTCGTGATCTATGGAGCTGTGGAGGCTTTGGCATCACCTTGGGTTGTCAACGGATAATTTCGGATACAAATAGTGCTATATCTATATCCACATCCATAATTATTTTGGATATCCGGATCCTCGAATATGGCTGAATATCGGATAATTATCCTATCCGCCAACGATCGGTAAATCAACAAATATAAATGAAAATTTATAGTTTAACATTTCAATTCCATCGATCACAAAAGTGTTAAAAATAAACAAATATGACGAAATTAAACAAATTTGAGCAACTAATATGCATTTAGTGTATATTATATAAGTCATCGACTTAGTAAAGCAATAAATAAGTCTCAATTATTGTACTAAATACATATGATTGTAGCATAAATGTTTAAACAAATCGAACGAGTAATTTTCGGATACGGATATCTACGTTTCGTATCCGCATTTGTTTTTTCGAATATCCGATATTTTTCCACTTTTCGAATAAGAATGCGGATGGATTTCAGTTTTTTTAGGTACCCATTGACAACCCTTGCATCACCTTTCATTTTGGCGACTGGCTATTAAGGACTCGCTTGACTAGCAGGTCTTCTAGTTTATGTTGGTTGACTCATATTTGAGTTGTATTTTGTTTTGTATGCATGCACAGTTTTTGTAGCCATTCATACAAAAATTATTTTGTAAACCACTGGAGAATGGCTAGAAAAAATGAGTACAAAGAATAGATATTTAACTTGTATATTTAAATCGACAATCTGAAGTTAGTACCTGAATTGGATCCCATTTTCCTTTTCAACCATATACAAGCATTAAATAACATAAAGACTACATGTTCATTCATAGGACTAAAAAAATACAATATTGAAGTTAAAATACGTAATACAGCACAATTAGATGTAAATTAATGATGGTGTGATCATTAGAGCAGAAGATTCTTAAATTTTTTATTGATTCACCCATAACATAAAGTACATATGGGTTGTTTAACAATCGATAATTTTAAAGATGAAGTTAAACCATGCATAAACTGGTTTATTTGTTGGATAGATGTTGGAGGCCACACATATGATAGCATCCACCGTTGCATTGCTTTTCATCTGAAAAACACTTCTGTGGAAAAGGACACCAGTATGTTCCTGTTTGATTCTCTCCGCCCCCCACAGGGTGTTTGCACTCTTGGTACACACAACAACCACGCATTCCGCGCCTATGTCTTCCGCTGACCATACTTACTCCACCATCTATTTTTACAACACCACCAAAAAAACAGTTGTTGATTAATCATCGATACAATGATAGCTATCATATGAACAAAATCAATAAAAGAATTAGTAGGGCTTACAAGGCATTATTGCAAGGAGAAGAAAGAGGAGAACAGGGAAATAATTAGTGTTCTTCATGCTAAAAATACCAAGATTTGTTTTAATGAAATTCAGGTATCATTCTTTGGGTATATATACCTGATGTAATTACATTAATATCTTACTAACTAATTAGCTACATTGGCTTTAATCATGCATCTTCAGTAATACATGAATTTTACATCAACTACTTTCCTACACTAGTTTTTTCAATGAATGAACATTATAATCAAGTGCATTGAATGCTAGGGATAAAATAAAAGGATATTTATGTATGTCTATTGCCTTTAATGAGAACAAATCATGCTCTTCATCTTCATAATATAATATAGTCATTAATTCATCAATTTATTTGATATATATATTATTATATACTAATAATCAGTGGTCACAACTAATACTACTGGGAAGCCATCAGGTATTATTGATTTTAATAAAAATATGTGATAAGAGTACTTATCTTGGACAGTACGCATGTATATGACTGAACCTATTGTTTCTGTTGCTCTTCCCCAAATTATAAAGATGCAAATATTATAGTTCTAGGTGAGTTGAACTCGCAGCTATCAGGTCTGTTACCACTCAACCAATATGTCAGTACAAGTCATGATCACCCAAAATTAGTTGCATAATAATAATATAAGAACCCGATTTTTTGAGTCTCAGATGTTGACACTAATAAATGGTATTCACATGTGGTACATCAAAGCGCCGGAAAATCAAACCATCAGAAGATGAAAGAAAAAAAGGGGAAAATCCCACAATCGCAGCGGATAATATATAATACACCATATATATATAGTTAGCTTATTTTGATGTTCAAAATTACCTTCACAACATCATGGGCGCCACTCCTTCAAGCAATTATTTTGCAATTTTATCCGTGAGAATGCTGCAAAAAAGGATCATTATGTAAGAGTGTTAAGCATGAATTTTGAATATCTTCCTCACATTTCTCACTGGACATTGCTTCCTTATTTTGATTATTTGTTTTTTTCACTATCAGCTTTTACCTTAGTGTAAGGTGAAAAGTGCATAAGCAAATTCATTTCCCAATATCATTTTGTAAGATTCAAAAGATGAACATACAAACCTGAGTTGATATGTTAACGAGTTTGTCAAAAGCATGAAAGCTACCATTGTTCCCACCTCCAACAAGTTAATAGTTTTCAAATGAGAACACTATGCAAAATAAAAGAATAAACATTTTTAGGATTAAGAAACATCGACATAAAAAATTGACTTGGGTAAACTTTATAAACAAGGGTAAACATAACACAACCTACAAGAGTAGATTTGGGAAAGCTGAAGATAAACAATTGTCTCGTGCTAATAATTAAGAAAAGTAGTATGTTGCTAGCAAACCACCTTTAGTAGCAAGTGATCTCCCAAACTCTGATATTCCATCAGTGCAGCCAACAAACAGGGTGCATCCATTAGAGCACCATATCAATCTCGAGAAGTACAGCATTTTCTGACTCTTGCCATGGACCAAAGGTTCCGGCTTCAAATCCAGAACAATGGGTTTGCTCTTAAGATAGCGAACTTTGATAAAATCCTAAGTAGCAGCACAGAGGCAATACCTATTAGGACTAAAACAAAAGGAATGAATGAGCATCACCATCGTCAATATTATAAAAATTCATCTCAAACAACATTAACTTAAGCAACTTAAAATCACTTATCTTATATTTTGTAATTTCTGTTGAAGTACGCAATATTATATGTTGGATTGAAGAGGATGAAGATAGCTTCGACTCAGAGAAGACCCTTCGCAAATAGGAGCTCGTGCGCAAAAGTTAGAGCCAAAATGCACTACTAGAAAAGGTGCAGAATAGCTACACATATTTACAACAACTTGTGATGCCATTCCGATACCCCGCCGTTTTTGGCATCGCAATGGCGTTGAAGTTATCAGAAATTGGCGTCACTATTTTGCACCTTTTCTAATAGTGATGGTGTTTGGTGTCTGCTGGCTTCAACAACAGATGTTTGTCGTAGGGTACGATAGACGTTTGAGTATATAGGGAAATTTTCCCAAGAGTTCTGACAGACATTTGTCATTCCCACGACAGACGTCTGAGAGAGGGACAGACGTCTGTCGTATTGGGGACAAATGTCTGAGCGGAGTGCTGAACCCTAATTAATTCCCCGGAATGGGACGGACGTCTGTCACCTCCCACGACAGACGTCTAATGTGACTTTTAGGCTATTTCGGGCTGAAAACTTGGCAATACGATTTGTGAATAAGTGGGGGAAATTTTGGGAATTGGCATATCTCTATATAATCTATTTTCTGATTTGTTAGTGGGGGGAGCTTGGATACTTGATTTGGGATCAAGGGTTTATTCTCAAGAGTGAATTAGGGTTTATAACCTAATTCCAATTCTTCATTTCTATTCTCCTCAAACTCTTTTCTATATTGAAATATAGTGATCATTGGATCAATCTCTTGTATTCCTTTCATCGTGGTAATTAAATACTCTCTCCAAAGTGGATGAGATGTTAGTGGAACCGCTATGAATCCTTGTGTCATTTATTTTTGCTACTATTGTCATTAGTTTCTTTCTTGTATCTGAGATTTGCATTGTTCGTGATTGGTCGATTATTGTTTGTGACTAGAATTATTGTTTTGGTTGTTTTTGCGAGTCTAACAACAATCTAGTCTTCGCTAGCGCTTATGGTTTGGATATTTTATTTGAGTGGTCTTGAATCGGATTAATCACAATGGTTTCAACAATTGGTATCAGAGCTGTTTGGTGCTTGTTAGGTGTTTGTGAAAATGCCAGAAACGGATAATAGCTCAGTTAGTCCTTCAACCGGAAGTCCGAATAGTATGGCGCCTTATGTACGAGGTTCGTATGCGGCGTCAGGTTCTCAATTGGTAATTGACAAGTGGAATGGTGATAATGACTTTGAGATGTGGTAATGGAAAATGAAAGTGGTTCTTAGGTGGAATCGGGTGCACCGAGTGGTATTTGATACTCACTTATTGCCAAGTGATATCTCAAACGTTGAGAGAGAGGAGATGGAGGAATGGGCTTACACTACTCTTCAACTTGCTATGGGGGAGAATGTGATCTTCGAAATTAGTGGTTATACTACCGCTAAACGTATTTGGGACAAGTTGGAGGAATTGTATATGAAGAAGTCGCTCACTAACCGTTTAATCTTGTTGCGTACATTTTTCACCTTCAAGATGAAGGAGGGTAATATGTTTAAGGCACACTTGAATGACTTTGAGGACTTGCTCATGAAGATGAAGGCCGTTGATTTGAAGATTGAAGAAGAGCAAAAGGCGATGGTATTATTGTGTTCATTGCCGCACCACTATACGGGTTTCTCAAATAGTTTGATCTATGGCCAAGATACCTTGACTCTTGAAGATGTCAAGACGGGTCTTCTTAGTGAGGAGTTGAGAGATCAAATGAAGGAGATGAGTGAGGGTAGTAGTGAAGCTAGTAGTGGTCATGGGTTGCTTGTGGAGAAAGAAAAGAATGTGAAGAAAGGAACCGGGGGCGTTCTAAATCAAGAAAGCCCGGTGGAAGAGGTAAATCAAGGGAAAGAAATGGCAAGTGCTTTATTTGTAAGAAATCGAGACATTGAAAGAATGAATGTCCGGACAAAGATAAGAAGGAAGCAGCATCTTCATCCGTAGCGTTGGAGAGTGGGGATGGTGAGATAGATGAGAATGTGTTGACGGCGGTAGCATCGGGTGTTTCGGGTAGCGAATGGGTTCTCGATTCGGGTGCGTCGTATCATATGACGCCAAACAGAAATTGTTTTTTGTCCTTTGAGGTCAAAGAGGTAAATGCAATTGCTATGGGAAATGGTGTTATTTGCAAGTCGATGGGTATTGGCTCCGTGCAAATAAGGATGTTTGATGGAGTAGTTCGCACGCTCACCAATGTTCGCTATGTTCCAAGACTTAGGAAGTTGCTTATATCTTTGGGGCAATTGAATTCTCTAGGATGCAAGATCACTATCGAGAAGGATTGCTTGAGGGTTTTGAAAGGGGCAATTGTGGTTATGAAGGGTTCTGGGACTCATGATATATATTTTCTTCAAGGTGTGACCATAGGAGGTGAGACTTGTGTGGATGTTGATAGTTCTTGTGACTTGGATGCGACACGGTTGTGGCATTTGAGATTGGGTCTTATCTCAGAGAGGAGCTTGTATATTCTTCGGAAGCAAGAGATGATCGAGGGTGAGAGTTTCAACAAACTAGAGTTTTGCGAGGAATGTGTCATGGGGAAGCAAACAAGGGTATCGTTCAATGAAGGAAAACATGACTCAAAGGAGGTTCTTGAGTATGTTCATTCGGATGTTTGGGGACCGACACCAGTTGCTTCTTTGGGAGAGCAAGGTATTATATTTCTTTGATTGATGATTTGTCTCGAAAGTTATGGGTGTATGTAATGAAGGCCAAGTCGGAGGCATTTGCTAAATTCAAAGTGTGGAAGGCTCTTGCTGAAAATGAGAGTGGTAAAACTTTGAAGGTGTTAAGGACCGACAATGGCGGAGAATATGTTTCGCGGGAATTCTTGGAGTATTGTAAGAATCACGGAATCCGGAGACATCTTACTGCGTCGGGAGATCCGCAATCTAATGGAGAAGCGGAGAGAATGAACCTAACTCTACTTGAGAAAGCTCGATGCTTGAGATTGACATTGGGTTTGTCTAAGGGATTTTGGGCCGAATCTTTGTCAATTATGGTGCATATTATGAATCGAATTCCATGCTCGGCCATTGATAACAAAATTCGGGAGGAAGTGTGGAAAGGAAAGAGTGCTGACTTGAGATATCTTCGTGTGTTTTGTTGACTTGTGATATCTTTGTGTGTTTTGTTGCCTAGTTTATGTGCATGATATGGGGAACGATAATCTTGGAGCTAGAGCGTTCAAGGGGATTTTGCTTGGTTTCACGGACATTGTGAAAGGCTATCGGATTTGGAGTCCGGAAATGAAGAAGTTTGTTAGTTCTTGTCATGTCACTTTTGATGAGCCGGCTTTATTCATGGAGAATGAGAGCTCATTGGACGTTCCGGATTTGGTTCAAGGTGAATCAAAGGAGAAGGAAGTCATTCCCACATTCCATCCAAGTGGTAGTAGAGTTGAAGAAGAAGCTCATGAGGTTGAAGCGGTTGATGAAACATCACACAGTCCACATGGTTCCTTTAGTGATCTTGGTGATGTACATGTTACTAGAGAAGTTTCGACTCAAGGCGGAGCCGAAAATGGGTTTGGGTGATAGTATTTCTACTCAGGTTGGTTGACGTATAATAAAATCTCTCGAAAGATATGGTGATTGGAACTACCTTATCTTTTGTCATCATTTGGACTATGCTCTCAATGTAGTCCAAGATGAGCGGATGGACCTGGATGACGTCATGGAGTCGAGAGAGAGCTCGAAGTGGATATGCGCCATGGAGGAAGAGATGCAATTGTTAATAAGGAACCGAACTTGGGAGTTGGTTCCACTTCCTCGGGGAAACATGCTATAGGGAGCAAATGGATTTACAAGGTGAAGGACGATGGAAGGTACAAAGCAAGGTTAGTGGCAAAGGGGTTTACACAAAGGAAAGGAAAGGAGTATGATGAAATTTTTGCAACGGTGGTACGACATACTTCTATCCGGGTTTTACTACAATAGTTGCTATCTATGATTTGGAGTTGGAGCAACTTGTTGTGAAAACCGCCTTCTTGTATGGAGACTTAGATGAAGACATCTACATGGAGCAACTGGAAGGGTTTGTTGTAGATGGTATGTCTAAAATTCTTTGCAAGTTGAAGAAATCACTATATGGGTTACAGCAATCGCCTAGACAATGGTACAAGAGATTCGATCATTTCATGCTTGAAAGTGGCTTCCATCGAATCATCAAGGATGCTTGCGTACATTTCAAGAGGTCGGGAAATGATTGTTGGGTGTATTTACTCTTGTATGTGGATGATATGATCATTGATTCCAAGGATAAAAATGAAATCAACAAGTTGAAGATGCTTTTGAAATCGGAATTCGAAATGAAACATCTTGGAGAAGTTAGGAAAATCTTGGGCATGGAAATTGAAAGGGACCGAAAGCGTTTTGAGTTGAGATTGACTCAAAAGGAATACATTATGAAAGTGCTTTGCCGGTTTAGCATGGAGGATGTAAAGGCGTTAAATACACCTTTACCTTTGCATATGAAGCTTTCGGATAAGGGATCACCTACCGGGGATAAAGACAAGGCCTATATGGCAAAGGTGCCATATGCAAGTGCGGTTGGTAGTTTGATGTATGAAATGGTGTGTACAAGGCCCGATATTGCAAATGCCATCGGGGTAGTTAGTCGGTATATGGCTAATCCGGGGAAATCGCATTGGGAAGCCGTGAAGGCTATATTGAGATACTTGAAAGGCATAGCATCTCATGGTCTTGCCTTTGGCGGTAGTGATGAGAGGAGTTGGAAGTTGGTTGGTTATTGTGACTCGGACTACGCCGGTGATAGGGATCGGAGGAAATCAACTTCCAGGTATGTCTTCACACTTGGCGGGACAGCCATTATTTGGAGATCAAGATTGCAAACCGTAGTTGCTTTATCCACTACGGAGGGGGAGTTGATTATCGTGTTGGAAGCGGCCAAGGAGGCACTCTACTTGAAGCGATTATTGTGTGACTTAGGTTTCGAACATAAAAGTGTTGATGTTAGATGTGATAGCCAAAGTGCTATACATCTGGCGGAGAATTTGGCATTTAGCTCACGGGCCAAGCATATTGAGGTGAGGGAGTCATTTCTTGTAGCCACGGATGAGGGTAAGCTAGTATACCTTCGGAAAGTTCATACAAAGGATAATACAGTAGATATGTTTACTAAAGCATTCCCATTTGGGAAGTTCGAGCATTGCTCGAACTTAATTCGCTTGTTGAGTTGCTAGGTGCCACGAGGTGGCACGGGTGGAGAGGGTGATTTTGTTTGTTGATGGAGAGGAATAGAGGTGAGAGATTGGATATCTATCTTCAAGGTAAGTATTCGTTTCACTCCCAGGTACATTGTCTTTTGGTGAGACTAGCTTAGGAGTTCGATATTTTCAACAATACATTGGCAGGTGGGGGCTTTGCCTGAACTCGTTGGTGTAGTGCAACGGGCGGTGGCCATGCCGGAGCTCATTGGGAAAAACATTCAAGCTAGTTTGGTTGAATGTAGATGGAAAAGCTTGGCTGCATTGAAGTTTGGAGTTGAGATGGTTATAGTATCGAGTTGGAGTGTTGAAGTATGCGACACTATATGTTGGATTAAAGAGGATGAAGATAGCTTCGAGTCGGAGAAGAACGTTCGCAAATCAGAGCTCGTACACAAAAGTTAGAGCCAAAATGGTGTTTGGTGTCTACTGGCTTTAGCGACAGACGTTTATCGTAGGATACGACAGACATCTGAGTATACAGGGAAATTTTGCCGAGAGTTCGGACAAACGTCTGCTGAAACACCCCACCTCCGTTAAGGTCACTCACAAAGGGAATGCATTAACTTCGGTGAAGCATTATAGGTAAAAGATACAGATAATTTACAAGACAGACATATAAACAGCGGAAAAACTGGAATTATTTCATAAGCAGTGTGGTTTAGTCAAAACATTACAACCATTGTCTCAAAACCCAACTTCCAAGTTATTACAATAAAACTTCTGTCTTGATTAAAAACTCAAAATACATAAAGAAGCATAAAACAGTAGTAAAGCGACATAAATCCCCAATAAAAGTGTAACCACATCCATAGCCCAAGAAAAGAGAATCCAAGCAGTACATCTACTCTCTTCAAGCTGGGAAAAGGCCTGAACTAAGCTGAAGTATTCCCTCCCTGTGGACCGGGTGGAACGGATGAAAAGAAGACGAAATAAAATGGGTCAGACATAAGCCTGGTAAATCCAGTGATTTTTCAGCATGTAAACAAGAAAAAGGATCATGACATGAATAAACAGAATATAGGACAATACCATAGTAACAAGATAACATAAGACAAGATAAGGCAAGATAAATTGTATATACTATCTCACTCGTTTCTATTTCTCTGCACCTACTAACGAATGTTTCAACTAGCATCATGTGTTCATAATAAAATGATCCCTTTATCGATTATCTTCTACTCGCATGCATTTATTAATTATGTCATTCGGCCCCGCTTAATTGTAGATACCTGAGCTGGTCCCATCAGGGGTGTATCAATCCCTCTAGTGGCAACCTGACACAATTCAAGATGCATAGTGTATAACTACTGATTCCTAGTGCTTGATTTTTCCACTTTGGAGTATGTGCACGACTGTACTCCGTCGGAACCTACATCGACGCACCACCCGCTGCTATTTTGACCGCTTATAGTCAACTCAGTAATCGTGCCCCACCGTGCCTATTTCAAGGTACCGTGATACATCTATGTGGGTTACTTCTGAAATGGACCCCCTTTACTAGGGTTTCCTAATCAACATGTTATAGTGGTTAAGTGTTCTCAATTTAACCTAACCCCACCCATCTGTTTAATTAACATGTTGTATTGGTTAAGTGTTTCCTAAGTTAACTTAACCCTATCATTCTCAGCATGTCCGTTCATTAGCATTAATTCATTCATTAATGCCTCAACCTCTCACATTAGAACTGTTGTTTGCGGTTGCTGGATGTGTTGGACTGTTCCGGGCAGACTTCTACCGCAAACTCATTCTAACCTCGGGTTTTGGGCTTAATGTGCTAACCTCTCACATTAGATCTGTTGTTGCGGTCGCTGGATGTGCCGGGCGGTTTCGGGCAACCTTACACCGCAACTCAATCTAACCTCGGGTTAGGCATGTTCATCTTTTAGCCAATTTATATATTTACCATACATACCCAAATTTATATGTCAATTATCCACACGTGTAGTCGATTCAAGTTATGCCACATTTACTTGTCATGCCTAAAATTACTCAATTAAGTTATACCCAATTCCCCGCGTTTCAACCGTACGAACAACGAGATCCAAACTAGGTATCCGAATGAACCTAGTATTCATAAAATAAAACGAAAAAAGGGAAAAGATAAGAAACACAAGAATTGACATAAGAGAATAGGCATGTAAAATTGTACCAAACGCAAGAATCATGGTTCTAATAGATTTATTGTATACTAACAATAAATATGAGCAAACTGAGCAAGTTACATCATAGGCATAAAGATTTGATAGAATTGAACATAAGAGAATCACCAATTTGGTGTACAACATGATAGGTTCCATTGTATCAATCACAACAGTCTCATAGGCATAGGTAATTAAGATTTGACAAAAGGATAAGCATGAATCAGAATTGATTATCTCACAATTAGGCATAATTCTAGATCCGATTCAGTACAGTCATGATTTCTATTAGGTGTTCAAATCTGAATAATAACTGAACTTATAGTGATAGGATTAGAAAAGTGAATTAAATGACGTTGTAGCGATTCTAATCTTTCTTTGTTGATTGAAGAAGAAAACCTCTACTTTGATTTGAGGCTCTTTCTCTAATTTGATTTCTAGTTTTGAGAAGATGGAGGCTAGGCTAGTTTAGAGATGGACAGCATGGTGGCATGATAGAATAGGATTATGAGGTTTAGGGTTAAGGTTTGATGTGATTATATAGGAATATAGGATTAATTTGGGCCTTTAGATCAGCATTGGTGTCATCAGAGCCAACCAGACCAAAGAGAGCTAACCACTGCGCGACACATATGCCCTAATGCCTCAGAAAATCGTCACCCAAATCTGGGAATAAGGGGGTCGACTCCCTGCAAGGGGGTCGACACCTATGTCGACACCCCTATAGGAGGTCGACTCCCATGTCGACACCCCCTAGGGGAGGTCGACACCCCTGAGCGAGAGATTTCCCGCTCAGTCGCTTTTCGGAATTTTGAAATTCGAACATGTTTTGATTATTTAATTGTTATTTAAATTTAATTTCTACTTAACTTGAAATATTCTAACCTCCATAACTTCTTCATACAGAGTCCAATTCTCGCAAACTCGGATTCTATCTCAAGCAGAATTCCAAGACGAACGCAATGGCATAAACCGTTTCACCTAATTCTTCTTCTAAAAATTAAGTGTTCTTAAATATGTTAATTTTAATATTCATAGAAAATATGTGGTGTTACATTCTCCCCTCCTTAAAGGATTTCGTCCCTGAAATCTGTAAATTAAGAATAATGTATCCTAACATCCAACATCCATCTACTCGACTGTCACTCACAGGCATCCGTTGTCCTTAAAAAGATTTCTAATGCTTTCGTGATTATATGCATAGTGTATGTATATGTCCTTATCTAATGCAAAATCAGGTGGTCTACTAATTCAGTTAACCTCCTTAATGCGAATCATGTCAGTGCTATGAGTCCATCACGTATGCAATTATTCCTCATCCTACTTTATAACTTCTACATGAGTGCACAATCATTCATACAAATGCAACATCCATATGATATCACATCAAGTTTCAATCCATATACAAATACATATATGCATATGCAATATGAAAGTGACTGAGCTGATCTAGTACCTAATGTGTGTGTATATGCATCCACGAGCAACCACTTGCAACCATCAATCATAACATGTTTCAAATACATGTTTACATTCATTGGTTTCTACCTAAGGATCAAGAATAGGACCGAGGAGATATACTTAAAAGATAGATACAAGCATGCATAAACTTATGAAAAAAGAGATCAAGGATGTACCCTCAAAAAGATAAGGGTAGGCTGCACGTATCTTGTCTTCGGTCTCCCAAGTCGCATATTCCTCAGCGTCACTCCATTGTATTTTTACTAGCTTGACCTCACAATTGCGTTGATTTTTAACTTTTGTTCCTATGATATGAGTTGGAACTCTTCTCACCGTCGCTTCTCGTTCCGCTTCTACTTCCTCTATTATGCTCGGCCCCATAACTTCTGCAGACTCATGTAAGCATTTTTGTAGATGAGAGACATGAAAAACATTATGAACTCCAGCCAATCTTTCGGGCAGCTCTACTCTATAAGCCATCGCCCCAATCCTCTCAATGATAGGAAATGGCCCTTCAAATCTTGGTGCCAATTTTCCAATGGATCCAAAGTGAATGACATTCCTCAAAGGAGATACTTTAAGGAAAACCCTCTCTCCAACCTCAAACTCAAGGTCGGTCCTTCTTTTATCCACATAGGATTTTTGTCTATCTTGTGTGGTCTTCATTCGTCTTCGTATCAAGTCCACCTTCTCTGAAGTTTCTCTGATCATGTAGGGCCCAAGTACGAGCTTGTCTGTAGACTCCCACCAACAAGTTGGTGATCGGCATGGTCTTCCATATAAAGCCTCGAAGGGTGCCATGCCTATGGTGGCTTGGTAGCTATTGTTGTAGGCGAACTCCACCAAAGGAAGATGATCCTCCCATGTTCCTCCAAAATTAAGAATGCACAATCTCAAGAGATCTTCTAATACTCTGTTCACCCTTTCAGTCTGACCATCAGTTTGAGGGTGATAGGCAGTGCTTAAGCATAGCTGTGTGCCTATATCCTCTTGCTAACTCTTCCCAAACTCACTCGTGAAGATAGGATCTCGATCACTTACTATGTTGGAGGGTATCCCATGCAGTCGAGCTACCTCTTTAAGGTAAATGGATGCTAATGATGAGGCGTCTTCCTACTCTTCACAGGTATAAAGTGAGCGCTTTTAGTGAGCCTGTCAACTATTACCCAAATACTGGTATTTCCCCTTCTTGATCTAGGTAACCCATCTATAAAGTCCATCGAAATGCTATCCCATTTCCACTGTGGGACCTCTAGAGGGTGAAGCATACCACCAGGCTCCTTTTGCTCCGCCTTGACTTGCTGGCATATCAAGCATTTAGAGAAAAATACAGCTACGTCCTTCTTCATGCCATTCCAAAAGAAAACCCTTTTTATGTCTTTATACATATTGTCTCCACCTGGGTGTATAGTCAACTTAGAATGGTGTGCTTCTTCGAGAATTGTCTTCACTAAATCCCTTGATTGTGGGAAACGTAGTCTTCCATCCCGTCTCAACCAACCGTTGGCATCTATGGAGTATCTATTGAGGTGACTAGAAGTCTCATCTCTAATTAACTTATCCATCATATCAACTATCCGAGGGTCTTCATGTTGCGCGGTTCCTATTGAGTCCAAAAGCGTAGGTTGCACCTCTAGTGTTGCTAACAAACTAGGTACAAACTCAAAATAGGGTCTAAAGTCAAAGGTTGCAATGTACTCCAAGTTTTGCCTTTCCACAAAGAGAGGACTTAAGGTAAGCTTTTTCCTACTTAAGGCGTCTGCTCCCACATTGCCCTTGCCAGGAGTATAAGCAATCTCAAAGTTGTACGAGGCAAGAAATTCTATCCACCTTTGTTATCTTAAGTTAAGATCTTTTTGTGAGAAAAGATATTTTAAGGATTTATGGTCAGTAAACAATTCAACCCTTTCTCCTAGTAGGTAATGACACCATGACTTAAGAGCGAAAACAATGGCAACTAGTTCTAAATCATGAGTTGGGTAGTTCTTCTCATGTACCTTCAACTGCCTTCCCCCATAACAAACTACCTTGCCTTCTTGCATCAAGATAGCGCCCCATCATGTACCACATGCGTCTTTATATACTGTAAACAACTTACCCCCATCAGGCAATGTCAGAACTGGGGCTGTTGTTAGAGCCCTTTTCAATCGTTGGAAAGAAACATCACAATCCAAATCCCAAGCAGAAGTTAGGTTCTTCTTCGTCAATCTTGTAAGTGGGGTTGAGATCTTCGCAAAGTCTTTAATGAACTTTCTGTAATAGCCCGCTAGTCCGAGAAAACTTCATACTTCGGTTGCATTTCGTGGAATCTTCCAATCTTGCACCACAACTACTTTTGCGGGATCCACAGCTATTCCCTCTATAACGACCCGTATTTTTACGATTTATAAATAGTATTATTTAATTTTTAAATAATGGTTTGGTTATTTAAAATGACCAAAATTAAATAATATTGAATATTTAATTAAAATAAATAATATAATAGTATATTTAATTTCTGAGATAGTCAGAAATAGTGGAATTCACAATATGGTGTGAATTGGATCATCTGTGATATTTATTTCAGTTTAAAGTTGAATTATAATAACGAATATATTATTTAAATGAAGTTTGAACGTATAATCATATTATAATTATAATCGAGCTCAAAATGGCGCTGCAGTTCGTAAATTGGCGATTTGAACTTCAAACGAATATACAGAAGCCGTTTTAAATCGGATCTCTGTGAAACAAGAAACGTTAGGAGCTGGTGAAGTATATCTTTATAGTGGAAGAGAAAAATCGGGATTTCGTCATGTACATTTTTAGTTACGTCCAAATTAAATATTCAGAAAAACAGCGGTATATTCGTTCGTGGCCATAACGGTTATTTAAAAATATTTGAATATCGGGTTTGAATTTAGACAAGGTTCTTTTGAGACATAACGATTATTTAAATTTTTAGAATTTTACTGTAATTTTTAATTAATTAAATAAGCAACTTTTTATTTGGAGTATTTTGCACCCTTAATCAACGATTTTAGGGTTTCACAATATGAGTTAACCTACCGACGTTATTATATTTTTGGAATCATGGCACCTTGCTCGTCACAACAATATGTTTATTTCTGTCGATAGAAATCCGTAAACGAGTAAAGTTGCATATAACGAAGACCAGGCATTTATAAAGTTGTAAAACAAAACGTGTGAACATAAAGGAGCCAAATCTTCAGTTATTAGCCACCCCCTTTCCACTATATATTACCCTAACATTGCTAAAACCTAATCTCAACAGAAACAGTTATTCGGCCTCCACTTTCATAAGAATGGAACGATCGATTTTCACTCACGTTCTTCATCATTTTCCTCTCAATCCAAATTAAAATCGAAGCCTTCCTTCAACAATTATTTCGAGCTCATCGAGGGCTGTCATCTGAACAGACATGATGGGTTTTAAGCGTGTGAACTGGTCGGAATTCGACCTGAAACAGGCGGCGTTCGAGGCCTGATACCAGGCAGAGGAGGCGTTCGAGATGCACAGGTTTTTGAGGGGTCGTTGGGGAGGCGAGGGCGGGCAGGTTAGTGGTCTTTGATCGCTCTCCGATCGCTGGAGTTAGGTGCAATGGGGAAGTGTTTCGGGACTATAGTGAAGGGGAGTTGTCGGCCTGTTAACTGTGCTGGAAGGTGTTTTACTTTGGGAAAATGAAGATAGGACGTGGGGTGTTTGTAGGGGAGAGAAGAGCGGTAGCAGTTAGGATAGTAGGTGCTTATTTAAACTACTATGGAGTTTGAAATACTAACAGGAAGGACGGGGATTGGTAGAAGAGTGCTGTTGCGGACGTTGGTGCATGAAGGGGAGTTGTTTTGGTATATAAAACAGAGGGGGTGAACGAAGTATTGCATTTCAGTGAAGATGCATGGAACCGCAATATACTTGGGGACGTCGAGTCTAATGAATTTGGTTGTGGGAGAGAGAGTCCTTATCGGTTGTTTGGAAGGAAGGGACACGAGTTGTAAATCTGGGTTCATGAAGAAGATGATGAGCGGATGAGCAGATGGTATTTGCGGCAATGACAATAAGAGACAGAAGGCATACATTTGAAAAAAAAAGTGGAAGAAAGATACCCTGTTACTTGCGGTCGTGGGTTTCCAAGAGGGAAGGTGGGCCAAATTAAATTGTTGGGCCAAAATATTTATTTACATCAAGTTTAAATTTATTTAAATTATGCATTAACTTATACAAACCATATCTCGTTCATATGTAATCAGAATTCGATAAAACAAGATTCGACAGGATCATATGGACGGACACTACACGATGGAACTGACTGGAAGTCCATCGGAGCTCATTACAATTTATGGAAAAATAAATTGTCCGTTTGAATCAAGCGATGGTTATCGTTATTAACGATGATCGTTTAATGTAAGTAAAACTCACCAACTCTGAATAGTAATATTTTTTATAACGTATTTTTAGAACTGTTAATCATCTGTTGATTGCTGTGTGTTAACTATTTGGTTGAATTGCTTGTGTATTGGTTGAAAGTATAGATAACGATATATATATATATATATATATATATATCGTTAATCGAATATTGATTCTGTTTATCAGAATAATTTTATATTCGTGTTGTTTAACATCTGTGATGCAGGGAAACAAGTTGGAGGAATCCAACTGGATTCCTCAACATTTATTTTACTGTTTTCATATATTGTAATATATGAGGTGATATAAAATCTGCTAATGATGATGCGTGTTTAAATGATATCGATGATTGTGATTTGGTATTTTAAATACCGTAAGGAATACTGAGATGTAAAAAGGGGATTTTCAAAGTTAAATTTGGAAATAAATTATTTATGTAAAATCAATGGATTTTATATATTAAAGAAAAAGGAGTTAAAAGGGAATTATTTGTGAAAACAAATATAAAGGAAAATATTTGTGAAATCAAAAATAAAAGAAGATATTTGTTAAAACAAATATAAAAGAAATATTTGTAAAACATTTACAAATAGGATTTAAAGGGAAATATTTGTAAAAACATTTACAAATAGATTTAATGTAAATATTTATTTATAGAATAAATAGAATGTATAAATGAGATATTTATTTAGAAAATAAATAGAAAGATAAAAAGGAAATATTTATTGGTTAAATAAATAGAATTGAAAGTAAATATTTATTTGGGAAAATAAATAGTATTTAATCAAAGGAATATTTTTTTTGGGAAAATAAATAGAATTAAATCAAAGGAATATTTAGAAAATGAATAGCAAAATGGAAATCTGTTTTTAATAGATAAATGGAAAAGAATTATTTAAAGTGGAATTAAATAGAAATCTGTTTTTCAGATGAACTGGGAAGGTTAATTTATAAACAATATTTTATAAATTAAGTAAAATATTTATCATTGGATAAATGGAATATATAAGTCAGGACTTATATAGAGAAGTAAGAATCGATTTCAACGTCGATATTTGAAACTGAATATGGACGTAGAGTTAACCAAAGGAGTTAATAAAAATGTGTTAATCAAAATGAGTTAATCGAATATTAGTTATTTGATTAGAGTTAATCGAATAGAGTAAATGAGTTAGGGTTGACCAATTAGAGTTGATTAGTTAGAGTTAACCAGTTAGAGTTAATCAATTAAGGTTGACCAGTTAGAGTTGATCAGTTAGAGTTAACCAGTTAGAGTTGATCAGTTAGAGTTAATCAGTTAGAGTTAGAGTTAAGCAATAAAGTAATTAAATAGAGTTAATCGAATTAGAATAAATCGATTAGAGTTAGTCGAATTAGGAGTTATCGAATATTAGTTATTCGAATTGAGTTAAAAGGAGTTGTCAAATATTAGTTATTCGAATCGAGTTTAAAGGAGTAATCAAATATTAGTTATTCGAATCGAGTTAAAAGGAGTTAATCAAATTTAGTTATTCGAAAGGAGTTAATCGAATTTAGTTATTCGAAAGGAGTTATCGATTAGTTTAATCGAAAGGAGTTAATCGAATTTAGTTATTTGAAAGGAGTTAATCGAATTTAGTTATTCGAAAGGAGTTATCGATTAGTTTAATCGAAAGGAGTTAATCGAATTTAGTTATTCGAAAGGAGTTATCGATTAGTTTAATCAAAAGGAGTTAATCGAATTTAGTTATTCGAAAGGAGTTATCGATTAGTTTAATCGAAAGGAGTTAATCGAATTTAGTCATTCGAAAGGAGTTATCGATTAGTTTAATCGAAAGGAGTTAATCGAATTTAGTTATTCGAAAGGAGTTATCGATTAGTTTAATCGAAAGGAGTAATCGAATATAATATTCTAAAAGAGAGATTATCGAATATCATTTTATTCGAAAGAAAGAGTAATCGAACATTAGTTATTCGAAGTGAGTTAATCGAATATTAGTTATTCGAAGAGAGTTAATCGTCGAATTCGATTATATCTAATTCGGGAAAGTACTTATACTTTCCAGTGTTTAAATCAAGATTTATTTATTTATAAATCAGGTGTTTATTTATTTATTCACATTAAAGAATAAAAGTTATAATGGAAGTTAGATATTTCGAAAGTAGAGATTATAACGTTATCGTTATAACCAATGTTTTCAATAAAGAAGTGGATTCGTAAATAGAATCCGAGAGTTTCGTAAGGAAGTTTGTTAAAGATTTAAAAGATAAACTTTGACTATTTCGAAGTTAAAACGTTGTTCAGTTAAGGTCTGAGAGGTAATTATACCCCAACTTGATTGACTTCCTTCTTAACTAAGGAATGGTAAGGTTTGATAGTGATGGAGTTTTGGAAATGTTTTCCAAATAAGAAATCATTTTCTGATAATAGAAAATAAGAATTTAGAATATATGGAAACAGGAGCTAAGTAAATTAATGAACTAAGGAGATAAATGTTAAATGATGATTAGACGATATAATTTCCATTTGGAAATAATACTGTTGTTTGCACACGTGTTTTTCTTTGATAGTTAACTCACCGCCTATCAAAGTTTTGACCATACCGGTTGGATTATTATCCGAAGAACCACTCCGTATTGGCATAAGCATTGCGAATCATATGTGCCAAAGATAATTGAAGACGGAGTAAAGTGCAAGGGCTGTTGTATAAATCTAAGGTAAAGATTGCCTAAGATGGATGTACTGAATAGTGCCTTCGGTTTGCCAAGTTCCAGGACAACTTGTATGGAAGAAGGTCTGACAGAGTATGTCTAATAGATCGTGTAAGTTGATCCCTTCAAACGTATATACGTTTGGTGGCGGAGGAATTTGTTTCTCTTAGCTGTATACCCGTGGTATTTTTAGGGAAATCAATTTGTGATTTGGCGGGTATGACGATGTGACATTCAAAGTGAATAAATGTGTGATCTGTCAGAGATAAGTGTGGCCTCTAGCCTCACAACCGGGAAATGACAAAAATCGGGCAGGCAGCATGGCTATGTAGGTCGCACTAATTAGGGTATATAATCACCTGATCTAGAGTTTCATTTACTTCTAAAAATCTATTGTCGATGTTGTCCCATTCGGGAAACGGTTGCTGATCCCAACCGTTCGTGATATACATTCGATACACTCAAGCGAAATGAGTGGTTGGTCATGTGTGGCCGGGTTGCAAGATGTTCTTGTTGAACCCAGTGTATTCCTCTCTAGAGGTACATTAGCGAAAGGAGGTTCCATACCTTGTCCTCGTTGGAAATCCATTACCCAATACGTGCTCGCGGTTTTGATTGTATACTATATATGTAGAACATGAGATGAAAGCGTTTCTGCTAGATGATTATTATATTGTGGTTGATAGACACTATTATAATATCAACGAGTTTTGATATAAAGATTATTTTGGATTCTCATAAGGGAAAACCCGTTCCGTTATACGGCGTGGTCTTATGAGATATCGTTTAATGGTTCAAACTGTTTTAACTGTTTTACTCACACCAGTCCCATGACTGACCCAGAGTTTATTTTGTTTTGTTTTCCCTAAACTCTTGGGTGCCCAATTTTGTACGGGCAGTCAAGTAGTCAGGATTTTACAGATATACTTGAAGAGCTTGGAGCAGGAGGCTTCAGGATTATATAGCTACAGTAATATCCGATGTGTTGTAAGTGTTGTACTCTGATAATGTTATTGTATACATATACTGATTTTATTTCAAAGATATGTTACCTATCATATGTTGTTCGTTCCGCTGTGAGATTCGTGTTACTCTGATGTTGTACCTTCTTCTTCTTCTTCTATTCTAAGTTTCTATCTTATCTATTCTCACCCTCTAATTTCTTTCATTAACTACCGGTATTTTCGATCCTTGGATGTTCAATATGTGTTGTATATCGGATAACCAAGATCGACTTTTTCCGGGTCGTTACAGTTGGTATCAGAGCTTAAGGTTAAGTAATTACCTTGGCTCTGTGGCGAGACTCAGTAGAGATGGGGTTAGTAATACCCTAGATTGAGTTTGAGTGTATGTATATATTCGAGTGAACGTATTTGTTATTTGATATAAATTGTTTTATATTGAGTAGATTTATTGGTTGAGTTGTTTATGGATTCTGGTCGATGGTGGGGCACCACAATATCGATAGGGGTTTCTGAATACGATGGGTCAACACGATATGTTTTGAAAAGAGGGTAAATGAAAATAATTTTACCCAAAGTATATTTTGATATATATTGGATATATTGGTTGTTATTATAATTGAATAAGATTATAAAAATGTGAAATGGTTATGTAAATAACTGATCAGAATTTAGATAAGCATAATGAATTGAATTAAATCTAAAATCAAAATCAGAGTTGAAATTAAAACCCTGGATATTGGAAAGTTGTTTGTATATGGATTTGGAATTAAATATATGTGAATTTTAAAATCTTGGGAGATTTTAAATTGTTTCACAAGCCGTGTGAATGGTATTTTGAAATGTATTTCAAAATAGAAGTGTTAGAAATAGTTTTGAAAGGTGATATAGTATTGAACTCACTTCGATTGCTGGAAAATAAATTCTGATGATGACAGTTGCATCATCAGTGTTCATTTTCGAGTTGTAAGTGACGGATTACTACCAAAGATATTTATTTCGAATTGTTTTGGCAAAACAAGTTGTTTTGAAATCCTGAAAAGGAAGGTTTGACTTTTGAGAAAAGCAAAGCTGTTAAAACTCCAAGGAAGAGACTGTTTAAATTAAAAACAAATTTAAATAAAAATTTATAGAAGAAATAGAAATTGAATTAAAATCAGTTAAGTGGTAACTGAAATTGAATTAGAATATATCGAGAAAAATTTGATTGGATTGATATCGGTATATGCTGAGTTGGTAGCAAGTGAAAGGATATAATGATATGCCCGACAAAAGGTACAAGTTTATATTTCTATTGGATATGAGATTTATGAGCCGGATTGGCAAGCTGCTTGGCTGTTTGATTTTCTTTTGGGTTGGAGATGGCCCAGAGAGGCGAGTTGGAGTTTGACCTATTGATCAGTACAAAGAAGGTACTGGCGAAATTTTTCAGAAATTTAGGGAGTTAGAAAAATTTCAGGATTTTTGAAAATTTTCATTGATACGAATAAATTAATAAGTTAATTGAAATTAAATTGGTTCAGTTGAAAACTGAAGTTAAAAAGAGAAAAAATGAGTTTTAACCAGTCCGTAGAGTTTGTTTTCTACCTTAGCAATTTCGAGGACGAAATTATTTTAAGGGGGGAAGAATGTAACGACCCGTATTTTTACGGTATACAAATAGTATTATTTAATTTTTAAATAGTGGTTTGGTTATTTAAAATGACCAGAATTAAATAATATTGAATATTTAATTAAAATAAATAATATAATAATATATTTAATTTCTGAAATAGTGGAATTCACAATATGGTCTGAATGGATCATCTGTGATATTTAATTCAGTTCAAAGTTGAATTATAATAACAAATATATTATTTAAATGAAGTTTGAACGTATAATTATATTATAATTATAATCAAGCTCGAAATGGCGCTGCAGTTCGTAAATTGGCAATTCGAACTTCAAACGAATATACAGAAGCCGTTTTAAATCAGATTTCTTTGAAATAAGAAACGTTAGGAGCTGGTGAAGTATATTTTTCTAGTGGAAGAGAAAAAACAGGATTTCATCGTGTAGATTTTTAGTTATATCCAAATTAAATATTCAGAAAAACAGCGGTATATTCGTTCATGGCCATAACGGTTATTTAAAAATATTTGAATATCGGGTTTGAATTTAGACAAGGTTCTTTTGAGATGTAACGATAATTTAATTTTTAGAATTTTACTGTAATTTTTAATTAATTAAATAAGCAACTTTTTATTTGGAGTATTTTGCACCCTTAATCAGCGATTTTAGGGTTTCACAATATGAGTTAACCTACTGATGTTATTATATTTTTGGAATTGTGGTGCCTTTCTCGTCATAATAGTATGTTTATTTCTGTCGATAGAAATCCGTAAATGAGTAGAGTTGCATATAATGAAGACCAGGCATTTATAAAGTTGTAAAACAAAAAGTGTGAACATAAAGGAGCCAAATCTTCAGTTATCAACCACCCCCTTTGTAACGGCCCAGATTTTTTGACCATTTAGTTTAATATTTAAAATTGTTTTTATTGTTTTGGAATTTTAAATGGTTTAATTTCAATAATTTTGAATATTTTATTTTATTCCGAAATGGTAGAAATTTAGTGGATCTGCAATATAATGTGAACTGGCAGTATAAAAGGATAAATTTTTAATTTAAAATAGTACGTTTACAAAGGATGTAGTAGCTAACGAACTCGGATTTCGATGAAATCAGTTTCATTAAATCCGAAGTGATGAAATTAGGTAACCAACCAAGTTACGTCAAAAATGGCATCCGTATGTGGAAAAGAAAAATAAAAGGCCAAAATTTGAACTAAATTTTGACGGTAATTGGAATTTGCTAATGCTAACGGCAAAACTGGAACCTGAGACCTATCCAGGAAAATTCTAAACATAGGATATTAGCTATATATGAAATCTGGGAAAATCCTATAACGGATATAGAAAGTTATTAAGGAAACAAAATTTAAATAAATTATTTGAAAATTTAAACGAACTCCGATTTTTGATTTGAATACATAGGATTAAAGTACGTTAAAAACCGGACCAGATGGTGGAAGAATTTCTGAAAACCGTTATCGTTTGATACCCAACATGAGACCGGAAGGTGTTGAAACTAACACAAAACACTATTTTGAATTTGAATTTAAATTATTTGAAAGTTCAAACAAAATCAAAATTGATATATTTTTATATAGTATTGAAGAGCAAGAAAAATTGAACAACATGGTTGAAAAAGATTTTGGATAAGGTATCAATAAGTAAGTCAAATTAACGTCCGAATAGGGTTGAGAAAACACACTTTACTATTCATAAATTATTAAATATATTTATATTTTGATTAATTTAAGGATTAATCCTAGCCATCCATTTTCGACCGTTGGATTCGCGCCACCTCAGTAATCCATGTGACTCCTTCGGCTATAAATAGTCCCCCCCTTTCATTTTAAACTCACTCCTCCTCCTCTTCTTTCAAGCTTTGGCAATGGCATAAATAATAATAAAATATTAGGAAATAGGGAAAAGGGAAGGAAGGGAGAAAGGAGGGCAAGACGGGGAGCTAGGGACTCTTAGGCAGAGGCTTAGGCTTCACGGGGTAAGTTTTTAAATAATATTTATTTATTTATTTGTGTAATATATATATATATATATATATATATATATATTATAAATAAAATAGAATTTGTAAAAATAAATATCAGAACATTCTAAGGGTGACAGAGAGGATAGTGTCTAAGGCTTGAGTTTGGAAAATATAGTTTCCTGCTCTCCCTGGCTATCCCTAACTGATCCGACGGATGGGATGATTAATTTAAATTTAAATTTAAAATTTAATTTGAATTTAATTTGAATTTAAAACAGACCAGGGGCATTTTCGTAATTTTTAACCATAAACTTTAAAAGCTTATAACTTTTTCAAAACAAGTCGGATTTCCACGAAACAAGGATCGTTGGATTCTTATCGAAAAATACTTTAAAATGAGTGGAAGCAGATTCTTGATCCAGGTTAAAAATTTAAGTTATAATTAAATGAATATTTTTAAATATTTTATTTGAAAATTAAATTTAATTAATATTAAAATGGTTTTTCAATTTTAAAAAAATTTGGATATGGCTAGAGATGGGAAAGTAGGATTTTTTAGAAGGGCAAGGAAGGTAATTTGGCTAATAACGCAATTAGAAATTAATTAAGATAAAAATAATTTAATTAAATATATATTCATTTAAATTAGGTAAATATTGTAAATAGCATAAATTTTGCATACATTAACGAAATTTAACGAAACAGGATCCGTTGGGATCGTATGGACGAGCACTACGCAATGGAACTGACCACAAGTGGATTGGAGCTCGTTTGGATTTATGGTGAAATTTAACGTCTGAACCAAATCAATGACCGATTATCGTTATTCAACGATAAACCGTCCAATGTGAGTAAATCTCACTAACTCTGAACACTTTATATTTTTATAAAGTATTTTTAAAACTGATAATTATTGGTTGAATTGCTGAGTGTTGATTGTTTGGTTGAACTGCTAGTCAATTGATTGAAAATACCGATATAGTTATATATATCGTTAACCGATGTTGATTTTGTTTATCAGAATACCTCATATTGAAATGAAATTGATGTGAATTATATTGTGTAACATCTGTGGATGCAGGGAAACAGGTCGGAGGGATCCAACTGGATTCCTCAACATTTATTTACCGTTTTTCATATATTCTGTTATATGATGTGTTATATCATCTGTCGTTGAACCCGTGTGTTTGGATGATGATCAAACCTTTTGATTTGGTATTTTTATACCATAAATGATAACGGGAAGTGAAAAGAGATTTTCAAAGTATATTTTGAAAATAAATTATTTATATAAAATCAATAGATTTTATATATAAAAGGAAAAGAGTTGCATAGAGGAAAATAATTATAGAATCAAAGAAATTGAGTAAAGGAAACTATTTGTGAAATCAAATATAAAGGAGAAGATTTGAAAAGAAAAACAAACATAGAGGAAATACATTTGTAAAACAAATGTAAAGGAAAATATTTGCAAATCAAATAGAATAGGGAAAAAGTAGCTATTTGCGAAACCTTTACAAATAGAAATCAAAAGGGAATCATTTGTAAAACGATTACAAATGGAATTGAAAAGCGAATATTCATTTAGGGAATAAAGGAAATTTAAAAGAGATATTTATGTAGAGAGTAAATGGAAAAGCTAAAAGTAATAATTATTTGTTAAATAAATAAAAGTAAAAAGGGAATAGTTATTTGTTAAGTAAACAAATAGAAAAAAAGTATTATTCAAAAGAGTTATTCAAAAAGTGTTATTCAAAAGAGTTATTCAAAAGGAATTATTCAAATGGAATTATTCAAAAGAGAAAATTCAAAGGGGTTAATTCAAAAGAGTTAATCAACCAAAGTTAAACTGTCAGAGTTAAACAGTTAGAGTTAAAGCATTAGAGTTAATCAGAAAAGTTAGTCAGTTAGAGTTAAACCGTTAATGTTAAACAGTTAGAGTTAAACCATTAGAGTTAAACGGTTAGAGTTAAACTATTATAGTCTAACAGTTGGAGTTAATCTATTAGAAATAAACCGTTGGAGTTAAGCTGTTAGAGTCAAACAGTTAGAGTTAGTTAGTTAGAATTAACCAGTAGAGTAAATCAGTTAGAGTTAAGCGGTTTGAATCAAATCGGACTAGAGTTATTCGAATATAGTAAGCGAATAAGGGTTAAATTGAATATTAGTTATTCAATTAGAGTTGATCGAACTTAGTTATTCGAGATAGAGTTAAACAAAAGTAGTTATTCAGTATAAATTGCCATTTAGCACGACTGCTAGCGAAATTCGCAGGGCTGCAGATAGCCTAAGGTGGTCGGATGTTTCCTGAGGGAATCAGGCGTAACCATTGTGATCACTGCGATCTAGAGTCAAGCGAATGAAGTTAAATCAAATATTAGCTATTCAAAATGAAGTTAAAAACAGACATAGTTAGTCGAATATAAGTTAATCGAATATTAGTTATTCGATAATAGTTAGTCAAATTAAGTTAAATAAGTTGAGTTAAATAAGTCGAGTTAATTAAGTTAAGTTAGTCAAGTTGAGCTGATCAAGTAAGTTGAGTTAATCAAGATGAGTTAATCAAACCGAGTTATCCAAATAAGAGTTAATCCAGTAAAAGTTAATAGAATAAGGGTTATAGATTATATGTAAACGAATAGGAGTTGATAAATTAGTTGTCCGTGTATTTATTTGAGCTAGAAAGAAAAGTCATATTAAAGTTATTATATTTCGGACGCAGGGGATTATAACACCATTATTATAATCAAATGACTTCCGTAAAGGAAGTGGATTCGTAAATAGAATCCGAGAGTTACGTAAGTAAGTGGTTGAAAGTGTAAAAAGGTGAACTTTGTCTGTTTCGAAGTTAGAAATGTTGTTCAGTTAAGGTCTGAGAGGTAATTATACCCCAACTTGATTGACTTCAGTTTCAACTAAGAAGTGGATAAGTTCGATAGTGAAAAGTGGTTAAGTCAATTTAGTTAATGAGCATAAAGTCTGTGTTGACATAGCGATGTTTATTCAAACATCTGTTTAAACCCAATGAAGGAATTTTGGAAATGTTTTCCAAATAAGATCAAGATATTTTCTAATATAGAAAACAAGAAGTGGAAATGTTTTCCATTGTTAATAACGTATATTTTCTAAATATAGTAAATAAGAAATATAGGGAAACAGGAATAAGGAAAAGAATAAATTTATGATAATTTAATTTAAGAATTAATGATGATTGATGATTGATCGATAGAATTTCCATCTGGAAATAATATCGTTGTTTGCACACAGACATGTTTTCATTTGATAGTTAAATCACCGACTATCAAAGTTTTTGACCATTTTACGTTGTTAATATGGAGAGACCGGTTGGATTATTATCCACAGAACCACTCCGTATTGGCATAAGCGTTGCGAATCAAGTATGCTGAATCTATTGAAGACGGAGTAAAGTGCAAGGGCTATCCTGTTTACAGAATAGTGCCTTCGGTTTGTCCAGTCCCAGGACAAACGTGTATGGAAGAATGCCTGACAGAGTATATTGAATAGATCGCGTAAGTTGATCTCTTCAAAACATACTTACGTTTGGTGGCGGAGGAATTCGTTTCTCTTAGCTTTATACCCGTGGTGTTTTTGGGGAAATCAATTTGTGATTTGGCGAGTATGACGATGTGGTATTCAAAGTGAATGATCTGTCAGAGATAAGCGTGGCCTCTAGCCTCATCAACCGGGAAATGACAAAAATCGGGCAGGCAGCATGGCTATGTGGGTCGCACCCATTAGGATGTATAATCACCTATCTAGAGAAATTCCAATTGCTTCTTAAATCTATCGATGCTGTCCCATTCGGGAGACGGTTGCTGATCCCAACCGTTGGTGATATATATTCGATACACTCAAGCGAAATGAGTGGTCGGTCATGTGAGGGCCGGGTTACAAGATGTTCTTGTTGAACCCAGTGTATTCGCCTCTAGAGATACACTATCGGCAGATGGTCCCATACCTTGTCAAAGTCGGAATCCAATCTCCAATAAGTGCCCGCGAGTTTGATTTGTATACTATATATGTAGAGCGTGAGATGCAAGCGTTCTACTAGATTTTAATTACTTGTGATTAGACATTATTATAATATCAGATAATATATGATTTCCAAAGTGTTTTGGGTTATCGTAAGGTAAAAGCCATCCGTATTTATGTGTGGATTGGTCTTACGATTATCTTTTCTTTTGAAAAGGATTTTGAAAAGTTAAACCAAATGATTTGAGTTTACTCACACCAGTCCCATGACTGACCCAGAGTTTTATTTTGTTTTGTTTTCCCTAAACTCTTGGGTGCCCAAATTTGTACGGGCAGTCAAGTAGTCAGGATTTTACAGATAGACTTGGAGAGCTTGGAGCAGGAGGCTTCAGGACTTATATAGCTATTGTTTATTTCCGCTGTGATGCAAGGGTTGTACTCTGATAATGGTATTATATGCATATACTGCTTTTGATTTCAAGTTATGTGATATATTATATTTTATTCGTTCCGCTGTGAGATTCGTGTTACTCTGATGTTGTGTTCTTCTTTTTCTTCTTCTATTCTAATTTTCTATCTTATCTATCCTCACCCTCTAAATTCTTTCATTAACTATTCGGTAATTGTCGACCCTTGATGTTCGATGTGTGTTGTATATCGGATAATCAAGGTCGTCTTTTCCCGGGTCGTTACAGTTGGTATCAGAGCTGAAGGTTAGGTGATTTACCTTGGCTCTGTGGCGTGACTCAGTAGAGATGGGGTTAGTAATGCCCTAGACTGAGTTTGAGTGTATATATAAGAGTGAACGTATTTGTTATTTTATATAAAATGATTTTATACCGTGGAGATTTATTGGTTGAGTCGTTTATGAGTTCTAGTTGATCAGTTTGATCCACTGTATCGATAGGAGTTTATAAACACTTGAATACGATGGGTCGACACGATATGTTTTGAAAAAACGGTAAATGAAATAATTTTACCCAAATTGTATTTTGATATAAGCAAAGTATAGATATTTGAAATTATTATAGTATATTGAATGTGTTGGTTGTGATTATAATCGAATAAGATTATAAAATGTGAAATGGTTATGTAAATAACAAATCAAAATTCATATAAGTGAAATCTATGAAATCAGATGAATTAAATCTGAATTTAAGTTCAGAATTGGAATTAAAAATGTTAAAATTTGAATAAGCGTTGTAAATGGAATTAAATTGAATATATGTGAATTTTAAAATCCTGGGAGATTTTAAATTTGTTACAAGCATTGAAAAGGGATATTTTGAAATGAATTTCAAAATGAAAATGTTTAAAAATGGGTTTTGAAAGTGCTATAGTATTGAACTCACTTCGATAGCTGGAAAATAAATTCCGATGTTGATCCGGACATCATCGGTGATCATTTTCGAGTTTGTAAGTGACGGATTACTACCAAAGATTTTGTTTTTGAATTGTTTTGAGAAACCGAGTTGTTTTGATATTCCAAAGGGATATTTGATTTTTGGAAAAGGCAAAGCTATTTGAAACTCCCAGGTACAGATTATTGAAATAAACACAAATTAAATAGAAATTCGTGAAAGCGAATTTGAAATTGAATTGAAGGCAGTTCAGTGGAAATTGAGTTGAATTGAAATAGAATGGTATCAAGTAGAATTGGACTAGATTAGAGATAATCTGGGATAGAAATGGATGGTCGAGCAAGAAATTTGAATTGAGATTGGAATTGCAGTTTAATTGAAATTTGGTTTGGTTATAAGCGGATGGTCGTGTTGAAGATAAAAGTGATTGGGAGTTTGATTGGGATGATAGTGGTATATGCTAAATTGATAGCAGAATTGAATGTCGACAAAAAGGTACACGTATATATTCATATGAGTTTGATGAGATTTATGAACCTGTTGGGCAAGTCACTTGGCTGTTTGATTTTCTTTTGGGTTGAAGAAGGCCTAGGGAGGCGAGTTGGAGTTTGAGCTATTGACCAGTACAAATGAGGTGCTGGCGAAATTTTTCAGTAATTTCGAGTGTTAGAAAATTTTCAGAATTTTTGAAAATTTTCGTTTATAGAAATAAATTAATTAGAATAGATTGGTTTAGTGAAATCAGAGTAACCAAATAATTTTAACCTAGTTATAAAGTTCATTTTTCTACCTTAGCAATTTCGAGGACGAAATTATTTTAAGGGGGAAAGAATGTAACGGCCCAGATTTTTTGACCATTTAGTTTAATATTTAAAATTGTTTTTATTGTTTTGGAATTTTAAATGGTTTAATTTCAATAATTTTGAATATTTTATTTTATTCCGAAATGGTAGAAATTTAGTGGATCTGCAATATAATGTGAACTGGCAGTATAAAAGGATAAATTTTTAATTTAAAATAGTACGTTTACAAAGGATGTAGTAGCTAACGAACTCGGATTTCGATGAAAGCAGTTTCATTAAATCCGAAGTGATGAAATTAGGTAACCAACCAAGTTACGTCAAAAATGGCATCCGTATGTGGAAAAGAAAAAATAAAAGGCCAAAATTTGAACTAAATTTTGACGGTAATTGGAATTTGCTAATGCTAACGGCAAAACTGGAACCTGAGACCTATCCAGGAAAATTCTAAACATAGGATATTAGCTATATATGAAATCTGGGAAAATCCTATAACGGATATAGAAAGTTATTAAGGAAACAAAATTTAAATAAATTATTTGAAAATCTAAACGAACTCCGATTTTTGATTTGAATACATAGGATTGAAGTACGTTAAAAACCGGACCAGATGGTGGAAGAATTTCTGAAAACCGTTATCGTTTGATACTCCAACATGAGACCGGAAGGTGTTGAAACTAACACAAAACACTATTTTGAATTTGAATTTAAATTATTTGAAAGTTCAAACAAATTCAAAATTGATATATTTTTATATAGTATTGAAAAGCAAGAAAAATTGAACAACATGGTTGAAAAAGATTTTGGATAAGGTATCAATAAGTAAGTCAAATTAACGTCCGAATAGGGTTGAGAAAACACACTTTACTATTCATAAATTATTAAATTTATTTATAATTTAATTTATTTAAGGATTAATCCTAGCCATCCATTTTCGACCGTTGGATTCGCGCCACCTCAGCAATTCATGTGACTCCTTCTGCTATAAATAGTCCCTCCCCTTTCATTTTAAACTCACTCCTCCTCCTCCTCTTTCAAGCTTTGGCAATGGCAGAAATAATAAAAAAATATTAGGAAATAGGGAAAAGAGAAGGAAGGGAGAAAGGAGGGCAAGACGGGGAGCTAGGGACTCTTAGGCAGAGGCTTAGGCTTCACGGGGTAAGTTTTTAAATAATGTTTATTTATTTATTTATTTGTGTAATATATATATATATATATATATATTATAATTAAAATAGAATTTGTAAAAATAAATATCAGAACATTCTAAGGGTGACAGAGAGGATAGTGTCTAAGGCTTGAGTTTGGAAAATATAGTTTCCTGCTCTCCCTGGCTATCCCTAACTGATCCGACGGATGGGATGATTAATTTAAAATTAAATTTAAAATTAAATTTGAATTTAAAACAGTCCAGGGGCATTTTCGTAATTTTTAACCATAAACTTCAAAAGCTTATAACTTTTTCAAAACAAGTCGGATTTCCACGAAACAAGGACCGTTGGATTCTTATCGAAAAATACTTTAAAATGAGTGGAAGCAGATTCTTGATCCGGGTTAAAAAAATTAAGTTATAATTAAATGAATATTTTTAAATATTTTATTTGAAAATTAAATTTAATTAATATTAAAATGGTTTTTCAATTTTAAAAAAATTTGGATATGGCTAGAGATGGGAAAGTAGGATTTTTTAGAAGGGTAGGGAAGGTAATTTGGCTAATAACGCAATTAGAAATTAATTAAGATAAAAATAATTTAATTAATTTAATTAAATATATATTCATTTAAATTAGGTAAATATTGTAAATAGCATTACTTTTGTATACATTAACGAAATTTAACGAAACAGGATCCGTTGGGATCGTATGGACGAGCACTACGCAATGGAACTGACCGCAAGTGGATTGGAGCTCGTTTGGATTTATGGTGAAATTTAATGTCTGAACCAAATCAATGACCGATTATCGTTATTCAACGATAAACCGTCCAATGTGAGTAAATCTCACTAACTCTGAACACTTTATATTTTTATAAAGTATTTTTAGAACTGATAATTATTGGTTGAATTGCTGAGTGTTGATTGTTTGGTTGAACTGTTAGTCAATTGATTGAAAATACCGATATAGTTATATATATCGTTAACCGATGTTGATTTTGTTTATCAGAATACCTCATATTGAAATGAAATTGATGTGAATTATATTGTGTAACATCTGTGGATGCAGGGAAACAGGTCGGAGGGATCCAACTGGATTCCTCAACATTTATTTACTGTTTTTCATATATTCTGTTATATGATGTGTTATATCATCTGTCGTTGAACCCGTGTGTTTGGATGATGATCAAACCTTTTGATTTGGTATTTTTATACCATAAATGATAACAGGAAGTGAAAAGAGATTTTCAAAGTATATTTTGAAAATAAATTATTTATATAAAATCAATAGATTTTATATATAAAAGGAAAAGAGTTGCATAGAGGAAAATAAATATAGAATCAAAGAAATTGAGTAAAGGAAAATATTTGTGAAATCAAATATAAAGGAGAAGATTTGAAAAGAAAAACAAACATAGAGGAAATACATTTGTAAAACAAATGTAAAGGAAAATATTTGCAAATCAAATAGAATAGGGAAAAAGTAGCTATTTGTGAAACCTTTACAAATAGAAATCAAAAGGGAATCATTTGTAAAACGATTACAAATGGAATTGAAAAGCGAATATTCATTTAGGGAATAAAGGAAATTTAAAAGAGATATTTATGTAGAGAATAAATGGAAAAGCTAAAAGTAATAATTATTTGTTAAATAAATAGAAGTAAAAAGGGAATAGTTATTTGTTAAGTAAACAAATAGAAAAAAAGTATTATTCAAAAGAGTTATTCAAAAAGTGTTATTCAAAAGAGTTATTCAAAAGAGTTATTCAAAAGGAATTATTCAAATGGAATTATTCAAAAGAGAAAATTCAAAGGGGTTAATTCAAAAGAGTTAATCAACCAAAGTTAAACTGTCAAAGTTAAACAGTTAGAGTTAAACCATTAGAGTTAATCAGAAAAGTTAGTCAGTTAGAGTTAAACTGTAACAACCCGTATTTTCAATAACCTGTTATAACGTAAATCAAGGCAGAATTTAATATATAAATCTGAATCAAGGGAAACGGGCTATGCCATTGCATTCGTCTCGGAAAAATACGCGAAATAGAGTCCGAGTTTTCGAAAATCGGAGTCCGTATGACCCGATTAAGGCCCAATGAAGTTTTCAGAAAATTTCAAGTTCAAAACAGATTTCGAATTTCGGGTTCAAAATTCGAAAAACGGTCAGATTGGGCAAGGCGGGAAAATTCTCGCCAGAGCACCCAAGTCGACAGCCCTGTCGACTTGGCTGTCGACTTGGTTCAGCCGGGCAGTTTTGCCTGGTGCACCATTTTGGGGTTTTGGTTAGGTTTTGGGGCCAGATTCGGTTTTAAGGGCTGAGATTGGAATTAGGGTTTAATCCTAAGGTTGAAACTAATCCTAATCTCTATAAATAAGCCCCTAACCTAACCCTAAATCATCATTATTCATTCAAGTAACTAAACTATGGCAAAATTATTCCTCTCATGGCCTCCACTTTCTTCATAAAATTCTAAGTCATTTCTATGAGAGATTTTCAATGCATACAAGTGTTTTCAAGCTTGTATGAGCATCATTAGCTTGCATTCAAGTCAAGTTTCCATATTTACATCATAAAGCAAGGGTTTTGATCATTTTGGCTTAGGGGTTTTTCTATTGAAGCTTGCATTTTGGGTTTAATTGGTTGCATAAGGGCTTTGTCATATTTTTGTGTCTTCATAAGCATTGTAAGCCCTATTCTACTTTCATATTTAAACTCTAAAGTTAAATGAATGATGCAAGTTTGGTTGACCATTATGATATGCAAGTTTACCATGTTATGCTATGCAAGTTTGCCATGTTATGATATGCAAGTTTACCATGTTATGCTATGCAAGTTTGCCATGTTATGATATGCAAGTTTACCATGTTATGCTATGCAAGTTTGCCATGTTATGATATGCAAGTTTACCATGTTATGATATGCAAGTTTATCATGTTATGTTATGCAAGTTTGCCATGTTATGATATGCAAGGTTATCATGTTATGTTATGCAAGTTCGTCATATGATATGCAAGTATGTTATGCAAGTTTGGGATGATCATTTTGTTCATGTTATCATGTTATGCAAGCTTATCTTGAGTATATGAACATAAAGCTTCAAGCTTTATGCTAAAGGTTGCATTTTGGCAACATGTAGGTTATCATATCTCTTATGATAACTTGCATGTGAGGCTAAATGCGAACTTATGGCCATTTCTACATGTCATTTATCACCATGTATCACCAATATGCTAAGTTTGGTTTTATGCATGCTTTTGAGGCCTAAAAATGTAATATGCAAGTATATGAACATATGTACATTTCATATGCCACCATGTTAAACTTGTGGCTTCAACACCTTTATGTCATGATTATGCCAAGTTCCCTCTTTCTATCCTTTATGCGCTATTGCGATTATGTAAGCGATGGGATTACGTTTGGGGTTGGGTAAACTTAAAAGACATAAAAACATAAGATTGGGAATTTACCTATTAAGTTAGGTCTACCCATTGGGAATTTACCTATTAAGTTAGGTCTACCCAAATTCTTGAAAACTTGTAATATGTTTTGGAAACATAATGGACATGACACTTAGAAAATATAAGTGTGACCAACTCGAGGTTGGGTTGAGTTTGTAGCGTAAACCTACCCGGAACCGACAGGCTTAACTAGTTGCTACAAACAATAGGACCCAATGTGAGAAGTTGGTCATGTTGTACCTTGAACCCGAGGTTAGACCAAGTTGTGGTGTAAAGCTACCCGGACCCGCCCGGCTTAACTAGTAACCACAACAAGGTCTAATGTGAGAGGTTAAGGCACATCAAATTAATTAATGCCTCATGATTAGGGTTAAGTCATGGTCCACTTAATACTTAACCAATTTGGGCTTGGTAGATTAATCAGGGTTAAGTCGTGAACTCATCGTTACACTTAACCAAGTTAATCCATGATTAGCAAGAGGGTTAAACCGTACTTAACCCACTAGAAAATCCTAGCAATGGGGGTCCACTCCAGCAGTAATCCCAAGTTGTATCATTAAGACCCTAGGGACTAGGATAGAGTGGGGGCACGATTACTGGACTGGAGGTAAGTGACCAAAAACGACGGCAGATTGGTACGCCGGTGTAGTTCCGGGCGGACTATGGTCGTGCATATAGTCCGAAGCCGGGGAAAACATGCACGGGTACCAGTAGATCGAGACTGTGCACTCATGTTTATGGTGTCCAGGGGTTGACACCCTAGGGCTTGATACACTCGACGGGAGACCCTGCACAGTCTGACTACAATTATGTTTGGGCCGCATTGACACCAACACGTGACGAGTTAGGCTTATAGGGAGCCGATCGACTAGACCGTTTGGTTAGACCTTGTATTAGGGTCATTTCATGTTACTGGGCCAAAGCTTGGGCCAAGGGATCAATACTTGTATATTCAAGTCATCTTAGTTTGCTAGTACACCTGTGGTGCAAAACCTTAAACCTGATTATGCGATGACACCTTTATCTACCTTGTTAGTTAATCATCATGCTAGTATGTTGTTATCCTTATGTTCATCCCAGCTTTCATCATGCCAGTTAACTTTATTAGTTTACATTGATTGTAGTAGGGCTTACTTAGTCTTTTTGACTGACCTGTTTTCTTTCGCCTCTTTTCTTCCGTTCCCCCCCAGGTTCTCAGGGTGGGAATATTGGAGCTTAGCTTGGATTTCTGATCGCTTGCTTGTGGGATTTTAGCTCATGTACGGTCTTGACATGAAGCTAGCTATGGTTATCACTTATTTTGGGGATAGTACTTATGTATTTCAGTTTTTCAGTAATGTTGTTTTTGTCTAGACTTGTGTATTTGGAAAGTTGACATTATGTTGTACCAGACTTGTTTTGAAATGGTTTGAAATCTTCCGCTGTTTTATCTATGTTATTTCCTCTGTTTACATATATACATATGTTCTTGTTCTGCCTTGATATATCATTATGCATGTTTACCTGATTCAAACGCCCCTCCAAAGTCAGAGTGCTTGCAAGAGCCACCCTGGCGGAGGTGGGGTGTTACATAAACCGTTAAAGTTAAACAGTTAGAGTTAAACCATTAGAGTTAAACTGTTAGAGTTAAACTATTAGAGTCTAACAGTTGGAGTTAATCTATTAGAATTAAACCATTGGAGTTAAGCTGTTAGAGTCAAACAGTTAGAGTTAGTTAGTTAGAATTAACCAGTAGAGTAAATCAGTTAGAGTTAAGCGGTTTGAATCAAATCGGACTAGAGTTATTCGAATATAGTAAGCGAATAAGGGTTAAATTGAATATTAGTTATTCAATTAGAGTTGACCGAACTTAGTTATTCGAGATAGAGTTAAACAAAAGTAGTTATTCAGTATAAATTGCCATTTAGCACGACTGCTAGCGAAATTCGCAGGGCTGCAGATAGCCTAAGGTGGTCGGATGTTTCCTGAGGGAATCAGGCGTAACCATTGTGATCACTGCGATCTAGAGTCAAGCGAATGAAGTTAAATCAAATATTAGCTATTAAAAATGAAGTTAAAAACAGACATAGTTAGTCGAATATAAGTTAATCGAATATTAGTTATTCGATAATAGTTAGTCAAATTAAGTTAAATAAATTGAGTTAAATAAGTCGAGATAATTAAGTTAAGTTAGTCAAGTTGAGCTGATCAAGTAAGTTGAGTTAATCAAGATGAGTTAATCAAACCGAGTTATCCAAATAAGAGTTAATCCGGTAAAAGTTAATAGAATAAGGGTTATAGATTATCGTTAACCGAATAGGAGTTAATAAATTAGTTGTTCGTGTATTTATTTGAGCTAGAAAGAAAAGTCATATTAAAGTTATTATATTTCGGACGCAGGGGATTATAACACCATTATTATAATCAAATGACTTCCGTAAAGGAAGTGGATTCGTAAATAGAATCCGAGAGTTACGTAAGTAAGTGGTTGAAAGTGTAAAAAGGTGAACTTTGTCTGTTTCGAAGTTAGAAATGTTGTTCAGTTAAGGTCTGAGAGGTAATTATACCCCAACTTGATTGACTTCAGTTTTAACTAAGAAGTGGATAAGTTCGATAGTGAAAAGTGGTTAAGTCAATTTAGTTAATGAGCATAAAGTCTGTGTTGACATAGCGATGTTTATTCAAACATCTGTTTGAACCCAATGAAGGAATTTTGGAAATGTTTTCCAAATAAGATCAGGATATTTTCTAATATAGAAAACAAGAAGTGGAAATGTTTTCCATTGTTAATAACGTATATTTTCTAAATATAGTAAATAAGAAATATAGGGAAACAGGAATAAGGAAAAGAATATATTTATGATAATTTAATTTAAGAATTAATGATGATTGATGATTGATCGATAGAATTTCCATCTGGAAATAATATCGTTGTTTGCACACAGACATGTTTTCATTTGATAGTTAAATCACCGACTATCAAAGTTTTTGACCATTTTACGTTGTTAATATGGAGAGACCGGTTGGATTATTATCCACAGAACCACTCCGTATTGGCATAAGCGTTGCGAATCAAGTATGCTGAATATATTGAAGACGGAGTAAAGTGCAAGGGCTATCCTGTTTACAGAATAGTGCCTTTGGTTTGTCCAGTCCCAGGACAAACGTGTATGGAAGAATGCCTGACAGAGTATATTCAATAGATCGCGTAAGTTGATTTCTTCAAAACATACTTACGTTTGGTGGCGGAGGAATTCGTTTCTCTTAGCTTTATACCCGTGGTGTTTTTGGGGAAATCAATTTGTGATTTGGCGAGTATGACGATGTGGCATTCAAAGTGAATGATCTATCAGAGATAAGCGTGGCCTCTAGCCTCATCAACCGGGAAATGACAAAAATCGGGCAGGCAGCATGGCTATGTGGGTCGCACCCATTAGGATGTATAATCACCTATCTAAAGAAATTCCAATTGCTTCTTAAATCTATCGATGCTGCCCCATTCGGGAGACGGTTGCTGATCCCAACCGTTGGTGATATATATTCGATACACTCAAGCGAAATGAGTGGTCGGTCATGTGAGGGCCGGGTAGCAAGATGTTCTTGTTGAACCCAGTGTATTCGCCTCTAGAGATACACTATCGGCAGGTGGTCCCATACCTTGTCAAAGTCGGAATCCAATCTCCAATAAGTGCCCGCGAGTTTGATTTGTATACTATGTATGTAGAGCGTGAGATGCAAGCGTTCTACTAGATTTTAATTACTTGTGATTAGACATTATTATAATATCAGATAATATATGATTTCCAAAGTGTTTTGGGTTATCGTAAGGTAAAAGCCATCCGTATTTATGTGTGGATTGGTCTTACGATTATCTTTTCTTTTGAAAAGGATTTTGAAAAGTTAAACCAAATGATTTGAGTTTACTCACACCAGTCCCATGACTGACCCAGAGTTTTATTTTGTTTTGTTTTCCCTAAACTCTTGGGTGCCCAAATTTTTACGGGCAGTCAAGTAGTCAGGATTTTACAGATAGACTTGGAGAGCTTGGAGCAGGAGGCTTCAGGACTTATATAGCTATTGTTTATTTCCGCTGTGATGCAAGGGTTGTACTCTGATAATGGTATTGTATGCATATACTGCTTTTGATTTCAAGTTATGTGATATATTATATTTTATTCGTTCCGCTGTGAGATTCGTGTTACTTTGATGTTGTGTTCTTCTTTTTCTTCTTCTATTCTAATTTTCTATCTTATCTATCCTCACCCTCTAAATTCTTTCATTAACTATTCGGTAATTGTCGACCCTTGATGTTCGATGTGTGTTGTATATCGGATAATCAAGGTTGTCTTTTCCCGGGTCGTTACACCCTTTCCACTATATATTACCCTAACATTGCTAAAACCTAATCTCAGTAAAAACAGTTATTCAGCCTCCACTTTCATAAGAAAGGAACGATCAGTTTTCACTCACATTCTTCATCATTTTCCTCTCAATCCAAATTAAAATCGAAGCCTTCCTTCAACAATATTTCGAGCTCATCGAGGGCTATCATCTGAACAGACGTGATGGGTTTTAAGCATGTGAACTGGTAAGAATTCGACCTGAAACAGGTGGCGTTCGTGGCCTGATGCCAGGCAGAGGAGGCGTTCGAGATGCACAGGTTTTTGAGGGGTCGTTGGGGAGGCGAGGGCGAGCAGGTTAATGGTATTTGATTGCTCTCCGATCGCCGGAGTTAGGTGCAATGGGGAAGTGTTTCGGGACTATAGTGAAGGGGAGTTGTCAGCATGTTAACTATGCTGGATGTAGTTTTACTTTGGGAAAATGAAGACAGGACTTGGGGTGTTTGTAGGGGAGAGAAGAGCGGTAGCAGTTAGGATAGTAGGTGGTTATTTAAACTACTTTGGAGTTTGAAATACTAACAGGAAGGACCGGGATTGGTAGAAGGGTGATGTTGCAGACATTAGTGCATGAAGGGCAGTTGTTTTGGTGATATAAAACAGAGGGGTTGAACGAAGTATTGTGTGTTTCAGTGAAGATGCATGGAACAACAATATACTTGGGGACGTCGAGTCCAATGAAATTGGTTGTGGGAGAGAGAGTCCTTATCAGTTGTTTGGAAGGAAGGGACATGAGTTGTAAATCTGGGTTCATGAAGAAGATGATGAGCGGATGAGCAGATGGTATTTGCGGCAATGACAATAAGAGACAGAAGGCATACATTTGAAAAAAAGTGGAAGAAAGATACCCTGTTACTTGCGGTCGTGGGTTTCCAAGAGGGAAGGTGGGCCAGATTAAATTGTTGGGCCAAAATATGTATTTACATCAAGTTTAAATTTATTTGAATTACGCATTAACTTATACAAACCATATCTCGTTCATACGTAATCAGAATTCGACAAAACAAGATCCGACAGGATCGTATGGACGGACACTACACGCTGGAACTGACTGGAAGTCCATCGGTGCTCGTTACAATTTATGGCAAAATAAATTGTCCGTCTGAATCAAGCGATGGTTATCGTTATTAAAGATGATCATTTAATGTGAGTAAAACTCACCAACTCTAAACAATTATATTTTTATAACGTATTTTTAGAACTGTTAATCATTTGTTGATTGTTGTGTGTTAACTATTTGGTTGAATTGCTTGTGTATTGGTTGAAAGTATAGATGACGATATATATATATATATATATATATATATATATATGTATATGTATATATATATAAATCGTTAATCGAATATTGATTCTGTTTATCAGAATAATTTTATATTCGTGTTGTTTAACATCTGTGATGCATGGAAACAGGTTGGAGGAATCCAACTGGATTCCTCAATATTTATTTTACTGTTTTCATATATTGTAATATATGATGTGATATAAAATCTGTTAATGATGATGTGTGTTTAAATGATATCGATCATTGTGATTTGGTATTTTAAATACAGTAAGGAATACTGGGATGTTAAAAGGGGATTTTCAAAGTTAAATTTGAAAATAAATTATTTATGTAAAATCAATGGATTTTATATATTAAAGAAAAAGGAGTTTAAAGGGAATTAGTTGTGAAAACAAATATAAAGGAAAATATTTGTGAAATCAAAAGTAAAAGAAGATATTTGTGAAAACAAATATAAAGGAAATATTTGTAAAACATTTACAAATAGGATTTAAAGGGAAATATTTGTAAAAACATTTACAAATAGATTTAATGTATATATTTATTTATAGAATAAATAGAATGTATAAATGAGATATTTATTTAGAAAATAAATAGAAAGATAAAAAGGAAATATTTATTGGTTAAATAAATAGAATTGAAAGTAAATATTTATTTGGGAAAATAAATAGGATTTAATCAAAGGAATATTTATTTGGGAAAATAAATAGAATTAAATCAAAGGAATATTTAGAAAATGAATAGAAAAATGGAAATCTGTTTTTAACAGATAAATGGAAAAGATTTATTTAAAGTGGAATTAAAATAGAAATCTGATTTAACAGATGAACTGGGAAGATTAATTTATAAACAATGTTTTATAAATTAAGTAAAATATTTATCATTGGATAAATGGAATATATAAGTCAGGACTTATATAGAGAAGTAAGAATAGATTTCAACATCGATATTTGAAACTGAATATGTACGTAGAGTTAACCAAAGGAGTTAATAAAAATGTGTTAATCGAAATGAGTAAATCGGATATTAGTTATTCAATTAGAGTTAATCGAATAAAGTAAATGAGTTAGGGTTGACCAGTTAGAGTTGATCAGTTAGAGTTAACCAGTTAGAGTTGATCAGTTAGAGTTAACCAGTTAGAGTTAGAGTTGACCAATAGAGTAATTAAATAGAGTTAATCGAATTAGAATAAATATATTAGAGTTTGTCGAATTAGGAGTTATCGAATATTAGTTATTTGAATCGAGTTAAAAGGAGTTATCAAATATTAGTTATTCGAATCGAGTTTAAAGGAGTTATCAAATATTAGTTATTTGAATCGAGTTAAAAGGAGTTAATCGAATTTAGTTATTCGAAAGGAGTTAATCGAATTTAGTTATTCGAAAGGAGTTATCGATTAGTTTAATCGAAAGGAGTTAATCGAATTTAGTTATTCGAAAGGAGTTAATTCAATTTAATTATTCGAAAGGAGTTATCGATTAGTTTAATCGAAAGGAGTTAATCGAATTTAGTTATTCGAAAGGAGTTATCGATTAGTTTAATCGAAAGGAGTTAATCGAATTTAATTATTCGAAAGGAGTTATCGATTAGTTTAACCGAAAGGAGTTAATCGATTTTAGTCATTCGAAAGGAGTTATCAATTAGTTTAATCGAACAGAGTTAATGGAGTTTAGTTATTCGAAAGGAGTTATCGATTAGTTTAATTGAAAGAGTAATTGAATATAGTATTCGAAAAGAGAGATTATCGAATATCGTTTATTCGAAAGAAAGAGTAATCGAATATTAGTTATTCGAAGTGAGTTAATCGAATATTAGTTATTCGAAGAGAGTTAATCGTCGAATTCGATTATATAGAATTCGGGAAAGTACTTATACTTTCCGGTGTTTAAATCAAGATTTATTTATTTATAAATCAGGTGTTTATTTATTTATTTACATTAAAGAATAAAAGTTATAAGGGAAGTTAGATATTTCGAAAGTAGAGATTATAACGTTATCGTTATAACCAATGTTTTCAATAAAGAAGTGGATTCGTAAATAGAATCCGAGAGTTTCGTAAAGAAGTTTGTTAAAGATTTAAAAGATAAACTTTGACTATTTCGAAGTTAAAATGTTGTTCAGTTAAGGTCTGAGAGGTAATTATACCCCAACTTGATCGACTTCCTTCTTAACTAAGGAATGGTAAGGTTTGATAGTGAAGGAGTTTTGGAAATGTTTTCCAAATAAGAAATCAGAAATGTTTTCTGGTAATAGAAAATAAGAATTTAGAATATATGGAAATAGGAGCTATGTAAATTAATGAACTAAGGAGATAAATGTTAAATGATGATTGATCGATATAATTTCCATTTGGAAATAATACCGTTGTTTTCACACGTGTTTTTCTTTGATAGTTAACTCATCGACTATCAAAGTTCTGACCATTTTAACGTTGTTAATATGGAGAGACCAGTTGGATTATTATCCGAAGAACCACTCTGTATTGGCATAAGCATTGCGAATCTTTTGTGCCAAAGATAATTGAAGATGGAGTAAAGTGCAAGGGCTGTTGTATAAATCTTAGGTGAAGATTGCCTAAGATGGATGTACTGAATAGTGCCTTCGGTTTATTCAGTCCCAGGACAACTTGTATCGAAGAAGGTATGACAGAGTATGTCTTATAGATCGCGTAAGTTGATCTCTTCAAACGTATTTACGTTTGGTGGCGGAGGAATTCGTTTCTCTTAGCCGTATACCCGTGGTATTTTTGGGGAAATCAATTTGTGATTTGGCGGGTATGACGATGTGACATTCAAAGTGAATAAATGTGTGATCTGGCAGAGATAAGCATGGCCTCTAGCCTCACAACAGGGAAATGACAAAAATTGGGTAGGCAGCATGGCTATGTAGGTCGCACCTATTAGGGTGTATAATCACCTGATCTAGAGTTTCATTTACTTCTAAAAATCTATTATCGATGCTGTCTCATTCAGGAAACGGTTGCTGATCCCAATCGTTGGTGATATACATTCGATACACTCAAGCGAAATGAGTGGTCGATCATGTGTGGCCGGGTTGCAAGATGTTCTTGTTGAACCCAATTTATTCCTCTCTAGAGGTACAGTAGCGAAAGGTGGCTCCATACCTTGTCATATTTGGAAATCCATTACCCAATACGTGCTTGCTGTTTTGATTGTATACTATATATGTAGAATGTGAGATGAAAGCGTTTCTGCTAGATGATTATTATATTGTGGTTGATAGACACTATTATAATAACAATGAGTTTTGATATAAAGATTATTTTTGATTCTCATAAGGGAAAAACTCGTTCCGTTGTACGGCGTGGTCTTATGAGATATCGTTTAATGGCTCAAACTGTTTTAACTGTTTTACTCACACCAGTCCCATGACTGACCAAGAGTTTATTTTGTTTTGTTTTCCCTAAACTCTTAGGTGCCCAATTTTGTACGGGCAGTCAAGTAGTCAGGATTTTACAGATATACTTAAAGAGCTTGGAGCAGGAGGCTTCAGGATTATATAGCTATAGTTATTTCTGTTGTGTTGTAAGTGTTGTACTATGATAATGTTACTGTATACATATACTGATTTTATTTCAAAGATATGTTATCTATCATATGTTGTTTGTTCTGCTGTGAGATTCGTGTTACTCTGATGTTGTATCTTCTTTTTCAATTCTAAGTTTCTATCTTATCTATTCTCACCCTCTAATTTCTTTCATTAACTACCGGTATTTTCGATCCTTGGATGTTCGATATGTGTTGTATATCGGATAACCAAGATCGACTTTTTTCGGTTTGTTACACCCTCTTTGGACACCACATGTCCAAGAAACCGTACTTCTTCTCTCCAAAAATGGCATTTGGAGAATTTTTCTTTCAGCCGATGTGCTCGAAGAGTATCCATAACTTCCATTAAATGCAAACCATTTCTTCCTCACTTTTTGAGAAAATCAAAATGTCGTCCACGAAGACCACTACAAACTTGTTAAGGAACTCCCGAAACACCCTACTCATCAAGTCTACGAAATAGGCGGGTGCGTTTGTCAAGCCAAAAGGCATGACAAGCCATTCGAAGAAACCATCCGGGGTCCTGAACGCGGTCTTATCTATGCTGTCTTCAGCCACTCTTAGCTGATGAAATCCGGTGGCCAAATCCAGTTGGGAGAAAACTGATGCACCTACGAGATGGTCGAACAAGTCGTCTATTCTTGGAAGTGGGTGCCTATTCTTCTTGGTCAGCTTGTTTAGCTCCCTATAATCCATGCATAGGGAAAGTGAACCATCCGCTTTGGTCGTGAACACTACTGGAGCACCCCATTTAGAAGTACTCCGCCTTATGAACCCCTTTTCGAGCAACTCTTTAACTTTCTTGCTGAGCTCCTTCCTTTCCCTTGGAGCCATGTATCTAACGGGTAAAGCAACGGGTTTTGCATTATCAAAAAGGTATATGTAGAAGTCTATCTCTCGCTTCGAAGGTAAACCCTTCACTTCTTCAAAGACATCCGAGTACTCACGGACTACTCTAACAGATTGCAAATTTTCAACAGACGCATCAAGATATTCTAGGTAGCTAAGTATAACAGAATTCATAGGATTACAAGAGATTTCGAGAGTATTACCGAGGCGAGCCATAAGTCTAACCACTCTCTTTTCAAAATCAAGGATGGCACCATTACGTGATAACCAATCCATGCCTAGAATCAACCCATAGCCCGTGAAACCCAAAACATAAGCATTACATCTAAACCCAACGCTTAGCATGGAAATTTCCAAATCCAAACAAATCATTGACAAATAAGCCGAACCCCCAATTGGACTCGAAAAAATCATGAGATCCTCTAATATACTGGTATCTAGGTGCAGAGATTCAACTAAAGCAGTAGATATAAAAGAGTGCGATGCGCCAGAATAAAAAAGAGTACGAATAGGATGATCAGAAAGATAAACTTAACTCTCAACAGAAATGTTTCTACCTCTTTCTTGCGGAGGTGCTATGAGAGCGTGAATTTTCCCTCCAGAAGTAGATCCAGTCCTCTGCCCTTGCCCTTGCCTTCTTGGGCAGTCCTTAGCCATATGTCCTGTCTCGCCGCATTGAAAACAATCACCCATCTTCCTCTTCTTCTTTCTGCAGTCCTTAATTAGATGTCCAGGTATGCCACAAAAATTACACTTCCTCTTGTCACGGGGTTTGTTATTCTTCCTGCACTTGTTGGAATCCGTCTTCTTATTCTGCGATCCTTCCACTTTCTTGTCTAGAGGTTCTTCCACCTTTGCCACTTTCTTCACATCCTTGTCTTCCTCCTGTAACAGTGCCATGTCCACGAGTCTCTCATAAGTCGCATCCATAAGTATATGGGACATAGCTAGGCTGTGCAGTGGCTCATTTAACCCTTTAACGAAACGGAGAGCCTTTTTACGTGGAGTGTTTACTAACTCCAGTCCGAATCTAGCCAACTGGTTGAATTGGCTGACGTATTCCTTATCTGATAGGCTTCCCTATTTGAGTGCTAAGAACTTCTCCATCAGTAGGCTTCGTTCAGCTTGCGAGAAGAACTTCATTTCAAACCTCATTCTGAAATCCTCCCAAGTATCAACTGGTCTCTCAGCATTAGTAATTTCCCACTAGAAAGAGGCTTCGTCCTTAAGTAACCATACAGCCAACTGTATCTTCTATCTATCGTCCACTTCGAAGATAACTGTAACAACCCGCATTCTACGTATCTAGGATCGTAGAATATTTATTTCTTTTTCGTATGAAGTCGTATGGTCATGTAGAGTTAGGGGACGACTATTGGGGTTATTTCTCATGTTCATGATTTTTGTCGATTTTTAAATGACCATTTTACCCCTAGTTGATCTTGTTTCGTCCATAACTTTTGATTGGAAAGGAGTTTTGACCTGAAACCACTTCCATTGGCTTTGGATGATGGTTTACCTTTTCGTAGAGTGGTCACATGCGAAAAACGGACTTACCGTTTGGGTGATATGGCTGAAATAAGGTTTGGAAGGTGAAAAACTGCTTAACCGGGCCAATAAGGTGATTAGTAATTGGGCCCATAACCCATTTTGGGATTAGGGTTATGGGGAGGCTGAAATGAGTTAGGCTTTCATTTCATTTCAGTTTTCTAGCCTCCACTTACCTCTAAGAAACCCTAAAAATGGCCTCCAACCTCTAAATCACCTCCAAATCACTTTCTACTTGAAGATTGGGCTTAGCAACATCAAATCAAGGCGGATCAACACCAAATCAAGATTAGAGCTGTTTTTTGCATTGGGATCTTCACCAAATTAGAGATTTATTTCAGATCTAAGTTTTGTTTGTGGCTAAGGTGGGTGATTTGCATTGTTTTTCACTAATTACGGCTAATTATGGTAATTAGCGAAGATTAGCGAAATTATGGCTCAGAAAAATCTAGAAAAATTCCTAAAATTCTAAAACATCATTTTATGCCTCTGAAATGAATTTGGATTAATTTTGACTAATTTTGCAAATCCCAGAATTTAGGGGATTAAGGGGTGATTAGTGATAATTAGCGAATTTATGCATGATTAAAATCTAGAAAAATATTCAGAAATTCTGAAATATTTTTTTAGACCTCTGTTAGGAAATTTGGCTAATTTGGATAAGTTTTGCTAATTATATGCTTAAACATGATTAAGAGGGATTAAGGGAAAATATGGGGTTTTGGCTATGTTTGATCCATTTTAACCTATCAAGTTGATGTTTTGGTGTTTGTGGTCACTTCTATTTGTTGCTATGACTGTATGGTATGCTTTGTGATTGTTTAGAATAGTTAGAATGGTCGAAAACGTCGTCGAGTGGTGTATAAACAGTCGTTGGAAGTTGTAGGAAAAGTGTAGTTTGAGACCCGAACCGGATCAGATCGGATGGGGAGGCCCGGACCGAACCATTGTGAAGCCCTTCCCCACGAACCGCTAGCGGAGCGTCTTCTCCGACCCGACTCATGTAGTGTTCTCCGAACCGAACTGCCTGGAAGCACGTGAACCGATGGCCAAGGAGTTCTCCGACCCGATCCACCAGAAGCATTCTGATCCGAACCATTTACCTAACTCCAACCCGACCCAGAGATAAGACGAGGACTTGAGCTGCTTGCACCACAAACGGAGATTAATTACGAACCGAACCGGAGATGGAGACCACGAAACGAACCGATGGCTAGGCAAGATCCGAACCGATCCGAAGCAGAATGAAGAAGGAAGACCGAACCGATCCGGTGAAGACTAAAAACCCGAGATGCAAAGGTAGTCCAAATAGGAAGTTAGAGCTCAGGATCCAGTTGGGAACCAATAAGTTCACTTCAAGATTGGGCTTTGCTGTGGAACGTGTGCAAAGGGGTTGTCGGTATTCATAACTTTGGTTCACCACTGAGAGATGAATAGTGGGCTTGTAGTGATAGTTGTACGGGATTGGATTCCGTCATGGCCCAAAGGACTAGGTGACCAAAGTGGTGAATATCGTATGCTTTATGCACTGAGTGAGAGATGTGAGGATGGATGCTATGTTTGATTGTTTGCCATCACTATGACATGCACACCCCTACCCCCATTATCCTTACATCATTTGAAATGGAACCTTAGAGTGTTGTACAGTATGTAGTGCTAACTCTTTGGTTGCAGGTCCAGGTTCAGGTATGTTTTAGTCTACCTGTTATTGTTCTGTTTGGATGCTTATCGCTCATACCAGGCTTTATGTCAGACCCAGAGTTTTATGTCTCTTCTTATTACTCTGGGTGCTCACACGAGCAGACTAGAGACAGGTTAGCTGGTGATGCGCGAGTAGCTGATTCGGAGGCGAGCAGGAGGCTTCCACGTATGATATATAGATATTCTCCCTGTGTCATTGGTGGTCGCTACTTGGGCATTAGTAGCGTACTTCCCTTATCTTGCTTTGCTTTTTTGGACAGTTTGAAAAGTTGTAATAATGTTAACTTTGGATCATAAGCTGTACTTGGATTTTCCGCTGCTATGTTAGTTATTTCAGCTTATGCACTGTCTCACCTATTTTATGTCAAGTATGTTATTATTATATTTTGTTCTATGCGCTGTGAGACATTCTACAGGTTCCTTGTTAGTTCATTTCCTTCTTCCCTTTTTTCTGACGATCCGTCCCGTGCTAACTGGACATGTGTACAGCGCACTTTTGGAGTAAATGTCGGTTGGTGCGGGGCGGGCCGTCACATTTGGTATTAGAGCTCTAGGTTGCATAGTTAACCTAGGGAAAGACACTAGGGAGAGATAGTACGTATATGAGAGAGCGTATTTGTGATTGCTTTGGTCTTCAAAAGCTATATATGTATATACTATTAGTAGTATATGAATGAAGTCGTACTGCACTAGCACCACTATGGGGTCGTTAATCGTTTCCCCTTTTACAGATTGACGATAAGCCGATATGCTAGAGGTGCTGGTAGGGAAGCCAATAATGGGAATGCTGCTGACATGAGGACGATGTTTACTGACCTCATGAGAGACATGCTCAGGGAGGTGCAAGGGGAAGTTCCCAATCCCGGAATTGGTGGTGGTCCAGTAGTACAGGCGCCTAGGGTCGATTTCGCCAAGTTGTGCAAGGATTACACTAACCTTGGTGGGAAGCCGTTCCACGAAATGGAGTCGGTCACAGATGTTCAGGATTGGTTGGATAGCTGTGATCGTATCTTCGATGACTTGGGTATCGAAGATGCGATGAAGAGAAGGTTAGCGTCTCGTCAGCTACAAGGGCGAGCGATGAATTGGTGGAATGCCATCAGAACAGCTACTCCAGAAAATCAGGTTACTTGGGATCAGTTCAAGGCTCGCTTTAGCGAGAAGTTTATTCCAGCTGCCCAGAAGTCAGTGTTGTTGTCAGTGTTGTTTAAGAGATTATTGGAACTCAAGCAGGATGGCAGAGCTGTCTCGGAGTACATCGCAGAATTCGATACTTTATCGAAATATGGATGGTCCCTTATCGATACAGTCGAAAAGAAGAACGAGAAGTTCATAACTGGCTTGGATGGGTACTTGGGGGAGAGGCTTATTAACCACATCGATGAGATGTTTGAGTCGATCGTGGGGAAATCTTTGAGATCGGAAAGTCTTTACCCTAAGCCAAAGACCGAGGTTGCTATTACATCTGCGGAAGAGCCAAAGTCGCAAGCAGGCGATGGAGGCAAGAATAATTCCCAGAATAAGAGGAAACAAGACCAAGCCATGGATGGTCAGAATAAGAAAAGTAAGAAAGATGGCGAGTGCTTTAGCTGTGGAAAGAAGGGCCACTATGCCAGAGATTGTCGGGAAAAGCCTGGGGAAAGAAAGTGCTTTAATTGTGGCCAAGCGGGACATCACAAGAATGAATGTCCACAACCTCCTAGGGAGATGCAGATTGTGAAAGCGTATGCTATCAACACTGTTCCTTCTTCGTCGAATGCCCCAACTGCGGCGCAGAAGGAAAAAGGTGTCGTTATTCGAGGTATGCTTTCTATTTAAGATGTTTTGATCGGGTTTTGTTTGACAAAACCTGAGTTAGTCGATAGACCTTTAGTAGTGACGAACCCGATTGGTGGTTCAACTAGCCTCAGTATGATTTACCGTAACGTGGTCTTATCGAGTCATGAACGTATGATTGTTTGTGATTATTTTGTTTTGGGTTTAGCATTATTTTGGGGATTCGATCTACTCTAAAGGAATGGGGTGGTATTAGGTACCTACCTAGTGATGGTGGTAACAACTGGAGTTAGGGAAGCTGAGAGGTTATCGTTGTCTCTGGGAGGCAAATGAGTGCTCCAGTGCTAGATTGTTTCGCTATATCACTTCACATGGATTATCCGAATTCGGAGGAGATGTTCCTTAGGTGCTTGTCTAATATTGGTTTAGGCCTTTGGGGCTTGTGCTTGGGGAATGTCGAGTTCGACTAGGATGGTTTGCATGAGAGATAAGTAGTTGTTGTGTTTTTCATTGGAGGATATCTTGGTTTACTCGAGGAGTAATGGGCATGTAACACCCCACCTCCGCCAGGGTCACTCACAAGGGAATGCACTAGCTTTGGAGGGGTGTTGTCTAGGTAAACATGCACAGAAATATTACAAGACAGAACATATAAAAACAGAGGAAGAAAACATGATTTCATTACTTTATAGAAGTAGTAAGGTCTAAAACCTTTTACATCAAAGTGCCATTAAATTACTTACATCGAAACCTGTCTTGCAATAATAAAGAAGCATAAAACCATAGTCATAAATTATTCCCCAAGTAAAACAGTAAAATAGCCATAGCCAAGAAAAGTCCAAGCCATAGATGATGATCTTGAAGCAGAAAATCCGCACTAAGTAGCGACATTTCCTCCCTGTAAACCTGGGGGGGGGGGGGAACAGAAGAAAAAGAGGCGAAACAAAACGGGGTCAGTCATAAAGACTGGTAAGTCCTAGCTACTTTCAGCCTAAAAATAGGTAAAGGTAACATGACATGTATAAACTGAAAGTAAACATAAACATGATGACAAGATAAACAGATCAAACTAAGATAACAAGATAAACTCAAGTAACAAGATAACCAAGGTAACAGGATAACCATGGTAACAAGATAACAAGATAAACTCGGAATAGCATTGCATGTCTAACGTCCTCTGCACCAACCGTACTAGCATCCTAACTCGTATCATCCCTTCCATGTATATGTATAGTCCCTTGCCGTATATCGTACGGGTTCCATCACGTTATTCTATACTACTACAACGTAGTGTCCCCATCCTTGAAGTCGCTCGGACTGCCATCCTTGTTCTGGCCAGATTCCCTTTTCATGAATTATCGCGTGTTCAACTAGGATTTACGCCACCTAGGACCACTAGGGATTATGCTACCTATTGGACGTTTTCTAGATTCGATTAGGGTTTATGCCACCTAGGACCACTAGGTATTATGCCACCTATCGAACAACGCCCTTTTTTTCCTCGAAACGATCTAATCGATCGGCTCCCTACAAGTCCTAGCTCGTCGTGTGTCGGTGTCATACGGCCCAATCACGAATGTAGCTACTCTGTGCTAGGTCCACCCTAGGGTATATCAAGCCCTAGGGTGTCAACCACTGACAACATTCCAAGCACGCACAGTGTACAACTACTGGTGCACATGCCTGCTTTTTCAACTCCGGACTCATGTGCACGACCATAGTCCGCCTGAACCTACAATGGCGCACCAACTCAGTCGTCGTTCTGGTCGCTTACAATCAGCCCAGTAATCGTGCCCCGCCCTAGCCTAGTCCCTTGGGTATCGTGATACATTCAAGAGGGTTACTGCTGAAAAGGACCGCGTAACTAGGGTTTCCGTCCAGCAGGTTAAGTGTTGTCATCTAAATTCAAGACTTAACCCCTATCAGTCTAGCATGTCAAGTTGGTTAACTGTGGTCATTCAAGTTCGTGACCGAACCCGTCTACATGTCATTTGGCTAAGTGTTGTCATTGAAGTTCATGACTTAGCCCTACGAATCACGTGTCAAGTTGGTTAAGCATATTCCAGCGGTTCATGACTTAACCCTATCCAAATCATCATGTCAAATTGGTTAAGTATATTTAAGCTTAACCCCATCAAATTACCGTGTTAGATTGGTTAAGTATATTCAAGCTTAACCCCATCAAATTACCGTGTTAGATTGGTTAAGTATATTCAAGTGACTCATGACTTAACCTCATCAAGTTACCGTGTTAGATTAGTTAAGTATATTCAAGCGATTCATGACTTAACCTCATCAAGTTATCATGTTAGATTGGTTAAGTATATTCAAGCGATTCATGACTTAACCCCATCAAGTTATCATTTTAGATTGGTTAAGTATATTCAAGCGATTCATGACTTAACCCCATCAAGTTATCATATTAGATTGGTTAAGTATATTCAAGCGATTCATGACTTAACCCCATCAAGTTACCGTGTTAGATTGGTTAAGTATATGTTAACCTAACCCCATCCACTAGTCAAATTATAACGGTTAAGTGTTACCCTTGTGAGTTTACTTAACCTTACCATGCATCGCGCTATACTAGTCGGGTGTTATCGACCCATTCAGGTTAAACTAACCCATCCTCTAATCGTGTTATATGGTTAAGTGTCATCAAGTAATCAAGTCCGGTTTAACTTAACCCACCCATCCACGTCATATTGGTTGAGTGCCATTAGTCTAATCAAGTTACTTAACCCACCCGTTTATGTCATATTGGTTAAGTGTCATTAGTCTAATCAATTTACTTAACCCACCCGTCTATGTCATATTGGTTAAGTGTCATTAGTCTAATCAAGTTACTTAACCCACCCGTCTATGTCATATTCATTTATTATTTACTAACGCATCAACCTCTCACATTGGACTTATTTGCGGTCACTGGATACGTCGGGCGGTTTCGGGCAGAATTACACCGCAAATCCATTCCAACCTCGGGTTCAAGCATTACCACAATCTAATCTTTGCCTACGACCTCTCACATTAGACTATTATTGTTGTGGTCACTGGATATGCCGGGCAGTTCCGGGCAGAATTACACCACAACTCAAGTCTAACCTCGTGTCGAAGGCATCCGTTAGATTGTTAATTACATATGTTTCATCTAAGTCAAAATCCCCACTTTACATATTACTAAGCATATTCCCAAGTTCCCAATTACATGTCCATCAAAATGTGTACCCTATTCTGGCCACTTCACATACGTCCAAATCTCGCCTATTTGCATGTATGTCTAGTTTATGCCAATTTACCCAAATCAAGTTCTAGCCAAAGTTACATTTTGTCACGTTCATGCCCAAATAAACCCACATCATGGTTCATGTTCCCAATTCCACTTATGCCTAATTTACATAAGCCCAATCCCTTGATTTAACTTACATAGTCCCCAAAACTCGTGATTTAATTCATATACCAATTCATGTATGCCCCAAACTTGCAAATTACATTGGCAATACCCCAAATTTCCCTTTGTTCATGTTATGCAATCAATTCTACCACACACCCATGTCCAAATAGGTGAAATCCCAATATTCCCCCGTATACAAATCGCATGTAAATCGTAGTTTAGGCCTAGGTCCGAAATCGACCAAGGTTCATCAAAAGAAGATAAATAGGGGAAGGTAGAAACTTTGCATAAAACAAGATCCGAGAGAAAAACATCATTACATGCATGATAAGGACATGAAAGAGTGATCTGCAACATGCATAGGTCCAAATTAATGTCATAGCAACATCCCCAAAGGTCAAGATCCAAAATGAACTAGAATGAGCATGGATCGATTATCATGCATAGATCCAATTTCAACTTTATCACATGTCATATTCAAGTTATCGTTTCAATCTAAAAGCATCTAGAACTTAAAAAGCGTGGCTAGTGAATTATGAGCAAGAATTTGTCGTGGAATGGTGTAGGAATGATGCTCTACTCCCTTGATTTGATGTAGAAAGCTTGCTCCTTTGACATGGATCTAGTTTGAATGCTCAAGCCTTTGAAGTTGGAGATGGAGGCCATGTTCAAGAAATATTTGGGCAGCACTTTGTTGTTAGAGTGAATTGTAGTGAATTAGGCTAGGTCTTAGGGTGTTTTTATAGGAGTAGGAACAAGTTTAGGCCATAGGATCAACCCTAGAACATATCTGAGCCATCAAAAATCGTCACAGGCCAACAAACCAGACCACAAGACTTTGCAGGTGCACCCAGGCCGACCTGGTCCGACCAGGGAAGTCGACTCCCAGGTCGACACCTAGGTCAACTGGGCAGTCGACCTGGTCCCTGGGGGGTCGACTCCCCAGTCGACCTGGGGCTGGGCGGGAAATTTCTCCGCCCAGTCTGTTCGGGGCTAAATTCGAATTTCGAAAATCTATTTTTATTTTCTGATTTTTCATGAAATTTCTAGAGGCCATATCTCGGTCATACGGACTCCGATTTACGAAATTTCGGACTCGTTTCCAACCAGAATTCCGAGACGAACGCAACGGCGCAACCCGTTTCTCTTGATTCTTATTTTAAAATTTAATTCTGCCTCGATTCTTGTCTTAACACGTTATTAAAATTCGGGTTGTTAGATTCTCCCCTCCTTTAAGAATTTCGTCCCCGAAATCTCTAAGTTAGGGAGGATGCGTCCTACCATCCAATCATCCATCTACTCAAAGCATCATCCACAGGCAACCATTTCCTTAAAAGATTTCTAATGTTGTATGAACATATGCAGAAAGTGTGTGTATATGTGTTCCTTATCTAATGCAAATGATCAGGCCTGATTGATCTTCTAAATGCAAAATATGTTTAGTGCCATGAATCCACATGTATGCAAATAGTCCTAGTCACATAAACACTATATGTGTGCACAACCATTCATCCATATGCAATATTCACATGATAACACATTCAATTTCATCCATAAACAAGTATAACCACTCATGCATATGCAACCACTACAAGAAAAACAGCAAATAGCAGCGGCATTATCCGCTGCTAATCCGTCGCTATATTGACATTAGCGACGGATTTCCTGCATAATACTTTGGTCGGTAAAAACCATGACGGTAATTGTGTCAGATTTAGCGACGGAATTTAGCATGAGTTTTCTGACAGTTTTCCGTCATTTTACTAATTTTATAATAAAAAAATAATTTTTTTATTAATTTAATTTTAATTTATTTACCAACTAATTACCGACAGATAAGTAATTTATAGTAAATTATTATTTGTAAAAAGCGTTGGTAAATCCTTACTAATCTCCAAAGGATTAGCGACGGAAAATAAATTAGGGTAAACTTAACCTCACTTTTTTTGTTGGTAATCCGCCGTTATTCCCCTGCTAATTTGCCTATACACACACACACACACACACACACATACATATATATATATATATATATATATATATATATATATATATATATTCATACAAGTGCGAACCCGTGCTTCGCATACGGAAGTAGAAAAAATATAATTGTGTAACGAAAAATGAACAGTTTGCTAATAATCATAATACCTACAACAACGACAATAAATACATTTTGCGCGCACAGTTACATATTATCAAACATGCGTCTCATTTTCACAAACATTAATCAAGCTGTGCATATGAGACGACCCGATTTCCCATTCTCACGGAAACAAGGTTATCTTTGGAATATAACACAGAAACATATAATAGCAGAACAGAATTAAATAAATACACCAGAATGAACAACAAAATATACTGGATAAAAGTAATCATCAGAGTTACACAGTATACAGGATCTTACTTAGTACAAATACAGTTCAGCTATACATAAATGTCTACAGCGGAAATAAACAAAATATGTACAATAGGAGCTGAACAGCATAAAAAGAAATAAATGATAGAATCCATCTTCAGCTCCAGCTATCCAGAAAGAACCAGCTAAACCTGAATACAAGGCTGCCCGTGTAGAAAAAGGGGCACCCGAGTTTGAGAGTGAAACAAACTACGAGTCAGTCATGGGACTGGTATGAGAAATCCACTCAACCATATATATAATTTGGCTAATCACAGGACCACGCCACTTTCGTGGAACGGGTTTACTCCATTGGATTGCCAGTGCTTTAAAACAAATCTTTCTTTTAAACATCGCTATGCTTTTTTATAAAAATGAAGCCGTTATAAGACTCAGTTCCCATCACACAATGCAACGCAAACCGGAGGATAGAGTTTTTACCTTATAACGGCCAAGATATGCTTGATACGAATAAAACAAAGGCATTTGATATTATTGCTAGTGTTTATATGTTTTGAAAACAATTTCAAATCATAACTATCAATCATAGACGGCATTAATGCCCCATACCACTATGTCGCCATATATAGGTATACAATCAAAACCGCACGATCACGTACTTGGAAATTGGATTTCCGTCATGAACCAAGGCAAAAGATAGTCCTTACCGAATTCGAGACGCTCTAGCCCGCCCCTCAGGATCAGAGCTCGAGTGACCCTTGGATCGTCAGGGCCGGTCCACCGATGTGGATTAAAATTCCTGAACACTGCGTTTCCCCACCCTTTGGGGTGTAAACGAGCCAACGAATGACTCCATCGGACCCGGATCGTCCGATCTAACCGAGGCGCCTCGCAACAGCAACAACCACATAGGTGAAAAGTATATAAATGTCAGGGCTGGTAGGTCACTGACACCACCCTAGCTAGAAAGAAACGCAGGCCCTCCCTGATGTCCTCTCCCGTTTTAGGTTCATACCGGGGTGTGAGGCTCGCGAATTCACATTATACACAAAGCTACGCCACACAGGCGGTGCTTTGATCATCACCACAAGACTTTGCTTTTCAACAGAAGCCCTGATCACTGCATCTTAGCATGCCACACAGAATAAATCCTATGTCAGACACACAGTCCATTTACAAGTCCGTTCTGGGTCTGAACGAAACCGGAGGCACTAAATACCTCGCAAACCCTTCGATCAACACGTACGTCTGAACGATCACCACTCATTATCCATATTTCGGGATGCCTCCCAATCAGGACCTCGGTTACCATCCAAACGAGGTGAAGATCTCCGGTCTTCGACCACCGTCTTCATCTTCGAATTTCAATCGTCGGTCAATTATTCGAAATGAGAATTAACTCGGCCTTTTCAAATAATTCACGTATATTTAGAATTTCAATTCGATTTATTTCAATGGTTAAATTATTCGACAAAACCAATTTTGTTCTTTAATGTAATCTTCACACCAAACACATTCAACCATCAAATATCACATAAATCAAGCAAATTCAGTTTATTTCCATTCCATATCGCTTAGGATATTTTATAACTATTTATCGCTATTTTTATTTATTTTAAAATAGCCATTTTATTCAAAACGACGCTTCGGGCCATAACGTTGCCGTGGCGCTGTTTTTCTTCAAATTTGATTTACACATATCTGAAAATCTAACCGTTGGATCTTCACAAAATTTATATCATTAGAAAGGTCTTTTCAAAACGAATCCAACGGTTCCAGTTTCGGGAAAATCCGACGGTCGGATCTCCCGGTACAATCGTTTGAAGTTTCGATTTCAAAATACGAACTGCAGCGTCGTTATTCGATTAAATATAATTTTATTTATATATATAAATAAAATCGATTCTGGCGCTGTTTTTCTTCAAATTTGAATTAAACATTCCAGACAATCCAACCGTTGGATTTTTACAAGGTTGGTGCCGTTGGAAAGATTATTCCAAGGCGAACCCGACGGTTGAGGTTTCGGGAAAATCCAATGGTCGGATTTCCCGTACTAGTCGTTTGAAATCACGGTTTCAAAATACGAACTGCACGGCCTCGTTTCGTTTTAATTTTATTTATATTTATATAGTTATATAAATATAGTTCATTCAATGATTTCTATATCGTTTTCACTTCAAAAAATTTTCTAACACCTTAAATTTTGGAAAAATTTCGCCATAACCTCCCCTGCACCGGGAGCGTCGGGAAATCGCAAATAGCGTCCCGGTCCTTCTAATCTCAAAAAGAAAAAGAAAAAGCCAAGCGGCTAGCCAACAGGCTCAAAATCATCACCCAAACAAATCAGTAAATGTGTACCTATTTGTCGGGCACAAATTTTATTCCTCTTCTCTAGCCCCTTTGCTATAACCTGTTCAATGAATATGCATGTACATATATATACAGTCCATATCATTTTTCATTTTCTATTCAACTTCATATTTGATTTCTATTTGGTTTAAAAACACCATTCATTCTAACGTTACATAAATAGGTGCAAATCATTTCATTAGCTAATTAATGAATATTTCAACTCATGTATGTTTATTTTGAACAAGTGGCTATTTTTAACACTTCACATTTTAACGATTTATGCATATAATAAAAATGTGATTTTTATTGTAAAACGATTCATTTCAAAACACTATTTTTCTATATAGTTCATATAGTCGATAAAAGGTGATTTTTATTATCAAACAATTTATTTCAAAATATGAATACCATTCAACACATGAATTTCTAAACAACGAATGAATATCAATTCAACACATGAATGTTTCTATAGTTTTTATATATCGATAAAATTGTGATTTTTTATTATCGAACTATTTATTTCAAAATATGAATACCATTCAACACATGAATTTCTAAACAACGAATGAATATCAATTCAACACATGAATGTTTCTATAGTTTTTATATATCGATAAAAATGTGATTTTTATTATCGAACTATTTATTTCAAAATATGAATACCATTCAACACATGAATTTCTAAACAACGAATGAATATCAATTCAACACATGAATGTTTCTATAGTTTTATATATCGATAAAAATGTGATTTTTATTATCGAACTATTTATTTCAAAATATGAATACCATTCAACACATGAATTTCTAAACAACGAATGAATATCAATTCAACACATGAATGTTTCTATAGTTTTATATATCGATAAAAATGTGATTTTTATTATCGAACAATTTATTTCAAAATATGAATACCATTCAACACATGAATTTCTAAACAACGAATGAATATCAATTCAACACATGAATGTTTCTATAGTTTTATATATCGATAAAAATGTGATTTTTATTATCGAACTATTTATTTCAAAATATGAATACCATTCAACACATGAATTTCTAAACAACGAATGAATATCAATTCAACACATGAATGTTTCTATAGTTTTATATATCGATAAAAATGTGATTTTTATTATCGAACAATTTATTTCAAAATATGAATACCATTCAACACATGAATTTCTAAACAACGAATGAATATCAATTCAACACATGAATGTTTCTATAGTTTTATATATCGATAAAAATGTGATTTTTATTATCGAACTATTTATTTCAAAATATGAATACCATTCAACACATGAATTTCTAAACAACGAATGAATATCAATTCAACACATGAATGTTTCTATAGTTTTATATATCGATAAAAATGTGATTTTTATTATCGAACAATTTATTTCAAAATATGAATACCATTCAACACATGAATTTCTAAACAACGAATGAATATCAATTCAACACATGAATGTTTTCTATATAAGGAATAAATATAGTTTAAGCATATGAAAATAATTCAAACACAAGAATATTATTCAAAATTTCGGCAGCATAACGGCAGGGTAGTTACACCGGCACCGTCCCTAGTACGGCTCCTCGCTCTACCTTAAAACCTCGCGGTTTTTGACAATGGGAATCATGCATCTAGTTCGCACGCAGGCGGCATGTATATATTTATTTCATTTCCACAAACTAATCCTATGTGGTTTCAACCAAATATTTCTCAACCACAAATGGGTATTTTTCAACCACAATCAATCCAATATCAATCACAAACAATCCCAAACAATCATTCAATTTTCACCACAATTTCAACCAATAAATATCGTCCATGGTTTGTGGACGAGGGGGCGTATATATATATATATATATATATTTATATTTATATATAGCAATTTATATATAGCTATTCACATTCAATTTCAACACATTTATATATAATTTTTAAATCAGAAATCTCACCAATAGCTATCCAACTTCAAGACTCTTCTTAATAGAAATCTTCGCCTATTTTTCACTTTCACCCGTATTCTCTACATATGTAAAAATAGAATTTTTACTATGCTATTCAATATATAAAAATCGAATTTTGACTTCGCTATTCGATATATAAAAATATGATTTTTACTTCGACTTTCTATATTTAAAAATATGATTTTTACTTCGACTTTCTATATTTAAAAATATGATTTTTACTTCGACTTTCTATATATAAAAATATGATTTTTACTTCGACTTTCTATATATAAAAATATGATTTTTTCCTTTTGCTTTCAACATATAAAAATATGATTTTTACTCTTGCTTTCAACATATAAAAATATGATTTTTACTTTTTTTTAAAGAAACCAGTTTTTTTTTCTCTTTTATAAAAATGCAGTTTTTTTTTTTAGTTTCTAAAAAAAACAGTTTTTAAAATCTTTTATAACAAAACAGTTTTTATAATGCTTTTATAACATTCAGTTTTAAATATCTTTTATAACAAAACAGGTTTTTAAAAATCTTTTATAACAAAACAGTTTTTATAATGCTTTTATAACAAAACAGTTTTAAAAATCTTTTATAACAAAACAGGTTTTTTAAAAATCTTTTATAACAAAACAGTTTTTATAATGCTTTTATAACATTACAGTTTTAAAAATCTTTTATAACAAAACAGGTTTTTAAAAATCTTTTATAACAAAACAGTTTTTATAATGCTTTTATAACATTCAGTTTTAAATACTTTTTAACTATTTCAGTTTTTTTTTTTTACTTTAACCATAAAACAGTTTTAATCCTGTTTTTATAAAATAAAAATAAAATAATAAAATAAATACTTACAGAAGAAGGGGGGTTTCCTCCGCAGATCGTCGGGGTTGGATTCTCGAGGGCGGCGGCTGGGGGTTCGAACGACGTGGCAGGAGGCGCTGGCTTCGAGGTATGGACGGCGGCTTCAGCGTCGAACTGGGAGGCGATGCTTCGAGCGATGGAGGCGGGGGCTTCGGGGCTCGATCGATGGAGGCGGTGATGGTTCGGGGGGGGGCGACGGGCTACGGCGCTCGATCAATTTAGATTTTAGGGGTTTTTTTTTTCTTTTCCTTTCGTCTGAATCGAAATGAAAGGGGGGGGGGGGGCCAAGCGGGAGATAAGGAGGGAAGGGAATTAAATTATTATATTTTTTTTTTTTTTAGTATTTATTATTTAATTATTCAAAAAGTTGACTTTTACATACGACCTCGAAACGAGGCCCACCGCCTGTCGTCCATAGCGTTTAACCCCCATTCCGAACACAATGGGATATGTATCGCAAGCTGATTCGATTGTTACAATCAGTTTCCTTTTGAATTTTCATTTAAATCACTATATTGAATTTTAAACGCACATTTCAAATTACCGGGGTCACATACTAACTAGAAAAATTCCAGAAAAATATTTTCTAGCTTCGTATTGACGATACGGTCCTAACAAAACTAGTTTCGTCGAATTCTGAGACCGTTTGAAAAATGGCCAATTTCCAGTCGATTAAATTCAACAGAAACTGGTCAAACGCGTTTTCCTTTGCCACGCTCACATATTGATTCGAAAAACTATGAAATTTGAAACCTAGCAATAACCTGACACTGCGGATCTAACAAAAGTGGGTTCGTCGAAATCCGAGGTCATTTGCAAAATGTTCATTTTTAAGGGCCTGAATTCCATAGCGACTATTCAGAATTTTCAACTGGACATATCTTTTGATTCCCGCTATCAAACTTCGATTGGTCGGATTCGTTAGAAAGATATCATCAATTAGATCCTAATGTTTTTGGTTTCACTAAAATCTGGATTGTTTTACACCCGGTATATTCAATTGAAGTTTGAAATCGAATTATCGAACTACCGCGCCATTTTCAATTCTATATATAATTATAATTAATTATATTCGTTTTCAAATGTCGATTCAAACTCAGTTTTCATCGCCATTATTTAAAATATTTATTTTAAATATTTAAAATCCATTATTTTAGCCAATTTAAAAATTTTAAATTGGTTCAGATTTTCTGGGTCGTTACAATCTCCCCCACTTAAAACTTTTCGTCCCCGAAAAGGAATAAAGTCGAAAGTGGTTTGATAAATCCATAATCACACAACACAACAACCAATTTGTTTTTAATATTCAGAGTATAGAATAAACAATGCACATCCATGGGAAGAAAATAGCAACAGAATAGAGAATTAAATGGTAATGCAAAGTATGACAAATGTACCTTGCACCCGGGTCAATCAGAGATATCTACTCGGCATCTAGGATAAGCTTTCTGAATGCTCTCCTCAGTTTCCCAAGTACAATCTCGCGGATCTCCACTCCATTGCACTTTGACTAAGTGAACTTTCTTGTTCCTCAGCTCTTTGGTTTCTTTGCCGATAATCTTTAGCGGCTCTCGCCTCACAGCTAATTCTGGAGTAATTTCAATATCCTGCTGAGCTGCTTCTTCCACGATCAAGTCTGGATCATGAACGTGTTTTCGAAGTTGAGATATATGAAATACATCATGAACTCCAGGCAACCAGTCAGGCAGTTTGACCCTATACGCGAGAGTTCCGATCCGTTCCAGAATAGGAAACGGACCAATGAATTTGGGTGCTAACTTTCCAGTTTTACCGAACCGGATAACTCCTCTCATCGGCGATACTTTTAGATATACATAGTCGCCAACTTCAAAGGATATATCTCTTCTTCTTTTATCGGCGTAGCTCTTTTGTCGGCTTTGAGCGGCGAGTAATCTCTTCCTAATAAAATCGACTTTGTCGGCAGCTTCTCGAATCATATCGGGACCCAACACAAGTCTATTTCCAGGCTCGACCCAACAAGCAGGAGATCGGCACGGTCTACCATACAATGCTTCGAATGGCGACATTGTCAGACTCGCCTGGTAGCTGTTGTTATAAGAGAATTCAGCCAAATGCAGATGGTCTTCCCATGATCCACCGAAGTCTATAACACAAGCCCGCAATAGGTCTTCTAAAATGCGATTCACCCTCTCAGTCTGACCGTCTGTCTGAGGATGATAAGCGGTGCTCAAGTTTAACTTCGTTCCTAGCTCGACTTGAAATGCTTCCCAGAATTTGCTAGTGAATATTGTATCTCTATCACTGACTATACTGAGTGGCACTCCATGTAGTCTAACTATTTCCCTGAAGTATATCTGCGCCAGACTCTGAGCAGTTCTATTTGATTTGACAGGTATAAAATGGGCGGTCTTCGTGAAACGATCTACGATCACCCAAATACTGTCATTCCCTTTTCTGGTTCTGGGCAAACCATCAATGAAATCCATAGAAATATGTTCCCACTTCCAACCAGGAACTTCTAGCGGTTGTAATAATCCCGCCAATTTCTGTTGATCACTTTTGACTAGCTGACAAGTAGGGCATCGGCTGACATATATCGAAACGTCTCTTTTCATAGCCTTCCACCAGAAAGTTCTTTTGAGATCGTTATACATTTTGGCCACGCCAGGATGGATACTCAGCTTGGACTTGTGACACTCGTCTAACACTTCCCTTTTTAGCTCAGGAACGTCAGGAACACAAATCCTTCCTTTTAACCTCAAGGTCTCGTCGTTATCTATTTGAAAACACGAGAGTTCGCCTTTCCGAATCCTTTTGATCATATCTTTTATAAAGTTATCCTCCTTCTGAAGAATAGATATTTTGTCCATCAAGGAAGTTGTGATAATAAAGCTGGCGATCATTACGTTTTTTCTGCTTAACGCATCAGCCACGACATTGGCTTTTCCTGGAGTATATATAATTTCAAAGTCATATGCTGCAAGAAACTCCAGCCAACGTTGCTGCCTCAAGTTCAGGTCTTTCTGAGTGAACAGATACTTTAACGACTGGTGATCTGTAAACAGTTCAAACCTCTCGCCCAGAAGATAGTGTCTCCAGATTTTCAAAGAGAATATGATAGCCAATAACTCAAGATCATGAGTTACATAGTTTTTCTCGTGCGGTTTCAGTTGACGGCTGGCATAAGCAATTACTTGGCCTCTTTGCATTAACACTGCGCCGAGGCCTTCTCTAGACGCATCAGTCTAGACTTTTAAATCTTGGTTGCCATCGATGATGGTTAACACGGGAGCAGTTGTTAATCTCAACTTTAGCTCTTCAAAAGCCTCCTCATTTTCTGAAGTCCATTTGAATTTAGAATGCTTCTTTGTAAGCTTCGTTAAGTGACCAGATATCTTCGAAAAGTCTTTAACGAACTTTCGATAATAGCTAGCCAATCCGAGAAAACTACGGACTTCAGTGGGAGTACTGGGCTGTTTCCAATTCTGAATAGCTGTGATTTTGCTTGGATCCACAGCAATTCCATCTTTCGATACGACATGGCCGAGAAATTTTACTTCATCTTGCCAGAATATACATTTGGAAAACTTAGCTTTTAATACATTTCGTCGCAGAATTTCTAGGACTTGTTCCAGATGCTTTTCATGTTCGGCCTTTGATTTAGAGAAGATTAGAATATCATCAATAAAAACCAAAACAAATTTATTCAATACTCCTCTGAATACTCTGTTCATTAGATTGACGAAATAAGCTGGAGCGTTACATAAGCCGAACGGCATTACTAACCACTCGTAGAATAAGTCGGGGCCTCTGAACGCTGTCATTGGAACACACTCTTCGGCAATTCGAAGTTGATGGAATCCTGTAGCTAGGTCCATTCGTGAAAATACTTGTGCTCCATTTAATCGATCTAACAAATCATCAATCCGCGGCAATGGATATTTGTTCTTTATGGTCTGCTTGTTCAGATCGCGATAATCCACACATAACCGTAGAGTACCGTCAGATTTTGGGACAAACACCACTGCTGCACCCCAATCAGAGAAACTAGGCCTGATTAGACCCTTCCATACTAGCTGTCGTGTTTGATTGTCTAATTCTTCCTTCTCTTTCAAGGACATTCTTCGAATAGCGTGAACTACCGGCCTTGCATTTGAAACCAAAGCAATCTTGAAATCTATTTCTCTTTGCGGAGGTAAGCGAACAACTTCCTCGAACACATCCGCATAGTTCTTGACGACAGGAATATCTTTGATGAGATCGGGAATATTCTCAGTAACTTCAGGGATATTTTCAATTTGGGCTGGAGAAACATTCAAAGCTGCCCAGAAGTCTTTTCTACTAGCATTCTGACCTTCACAGGAAATGGTTATATAATCACCTGATTTAATCTTTGCCTTTACGACTCTGTCGGCGCATTTAACTTCTGCTTCATATTTGGTTAGCCAATCCAATCCCAGAATAAGATCGAATTCATCAAAATTCATGACTACAGAGATAATAGGGAATTTATAGCAAGAAAAGGAGACGGGTACTGCACAAAACCAACTGAGATTGATGGAACCTCCAACTGGATTTCGGACAGTCATTGGCTCTTTGAGTTTCTTCAAATTCAAATCCAACTTCTTGACTGCACTCTTTGCAATAAAGCTTCGTGACGCGCCTGTGTCAAACAGTACTTTGACTGGAATGTTTTTGACAGTTAGCGTGCCTTCTAAAACATCGGCCCTTTCTTGACTAGCTGAGGGCTCGGAAGTTTCTGCTATTTCATTTACTTGAACTATTTCAGTCTTTCTGAATAGCGGGCAGGCCTTTAAAAGATGACCCGCCTGATGACATCCACCACATTTCCTATTCTCTTGAAATCCCTTCTTGGGTGGAAACTTATTCTTTCTTTGTTGGTTCCAAGATTTACAACTTATCGCCAAATGGCCTTTTCTATTGCAGCTTGAGCATGTGGCGGTCGTTATTCGTTCGCTCCCAGATTCAGCCCTTTTTCTCTTGGCACTGGGCTTCTTATTTACCTCCGACCTTGTATTGGCTTCAGGAATATCAGTTTCTGACTTTGCCATGTCACTAGAACTGACTTCTTCTTCGTCGCGTAACATTCCTTTCTTATGGAGATCTTCATACTGATAAGCCATATAAATCATTTCTGAGAAAGGAAGCTTCACATGCCCCAATACTTTATTCTGGTATTTCCTTTGAAGTCCGTGAATAAATCTCATATTCTTCCTCTTCGGATTTTGAATTAGATGAGGAGCAAAGTGAGCAAGTTCATTGAATTTCTTATGATATTCGGGAATGGTCATATCACCTTGTATTAGATAAGAAAATTCATCACATAATCTCTCGGTTACTTCGGGAGGAGTAAATCTTTCTAAGAAAATCAATTTGAATCTGTCCCAGGTGATATCACCTTCTGGATTATTTCTGATGATTGATTCCCACCAGATTAAAGCTTCTTCTTTAAGCGCCCAAGATGCTACTAACCGTTTCTGGTCATCTCTCAGCTGGATATGCTCAAAGATTTTTTCGACAGAACTCAACCAAGCTTGAGTTTGAATAATAGATTCATTGCCCGAGAATTTTTCTCCACCCAGATTTCGATATCTCTTGAATAGAGCCTCTAGATCGGGTTCTGTATTCCTTCTGTTTCTGGCACTCATTTTTCTAGTACTTCTGCAATTAGCAGATCAAGTGTCAGGTCACAGAAAATATAATTTTCAAACATAGAAACATATACTTCAATGTAAATGTGTCTATCGAGGTGTAATTATTCTGCTTTACTCATACTAGGATATTACTGATCCTATCTGTATAGAGTTACCCGTCCTAGAACACTACTGGTTCTATTTCTGACGAGTTCGTTCAAATGTTATATTCCAGAACTAAGCTTAACCAAAGCTCTGATACCACGTTGAGACGACCCGATTTCCCGTTCTCACGGAAACAAGGTTATCTTTGGAATATAACACAGAAACATATAATAGCAGAACAGAATTAAATAAATACACCAGAATGAACAACAAAATATACTGGATAAAAGTAATCATGAGAGTTACACAGTATACAGGATCTTACTTAGTACAAATACAGTTCAGCTATACATAAATGTCTACAGCGGAAATAAACAAAATATGTACAATAGGAGCTTAACAGCATAAAAAGAAATAAATGATAGAATCCATCTTCAGCTCCAGCTATCCAGAAAGAACCAGCTAAACCTGAATACAAGGCTGCCCGTGTAGAAAAAGGGGCACCCGAGTTTGAGAGTGAAACAAACTACGAGTCAGTCATGGGACTGGTATGAGAAATCCACTCAACCATATATATAATTTGGCTAATCACAGGACCACGCCACTTTCGTGGAACGGGTTTACTCCATTGGATTGCCAGTGCTTTAAAACAAATCTTTCTTTTAAACATCGCTATGCTTTTTATAAAAATGAAGCCGTTATAAGACTCAGTTCCCATCACACAATGCAACGCAAACCGGAGGATAGAGTTTTTACCTTATAACGGCCAAGATATGCTTGATACGAATAAAACAAAGGCATTTGATATTATTGCTAGTGTTTATATGTTTTGAAAACAATTTCAAATCATAACTATCAATCATAGACGGCATTAATGCCCCATACCACTATGTCGCCATATATAGGTATACAATCAAAACCGCACGATCACGTACTTGGAAATTGGATTTCCGTCATGAACCAAGGCAAAAGATAGTCCTTACCGAATTCGAGACGCTCTAGCCCGCCCCTCAGGATCAGAGCTCGAGTGACCCTTGGATCGTCAGGGCCGGTCCACCGATGTGGATTAAAATTCCTGAACACTGCGTTTCCCCACCCTTTGGGGTGTAAACGAGCCAACGAATGACTCCATCGGACCCGGATCGTCCGATCTAACCGAGGCGCCTCGCAACAGCAACAACCACATAGGTGAAAAGTATATAAATGTCAGGGCTGGTAGGTCACTGACACCACCCTAGCTAGAAAGAAACGCAGGCCCTCCCTGATGTCCTCTCCCGTTTTAGGTTCATACCGGGGTGTGAGGCTCGCGAATTCACATTATACACAAAGCTACGCCTCACAGGCGGTGCTTTGATCATCACCACAAGACTTTGCTTTTCAACAGAAGCCCTGATCACTGCATCTTAGCATGCCACACAGAATAAATCCTATGTCAGACACACAGTCCATTTACAAGTCCGTTCTGGGTCTGAACGAAACCGGAGGCACTAAATACCTCGCAAACCCTTCGATCAACACGTACGTCTGAACGATCACCACTCATTATCCATATTTCGGGATGCCTCCAAATCAGGACCTCGGTTACCATCCAAACGAGGTGAAGATCTCCGGTCTTCGACCACCGTCTTCATCTTCGAATTTCAATCGTCGGTCAATTATTCGAAATGAGAATTAACTCGGCCTTTTCAAATAATTCACGTATATTTAGAATTTCAATTCGATTTATTTCAATGGTTAAATTATTCGACAAAACCAATTTTGTTCTTTAATGTAATCTTCACACCAAACACATTCAACCATCAAATATCACATAAATCAAGCAAATTCAGTTTATTTCCATTCCATATCGCTTAGGATATTTTATAACTATTTATCGCTATTTTTATTTATTTTAAAATAGCCATTTTATTCAAAACGACGCTTCGGGCCATAACGTTGCCGTGGCGCTGTTTTTCTTCAAATTTGATTTACACATATCTGAAAATCTAACCGTTGGATCTTCACAAAATTTATATCATTAGAAAGGTCTTTTCAAAACGAATCCAACGGTTCCAGTTTCGGGAAAATCCGACGGTCGGATCTCCCGGTACAATCGTTTGAAGTTTCGATTTCAAAATACGAACTGCAGCGTCGTTATTCGATTAAATATAATTTTATTTATATATATAAATAAAATCGATTCTGGCGCTGTTTTTCTTCAAATTTGAATTAAACATTCCAGACAATCCAACCGTTGGATTTTTACAAGGTTGGTGCCGTTGGAAAGATTATTCCAAGGCGAACCCGACGGTTGAGGTTTCGGGAAAATCCAATGGTCGGATTTCCCGTACTAGTCGTTTGAAATCACGGTTTCAAAATACGAACTGCACGGCCTCGTTTCGTTTTAATTTTATTTATATTTATATAGTTATATAAATATAGTTCATTCAATGATTTCTATATCGTTTTCACTTCAAAAAAATTTCTAACACCTTAAATTTTGGAAAAATTTCGCCATAACCTCCCCTGCACCGGGAGCGTCGGGAAATCGCAAATAGCGTCCCGGTCCTTCTAATCTCAAAAAGAAAAAGAAAAAGCCAAGCGGCTAGCCAACAGGTTCAAAATCATCACCCAAACAAATCAGTAAATGTGTACCTATTTGTCGGGCACAAATTTTATTCCTCTTCTCTAGCCCCTTTGCTATAACCTGTTCAATGAATATGCATGTACATATATATACAGTCCATATCATTTTTCATTTTCTATTCAACTTCATATTTGATTTCTATTTGGTTTAAAAACACCATTCATTCTAACGTTACATAAATAGGTGCAAATCATTTCATTAGCTAATTAATGAATATTTCAACTCATGTATGTTTATTTTGAACAAGTGGCTATTTTTAACACTTCACATTTTAATGATTTATGCATACAATAAAAATGTGATTTTTATTGTAAAACGATTCATTTCAAAACACTATTTTTCTATATAGTTCATATAGTCGATAAAAGGTGATTTTTATTATCAAACAATTTATTTCAAAATATGAATACCATTCAACACATGAATTTCTAAACAACGAATGAATATCAATTCAACACATGAATGTTTCTATAGTTTTTATATATCGATAAAATTGTGATTTTTTATTATCGAACTATTTATTTCAAAATATGAATACCATTCAACACATGAATTTCTAAACAACGAATGAATATCAATTCAACACATGAATGTTTCTATAGTTTTTATATATCGATAAAAATGTGATTTTTATTATCGAACTATTTATTTCAAAATATGAATACCATTCAACACATGAATTTCTAAACAACGAATGAATATCAATTCAACACATGAATGTTTCTATAGTTTTATATATCGATAAAAATGTGATTTTTATTATCGAACTATTTATTTCAAAATATGAATACCATTCAACACATGAATTTCTAAACAACGAATGAATATCAATTCAACACATGAATGTTTCTATAGTTTTATATATCGATAAAAATGTGATTTTTATTATCGAACAATTTATTTCAAAATATGAATACCATTCAACACATGAATTTCTAAACAACGAATGAATATCAATTCAACACATGAATGTTTCTATAGTTTTATATATCGATAAAAATGTGATTTTTATTATCGAACTATTTATTTCAAAATATGAATACCATTCAACACATGAATTTCTAAACAACGAATGAATATCAATTCAACACATGAATGTTTCTATAGTTTTATATATCGATAAAAATGTGATTTTTATTATCGAACAATTTATTTCAAAATATGAATACCATTCAACACATGAATTTCTAAACAACGAATGAATATCAATTCAACACATGAATGTTTCTATAGTTTTATATATCGATAAAAATGTGATTTTTATTATCGAACTATTTATTTCAAAATATGAATACCATTCAACACATGAATTTCTAAACAACGAATGAATATCAATTCAACACATGAATGTTTCTATAGTTTTATATATCGATAAAAATGTGATTTTTATTATCGAACAATTTATTTCAAAATATGAATACCATTCAACACATGAATTTCTAAACAACGAATGAATATCAATTCAACACATGAATGTTTTCTATATAAGGAATAAATATAGTTTAAGCATATGAAAATAATTCAAACACAAGAATATTATTCAAAATTTCGGCAGCATAACGGCAGGGTAGTTACACCGGCACCGTCCCTAGTACGGCTCCTCGCTCTACCTTAAAACCTCGCGGTTTTTGACAATGGGAATCATGCATCTAGTTCGCACGCAGGCGGCATGTATATATTTATTTCATTTCCACAAACTAATCCTATGTGGTTTCAACCAAATATTTCTCAACCACAAATGGGTATTTTTCAACCACAATCAATCCAATATCAATCACAAACAATCCCAAACAATCATTCAATTTTCACCACAATTTCAACCAATAAATATCGTCCATGGTTTGTGGACGAGGGGGCGTGTATATATATATATATATATATATATATATATATAGCAATTTATATATAGCTATTCACATTCAATTTCAACACATATATATATAATTTTTAAATCAGAAATCTCACCAATAGCTATCCAACTTCAAGACTCTTCTTAATAGAAATCTTCGCCTATTTTTCACTTTCACCCGTATTCTCTGCATATGTAAAAATAGAATTTTTACTATGCTATTCAATATATAAAAATCGAATTTTGACTTCGCTATTCGATATATAAAAATATGATTTTTACTTCGACTTTCTATATTTAAAAATATGATTTTTACTTCGACTTTCTATATTTAAAAATATGATTTTTACTTCGACTTTCTATATATAAAAATATGATTTTTACTTCGACTTTCTATATATAAAAATATGATTTTTTCCTTTTGCTTTCAACATATAAAAATATGATTTTTACTCTTGCTTTCAACATATAAAAATATGATTTTTACTTTTTTTAAAGAAACCAGTTTTTTTTTCTCTTTTATAAAAATGCAGTTTTTTTTTTTAGTTTCTAAAAAAAACAGTTTTTAAAATCTTTTATAACAAAACAGTTTTTATAATGCTTTTATAACATTCAGTTTTAAATATCTTTTATAACAAAACAGGTTTTTAAAAATCTTTTATAACAAAACAGTTTTTATAATGCTTTTATAACAAAACAGTTTTAAAAATCTTTTATAACAAAACAGGTTTTTTAAAAATCTTTTATAACAAAACAGTTTTTATAATGCTTTTATAACATTACAGTTTTAAAAATCTTTTATAACAAAACAGGTTTTTAAAAATCTTTTATAACAAAACAGTTTTTATAATGCTTTTATAACATTCAGTTTTAAATACTTTTTAACTATTTCAGTTTTTTTTTTTACTTTAACCATAAAACAGTTTTAATCCTGTTTTTATAAAATAAAAATAAAATAATAAAATAAATACTTACAGAAGAAGGGGGGTTTCCTCCGCAGATCGTCGGGGTTGGATTCTCGAGGGCGGCGGCTGGGGGTTCGAACGACGTGGCAGGAGGCGCTGGCTTCGAGGTATGGACGGCGGCTTCAGCGTCGAACTGGGAGGCGATGCTTCGAGCGATGGAGGCGGGGGCTTCGGGGCTCGATCGATGGAGGCGGTGATGGTTCGGGGGGGGCGACGGGCTACGGCGCTCGATCGATTTAGATTTTAGGGTTTTTTTTTTTTTTTCTTTTCCTTTCGTCTGAATCGAAATGAAAGGGGGGGGGGCCAAGCGGGAGATAAGGAGGGAAGGGAATTAAATTATTATATTTTTTTTTTTTTAGTATTTATTATTTAATTATTCAAAAAGTTGACTTTTACATACGACCTCGAAACGAGGCCCACCGCCTGTCGTCCATAGCGTTTAACCCCCATTCCGAACACAATGGGATATGTATCGCAAGCTGATTCGATTGTTACAATCAGTTTCCTTTTGAATTTTCATTTAAATCACTATATTGAATTTTAAACGCACATTTCAAATTACCGGGGTCACATACTAACTAGAAAAATTCCAGAAAAATATTTTCTAGCTTCGTATTGACGATACGGTCCTAACAAAACTAGTTTCGTCGAATTCTGAGACCGTTTGAAAAATGGCCAATTTCCAGTCGATTAAATTCAACAGAAACTGGTCAAACGCGTTTTCCTTTGCCACGCTCACATATTGATTCGAAAAACTATGAAATTTGAAACCTAGCAATAACCTGACACTGCGGATCTAACAAAAGTGGGTTCGTCGAAATCCGAGGTCATTTGCAAAATGTTCATTTTTAAGGGCCTGAATTCCATAGCGACTATTCAGAATTTTCAACTGGACATATCTTTTGATTCCCGTTATCAAACTTCGATTGGTGGGATTCGTTAGAAAGATATCATCAATTAGATCCTAATGTTTTTGGTTTCACTAAAATCTGGATTGTTTTACACCCGGTATATTCAATTGAAGTTTGAAATCGAATTATCGAACTACCGCGCCATTTTCAATTCTATATATAATTATAATTAATTATATTCGTTTTCAAATGTCGATTCAAACTCAGTTTTCATCGCCATTATTTAAAATATTTATTTTAAATATTTAAAATCCATTATTTTAGCCAATTTAAAAATTTTAAATTGGTTCAGATTTTCTGGGTCGTTACAGCATATAGTAATTACAATGTTTGAAGTTTGTATTTTAGGCTAATTTTGCTGCTGGCATAACCCAAGAAGGTAAGCATTGATCTTCTACTTCTATTGTTTCTTAACATCAAACATGCTTGAAAATGCTCGATCAATTGCAATTAGGCTAATTTGTTGGTCACGTTCGGCCTGCCATGATCATTTTAATTTCTATATAAATGAAAAGGACCTGCAATGGGCAAAAATACTTATTTTAGAAATTAAAGGTTACAGTACTCATGACATAATGACTGAATTGTCATAACTTACCGCAATAGAAACCCTGTATAATATTGTCAAAATGTATTTTGAATAATAAATTGCGAAGGCTGAGGCTAAGATTAGTAAATTTCCAAGACAAATGCATTCAATTCCTAGCGCACCACCAGAATGAAGCCCTGTGACACGACTGTGCAATGCAACAAACATTGAATCCAATTTGGCAGCAGCCTGTGATTCATACTTGAATCCAATTTGTTCAAGTTTATCTGCACAAAAAATGGGTGAGCCTACTACTTTTTTTATGGTAGAACTCAATGAACTACATATATGAACTACATATACTTTGGTCCGAAGTTTATGCAACAAACACATAATGATATATCTTAGCTAGCAACAGCTATAAAAAACCTGAATGAAATAGTGAAATACAACACGTGATAATTCTGTGATGAATAACCTTTACCTTAATTGTAATAACAATATTTCCAAGCAAGCGATGTTCGCTCCTCTTACTCTGAAATTCAACTCTTCAACGTCATCGTCAAACTGATCCAAAGCCTTGTTCTGCCTCTCAATATCAGATCCCATATCAACAGCCATGTTCTTTAACCCTTCTAATAGATTGCTAAGGTCTGTGAAAGAATCATCTTGCTTCTCCTTCTCCATCTGTACTTTTTCTATAACCGAAGAAGATACTGTGTACAACAACTCATAATAGTAAACTCATAATAGTAAACTCATCTATAATCGTAAAAATTCATAGCAGTATGAATAACTTCCCATCTTCTTACTAACTGTTGAGTAACTAACATTGCATCAAAATTTCATATAGCAGAACAAAAGCTAATTGCCTATGCTATGTTATTACACTTCTTCTTGCTGGTAAACCTGGTTGATTTTCTAATGGACTTAATGCTGCTGAAAAATCAAGTTAATTTCCGTACAAGAAACAAAACAACCTTCATCTAAGCAACATTCCAAAACTGCATCTCAAAGTCGTAAAAAGGGTACACATGTTTTTAATCTACGGTTGAAGGATGAAGCTTAAATACTAACATTGATTCTTCTTGTTTTTTAATCTCAAATACATAACAATTACCCTTGACAGTTTATCGATAATTAAAACTGGTGGTACCTCTGAAAATCAAGTAGAGAATTGCATATAGTAGTACTGAATCAGTGTCGCTGTAGTAATAATAAAGCCCCAAGAAAAATTTGATTTTGTAACTCTATGAGCAATCCATCTTCTAGTAGTGGGCATATAATCAGACATTGAAAACAATTTGCCATTGAAATGATATAAGCCCAGGAAATAGATAAATGAAATCTTTGGCAAACAAATGGAAAAACCCCAAATCTTATTATTTGAAATCAGTTGTAGGTTTCTTACCCTTTTTAAGTTGAATAGAAGTGAACGACCTCCCAGATCTGAACTTTTGAAGCATCGATTAGGAGAAGCGGAAGAATTTCAGCATAAGATGTAATAGATTAGAACCAATTTCACCGAAGACCCAGATCTCTGATGGCTTGATTTGTTAAACGAACAGAAACTGGGGATGTGCTAAAGTTGAAAATCGAGCGATTGATCTGCTAGAGTGAATTAAAAGATTAAATCGGCTAAAATTTAGGTGGAGATCTGAAATCGTAGGCTAATGGAAAAACAAAGGAAAGGGAAGGAAAGGTAGGCTGCGGACGAGATTTAGGGTTAAGTGAAAATGGAGAAAGCGGTAACTTAGGTTAAACGAAAATGGGTAAGCGGGAAAGGAAAATGGGTAAGCGGGAATGAAAATGAGGACAAAAACATGGTGGGAAACTAGAAAAATGCCTGTGCTAATCAAATTTGATGGATAATCTAATAATTAATACTGGTTATTACATGCATATTATTGTAGGAATAGTAAATTACAATTCAATAATTACTAATTATTGATTATATTACTAAATAGTAAATTAACCAATAATAATTGATATCAATATTCTACAATTAAACTATAGTAATTACTAAATAATTATTATTAAATTGTAGACTAACCAATAATAATTGATATCAATTTTCAACAATTCAACAATTAAAAAGCAAATATGTATTAATAATTTCTTGATATTAATTTAATTAATTGTATTAAAGACTATTAAATAATCATTGATTATCAAAACAAATTTAATAAACATCGAACAACAATGTATTTTATTAATTACTATTACCTCTTATTTATATTATATAGTAATTAATAATTAATCAGCATTAACTTTCAAAAAAAAATTCAGCATTAACTATTGAATTTTATTTACTTCTAATTGTTATTATTTATTATTAATTACTAATGTATTATTAACATTAATTATTTAAAATTTAAATTTACTAATTAATTACTAAGTAATAACACAAATTTAAAACATTTAATAAATAAAAAGTATAAAAGTTCGTTTCAAATCTCTTGGAAAACTGCAGGAAAATAGCTTCAAAATTATGTCGACGGTAATCCGACTCTATTAGCAACGGAATTTAGCGTCAAATATTATATGACGGTAAAGAGCTGCAATTTCCATTGATTTAGCGACAGAATTAGTATTCAACGGTAATACTTTATAATAAAATGACACATAAAATCCAAAATATTTTCTCTTACAAAGCCCATGGAAATCCGCCGCTAATTAGCGACGGAATTTTCCACTGCTAAAAATTTGTCGCTAATCTCGGTTTTTCTTGTAGTGAACATGAAAATGTGTCTGAGCCGATCCCGTGCCTAATGTGTATTCATGCATCCACGAGCAACCACTTGCGACCACTTACAACCATTTCGCAAACATCAATTATAACATGTTTCAAATACATGTTTGCATCCATAGGGTTATACCTAAGGTCCACAAGATAGGATCGAGAAGATAAGCAAGATAAACTCCTTTTGGATTACAAGAAATCCCTTTCTAAGTCCAACCCATATTCTATAAAGCCCAAAAGGTTTAGTCAACCTAACGGACACCTTCCAACCCTGACCTGTATTACTAACCTATGCGTCATACCCCCTATGGAGTTTGCAACAGAAATAAGATCGAAAATAGGACCGAGAGGATATGCATAAAAGATAGTATGCAGGTAAGCTCTACAGGAAAACAGGGATCAATAATATACTCTTAAAAAGAGATATGATGCGCGTATCTTGTCTTAAATCTTCTAAGTCGCATTTCCTTGTGCTTAACTCCATTGTGCTTTGGTTGTCTTTAACTTCATGATTTCGTGGCCTCTTAACTCCTATTTCCAAATACGAGCTGGAACTCACTTCATTGTCACCTCTCGTTCCACTTTTACTTATTCTCCCTCTAGTATACTTGGCTCAACTATATCCATGCACTCATGGTTTCATGTAAGCTCTCCAAAATTCACCAGTGAATCATGGATCTCGTTTACTCGCTCTACGGCATTCCACGCAGAAGAACTTATCTCTTGGAAACAAACAGATGCCAACCATGTTACCAAGTGTACTTACTAGAGTGATTTCCATAACTCATGCACAAGCGAAATGAACCATCCGCCTTAGTGGCGAACTCTACTCGAACGGATTATCAACAAATGCATCAAGAGATTCTAGGTAACCAATCATGACAGAACCCTAAAGGTTACACGAGACTTCGAGGGTATTACCGAGGCAAGTCAAGAGCCTAACTACCCTCCTTTCAGAACCGAGAATGGCACCCCTACTGGATAACCACTCCATTACTAGAATTCAACCCATAGCTTAAAAGTATAAGCATTATTACCAAAAGTCATAGGCGTCCTCAAATCCAAACAAGTCATGAATAAATGGACCGATTCCTCAACAAGATTTGAGACAAAAATGGGATCCTCTACTATGCTAGTATGAAGGTGTAGAGACTCAATTATCGAAGCAGACTTAAATGATGTGTTGATCAAAGCAAAGGCCTGACGGGATGATAGAGAAGAAAATCTAAACCTTTCACAGAAATGTTACCATCCTTCTTAGGTACGCTAACAGTGAGAGCATACAATTTTCCTCTCGATGATCTTGTCCTACTCTCATAATACTTGACTATCTTTCCCTTTTTACCTTACTAGAGATACTCTCTCTTGTCATGGGTTTTATCATTCACCCTTTTCCTCCTTTGTAGATTGAGCCATACCAACAAGTTTCTTGTCCTTAAGCTTGTATCCTTTATCCTTGTTCTTACTATCCTTTCTTATAACGCGGTAACAAGTCTCTCGAGAACTGCCTCCATCGTACCGAAAACACTGACGTAGTTAGAAAAGGATTAGTCGCAGTTCAAACCACTGTGACTACAGGTAGAGAAAGAAAGGAAAAGAGGTTCAATCAAGGAAACAAAGGATAATGCTAATGGACTTTGGGGAATAGCCTTTAAAAATAAAACTTTCCTTGAAAAATGCTTCTTTATAAATGGTTTTCAAATAGTTTTCAGAAGGTTTTAAAACTTTTGCCCAGTCTGGTAACCTTCTGCTCTGATACCAAATGTAACACCCCACCTCCTCCAGGGTCACTCACAAGGGAATGCACTAGCTTTGGAGGGGTGTTGTCTAGGTAAACATGCACAGAAATATTACAAGACAGAACATATAAAAACAGCGGAAGAAAACATGATTTCATTACTTTATAAAAGTAGTAAGGTCTAAAACCTTTTACATCAAAGTGCCATTAAATTACTTACATCGAAACCTGTCTTGCAATAATAAAGAAGCATAAAACCATAGTCATAAATTATTCCCCAAGTAAAACAGTAAAATAGCCATAGTCAAGAAAAGTCCAAGCCATAGATGATGATCTTGAAGCAGAAAATCCACACTAAGTAGCGACATTTCCTCCCTGTAAACCTGGGGGGGGGGGGGGAATGGAAGAAAAAGAGGCAAAACAAAACGGGGTCAGTTATAAAGACTGGTAAGTCCTAGCTACTTTTAGCCTAAAAACAGGTAAAGGTAACATGACATGTATAAACTGAAAGTAAACATAAACATGATGACAAGATAAACTGATCAAACTAAGATAACAAGATAAACTCAAGTAACAAGATAACCAAGGTAACAGGATAACCAAGGTAACAAGATAAAATCGGAATAGCATCGCATGTCTAACGTCCTCTGCACCAACCGTACTAGCATCCTAACTTGTATCATCCCTTCCATGTATATGTATAGTCCCTTGCCGTATATCGTACGGGTTCCATCACGTTATTCTATACTATCACAACGTAGTGTCCCTATCCTTGAAGTCACTCGGACTGCCATCCTTGTTCTGGCCAGATTCCCTTTTCATGAATTATCGTGTGTTCAACTAGGATTTACGCCACCTAGGACCACTAGGGATTATGCTAACTATTGGACGTTTTCTAGATTCGATCAGGGTTTATGCCACCTACGACCACTAGGGATTATGCCACCTATCGAACAACGCCCTTTTTTTCCACGTAACGATCTAATTGATCGGCTCCCTACAAGTCCTAGCTCGTCATGTGTCGGTGTCATACGGCCCAATCACGAATGTAGCTACTCTGTGCTAGGTCCACCCTAGGGTGTATCAAGCCCTAGGGTGTCAACCACTGACACCATTCCAAGCACGCACAGTGTACAGCTACTGGTGCCCATGCCTGCTTTTTCAACTCCGGAATCATGTGCACGACCATAGTCCGCCTAAACCTACAATGGCGCACCAACTCAGCCGTCGTTCTGGTCGCTTACAATCAGCCCAGTAATCGTGCCTCACCCTAGCCTAGTCCCTAGGGTATCGTGATACATTCAAGAGGGTTACTGCTGAAAAGGACCGCGTAACTAGGGTTTCCGTCCAGCAGGTTAAGTGTTGTCATCTAAATTCAAGACTTAACCCCTATCAGTCTAGCATGTCAAGTTGGTTAACTGTTGTCATTCAAGTTCGTGACCTAACCCGTCTACATGTCATGTCAAGTTGGCTAAGTGTTGTCATTCAAGTTCATGACTTAGCCCTACGAATCACGTGTCAAGTTGGTTAAGCGTATTCCAGCGGTTCATGACTTAACCCTATCCAAATCATCGTGTCAAATTGGTTAAGTATATTTAAGCTTAACCCCATCAAATTACCGTGTTAGATTGGTTAAGTATATTCAAGCTTAACCCCATCAAATTACCGTGTTAGATTGGTTAAGTATATTCAAGTGACTCATGACTTAACCTCATCAAGTTACCGTGTTAGATTAGTTAAGTATATTCAAGCGATTCATGACTTAACCTCATCAAGTTATCATGTTAGATTGGTTAAGTATATTCAAGCGATTCATGACTTAACCCCATCAAGTTATCATATTAGATTGGTTAAGTATATTCAAGCGATTCATGACTTAACCCCATCAAGTTATCATGTTAGATTGGTTAAGTATATTCAAGCGATTCATGACTTAACCCCATCAAGTTACCGTGTTAGATTGGTTAAGTATATGTTAACCTAACCCCATCAACTATTCAAATTATAACGGTTAAGTGTTACCCTTGTGAGTTTACTTAACCTTACCATGCATCGCGCTATACTAGTCGGATGTTATCGACCCATTCAGTTTAAACTAACCCATCCTCTAATCGTGTTATATGGTTAAGTGTCATCAAGTAATCAAGTCTGGTTTTACTTAACCCACCCATCCACGTCATATTGGTTGAGTGCCATTAGTCTAATCAAGTTACTTAACCCACCCGTCTATGTCGTATTGGTTAAGTGTCATTAGTCTAATCAAGTTACTTAACCCACCCGTCTATGTCATATTGGTTAAGTGTCATTAGTCTAATCAAGTTACTTAACCCACCCGTCTATGTCATATTCATTTATTATTTACTAACGCATCAACCTCTCACATTGGACTTATTTGCGGTCACTGGATACGCCGGGCGGTTCCGGGCAGAATTACACCGCAAATCCATTCCAACCTCGGGTTCAAGCATTACCACAATCTAATCTTTGCCTACGACCTCTCACGTTAGACTATTATTGTTATGGTCACTAGATATGCCGGGCGGTTCCGGGCAGAATTACACCACAACTCAAGTCTAACCTCGTGTCGAAGGCATTCGTTAGATTGTTAATTACATATGTGTCATCTAAGTCAAAATCTCCACTTTACATATTACTAAGCATATTCCCAAGTTCCCAATTACATGTCCATCAAAATGTGTACCCAATTCTAGCCACTTCACATACGTCCAAATCTCGCCTATTTGCATGTATGTCAAGTTTATGCCAATTTACCCAAATCAAGTTCTAGCCAAAGTTACATTTTGTCACGTTCATGCCCAAATAAACCCACATCATGGTTCATGTTCCCAATTCCACTTATGCCTAATTTACATAAGCCCAATCCCTTGATTTAACTTACATAGTCCCCAAAACTCGTGATTTAATTCATATGCCAATTCATGTATGCCCCAAACTTGCAAATTACATTGGCAATACCCCAAATTTCCCTTTGTTCATGTTATGCAATCAATTCTACCACACACCCATGTCCAAATAGGTGAAATCCCAATATTCCCCCGTATACAAATCGCATGTAAATCGTAGTTTAGGCCTAGGTCCGAAATCGACCAAGGTTCATCAAAAGAAGATAAATAGGGGAAGGTAGAAACTTTGCATAAAACAAGATCCGAGAGAAAAACATCATTACATGCATGATAAGGACATGAAAGAGTGATTTGCAACATGCATAGGTCCAAATTAATGTCATAGCAACATCCCCAAAGGTCAAGATCCAAAATGAACAAGAATGAGCATGGATCGATTATCATGCATAGATCCAATTTCTACTTTATCACATGTCATATTCAAGTTATCGTTTCAATCTAAAAGCATCTAGAACTTACAAAGCGTGGCTAGTGAATTATGAGCAAGCATTTGTCATGGAATGGTGTAGGAATGATGCTCTACTCCCTTGATTTGATGTAGAAAGCTTGCTCCTTTGACATGGATCTAGTTTGAATGCTCAAGCCTTGGAAGTTGGAGATGGAGGCCATGATCAAGAAATATTTGGGCAGCACTTTGTTGTTAGAGTGAATTGTAGTGAATTAGGCTAGGTCTTAGGGTGTTTTTATAGGAGTAGGAACAAGTTTAGGCCATAGGATCAAACCTAGAACAGATCTGAGCCATCAAAAATCGTCACAGGCTAACAAACCAGACCACAAGACCCTGCAGGTGCACCCAGGCCGACCTGGTCCGACCAGGGAAGTCGACTCCCAGGTCGACACCCAGGTCGACTGGGCAGTCGAACTGGTCCCTGGGGGGTCGACTCCCCAGTCGACCTGGGGCTGGGCGGGAAATTTTCCCGCCCAGTCTGTTCGGGGATAAATTCGAATTTCAAAAATCTGTTTTCGTTTTCTGATTTTTCGTGGAACTTCTAGAGGCCATATCTCGGTTATACGGACTCCGATTTACAAAATTTTGGACTCGTTTCCAACCAGAATTCTGAGACGAACGCAACGGCGCAACCCGTTTTTCTTGATTCTTATTTTAAAATTTAATTCTGCCTCGATTCTTGTCTTAACACATTATTAAAATTCGGGTTGTTACAGGGCAGCTGTGATAGGATAATGCTATTCAGTGGCATGGACTGCCCTGAGTTAGACTCGATAGGATTATAAGATGATTCGAGTGGGACTCGAGAAAGATGCAAAGTAATGTATTGTTTAGGACCTTATGTTGATGTTCTTTTTGAAGAAATAGGATGTATTCGTCGATCATGGAAGATGCAACGAAGATTAGGACGATTCAAGTTGGACTTGAACTCGTAAAAGAAAATGAGTGTTCGTTGATCTTGAAGATGCAACGAATAGGGAGATGACTCACGTTGGACTAGGGTCTGTAGGTAATGGGTACTCAAGACTGGGTCTGAGTTTATGGGTAATAGATTGACTCGAGTTGGACTCGAGAAGGCTGCAAGGAATTGGATTGACTCGAGTTGGACTCGAGAGGGCTGCAAGATAATGGATAGACTTGGGTGGGACTCGAGTGTTTCAGGCGGACTAAAAGCAGGGGTATCTGGGGACGCCCATTACCTTGGATACGTGATCTAGTTATCCTTGGAGGATAAACGTACGTTGGACGTACGGTAGTCCGTATGGAGGCTGGGCTTCCATTGATTCTTGATGTTGGTTGGACCAGACATACAAGAATCGACATATTGGGATTGGTTAGACCAGTCATGTAGGTGTCGACGTATTCATGGCTTTAGCAGGAGATAGACAGGGTTTGTTTGATGGATGCTATGGTTGTTGTGTTTGTTCTTACCTTTCTTCTCTTGAGTATCACCTGTAGGATCCTGTTGAATGGAAATAGATAAGTTCGTTGATCATGGTGATATGACGGGTGTAAGATACTTTACGTTAGACTTGAAGTAGGTTGAGCATTGTGGAGCGTCCGTTGTCTTGGAGATTCAACGAATATAGGAGTTTCAGATGGACTTGGACTCATAGGTAGAGTACCTAGATTCATTGGATGAGTCTAGTTCACCTTTGGAAGGTGAATGTACGTTGGACGTGCAGTATGAATATAGGTAGAGTACCTAGATTCATTGGATGAGTCTAGTTTACCTTTGGAAGGTGAATGTACGTTGGACGTGCAGTATGAATATGGGTAGGGTACCTGGGTTCATTGGATGAATCTAGTTCACCTTTAGAAGGTGAATGTACGTTAGACGTACGGTACAGATGTTGGTGTAGTGCCTAGGGTCATTGGATGGGTCTAGTCTACCTCTAGGAAGTGAATGTACGTTGGACGTGCAATACGAGTGTAAGAAGGATTCAAGTTGGACTTGAAAGGACATTTGGAATGTAGTTGAAAAATTTGGCATATAGGTTTGGATTACCTAAGAAAATGACAGTATAGACGAATGCCATAGTATTGGACTGGGGGCGATAGCTGATGCATTGAGTAAGAGACATGCCAGTTTAGAGGCTATTTTTCTGGAATTGAAGCAACTAGAGTATATCACGGGATATGACTTCAGACCTAAGTGTGAATTGGATTCAGAAACGCTAGTAAGCTTGACGATTAGATCGATCTTGATTAAGTGGATCGGTTTCAGTTAGAGGGACGATCCCAACCTATTAGAAGTTACCTCTAGGGTAGAGATGGGAATCGATGGCGAGAGAACGACTGTACTTGGGAAGTAGAGAATGACATAAGAAAGTCGTATCCAAAGCTCTTTGCCTGGTAAGATTTTAGCGGCGATGATTCTTCCCTTGTTAGTAAACCGCATGTTAGGGCAGAATGGTTCTGTTTGTTTTGCATGTGTGATTGTTGTATATGGTTGGTAGGCATGCGGGATCCTGGTATGTTTTGGGTTAAGGAATTTCGGGGACGAAATTTCTTAAAGGGGGGAGGGGGGATGTAACAACCCGCATTCTACGTATCTAGGATCGTAGAATATTTATTTCTTTTTTCGTATGAAGTCGTATGGTCATGTAGAGTAGGGGGACGACTATTGGGGTTATTTCTCATGTTCATGATTTTTGTCGATTTTTAAATGACCATTTTACCCCTAGCTGATCTTGTTTCATCCATAGATTTTGATTGGAAAGGAGTTTTGACCTGAAACCACTTCCATTGGCTTTGGATGATGGTTTACCTTTCCGTAGAGTGGTCACATGCGAAAAACGGACTTACCGTTTGGGAGATATGGCTGAAATAAGGTTTGGAAGGTAAAAAACTGCTTAACCGGGCCAAATAAGGTGATTAGTAATTGGGCCCATAACTCATTTCGGGATTAGGGTTATGGGGAGGCTGAAATGAGTTAGGGTTTCATTTCATTTCAGTTTTCTAGCCTCCACTTACCTCTAAGAAACCCTAAAAATGGCCTCAACCTCTAAATCACCTCCAAATCACTTTCTACTTGAAGATTAGGCTTAGCAACATCAAATCAAGGCGGATCAACACCAAATCATGATTAGATCTGTTGTTTTGCATTGGGATCTTCACCAAATCAGAGATTTATTTCAGATCTAAGTTTTGTTTCTGGCTAAGGTGAGTGATTTGCATTGCTTTTCACTAATTATGGCTAATTATGGTAATTAGCGAAGATTAGCGAAATTATGGCTCAGAAAAATCTAGAAAAATTCCTAAAATTCTAAAACATCATTCTATGCCTCTGATATGAATTTGAGTTAATTTCGACTAATTTTGCAAATCCCAGAATTTAGGGGATTAAGGGGTGATTAGTGATAACTAGCGAATTTATGCATGATTAAAATCTAGAAAAATATTCAGAAATTCTGAAATATTGTTTTAGACCTCTGTTAGAAAATTTGGCTAATTTGGATAAGTTTTGCTAATTATATGCTTAAACATGATTAAGAGGGATTAAGGGAAAATATGGGGTTTTGGCTATGTTTGATCCATTTTAACCTATCAAGTTGATATTTTGGTGTTTGTTGTCACTTCTATTTGTTGCTATGACTGTATGGTATGCTTTGTGATTGTTTAGAATAGTTAGAATGGTCGAAAACGTCGTCGAGTGGCGTATAAACAGTCGTTGGAAGTTGCAGGAAAAGTGCAGGTTGAGACCCGAACCGGATCGGATCGGATGGGGAGGCCCGGACCGAACCGTTGTGAAGCCCTTCCCCACTAACCGCTAGCGGAGCGTCTTCTCCGACCCGACCCGTGTAGTGTTCTCCGAACCGAACCCCCTGGAAGCACGTGAACTGATGGCCAAGGAGTTCTCCGACCCGATCCGCCAGAAGCATTCTGATCCGAACCATTTACCTAACTCCGACCCGACCCGGAGATATGACGAGGACTTGAGCTGCTTGCACCACAAACGGAGATTAATTACGAACCGAACCGGAGATGGAGACCACGAACCGAACCGATGGCTAGGCAAGATCCGAACCGATCCGAAGCAGAATGAAGAAGGAAGACCGAACCGATCCGGTGAAGACTAAAAACCCGAGATGCAAAGGTAGTCCAAATAGGAAGTTAGAGCTCAGGATCCAGTTGGAAACCAATGAGTTCACTTCAAGATTGGGCTTTGCTGCGGGACGTGTGCAAAGGGGTTGTCGGTATTCATAACTTTGGTTCACCACTGAGAGATGGATAGTGGGCTTGTAGTGATAGTTGTACGGGATTGGATTCCGTCATGGCCCAAAGGACTAGGTGACCAAAGTGGTGAATATCGTATGCTTTATGCACTGAGTGAGAGATGTGAGGATGGATGCTATGTTTGATTGTTTGCCATCACTATGACATGCACACCCCTACCCCCATTATCTTTACATCATTTGAAATGGCACCTTAGAGTGTTGTACAGTATGTAGTGCTAACTCTTTGGTTGCAGGTCCAGGTTCAGGTATGTTTTAGTCTACCTGCTATTGTTCTGTTTAGATGCTTATCACTCATACCAGGCTTTAGGTCTGACCCAGAGTTTTATGTCTCTTTTTATTACTCTGGGTGCTCACACGAGCAGACTACAGATAGGTTAGCTGGTGATGTGCGAGTAGCTGATTCGGAGGCGAGCAGGAGGCTTCCACGTATGATATATAGATATTCTCCCTGTGTCGTTGGTGGTCGCTACTTAGGCATTAGTAGCGTACTTCCCTTATCTTGCTTTGCTTTTTGAGACAGTTTGAAAAGTTGTAATAACGTTAACTTTGGATCATAAGCTGTACTTGGATTTTCCGCTGCTATGTTAGTTATTTCAGCTTATGCACTGTCTCACCTGTTTTATGTCAAGTATGTTATTATTATATTTTGTTCTATGCTCTATGAGACATTCTACAAGTTCCATGTTAGTTGATTTCCTTCTTCCCTTTTCTTCAGACGATCCGTCCCGTGCTAACTGGACACGTGTACAGTGCACTTTTGGAGTAAATATCGGTTGGTGCGGGGCGGGCCGTCACAATAACAAACAAATCTTTTGTTTCCTTGATCCAGTTTCTTGCCTCCATGAATGATTCAATCCCATTAAAATTCTTTCCGCCCATAGCTTGAAAGTCTCTACATATCTCCGAGAAAGCATTCACACGCGGAGGAGGAGGAACGGCTGCAGCTGGGGGAGGAGGAACGTTTGCTGGACCTGCGTCATTAGCCCTAGCCTCCAGATACCTTCTGAACTAGCCGGGTATCTGTACGCCCTCGGGAAGATTAAGAACCCCATACATGCTGAAATGAAAAGAAAAGATTCAAAACAAATGATAGAAAGATAGTGCATATGGCTTTGGGGAATATGCCTTTAAAATAAAACAACACTTTTCTTGAAAATGCTTCTTTAAAACTTCTTTTTGAAAAATAGTTTCAAAAACTTTTATCTGATCTGGTAAGCATCAGCTCTGATACCAAGTGAAACACCGCGCCTCTGTTAGGGTCACTCACAAAGGGAATGCATTAACTTCGGTGAAGCATTATAGGTAAAAGATACAGATAATTTACAAGACAGACATATAAACAACGGAAAAACTGGAATTATTTCATAAGCAGCGTGGTTTAGTCAAAACATTACAACCATTGTCTCAAAACCCAACTTCCAAGTTATTACAATAAAACTTCTGTCTTGATTAAAAACTCAAAATACATAAAGAAGCATAAAACAGTAGTAAAGCGGCATAAATCCCCAATAAAATTATAACCACAGCCATAGCCCAAGAAAAGAGAATCCAAGCAGTACATCTACTCTCTTCAAGCTGGGAAAAGGTCTGAACTAAGCTGAAGTATTCCCTCCCTACGGACCGGGGGGGGGGGAACGGAAGAAAAGAAGACGAAAGAAAATGGGCCAGACATAAGCCTGGTAAGTCCGGTGATTTTTCAGTATGTAAACAAGAAAAAGGATCATGACATGAATAAACTGAATAAAGGACAATACCATAGTAACAACATAACAAAAGACAAGATAAGGCAGGATAAACTGGATATATTATCACACTCGTTTTTATTTCTCTGCACCTACTAACGAATGTTTCAACTAGCATCATGTGTTCATAATAAAATGGTCCATTTATCGATCGACTTCTACTCACATGCATTTATTACTTGTGTCATTCGGCCTCGATTGATTGTAGACACCTGTGTTGGACCCTCCAGGGGTGTATCAATCCCTCTGGTGGCAACCCGACACAATTCAAGATGCACAGTGTATAACTACTGATGCTCATCTTTTAGCCAATTTGCCTATTTACCATATACCGCAACTCAATCTAACCTCGGGTTAGACATGTTCATCTTTTGGCCAATTTGCCTATTTACCATACAAGTCCAAGTTTATATGTCAATTATCCACAAGTGTAGTCAATTCAAGTTATGCCACATTCACTTGTCATGCCCAAAATTACTCAATTAAGTTACCCAATTCCCCGCATTTCAACCGTACGAACAACGAGATCCAAACTAGGTTTCTGAATGAACCTAGTATTGATAAAATAAAATGAAAAAAGGGAAAAGAGAAGAAACACAAGAATTGACATAAGAGAATAGGCATGTAAAATTGTACCAAACGCAGGAATCATGGTTCTAATAGATTTATTGTATACTAATAATGAATATGAGCAAACTGAGCAAGTTACATCATAGGCATAAAGATTTGATAGAATTGAACATAAGAGAATCACCAATTTGGTGTACAACATGATAGGTTCCACTGTATCAATCACAACTGTAATAACCCGAAAAATCTGAACCAGTTTAAAATTTTTATTTTGGCAATTTTAGCGAATTTTGAATATTTAAAATAGATTACTTTAAATAATATCGACGAGAAATTATTTTGAATATAATTAGAACGTATATATTATATATGTCGTCGTTAGAATTTAAATAATTATATATAATTATAAATAGAATTGATAATGACGCGGTAGTTCTATAATTCGATTTCAAACTTCAATTGAATGTACCGGGTGCAAAACAATCCGGATTTTAGTGAAACCAAAAACATTAGGATCTAATTGGTAATATCTTTCCAACGAACCCGAAAAATCAAAATTTCATAGCGGGAATCAAAAGATATGTCCAGTTGAAAATTCTGAATAGTCGCTATGGAATTCAGGCCCTTAAAAATGGAAATTTTGCAAACGACCTCGGATTTCGACGAAACCACTTTTGTTGGATCCGCAGTGTCGAATTATTGCTAGATTCCAAATTTCATAAATTTTCGAATCAATATGTGAGCGTGGAAAAGGAAAACGCGTTTGACCAATTTCAGTTGATTTTAATCGACTGGAAAATGGCCATTTTTCTAACGGTCTCAGAATTCGACGAAACTAGTTTTGTTAGGACCGGATCATCAATACGAAGCTAGGAAATATTTTCCTGTAATTTTTAGGGACTGTATGTGGCCTCGGTAATTTGAAATGTATGTTTAAATTGAATATACAAAGAGTTATATTTTGATTTTGACGAAAACTAATCGAAACAGTCGAATCAGCCTGCGATATATATCCCATTGTGTTCGGAATAGGGGTAATTAGCTATGGACGACAGGCGGTGGACCTCGTTTCGAGGTCAAAATAAAAGGTACCTTTTTCGAAATTAAAATTAAATAAATAAAAACACTCCTATCTCTCCTTCTTAAAACCACGCAGGCCCCCCCCCCCACGTTTTCTCAGATCTGAAGGAAAAAAAAAGAAAAAAAGAAAAAAGAAAAATGAAGAGACGACGAAGTCGATCCTCAAAGTCAACGCCGCCGGAGGGCCTCCAACATGCGCGCCTCCCTCCTCCTGTCAGCGCCCCTTTCACTGCCGAGTTCCTCCCTCCGGCGCCTCCAACCGCGAACCCCCACATCAAAACCCGCGACAGCCCTTTTCTGACCCCAAGGCCGAAGTCAACTCCACCGCCACCTCCTTGGCCCACCGCCGGCAACCGTGGCCTCCCCTCGACCATCCCAGCGACGCTTCCCCCCCCCCCCCCCCTCGAGCGCTGTAAGTATTTTTTTCTTCTTTTCTTTGTTTACTTCTTAGCTTTGAAATAGATTAGATTTTGAAAATGAAATAGATTAGATTTTTAAAATGAAATAGATTAGATTTTTAAAATAGAAAAGGCGAAACCTTTTAAATAGAAAAGACGGAATTTTTATTATGTAGAAGGTGTAAGAATATGATTTTTGGTTATGTAGAGAATTAAAAATATAATTTTTACATGATAGGAATATTAGAAATATCACCTTTATATGTATAGCAAAATAAAAATGTGATTTTTATAATGTAAAGTTTAAAAAGGCGAGATCTTTATATGTAAAAAGGCAAAATCTTTATATGAAAAATAACGTGATAAAAATATAATTTTTATGTATATAGTAGCATTAAAAATTTGATTTTTATATATTGAACAACGAAGTAAAAATTTGATTTTTATATATTGAACAACGAAGTAAAAAATCGATTTTTATATATTGAATAGCAAAGTAAAAATTCGATTTCTATATATTGAATTGCGAAGTAAAAATTCGATTTTTATATATTGAATAGCGAAGTGAAAATTCGATTTTTAAATGTATGAAGCGATTATAATAATATGATTTTTAAATTGAAAGTGAACAAATAAAAATGTGATTTTTATTTTAAAGACATCAAAATATAAAAATGTGTGATTTTTTATATATGTAGTGGCTACGGGCAACGAAGATGACGAAGATGCGATAACGACGAAGACTTCCATAAATGAAGAGTCGTGGTATTGGATAGCTTTCGGTGAGAATTTCTCACCTTTCAATTTCATTTTTCTTGTTATATATATATACTAGGATGCAGACGGTGCTTAGTAGCACCCGACACAATCGTCCACAGACATGGACTTGTTTGTTTGATTGCAAAAATTTGTTAGATTATTTGATTGAAATTGAATTGTTTGGTGAAAAGAATGGATTTGATTGATGTGTGAATGGCGTGGGCCTTCACTAGACCGGGGATAAGGCTAGGCCTCGTCCCGTTTCTAGTATCGTGCCGTTATGCCGCCGAAATTTTCTAAAATATGTTAGGAAAATAGAAATATCATTTTATTTAAAGAATGAACTGAATAGAAATTCATATGTTAAAATAAAATGTTTTATCGTTAAAAATATAATTTTTAACGTGAATATGAATATAGTGAATGTGAATAAATAAATATTCATTTACAAATCGGACGGTTTGTTTATGTACACCTATTTGAAGGACATTGATTGGATCGATAAATTTTACACATCGCCCAACTGCACGAATAAAATCTGTGTTTGATTGTTTGAAACCCCACACGGGTGTTGAGATGAAATTTGAAGTTCACTCATCCTGATTGATTAAATATGTCGATCGATTGATTGACAGGCTGTTATAAGCGTTAGATATCTATATTTGATGCTTATACAGTGTAGTGCACTTTGGTTGATGGTTGATTATTTTTCCATGCTATTATATACATGTGTTGTATGAAAATTCATATAATTAATTTTATATGGTGATTGATTGGGCCTCATTCCAATTTAGAAGATAAAGAATATTATAAAGTAAAGGTTCATGTGTTGACTGTACTCATCCGTTGAGATTAGTCATGTGTTGAACGAAATATTTTAATAATAACATTTACATCTTTATCAATATTATATAATATAAGGTTCATGTGTTGACTATACTCATCCATTGAGATTAGTCATGTGTTGAACGAAATATTTTAATAATAAAATTTACATATTTATCAATATTATATAATATAAGGTTCATGTGTTGACTATACTCATCCGTTGGGATTAGTCATGTGTTGAACAAAATATTTTAATAATGGAAATATTTGAAATAGAATATTTGAAAATAGAAATATATGAAGCCGTGTTGATTAGATTGACGCCATTTTGATGTGAACGATACTTATATCGATTTTATTCATTTTAAAATGAATATTGAAAAGTGACTTCGAAATCGAATATTTTGAAATGAGAAATGAATTGAAAACGATTTCGAAATGAATTGAATAGAAAATGATTTCGAAATGATTTGAATAGAAAACGATTTCGAAATGATTTGAATAGAAAACGAATTTGATTTGATTTGAATATATAACGAATTTGATTTGAATAGAAAACGAATTTGATTTCAATGGAATATATAACGAATTTGATTCGAATAGAAAACGAATTTGAATTGAATCGAATAGAAAACGACTTTGGAATTGAATTGAATTGAAAACGAATTCAAATTGAATTGAAAGCGAATTGAAATGAATTCAAATTGAATTGAAATTTGAATTGAATAGAAATGAATTTTAAAACGAATTTATAAAGAAGAATTCAATTTTGATTTGAATTGAAATGGAAGTTGAAATTGCTTTTGAAACGAATTTAAAACTATTTATATAATTCGTTTTAAATAGAAATCGACGAAATATATATTATATATATAATATAATGGCCTGAATAGAACGCGCCGCGCCGCGGCAGTTCGTGAATTTCGACCATTTATTTCAAACGGACATTACGGGAGATCCGACCGTCCGATTCTCCTAAAACCGGAACCGTTGGGTTCGTATCGAAAAGAGCTTTCTAACGAATATTAGAAATTCAAAATCTAACGGTTGGATTTGGAGATACGTCCAAATCAAATTTGAAAAAGGTCGCTGTAAGTGCAGTTCGATGGCCATTGACGGAAATCGACTGTACATGCCTTGATAAAATTATTAAAAATAGTAATAATTTATGTATAATCATAAGAAATGATTTGAGAAAAATTGGGATGAAAAACTCCGTATTCGAAAAGATAAAAATGGATTTTTATCGAAATGAACTAGTTTTGAACTAAATTTAAAACCCAATTATTTTTAAATAAATAAAATAGATTTAAAAAGGGGTTTTAAATAATCGGAATTTCTAATATATTTGATTGGATTTGAAATGGGTTTATCGTGAATGGTGTTTTAAATAACACTAGTTCTTTAACCCGATAATTAATAGAACGTGATTTGGGTTTGTCGTTGACTGTGTTTCAAATAACACCTAGTTCTTTAACCCAATAAAAGGAGGTTTAACAAATCTGCAATTAGATTGAAATGTGAATTTACAATCTAAATTATCAAATTTAGAAAACGAGCGAGAATGGAGTATCACCAGTTTTGCTCCAAAGCGATAGTTAAATCTTTAATTAGATTTGAACGTGAAATGGTAATTAATTTTACCGATAACGCTGGGGTATTAGATATGGAGTATTACCAGTTTTTCTTCATGGGATGAATAGGTTGGGATTGGGAAATAAAATAAATAATTACTTCGGTGTGGTTCGCTAATCTCGACTAGTTCAGAAAACCATAATTTGGTTTGAAATGACATCCAAAGGAAGATTAAAGGATAAATTTTAAAGAATTTATCTTGGATAAAATTAATGGGAACTTTTCCCAAAAGATGTGGATATTTAAATAACAGAATATTCAGAATTGGAATGAGGCGTATGTTGTGTTTGTGTAACATTTGTTTTAATATACGCGGGTTGTTCGGAAAGGCCGGGTTTATACCCATTCTGAATAACCGATTCGACGATATGTCGAAGATGAAGACGGTGGTTGAAGACCGGAAGTCTTCACATCGTTTGGATAATTACTGATGATCCTGATTGGGATGTACACCCAAGAGGATGGAAATAGTTGGTGGTCGTCCAGACGTACTTGGAGATGGATGGATATGCGAGGAAAGTGCCTCCGGTTTCGTTCAGACCCAGAACGAACTTGTAAATGGATTGTGTGTCTGACATTGGATTTTATTCTGTGTTGACTGATTTCTGTTAAATATACATCTGTTTGGCGGCGGAGAATTTATTCTCTTGCTTAACGCCCTTCTCTGAAACGTACGAGCTTAGAGGTTATATATCGATAGATATCAATCGCATAGCATGAATTGCCTGTGTGGCATACTGAGTTGCAATGATCAAGGCTTCTGTTGAAAAGCAAAGTCTTGTGGTTGATGATCAAAGCACGGCCTCTGTGGCGTAGCTTTGTGTATAACGTGAATTCGCGAGCCTCACACCTCGGTATGAGTTAAAAACGGGATACGGACCGTTGGGAGAGCACGACGTTTCTTTCTAGCTATGGTGGTGTCAGTGACTTACCAGCCCTGACATATATATACTTTTCACCTTTGTGGTTGTTGGAATGAGGCGCCTCGATTATAGGTCTGTAAGGACCGGGAAACGTGTGTTCAGGCATAATTAATCCTCTAACGTAAGTGAGGACCGGCCCAGCCGAATCCAGGGTTGCCCAGAGTGCGTAGCCCTGAGGCATTTGCTAGAGTGTCTCAAGCGCGGAGAGGATCTTGCCCCTTGCCTCGACTCATGACGGAAATCCAATTTCCAATACGTGTATTTTGGCTTTATTTGTAGAGCCTAGTATGGCGACATAGTGGGATGGGGCACTCATGCCGTCTATGATTTATATTTATGATTGAAATTGTTTTGACACTATACACTTATTATAGTATCAAATGATTTGTTTTAAACGTATCAAGCATGTTTGGCTATTATAAGGGAAAACCCTATCCTCCGGCTTGCGTTGCATTGTGTGATGGGACCTGGGTCTTATAATAGCTTCATTTTTCGAAAAAGCATTGCGCTGTTTATTCTATGCACTGGTATTCTTGGGAGGAAACCCGTTCCGTGTTATACGGCGTGGTCCCTTGAATTACTATCTTTAAAATAAAGTTTTAATAACTGTTTTAGTTCTCACACCAGTCACATGACTGACCTGGAGTTTATTGTTTTAACCTAAACTCTGGGTGCCCCTATTTTCAACACGGGCAGCTAGTAGTTTTGGTTTTGCAGATATATATTCACAGGATCCTGGTTTACAGCTGGAATGATATCCGAAAAGCTCTGTATCCGTATATCACCTTCAGTTGTGCTTTGTATTATTTTCCGCTGCTATGTAATTTATTGTAATCTCTGATATTTATAGAATGTAATTTATTCATTTATACTCTGTATATTCTTGTATCTGATGGAATTGTTGTAATAGCAATGAAATGTTCTTTCGTCTGCGTTCTTTTGTGTGTTGTTCTCAAAGTATCCGCTCTTTCCTTCACAGGGAAGTAACGGGTTCTGTCAGTTTGGTATCAGAGCTTTGGTTTACAGAGCTCGAGAACAAGACACATTAGAACCATACGAAAGAATTCATCAGATATTGGATTAGTAATATCCAATTAGAATGACTCGTTAGAGATAGGATCAGTAGTATCTTAGAACGAGTGTGAAGAGTATATCTTTCAAATGAAAACAATTTTTGTTTAGAAAATTTAAACCATTTTATACGTATTTGAATATTTATTTATTTTGAATATGGACAATCGAATATATTAAGATTTTGCATATACGCGTCATGAACGTATATTCGAAGTTTTAATATACTGGATAGATATAGAATCATACTCTAGTGGCCCGAAGATGATTCTGATGATTGACTAGTCGTCATTAGTATTCATGTTCGAGTAACGAAGGTGTGATATCGATATATTTCCATTAGACTGGTGTGAGAACCAAAACTTATATAGTTAGAACACATTGTTGTGAATTGGCATCAAAAACATGATTTTTTTGTATATGTATCAAAATTATGAATTTGAAACTCTAATTCACTAATTGATTGATGTTTGTGTTGTTTGTTTATTTGTTTGATAATTTTGAACCATTATGCCTAATAGAATCAAATATTGAACTGTATTGAAAATTGGTTGCTTTTGCTTGCATATACATATACTTACATTGAACATGTCATAGCAAGGAGGCTAGAGCAGAGAATAAAATTTGTTTGCCGGACAAATAGGTACATGTTTACTACATAATTTACTGTTTTGTTTGGGTGATGATGATTTTATGAGCCTATTGGCTAGCCGCTTGGCTTTTTTTTTTTTTTTTTTGAGATCAGAAGGCCTATATGGCAATTTCGGGATTTTCCCGTGGCTCCCGGTGCAGTGGAGGTTATGGCGAAATTTTTCGAAAATTTAGGGTGTTAGCCAAATTTTTGAAAATTTGAAAATTCTCAGAAACTAAAAAGTTGGAGAATGAAAGCCAGATCGAACGTAGAGTTGATTAATCAAACCACTTTCGACTTTGTTCCTTTTCGGGGATGAAAAGTTTTAAGTGGGGGAGATTGTAATAACCCGGAAAATCTGAACCAGTTTAAAATTTTTATTTTGGCAATTTTAGCGAATTTTGAATATTTAAAATAGATTATTTTAAATAATATCGACGAGAAATTATTTTGAATATAATTAGAACGTATATATTATATACGTCGTCGTTAGAATTTGAATACAACAACAACAACAACAACATTAGGATCTAATTGAAAATGGCGCGGTAGTTCGATAATTCGATTTCAAACTTCAATTGAATGTACCGGGTGCAAAACAATACGGAATTTAGTGAAACCAAAAACATTAGGATCTAATTGGTAATATCTTTCCAACGAACCCGAAAAATCAAAATTTCATAGCGGGAATCAAAAGATATGTCCAGTTGAAAATTCTGAATAGTCGCTATGGAATTCAGGCCCTTAAAAATGGAAATTTTGTAAACGACCTCGGATTTCGATAAAACCACTTTTGTTGGATCCGCAGTGTCGAATTATTGCTAGATTCCAAATTTCATATTTTTCGAATCAATATGTGAGCGTGGCAAAGGAAAACGCGTTTGACCAATTTCAGTTGATTTTAATCGACTGGAAAATGGCCATTTTTCTAACGGTCTCAGAATTCGACGATACTAGTTTTTATAGGACCAGATCGTCAATACGAAGCTAGGAAATATTTTCCTGTAATTTTTAGGGACTGTATGTGGCATCGGTAATTTGAAATGTATGTTTAAATTGAATATACAAAGAGTTATATTTTGATTTTGACGAAAACTAATCGAAACAGTCGAATCAGCCTGCGATATATATCCCATTGTGTTCGGAATAGGGGTAATTAGCTATGGACGACAGGCGGTGGACCTCGTTTCGAGGTCAAAATAAAAGGTACCTTTTTCGAAATTAAAATTAAATAAATAAAAACACTCCTATCTCTCCTCCTTAAAACCACGCAGCCCCCCCCCCCCCCACACGTTTTCTCAGATCTGAAGGAAAAAAAAAGAAAAAAAGAAAAAAGAAGAGACGACGAAGTCGATCCTCGAAGTCAACGCCGCCGGAGGGCCTCCAACACGCGCGCCTCCCTCCTCCTGTCAGCGCCCCTTCCACCGCCGAGTTCCTCCCTCCGGCGCCTCCAACCGCGAACCCCCACATCGAAACCCGCGACAGCCCTTTTCATACCCCAAGGCCGAAGTCAACTCCACCGCCACCTCCTTGGCCCACCGCCGGCAACCGTGGCCTCCCCTCGACCATCCCAGCGACGCTCCCCCCCCCTCGAGTGCTGTAAGTATTTTTTTTTCTTTGTTTACTTCTTAGCTTTGAAATAGATTAGATTTTTAAAATGAAATAGATTAGATTTTTAAAATGAAATAGATTAGATTTTTAAAATGAAATAGATTAGATTTTGAAAATGAAATAGATTAGATTTTTAAAATGAAATAGATTAGATTTTAAAATAGAAAAGGCGAAACCTTTTAAATAGAAAAGACGGAATTTTTATTATGTAGAAGGTGTAAGAATATGATTTTTGGTTATGTAGAGAATTAAAAATATAATTTTTACATGATAGGAATATTAGAAATATCACCTTTATATGTATAGCAAAATAAAAATGTGATTTTTATAATGTTAAGTTTAAAAAGGCGAGATCTTTATATATAAAAAGGCAAAATCTTTATATGAAAAATAGCGTGATAAAAATATAATTTTTATGTATATAGTAGCATTAAAAATTTGATTTTTATATATTGAACAACGAAGTAAAAATTTGATTTTTATATATTGAACAACGAAGTAAAAATTCGATTTTTATATATTGAATAGCAAAGTAAAAATTCGATTTCTATATATTGAATTGCGAAGTAAAAATTCGATTTTTATATATTGAATAGCGAAGTGAAAATTCGATTTTTAAATGTATGAAGCGATTATAAAAATATGATTTTTAAATTGAAAGTGAACAAATAAAAATGTGATTTTTATTTTAAAGACATCAAAATATAAAAATGTGTGATTTTTTATATATTTAGTGGCTACGGGCAACGAAGATGACGAAGATGCGATAACGACGAAGACTTCCATAAATGAAGAGTCGTGGTATTGGATAGCTTTCGGTGAGAATTTCTCACCTTTCAATTTCATTTTTCTAGTTATATATATACTAGGATGCAGACGGTGCTTAGTAGCACCCGACACAATCGTCCACAGACCATGGACTTGTTTGTTTGATTGCAAAAATTAGTTTGATTATTTGATTGAAATTGAATTGTTTGGTGAAAAGAATGGATTTGATTGATGTGTGAATGGCGTGGGCCTTCACTAGACCGGGGATAAGGTTAGGCCTCGTCCCGTTTCTAGTATCGTGCCGTTATGCCGCCGAAATTTTCTAAAATATGTTAGGAAAATAGAAATATCATTTTATTTAAAGAATGAACTGAATAGAAATTCATATGTTAAAATAAAATGTTTTATCGTTAAAAATATAATTTTTAACGTGAATATGAATATAGTGAATGTGTATAAATAAATATTCATTTACAAACCGGACGGTTTGTTTATGTACACCTATTTGAAGGACATTGATTGGGTCGATAAATTTTACACATCGCCCAACTGCACGAATAAAATCTGTGTTTGATTATTTGAAACCCCACACGGGTGTTGGGATGAAATTTGAAGTTCACTCATCCTGATTGATTAAATATGTCGATCGATTGATTGACAGGCTGTTATAAGCGTTAGATATCTATATTTGATGCTTATACAGTGTAGTGCACTTTGGTTGATGGTTGATTATTTTTCCATGCTATTATATACATGTGTTGTATGAAAATCCATATAATTAATTTTATATGGTGATTGATTGGGCCTCATTCCAATTTAGAAGATAAAGAATATTATAAAGTAAAGGTTCATGTGTTGACTGTACTCATCCGTTGAGATTAGTCATGTGTTGAACGAAATATTTTAATAATAACATTTACATCTTTATCAATATTATATAATATAAGGTTCATGTGTTGACTGTACTCATCCGTTGAGATTAGTCATGTGTTGAACGAAATATTTTAATAATAAAATTTACATCTTTATCAATATTATATAATATAAGGTTCATGTGTTGACTATACTCATCCGTTGAGATTAGTCATGTGTTGAACAAAATATTTTAATAATGGAAATATTTGAAATAGAATATTTGAAAATAGAAATATATGAAGCCGTGTTGATTAGATTGACGCCATTTTGATGTGAACGATACTTATATCGATTTTATTCATTTTAAAATGAATATTGAAAAGTGACTTCGAAATCGAATATTTTGAAATGAGAAATGAATTGAATTGAAAACGATTTCGAAATTAATTGAATAGAAAACGATTTCGAAATGATTTGAATAGAAAACGATTTCGAAATGATTAGAATAGAAAACGATTTCGAAATGATTTGAATAGAAAACGAATTTGATTTGAATATATAACGAATTTGATTTGAATAGAAAACGAATTTGATTTCAATGGAACATATAACGAATTTGATTCGAATAGAAAACGAATTTGAATTGAATCGAATAGAAAACGACTTTGGAATTGAATTGAATTGAAAGCGAATTGAAATGAATTCAAATTGAATTGAAATTTGAATTGAATAGAAATGAATTTTAAAACGAATTTATAAAGAAGAATTCAATTTTGATTTGAATTGAAATGGAAGTTGAAATTGCTTTTGAAACGAATTTAAAACTATTTATATAATTCGTTTTAAATAGAAATCGACGAAATATATATTATATATATTATATATATAATATAATGGCCTGAATAGAACGCGCCGCGCCGCGGCAGTTCGTGAATTTCGACCATTTATTTCAAACGGACATTACGGGAGATCCGACCGTCGGATTCTCCTAAAACCGGAACCGTTGGGTTCGTATCGAAAAGAGCTTTCTAACGAATATTAGAAATTCAAAATCTAACGGTTGGATTTGGAGATACGTCCAAATCAAATTTGAAAAAGGTCGTTGTAAGTGCAGTTCGATGGCCATTGATGGAAATCGACTGTACAGGCCTTGATAAAATTATTAAAAATAGTAATAATTTATGCAAAATCATAAGAAATGATTTGAGAAAAATTGGGATGAAAAACTCCGTATTCGAAAAGATAAAAATGGATTTTTATCGAAATGAACTAGTTTTGAACTAAATTTAAAACCCAATTATTTTTAAATAAATAAAATAGATTTAAAAAGGGGTTTTAAATAATCGGAATTTCTAATATATTTGATTGGATTTGAAATGGGTTTATCGTGAACGGTGTTTTAAATAACACTAGTTCTTTAACCCGATAATAAATAGAATGTGATTTGGGTTTGTCGTGGACTGTGTTTCAAATAACACCTAGTTCTTTAACCCAATAAAAGGAGTTTTAACAAATCTGCAATTAGATTGAAATGTGAATTTACAATCTAAATTATCAAATTTAGAAAACGAGCGAGAATGGAGTATCACCAGTTTTGCTCCAAAGCGATAGTTAAATCTTTAATTAGATTTGAACGTGAAATGGTAATTAATTTTACCGATAACGCCGGGGTATTAGATATGGAGTATTACCAGTTTTTCTTCATGGGATGAATAGGTTGGGATTGGGAAATAAAATAAATAATTACTTCGGTGTGGTTCGCTAATCTCGACTAGTTCAGAAAACCATAATTTGGTTTGAAATGACATCCAAAGGAAGATTAAAAATAAATTTTAAAGAATTTATCTTGGATAAAATTAATGGGAAATTTTCCCAAAAGATGTGGATATTTAAATAACAGAATATTCAGAATTGGAATGAGGCGTATGTTGTGTTTGTGTAACATTTGTTTTAATATACGCGGGTTGTTCGGAAAGGCCGGGTTTATACCCATTCTGAATAACCGATTCGACGATATGTCGAAGATGAAGACGGTGGTTGAAGACCGAAAGTCTTCACATCGTTTGGATAATTACTGATGATCCTGATTGGGCTGTACACCTAAGAGGAGGGAAATAATTGGTGGTCGTCCAGACGTCCTTGGAGATGGATGGATATGCGAGGAAAGTGCCTCCGGTTTCGTTCAGACCCAGAACGAACTTGTAAATGGATTGTGTGTCTGACATTGGGTTTTATTCTGTGTTGATTGATTTCTGTTAAATATACATCTGTTTGGCGGTGGAGAATTTATTCTCTTGCTTAACGCCCTTCTCTGAAACGTACGAGCTTAGAGGTTATATATCGATAGATATCAATCGCATAGCGTGAATTGCCTGTGTGGCATACTGAGTTGCAATGATCAAGGCTTCTGTTGAAAAGCAAAGTCTTGTGGTTGATGATCAAAGCACGGCCTCTGTGGCGTAGCTTTGTGTATAACGTGAATTCGCGAGCCTCACACCTCGGTATGAGTTAAAAACGGGATACGGACCGCTGGGAGAGCACGACGTTTCTTTCTAGCTATGGTGGTGTCAGTGACTTACCAGCCCTGACATATATATACTTTTCACCTTTGTGGTTGTTGGAATGAGGCGCCTCGATTATAGGTCTGTAAGGACCGGGAAACGTGTGTTCAGGCATAATTAATCCTCTAACGTAAGTGAGGACCAGCCCAGCCGAATCCAGGGTTGCCCAGAGTGCGTAGCCCTGAGGCATTTGCTAGAGTGTCTCGAGCGCGGAGAGGATCTTGCCCCTTGCCTCGACTCATGACGGAAATCCAATTTCCAATACGTGTATTTCGGCTTTATTTGTAGAGCCTAGTATGGCGACATAATGTGATGGGGCACTCATGCCGTCTATGATTTATATTTATGATTGAAATTGTTTTGACACTATACACTTATTATAGTATCAAATGATTTGTTTTAAACGTATCAAGCATGTTTGGCTGTTATAAGGGAAAACCCTATCCTCCGGCTTGCGTTGCATTGTGTGATGGGACCTGGGTCTTATAATAGCTTCATTTTTCGAAAAAGCATTGCGCTGTTTATTCTATGCACTGGTATTCTTGGGAGGAAACTCGTTCCGTGTTATACGGCGTGGTCCCTTGAATTACTATCTTTAAAATAAAGTTTTAATAACTGTTTTAGTTCTCACACCAGTCACATGACTGACCTGGAGTTTATTGTTTTAACCTAAACTCTGGGTGCCCCTATTTTCAACACGGGCAGCTAGTAGTTTTGGTTTTCCAGATATATATTCACAGGATCCTGGTTTACATCTGGAATGATATCCGAAAAGCTCTGTATCTGTATATCACCTTCAGTTGTGCTTTGTATTATTTTCCGCTGCTATGTAATTTATTGTAATCTCTGATATTTATCGAATGTAATTTATTCATTTATACTCTGTATATTCTTGTATCTGATGGAATTGTTGTAATAGCAATGAAATGTTCTTCCGTCTGCGTTCTTTTGTGTGTTGTTCTCAAAGTATCCGCTCTTTCCTTCACGGGGAAGTAACGGGTTCTGTCAACAACAATCTCATAGGCATAGTTAATTCAGGTTTGACAAAAGGATAAGCATGAATCAGAATTGATTATCTTACAATTAAGCATGATTCTAGATCTGATTCATTACAGTCATGATTTCTATTAGGTGTTCAAATCTGAATAATAACTGAACTTATAGTGATAGGATTAGAAAAGTGAATTAGATGATGTTGTAGTGATTCTAATCTTTCTTTGTTGATTGAAGAAGAAAACCTCTACTTTGATTTGAAGCTCTCTTTCTAATTTGATTTCTAGTTTTGAGAAGATGGAGGCTAGGATAGTTTAGAGATGGACAACATGGTGGCATGATAGAATAGGATTATGAGGTTTAGGGTTAAGGTTTGATGTGATTATATATGAATATAGGATTAATTTGGGCCTTTAGATCAACATAGGAGTCATCAGAGCCATCCAGACCAAAGAGAGCCAACCACTGCGCGACACATATGCCCTAATGCCTCAGAAAATCGTCACCCAGATCTAGGAATAAGGGGGTCGACTCCCAACACCTATGTCGACACCCCTGAATGGGAGATTTCTCGCTCAACTGCTTTTCGGAATTTTGAAATTCGAAACTGTTTTGTTTTTTTAATTATTATTTAAATTTAATTTCTGCTTAAACTTGAAATCTTCTAACCTCCATAACTTCTTCATATGGAGTCCGATTCGCGCAAACTCGGACTCTATCTCAAGCAGAATTCCGAGACAAACGCAATAGCGTAACTCGTTTCACCTAACTCTTCTTCTAAAAATTAAGTGTTCTTAAATATGTTAATTTTAATATTCATACAAAATACGGGGTGTTACGTCTGTCGTTCCCACGACAGACTTCTGAGAGAGGGATATTCGTCTTTCATATTGGGGACAGATATCTGAGCTGAGTGCTGAAGCCCAATTAATTCCCTAGAAGGGGATAGACGTCTGTCACGTCCCATGATGGACGTTTGACGTGACTTTTTGGCTATTTCGTGCTGGAAACTTGGCAATACAATTTGTGAATACTTGTGGGCAATTTTGGGAATTGGCCTATCTCTATATAAGCTATTTTCTGGTTTGTTAGTGAGGGGAGCTTGGATAATTGATTTGGGATCAAGGGTTTATTCTCAAGAGTGAATTAGGGTTTACAACCTAATTCCAATTCTTCAATTCTATTCTCCTCAAACTCTTTTCTATATTGAAATATAGTGATCATTGGATCAATCTCTTATATTCTTTCAACGTGGTAATAAAATGCTCTCTCCAAAGTGGATGTATACTAACAAGATGTTAGTGGAACCACTATAAATCCTTGTGTGATTTATTTTTGCTACTATTGTCATTAGTTTATTGCTTGTGATTGAGATTTGGATTATTCGTGATTGGTTGATCATTGTTTGTGACTAGAGTTATCGTTTTGGTTGTTTTTGCGAGTCTAGCAACGATCTAGTCTCCCGCTAGCGCTTGTGGTTTGGATATTTGATTTGAGTGGTGTTGAATCGGATTAATCACAACGGTTTCAACAATTTCTAGTATGTAACACCTCGCACAACTACAACATAACAGTTTTGTTCTCATGGCTACTGGATACACATTTTATTTTCCCAAGTTCAACATATATCACTATTAAAGTATAAAACATGAACAAAATGTAAAATCGACTCTATTGGTAAATATGACTTACGCAAAAAAACTCTACTCAGAATTTACCATTAGAAATATGAAAATCCATGAGATTTGAGTATAGTTTTATAGTTCTTGAACTTTTCTCTAAACTTGATTATCTTGGGAACATCCCTGTATGCCTCAAAATGACCGATCAATTGGTTAGCATCCTGAAAAGAAGAATAATTTGGAACCAAAAAGGGTATTAGAAGATTCCTAGATAGTTATTTATTAGCACGTGAACTGTTCTTACATAATTTTTATCTACAGATTCGATCGCCAGTAAAAATTGGAGATAAAAGCACATTTTATCTAATAATACTTACACCGGTTACTGATAGTTTCGTGTAAAAGTAACTTCAACATACACACAAGACAAGTAGTAATTGGAGCCAATTCCTGAAACATACACCAAATTAAGAATATGTGTATGGAAAATAAACAAGCAATGAAATGCAGAAATTAAATATCCCCGTATACTAATAGCTTAAAGAGTAAATTAATTACAAAATAGCTACTATGTCATTTAATGTGCTAAATAAAACGATTTTTTTGATAATCTTACCTCCAATTGCGCAACAGCCTCACTATATTGCCATTTGGAAGCCATAACTTGAAGTTGTTATAGAGGACGAATGGGTAGAAAAGGGATAAGGGCGATCATTTCGTGGATGATGTAGGAGCGATGTGGATCGCTTTTAGGCTTGGGACGTTTGAAAAATTAGGAACTTTTAAGAGATTAGGGATCTTGAGAAGAAGAGTATATTTAGAGCTTCGGGTTTCAAAATACAGAGCGGGAAATGAAAAATGGAAGCGGGACGGTAAAAAATTTGATGGTTGTGCTGTAATACTGGGTGCGAAGTATCATGGAAGCTGCAGAATATAATCATAAATCATAAATAATGTATTTGCAATTAATCACGCATGCAATTAATCACGCACTAAGTTAAAACAGCTTTTGAAGCAATTAAATCCTTTTTGGACCATCTTAAAGAAAAAATAATAATGTATTTATAACTGAATCTAAAACATTAAATATTAATTATTATAATTTAATTAATAAATACTAATAATATTTAATTATCAAATTTATTTGATAAATATTAACTACAATTTACTAATTCTTAGTAATTATATAATAAGTTATTAAATACTAATTCTTAGTAATTAACTATAATAAGTTATTAAATATAAAAAATAATGATAGTAATTTTTTTTATTAATAATCATTAATTACCGTAAATCGTAAATAATGTCATATATAAGTTATCATTTATAAATTACCATTTATAAAATATTAAGTATTAACTATTTTTATTAGCTATTATTTACTAATTATTCATTATTGCAAAAATTAAAGAAAAATAATATACACATCTTAAATTTATAAATACTAATTATTAGTTGGGCTATCAAGTATAATTGATAATTTTTCATTAATAATCATTGATTACATTATTATAAACATTTATCATTGAATTTAAAAACAAACATAATTTACTTCTTAAATTTTATGAATATGTGTATGGGAAGTTTAAGAAGCTAAAAAAATTAAATAATAAATATTAATATAATTATTAATTATAAATATTATTGAATATCAAATACCTAATCATTAGTTATTAAATGTTGGCCAAAATCATTGATTATTGATTAGTAATTATTAATTAGTTGATAGGAATTATTAACAATAAAGCAGTTAATAGTTATCAAAATTTTAAACTATAATAAATTATCAATTATATTATATTAAATTAATAAAATATTAGACAAATTTATTGTGTGTTGCAAAAAAGTGCAGTTGTTAGAAATAGGCTTCTTGCAATTGGGAAAAGGTATGGTTGCTGAAACTATGTTTAAATGTAACGAAGAGTTGTTCCCAAAAATACATTTATCGCAACCATTTGGAAAACATAGTTGCTAAAAATATGTTTTTCGCAACTGACAGATACCGCAACTTGTTAAAGATCGTCTATTGCAATAAGTAAAATCATTTATTGCAACTGCCACAAAACACCAGTTGTTAAATATCACCTTTTGCGACTGTCATATGTCATCAGTTGCAAATGACTAGTTCCAATAAGGTAATTTTCTTGTAATAAGGGTCAGTGAGGCTACGTATGGCGTTCTAACACGTAAGTCTCCACCCAAAACAGGTACTGGAATAATACATGGATACACATACCTCAGTAGGCTTCAAAATAACATAAATATCCACATCTCAAAAGATTCTGCAATCTTGTATGGATTCCTCAAAATCACACATTAATTCCCACATCTAAAAAATAATAACAAATCTCCACCAAAATTTTAGCATCTCAAAGTAATCTTCAACTCATTCAATGCATACCCTCCGTAAGCAATTTTGGAATGGTTTCGACTTCGAGTCGCCTCTTACAAGAACATTCTTTCCCGTTGTTGGTGGTTGCAAAATCAATCAATCAATATTTTGGCGAGCTCAATTTCGATTGTCTTAAAAATAACTAGACAATAATAAATGGGAATATTACCACTTAACCGTTTAAGTGGACGGATTTTCTTATCATTCATCCTAAAAGAGCAAAATGAATTTGTACAAATGATGTAACATCCCCAAATATAATTATATCATATACTTTCCTTGTTTGTACTGAATATTTATTGAGTAGATCATTCTTTGTTAAGTATTTGGAATATTCTATACCACCAACATTTGACACTCAGTTATTTAACTATTAAACAAAACAAACAAATCAGTCGTAGATTTATTTCTCATGCAAGTCACTAAAGTCTCATTTAATTAATCTTTTCAATAATTAAACACTTGTGATATTTAGAAAATGTTTTCATAAACTTATCTGAACAGTATAAATATGTTCATAGACATTCATATTTTCAATACTTAGAAAGTATAGTCATATACTTATCACAACAGTATAACTTATATCCAGAAATATTAAACGAGAAATCATATTTCCTAATTTGATCAAAAACAATTGTCCTTTGAAATATTATAACTTTAAAAATCCAAACACATTACTCTTTGGCGTATAGTATAGAAATCCATACCACCATAACTAAAAAGGATTAAAATCAGTTCTCATTTCTTTTTTAAAATTCCATTTATATAACCCTTTTCTATCCAAAAAGGATCTCCCTTTTATGAATTTATGACAGCATTATAAACTCATTTCCATATAATAGCACTCACAATTATATTCATTTATTTATAATCACAACTTATACATCTTGTATATAATTTATAAAGGGCATTGTTATTGACACTCCAAATATTGTTAAGGGAAGATCAAATTTTAAAAATACTCCAATTATAAAAATAATGTTAACGGGGTCACGTACTTAATTTTTTACATTCCCTTTTACCGTCGTAATAACGTCTAGTAATAACATTAGTTACCATCCCAAATCCAAATCAATTTCAAATGCAAAAAACCAAATCCCTAAATTATTTGAAAAAAAAAGCGATTGTTTGAGGAGAAAGAATGGTATGAACAAAGAACGTAATAATGTATTAAAAAAATAATTGTTCGATATATGTATATCAATTTCCTATCAATGATATTTTTTCATTTGATCTGACAAATGAAATTATTAATAATTTGATATAAAAATCTGATGCAGTTGACTAATATACCGTATAATTTTTTTTTATTAACAAATAAAAAAGAGATTATTGTAAAGAAGACTAATTTGGTAAAATAAACTTTATTTGTTAAGGGGGTGCTCTCTCCATTGGTACTCCCTTTAACAAATTTTATTTTAAAAAAAAATTGACCTCCCCTTAACAATATTTGGAGTGTCAATAACAAGCCCCTTTATAAATATCTCTCAAATATATCTCCAGTTTATTTTATAGAACTCCCTAATTTCTTATTTGTACAATTCTTTAAAACAATTACCAAATATTATTATTATTAACATATATTAATAATTTCAAAAATCCTTTTAAATAAATTTATAACTTTTCTACACTATCTTAGAAGGGAGTTACCGAATATCTAAGGTAGATTACTTTTCCACATCAAGTGGATATCCATGACGACAATCGCTATATGGATCTTAACTTTTAAAACTTGTTTATAAATAGCCCTTTGAAACTCGTTTTCTTTGTTTATAAATAGGCTAATTCTATTTATAAACCAAAAATTGCTAAACATATGCCAATATTTATAATAAATTACTATATGTCATATATTATTTTACATACACCGTTTCTTTTACTAAATTATTCCTGTTTTCATCTTCTTTTTCTTTCCTCTTTCAAACTTAAAACACAATTACCCATAATTAGAATTCTTTGCATCAAATTGAGTAAATTTAACAAAATGAATTTTATTTCTTGTAGCTTTTGTAAACTTTTTGAAAGAAAAAATCGGTTTCAATAAAATTATTCTAATTTTACAAAATAAATCAACACATCTAAATTAGGCCATTACTTATGAAAGTTTTCATAACTGAAATTTTAGAATTCATGATTAAATTATTTATAACTTCTTCATTAGTATATCTAGTTTGCATTATGTTTCAATACTTTTAAGAATAATTTGACTATTTATATCTAAAAGTTTTTAAAAAGCATCTATGAGAAAAGAGTAATTTAGTAATAGAATTTTATAGAAAAATAATGGTGTATGTTAAGTGATTTTCGATGTATAAACATAATTTGTCTTATCTTTATTTTTACTAATAAAGAAAATACTTTGGATGTGGTGAAGCTTTTATGCTATTCCAAAAAAGCCCTTTAACCTATTAACACCAGAATTATAAAATTAGGGAGGTGCTAAATGCAGTAAACATTTGCTCCATGCAGTAATTAAAATCTAGTGTAATGTACTATTATATCCTTCCCTTGTTTTCTGTACACTCGTTGACCATGTGCTTAACCAATTAAATATTATTGCTTTATGCAATTGTTTTGCATTATATTACATAATTATTTGAATAAATATTATCGTAATCAGAGTCTTTAGTGGGAAACAGTGTCTACTTCATTAATGAGTTGCCAGGTTATTTAAAATTAGCAAGGGCTAATGTGTAATTGGTGATTACTGTAGGGAGCAAATATTTACTGCATTTAGCAGTCATGTAAAATTATTATTGCAATGCAGGGTAAAACCGTCTTTTTTCCGTGCCACTTTCCACTGCCCACTAGCACGCTCCGGTTAGTCAACCCATTTCCTCTTTTTTCATTTTCTCCCGTCTATCTGCTCCGTTCTTCACGTTTCCTATTTTCCTCATGTTTTCTTTACTCTCAACCCGAAGCGACCTCTACATTTTGTTTTTACTCGACCTTTGATTTCTCTCTTCTCACCTCTTACTGCCTTCGCCTTCTCCTATCTGCCAATATTTTATGCCAGTCGCTAACACTCTTTACTATGGAACTGCCAGTCCATAACACACTCCGGAACCGTCAGATCTGGCACTCCTCCACACGTCTGCCAGCGGACGAGCCCTTATTCCGCCTCCACGACCAGATCGTATGTTAAATCGTTTTATATTTCCTCCCTTTCTACTAATTACTATTATTTTTTGTTGTTGTATGTTCAGATATGGCACTCCTCTTCACCTATGGCCGTGGAAGAACCCTTCATCAGCCTCGACGGTGAAATCGTAGGTATAAACGATTTATAATTCTTTCGTTTCCACTAATTACTCAAATTTATTTATTTCACCTGTTGTATGTTGCGAATTATCAGTTGAATTAAGCATATGTTCTTTAGATCTGACAATTGCTCACAAGTTTATTGTTCCATAATTTAGCGTACCTTTTAGTTTTTGTTCTTGTTGTTGTATGTTGCGATTTATCAGTCAAATTAAGCATATGTTCTTCAGATATGACAATTGGTTACAAGTTTATTGTTCGATAAGTTAGCGTAGCTTTGATGATTTGTTCTTGATGTTGTATGTTGTAAGTTACCAGTCGAATTAAACATATGTTCTTCAGATCTGACAATTGGTTATAAAATCAAAGTTTTACAGAAATGTTTTTGATACTGAAAGATGAAATTCTTTATTGCACGAAAAGTTATTGTACACATTTTACAAGTTGCATCAACCCAGAATATATATACAAATAGTTGGGCTTTGGGCTGAGAGATAATTGGTTACACAATAGTGCTTTGGATTAGTAAAAAGGAGGCTGAGATGAACAGTTGATATAGTGCCTTGTCTGCAGTCCGTGTAATGTAATATAACTCTTCATATGCTATCAGCGGTTTGTGTTTTTATCTCATTTGTAATACACCCCTCTGGAAACTAGGGTTTCCCAAACCCTAGTTTTCACACTAATCATGGCGGTGCTTGCTCCATCGAGGGTTCTCTGACTTTGTTGACTTCCGATTTGAGTATGGATAGTGGTGCTTGCTCCATCGAGGGTTCTCTGGCTTCGTTGACTTCCGATTTGAGTATGGGTGGCGGCGCTTGCTCCATCGAGGGTTCTCTGGCTTTGTTGACTTTCGATTTGAGTAAGGAAGTATGTTTATCGTTGCTATGCTTGTTCAATCTGCTGTTATTGCTGTGATTTGGTTGGGTTTCGTCCTTGAGTTCATCGACGTTGAATTCCAAGCGAAATCTGGTAAAGTTCTTCATACTCGTTGCTTTTGTCAGTACATCTTCCTTCTGGAAAGTGCCAGGTATGTGGTTGACTTCAATTTCTCCCCTTTGTACCATCTCTCTGACGAAGTGTAGATCTATTTCAATGTGTTTTGTCCTAGCGTGTTGGATTGGGTTTTCTGACATATACACAGTGCTTTTATTATCACACCATAGGATTGGCTTTGCTGTAGTTGTAATTTTAAGTTCCTTTAGCATAGATTGGACCCATTTTATTTCAGCTGCGGCATTCACTATGCTTCTGTATTCAGATTCTGTACTTGATCTTGAAATAGTAATTTGTTTCTTTGTACTCCATGAGATTAGGCTTTGACCAACATAAACACAGTAACCACTTGTGGATCTCCTATCATCTGGATCTGAGGCTCAGTCAGCGTCTGCATATCCCACTATGTTTAGATGTTGACTGTTCCTTAGAATAAGGCCGTAGTTGATGGTTCCCTTGATATATCTTAATATTCTCTTGACTGCTTTCCAGTGTGTGTCTAATGGTTTCTGCATAAACTGAGATACTTTATTAACACTATAAGCAATGTCAGGTCTGGTTATAGTAGCATATTGTAATGCACCCACAACCATCCTATATTCTGTAATATTGAAAATAGCCTCTCCCCTGAACTTAGAATATTGCTGACTGCTTATCATAGGGGTTGGTTGGGGGTTGGCATTCAACATATTAGTTTTGCTGAGTAGCTCAGTTATGTATTTTCTTTGACATAAAAATAACTGATTGTTAGATCTGGTTATTTCTATGCCCAAGAATTACTTGATGTTACCCAAGTTTTTAATGGAGAATTGCTTGTCTAAGTATAATGTCAATTCATCTATGTCTTTAATGTTATCACCTGTTATTATCAAGTCATCTACATATATCAAAATATAAGTTGTGGATGACTGGTTAATTTTTGTGAATAGGGAATTGTCTGATTTGGTTGACTGAAACCCTAATTTACATAAGGTGTTTTTCAGCCTATCAAACCATACACGATGAGATTGTTTTAGACCATATATGGCCTTGTTTAGTTTACAAACATGGTTTGGATTGACATTATACCCTGGTGGTTGACTCATGTAAATTTCCTCCTTGAGTACTCCATTTAGGAAGGCATTATTGACATCTAAATGTCTGATATGCCAGTTCTTACTTATAGCAATAGTCAAGACAAGCCTTATAGTTGTGGGTTTCACTACTGGAGAAAAAGTTTGATTGAATCAAACCCATACTCCTGTGTAAAACCCTTAGCTACCAGTCTGGCCTTGTATTTATTTATGGATCCGTCAGGATTCCTTTTTAATTTATATGTCCACCTGCAGCCAACTATATTTTTGTTAGCAGGTGGACATACAATGTCCCAAGTGTTGTTCTTCATTAGAGCATATTATATTCTTCATCCATTGCTGTTTTCCAGTGCTGATGTTTGATTGCCTGATCAAAAGTTTTAGGTCCATCAGTACTGGATGTAACAACAAATGCTTTGGGTTTAAAAATACCACTTTTAGATCTAGTAATCATAGGATGACCTGTAGGAGCTGGTTGTCTAGTTGGTGGTGAGTCATTGTTGCTTTCTGTCCCTTCTGAAGTAGATTGATGACTGTTTGACTCATCACTTACTTGCTTTTGACATTGTGCAGGTGAATGGGATGTCACACTGGGTGGTTCAAAGCTCTCATAGTCATTGTTGATTGATGAGCTTTGAGCATCAGGTTGATGAAGATCCTCTATTTGCTGCCAGCTTTCATTGATATAGGGTACAGGAGGTATGGAAAATTTTGGATTTCTAACCTTCCCTGTCGTGCTTATGTCTGTTGTACTATATGGAAACACCTTTTCATTAAACACCACATGCCTACTTATATATATTCTACCAGTATTGTCAATGCACTTGTATCCCTTTTGGTTAGTGGCATATCCTATAAAAGTGCACTGTTTTGATTTGAAATTCAGTTTATTTGTGTTATATGGCCTTAAATATGGAAAACATAGACATCCAAACATTTCAAATTGTTTGTAATCAGGTTTGACATTGTATAATTTTTCATATGGAGATATGTCCTTTAATACAGAAGTTGGTTGTCTATTAATTAGATAAACAGCTGTATTAAAGGCATCTGCCCAGAATTTTAAAGGCATGTTTGCTTGTGCAAGCAATGTCAAGCCTGATTCAACCAAGTGTCTGTGTTTTCTTTCTATTATTCCATTTTGTTGTGAAGTGTATGGACAAGTAGTTCTGTGAATAATGCCCCTTTCTTGAAAGAATTTATGTAGAGTTTTAAACTCACTACCACCATCAGTTTGAATAATCTTAACCTTATGATCATATTGCTTTTCAGCCATGGTAATGAAATTTCTGATAGCATTATGAGTTTCTGACTTGGTTTTTAGAAAATATATCCATGTGAATCTAGTATAAGCATCGACAAGTGACACATAATACTTATAACCATAGTCAGAACAAACTGGCGATGAACCCCATAGATCTATGGCAATTAATTGTAATAGATTAGTGTATATAGTATTGGAATCAGTAAATGGCAGTTTATGATTTTTTTTCCATTTGACAAAATTCACAAATGTAAGGTAAGGATACAGGATCAAACTTGATATGATTGTCATTCAATATTGTTTGAACAATTTTAACACTAGGGTGCCCAAGATTGCAATGCCAGACATCAAATACGTTCATGCTGGTATTGGCCTTAACACTCAAATTACATGTGGCATTGCATTTTTCTTGGTTAACATCATGCTTGTATTTAACAGATTTAAACTTGTATAGTACGTTTGCTAGATCACCCTGTAAAATGATTTTTCTAGTTAGAATATCTCTGACTAAACAATATTTTGGGAAAAATTCAAAATAAACATTGTTATCCTTAGCACATTGAGACACTAATCAGATTTTTAGTAATTCTTGGTACTCTTAACATATTACTTAAGAGTAATTGTTTACTGCCACTAATGTAAGTTTCTCCAATGTGTGTGATTTGCATGTGTTTACCATTAGCAGTAGAAACAGTTTTATTACCTCGATAGTCCTTGTATCCAACATTCAGATTGTAACAACCCGTATTTTCAATAACCTGTTATAACATAAATGGAGGCAGAATTAAACTGTAAAATCTGAATCAAGGGAAACGGGCTATGCCATTGCGTTCGTCTCGGAAAAATACGCGAAATAGAGTCCGAGTTTTCGAAAATCGGAGTCCGTATGACCAAGATATGGCCTCGCGAAGTTTCACGAAAAATTCCCAAATTAAAGTATACTTAATTAAGTGAAATGGGTTGCGCAGAGAAATAAATATATATTGATATATATATATATATATATATATATATATATATAATTGAAAATTAAATAAATAAATATGCAAAAATGTTCAAAACAGCGAATTGGGAGAGGGGAATAACCGAACCGGCCGATTTTTGAGGTCGACCCGAGCTCGCTGGGTCGACTAGGGGTTAATCCAGGGTGTTTGGCTGTCAACCCGTGGGCCGATTCGCTCAAATGCAGATTTTGCATTTGGATGGTTCTCATGGTTCATCTTTAATCTAAAGGCCCTAGATGGTTCCTACACTTGACTTCTTCCCCAAGACATGCTTTGATGGCTTGGATTGAATCTAGGTTTAATCCTATGGCCTAAAACACTTGCCTAATCTATAAATAAGACCCTAACCTATCCTAAACCCTCATTATTCACTCATGCAACTAAACTATGGCAAAATTGCTACTCTCATGGCCTCCACTCAACTATCCTAGCCTCCACTTCATTTCTATGAGAAGTTTCATGATCATGAGAGTATTAGAGAGTCCCTATGTTGGTATGAGAGCTTCTCAAGTTGATTTCAAGGCTAAAGCCTTGATCTTTGTTCATAAAGATGGGGTTTTTATTGATTTGGAGTGTTCATCTTTGGGTTTTTGGGTGATGGCATGCATAGGCTTCATCACAAGCTTTAATTTAATCGATTTAGGCCTTCATAGCAATGTAAGCCCTTTCCCTACTCTTAGATATTAACTATGAAGTTAAATGTTCATGTTGCAAGTTTGGGTTTGATCATTGAGAATGATATATGCTATCATGTCATGCAAGTTTATGAAGTCATTATCTTGATCTCATGAGCTAAAAGCTACAACCTTTATGTTGAAATGTTGCATTATGCAACATGAGAACCTTCATAATCTTTATGTCAACTTGCATATGAAGTCATAACCCTTATATGATGATATATGCGAGTTACTAGTCATCATTCCATGTCTTTTGTCACCATGATTCGTTTATGTGCCAAGTTTGGGTTTATGCATGTTTTTGAGGCTTAAGAATGTAACATGCAAGCTAATGAACACATTTGTGCCTCATTTGCCACCATGATTAACTTGTGGCTTAATATCCATTTTTGTCATGCCTTTCTCAAGTCTCTTCTTTTAATCAATTACGTTGTTGCGAACGTATATGCGAGTTCAAAAGCGTTGGGGTCACATTATGGGAAAACATAATGACATGAACATGATGTGGGTAAATGGGTATAAACATGACAACGTGTAACGTTAAATATGACATGTGTTTATACTTGAAAACATGACTTGAAATATAACATGGAAGTTGACATGTAGGTATGCATAAAAACACAAGCTTGGGAATTTACCTATTAAGTTAGGTCTACCCTTTGGGAATTTACCTATTAAGTTAGGTCTACCCAAATGCTTGAAAAACTTGTAACATGTTTTGGAAACATGATGAACATGACACTTAGATAATATAAGTGTGGCCAACTCGAGGTTGGGTTGAGTTTGCAACGTAAAACTACCCGGAACCGACCGGCCTAACTAGTAGTTGCAAACAATAGGACCCAATGTGAGAAGTTGGTCATGTTGTGCTTGAACCCGAGGTTAGACCAAGTTGTGGTGTAAAGCTACTCGGAACCGACCGGCTTAACTAGTAACCACAACAAAGTCTAATGTGAGAGGTTGGGGTGCATTAAGTAATTAATGCCACATGATAGGGTTAAGTTAATTTGATTAATGACTCTTAACCAAATATGACATGGACAAAGGGGTTAAGTAAATTGATTAGGCTAATGATACTTAACAAAACATGACAAGGTTGGGTAGGTTAAGTAACTTGATTTGCCTAATGACACTTAACCATTTTTATACGACTAGTGGACGGGGTTAAGTTAACCAACACTTAATCAATCCAACACGATAATTTGGTAAGGTTAAGTAAGTTTTCTTAATGACACTTAACCGAAAGATACAGTTAATGGATGGGGTTAAGATTAGACTCAACTAGTCTAAACATGATAATCGGATGGGGCTAAGTTAGCCTAGACTTAATTAATCCCACTTGGTAGTTTAACGGGGTTAAGTTAAACACTTAACTAATCTAACTCGTTAATTTGATGTGGTTAAGTGACCTATACTTAACCAATCTAACCCGTTAATTTGATGTGGTTAAGTGACCTAAACTTAACCAATCTAACTCGTTAATTTGATGTGGTTAAGTGATCTATACTTAACCAATCTAACTCATGAATTTATTGAGGTTAAGTTAACCCATACTTAACCAATATAACGTGAAAACATGATAAGGCTAAGTCATGAATCGCTTGAATACACTTGACCGGTTTGACTAAGTAATTTGATAGGGTCAAGTTAATATATACTTAACCAACTTGAGCATGATTTGTAAACGGGTTAAGTCTCGAACTTGGATACTTAGCCAATTTTGACATGATTTGTAGACGGGTTAAGTCTCGAACTTGGATACTTAGCCAATTTTGACATGACTTGTAGACGGGATTAAGTCATGAACTTAAGTGACACTTAATCTGTTATATAAACCCTAATTCGGAGGATTAGGTGGGTAACCGTAATTAACAAGGATAACGGGAATAAGGCTAAGTGGTAAACCTTAGTTGAAGGATAACTAAGTAATGATTCTTAGTCAAGGAAATTTAGACCAGTTCATAGATAGATGAGTAACCTGGTACGGTAGGTCATCGTTTAAGTATACGAGTAGGAGCAAGTATCTGATTTAGATAAAGGCTCCAGCGAACTGGGTAACAAAGCAGCGGCTTCGGGGAACGTGAGGATATTCTTGGGATCCCTCTATGAGCTGCCAAGTAATTATACTAGGCTCATGAGAGGTTAAGGTCTGCGTTAGAAGAACCAAGAGTATGCCTTGGTTGCTATGCGAGCGACCTAAAGACGGGGATGGATAGGGGATAATCGATGATACACGGTCGTACCCTAGATAGCATTTTTCGTCAGGCTACCTACCATCTTTGGTCAAGCGTGTACGTACGGAAAGGCAGAGAACACCCAACAGACCATAATTGCTATCTAATTATGGTTGCGGTAAAGCTAGGATTGTGGGTTGGCCAGTAGTGTGTTCTCATACAGGATTTATCCTGTCTTGTCTTTCGCTAGTTGAGGGAGGGGTCCCGTGGGACCATAGCCACGGATAGAAAAACAGACCTTAGCATCTGCATCGGCAGATAAATCGAAAGCTCCCGACCGAGTCCTGTATTTCTCGATCTGCCCTGTGATAGGACTCGGATGGCACGATGTGATACATGTGCATACAGTCATGGAAAAACGATTCACGATGAATGCGTGGGGAAAAGGGCGCGGTTGGCGGTTAGCGTAATCCCTAGTGGCCCTAGGTGGTTGAACCCAAATCGAGATACGAAAACGTGCAATAGGTAAGCGTAATCCCTAGTAGCCCTAGGTAGCATAAGTCCTAGTTGTACAGACGATAATTCAGGTTGGAAGACCCTAGCTAGGTTTAGGGTAACAGTCCAAACCGATCTTAAGGATCATGGAACTATGTTAACGTAATATAGAATCTCATGGGAAAGCCCGTATGGTCTACGGCAAGGGACTGAACATTTACATGGAACAAAACATACGAGTTGAGTAACCTATATATGTGATATACTAGGTTGACATGGACCATTACACAACTTTTGAGTAAGGGTCATTCACGGATAACACGTGATACAGTAGGGATACTAGTACGGTAGGTGCAGAGCAGATGTACAGGATAGATACCATGGGACGTTATACGTGATAGATATCTTGGGGATATTATACTTGATAGAAACCTGACGATGTGATACCTTGTTTTATCTTGACATCGTAATTTATCATGACACCTTAGTTTATCTGAGTTCAGTAGTTCATCATGTTATTTTGATTTAGCTTATCTATCTTGTTATCATGCTTATGTTCATCTCAGTTTCTCATGTTAGTTAACTTTACTAGTTTTTATGCTAATAGTATATAGGGCTTACTCAGTCTTTTTGACTGACCCGTTTTGTTTCGCCTCTTTTCTTCCGTTCCCCCCCAGGTTACAAGGAGGAAATACTCTGTTTAGTTCGGACTTCTTCTGCTTGAAGGTCATCATGGATGGCTTGGACTTTCCTTGGCTATGGCTACTTTACTGTTTTTACTTGGGGAATAATTTATGAAAAAGTCTTTATGCTTCTTTATTATTGCAAGACAGGTTTTGATGTACTCTGATGTAAAAGGCTTTAGACCTTAATTATTAATGTTTATGAAAGTTTGATTTTACTTCCGCTACGTTATATGTTCTGTCTTGTGATATTTCTGTGCAGGTTTACCAATAATGCCCCTCTAAAGCTAGTGCATTCCTTTGCAAGTGACCCTAGCGGAGGCGGGGTGTTACACGTGGTATCAGAGCAGAAGGTTACCAGACTGGGCAAAAGTTTTTAAAGACCTGCTGAAAACTATTTGAAAAAAAACCGTTTACAAAGAAGCATTTTTCAAGAAAATTTTCTTTTAAAAGAAAAAGGCTATTCCCCAAAGGCCATTAGCACTATCCTTGTTTCCTTAATTGAGTCTCTTTTCCTTTCTTTCCTCCATCTGTAGTCACAGTAGTTTTAACTGCGACTAGTCTTTTCTATCTACGAAAGTGCTTTCCATGCGATGGAGGTGGTTTTCAAGAGACCAGTGGCCGCGTTATAAGAAAGGATAGTGAGAAAGAGGATAAAGGATACGAGCTTAAGGATGAGCAACTTGTTGGTATGGCTTAGTCCTCAAAGGAGGGAGAAAGATGAACAATGAAACCCATGACGAGAAAGTATCTTTGGTATGGTGAAACGGGACGGATAGTTAAGTATTGTGGGACAAGGACAAGATCATCGTTGTATACCCTCACTAGAGTACCTGAGTAGGGGGATAACATCCTTGTTGAAGATCTAGTTATTCTTTTCTATCATCCCGCCAAGACTTTGTTTTGATCCCCGCATCATTTAAGTCCGCTTCGGTAGTTGAGTCTCTGCACCTTAAGTACTAACGTAATAGAGAATCCCATTTTTGTCTCAAAGTCCTATTGGAGAATCAGTCCATTTATACATGACTTGTTTGGATTTGGGAATGTCTATGCCAAGTGTTGAGTTTGGAAATAATGCTTATGTTTATAAGCTATGGATGGATTCTAGGGATGAAGTGGTTATCCAGTAGGGGGTGCCACTCTCGGTTTTGGTAGGAGGGTAGTTAGACCTTTTGACTAGCCTTGGTAATGCCCTCGAAGTATCGGGTAACCTTTTTGAGGTTCTGTCATGACTAGTTACTTAGAATCCCTTGATGCCTTTATTGGAAATTTGAAGCCCGATCGAGTGGTGTTCACCAATAAGACGGATGGTTTACTTCATTTATGCATGGGTTATAGAGATCACCCTAGTAAGTGCGCATGATAACCTGATTGACATCTGTTTACTTTCAAGAGAAAGTTCTTCTACATGGAATGCCTTATAGTATATAAACGAGATCCAAGATTCACTAGTGAATTTTGGAAAGCTTGCATGAGATCATGAGTACGCAGTCATGTTTGCGTCAAGTATTCTAGGAAAAGGATAAGTGCAAGTGGAACGAGAGGCGACGAAGAAATGAGTTCCAGCTCATGTTATGGAAACAGGAATAAGAAGCTACAAAATCGCGAAGTTAAAAGACGACTTTGATGGTCAAAGACTAGATACACGCATGATATCTCTTTTTGGGAGTATATCCTTGATCCCTGTTTTCTGTAGAGCTTACTTGTAGGCTATCTTTTGTGGACATCCTCTCGGTCCTATTCTCCGTTACAAACCCTGTAAGGAGTTTGTCCTGTTTATCTTCTCGACCCTGTTTCAGGGAATTCTAGGTAGAACCCTATGGATGTAAACATGTATTTGAAACATGTTATGATTGATATGGTTGCAAGTGGTTGCAAGTGGTTGCTCGTGGATGCGCGAATACACATTAGATACTAGCTCGACTCGGTCACATTTCATATTGCATATGCACGAGTATTTATACTTGTTTATGGATGAAATCGAATGTATTATCATGCGGTTGTTGCATATGAATGAATGATTGTGCACGCATATAGTATCTATATGACTAGGACTATTTGCATACATGTTGGATTCATGGCACTATACATATTTTGCATTAGAAAGATTATTCAGGCCTGATCATTAGCATTAGCTAAGGAACATGTACACACACGTTTTGCATATATTCATACAGCATTAGAAATCATCTAAGGACAATGGTTGCTTGTGGATGATGTTTTGAGTAGATGGATGATGGATGGTAGGATATGTTCTTCCTAACTTGGAGATTTCGGGGACGAAATCCTAAAAGGTGGGGAGAATGTAACAACCCGTATTTTCAATAACCTGTTATAACAAAAATGGAGGCAGAATTAAACTGTAATATCTGAATCAAGGGAAACGGGCTATGCCATTGCGTTCGTCTCGGAAAAATACGCGAAATAGAGTACGAGTTTTCGAAAATCGGAGTCCGTATGACCAAGATATGGCCTCGCGAAGTTTCACGAAAAATTCCCAAATTAAAGTATACTTAATTAAGTGAAATGGGTTACGCAGAGAAATATATATATATTGATATATATATATATATATAATTGAAAATTTAATAAATAAATATGCAAAAATGTTCAAAACAGCGAATTGGGAGAGGGGAATAACCGAACCGGCCGATTTTTGAGGTCGACCCGAGCCCGCTGGGTCGACTAGGGGTTAATCCAGGGTGTTTGGCTGTCAACCCGTGGGCCGATTCGCTCAAATGCAGATTTTGCATTTGGATGGTTCTCATGGTTCATCTTTAATCTAAAGGACCTAGATGGTTCCTACACTTGACTTCTTCCCCAAGACATGCTTTGATGGCTTGGATTGAATCTAGGTTTAATCCTATGGCCTAAAACACTTGCCTAATCTATAAATAAGACCCTAACCTATCCTAAACCCTCATTATTCACTCATGCAACTAAACTATGGCAAAATTGCTACTCTCATGGCCTCCACTCAACTATCCTAGCCTCCACTTCATTTCTATGAGAAGTTTCATGATCATGAGAGTATTAGAGAGTCCCTATATTAGTATGAGAGCTTCTCAAGTTGATTTCAAGGCTAAAGCCTTGATCTTTGTTCATAAAGATGGGGTTTTTATTGATTTGGAGTGTTCATCTTTGGGTTTTTGGGTGATGGCATGCATAGGCTTCATCACAAGCTTTAATTTAATCGATTTAGGCCTTCATAGCAATGTAAGCCCTTTCCCTACTCTTAGATATTAACTATGAAGTTAAATGTTCATGTTGCAAGTTTGGGTTTGATCATTGAGAATGATACATGTTATCATGTCATGCAAGTTTATGAAGTCATTATCTTGATCTCATGAGCTAAAAGCTACAACCTTTATGTTGAAATGTTGCATTATGCAACATGAGAACCTTCATAATCTTTATGTCAACTTGCATATGAAGTCATAACCCTTATATGATGATATATGCGAGTTACTAGTCATCATTCCATGTCTTTTGTCACCATGATTCGCTTATGTGCCAAGTTTGGGTTTATGCATGTTTTTGAGGCTTAAGAATGTAACATGCAAGCTAATGAACACATTTTGCCTCATTTGCCACCATGATTAACTTGTGGCTTAATATCCATTTTTGTCATGCCTTTGTCAAGTCTCTTCTTTTAATCCATTACGTTGTTGCGAACGTATATGCGAGTTTAAAAGCGTTGGGGTCACATTATGGGAAAACATAATGACATGAACATGATGTGGGTAAATGGGTATAAACATGACAACGTGTAACGTTAAATATGACATGTGTTTATACTTGAAAACATGACTTGAAATATAACATGGAAGTTGACATTTAGGTATGCATAAAAACACAAGCTTGGGAATTTACCTATTAAGTTAGGTCTACCCTTTGGGAATTTACCTATTAAGTTAGGTCTACCCAAATGCTTGAAAAACTTGTAACATGTTTTGGAAACATGATGAACATGACACTTAGATAATATAAGTGTGGCCAACTCGAGGTTGGGTTGAGTTTGTAACGTAAAACTACCCGGAAACGACCGGCCTAACTAGTAGTTGCAAACAATAGGACCCAATGTGAGAAGTTGGTCATGTTGTGCTTGAACCCGAGGTTAGACCAAGTTGTGGTGTAAAGCTACCCGGAACCGACCGGCTTAACTAGTAACCACAACAAAGTCTAATGTGAGAGGTTGGGGTGCATTAAGTAATTAATGCCACATGATAGGGTTAAGTTAATTTGATTAATGACTCTTAACCAAATATGACATGGACAAAGGGGTTAAGTAAATTGATTAGGCTAATGATACTTAACAAAACATGACAAGGTTGGGTAGGTTAAGTAACTTGATTTGCCTAATGACACTTAACCATTTTTATACGACTAGTGGACGGGGTTAAGTTAACCAACACTTAATCAATCCAACACGATAATTTGGTAAGGTTAAGTAAGTTTTCTTAATGACACTTAACCGAAAGATACAGTTAATGGATGGGGTTAAGATTAGACTCAACTAGTCTAAACATGATAATCGGATGGGGCTAAGTTAGCCTAGACTTAATTAATCCCACTTGGTAGTTTAACGGGGTTAAGTTAAACACTTAACTAATCTAACTCGTTAATTTGATGTGGTTAAGTGACCTATACTTAACCAATCTAACCCGTTAATTTGATGTGGTTAAGTGACCTAAACTTAACCAATCTAACTCGTTAATTTGATGTGGTTAAGTGATCTATACTTAACCAATCTAACTCATGAATTTATTGAGGTTAAGTTAACCCATACTTAACCAATATAACGTGAAAACATGATAAGGCTAAGTCATGAATCGCTTGAATACACTTGACCGGTTTGACTAAGTAATTTGATAGGGTCAAGTTAATATATACTTAACCAACTTGAGCATGATTTGTAGACGGGTTAAGTCTCGAACTTGGATACTTAGCCAATTTTGACATGATTTGTAGACGGGTTAAGTCTCGAACTTGGATACTTAGCCAATTTTGACATGACTTGTAGACGGGATTAAGTCATGAACTTAAGTGACACTTAATCTGTTATATAAACCCTAATTCGGAGGATTAGGTGGGTAACCGTAATTAACAAGGATAACGGGAATAAGGCTAAGTGGTAAACCTTAGTTGAAGGATAACTAAGTAATGATTCTTAGTCAAGGAAATTTAGACCAGTTCATAGATAGATGAGTAACCTGGTACGGTAGGTCATCGTTTAAGTATACGAGTATGAGCAAGTATCTGATTTAGATAAAGGCTCCAGCGAACTGGGTAACGAAGCAGCGGCTTCGGGGAACGTGAGGATATTCTTGGGATCCCTCTATGAGCTTCCAGGTAATTATACTAGGCTCATGAGAGGTTAAGGTCTGCGTTAGAAGAACCAAGAGTATGCCTTGGTTGCTATGCGAGCGACCTAAAGACGGGGATGGATAGGGGATAGTCGACGATACACGGTCGTACCCTAGATAGCATTTTTCGTCAGGCTACCTACCATCTTTGGTCAAGCGTGTACGTACGGAAAGGCAGAGAACACCCAATAGACCATAATTGCTATCTAATTATGGTTGCGGTAAGGCTAGGATTGTGGGTTAGCCAGTAGTGTGTTCTCATACAGGATTTATCCTGTCTTGTCTTTCGCTAGTTGAGGGAGGGGTCCCGTGGGACCATAGCCACGGATAGAAAAACAGACCTTAGCATCTGCATCGGCAGATAAATCGAAAGCTCCCGACCGAGTCCTGTATTTCTCGATCTGCCCTGTGACAGGACTCGGATGGCACGATGTGATACATGTGCATACAGTCATGGAAAAACGATTCACGATGAATGCGTGGGGAAAAGGGCGCGGTTGGCGGTTAGCGTAATCCCTAGTGGCCCTAGGTGGTTGAACCCAAACCGAGATACGAAAACGTGCAATAGGTAAGCGTAATCCCTAGTAGCCCTAGGTAGCATAAGTCCTAGTTGTACAGACGATAATTCAGGTTGGAAGACCCTAGCTAGGTTTAGGGTAACAGTCCAAACCGATCTTAAGGATCATGGAACTATGTTAAAGTAATATAAAATCTCATGGGAAAGCCCGTATGGTCTACGGCAAGGGACTGAACATTTACATGGAACAAAACATACGAGTTGAGTAACCTATATATGCGATATACTAGGTTGACATGGACCATTACACAACTTTTGAGTAAGGGTCATTCACGGATAACACGTGATACAGTTGGGATACTAGTACGGTAGGTGCAGAGCAGATGTACAGGATAGATACCATGGGACGTTATACGTGATAGATATCTTGGGGATATTATACTTGATAGAAACCTGACGATGTGATACCTTGTTTTATCTTGACATCGTAATTTATCATGGCACCTTAGTTTATCTGAGTTCAGTAGTTCATCCTGTTATTTTGATTTAGCTTATCTATCTTGTTATCATGCTTATGTTCATCTCAGTTTCTCATGTCAGTTAACTTTACTAGTTTTTATGCTAATAGTAGATAGGGCTTACTCAGTCTTTTTGACTGACCCGTTTTGTTTCGCCTCTTTTCTTCCGTTTCCCCCCCCCCCAGGTTACAGGGAGGAAATACTGCTGTTTAGTTCGGACTTCTTCTGCTTGAAGGTCATCATGGATGGCTTGGACTTTCCTTGGCTATGGCTACTTTACTGTTTTTACTTGGGGAATAATTTATGAAAAAGTCTTTATGCTTCTTTATTATTGCAAGACAGGTTTTGATGTACTCTGATGTAAAAGGCTTTAGACCTTAATTATTAATGTTTATGAAAGTTTGATTTTACTTCCGCTACGTTATATGTTCTGTCTTGTGATATTTCTGTGCATGTTTACTAATAATGCCCCTCTAAAGCTAGTGCATTCCTTTGCGAGTGACCCTAGCGGAGGCGGGGTGTTACACAGATTGTCCAGATTGCTTGTGAGATGATTGGTTGCTCCTGAATCAGGGTACCAGCTGTCATCTTGCAAGTGTTCTGCTCTGGCAGTTTCATTACCTTTGTTTGGTTCTTGATCCATTTGCGCAATATTTACATTAGGATTGTTGCAGTTTTTCTGGATCTAATTATTATTAGAATACCTGAAATAACATTTTAGGGCAGTATGACCAACTTTCTCGCAAATCTGACATTGTTGTTCCATCTGCCTTTGCCTCTTCCTCTGTTAGTGCTGCCACCTCTTTGGTAAGTTGATTCAGTCCTGTTATTTGAGTTTTGACTTTTGTTCTGGCTTCCTGTGGCTAGATTTGCATTAAGGTCAATTTCTTGAATCCTTTTGCTACTTATTCTCGATTCATGAGATAGTAAGATAGCATGAACTTCATCAATAGGAGGAACAATTCTTTGAGTAGTGATGACCGCAACAACTGCCTCGTATTCTTCATTTAATCCATTTAGTAGATAGAGGACATGATCTCCATTAGATACTTTATTTCCTGTAGCACCTAGTAGATCACATAGCTTTTTGACCTTAGCTATGTACTCTCTCATGTTCAGATTTTCCATTTTTATATTTTGAAGCTGTCTTTTGAAATGTAAAACCTTTGCGGATCACTGATTATTGAATTCTTTTTCTATTGTGGTCCATATGTCATTAGCAGATGTGCATCCAATGACAACTGGTAACAGATCTTCATTTATTGAGGATAAGAGCCAAGCACTAATTAATCGATCTTGTCTATGATACTGAACATATACCTCATTGGCAACAGTTCTGTTGTCTTGATCAGTGATGAATTTGGCAGGGACAGGGGTGGTGCCAAGTATGAATCCCTCCAGGCCGTAGCCTTGAATGGCAGTTTCGACTTGTAGTTTCCATAGCAAATAGTTTTCTTCTTGAAGTTGTACAGTAATTAATTGACTTTGAAGACTAATACCTGTTTTAACTAATTGATGTACATGTCCAGATGGTGGGATTGGTGGATTTGGTGGATTTGATCCAGCATCTATTCCTGTTCCTGATGTAGAGGATGTAACTGGGTCAACCATGATGAAAATATATCAAGAACTTCAAGAAATTCTGAATCAAATGTCGTTTCTGATCAAAAGTGAGAAATAGCTGATACTCAGAAAGAAGCAGCCGAGAGTTTGATGATGAAATCAGTAAGAGTACTTACAGAATCTGATGAGAACTCTCCGGCGAGGCTTTAACTCAGTTTTGGTGAGTTTCTTTTACTATCTTGTATTGGATTCTTGATGATTGATACAAAATTTCAACAAGTATAGTATGATTTATCGTGATGCAGCCGAATTTACAGTAATTTCAAGCGTGCCACCGATGATCATATTATACTTTGTTCTCTCAAATGATGAAACTTGTCTGATGAGAGAATATATACCCAGATGATGAAATCAAGTTGATGGGTAAACTTTTACTGAAAACTTTCAAAGATTTGATGCCGTTAGGCTTAGATATTGCTCTGATACCAAATCAAAGTTTTACAGAAATGTTTTTGATATTGAAAGATGAAATTCTTTATTGCACGAAAAGTTATTGTACACATTTTACAAGTTGCATCAGCCCAGAATATATATACAAATAGTTGGGCTTTGGGCTGAGAGATAATTGGTTACACAATAGTGCTTTGGATTAGTATAAAAGGAGGCTGAGATGAATGGTTGATATAGTGCCATGTCTGCAGTCCGTGTAATGTAATATAACTCTTCATATGCTATCAGCGGTTTGTGTTTTTATCTCATTTGTAATATATAAGTTTATTGTTTGATAAGTTAGTATAGCTTTGACCGGCGATAATCCACCTAATAAAGGCCATGGTTAAGCATCAAAGTACGTTTGTTGCCAGACCAGACGTACTGAAATGCTACATCATCTACTTTACATGTTAATTACCATTTACTGAATCAAGTTTTCCTTTGTTGACTTCAACTGTATTTCCTTTTACATGATAAAAGCTAATTCATTTCGTTTCATTTGCTTGCATTTAAAAGCAGTGAACAAGCCATTAATTTGTCTTCATGTCAGCTTTCCATAATATCTGACTACTGGATCACATAAATTTTAGTGTATTTACTCAATTTCCCCTTCTTTGTTTTTTTTTGTTAGCAGGTTAAAAATTGGAATCCATGCTCTCTTAGTTGCCATTTACAAACTAGAACACAGGGATGTGTTACGCCACCGCAGTGGTGAACCAATCCGTGTTTATCTCCTTATTTGCTCATGACATTATAATGGGAATCAGATAAGTTACTTATTACTAATACACACTGTTTGATAAGTTAGCGTAGCTTTGACTATTTGTTTTTGCTGTTGTATGTTGCGAGCTACCAGTCAAATTACACATCTCTTCTTCAGAACTGACAATGGCTTACCTGAGCAAATAAGGAGTGTGGTAGACCACTTCAGTGATTAATCAATATGTGTTCCTCTCCTGATATGCTCATGGCATTAAAATGTGAACAATCTTCTAGGTTAAATTTATCATCGTCTCCATGACAACTTCCATTTCTTCAATGTTCTACATATACTTTCCATGTTTACTTTTATTTGCTTTCAAATTTTAGTCTTGCTCAGGTGAGGACGTAGATAAAAATTACAAATAACAAGATGTACCAGATCAAACATTTATGCTGTAACCAATGCCAAGATGAATTTTTTATATGCTGCTTACAGCAAAGTTTAACTTTTGATCCCCTCCATTGTTGTTTGATTGAAACTTAATGTAACTAAATTAGCAAAAATTAGTTACAAAATCCTATTTATTAAAATTTGATCATATGAACAAAATTTTATCATATACATATGTTCGTATTGTTAGGTTTAAGTGTTGACAAATTAAGCTCAGCATTTTGACCAAGTTTTTAGGAGCAGAGATAATAGAGAGAATAAGTCCTATTCTGGCGTGAGAAGACCAAGTTTTTAGGAGCAGCTATTATGGCGTGATAAGTAATAATAATTCAAATTTATGATCCTATTTTTTAGCATTCTTGAATCTATATATAGGTAGCTTTTTGTTTAGAAAGTCAGAACGAAAGTAAAAAAGTAATAATAATAATAAAAAAAAAGAGTTTTTTTCCTGCTGTGCTCCTTCTTTGCTTTGCCTTATATCACTGTAAGACTATTCGTGGCTCCTACTGTGTTTTGCTGTAAGACTATTCGGTAGCCAATACATTTAACAAGTTGGTATCAGAGCCGATGGCAAGTTCCGGAAGCACGTCCTTGGGGAATATGCCGCTGCCTCGGCTTACAAAGACGAACTATGACAACTGGAGTATACAAATGCGAGCATTGCTCGGTGCACAGGATGCATGGGAGGTAGTGGAGAATGGCTACACGGAGTCGGAGAATACCGTTAACTACACGGCAGCCCAGTTAACCGCATTGAAAGAGTCACGTATGAAAGATAAAACGGCTCTTTATATCATGTATCAAGCAGTGGATGAGTCGGGTTTTGAAAAAATTGCCGGTGCAAAGACGTCAAAGGAAGCATGGGAGACTTTGCAAAAAGCCTACAAGGGTGCTGATCGTGTTAAACAAATTAGACTTCAAACTCTACGAGGAGAATTGGAAACCATGAAGATGAAGGAGTCTGAAGCAGTAGCCGATTACATCACCCGAGTTCAAACGGTGGTGAATCAACTCAAACGTAATGGAGAGACTATGACCGATGCGCGAGTTGTTGAAAAGATCTTGCGGTCATTAACCGAGAATTTTGAGAACGTCGTCTGCGCTATTGAGGAGTCGAAAAATTTAGGAGAGTTAACCATCGATGAACTCGCAGGCTCTCTCGAGGCACATGAGCAACGCAAAAGGAAGAAGCATGAGTCGCTTGAGGAAGCTTTACAGGCCAAGGTGAAAATTAAAGATGAGGAGTCATTACTTGCACAGCAGAACCAAGGAAGAGGACGCGGCCGTGGAGGATTTAGTTTTGGTCGCGGGAGAGGCCGTGGACGTAGAGACAACAATTCCGAGGAAAGGGGACAGTCGAGCGAACAAAGTTGGCATAATCGAGGACGCGGACGTGGAAATGGTGGATGGTCGGATCGATCAAACATTCAATGCTATAATTGTGGAAAGTATGGACATTATGCTAGAGAGTGCTGGTCAGACAAGAAGGTTGAAGAAGATGCTAATCTAGTCGAGAAAGAGGAGACAATAGAAGAAGGTGTTCTGATGATGACCTATAGAGATACCGACCAATTCAGCGACACAGTCTGGTATCTAGACACCGGAGCGAGCAATCACATGAGTGGACACAAACATCTATTTATGGAGATGCAAGACATAGAGTGCGGAGAAGTATCGTTCGGAGACGCTTCAAAGGTCCAAGTAAAGGGTCGAGGAAAAATTCATTTTTTCCAAGAAGACGGCCGAGCAGTATTGATCGATGATGTATATTATGTTCCAGACATGAAGAATAATATTATCAGCATGGGGCAACTACTTGAAAAGGGATATCTAGTTATCATGAAAGATAGGTTTATGTATTTGAAGAACAAGAAAGGTCGATTGATCGCGCGTGTGGAAATGGCCAATAATCGTATGTTCAAACTCAACTTGAGAAGCATACGAGAAAAATGCCTACAAGTTGACCTAGAGGACAAATCTTTGCTATGGCATTTGCGGTTTGGGCACTTACACTTTGGCGGACTAAGAGAATTAGTCAAGAAGGACATGGTTCATGGGCTACCCGCCATTGATTATGTTGGAAAATTTTGTGAAGGATGCGTGCTTGGCAAGCATGCAAGGAGTACTTTCCAAAGGAAGGCGGGATATCAAGCACGAAAACCTCTTGAGACAATACATACCGACATATGTGGTCCGATCACACCTAAGTCATTTAGCGAGAAGAGATATTTTATCACGTTCATAGATGACTACACGAGAAAGACATGGGTTTATTTTCTGAAAGAAAAGTCAGAGGCTTTGGAGGCATTTAAGAAGTTTAAGTTGTCAGTAGAGAAGGAAACCGGCTGTTATATAAAGGCTTTACGATCGGACAGAGGAGGGGAGTACATGTCAACGTTGTTCATAAGGTTCTGCGAAGAGCAAGGCATAAAGCGGTTCTTGACTACAGCCTACTCACCACAACAAAACGGTGTGGCCGAGAGGAAGAATCGGACTATTCTTGATATGGTGCGGTCAATGTTGAAAACTAAAGGCATGCCGAAGGAGTTTTGGGCTGAAGCAGTGCAGTGTGCTGTGTATGTACAAAATCGTTGTCCACATGCAAAATTAGCGAATCAAACACCACAGGAAGCTTGGAGTGGACAGAAACCAACCGTGTCACATCTAAAGATATTTGGCAGTGTGGCTTATGCACATGTACCAGATCAGAAGAGAACTAAGCTAGATGATAAAAGTAAGAAGTTTGTGTTTATCGGATATGACACAAAGACAAAAGCTTTTAAGTTGTTTGATCCGATCGAGAATAAAGTAGTCGTAAGCCGAGATGTACATGTTAATGAAGAAAGTGCGTGGGATTGGAATAATCAAAAGGAAATAATGCACAAGGAAGAAAAAGCCGAAGCATTGGTTCCTGTACCGACATTTACACCTGCCAGCCCATGTACATCCGATGACGAGGATCAGCAAAGACAACCAAGAATGCGGACTTTGCAAGATCTGTACGAATCAGCACCAGAGGTTCACTTAGTATGCCTTTTGGCAGATGCAGAAAATATTACATTTGAAGAGGCAGTGCGGAACAAGAAATGGCAGGCAGCAATGGATGAGGAAATCAAATCCATTCAGAAAAATGAAACTTGGGACTTGGTCGAGTTACCGGAAGGACATAAACCGATCGGAGTAAAATGGATATACAAGAAGAAGATGAATGCCCAAGGTGAGATAGAAAGATACAAGGCGCGACTTGTTGCTAAAGGCTATAGACAAAAGGCGGGGATCGATTATGACGAGGTTTTTGCTCCAGTAGCAAGGATGGAAACAATTCGACTTCTTATATCTCTAGCAGCACAGTTCCAATGGCCGATCTATCAGATGGACGTGAAATCTGCATTTTTGAACGGTATGCTCGAAGAAGAAGTATACGTAGAGCAACCACCCGGGTACATGAAAGCCGGCGAAGAGAGAAAAGTTTTGAAGTTGAGGAAAGCGCTATATGGACTGAAGCAAGCACCGCGAGCATGGAATACTCGAATTGACACTTACTTCAAGGAGAATGGATTTATGCAATGCCCTTATGAGCATGCGCTGTATGTGAAAAAGAAAAAAAATAAATTTTTGTTTGTTGCTCTCTATGTTGATGATCTCATCTTCATGGGAAATAATGAGGAGATGATCAAAGATTTTAAAAGCGCCATGACTCGTGAGTTTGAGATGACGGACTTGGGGCTAATGAAGTATTTCCTTGGTCTTGAAATCAAACAAGGAAAATCAGGAATTTTTGTGTCGCAGGAAGCTTATGCTAATGATATTTTGAGGAGATTCAAAATGGAGAATTGCAACCCAGTTGCAACGCCAATGGAACCTGGTGCACTTTCAAAATTTGAGGGAGGAGAAAAAGTCGATGCAAGCATATATCGAAGTCTAGTCGGAAGTCTGCGATATCTCGTGAGTACAAGACCAGACATAGCATACAGCGTTGGCATTGTAAGTCGATTTATGGAAGATCCGTGCTACTCGCATTGGAAAGCTATCAAGAGAATTCTTCGATACATTCAAGGAACAAAGTCACTCGGGTTATTTTACTCGAAAACAAATGGGTACAGACTGATCGGTTATTCAGATAGTGATTGGTGTGGTGATATTGATGATCGGAAAAGTACATCCGGATATGTGTTTTACATGGGCGACACAGCTTTTACATGGCTCTCAAAAAAAACAGTCGATAGTGGCATTGTCAACCTGCGAAGCAGAGTATATTGCAGCCTCTTCCTGTGTGTGCCATGCAATGTGGCTAAGAAAACTGCTATCCAAGTTACAGCTCCCACAACACGAGCCCACTGAGATACGGATCGATAACAAGTCTGCGATCGAGTTAGCAAAGAATCCTGTTCATCATGAAAGGAGCAAGCACATAGATGTTCGTTTTCACTTCATCCGAGAGCATGTCAAGGAAAAAGATGTTCAGCTGAATCATGTAATGAGTCGTGATCAGGTAGCAGATATCTTCACTAAGCCGTTGCCAAAGCTGTTGTTTGAAAATTGCATGAAGATGCTTGGAATAAGGGATGGTAAATGCTTGAGCTTAAAGGAGGGATTTGTTGACAAATTAAGCTCAGCATTTTGACCAAGTTTTTAGGAGCAGAGATAATAGAGAGAATAAGTCCTATTCTGGCGTGAGAAGACCAAGTTTTTAGGAGCAGCTATTATGGCGTGATAAGTAATAATAATTCAAATTTATGATCCTATTTTTTAGCATTCTTGAATCTATATATAGGTAGCTTTTTGTTTAGAAAGTCAGAACGAAAGTAAAAAAGTAATAATAATAAAAAAAAAAAAAGAGTTTTTTTCCTGCTGTGCTCCTTCTTTGCTTTGCCTTATATCACTGTAAGACTATTCGTGGCTCCTACTAGGGCTGCACACAACCCATATCCAACCCGACCCAACCCACCAACCCGACCCAACCCACATAAACCCAACCCAACCCATCCTAGTTCGGGTCGGATATGGGTTACAATTTGTAATCCATACTATATGCGGGTCGGGTTTGACATTTTGTTCAACCCAACCTCATTTTAACCCAACCCAAACCTATTTAAAAAAAACTAATTTAATATCCATCCAACTAAAATTAGAATAGTATAATCCTAGAATAATGTTTATGTATTCTATAATAAATATACAAAAAAATATTTCATGTCAATCCAAACTAGATAGAATTTGATAAATATATTTTAAAGAGGATTTTAATGTATTTTAAAATGAAACACTGGCTCAACTATGTAGTAAATTAATTTCATATGATGTGTTTTATAATAAAATTTTAATTATATGTCTTGTAATGAATCGGTTATTTTAAATGCATTATGCTAGCTAAAATCTCATATATTATGCTGAATATTTTGATATAATTTTTAGAAAAAATCCCTCATATTCTCATTTTTTCTTGTATTCAAGTGACCCAACCCAACCTTACTTAAGCCGATCCAACCCATACTTCAACCCAACCCATATCCAACCTCATATAAGGTCGGGTACGGGTTGAGCTACCTTAAACCCATACCTATGCGGGTCGGATAAAGTATTTGGTCTAACCCGACCCAACCCATACTTTGTGCAGCCCTAGCTCCTACTGTGTTTTGCTGTAAGACTATTCGGTAGCCAATACATTTAACATTAAGTGCTATCATGCATTATATTTGATTCAGTGGAATGGTATTTGAAAATTATTACTGTAACCTAATCTAGAAGTAACCGTACAATCTTACTTCAGTTGTGTTCCTGTCACAGCTACTTTATTTCCATGCGGACGGCAATGGAGGTTATGTGTTGGCTTTACAGGTAACATTGTTTACCACTATCTTCTAATATTCAATTGGTTAGTTTCATACTCTATGAACTATATACGTACATTTTTTCCTGAACTATTATCTTGCACTTCAAATGTCTGTTTCTATAATCATTTCTCCACCATTGTTTTAATAATCATATTTTGGCTCCTGTTTTGACTAGGTAACATCTTAGTACGAACAGTAGAAGAAAACAACTATCAAATTCAATCACAGTTTTGAAGATCAACTTTTTTCTAGATGACCTAATTATTAGCTCTGTATTTGATTATTGTGCTTATCTAATCACGAACTTAAAGGTTAAGAATGTTGCTAGCAAATATATTAAACAATTAAAACAGTATAATGTGCAATTAGATATTTGTTTCAAAAAATAGTCAAATAAGAATAACACTGCCTTTTTGTTACGCATTCATATATTTTCCAAACTAACATACAAGAACTCAAATACTATGAATACTACAAGGACTGTAGATGGAATTGTAGGTGTTTTTTATTGTTCTTTTATGAATACTATACATTTTTCCTAACCTGAGTATATATCATATTCATGACAACTGACCAAAATGTATGATAATTCTAACATTTTTCCTAAGGCCTGCACTTGAGGACACAAATCCGATGTAGTCTAACACACCCTTTTTGCAAGAAGCTAATCTGCCATGGCAATGTAATTTTGTGTATGACTTCTGTTTTTGCCTTTTTGAGTAAAGACTGTTTGGTACTGCAGTGTTCATCTTTCATATTATAGACTTTATAACACTTTTGAATTTCATTTTGCATTCTATTCACTAGGTTGCATTCACATATCCGTGACTGTTTTTAGGTGCGGTTCGCTAGCTTAGAGTAAAAGTGGAAGTACTTATTAAAAATTTGTGTTTGTTTCTTTAATCTGTTTAGAAACTTAAAAGCTGACCTGTACGCATTAGGTATGCACTAGGCCTCCACTTTATTGCCTTCCACATCCTTATATGCATCAAATGTGTTATGTCTCCAGCCGCAGTAAGGGTAGTGAGATGTAATTGGGAGATTAGAAGCAACATGCCATAATTTAACAAATTCTAGCTGTTAGCACAGACAAAAACAATCTTTGGATGCTCATTGGCTGAGTTTGCGCAGAAGTAATAGTTTGAAAGGAGTATCAGTGCATCTTATGGTGGAGTATTTTTGTTTTTTGGCAGCCGTCCCATAAGTTCAAATTATAGTATTACCATAATAAACAAAATGTTTGATTTTAGTATAGTAATAACAACACAATCAATTTTCATAGTCATCTTAGTTTATTAGGCACTACAATAAACCATGCATCCAGTGCTCATGTTCTGACACATTATTATTTTATAGGTAGGCAGAAAACCAATTAGTAGCGTGCATCCATGAACGACAACAAAGAGGAAATGCACTTGATAAAATTATAAACAGCCATGCTTCTAACTTATGGCTACCTGCAAGAGCAACACGTTGCTGAATCATATTTTGTCCAAGAGTCTAATTTTCTGTGCATGATTATGTCCTTTGGTTATATGCTTTTGTTTGTTGAGCTCACGTATATGGATTTATTTGAAAATTTAACGTTAGATAAGACATAAATAACATGATTTTTTATGTTGAATATCTATGACAGGTATTTCATTAATCATTAGAAGTGTGCTACAGGGGGATACAACACCAGAAGTAATATATTGAAGAGCAACAAGGTCGCGTAGAAAGTAGCTAAAGAGTTCTATGTTTTCGGTAGTTATGTATTTATTTAGTTACTTACAGGGAAGTGTAATCAGATATCAATTATTGTGTATTTAAAGGCCATCAGAAGCTTTATCGAATACATAGTCGGCTGAGCATACTGAGGATGTACCGAGCGCCGAGAATATAAAGTTTTTGCTATCTGCTGTATTTACACGTTTACCCCCCAAGCCGCCTGCTACTTTTTATTTATACGCTATTACAATTATTACGACGTGTGTGCATATCTTCATATCCAAACAAGTTTTACATTCACTGTCCCAGTGCAGACAGTCGTTTCGCACACCCCACTGACTGCCCTGCGCATTTAAAATAATGTACATATATTTTCATTTACAACTTCACCAAACTACAAGTGCATACTGATGTTTGCCTACCTAATTGTACATTGAAATGTACTCCCTTTTATTCATTATGCTCAAATTAACCTATGCACACGTCCATCGGACGTGCCTCCGTACTGGTAAATATAATTTATGAACACTATCTAAATAATTCACGTTAATATCTTAAACCCAAAACTAAACCATTAATTAACTTTAAACCCTGTAAATTATAAGGATAATCATATTTAATCATTATTAACTAAATATTCAGTTAATTACAAAAATCACTAATAAATAGTCACTTAAGTAATTATTAATAAATAGTTAATTATCTTTAATCATCATTGAAAATAGTTAATTAGCCAAATCATTGCTGGTAAATAGTTAATAAACTTTAATCATTATTAGAAAATGATCTATTAACTTAAATCTTAATAATTAAAGTAATTAATTATTCTTAATTCATCCTAGATAAATTATTACTTAACTTTAAATTCTTAATAATTAAGTAATCAACTCTTTAAGAATTGTTGAATAAAATACAATTAATTTTAAACATAATTTTCATTAAGAAACCAGTTAGTTACAAACATTGTTTAAATTCGAGGCTTAACAACCATAGTGCTACCTACCAAACGACCATTAATGTAATGATTTGTATTTTATTGATTGGACATTTAAATATTTTATTTAAATATTGATCGTTAATTAATTGGATGACGGTTCCAAAAGGTGTTTTTTCACAAACGATTGAATCGGGACTCTAGATTAATTCCATCGAGTTCGTATGGTTCGTTATGTGAATAAAAGGTGCAAGAATCACTATATTTCAATATCGAGAGATTTTAGGGTCAAAACCATCTTGAAATACGCGTAAAATTATCGTTTTGGGCCACAGTTTGAGATTTTGATGAAATTTAAACCATTGGAACTATGTCGTTGTTATAATGCATGATTCCAAGTTGCATTGTGAATGGACTTATCATTTGATCGTGCAAAAATAAAACACACCTGAATTCGTTTGAAATTGAATTTGAGAAAAGAAATAATAAAACCCTTCTCCTATTTCTCCCTACCCAATCCGTTCTCTGCACTGGCCTCTTCTTTTTTGGCACTATTCCATTGCACGTGGAAAAATCATGGCTGCCACTTTCTACGATATTCAAAAATCAAAATCTAGAGATTTATGCCACTAAAAATTATGAAACCAGGCCCGTTGGATTGCTGGCAAGAATCTCTACGTTCTCATATCAATTTCTCAGTTTATTGTGCAACTTCGTGATGTGGGCATGCCTGGTTCTTCAACTAGGTTAGATCTTGTAGTTGATTCGAGCAGAGTTAGGCAACGTCATCGAATCCGTTGGACTTCTCATAGAAACCCTCACCTCACGTCAGAATTTGGTTGATTGTGATTTACCATAGCGACATTTCGAGGCCATGAACGCATGCCTTACTCGCATTTTACAGGGAGGTTATGCACTTTATCTTATTGTGATCATTGCGAAGCTCGTGCAATGAGGAACATGTAGGATTTACAGTTTCGAATTTCGTTGAGAAACCAAAAAGGTATCGAGGAGGGAAGAAGTTGAGAAGTGTGTTTTGTTGAATCACAATTTTTTTGATCAATGACAAGATATCTCACAAACATGTTTATATCAAAGAACTATGCCAAAGGCTCTAGAGTATGCTCGTTATTCAATATATTAGCAGAGTCTAGATTTTAGATTATGATGTTAAAATCTTAGCTCTAGATTTTATTTTCAATATCCCATAATAAAACTTCAAGTATTTATAGTGAATCGGGAATTATCATAGTTCAATCGACTGAACTAACCGGACTGAATCTATGTGCACATAAAAGTTGTGTTCATGTTCCAGATTTAGTCAGCTAAATACTCTTATTCAGTCGACCGATTGGCTGAGTATAAATTTTTATAGTAATTCCAATTCATTCGACTGACTAAGAATATTCAGTCGACCGAACAATGTTCCAACTTCCATATTATGATGAGACATGACTCTTTTCCCAAAGGTTTCTTGATCTCTAATGGTTGCATCTGTTATATTTTTGGACCAGGAATTTTAACCACTGGCTATAACTCTTGAATCACTGTAAATACATGCAAGAATAACATCTCTAACACCACAATTGATTCTATTGCTTTCTATCTCATTGAAGCAATATTCATATTCATTCTAAATACTCAAGTTCTAGCATTCGAAATCTCTTTGAATTCTCTAAGTTTTCATTTCAAAATTCATTTGAATTCAACAGAGATTAATTCCTATTCTATCTCCGCTTACTCTCATTTCATGCATTATAAACTCGAGGAAAAGGTTATAGGATATTGTACTTCATCTTGACAAATTTGTGTTGTATTAGTACACAAAAGAGTCGATCATACTTTTGTATCAAAGTCCTGTAAAGGTGGAGAAATTTCTATAGATAGTTCAAGTGGTTAGAAGTCGTGTAAGAAAGTCCAGACAGAAAAATCCTAGCTGGTATTGTCTAGGTGGTATGAAGTCAAGTAACGGCGGTAGATACATATTCCTGCAGGTGAAGAGATGTAACGACCCGAAAATTCTGAGCCAATTTAAATTTTTTATTTTGGCGAATTTAATGGATTTTGAATATTTAAAATGATTTATTTTAAATAATAACGGCGGAAAATTTATTTTCGACGAAGTTAAAACGAATAAATTTATTTTAATTATATAACGAGCCCGAAATGGCGCTGCAGTTCGAAAATTCGATTTCGAATTTCAATTGAATATACAGAATTCAATATAAGTCGGAATTGAACGAAACAAGAAATATTTGAATCCGTTTTACGATATCTTTCTAACGAAGTTAAGAAACTAAGATTTCACTTTATAGAGTGCAAGATGTATCCAGTTTAAAATTCAGAAAAGTCGCTGTGGAATTTATATTTATTTTAATATATATAAAAGCCCTTAAAAATGGAAATTTTGCAAACGACCTTCGTTTTCGACGAAACCACTTTTGTTGGATCCGGGATGTCAAATTATTGTTAGGTTTCAAACTTCATAATTTTCTGAATCAATATGTGAGCGTGGCGAAGTTAAACGTGTTTTAACAGTTTCAGTCAATTTCGATCGACCGGAAATTGGCCATTTTTCAAACGGTCTTAGAATTCGAAGAAACTAGTTTTGTTAGGACCGTGTCGTCAATACGAAGCTAGAAATAATTTTTCTGGAACTTCTAGAGGTCGTATGTGGCCCCGGTAAGTTGAAATGTACGGTTAAATTAAATATATATTGATTTATATTGTAATTTGAAGGGAAACGAATCATAACGGCCGAACTGGCTTACGAAACATATCCCATTGTGTTCGGAACGAGGGTATTATGCTAGGGATGATAGTCGGTGGGTTCGATTTCGAGTTTGAATGAAAATGGTACTTTGTGGGAGTTAAAATTAAAATTAATAATAAATTAAATATATAAATACTCCCCCTCTAAGTCAAAGCCCTAGAAATAAAATCCCGCGGTCAAAAGAAAATACCCGCCTCTCCCCCAAATTGGACGTCGCGACGCTCCAGTCGCCCACCGGAGATCCTCCGGCCATGACAGGCGATTGACGCCGCCTCCCCCACGTCGCGACCCCCCCTCTCAGCTCCTCCCTCCCACGACGCTCTCCCCTCTTCCTCCTGGCCCATCCGTGAACCCAAACCCGACCCCATCTGAAACCACGACCGTCGGCCTCCCCTGAGCCCAACCGCACCCCCGTGGGCCCCATATCAACCACCAGACGCCTGCGCCCCTCCTCCAGCCTCCCCTCTCTCCCCCGAACCCAGAACACCACCAAAAACCCAATCCCCCTTCATAAAACTGTCGCTATTCCTCCCTCTCCTTAATCGGGACCGCCTCCGACCAATGGAGCACCACCATGAGCGCCCCCCTATGGCAGTCCGACATCCAAGCCAAGCCGATGAGTTTTTATTTATTTAAATTCAGTTTTCTGATTTATAAAGTATAACTTAAAATCAGTTTAATATAGAAAATATATTATTTTTACAACATAAAGGTTTGATTTTTATTTAGATGACTAGAATATAAAAATGAGATTTTTATAGTCAAGAAAGTTTGGATTTTTAATGTATGAAAAGATTCGATTTTTACCGTCTTGAAAACAAAGTAAAGATTCGATTTTTACCGTCTTGAAAACAAAGTAAAGATTCGATTTTTATCGTCTTGAAAGCGAAGTAAAAATATGATTTTTATATATGTAGTGAATACGGGCGACGAAAGTAACAAAAGGGAGATACGACGAAGATTTCCTATATTAGAAGAGTCGCGGTAATTTGGTTTAGCTAGTAGGTGAGAACTTCTCACTTTAAATTTTCTTTTCTAGTTAAAAATATATACTAGGATGCAGACGGTGCTTAGCAGCACCCGACACCCGTCGTCCACAGACCATGGACGACTTGTTTGTTTGGTTGTGTAGTTGGTTAGATTATTTGTTTTAATTTGGTTGTTTGGGTGAAATCGAATTGATTAGATTGGTATGTGTATGGCGTAGTTCATTATTAGACTGGGGATAAGGATAGCCCTTGTCCCGTTTCTAGTATCGTGCCATTACGCCGCCGAAATTTTCTAAAATAAGTTAGAAAAATAAAATAAAAACATTTTATTGAATAAATGAACTGAATGGAATATTCATAGGTTGAATAAAATATTTTATCGTTGAAAATATAATTTTTAACGTGTATGTGAATAAAAAGAAATATTCATTTACAAATCAGACGATTTGTTTATGTACACTGATTTGACTTATATTGATTGGGACGATAAATTTTACACGTCGCCCAATTGCACAAATAAAATCGGTGTTTGTTGATTTGAAACCCCACACGGGTATTGGGATGACGTTTGACGTACACTAATCCCGATAATTAGTTGTATGTCAATCCATGGGTTGATAGACAGCTGTGTAGTGCACTTTGGATGATGGTTGATTATTTATCATTGCTATTATATACATATGTTGTATGGAATCCATATAATTAACATTATATGGTAATTGATTGGCCCTCATTCCAATTTAGAAAATAAAGAATATTTTAAAATATATATTCATGTGTTGAAATAAAATATATATTCATGTGTTGAAATAAAATATATATTCATGTGTTGAAATAAAATATATATATATTCATGTGTTGAAATAAAATATATATTCATGTGTTAAAATATAATATATATTCATGTGTTGAAATAAAATATATATTCACGTGTTGAAATAAAATATATATTCATATGTTGGAATAAAATATATATTCATGTGTTGGAATAAAATATATATTCTTGTGTTGAAATAAAATATATATTCATGTGTTGAAATAAAATATATATTCATGTGTTGAAATAAAAAATATATATATTCATGTGTTGGAATAAAATATATATTCATGTGTTGGAATAAAATATATATTCATGTGTTGGAATAAAATATATATTCATGTGTTGAAATAAAATATATATTCATGTGTTGAAGAAAATATTCATTTGTTGAATAGAATAACGAAGTTATTGAAATATATAAAGCCGGGTTGGTTAGACTTGCGCCATTTTGACGCGAACGATATTTATATCGATTTTATTCGAATATCGAAAAAGAAGTGATTTCGAAATATAACGTTTTGAAAATATTATCATTACATATGCTGATGATATGGAATATTCAATTTTGATTTAAAATTGAATATGAAGTTAAAACCGTTTTGAAAACGAATTTAAAACGATTTATAAAATACGTTTAGAATTGAAATCGACGAAATATATATAATATATATTAAATGGCCTGAATAGAACGCGCCGTGCCGCGGCAGTTCGCGAATTTCGACCATTCACTTCGAATTGACGTTACGGGAGATCCGACCGTCGGATTCTCCTGAAACCGGAACCGTTGAGTTCGTATCGAAAAGAGCTTTCCAACGAATATTAAAGTTTGAAATATAACGGTTGGATTTGGAGATACGTCCAAATCAAATTTGAAAAAGGTCGCTGTAAGTGCAGTTCGACGACCGTTATTGGAAATCGACTGTACGGGCCTTGATAAAATTATTAAAAATATCTATAATTTGTGTAAAATCATAATATATGAATTGGAAAGAACTGGGATAAAAAATTCCCTATTTGAAAGGATAAAAATATTTTTTTTATCGAAATGAACTAGTTATGAACTAGAAATAAATAAATTGGATTTGAAGTGGTTTTAAAAATAAGCAGGATTTCCAATATACGCATTGGAATGGATTTGAATTGAAATTATCTTCGGAATATTTCGGTGTTGGGTTTCGTGATTATACAGATATGGTTGTGGAAATTTGAAAGATATATTTATATCGTTATTTTCAATACGATATCTGTTGGTTTCAGAATTTGATATTGAATATAAGCCGATATATTTTCTATTCAGAGCCTTGTATTTAATATCAAATGGGGTTTTGGGTTCATCGTGAATGGTGTCTTAAATAGCACTGTTCTTGAACCCAGTTTAGAAAAGAATAAATCTTTTAATTAAAATTTAGTGAAATTGTCCAGTTAATTAGTATTTAATTGGAATTGAATTTAAATTAGTTTTTGGGTTTATCATGAGCGGTGTTTTGAATAACACCTGTTCTTTAACCCGATTAACAATGTGATGTGATTTTGGGTTTATCGTGGACCGTGTCTTAAATGACATCGGTTCTTTAACCCAGTTAAAGATTAAAACTAAGTGGAGTTTTAATGAATCTTTAATTAGATTGAAATGATCGAGAATGGAGTATCACCAGTTTTGCTCCAAACGATAGTTAAATCTTTAACTAGATTTGAACGTGAAATGGTAATTAATTTTACCGATAACATCGTGGTGTTAGATATGGAGTATTACTAGTTTTGCTCCATGGGATAAATAGGTTGGAATTGGGAAATAAAATAAATAATTACTTCGGTGTGGTTCGTTAATCCCGACTAGTTTGGAAAACCTTAACATGGTTTGAAATGATATCCAAAGGAAGATTATAGAATAAATTTAGAAGAATTTAATTTTGATAAAATTAATGGGAACCTCTCCCTAAGAATGTGAAATTTAGAAACTAACTGTAGATTAGTTAAGAAGAATGGTTTCCTGGGTATTGATCTGATGTTAGTTTCGGCCTTTGGGGTTAATATTTGGGGAATTGTTCTCTTACTAATTTACGGTTAGTGACTGATGAATTGGAATGAGGCATTTGTTGTGTTTGTGTAACACCTGTTTATAAAATACACGAGTTATTCGGAAAGACCGGGTTTATCCCATTCTGTATAACTGATACGACGATAAGTCGAAGATGAAGACGGTGGTTGAAGACCGGAGGTCTTCACATCGTTTGGGTGATTTCTGATGATCTTGATTGGGCTTTACACCAAAGAGGAGGGAATTAGTTGGTGATCGTCCAGACGTACTTGGAGATCGACGGATATGCGAGGAAAGTGCCTCCGGTTTCGTTCAGACCCAGAACGAACTTGTAAATGGACTGTGTGTCTGACATTGGATTTAATTCTGTGTGACTGATATCGATTGCATAGAGTGGTTTGCCTGTGTGGCATGCTAAGATGCAAATGATCAAGGCTTCTGTTTAAAAGTAGAGTCCTGTGGTTGATGATCAAAGCACAGCCTTTGTGGCATCGCTTTGTGTAGCGTTAATTCGCGAGCCTCACACCCTGGTATGAACCAGAAACGGGAGAGGACATCAGGGAGGACATGCGTTTCTTTCTAGTTAGAGGTGGTGTCAGTGCTTAAACTGGCTGACATTTATATTATTTTCACCTGTATGGTTGTTGCTGTTGCGAGGTGCCTCAGTTATATCGGCCGATCCGGGACCGATGGAGTCATTTGTTGGCTCATTTACGCCCCAAAGGGCGGGGAAACACAGTGTTCAGGCATAATAATCCATATCGGTGGACCGGCCCTGACGATCCAAGGCTTGCCTGCACGCTTGCCTAAGACTCGGGCTAGACAGTCTCGAATCAGTAGAGGACGACCCCTAGCCTCGGTTCATAGATGGAAATGCAATTTCCAATACGACACTTTGCGGTTTTAGTTGTAAACCTATATATGGCGACATTGTGGTATGGGGCATTCATGCCGCCTATGATTTATACTTATGATTGAAATTGTTTTTGACACTATACACTTATAGTACTACCAAAATAATATGTTTTAAACGTATCAAGCATTCTTTGGCTATTATAAGGTAAAAACCCTATCCGCCGGTTTGCGTTACATTGTGTGATGGGACCTGGGTCTTATAATAGCTTCATTGTTCTTTATTTAGCATTCGCTGTTTGTTTTATGCACTGGTATTCTTGGGAGGAAACCCGTTCCGTGTTATACGGCATGGTCCCTTGATTTACCTAACTTTAAAATAATGATTTATAACTGTTTTAGTTCTCACACCAGTCACATGACTGACCTGGAGTTTATTGTTTTAACCTAAACTCTGGGTGCCCTTATTTTCCGCACGGGTAGCTAGTAGTTTTGGTTTTGCAGATTTATTCTTACAGGACCCTGGTTTATAGCTAAAGTGATATTCGGAAAGCTCTGTATCCGTCTATTTCTTTCAGTTATGTTTTGTATTATTTTTCCGCTGCAATAATGTATTTAAATCTATGATATTTTATAATGTGTAATAATTATTCCTACTCTATGATATTCTTGTATTCTGATGGAATTGTTGTAATTAACAATGAAATGTTCTTCTGTTTGTGTTCCGATTTGTCGTGTTCTCAAAGGAATCCGTGCTTTTCTTCATGGGGAAGTTACAGATTACTACAAGAGAGGGGTTGTGTAATGGCCTAAGGGTAACTTAGGGACTGGACGTAGGACGGTTCTCTAAACCAGTATAAAAATTTCTGTTGTTCTTTACTTTTATTTACAGCTTTAATCGTTATTTGTGATATCATTTCTAAATATTTATCTCATCAAATATTTACATGCATATATAAAAGTTAGTATATCATCTACTAAAACTTCTACATTCTGTATAATATACATATTTCCATATTACTCGATCCTACTCGTCTTTTCATTTGGTTTAGAGCAGGACATCTTATTACCCTAAAATAGTTATTTGAAATCTCGATAATTTAGAAAACAATACTAACTATGGCACTGATTCAAGTTTTATAGAAAGTCAATCCATTTCACGATCTCAACTATTTAATGGCATGGACTATAACCATTGGGCTACACGAATGAGAATTTATATGCAAGCCAATGGATTTAACTCATGGAATATTACTCAAAAATAATACACAACCCTACTGCTAAATATCATGAATTGTCAAATACAGAAAAACTAGATGCCACTGCAAATGCTAAAGCTATGAATATGTTGCATTATGATTACATAAAAATGAGTTTAACCGTGTTATGCTGCATATGAAATTTGGCGAACACTAAAGTAACTCACGAAGGAACCAACTAGGTTAAGCAAAGCAAGATATCATGCTTAAAAGCTAATTTTAGAATTGTAGAATGAATGTAAATGAATCTATAAATGACATGTACTATATATTTCAAGATATTTACCACTCACTACTAGGATTAGGAGAAAAATACTCTGATTTTGATGTAGTATCAAAAATCATGAGCTATTTAACGGAAGATCGGGAAAGAAAGGTCTTAGCAATTGAAGAAGCTAAAGACCTCTCAACCATGAAACCAGAAGAGTTATTACAAAATCTAATGTCGTAGGAAGTTAATTTGTAGGAAAAAAGAGTTCATGCTTAAGATAAAAAGAATCCTACATTTCATGCTGAAAAGAAAAAGAATCATATTTTGACAATAAAGAAGATTTAGCCTTTATTGCTAAACATTTCAAGAAATTTTTGAAATATAGGAAAGGTAATAAAGATGCCGTTAAAATTCAGCAATAATTCATCTAAACCACCAGCCTCGACATTAGAATGCTATAACTGTGGAAAGAAAGGCCATGTGAAGAAGCACTGGCCAAAGAAAAAGAAAGAATATCAAAACAAGAGAGATATATCCAAAAAGAAAGCCTTCTTTGTAACATGGAATTACTCTGACTCATCATCATCAGATAGTGACAGTGATAGTGACACTGAACAAGCTGACGTGTGTTTTATGGCCAAAGATAATGAGGTTATTGATTTTACTTAAGAAGATATGGTAGAAATGTATTCAAAATTATTAGAGTCTAGAAATAATTTCAAAAGAAAATATAAACAAGCTAGCGAGGATCAGAAAAAGGCAGAATTCGAAAGAGATATGTTAAAAGAGGAAAAAGATATATTAAAAGAAGAAATTAGAAAACTATAAGAATCTCTTCCTAATGCTAATTCTCAACTTTCTTTATTGATTCAAGAAATTGAAACTCAAAAAGAAAAGAATAATGCACTTATTTCTGAAAATCATGAGTTGAAAACTACAATCAAAATAGTAGAATTAGTTAATTGTAGTCTTAAAATCAAGTTAGATGACTTTACTAAAATTATATCTAATTTTAATAAAGGAAAGAAATATTTATATGAAATTATAGAAAATTCTCAACCTACATCTATTAAAAAGGACTAGGTTATAAAAAGAAGGCTGATATTTAACGTAGAAATAAATTGAATAAAAAGGATAAAAACTAGTAATTCATTAAAACATTCAACAAGGAAACGGTTTCTAAAACTATAAACATATGGGTTCCTAAAACATATAATTTTTGGATTAGGAATAGATATATAAAATCATTTTTAGAAACTATTCATAAAAATAAAAATTATATTTATAAAAGGGAAACTGAACCCTCTTGGGTTTGGTTTCCTAAGACCTAACTCTTAGGACCCGAACGGAGGAAGTGGGTACCAACGTCATTAATTATTTTTTGTAGGTCCCACTAAAGTAAAGAGGAAAATGGATAATTGACAGTGATTGCTCAAAACGTATGACAGGAGACAAAGAAATGCTGAAAAGTATTATCCACTCAAAAGGTGGAACCGTCAGTTTGGAGATAATTCCAAGGGATATATCATCGGTAAAGGAGATGTGAACAATTAAGGTGCATCTAATTTACCTTTCCTTACTAATGTTTTCTTAGTTAAAAATTAAAAATATAATTGCATAACATTAGTCAACTACGTGATAAGGGTTTTGTTTTTATTTTCTTTAGAAAATAAATGTAGTATTTATGATAAACATCAAAATCTTATCTTTGAAGGAAATAGAGATAAAAATATTTACATCCTAAATATGAAAATAAATAAAAATCCAGATTTGTTTTTACTAGCCAAAGAAAATGATCCTTGGTTGTGGCATAAAAGAATTTGTCATATAAACTTTAAAACAATAAATAAAATTATGAAAAATGAATTAGTAAAAGGTCTACCGGAAATGAAATTAAAGTTAATAATTTTTGTGATGCTTTTCAACTAGGTAAATTACCAAAATCCTCATTTAAGTCTGAAAAGGTCATTTCAACATTATAACCATTAGAATTACTAACTATGGATCTGTTTGAGCCAACCCAAGTTCAATCAATAAATCATAATAGATATCTTCTGCTAATTGTTGATCATTTTTCTATATACACTTGACGATTTTTATGAAAAATAAAAGTGATACTTTTGATCATTTAAAAACCTTTGTTAAACAAATTCAAAAATTAAAAGGAATTAATATAAAAATATAAGAAGTGATCATGGAGGATAATTCAAAAATGAAATATTTGATCAATATTGTAAAAAGAAAGGTATTTTTCATAAATTTTAGTTTTCTAGGACTCCATAACAAAATGGAGATATAGAATGGAAAAACAAAATGTTACACGAATGTGCCAGAACGTTACTAAACAGAAGCATATTACCAAAACATTTCTTGGCAGAAGCAGTTGCAACAACCTATTTTGTATTGAATCGTATTTTTATTCGACCTCTTATGAAAAATACTCCTTATGAACTTTTTAATGGTAGAAAACCAAAAGTCTCATATTTTAAACTTTTTGGTTCAAAATTTTTGTTTTAAATACCGAGAATCAGCTTGGAAAATTTGATTCAAAATCCAATGAAGGAATTTTCATAGGATACTCAGATCGAAGCAAAGCTTATCGTATTTTTAATTAAAGAACAAAAAAAATTGAAGAAACCCTTCACGTATCTTTTAATGAAAATGTTAATCAAAAATTCATATAATAATGAAATTTTGAAAAATACAAATTGCAGAGAAGATGAAATCTTTATTTATAACTTTAGAGAAAATGAGAATTTTAGTCGTAATAATTATAATTAAAATATCACTTCTAATAATATAGAAAATTAAAATATTAGTCAAAATATTAATGAAAATAATATTCAAGCTGAAAACACTAGTCAAAATACTAGAGAAGATGAAAACATTGTTCATAATACTAGAGAAGATATAAACATTGTTCTTGATAATAATGAACTACAATCTCCACCAAAAATACTACTGGATCATTCAGTTCAAATGATTATTAGAGAAATAAATTCAAATGTAAGAACTAGAAACTAATTAAATCTAGTAAGTCATGTAGCTTTCCTATCTAATATAGAACCTAAAAATGCAAAAAAGCCTTTACTGATGAAAATTGGATTATAGCTATGCAAGAAGAGCTTAATAAATTTGAATGCATTGAAGTTAGGAATCAGTTCCTAGACCAAGTGATCAAGCTGTCTTTGGTATAAAATGGGTTTATAAAAACAAAGCTGATGAATTAGGAAATATAACGAGGAATAAAGCAAGATTAGTTGCACAAGGTTATAATAAAGAAAAAGAAATAGACTACGACGAAACATTTGCTTCGATCGCCAGATTAGAAGCAATTCGTATTTTACTAGCCTATGCCTGTTTTTGTAACTTTAAATTATATCAAATGGACGTAAAAAGTGCTTTTCTTAATGGATATATAAAAGAAAATGTTTATGTTGAACAACCTCCTTTATTTATACATGAAAAGTTTCCTGATTATATATATAGGTTAAAAAAGGCTTTATTGGTGTCAACGTCTTAAAAAAATTATCTTATACGTTCATGATTTCAAATTTGAAAGGTTCATCAAACACTATTTATAAAACGATCTAAAAAGGATATTTTAATAATTCAAATATATGTAAATAGTATTATTTACGGCTCTACTAACGAAAAATTATGTCAAGAATTTTCAAAAATAATGATTAAGGAATTTGAAAAGTCCCATATGGGAGAATTATCTTATTTACATAATTAAACAATTACAAAGTGGAATATTTATAAATAAAGAAAATTATTGTAATAATTTAATTAAACGTTTTGGAATGAAAAACACTTCTATAAAGCCAACTTCTATCAGTACAACGACACATCTCGATAGAGATGAAAATGGCAAAAGTATTGACCAAAAAATATATCGTAGTATGGTAAGATCGTTATTATATTTATCCGCTAGTCAACCCAATATAATGATGAGTGTTTGTTTATGTACACAATTTCAAGCTAGTCCAAAGAAATCACGTTTACGAGCAGTAAAATGTATATTACATTATCTAAGCAATACCAAAGACTTTGGGCTTTTCTATCCGAAAGAGTGTTCTTTTGAATTAGTATCCTGTAGTGATGCTGATTTTGGAGGATCGCAGACGGATCGAAAAAGTACAAGCGGTATGTGTCATTTTATTGAAAAATCTCTAGTCTCTTGGTTTAGCAAGAAACAGAATTGCGTTTCACTATCGACACGTGAAGCTGAATATATATTAGCAATCTTGGCTTGTGCTCAAGTCATATACATGCAACAAACTCTAAAAGATTTCAATATAGATTTATCAAAATCAACTATCTATTGTGATAAAACTAGTGCAATAAATTTATCTAAAAATCTACTTAACCATCCTCAAACCAAAAATATAGATATTCATCATCACTTCCTACATGATAATGTAGAAAAAGAAATAATAAACTTAGAATTTGTATCATCTGAAAATCAAATAGCAGATATTTTCACAAAACCATTACTTAAAAATATATTTATAAAATTGAGACAAGAACCAAGAATAGTATCTTTAAGAGATCTATAAAAAAAATTCAGAAATTTTACTTAAAGACAAAAAAAAAATCATTTTTTGCATCAACCAGGACTCGAACTCTGGTAGCTTGATTACTAGTTATATATCTTTGCCATCTAGGCTAATTGATGCTTCTTGTTTACTAATAAAATTATAGTACACTTATATTAAAATATATTCGCCTCATAAATTTTAACTACTAGATTATACAAATCTATTTATATAATAAATAGCAGGTTCATATTTTCTCATTTCTCTAAACCACAGGATACCTTCCTAAATTCCAGAAATGTGGTACTATAAACAAAAGCTTTATGTTCTTAATTTAAACCAAAAAAAACGTGTCTTATCAAAGCTATAACAATATGGCTTTAAGCAATCAATACTCTTAGATTGATTTTACCCTACCAACAACCGAGTCATCACCATCATCTCCAACTTCACCAAAATTTCCAACTCCAACTCCACGTCATGGTTTATAAATGGTCAAACTATCCTACCGGTTATACACCGGATGACAAATGATTAAAGCAACCAATGATCATTTATCCATCTGCTAAAGATAAGGTAAACGACATTCATCATTACCAACGACATCAGTTGGAGCTTCAACGAGAGATATACTTCGAGAAAAAGATCATTGCACGTCGTTTGAGATTTCTAGAGCCAATCGTCATAAAGGTGTGTGGAATAATTAAACTAGATGTGCCTGAGCCACTACCTTAACCTTCATCATCCGTCGTCATCTCATACATCATGGGATTCCTTGAATTCGACCCCTCAATGACCCCGTATTCCCCGAATTCATGGGATAGAGACAACGAGACAAATGAAGGACAATCTAAGGAGAAAATCAACTCTCCTAAGAAGTCGCCTCATCTGCCTTGTAACACCCCCGCATTTTTAATTTAATAAAAAAAGATTGTATAATTTTAGAATTTGGTCACGGAACTAGTTTCATTGCGTCTATGGCGGTTTTTGATCAATTTAGACCTATGTGTTTGCAGAAAATGGATTTAAAACGAAAAACATATTTTTGAATGAAGTTTTAGAACAAACATGAAAAAGAATATATAAGAGGAACAAATAAGAACAATGGCTACCAATGTTTTTAGTCTTGTGAATAAAAGAAAAGTTAGGTGATTTGGTAAGGCATGCACTTCCCAAGGTAGAGGTCAGGAGTTCGAGTCCTGCCAACACCATGTTTTTAGTTTTTAAAGGGACGACTAAAAAGATGCATGTTCTAAGAGAAATATATATAAATGTACATACAAGAATATATATATATATATAGGTGAGTATATATATATATACACACACATGTATGTATGTGTGTGTGTGTATATATGAAATCCAAAGTAACCTGCAATCAATCAAAATGAGTGAGAAATAAATGTCAGCATAACACCGTCTGAATTTTGAAAAGAAAGAAAGTTATGTGTAAATATATACACATAAATTCAAATATTCAAATTAAAGTGTAATTTAAGGACGGAAAGTAAAAAATATGGAATGAATAAAAAATAGGCAACAGAATAGATGCGCTTGAAAATTAAATGTATATTAAAAGGGAAGAATTAATGAATTCATAAAGTTAATAATGACATTTATCGAGCAGCTATCAACAAACAAAGATTTGAAGAGTTATACGCGAATATATGTGCATAAGTTTGAAATTAGAAAATATACATTATAAATGGAAGAAAATATTTTACAAAGCAATATTTAGTAAGAAAAGAAACGTTACAAGCAACGTTGGACAAGAATTTAATTTAGACAAAATTAACATTAATGGCCCAGGTCATGGGTCGACCCAGACCATACGTGGGTCGACCCAGGGGTCGACACAACTTAGAGGTGGGTCGACACATGGGTCGTCCCACCATGGGTCCTGGTTGACCCAACTTTGAATCAGCTAACGTTATATTTTTGACTTGTACGGGTCATATTCTATTTTATTTAATCCGACAGACCAGGATCTCCTATACACCGATAAATAGCCCAGCAGGGTCTATCTTCCAACTCATATTTTATGAGATAATGCCAAGGTTCTACCATTTTCTTTCTTCCCCAAACCTTTCAGAAATAAGAATATTAGTTTTTAGGAATTTGAATTCAAAATTTGAAGACAAAAAATATGAATCTACAAGATAGGTGTTCAAATTCTTTTCTACGTGAGGTGAATTCTGTGAATCTGGAATAAAAAGGTTTCTTTCTTTTAGCATCGGATTTGTAAATCCGTGTTTATCCCAATATTAGATTCAATTAGAAATATTATGAAATAACATATTTGAATTAGATTCAAGGATTGGAAAGCAGTTATGTGAGCATATTTGAATCAGATGTTAATTATACCTTTTTGTAAATCCCCATAATTCTTAATGTGATAAATAATTGAAATTTGTGGTAATTGTGATATAGTCTATTCCCTGAGTACGTTAAGAATATTTTTGTTATACATATCTGTTAAATATATTTTCTACTTGGGTTGAGAATTACTATAATACTAAAATGGTGAATTTGACAATAATTATACATATATTCTTAAGATTGCTATTTAATAATAAATTGGATATATTGTAAGTTGAATTACAATGAATTGTGGAAATAATGGTAAAAGAATTGGTATGCCTAATTTTGTATAGAAATTTACTGTAATTGGAAATGGTATATGAAAACATAAATTAACGTCTATCTAGAAAATAAAAAGAGGAAATTAGTAGTGGACGGAGTTTATTGGGATGGGAAAGGGACACATTTCCATAATTATCATCACGGAAAAGTTATTAAAAACATAGTTGCAAGAAAAGAAAGAAAAATATATATATTAATGTGAAATAGGGGTTCTTTTATCGCATTACACACTAATCAAGTAGAATACATATGTATGTTCATAATAAAAATAAAAGAATAACTTGGGAGCTGATGTTGATTTGATCAATAATTTAAAGGCTCGCAAATCCGTACTATCCGAGTTTACTAAATACACCACATGTCCAACCCAAATTGCACAGAAATACGAATCATTATGAAATAAAGAAGAAAATGGTAGATGGAGAACAGAAACAACAACACAGAATCTCACATCGCAACGGAATAAAATATAATATATTATAACTTTTGAAATACAAAATTTAACCGTATAACATACAATTATCAGAGTATAACACTTACAACAAAGCGGAAACAACAATACGATATAATGTTGAAGCCTCCTGCTCCAAGCTCCTCCAAGTATATCTGTAAACACCTAAACTACTTGACTACCCGTACAAATTTGGGCACCCAATAGTTTAGGGTAAAACAAAACAAAATAAACTCTGGGTCAGTCATGGGACTTGTATCAGTAAACAATTTAAAACAGTTTGAGAAAATAAACGATATCTCATAAAACCACGCCATATAACACGGAACGGGGGTTTCCCTTATGAGAATCCAAAACACTTGATTTAACTTTCAAAATTCTTTTGAAAGAAAGGATAATCTTTATATCAAAACTCTTTTGATATTATAATAGTGTCTAAATCAAATAAATAACAATCTAGTTGCATCTCACGTTGCACATATATATAATCTACAATAAAAACCACGTTCACTTATTGTGTAATGAATTTCCAACCATGACAACGTATGGAACCACCTTACTATATTGTATCTCTAGAGGGGATACACTGGGTTCAACAAGAACATCTTGTAATCCGACCACTGTAACACCCCGCATTTTAACGAACACTAAAAGACGATAAATTAAAGAATAATTAATTTGATATTCAGAATTAAGTGAAACGGAATGTGCCATTGCGTTTGTCTCAGAATTCTGGTCAAAATAGATACCTGGTTTGTATAAAACGGACACCGTATGATGAAGTTATTAAGGTTTGAAGTTTATATACACATAAGGAGAGTATATATGAATAAAATATGTCTTAAAAATTCAAAACAGTTCAAAATCGCAGAATTTGAGGAAGTGGGAAAATTCCCACCTAGGGGTGTTGACCCTATAAGGGGGTGTCGACCCATGGGTCGACCCCATATGGGGGTCGACACCCCTACAACATATCTGGGAAGATTTGGGATTTGTCTCACCTATATATGTCCTCATTTCTCAAGTTTTTCTACACCAAAAATAATGAAGGACTAGATGTTGTCTCTGCCCAGATTGAATCAAACCTTTTCTTCTTCAGCAATAAACTAGAGTTTAAGAGATCTGTGATTCAATCCTTCTTCTATTTTTCTAAATCCAAACACTGTGAGTCTATGTTAATTTTAGATCTAAATAATTAAAAACTAAGTATTGACATGACTATAATTTGGATCTATGCCTATGACTATGTGAATCATATTAGATCTTCTATAACTTGTTTATCTAAGTTATTCTGACATGACCATGAAACTAGATCTGAAACTATACCTATTTATCTTGTCGAGTCTGCCATTGTTTATAAATCTAATTCACTGTTTAAATCACCTCATGCTTGTTCCTATTACGTTTATGGCTAAATCAGATCTATTACTAGTTGGATATTCAGTGTTTAGACCTCATCATGCTTGTTTATGATGTCACTATTATGTTAGAATCAGTTCTATTGTCACATGTTCATCGGATTTGTCCCTATATGTCTATCTTGTCATTATGCCATTATATGTTTATGCATATCTCTGCCATTATATGTCCACCTTGTTAGTATGATTATTTATGTCCTCTTCCCTCTATCTTTTCCCTTTTTTATTTTTATATAGCCAGGCTACCTTCGAGCCTTGTCATGCCGCTGAAATATGCGAACGCGTTTGTAACACTCCGAAATTTTAACGACGCTAAAGATGATGAATCAAAGAATAATCAATGTGAAATACACTATTAACAATGAATTGAGGAAAACTTAATTTAATAGTCAGGATTAAATGAAACAGACTGCGTCATTGCATCTGTCTCGAGATTCTGGTCAAGATAGATATTTGGTTTGCGTGAAAAAGACACTGTATGAAGAAGTTATTAAGGTTTGACGTTTGTATGCATATAAGGAAGATATATATATATATACATAAAAATTCAAAAACGTTCAAAAATCAGAAAAATCAGAATTCCGACGCGCAAATCAAGGAAGGGCCGACATTTTGAAGTCAACCCAAGACCCCGATCAAGGTCGATACCCCTGAATGGGAGTCGACCAACCTGAAGGGGGGTCGACCCATCGGGGATCTGGAAGCTTCTCTGGCGTGGACGATTCCGATGGCTTCTGGTCCAATCTGAAGGTCTTGGTTGCTCCGCTACTCCTATATAAAGGACCCTAAACCTAGGTTTTATCCATTTAAAAATAATGGTGATGGCGAAGCTCTGCTGCAACAAAAATTAAAATGGCTTCTGTTTTTCTAAATCAATTCAAAGAAGATTATACATATTCGAATATTGCTACAACAAATCCAACGAATCCAATATGTTCTTCCCAGTAATTTGGGTCCATTTCCTTCACTGTGAGTTCATGCTGCTTTTATATCTAAATATTTAAATAGTGATCGTGATACGTGTATAAAAATTGGATCTTGAATCGGTGCCTAATCAGTTCTATTATGACTTATTCCAATGATCTGTTCTTATATGTTTATATCGTCACCAAGTCTAACCTTGTCATAATACGTCCATTCAGTTTTTATGCCTATTTCTATCATTATGTAATTGATTCATTTTTATGCCTGTTCTGATTCTCTTCTCTCCCTAATTTCCTTTTTATTTTTATATAGTCAGGCTACCTTCGAGCCTAGGCCGAATGATGAAAAATGCGATCGTGCGAAATTAGGAATGATTTGGGAAAGACATAATTTGAGGCATAATTGATATTGGAAATTATGAATATAAGTTGGGGCATAAAATGTGGAAATATACGAATATGGATTTGGGGGCATATATCGTGTTGGATAACATGAATATGAATTTAGGCAAACATTGGAAAGTATGATTTGGCATAAATTATGTAAAATATGATTTGGGCGTAAATTGGAAATATGTTAATATGAATTTGGGCACAACTTGTACTGAAATATGTGAATATGAACTAGGGACATAAATTGGAAAATATGTGGATTTGGGTTCTTCATAATATATATATATATATATATATATATATATATGCCTTGATTTATGACTTGGGGAAAAGAGCATATGTTGTATAATTAAAAGATGAACTGAAAAGTGGCACAAAAATCTGTAATTCGAATAATGAATTGGGCATATAATTAAATATGGGAAAAAGGGGCTTGAACATCTATATGGACATAGGTAAAATCGGATAATACAGAAATGCCTAGGATTACAATTAGAGATTGTAATTGCACTTATGACACGAGGTTAGGTTGCATTAGTGGTGCAAGTCTGCCCGGACCTGACCGGCATATCCAGCAACCACTAATGTTGAACCTAATGTGAGAGGCCTAAGTGTGCAAATATGAGATGTTCTCAGACACGAGGTTAAGTCCAATTTGTGGAATAAGTCTGCCCGGACCCGCCCGACACATCCAGCATCCACAAATGGAAGGCTTAATGCGGGAGGTCTAGCGTACTGTAACCATAAATGAAAATATGGTAATAAATCTTGAATACTTAACCTAGTTGAATCCATAGGGATTGTGTGATTATAAACTAAAGTTGGGGGCTTAGTAAAATTGGTTGAACAGTGGGTGGGTCAAGTAAATCTGAGAGGGGTGGGTAATATTTACATATAGGCCTATAAACTTAACCCGATAAGGTTATGTAATTAAATACACCTAGTAGTATACATAACCGGTAGAAATAATAAGTTATGTAATTGAAAAGACACCTTATAGGGTAAGCATAACTTGTAGAATTAGATATGCGTAATAATCTGCTAAGCAAACAACGATAAGTTGTAATGACGCTGTAAACTAAATTTATGATTAGAGGAGAAAGGATGAGGAAAACTTGTAAAATGAAATAAGTTATATTTAATCATAAATGGTAAGTTACATGTTAATTAGAAAACATGTGAACTGGATATACTTAATTACATATTAAGTAGAACATGTTATTATAATGTGGTAACCAAACAAGAAAATAAAATAGATTGTGGATTACAGACATTAGGCCACAATTTAGGGAATAACATGTTGTGGGCTTATTAATAAACTTAAAAGGGTTAAGTTATATGACTGAAATTAATAAGCAAGAGGGACTTGCTAACTTGATTAAGAATTCAATATGAATGGGAATAACCAAGTCAAAAGGAAACCGAGGAGGAAAAAGCAAGCGCGTAATAGAATAATTAGACATATAGTCTAATAACATATTAAAGTAAGGCGCTTGGACCAGTTCGCACGTTTGAGGGTGAATAACCCAGTGGGGTAGATCATCGAGGTGTTATAAGGCACGAGGGGAGCGCACTTTCGTCTGATTGTTTGACGGCTCCAAAGGACTGGAAGGGGAAGCACGCGGCTTCCTGAATTACGTAAAGTGCTCCTAGTAGTCCTCTGTGCAGTGACAGATGTCTTAGGCTGTACTCGCAGAGGTTGGGTCTGCGCGTAACTACTAGATGGGTGGACCTCGACTGCAGATGTAGCTATGCAGTCAGAATGCTGTGACGAGGTGGCACTAGGGTAGTTCAGCGGTTGCCTCACGAGGAGGCGGAGGGTCACGACCAACAAGGATAGTAGACCGTCGGATATCCGTGATTGGCAGCCAACGGGATGCGAATAGACTAGATCTAAACCCAAGATATCATTTCACCTTTCATTATCGAGGTACGGGGTTGAGGGTAGACGCCAGATGGATGTTTAGATTGGTTGTTATTAGGGGCGGTCGCTTAGCTCTTGTAGTCTTTACTAGTTGAGGGAGGGGCCGAGGTGAGGCCATATTCACCATGGAAAACAGACCCTAGGAATATCTGTATTTGGTGGCTCTTAAAGGCGGGCCTGTACAGGTATGGAAAACCTCCCGGCCGAGTTCCGCGTTTCTTGTTTAGCCCTACCACGGAACTCGGTGCACATTAGAGGACATGCGGTTGAGGCATCGAGCTACAATTACAGTACATACGTGGGACAGTCTAGATACATGCATATCTGCTCTGGGTGGTGTATGTAGACTAGAGGGCATTATTCTGATATGGAATCTTATTCGATCGATGGTCGCGGTCCGTACGCTTACGTAGCATAGTAATGACAAATATATGTTGAACGTAACATTGTTATATAGGGATCCGTACGTCACTCCGGCATAGGATGAGGGACTGCATTCATTACGTTGGAGACCGTGCGAGTGGGTTACCATGGGGTGTATCTCAATATTGAGAGATAGCTACATATATTGTATTAAGTGAATCCATGGTAAAGTAAATGGGTACGATGAGCGAATAAGTCCTGAGTGTTATTAACCCAAGTAACGTAATAATCAAGAAAATGTAACAGAACGGTATTGGTAGGGATCATTCCATTTCTGATATACTAATATCCGTGCGGTACAGAGAAATGTATTTAAGAAGTGCAGTATATTCTGTCTAAACTTATCTTGCTCAGTTCACACTTGATATTTTTATTGTATCCTGTTCTTCCAGTTTTTATATACCTTCCATGATACTTTTATTTGTTTATATTTAAAAGTAACTGGACTCACCAGACTTTATGTCTGACCCTTTTTGTTTCCTTTTCTCTCTCTTCCATTGCCCCCCAGGTTCTCAGGGTGGAAGTGCTTTGAGTTGATTTGGATTCTTCGAGCTTAACTTGGATTTTGGATACTGATTTATCGCTTTGACTTCTTGTCGTCTCTCTTATGGCTTTACAAGGGAAATACGGTTTTATGCTTTCTATACTCTGATATTTTTAGCAAGACAAATTATTAATGTAATTGGTTACTTCAAGCTTATGATGTAAACTCAGTATTTGGGACCTGATTTTTGATTTAAATAAAGTTTTTTATTCCGCTGCTATTTTACATATCTGTCTCATGATATTATGTATGTTATTATCTACCAATAACGCTTCACGAAACTTAATGCATTCTTTATAGAGTGACATTAACGGACGTGGGGTGTCACAACATTAAATTGGGAACATGGGAAAACGATAAAATTGGGGCATAGCTAGTAATTTGAATTTTAGGCATAACTTAAATGAAATATATGAGCATGAATTTGGGGACATAAATCAACTTGTGATTAAAGACCTTAATTTGGGATATATGGTTCATTGTGAACATAACTTGGGTTAGGGGCATGAAAACCTATAACGACATAGGAACAAATGGTTAATACTGGAAATGCCTAGGATTACAGTAATTAGAAACTGTAATCGTGCTTAGACACGAGGTTAGATTACACTTGTGGTGGAAATCTGCCTGAAACCGACCGGCGTATCCAGCAACCACAAGTGGTAAATCTAATGTGAGGGGTCTAAGTGCATAAACACGAGACGTGCTAAGACACGAGATTAAGTTCGACTTGTGGAAGAAGTCTGCCCGGAACCGACCGGCGTATCCAGCTTCCACATGTGGTAGGCTTAATGTGGGAGGTCTAGCACATTATAACCATAAATCAATATGGTAATGAATTGTAATACTTAACCTAGTTGAATCCATAGGGATTGTATGAACATATATCTTGAGTAGGGGTTAAGTAAACTTGTTTGAAACATTGGGTGGGTTAAGTAAATCTTGGGTGGGTGGGTAATATTTATATAGATATGGGCCCATAGACTTAACCTGTGGGTTTATGAAATCTTTTACTCTGATATGGCATAACCTGTGGAAAACCTTGTGGGGATACAAGCGTAGGGGGAATCTTGTATCATCTTGTTTGTGGGACCAGTTTCAGTCAGTAACCCTTATATAGGTATCAGACGAGTACTCCGAATTAGGTCATAGTCAAGGCATGCTTACTGGGTTAATTGTAAGAGATCCAAACGTGGGGGACAATGTGGGCGGCGCAATACGCTAGGGGCATGCACATGCATGGGTCCGGCGGAGGAGGTTTAGACGTTGTGACAACTATAAATATGGTTGTGCACATCTTGAAAACGAAGGGTTGTCACTTTAGGGAGTGATACACCCTACTGTGGGGCCAGCACAGGGTATCTACGGAGTAGGGAGTCGATCGATTAGGGTAGTAAGTAGGGTACATCTAGACTCCGGTATGTTGGGCAGCCCGTTAATACCCTTAAGGGTTACTCGGTATGTTGGGCTGTCTGTTGATTGTATAGGGTGAAAATCTCTCACTGGAAGTACATTTAAGTCTACCATCTTATACTTGTTGGGATCATCTTGTTAATAAGACACTAGTATTGGTGTAGAGAAATCATTACAGAAACGCAATGTACTCTATCATATTTGTCCTTTTTACCTTGTCATACCTGCCTATTATGATGTTATCTCTCTTATCCACTTTATATGTCTGTCATGGTACTTTTACTTATTTATATGCTAAAGTAATTGGACTCTCTAGGCTTTATGTCTGACCCATTATATTTCCTCTTCTTTCTCTTTCGTTTCCCCCCAGGTTCTTAGGGTGGGAATACTCAAGCTTGATCAGGATTCTGCTTAGCTTTGCTTGGAGCTGATGTATTGCTCGAGTTCTTATCTCTTTGTAACATCCCGTATTTTCCCATATTCATATATTTAATTTGTTTTATTATATTAAATATTGTTTTGGAATTTTAAATGGATTTAAAACGTATAATTCGTTTATTTTAAAGTTGTACTTGTAAATGTATGCTGTAAGTTCAACATTCGTGTTGCCTTGGTTGATGAGAATGCATACTAACGTGTTTAAGGTTCTTGCGGAGCTCAAGCAAAGATAACTTTTGTTATAAATATATTATATTATAAATATGAATACAACTTAGTAGCTAAGGAAAATTTAAGTACACGGACATCTGCCCTGACATTTCATTTTAGCCAACCTTCGTACCTAGCTATCCAAAATTAGCAGGAAACAACTACTCAGCACCTACCATTTCTTAATGTCTAAGTAAAACTACTATTTCTTAACGTTTAAGTAAATAAGAAAAAAGGTACAACTTATATTCAAGCCTGTCACCATGTCGGCACTTATGGAAAAATCAATTTTCAAATGTACAATGCGTTTCTTTGCATCCCAGGCTTCAGCCTTTCTCTCGATCATTATAAATACCCCTCTTTACAGACAACCCTAATTTCCTTTGCAATTCGTGGTCAAGCATAAGTTAGTCACCACTCTTCTAATAGTTAACGAACGAATCAAATCTTGCATCTGCTCCTTCATTTAACTTTCAATCCGTTAATCTCCTCCATAAGTTTCCAACTGCTAACAGACGCGCGCTGGCCAGAGTATGTCATCGGTGGTGGTAGGGTGTTGATTGGTAGTCGTTGGTAGGACTGACTGGCATCCGAAGTCAAGATTTCGAGGTAGGTTTTCAGCTGAAAGGGGGTTTTTGTGGAAGGCGAGACAGGTGTCGATGGGGGGAAGAGAGAAGGGGCTGTCTTTGGTGATGAGTTGGTGGATCTCGGTGGCCGTGGGTGGCGCCTGTAGTGAGATTAAGTGGCGAAGAACAAAGCAGTTCGACAGTGAAGAGCATTTGAACGAAGGGAAGTTGGGTACTGTGTGAAAGCGAATGCGGAGTGGTGGGTATCAGTCTATGGATTTTCGAATGAAGTTTGCATGGGTTGGTATGAGTTGAAAACATGAATGACGAAGTGAAGACGGATGGTTAGCAGTCCGTACTGGGAACGTGGAGAATACAGGGGCATTCTGGAATATGATGAATGCGTGAATACCAGAAGTTGAGGCCAGCGTGAGTACTACAGGGTGTGACATGCATGGAAACTATGTGAAAGTGAAGTTGTAGTGCTTGTTTAACATGAGAGAAGTGAAGGCCAAAACTTAGACTCAACAGTGGACAAACTTGGGAAGAAGGAACCACGTGAATAAAGCTAAGGGGAAAGGAGGAGTGCAGTTTTAAATATAAAACAGTATGGGTACATTAGTTTTAATTTATGGAAGTTTAGTGTTTAATAAAAGAAAACAACGAATTGGGGAAGCTAGAAAGAAGTGGGGCAAATCAAAGAATGGCGGCACATTGTTTCTGGACGTGACAGAGAAACTTAAAGGGATAAAATGTAGAACATGTATGGGAACAAAAAGGGCTGCTGTTTCAACGAGGGGTGGAAGGCAAGTTTGTGAAGACTGTCGAGCAAAACACAGGAGATATTGAGGAGGCACTTTAAGCAAACAGAAAAATGTCGGCATGTTTGTTTTTGCCAGAGCATTCACTTGAACAGTGTAGTGCTTTGGAAATTCCCGTAGGAGTGTAGCGTGAACAAAGTAAGAAAGAAAAGGACACAATTCGAATGAGGTAGTAATTCGAACGACAGACAGAAGTAAATGAACCATAGAAGATAAAAGTTGGGTTTGGTACTTTGAATGGATAGGGACTGACGTGAAAATATGGGTCAAGTATAAGGACCAGTTCTGGAACGCATGCGTGTAAAAGGAATTAAAGTTAGGCAACAGTTTTGGTTTTGGCATGTTAAACGAGATAAGAGAAATTGTGAAACAAAGGGTATATAAGCGAAGAAGGAGATTATTGTTCATGCGTGAACGAAGAGAAACAATCAAAGTAGGTGATGTATAAATTCGAAGCATGATGCAGAAGTCTGGATTAGCAAAATAAAAGATGGGCATGTTGGTAAGGGATCGGTCCGCAAAAAAAATGGGGTCGACTTGTTAATTTAAAAACCCAAACATACAAGGTCCGGGAATTTCAAAAACAAAAGAGGAAGTAGGCATATTTTTGGAATGAATCTAGTCAATGTTTGAACAATGTTGAAGGATTTATTTCAGACCCGACAGTTTATACCAGAAGATCAGGCTATAACTTATAATTTTGTTTAATTAAAATAAAGTTAAAAGTTAATTAATTTATATAACCATGTTAACTAAAAATGTGTATAACTTATTGTTATATTAACATAATCCGATGAAATAAGTTACCACAAAATCATGGTAACAAACATAACATTCAAGAACTGATCTAAACAGTGCAGGAGGCAGCTGGAAATTCACAGTTAAATTAGACACCGTTTAATTTAACCGTAGCTGAGTCGTTCAATGATCAAATCAAAGTGAGTTAAACTCACTCAGTCCCACTTATATTTTATATAAGTTGGGTTTTTATTTGTGTGCGCTATGGTTGCTAATGGTCGATATCAAATTACTGTTATTGGCTGATTATTGAATTGAATGATTATATTGTGCTAACGTATTTGATGCAGGGAAAACAGGTTGGAGGGATCCAACTGGATTCCTCATTGTAGTTGTTAAATTTCATTATATTATATTATATGTTGAGAAATATGAAATTGTGATACATGGATTGACAGGTTGGAGAAATCCAAACAGGATTTCTCAATAACATTGATAATGTTTATCAATGTGATTTGTTGTGTTCATTGGACGTGAAATTGGTTTATATTTCACGGTTTGGTACTTTAGCAGATATTTACCTCTTCAGTACCGTCGATAAAGAAATGATTTGTGAAATCGATATTGTTAGATCGAAATTTGGACCTAACACCCAAATTGTTATGAACTGTAGAGAATTCTAAATGAGGAACAAGGAAAAAGAAAATAACACTCAGAATTTATAGTGGTTCGGCGTTAACGAGCCTACGTCCACTTTATATCTTATTGATTATGCTTTAAAAGCTAGTACAACAGAGATTTCTCTCAATATTTCAGTGGTTTGACAACAATGGCGGACTCAGTATTCCCAATTGCAAAAAAGATCCCGAAAAATGCCAAGCTCTGGGCTATTTATAGCTGATTTTGTCAGGCGGATCGCAGACACGTGGCACGAATCCCGAGATTTTCGGATCGCATCGCCACCATTGAAGAAACAGTCAAACTAGCCGTTGTGAACAGGTGTCGTCAGATCCGTGCGATTCGGATCGCTGAGGACTAGCTCGTGGTTGAACGGGTCAGGGGGCTCGGTTCGTTACAAGGGATTGGATCGCCTGGAGGTGACGTTCGTCGACAAGATGGGAGCGATCCGTTCCTGGGCGAGTCGATAGAGCGCGATCCATTCCTGGGCGAGACGATGGCGTGCGATCCGTTCCTGGGCGAGACGATGGCGTGCGATCCATTCTTCCACTTTCTTGGGGGACTTGGTTTCCTGATTTCCTTTCATGAATGATCCTGGATGGCTTGTCCAAAAAGCGAGCCAACATTTTGCCCCCTCGAAGTATGTTTTATTGATGGTGAAACATGCTTCGAAGATGCTATTTGATTCTCTGCTGAAAGGATCTAAGTTAACAGTCGTATTGGTTCAAATTGACACATGCATGAATCGGATCGCCATAGGACGACACGGTCCGATTTGGTCATCTGCTCGTCTCGTGCTGAGTTCCTAGGGTCTTGTGCGATACGGGGCGCATCTTCCTTCGAGTCGTATCGGACCCTGAGTTTCGTGGGCCACCATTTCAAAGCGGTCCGTGGGCTTCTTTGCGATTCCATTTCTGGATCGTGGCCTGTGGGGCGCTTCGTGGATCGAATAAGACAAAGGAGGGGAGACAAACGGTCACCTTCTTTGCCTATATAAGCCGACGCTCCCCTCTTCATTCTCCTTCTTTTTCTTCTCTGCTGAATCGTCTCGCGCGAGCTATCGAAAAACGAGTCCAACCCTTTAAAACTTTCGAAAATCCAATAATTCTCTCAGTTTTTAGAAAGGTAACTTTATAGAAAGCACTCTCATACTACTTTCATGAATTTCTACGGCTGATTCCAGAGAGAAACAATATAAATCCGCTACTTTCCGAATAAATCACCAAGTCGCCATGGCCATTGAACGTGGAGCTCAGAACTTGAGGATGGGAAGGAGATGAGGAAGAAGAAGGATGCAGAAGGAGAAGGAAGGCCGACTTGGATCGTGGTCAATGATTGAGGACGGAAGCAAGTGGCGAGACGAAAGATTGGGATGGCAGCTAAGGGTCGTATCACGGTAGTCGCAACGGTTCGTGAGGGAGCCTTCCCTTCGTCCGGCGATTCGATGAGGGGCGAACTCTCTGCTATGCGAGTCGAGGGGGCGATCCCTCTGCTATGCGAGTCGAAGGGGGCGATCCCTCTGCTATGCGAGTCGAAGGGGGCGGTTCCTCTACTACGCGATCCGTCTCACGGCTGGTGATACGAAGAAATTTCAGTCTTTAATCAGCGCTTTGTCGCTACAAAACTCTGGACAGTTAGGATAGAGCCTTGACGTTGATCTCTCTGGACTAAATGACTTCATGATTTGACTGCATATGACGACTAACGACCTTTAACAACCTCGACTGCTTTCATGTTTTACTATTGTTTTTAATAATGCGCACACACAAACACACACAGCAGCACTTGCACACACGGGGGACGGGTAATGTTGATCTTATCGTTCATATTTTCTCGTCCTAGCAGCAATGTCGAACGACCACTCTTCCTCAATATCTGTAGCCGAAACGGAATCCGAGACTCCTGAACAGCACAATCCTCAAATTCCTCCAATCAATCCAGAAGGTGAAGATTCCGGGTCTGAATATGAAGCCACAGAATCAGATCCGACAGAAAGCACGTCATCCAGCAACAATTCCGAGTCTGACGAACGAGCTCCGGACGAAATTCCAGGCGCAGTCGGGATAGATAAATTCTCTGACTCTTTAGCGTCCAAGCTCGACGAGATAAAACTCAAGAGAATCTGCTTAAGACACGGCATTCCTTGGGACGATGTTTTAACACCTGGAAGCGAAGACAGACCCCATCTAGCACCGGAAGGGTATATGTCGATCAGTCGGACAATGTGCCTAGTAGGAGCTATTCCTCCGTTCCCTCCAATTGTCACTGACACTCTGAGACGATTAGGCATTGCCCCGATGCAGCTTCATCCAAACGCCTACGCGTCTCTATACTCTTTATATGTCGCTTATGCGGAAATCTTGCACGCCGAACTCAAATTCAGAGACCTGGTGTTCTTCTTCCTTTTCAAGCACCGTTCTTCTGCAACTCCCAACTTTTCCTTTTTTGAATCAGTGGCGAACAGGAAAGTTCTGTATGACGGATACAGCAACATCGGGGATCCTAAGTCTGACTGGTTTTACATAAGAAGACAGGCTGGATGCTCACGGAGATGGCTCAAATCAAGTAAATTTTTATCGCCTAGTTGAATATCTTGCTTGGGGAGTTTAAGTAATAACATTCGTCCGCTTTTTCCTTTGTCTTAAACAGATCATGTCTTCCCGAAAACAGAGGGTGCATTATACAACAACCGGTTATCCATTCTTTTGCAAAGCAGATCCGACTTTTTAAGGATTAAAAAATGCATTACGGATGACAACCTTCACAAGCATCGCCTCTTGGATAGGAAATTTGGACTTGGAACCGGCGGCAAACCTTATAAATATGTGCCCCCGACGGAAGAAGAGGGAACTTCACAAGCGGTGGAGACAACCAAATTTCACAAAAGTCCTTCTCCGATCGTCATCCAAGACGACGAAGACTTGAATGTATACAGGGGGGATGAGTCCCGTGGTGATGCGTCGAAGGAAATCCTTACTTCTTCCCCAATGGAAACTGTCGGTGATGACGAATTGACAGAAGAACAGTTATTCGACGAGCTGAATAAAATCCCTTTGCCCGACATTGAATACACGGAAAAAGACTTCGGCGAGGAGCCTTTCTTTTCTGCTCTCGAAGAAGCGGTTGATTCAACAAGGGGACGTGAAACGGGCCAGACGAGCCTGTCTCCAGGCCCGGGTCTGTTAGGGGGAATTATATGGGACGCACACCTCACACACACTGCCTGACCGTGCACTATTATGTCGTGGATATTCAATGTGATAATATGCTCTTCTTTTCTTTTTTGCAGGAGCGATGTCGCGCAGGAAATCTTATTCGTATCGTTCTCTTCGCGAAGGCACCCCCAGCCTTCGTTCGGGTACTGAGCGCCCTCGCGGTCCTTCTCACAAGCCGAGCTCTTCGCAACCTCGATCTCCACCCAAATCAACTTCTACCAGGCCTTCGAGTCATCCAACAATTCCGACCGGGGGGAAGACACTTCCAAAAGAGTTGACTCCTCCAAAGAGTGCGCCTTCCCACAGTCGGTCGTCAAAAAGGCGTCACGAATCCAAAGATGGGGACAGAGATTCATCCAAAGACACTGAGCAAGAGAGAAGTAACATTGTTCCCACCAGCCAACCAGAATTAGCTGCCTCCGGTTCAAGGGACTACGTTCACGGCCCTGAAATCCAAGGTAGGCTGGAAAAGCTACGGGAACAATTTCCCGGAATGTTCTTCGATAGGATGGTCTTTGTTCCTGCCTTGGAACCAGTTCCCAAAAACTGGGATAAAGAAGTTGTCGGGCATATCCGTCACGCGGCCAAGCAGTACGAGGCGATGAAAAAGCACGCACTTAATCTTTCAGAGGTCATCCGAACACTCGAAATAGAAGCTCACAGGTCTAAAGCAAAACTCGAAAATAATGAAAGGGCTAGGACAAAATTAGGGAAGGATCTGGAAGACGCCCAAGCCCAGCTCGCTTTGGCACAGAGAGACGCCGCAAACTATAAAACTGAATTAGAAAATGCCAAGCAGCGCTTTCATTCAGAACTTGATTCCAATAGCCAGGAAAAAATGGCCTTAAAAAAGGAAGTTGAAGACCTCAGAATGGCCAACATCGAATTGGTAACGGCACAAGGCCATTTTTTGACGGAGAAGGCTGCTTGGGAGGCGGAAAATGCGAGTCTAAAAGAAAGGTTGGCTCTGGCAGAGGCGGAAAAAGTGATTTTGAATGATTAGGTGGCCGACGCGGAGAGACGGGCAGCTCTTGCCGAAAAGAACGTTAATAGCGCCATTGAAATGGCCACTGCCTCCAACAACAAACTCCTTGAAAGAGAGAAAGAAATCGAGGGGTTTGAGGAGATGATCTTTGATTTCCTCGGTCAGGTTCTCAAAACTCGCAATATCTCATGGATCCCGGATTATCACGTTACATTGGCCAACTTATGGGATGCCATCGTGGAAGGCGAAAAACATAGACTAGAGGTCGAAGAGATCGATGAAGATGAATTGATGAAAAGCATCCTAAGGGACAACGAGCCTGAGGATCTGGCAGAGGGCCGTCGCTTAATCCTGGCGGAAATGGAGAAGGAGAGAACCATGGCTAAAGGCAAAAGCAAAATTGACGAAGGTTCCAGCTCCGCCGCCAAGTCTAAAACTTCCGAAGTCGAGGAGTATCACCCTGACGATCCGCTAATCCCTTTAGGCTTAACTCCCGTGGCTGTTGGAGCATCCGGATCTACTCAAGAGGGAGTATCTGCGGAAGGTACCATTCTCTTTTCCCAACAATTTGCTAAAGCGATTGCGAATTGTCGTCGTCTAACAGGACAACCCATTGAATTAGTAATGTGTGTCTCTCATAATGCAGGTGGCGAGCCCGCCGACAAGGGTGTTGGAAAAGAGAGAGAAGTGGAGGAGGGGACCGTCCTGCCGGGTGCTGAAATCGATGTTTCAGAGCGAGTCGAGGCCGCAACAGCTGAAGGAAGCATCTCGGTGCATAGCGCCGACGTACCCAAAGATGCTGAGACTATCGAGGCTTTAAAAGACTTGGATGGCCGGCACGTGGATGACGAAGAGGATACCACCGGCACCAAGAAGGCCGACGATGATGATGATGATGAGGAACCCCTGGCCAGCCGAAAAGCCAGACAAGAGAAAGGGTTGGCTTTGAAGAAGGTGGGGGATGAGGCTTTGGATGTGGTCCCTCTTGCAGAGTTCGATCCCAAAACTGGGATGATTATGAAAATCCAATCCAAGTCCATCAGCCGGCAACTTCACTTTGCAAACCCTGATGACTTCCCGGCTTCCCTCTCTGGCAGAAGCAAGGGAAAAGATGGGGGAGAGGAAACCCCAGATGAGTCAGATGCTCCCCTCGTGGACAAGCGGAAAAGGAAGAAGGGGGATCCATCTGAAGCCGACAAGGAGAGGCTGGAGAGGCAGAAGCGAGAGAAGATATCAAAGCATAAATAGGATGTTCATTGATATTTTGTCTTTTAAGCTTCCCACTGGCCAGGAAGTGTAATTGTGAGACTGACCCTCACTTTTGTTTCTAGCTTGTTTTCACTTTGCTGATTTGCAGTACATAAACAAGGATTTGTTTCTTCTTACATCATTGTGTACCTGTATTCATAGTAACTTTCCACGTTTAGTCGTTAGCCAATTATTAATAATTGTAAGTCAGTCAATCAACAGGAAGAAGAATGTTCATGCTATGTTACACTTGTTATATCAAAGTTCAGTGTTCGCATAGGAGCGCGTGATGCCCCCATAATCAATTGTTAGAGTTTTATGCTTGGCGATTCGTTCGTTCCCCGATCCTTCAGCGGGGAAGGAGCTATTTCTCAGCGCTCAATCGAAGACGCCTTTATATTCTCTCTCTCTCTGGAGAGTTAGAGTTCGAGCTCAGCGATTCATTCGCTCCCCGATCCTTCAGCGGGAAAGGATCTCTTTCTCAGCGCTCAATCGGAGACGCTTTTATACTCTCTCTCTCTCTGGAGAGTTAGAGTTCGAGCTCAGCGATTCATTCGCCCCCCGATCCTTCAGCGGGAAAGGAGCTCTTTCTCAGCGCTCAATCGGAGACGCTTTTATACTCTCTCTCTCTCTGGAGAGTTAGAGTTCGAGCTCAGCGATTCATTCGCCTCCCGACCCTTCAGCGGGAAAGGAGCTCTTTCTCAGCGCTCAATCGGAGACGCTTTTATACTCTCTCTCTCTGGAGAGTTAGAGTTCGGACTCAGCCGTCTGCAATCATGCATGCTCCTCAAACTCGTCTCAGGTTTACGTTTTAATCCAAGCTCCGAGGATTAAAACCAGTTGGACAAGCAGCTAGAGCATTTACCAAGGCTTTGGGTTCCTCTGATTAGTTTACGAGGAGAACTGTCGGCACCGGACTTCAGGTACCTGCATTATTCGCACTGAGTTTCATAGGCAAATAAATAAAGATGCAGTAAAGGTAAATGACACACAGTATTTTTATAGTGGTTCGGTCAAATCATGACCTACGTCCACTTTATAATCTCTTGCTTTAAAGAATCAGACTGTTCTGGGCGAGTCATGCCCTGTACATTGTTTTTTTTTTTTTTTTTAACAAAGCAAAAGAATAAGTTTCTCATGTTAAATATGGCCGTAGATGTTGGGCATTCCACACTCTGGGGATTTCCTTTCCATCTACGGTTGCCAGCTTGAAGGTTCCATTACCAAGCTTGCTGAGAATAGAGTACGGTCCTTCCCACTTCGCTCCCATATGAGTTGGGGGCGGAAAGACACGTTTCAGAACCAAGTCTCCGGGTTCCAAGGTTCGGGTTCGGACCTTTTTGTTGTAATATCGGGCGACCTGTTGTTTGCATCTCAGAGCACGCAGGTCGGCTTCATCCCTCTTTTCTTCGATCATATCCAGGGACTCAAGGAGCAATTCATTATTGGACATTGGATCATAATAGGTCACCCGATGAGAAGGTACCTTTATCTCAATCGGGATAACTGCTTCCGTTCCAAAAGCAAGGGAGTACGGGGTATGTCCTGTCGCTGATTTATATGTCGTCCTGTAGGCCCATAGTGCCAAGGGCAATTCGTCAGCCCACATGGCTCTAGCCCGTTTCATTCTTCTTTTCAGAATGGACTTAATTACTTTATTTACAGCTTCGACTTGCCCGTTCGATTGTGGGTGTGCCACGGAGGTGTATCGATTCTCGATGTGGTATCTTTGACAGAAGTTTCTGAATTCAGCACTATCAAATTGAGTTCCGTTGTCTGTTATCACAATTTTTGGAATTCCGAATCGACAGATGATGTTTCTCACGATGAAGTTGATCACCCGTTTAGTTGTGATTGTAGTTAGTGGTTCTGCTTCAACCCACTTAGTGAAATAATCTACAGCCACAACGGCGAACTTTGCTCCGCCCCTCGCTATCGGGAGACTTCCTATGATATCAATTCCCCACATAGCAAAAGGCCATGGACTCATTATTGTTTTTAACTGGCTCGGAGGCGCCCTAGGTATCTTTGAAAACCTCTGGCACGCATCACATCGTCGCGCATATTTTACTGCATCCTTGTTCATGGTAGGCCAGAAGTAACCATGACGCAATATCTTTTTCGCCAAGGTTTGCCCCCCAGTGTGGTCGCCACATTGGCCTTCGTGGACTTCTTGCAGCACACGTTTGATGTCATCGTGGGCTATGCACCGAAGGAGGGGCATTTAATACCCTTGTCTATAAAGGATTCCGCCTTGCAGCACGTATCGGGCGGCTTTACGAATCACTTTACGCCTCTCGCTTTTCCTGGTCGGAAGCGCTCCATCCATTAGGAAATTCCTTATAGGAGTCATCCACGACTCCTTTTCTGGTTCCGTATCCATTACAAGGTCGATTTCCATCTGATCGATGCTGGGAGACCGAAGTACTTCAACGGGGGCTAGCCCTATCACCTCAGGATCATTGGAGCTAGCCATCTTTGCCAACTTGTCTGCCTGCTGATTTTCTGACCGCGGAATATGAGATATGCTGTAGTGATCAAACTCATTCAGCAGCTCTTTCACTTTCTTTAAGTATAGAATCAATCTTGCACTTTTAGCTTGGTATCTCCCAGTAACTTGGTTCACAACTAACTTGGAATCGCAGAAGATGTTCAGTTTTGTGACTTCTAGCACCTTTGCAATCTTTAATCCGGCTATCAGAGCTTCATACTCAGAATTGTTGTTAGTGGCCTGAAACTCCATTCGGATGGCATAAGTTACCAATCGTTTCTCGGGGGTTTCAAGCACTATTCCAGCGCCGGATCTTTCGTTATTTCTAGCACCATCAGTATATAATCTCCAGACATTAGGGTCGAAAAGTAACTTTGAGGGTTCCACTTCTTCGTTTGCTATGTCTTCTTCAGGAACAGTGAATTCTGCTATGAAGTCAGCTATAACTTGCCCCCGAATTGACCGTCTGGGCTGAAAGTTCAAGTCAAATTGACTTAACTCAATATTCCATTTGAGTAATCTTCCAGACGCCTCTGGTCTCTGTAGAACTTGCTTGAGTGGGTGATCAGTGTATATGATAATAGGATGCGCTTGAAAGTAGTGCCGAAGTTTTCTGGAGGCAATCAGTAAACTATACGCCAGTTTTTCTATCCGTGGATAATTACGCTCTGCCGCTGTTAATTTTTTGCTCACGTAATACACAGGTCTTTGGACCTTCTCCTCTTCCCTTACCAACGCTGAGCTGACTGCATGAGATGATACTGCCAAATACACGAATAAATCCTCGTGGTTTATGGGTTTAGATAGGATTGGAGGTTTCTCCAAGTGCCTGAGCAAGTTCTGGAACGCTTCCACGCAGTCAGGTGTCCATTCAAAGTGGCGTTTTCCCCGCTTTATTAATTCGAAGAATGGGATGCACTTATCCGTAGCCCTGGAGATAAATCTGCTTAGTGCGGCCACTTTTCCGGCAAGGCTTTGCACGTCCTTAATTTGCCTAGGTTCCTGGATGTTCCTGATTGCCGTGATCTGGTCCGGATTAATCTCGATACCGCGCGAACTGACAATGAATCCTAAGAATTTTCCAGAAGCAACACCGAATGAACATTTGGTGGGATTGAGTTTCATCCCATACTTTCGAAGAATGCCGAACATCTCTGCCAAGTCAGTAGTGTGTTGAAAGGATTGCTTGGATTTAAACAACATATCGTCGACGTATACTTCCATTGTTTTCCCGATTTGGTTATAAAACATTCTGTTGACCAAACGTTGGTACGTAGCGCCTGCATTCTTCAAACCAAAGGGCATTACTACGTAACAATATAATCCAAGATCAGTGATAAAGCTGGTATGTTCTTGGTCCGGAACATGCATTGGAATCTGATTGTATCCCGAATAAGCATCCATGAAGGAGGGAAGCTCATGACCCGCCGTCGAATCTACCAATTGGTCAATTCGAGGTAATGGGAAACTATCTTTGGGACAAGCTTTGTTTAAATCCGAGAAGTCGATACATGTTCGCCACTTCCCGTTGGCCTTCTTTACCAGGACTGGGTTCGAAATCCAATCCGGGTAAGTTGAATCTCTGATAAATCCATTACTCTTTAGCTTCCCAACCTCTTCTTTCAAGGCAGCGGACCTCTCTGGGCCCAGCACTCGCCTTTTTTGCTTCACGGGAGGATGTTTGGGGTTAATGCTCAAAGAATGGCTCATGATTGATGGGGATATCCCGCACATGTCCGCATGGGTCCAAGCGAATACATCCAAGTTGTTCTTTAAGAAAGTCGTCAATTCTTCGGCAAGACTCGGACTTAACTGGGATCCAATCTTAAGGACCTTCTCCGGATCACTGTCATCGATTGGCACATCCACAGTTACTTCGTTGGGAGTTGCCGTTCTGCCCCCGGGTTCTTGATCCTCTCTGGGATCTATATCCTCGGGCATCACTCTAGGCAACTCTCCAACCATTATCCTCTTTGATTGCTATAAAGCTTCCGCCCCCAAAGGGGGAGGAGTGCCCTTAGTTTCAATATCCCCGCCGTTGCGAAGCAACTTTAATTCGGCAACATAACATGCTCGCGCAGCAACTTGATCCCCTCTGACGATACCAACGCCGGCTTCTGTGGGGAACTTCAATAGCAAGCACCAGGGGGCTATACAGGCTCTGAATTTTGCGAGGGCCGACCGGCCCAAGAAGGCATTGTATGGCGATTCGACATCCAAAACCACAAAGGGAAGGATTCTCACTCTCTGGCGTTCTCCTTCCCCAAGTGTAACTGGCAATTCTACGTAACCCATAGGCGCGGTGGACGCTCCGTTGAATCCACGAATCCATCCTTGGCAGGGCTTCAAGTCTTTTATCTCAAGATTCATCTGGTCAAAGGTTTTTTTGAAAAGGATATTAACGGAACTCCCGTTGTCCACCAGTACCTTATGAACAGTGGCTGGCTCAATGGGTATTGTGATTACAAGTGGATCTTCAGTTGGAGCATGGACCCCAATGCTTTCTCGCTCTCGGAAAACAACATCATCAGTCATCATCTTTTGCTGCTTCACCGGAACACTGTCCTCGGGGTTGCTACATTCCCCCACTTCGAGGTGTTGTTTGGCTGCGTTGACATATTGATCTAAAGCTTTGGAACTGTGCCCAGCAAGGTAAAGTCCACCGATCACGGTGTTGATTACAATATTCTTTCCCTTTTGCTGAGCAGTTGGCCTAGCAGCAAGTTGATTTTGATTCTGATTCGGGGCCTGCACTGCTTGCCCCCTGTCCCTAGGCACTACTCTGTATTCGTCTAGCTTCCCTTCTCGAAGCAACCTTTCGACTACGTCCCTCAGGTGACGGCATTCATTCGTCGAATGGCCGTGAATTTGATGAAAGAGGCAAAACTTCCCTGTCTCACGCTCTTTTTCTGTCGATTCTCTAGGAGGTGGCCTCTTATTCTGGAGGACTTCATACGCATCCATGAAGATATTCTCCAGAGTATCATTTATGGGTGTATAACTTTCAAAGGCCCTGGGACGAGTCCTTCTCTGGGAGTCGTTCCCTCGGCCCCTCTTCCGGCTGTTGCCATTAGCATTGTTATTGTTGTTACCCAATCGGCGACCACCCTGGTTCTGATTTCCGATGTTAGCCTCAACTTTCCCCGAGTTGTCTCCAGTCTGTTTGATGGCGACATTGCTCTGAACTTCTTCCTTATCAGTTGTTTTAAGCTTTCGGTTCGCGTACACCTCTTCCCGGCGTAGATGTACATTGGCTTTCTCATAGAATAATTCTCTGGTGTGGGGTGGTTTGCCTGCCAAGTACCTCCCGAATTCAGTGTCCTTATCCACTCCATCAATTAGTGCTGCGACAATGGTCGGCTCATGAGGATCTTTGACCTCAGTGGCGGCCAAATTGAAACGATCCAGGTACGTCCTTAGACTTTCGCCTGGTCGCTGTTTGACAAGAAATAGATCGATCACGCTTTTCGTCTTCTGTGCGTAGATACGGAATTGCTCTACGAACTTCTCGCTTAGTTCCCTGAAGCTGGAGATCGATCTTGCCGGCAGGCGAGTAAACCATAGCAAAGCCACGTCTTCCAGGAATATGGGAAACGCTTTACACTTAACCGCGTAAGAAGCGGCGGCGGCAGTCATCGACCAAGAGTATCTCATTAGGTGCTGAACAGGATCAGACCTCCCTGCATACCGGTTCATTTGTGGCATGTTGAAACGCCTTGGAAAAGTTGCATCCAAAATATCGTCAGTAAAAGGAGTATGACTACGGTCGATCCCCCAATCCTCGTTTCGCTGTCCACGGCTGTCGGCCAAAATCTGGTGAACCATGGCTGCAACGTTTGCACTAGTCAAAGGAGGTTCAGGATCAGTGCCTCTGGCCCGACGAGGCTCTCTGATCTCTCTTCGGGTAGTAGCCACAAAATCCGGGGCTTGGACGGGGCCTCGCTGCCCCCCTGTTATCATGAGTATGTGTACCGCGACGGGGCTGAGGTGGCCTGTCATGCACAGGACTGTTCACGCCTCGAGTCCTGAGGGTCGTTGCTTGACCACCCATATTACGGTTTGCGGGTCTAGCCCCTAGTTCTTCTTCTTCTTGTGAGGGCAGGGTCCCGAACCGAAGTTGTTCTATGTTTTCGGCTCTTTCATACGGTCGCCGCGGAGGTCTCGGCGATTCTTCAGATGAAGAGGAATGTGCTGGGGTGAGTGGACGTACTGGCGATGTTCTTTGCCTTGTTAGCTCATCAAGTCTTCTATCCATAGCCGTCAGGTTTTGCCGTAGGATAGAACTTTCCTGCCTTTGGGCGGCTAACTCATCAAATAACCTATCCCACATTTCGACAAAACGGGAAAGATCCCCCTCAGTAACAGGAGCAGCAGGATCATAATGGCCATCATCACCCTCTCTTATGGGCATAGTGCTCGGACCGGGTCGAGCAGAGGTTCCAGGACGATAGGAGTGGTTCATGGGTTCTTTTCCAGGTCGAGTTGTGTTCTGATCATCAGTTCGGGTAGCTTCGGTTCGTGGAGGGAGGTTCGCTGCGCCCCCCTGGGATCGACTCGTGGTCATGGTGCGCGGAGGCTGCGAGGTGTTGCCCCGGGATCGAGTAACAACTCCTTCAGTAGCGCGGATCGTCTCGTTCTCATCGACTCGGAACGAGGTGTTTTCATCGGTTCGGATCGCCCCCCGCGCTCCGCGATCCAGAGTCTCTTCGTTGCCCAGCTCGTGCATATTCTCCTCGATCGTTTCGTTGGTCTGCGAAACTTTAGATCTTTTTCCAGCCATGATATCCGAATCGCTGGAATCTTCAAGAAAACGAATAACGAAACTTTAAGGCTGATTTTCTCAGTGTTAAAACATCGTCCCAAGGAATGCCGTGTCTTAAGCAGATTCTCTTGAGTTTTATCTCGTCGAGCTTGGATGCTAAAGAGTCAGAGAATTTATCTATCCCGACTGCGCCTGGAATTTCGTCCGGAGCTCGTTCGTCAGACTCAGAATTGTTGCTGGATGACGTGCTTTCTGTCGGATCTGATTCTGTGGCTTCATATTCAGACCCGGAATCTTCACCTTCTGGATTGATTGGAGGAATTTGAGGATTGTGCTGTTCAGGAGTCTCGGATTCCGTTTCGGCTACAGATCTTGAGGAAGAGTGGTCGTTCGACGTTGCTGCTAGGACGAGAAAATATGAACGATAAGATCAACATTACCCGTCCCCCGTGTGTGCAAGTGCTGCTGTGTGTGTTTGTGTGTGCGCATTATTAAAAACAATAGTAAAACATGAAAGCAGTCGAGGTTGTTAAAGGTCGTTAGTCGTCATATGCAGTCAAATCATGAAGTCATTTAGTCCAGAGAGATCAACGTCAAGGCTCTATCCTAACTGTCCAGAGTTTTGTAGCGACAAAGCGCTGATTAAAGACTGAAATTTCTTCGTATCACCAGCCGTGAGACGGATCGCGTAGTAGAGGAACCGCCCCCTTCGACTCGCATAGCAGAGGGATCGCCCCCTTCGACTCGCATAGCAGAGGGATCGCCCCCTCGACTCGCATAGCAGAGAGTTCGCCCCTCATCGAATCGTCGGACGAAGGGAAGGCTCCCTCACGAACCGTTGCGACTACCGTGATATGACCCTTAGCTGCCATCCCAATCTTTCGTCTCGCCACTTGCTTCCGTCCTCAATCATTGACCACGATCCAAGTCGGCCTTCCTTCTCCTTCTGCATCCTTCTTCTTCCTCATCTCCTTCCCATCCTCAAGTTCTGAGCTCCACGTTCAATGGCCATGGCGACTTGGTGATTTATTCGGAAAGTAGCGGATTTATATTGTTTCTCTCTGGAATCAGCCGTAGAAATTCATGAAAGTAGTATGAGAGTGCTTTCTATAAAGTTACCTTTCTAAAAACTGAGAGAATTCTTGGATTTTCGAAAGTTTTAAAGGGTTGGACTCGTTTTTCGATAGCTCGCGCGAGACGATTCAGCAGAGAAGAAAAAGAAGGAGAATGAAGAGGGGAGCGTCGGCTTATATAGGCAAAGAAGGTGACCGTTTGTCTCCCCTCCTTTGTCTTATTCGATCCACGAAGCGCCCCACAGGCCACGATCCAGAAATGGAATCGCAAAGAAGCCCACGGACCGCTTTGAAATGGTGGCCCACGAAACTCAGGGTCCGATACGACTCGAAGGAAGATGCGCCCCGTATCGCACAAGACCCTAGGAACTCAGCACGAGACGAGCAGATGACCAAATCGGACCGTGTCGTCCTATGGCGATCCGATTCATGCATGTGTCAATTTGAACCAATACGACTGTTAACTTACATCCTTTCAGCAGAGAATCAAATAGCATCTTCGAAGCATGTTTCACCATCAATAAAACATACTTCGAGGGGGCAAAATGTTGGCTCGCTTTTTGGACAAGCCATCCAGGATCATTCATGAAAGGAAATCAGGAAACCAAGTCCCCCAAGAAAGTGGAAGAATGGATCGCACGCCATCGTCTCGCCCAGGAACGGATCGCACGCCATCGTCTCGCCCAGGAATGGATCGCGCTCTATCGACTCGCCCAGGAACGGATCGCTCCCATCTTGTCGACGAACGTCACCTCCAGGCGATCCGATCCCTTGTAACGAACCGAGCCCCCTGACCCGTTCAACCACGAGCTAGTCCTCAGCGATCCGAATCGCACGGATCTGACGACACCTGTTCACAACGGCTAGTTTGACTGTTTCTTCAATGGTGGCGATGCGATCCGAAAATCTCGGGATTCGTGCCACGTGTCTGCGATCCGCCTGACAAAATCAGCTATAAATAGCCCAGAGCTTGGCATTTTTCGGGATCTTTTTTGCAATAGGGAATACTGAGTCCGCCATTGTTGTCAAACCACTGAAATATTGAGAGAAATCTCTGTTGTACTAGCTTTTAAAGCATAATCAATAAGATATAAAGTGGACGTAGGCTCGTTAACGCCGAACCACTATAAATTCTGAGTGTTATTTTCTTTTTCCTTGTTCCTCATTTAGAATTCTCTACAGTTCATAACAATTTGGGTGTTAGGTCCAAATTTCGATCTAACAGATATTAAATCGATTTCAAACATATTTCAAAGATGTGTTCATATACAGTTTTGAAATATGATTTATAAAACGAGTGTTAATGATTTATAAAACGAATGGATAATGATTTAAAAAACGAATTGATAATGATTTATAAAACGAATGGATAATGATTTATAAAACGAATGGTTAATGATTTATACAACGTATGGTAAAGGATTTTATAAATAAAAATTAATGATTTTGTAAATGAAAGACAAAGGAATTCGTAAATAAAAGGTTGATGATTTTGTAAAGGAAAGGTTGATGATTTTGTAAAGGGAAGGTGAAGGGTTTTGAAATAGAATCTATAATATTATTTACAGAAGTTAAGTTGAGATGTTTTAATTTAATTGTGAAATGATCTTTAAATAATATTTAGAATGATTTGTGAGATTATAATAATATAATCGCTTTAAAAATGATAAAGGGGATATGATAGGGTTTTACGAAATTTGGAACTTGTTGTACACTAGTTGAGTTGAGTAATTTTCGAGGTGTCAATCTGATGTTGGTTTCGGCCTTCGGGATTGATACTGAGAGATTTATTCACTTACTAATTTACAATGAGGAGAAGTGTAATGATAATAGAATTTTCTTATTTCTAATAAAAAAGGGAAATGTTTTCCAAGTCAACAGTTTTAATATTTAATTAACGACGGGTTAATTAAAGAGGCTGAATGATGTTGGGTATTGAATCAGTGAATTCATTTTATTTTTATGCATGAATGGTTGTTTATCTGATAGTTAAATAACCGACTATCAAATATGACCAATACGATTGTTGGCACGGGAAGACCGGGATCGAATTTATATTTGAATACCATTCCGACCAGCAAATACGAAAATGTTGAAGATATTGGATGCTGATCGAGACGGAGAAATCGAAGACCATAGATCTTCATAAAACGGAGTAACCACTTAAAATATCTAATTCGAACTGGAGATATACTGGGGTTCTGTCGTGCTTGAAATCTACGGATTTGCAAGGACTATTCGCTACTGATCTCTAGGGTGAAACCTAGAATGTTGTAGGAGGGTACCTTCGGTTCATCCTGGAACTGGATGACTTGTATAGACGATTGTCCGACATAGTATTTCTTAAGAGTCATGTACATTGACTTCTACAAACGTACTTCTATTAGTTGCAGAATATTTTTGGGGTCATCAATTAGTGATTTGATGGATCTGACAATGTGGCATTCAAAATGAATGGTGATGTGATGTGCTAAAGGTAGTGTTAAACCTCAAGCCTCTTCAACTAGGAAATGACAGTAATCGGGCAGGCAGCATGGCTAAGTGGGTCGCACCCAAGTAGGGTGTATAATCACCTATCTAGAGATAATTCATTTCCTTTTTTAATCTATTTTGATGTTGTCCCTTATCGGGAAACGGTGGTTAGCTCCCAACCGTTGGTGATATACATTCGATACACTCAAGCAAAATGAGTGGCCGGTCATGTGTGGCGGGGTTGCAAGATTTTCTTGTTGAACCCACTGTATTCGTCTCTAGAGATACACTATTAGAAGGTGGTTCCATGCCTTGTCATAGTTGGAAATCCAATCTCCAATAAGAGCCTGCAGTTTTGATTGAATATACTATATATGTGGAACGTTAGATGCAAGCGTTCCGCTAGATTGATATTTACTTGTGTTTAGACACTACTATAATATCAGAAAAAGATATGATTTCTAAAAAGAAATGATTTGACTTTAAAATCAAGTTGGTTGATGTTTTTAAACTTAGCGAGTTTTTCTCACTCTGGTCCACCAGACTGATCCGGCATTTTGTAAATGCTCGGGTTAGACCGGGTTGTGCAGGATCAGGTTATCGGATGCTGTGAAGTCCGAAGATAAGCTGGAAGAGTTCAGACGTATATAGCTAGTGTTTGTTCCGCTGTGTGTTGTATACGAGGACAGATTATTATATAACTGTCCAGATGTATTGCTGTACTTTGATGAATTGTAAGTTTTATTTTAAAAGCTCTCAATAAAGTTTTGTTTCTATTATATTTTATTCCGCTGTGATGTGTGTAACACCCCGAATTTTAGTTAATACTAAAATTCACTAATTACAGGGTAAATAATCTCAGACGTGGGAAATGGGGGTAACGGGCTACGTTATTGCGTTCGTCTCGGAAAAATACGCGAAATAGAGTCCGAGTTTTCGAGAATCGGAGTCCGTATGGCCCGGTTATGGCCCAAAGAAGTTTGCAGAAAAATTAGAGCTAAAAACAGATTTAGGAATTTAAATTTAAATTTAAATTTAGAACCAGCGGGGCCAGGCGGGAAGGTTCCCGCCCTGCGCATGTCGACAGGGCTGTCGACAGGCCTGTCGACAGGGGTGTCGACTTGCCTGTCGACTTGCCTGTCGACATGGCGTGTCGAACCAGGGTGCTTGGGTGCACCAGATCTGGTTTTCTGGTTAGGTTTGGGCTTGGTTCTAGAGATTTACTAAATCTAACGGACCTAAATTAATCTAGGGTTAATCTAAGGGCCTAAAACACTCTCTTAATCTATAAATACACCCTAAACCTACCTTAATCCATACTAAAAATAGAAATGAAGGCCTCATGCCGCCAAATTAAATCCTAGAAGGAGTCTCCATTAATCTAAGAAGGAAGTTTCAAGCTAATCCCTCTCATATCATTCTCTAATCATCACCATCTTCATAATTAGCAACTAATCCCTCTTCATAAGTTGGTTAATTTTGGGTTTGGTGAGTTTCTATCACTTTAGCATCAATTGTTAAAGTAAGTAGATTGGGTGTAATGAGACTTATGGTCTTAAATGCGGATTAGTGAGTTTGAATCATTTATAATGATATGTTACTCTATGTTGTTTTATGTTTATGCATATTTGATAAGTTGGTTTATGCATGCTTAATAAGTTGATTTATGCATGTTTAACAAGTTGATTTATGCATATTTAATGAGTGGAATTATGCATGTTTAACAAAGTGACTTATGCAAGTTAAGTATATGTTTAAATGCAAGTTTAATGTGAAATGCAAGTTATGCATGCTTATGCAAGTGTATGGATGCTTATGCAAGTCATATATATGTTTAAATGCAAGATTTATGTGATATGCAAGTTATGCATGCTTATGCGAGTATATGAATACTTATGCAAGATATGTATATGCTTAAATGACATGATATGCAAGTTATGCATGTTTATGCAAGTATGTGAATGCTTATGCAAGTTATGCATGTTTATGCAAGTATGTGAATGCTTATGCAAGTATGTGGATGTTTATGCAAGTATGTGAATGCTTATGCAAGTTATGTGTATGCTTAAATGCATGTTTAACATGTTATGCAAGTTATGAGAATGCCTATATGCAAATTCAACATGTTATGCAAGATATGTGTATGATAATATGCAAGCTCATATGCAACATGTTATGCAAATCATGTGCAAGTTTGGGTTAAATATAGTTGGGTTAATATATGCTCATATATGCAAGTTGACATCCTCTTAACCCATGACAAAGTTTTATGCTAAACCCATGATATTTGGGATGATCTTCCCCTTTATTATGTCATGTAACGAGAACGATTTACGTGGGGAACGATGGGGTTGGTAAATATGTTAATAAATGAATGATTGGGTATGATTAAGCATACCATAAAAAAAAAATTACCATAAGTGGGAATTTACCTATTGAGTTAGGTCTACCCCATGGGAATTTACCTATTGAGTTAGGTCTACCCATGTTATGGAAAACTTGATATTAATTAGGGATAATTAATATGGGGGTGATTAATTAGGTGTAATTAATCGACTAAGACACGAGGTTGGACTCATTTGTAGTGTAAAACTGCCCGGACCCGACCGGCTTAACCAGTTGCTACAAATGTCAGCCCAATGTGAGAGGTCTTAGCCATAAATTAAATACGTGATTAAGGTAAAGACACGAGGTTAGACTCTGTTATGACGTAAGACTGCCCGGATTCTACCGGCTTAACCAGGCGGTCATAACAGCCAGTCTAATGTGGGAGGTCTTTATGGGAGATCACGGTCTTAATTAATTAAGAAACACTTAACCATAGTAGCATGTAGTGGGACATGAGGGGTTAAGTGGGTGCCTTGGGTGGCATGAGGAAATTTTGTGATTGCCTTGGGTGGCATGTGGAATCTAGTGGGTTGCCTTGGGTGGCAATAGAAAATACGATTAGAATACTTAACCAAGTGGGAACATGTAATTAAACATGATTAAAGGGTTAAGTGGGATACACTAGATATTTGACAAGCTTAAGTGGGTAGCTTGTGGGGGCCCATTTCAACCAATATCCCAAACGTATCTTTGTGGGCTCGACCCATGTCGAGTGACGGGACACACATATTGGGTTTGATTATAAGAGGCCAAAACGGGTTAGCGGTGGCAACGCAAGTCCCACGGGTTTCATATGCGTGTGTGGGCCCGGGCGGGTAGATAAGCCGTTGTTGCATCGTGTAGATATAAAGCCGTGCACCGTTAGTATTGGGTAGCCACTTTAGGGGAGTGATACACCCCACTGTGGGACCAGCACGGGTATCTACGGTAGGGAGCCGATCGATGGGGAGTAGTGGGTACACCTAATAAAGATAGGGGCAGACGGCACCTATGTAGGGGTACACGAAACTACTGGGTAAGAATTACTGAGTACACCTAGTGGAGATAGAGGCAGACGGCACCTATGTAGTGGGCTAGGAGTACATGGAACTACTGGGGAAATTTTCTAAGTCCTTGGAAGGGATCAACCTTTAAGTAGGAATGACTGGTGTGGTGCAGTTAGTAATTATCCTTGGGTGGGTAGATGCGTCCTGACGGTTATCTTAGTTTATTCTAAGTCTACCAAGCTGCTTAGTGTAGCCATTCATCCCCAGATATTACTGTAGGTCAAGTTTATGTCTTCTCTGGTTACTTTAATGATTGTATTGTTAAAGTTATAGGACTCACTCAGACTTATGTCTGACCCCGTTGTTTCTATCTTTTTTTCCCAACCCTCAGGTCCTACGGTGGATCCTAGCAGTAGTAGAGCTTGATCGGATTGCTGTTCCAGTCTTGAGGAGCTTGAGTAGATGTAAAGCTCCAGTTATCCAGTTATCTTTTCTTTTGTTCTGGCTATTGTATTGAGAGTGGGATTATGTACTTCTTTATTTTGATGGATATTGTACTTGACTTTTATTGTGGTTTTATGATGTAACCAGACATGTTTATTTCCGCTGTTATGAGATGATGATTTAAAATTTTCAAGTACTACTTATATCTGTCTTGTTGTAATTTTTCTGTTCTATATTCACTAAAATACTCCACCGATGCTATGGCATTCCCTTAGTGAGTGGCCATAGCGGGTGTGGGGTGTTACACGTGGTATCAGAGCAAAGGTTACCGGAACAGATAAAATTTTTTAGAAAACTATTTTTCTAAAAACATTTTTGGAAAAGATATTTTCAAAAACATGTCTTTTAAGAGAAAAGTTTTTGAAAGAAAAGCATAATCCCCAATAGCCATATCTATATCCTTCGAATCCTCCGTTTTGAATCTTTCCTTTTTCGTTTCAGCATGGCCGAGAATCTTAATCTTCCGGAGGGTGTGACGGTACCAGTATGGTATAGGAGATTGATGGAGGCTAGGGCCACCACTGCGGGTCCAGCAAATATTCCTCCACCAACCGTAGCACCCGATCTTCCTCCTCCCCCTCCGCCTCGCACGGACACTTTTGCTAAGACTTGCAAGGAATTTAAAGCTATGGGAGGGAAACCTTTTCAAGGACCTGAAACCTTTGTGGAGGCTAGAGATTGGCTTAAGGAGGTGGAAGAGTTGATAGATATCTTTGAGATGGAAGAAGGGAAGAAAGTCAAGTTGGCTGCTTGGTTAATGAAGGGGGAGGCCTCATTCTGGTGGGAGGTCACTAATGGAGAACGCCCCGTTGACTCTTGGGCGGATTTTAGGCAAAGATTTGTGGCAAAGTTTCTCTCAAGGGCGGAGGAAAACTTGTATATGGAAAGATTCTTGACTCTAAAGCAAGGAAATCTTTCGGTGAAGGAATATGTTAACAAGTTTAATCAATTGGCAAGGTTTGGCCTAGACATGGTGAATACACTGGAGAAGAAGGCTTTGAGGTTCGTGAAAGGCTTGAATGAACCGATGCATGGGTTGGCTATGACTCACATCCCTATGGGGGCCACCTTTGAGAAGCTAGTTGACATGGCACTCATGTATGAGGAAGAGAAGGGTCCTTATGCTAATAAGGCACCCGAGAAGAAGGGAGATCAAAAGAGACCTCAACAACAGCAAAGCAAAGGTGGGAAAGGCAACGGTGGCAAGGGCAAGAAGAAGAAGTGTTTCAATTGTGGGACACCTGGCCACCTAAGCAAGGATTGTCGCAAGAAGAAGAAGACTGGCTGCTTCCACTGTGGCGAAGCAGGGCATTTAGTGAAGGATTGCCCTAAGAAAGGGCAAAGGACGGGATCTACCTTAGGAGGAAAGGTGCAAGCTCTTATGGCACCGAGTCAGGCTAGGGGGCAAGTACAGGCTCTCGCGGTTCCACCGATTCAGGAAAGAGGTAGAACTATTTCCGTTGAAAGTCTGGTCTTTCTATTTGATCATCCTGTCCGTACATTGTTTGATTCAGGCGCATCGCATTCGTTTATCTCATCATCATTAGTTGAGTTACTGCACTTAGACACCAGTCTGGTAGATGATCCCTTGGTTGTTTCAAACCCAATTGGGGGCTCCACTTATTTGTCCATGATATGTTTGGGTTTGAAGATTTCTATACTTAGCATTGAGTTTAGATGTGATGCTTTTGTATTGGGCTTCACGGGCTATGGGTTGATTTTGGGCATGGACTGGTTATCCAGTAATGGTGCCGTTCTTGATTGCGAAAGGAGAGTTGTTAGGCTCATGACCCGCTTGGGTAACACTCTCGAGATTTCTTGTAACCCCAGGGACTCTGTTATGCTAAGTTATCTTGAATCGCTTGACGCTTCGGTCGAGAGTTTGCAATCTGTTAGAGTGGTCCGGGAATATCCGGATGTGTTTGAGGAGGTGAAGGGCTTACCTCCGAAGCGGGAGATTGACTTCCGAATATATTTGGTGGATAATGCTAAACCGGTATCTTTACCAGTGCGCCACATGGCTCATCGTGAGAGGAGGGAACTCCATAAGCAAGTAGGGGAGTTGCTTGAGAAGGGGTTCATAAGACGGAGCATATCGGAGTGGGGTGCTCCAGTAGTATTTGCTACAAAGGCGGATGGGTCCCTCAGACTTTGTGTAGATTATAGAGAACTCAACAAGCTCACAAAGAAGAATAGACACCCATTGCCGAGGATTGATGATCTTTTCGATCAGTTGGTTGGCGCTTCAGTGTTTTCTCAGTTGGACTTGGCCACTGGGTTTCATCAGTTGAGGGTGGCCGAGGATAGCATAGACAAGACTGCCTTTAGGACTCCGGATGGTTTCTATGAGTGGCTGGTGATGCCATTTGGGTTGACGAACGCCCCTGCATACTTTGTTGATTTGATGAGTAGGGTGTTCAGGGAGTTCCTTAATAAATTCGTGGTGGTCTTTGTGGATGATATCTTAGTATTTTCTAAGAGTGAAGAAGAGCATGCCTTACATCTTGGGGAGGTGTTGAAGACTCTTCGAGCACATAGCCTTAAGGCTAAATTTTCTAAATGTCACTTCTGGAGGAAGGAAGTACGGTTCTTGGGGCACGTGGTCTCCAAGGAAGGGATAGCTGTGGATCCCGCGAAGGTAGTATCAATTCAGGATTGGAAAGTTCCAAAGAATGCTACCGAAGTAAGAAGTTTCTTGGGGTTGGCGGGTTATTATAGGAAGTTCATCAAAGACTTCGCGAAGATATCAGCCCCATTAACCCGCTTAACAAAGAAGAATCTTGTTTTCACATGGGACGTAGATTGTGATGATGCGTTCCGACGGTTAAAGAGAGCTTTAACCACGGCTCCAGTTTTAGTGTTGCCAGATGGGAGCAAGCCATTTGTTGTCTATACCGATGCCTGTGGTACAGGACTTGGCGCAGTCTTAATGCAAGAGGGAAGGGTAATAGCCTATGGTGGAAGGCAGTTGAGGGCACATGAGAAAAATTACCCTACCCATGATCTCGAGCTGGCCGCTATTGTTTTTGCGCTTAAGATTTGGCGTCATTATCTTCTTGGTGAGAGATTCGAGTTGTTCACTGACCATAAATCATTGAAGTACTTATTCTCTCAGAAAGATTTAAACTTAAGACAGCAAAGGTGGATGGAGTTTTTAGCATCCTATGATTTCGAGATAGCGTATACCCCTGGCAAGGGTAACGTGGTGGCGGACGCCTTGAGCAGGAAGAGGTTGTCCTTGAGTCCATTGTTCGTGGAACGACGAAGCTTGGAATTTATCTCGATGTTTGATTTCAGACCTTCCGTTGACTATGTACCCGGTTTGCTAGCTTCTTTGGAAGTTAGACCTACTCTTCTGGGGCGGATTGGGGAAGCCCAGAGGGACGACCCACAGTTGGTTGAGTTGATAGAGAAGCTCATAAGGGGGGAGTCGTCCAGCCATTTAAGTAGGTACACCCTAGACGATAGGGGGTGCTTGCGTAGGGACGGTAGACTTTGTGTACCGCTAGATGAAGGGTTGAGGAAGGCTATTCTTGATGATGCACACCGTTCTAGGATGACCATTCATCCCGGTGGGGATAAGATGTACCAAGACATGAAGAGGGTTTTCTTCTGGGCCGGTATGAAGAAAGATGTGGCCGAATATGTCGCCCAATGTTTGGTGTGCCAGCAAGTGAAGGCGGAGCAAAGGAAACCAGGTGGGTTGCTTCACCCATTGGAGGTTCCGCAATGGAAGTGGGATAGCGTCTCGATGGATTTTATTGACGGGTTACCCAGGTCGAGGAAGGGTAATACAGGAATTTGGGTGGTGGTAGATAGACTTACTAAGAGCGCCCATTTCATACCTGTGAAGAGTAAGAGGACTGCTCCATGGCTAGCTTCAGTATATCTTCGAGAGATAGTTCGATTACACGGGGTACCCTCTAGCATAGTAAGTGATCGAGATCCTATCTTCACTAGCGAGTTCTGGAGAAGTTTGCAAGAAGCAGTGGGGACTCAATTGTGTTTGAGCACTGCATATCATCCTCAGACGGACGGCCAGACTGAGAGGGTGAATCGTGTTCTAGAAGACCTTTTGAGGCTTTGTATCTTAGATTTTGGAGGTACATGGGAAGAGCATCTCCCATTGGTAGAGTTCGCATATAATAACAGCTTTCAGTCCAGTATTGGTATGGCTCCTTTCGAAGCTCTCTATGGAAGGCCTTGTCGATCACCTACATGTTGGTGGGAATCTACGGATAAGATTTTGCTTGGGCCCGATATGGTTAGGGAGACTTCTGAGAAGATTGACTTGATTCGAAGAAGGATGAAAGCAGCGCAGGATAGGCAAAAATCTTATGCGGACAAGAGAAGGACGGATCTTGAGTTTGAGGTTGGGGATATGGTTTTTGTCAAGGTATCTCCGTTGAGAAATGTTGTTCGCTTCGGATCCGTTGGGAAGTTAGCACCGAGGTTTGTTGGGCCGTTTCCTATCAAGGAAAGGATTGGACGGATGGCATATAGGGTGGAGTTGCCCGACAGACTTAGTGGTGTTCATGATGTATTCCATGTATCACATCTGAGGAAGTGCTTACATGAGACCGCAGAGGTGGTAGAGCCGAGCTTGCTTAGAGATGTAGAGGTTGAGCGTGATGCGACGATTCGACGAGCTCCTACTCGCATCCTTGGGTCAGAGACTAGGAAATTGAGGAATCGAGAGGTTCAGCTAGTCAAAGTGCAATGGGGAGAAGATGAGAGCAACGCGACTTGGGAGACGGAAGCGAAGATGCGTTCATTGTACCCATTTCTTTTTGAGGGTATGTCTTTACTTTCTCCTTTATCGCTTGTCTAGTACTTATCTTATCTTTGGTATGTCCTCTCGTTAGTACCTTTGACCTTTAGATAGGGTAAACCTATGGTTGAAACATGTGTTTGAGACATTTTATGGTTGATGGATGCAAGTGGATGCAAGTGTTTGCTAGTGGTTGCTCGTGGATGCATATACACACACTCTAGGCACTAGATCGGCTTAGTCACTTCATGTTGCATATTGCATAAAATTGTGTGTAGGAAGATAGATTTATGGATGTATAATGGTTGTGTTATCACATGGATGATGCATTTTGATGAATGATTGTCCACTCATGTAGATATTGTATGTGTCGATAGGGTTCTCTCGCATACATAATGGATGCATGGCACTATCATGGTTTGCATATGTTCATACATTAGATAGGGAACATATACACACACTTTTTGCATATGCTCATACATTATTAGAAACTGTTTAAGGACAATGGATGCCCGTGGTTGATGATTTGAGTAGATGGTTGTTTGGATGGTAGGATATGCATTCTCCTTAGCTTAGAGATTTCGGGGACGAAATCCTTTAAGGAGGGGAGAATGTAACACCCCGAATTTTAGTTAATACTAAAATTCACTAATTACAGGGTAAATAATCTCAGACGTGGGAATTGGGGGTAACGGGCTGCGTTATTGCGTTCGTCTCGGAAAAATACGCGAAATAGAGTCCGAGTTTTCGAGAATCGGAGTCCGTATGGCCCGGTTATGGCCCAAAGAAGTTTGCAGAAAAATTAGAGCTAAAAACAGATTTAGGAATTTAAATTTAAATTTAAATTTAGAACCAGCGGGGCCAGGCGGGAAGGTTCCCGCCCTACGCATGTCGACAGGGCTGTCGACAGGCCTGTCGACAGGGGTGTCGACTTGCCTGTCGACTTGCCTGTTGACATGGCGTGTCGAACCAGGGTGCTTGGGTGCACCAGATCTGGTTTTCTGGTTAGGTTTGGGCTTGGTTCTAGAGATTTCCTAAATCTAACGGACCTAAATTAATCTAGGGTTAATCTAAGGGCCTAAAACACTCTCTTAATCTATAAATACACCCTAAACCTACCTTAATCCATACTAAAAATAGAAATGAAGGCCTCATGCCGCCAAATTAAATCCTAGAAGGAGTCTCCATTAATCTAAGAAGGAAGTTTCAAGCTAATCCCTCTCATATCATTCTCTAATCATCACCATCTTCATAATTAGCAACTAATCCCTCTTCATAAGTTGGTTAATTTTGGGTTTGGTGAGTTTCTATCACTTTAGCATCAATTGTTAAAGTAAGTAGATTGGGTGTAATGAGACTTATGGTCTTAAATGCGGATTAGTGAGTTTGAATCATTTATAATGATATGTTACTCTATGTTGTTTTATGTTTATGCATATTTGATAAGTTGGTTTATGCATGCTTAATAAGTTGATTTATGCATGTTTAACAAGTTGATTTATGCATATTTAATGAGTGGAATTATGCATGTTTAACAAAGTGACTTATGCAAGTTAAGTATATGTTTAAATGCAAGTTTAATGTGAAATGCAAGTTATGCATGCTTATGCAAGTGTATGGATGCTTATGCAAGTCATATATATGTTTAAATGCAAGATTTATGTGATATGCAAGTTATGCATGCTTATGCGAGTATATGAATACTTATGCAAGAGGCTTAAATGACATGATATGCAAGTTATGCATGTTTATGCAAGTATGTGAATGCTTATGCAAGTTATGCATGTTTATGCAAGTATGTGAATGCTTATGCAAGTATGTGGATGTTTATGCAAGTATGTGAATGCTTATGCAAGTTATGTGTATGCTTAAATGCATGTTTAACATGTTATGCAAGTTATGAGAATGCCTATATGCAAGTTCAACATGTTATGCAAGATATGTGTATGATAATATGCAAGCTCATATGCAACATGTTATGCAAATCATGTGCAAGTTTGGGTTAAATATAGTTGGGTTAATATATGCTCATATATGCAAGTTGACATCCTCTTAACCCATGACAAAGTTTTATGCTAAACCCATGATATTTGGGATGATCTTCCCCTTTATTATGTCATGTAACGAGAACGATTTACGTGGGGAACGATGGGGTTGGTAAATATGTTAATAAATGAATGATTGGGTATGATTAAGCATAACATAAAATTTTTTTTACCATAAGTGGGAATTTACCTATTGAGTTAGGTCTACCCCATGGGAATTTACCTATTGAGTTATGTCTACCCATGTTATGGAAAACTTGATATTAATTAGGGATAATTAATATGGGGGTGATTAATTAGGTGTAATTAATCGACTAGGACACGAGGTTGGACTCATTTGTAGTGTAAAACTGCCCGGACCCGACCGTCTTAACCAGTTGCTACAAATGTCAGCCCAATGTGAGAGGTCTTAGCCATAAATTAAATACGTGATTAAGGTAAAGACACGAGGTTAGACTCTGTTATGACGTAAGACTGCCCGGATTCTACCGGCTTAACCAGGCGGTCATAACAGCCAGTCTAATGTGGGAGGTCTTTATGGGAGATCACGGTCTTAATTAATTAAGAAACACTTAACCATAGTAGCATGTAGTGGGACATGAGGGGTTAAGTGGGTGCCTTGGGTGGCATGAGGAAATTTTGTGATTGCCTTGGGTGGCATGTGGAATCTAGTGGGTTGCCTTGGGTGGCAATAGAAAATACGATTAGAATACTTAACCAAGTGGGAACATGTAATTAAACATGATTAAAGGGTTAAGTGGGATACACTAGATATTTGACAAGCTTAAGTGGGTAGCTTGTGGGGGCCCATTTCAACCAATATCCCAAACGTATCTTTGTGGGCTCGACCCATGTCGAGTGACGGGACACGCATATTGGGTTTGATTATAAGAGGCCAAAACGGGTTAGCGGTGGCAACGCAAGTCCCACGGGTTTCATATGCGTGTGTGGGCCCGGGCGGGTAGATAAGCCGTTGTTGCATCGTGTAGATATAAAGCCGTGCACCGTTAGTATTGGGTAGCCACTTTAGGGGAGTGATACACCCCACTGTGGGACCAGCACGGGTATCTACGGTAGGGAGCCGATCGATGGGGAGTAGTGGGTACACCTAATAAAGATAGGGGCAGACGGCACCTATGTAGGGGTACACGAAACTACTGGGTAAGAATTACTGAGTACACCTAGTGGAGATAGGGGCAGACGACACCTATGTAGTGGGCTAGGAGTACATGGAACTACTGGGGAAATTTTCTAAGTCCTTGGAAGGGATCAACCTTTAAGTAGGAATGACTGGTGTGGTGCAGTTAGTAATTATCCTTGGGTGGGTAGATGCGTCCTGACGGTTATCTTAGTTTATTCTAAGTCTACCAAGCTGCTTAGTGTAGCCATTCATCCCCAGATATTACCGTAGGTCAAGTTTATGTCTTCTCTGGTTACTTTAATGATTGTATTGTTAAAGTTATAGGACTCACTCAGACTTATGTCTGACCCCGTTGTTTCTATCTTTTTTTCCCAACCCTCAGGTCCTACGGTGGATCCTAGCAGTAGTAGAGCTTGATCGGATTGTTGTTCCAGTCTTGAGGAGCTTGAGTAGATGTAAAGCTCCAGTTATCCAGTTATCTTTTCTTTTGTTCTGGCTATTGTATTGAGAGTGGGATTATGTACTTCTTTATTTTGATGGATATTGTACTTGACTTTTATTGTGGTTTTATGATGTAACCAGACATGTTTATTTCCGCTGTTATGAGATGATGATTTAAAATTTTCAAGTACTACTTATATCTGTCTTGTTGTAATTTTTCTGTTCTATATTCACTAAAATACTCCACCGATGCTATGGCATTCCCTTAGTGAGTGACCATAGCGGGTGTGGGGTGTTACAATGTGAGATTCTAATGTTGTTGTGTTCTTCTTCTCTTATTCTAAATTTTCTTTCTTTCTTATCTCACCCTCTATATTCTTTCATTAACTATCTTGTGTTTTCGATACTTCAGTTCTGGCAAGTAATACGGGTTATGTATTATTGTTGGAATTTGGGCGTCGAATCCCTGGGTCATTACACTCTTCTACTATGACTATTTTTTTTTTGGGGTTTATGCTTCTTTTATTACTGTACTCTGATATTTTAAGTAAAAGACATAAATGTTTAAGATGATCAACCGGGTTTATGTATTTTCAAACTTATGACGTTTTGAACCATGAAGTTATGCCATATGATTAATAAACGTTTTTAATTCCACTGCTATTTTAATTATTTCTTGAAATGTTTATGTTTCTGTTTACCCATAACACTTAACGAAACTTAATGCATTCTCTTAATGAGTGATACTAATGGACGTGGGGTGTCACACTTGGTATTAAAGCTGAAGGTTACCAGATTAGATAAAAAATTTCAAAAATTATTTTCAAAAATGTTTTAAAAGAAATCTTTTTCAAAAAGAAAAGTCTGTTTTGAAAAACATATTCCCCAAAGCCATATGTAATATCTTTCGATCCTTTATCTGAATTTCTTTCCTTTTCTTTTCAGCATGTCTGGGGAACCTAATATTCCTGAGGGCATTACGATACCAAGCTGGTTCCATACGCCTCTAGAGGCCACGACGCCTGCCGGTGGTCAAGCAGACGTTCCTCCCCCAGCTGCACCCGTCATTCCTCCTCCTCTACGTGCAGATAATTTCTCTAAGATCTGCAAAGATTTCTATGCTATGGGAGGAAAGTCATTTTGTGGAATCGAGACGTTCGTAGAGGCAAGGAATTGATTCAAATAGATTGAGGATCTATTTGGAATTTTCGAAGTGGACAATCATAGGAAGATTCAGTTAGCCGCTTGGCTACTAAAAGATGAAGCTTCGTTCTGGTGGGAAGTGACGCAAGTAGGACGTCCAGTGGAGACTTGGTATGATTTTCGGCAAAGGTTTGAAATGAAGTTTCTTTCTCAAGCTGGGAAAAGCATGCAAATGGAAAGATTTCTAGTACTCAAGCAAGGAGGCATGACCGTCAAAAGAGTATGTTAACAAATTCAACCAACTAGCAAGATTTGGCTGGACCTAGTGGATACTTCGCAAAAGAAATCTTTGCTTTTTGCTAGAGGACTGAATGACCCCCCTCCATGGGTTAGCTATGTCTCATATTCCAATGGGAGCAACTTTTGAAAGGCTCATTGATATGGCCTTGATGCACGAGGAAGATAAAGATGACAAGAAAGAAGTTAAGGGTAAGGAAACACAAAACAAGAAAGTATGGCCCAAGAAGGTGCAGTAACAACAACAAAAGAAAGGCGGAAAGAATGACAAGGCTAAGGATAAGAGGAAGTGCCATAATTGCGAATGTAAGGGCCATTTGATCAAGGACTACAAAAGAAGGAAGAATTCTTGCTTCAGTTGTGGAGAGGCCGGACACTTTTCTAAGGAGTACCCAAAGAAGCAAGGACAAGGTCAAAGGGCAGGAACTTCCGGAGGGCAAGTGCATGTTCTCGCAATCAGTGCTATAGATCGAGGTAGGAAAATTTCCGTGGAAGGTTTGATTTCTCTTTTCAATCATCCTACTAGAATTCTTTTTAATTCTGGCGCTTCGCATTCATTTATATCTGATTCTGTGGTTGAGTCTTTACACCTTAGTACTAGTATGGTTTTGGATCCAGTAGTTGTCTCAAACCTCGTTGGTGGAACAACTCATTTGTCTATGGTTTGTTGGGGTTTAAGAATATCTGTGTTAGGCGTCGAGCTTGAGTGTGATGCATATCTTGTTTCATGGGCTATGGGTTTATTCTAGGGATATGTTAGCTAGCCATGTATGGTGCCATTCTAGATTGCGAGAGGAGGGTCACTAGACTTTTGACATTCCATGGGAGGAACCTCGATATTTCTTATGACCCAAAGGGGTCCTTCATGCTTAGTTTCCTAGAGTCACTTGATGCATCTATCGATTATTTTCGATCAATACCAGTAATCTGTTAGTATCTTGATGTTTTTGATGAAGTTCAGGGCTTATCTCTGATGCAGGTTGATTTTCATATGTACTTGGTGGACAATGCAAAGCCAGTTGCATTGCCTATGCACCATATGGCTCCAAGAGGAAGAAGGGAGCTCAGCAAGCAAGTAGGGGAGCTACTTGAGAAAGGGATTATTAGGCGAAGCATATCTGAATGGGGTGCCTTGGTGGTATTCGCAACTAAGATGGATAGTTTGCTTCGCTTAAGTGTAGACCATAGAGAGTTAAATAAACTCACCAAGAAGTGCAGGCAGCCACTCTCGAGGATAGATGATCTGTTTGACCAGCTTGTTGGTGCATCTGTTTTCTCTCAGTTAGACTTGGCCATGGGGTTTCGTCAGTTGAGGGTGGCTGAGGACAGTATAGACAAGACCAATTTTAGGACTCCAGATAGTTTCTTCGAGTGGCTTGTTATGCCTTTTGGGTTGACGAATGCACCCGCCTATTTTGTCGATCTGATGAGTAGGGTGTTTCGGGAGTTTCTAAATAAGTATGTCGTGGTCTTAGTCGATGACATCTTGATTTTCTCGAAGAGCGAGGAAGAAAATGCCTGACATTCGAGGAAGGTTTTGAAGAGTCTATGAACGCATTGGCTTAAGGCGAAATTCTCCAAATGCCTTTTTTGGAGAAAGTGAGATTTCTAGGGTATGTGGTCTCTAAGGATGGGATAACAGCGGATCCCGCAAAAGTAGTTGCAGTTCCGCAGGGAAGGGTAGTATGTTACGATGGTAGATATTTATGGGTTTATAAGAAGAACTACCCTACCCATGTTTTGGAATTTGCTGTTATAGTATTCGCGCTTAAGACTTGGCGGCATATCTACTTGGAGAAAGGTTCGAGTTATACACAGACCGGTATTGAGTTTGAGGTGGGAGACATGGTTTTCATCAAAGTATCTCCTTTGAGGAATAGGTTCGCTTTGGATCTGCAGGCAAACTAACGCCAAGGTTAGTAGGGCCGTTTACCATAATGGATGGAATAGGCCAAATGGTTTATAGGGTAAAACTACCAGAGAGGTTAGCGGATGTTCATTTGCGAAATTACAGTAGAAGTAGTTGAGTCGAGTATGTTTGAGGAAGTAGAGGTGGAACGGGAAGCGACAGTTAGGCGAGTTCCTACCCGTATTCTGGGACTAGAAGTTAAGAAGCTAGGCAACCGAGAAGTCAAGTTGATGAAAGTTTAGTGGGGAGATAACCCAGAGGATGCAACTTGGGAGACCGAAGACAAGATTCGTGCTTCGTACCCTTTTTTTCAAGGGTATGTTCTTGACTTCCTTTCCAAAGCTTTTATTTATTTTTGTTTCTATCATTTGAGTATATCCTATCGATCGAATCTTCAACTTTTAGGTAGGAAACCCATGGATGTAAACATGTGCTTGAGACATGTTATGTTTGACGGATACAACTGGATGCAAGTGTTTGCTAGTGGTTGCTTTTGGATGCATATACATACACATTAGGCACTAGATCGGCTCAATCACTCTCATACTGCATATGGATGTGTGTGCATTTTTCTTCTATTTATGGATGGAAATGGATGTATCATCATATGGATATTGCATTTGGACGGATGATTGTGCAACATATAAAATTTACAAGTTATAACAGGATTATTTGCATACACATTGGATTCATGACACTAACATACATTGCATTAAGGAGGTCGATTGAATCAGTAGACTGCCTGATCTTCGCATTATTATTGGGACATATACACACACCTTTGCATATGTTCCTATAAGCATTAGAATTTTTTAAGGACAATGGATGCCTGTGGTTGGTGGATGAGTAGATGGATGTGGATGTTAGGATATACATTCTTCTTAACGTGGAGATTTTAGGGATGAAATCCTTTTAGTAGGGGAGAATGTAACACCCCGTATTTTAACAAACACTAAAAGATGATAAATTAATGAATAATTAATTTAATATTCAGAATTAAGTGAAACAGACTACGCCATTGTGTTCGTCTCGGAATTCTGGTCAAAATAGACACCTTGTTTGCGTAAAACGGACACCGTATGAAGAAGTTATTAAGGTTTGAAGTTTGCATACACATAAGAAGAGTATATGAATAAAATATGTGTAGAAAATTCAAAACAGTTCAAAATCGCAGAATTTGGGGAAGCGGGAAAATTCCCGCCTAGAGGTGTCGACCCCTGGGTCGACCCCATAAGGGGGGTCGACCACTCTATGGCAGATCTGGGCAGATTAGGGTTTCGTCTTAGCTATATATATGGCCTCATTTCTCAAGTTTTTGTGCACAAAAAATAATGGAGGACTAGATGTTGTCTCTGCCCAGATTGAATCAAACCTTTTCTTCTTCAGCAATCAACTAGAGCTTAAGAGATCTATGATTCAATCCTTCTGTTTTTTAGATCCAAACACTGTGAGTCTATGTTAATTTAAGATCAAAATAATTAAAAAGTAAATATTGACATGACTATAATTTGGATCTATGCTTGTGACTATGTGAATCGCATCAGATCTGCTATAACCTGTTTATCTAATTTATTCTGCATGACTATGAAACTAGATCTGAACCTATACCTATTTATCCTGTCAGATCTGCCATTGTTTATAGATCTAATTCATTGTTTATATCACCTCATGCATGTTCCTAATATGTTTGTGGCTGTTACTAGTTGGATATTCATTGTTTAGATCTCATCATGCCTGATTATGATGTCCCTATTATGGTAAAATCAGTTCTATTGTCACATGTTCATCAGATCTGTCCCTATATGCCTATCTTGTCATTATGCCATTATATATTTATGCCTATCTCTGCCATTATATATCCACCTTGTTAGCATGATTATTTCTGTCCTCTTCCCTCTATCTTTCCCCTTTTTAATTTTTATATAGCCAGGCTACCTTCGAGCCTAGGCATGCCGTTGAAATATGTGAACACGTTAAATTGGGAATGGGGGGAAAACGATAAAATTGGGGTATAACTTGTAATTGGAATTTTAGGCATAACGTGAAAGAAATATATGAACATAAATTTGGGAACATAAATCAACTTGTGATTAAATACCTTAATTTGGGGTACATGGTTCATTGTGAACATAACTTGGGTAAGGGGCATGAAAACCCATAACGACATAAGAACAATTGGTTAATAATGGAAATTCCAAGGATTATAATAATTAGAAACTGTAACTGTGCTTAGACACGAGGTTAGATTACACTTGTAGTGGAAGTCTATAGAGAACCGACTGACATATCCAGCAACCATAAGTGGTTAATCTAATGTAAGGGGTCCAAGTGCATAAACACGAGACGCGCTAAGACACGAGGTTAAGTCCGACTTGTGGATGAAGTCTGCCCAGAACCAACCGGCGTATCCAGCATCCACAAGTGGTAGGCTTAATGTTGGAGGTCTAGAACATTATAACCATAAATGAATATGGTAATGAATTGGAATAGTTAACCTAGTTGAATCCATAGGTATTGTATGAACATATAACTTGAGTAGGGGTTAAGTAAACTTGTTTGAAACATTAGGTGGGTTAAGTAAATCTTAGTTGAGTGGGTAATATTTATATAGATATAGGCCCACAAACTTAACCTGTGGGGTTATGCAATCTTTTACTCTGGTATGGAATAACCTGTGGAAAACCTAGTGGGGATGCAAGCGTAGGGGGAAGCTTGTATCATCTTGTGTGTGGGACCCATTTTAGTCAGTAACCCTTATATAGGTATCAGATGAGTATTCAGAACAAGGTCGGAGTCGGGGCATGCTTACTGGGCTGATTGTAAGAGATCCAAACGTGGTGGACGGTGTGGGCGACGCATTCCGATGGGACCATGTGCATTAATGGGTCCGGCAGAGGGGCTTTAGACGCCATGACGCCGGTAGATATGGTTGTGCACATCCTGAAAACGAAGGTTTGACACTTTAGTGAGTGATATACCCTACTACGGGGCCATCACAGGGTCTGTACGGAGTAGGGAGCCGATCGATTAGGCTAGTAAGTAGGGTACATCTAGACTCCGGTATGCTGTGGAGCCCGTTAATACCCTTAGGGTTAACTCCGGTATGTTGGGCTGCCTGTTGGTTGCATGGGGTGAAAACCTCTCATTGGAAGTACACCTAAGTCTACCATCTTATACTTGTTCGGGATCATCTTGTTAATAAGACACTAGTATTGGTGCAAAGAAATCATTAGATAAGCGTAGTATACTCTATCATGTTTGTCCTATTTTCCTTGTCATACCTGCCTATTATGATGTTATCTCTCTTATCTGCTTTATATGCCTGTAATGATACTTTTACTTATTTATATGCTAAAAGTAAGTGGACTCGCCAGGCTTTATGTCTGACCGATTTTGTTTCCTCTTCTTTCTCTTCTGTTCCCTCCCAGGTTCTCAGGGTGGGAATACTCAAGCTTGATCACGATTCTGCTTAGCTTTGCTTGGAGCTGATGTATTGCTCGAGTTCTTATCTCTTCTACTATGGCTATATTTTTTTTGGGGTTTATGCTTCTTTTATTACTGTACTCTGATATTTTAAGTACAAGACAGAAATGTTTAAGACGATATACAAGGTTTACGTATTTTCAAACTTATGATGTTTTAAACCACAAAGTTATGCTTTACGATTAATAGAAGTTTTTATTTCCTCTGCTATTTTATGTCTGTCTTGTAATGTTTCTGTTTCTATTTACCCATAACGCTTCACGAAACTTAATGCATTCTCTTAACGAGTGACATTAACGAACGTGGGGTGTCACAGCCACACATGGTCGACCACTCATTTCGCTTGAGTGTATCGAATGTATATCACCAACGGTTGGGATCAGCAATTGTTTCCCGAATTGGGCAACATCGATAGATTTAAGAATGAAATGAAATTTCTCTAGATAAGTAATAGTACACACTAATTGGAAGCCACCCATTTAGCTATGCTGCCTGCCCGATTTTTGTCATTTCCTGGTTGTTGAGGCCTGAGGCTATGATTACTTACCATTCATTTATAGCACAATAACTTTGAATGCCACATGGTCTGATCCGTTAACCACTAGTTGATTTACATAAATATAATCTGGATATTATGCTAAGTGAATAAATTCTCCACAACCATATATATTTATACAGACCAACGTATGCGATCACTGGAAATACTCTGTCAGACATTCGTCCATATACGTTCATTCTGGGATTGAACGAAACCAAAGGCACAATTTCCATTAATCCATCTTAGGCAATTTCTACCTAGGATTAATAGAAAAATTCCTTGCACTTCACTCCGTATTCGATTATCTTCATATAATCTGATTCGCAACGCTACTGCCAATACGGAGTGGTTCTCGGATAATAGTCCAACCGGTCTCTCCATATTGACAACGATATTGGTAAATACTTCGATAGTCGGTTATTTAACTATCGAATAAAACAACCATCCATTAAAAGCATCAAACAATCACTAGGCCCCTTAATTTAATATTTCATTAATTAAAACACTTCTCCATTTCCTTATCAATATTTTTTAACCAAATATTTTCAATTATTATCTTGGCCTCTTACGCTATTTGGAAAACATTTCCATATATCGCCTTCTTTTATTTTCTATACTTAGAAAATATCTCTTATTTATAATTGGAAAACATTCCAAGTACTTCTCCCTTTCACGACCATTCATTTCTATACTTAGGAAATATTTATTATTATATTTCCAAAATTACACTTATGTGGGTTAAAACGAATGTTAACCTCGTAGACCTTGGTTGAATAACATTGTTAACTTCGAATGGACAAGACTACTTATCCCGAATAATCAACACCATATAAACCAATTACTCATTTTTAAAACGTGTATACGTTTCTCCTTCTATTTTTATCAGATTAAATTGATAGATTTCCCTTTTGTTCATAATATTCTATTTTTAGTTCGTTTCCTTATCGAATTCTATGCATATATATATATATATCAATATATTGAGTTCTAATTATCAAATTTTCTTAAAAATATTCTAACTCCTTAAATTTCCAAAAAATTTCGCCACCACCTCCTTTGTACCGGTCAATAGCTCAAACCTAAACTCGCCTCTCTAGGCCCTTTCCATTCAAAACGAAAATAAAAAAGCCAAGTGGTTGGCTGATTCGGCGCATAAAGACTCATATGGAATTTAAATACATACCTCTTTGTCGGGCATTTCAATTTATTTCATACACTTCATTTCAAACCTGCTTAACACGTATTCAACCATTCCCAAATTATTCCAATCCAATCTAATCGTTTTAACTCAGTCCACTAATTTATTCTTTAATTAGCTCTTTGCATAATACCATTTTTGTTTCAACATATCACATTCGTATAAATATTTTTAATTTAATTAAAACCCATCAAATTCCATTTTCAACTCAAGTTTCATATTTGATTTCGAATATGAATCCATAAACTTCATTCCCTTATCCAAAGTCAAATTCAATCTAAAACTCCGTTAACTAATTATTTTTCTTCTTAGTTAATCATATTCAAAAATAAATATCTGATTTTGTTTTCAAAAAACAATCCATTTACTTCACTTGAGTTCATATTTACTTTATAACTCAAGTCTGGATTTTTCTAATGAAATTCCTAAATTTTATTAACTTAAAATCCTTCGATTTTAATTATTATATCGTTATAATTTATAAACGATTATAGTGTTGTTTTTCTAGAAATTTGATTTTGACATAACTCAAAATCTATAAGACGAAATCCAAATTTTTCTCTTCCATTAGAAAAAATATTATTTAATCGGTCCTAACGATTCTTGTTTCAAAGAATTCCGAGTTAAATTGAGTTCTATATACTCAATTGAAGTTCCAAACACCAGTTTACGAACAACCATGCTACGACGAGCTTGTTTTAATTATATTTAAATATAAACATTAAACTTCATTTAATTTAAATGTAAATCACGTTCTAATATATATTTTAATATATATTAAATCCAGTTTTCAAATCCAACTCAATTTTTTTGATTGTCTCTAATTGTCGATTTTTCACTACTCAGTTATAAATTTATTTATAGCTCAATTTGATATATTCAATTCCAATTCCCTTTATAAATAAATTATATATAAAATTCGATATAATCGAATTTAATTGTAAATTCTCAGATTTATCTCAATTCCGTTTATATTCCGAATTTCAAAATAACATTCGTCGTTCCATTTTCGAAATGATTCCTAATTCACTTTTAAATTTATATTTGAATTTAAAATTCAAAATTTATCCCATAATAGTTATCCAATGTTATTTATAAACATTGTTTATAAATTTTCTACCTTGTTTTAAATAATAAAATAAGTTCCATTTCAAAATCTATTTGAAACCCAATTCTTATATTTGGAATATTTTATTTTTATAACTTTCATATATAATTGTATAATCTATTTTCATATTTAATTTCAGTTTCTATTTAATACTTTTTAAATAACCTTTCTGAATATAATTTATTCTTATAAATTCTGCAAAGTCGAATTCTAACCATAAATCCATTTGGATTTATTTTAATTTATATTCCGAACATCGGAGTATATTTCCTCGTTACCCTTTTTAACACGGTTCCCAATTCTCATTTTAAATTCATATTTGAATTTAAATATTTAAATTATCCAAATGATAATTTTTCACCTTTCTTTATAAACATCATTTATTTTACTTTTTTATATATTTAAACAAGTCTCGATTTCAAATCCATTTTGAAATTAAATTTCTACTTTGGAAAAATAAGTTTCCCCTTTTAAAAATTCACACATGTATTTGCATTTCCCAAATTATCCAAAGATAATTCATTTCACTTCATTTATAAACACCCTTTATAAATTCACTTCAATTCATTACTTGTTTTTATATTTCAAAACAAGTTAATATTTCTAGCCCATTCTAAATTTCAAATTTCTATTTTAGAAAAAAATAAATAGAATTTCCCATTTAAATCTCAAAATCCCTTTTCATGATATTTTTATAAATCAACATTTAGGCCTAATGATATTTTAAACATCCAAATCACCCAATTATCAATCACAGGTTTTCTAACACATCATATATGATAATATAAATGCAAACAAACAATGATAAATTTGGGGAAATCCAGTTGAATCCCTCCAACCTATTTTCCTGCATCCACAAACGTTGGCCAACATAAAAAATACCCATCCTGCTGCGAGGTAGGATATCGCGGTATAGAAGGTCATCCACTTTCATATTGTGGGGCGCATAGGGTCATCCGCTAATGATACTGCTGGTATCCGCTAATGATACTACGGGAAATATCCAACCACCAATATATACATACATACATACATATATATATATATATATATATAATAACCACAACCACCAAGCCTAAATAACTAATATATATGTATATAATAGCCACAACTAATAAACAATTCATAAATGCATCCAAGCAGCCAATAATATATATATATATATATATATATATATATATATATATATATATATATATATATTTAACGATAAAAATAATTTTAATAAATTTCCAAGTGAGAATTGCTCACCGTGATTTTTATTACAATCTGCTCCAATTTTAAATTAAATCGAACAAATATTCGATTTAATATAAAATTCCCAGCTGATTCCAAAAATTCCCAAACCGACTCTAGCTCGTACATTTTTATAGTTATAAGCCCAACCTGATTTACGACGTTCGCATCTAATTTTATTTGAACAACATATTTCTTTTATAAACAACCAACTGAACTAAATATGATTAAAAGAATTTAAATTATCTAATGAAAATTTATTAAGGTTAATTACCTTATTAAACAAATCCTTCTTCCTCAAAGCTAGTTCCCACATTCTAGATTTGGATTCCCAAGTCCCCTGAAACTGCTACCGCACCCATATAATGGCATGCCATTAACATAGGAAATCTATTTAACCAATGACGTCCTTATCTCGACAAGCATCTGTGACAAACAAGAACATTGAACCTTCATATGAGAGGACCATTGCGAAGCCAGTTGTTAGCTCAACAAAATCCATGAGCATCGCTAGGTTTAGTTTCACCTAAGCCACAAAATCTCGAACAAATCGAGCTTGAATGGATCCAATTCTCGACCTTTCACGATCTTTGGAAAAATCACAATGATATCCCCTTCTGCCTGATACTGTGAAAACACGCAACCCTCCTCTGTTAGTCGACATTCCTACCGCCATCGCATGCCCTAAATTTTCCAATGTCGAAACCCTGGACCCGATTGAGAACATCGAATCTTGAAATGGAATACCATCGCTTATCACTCCTGGCCTAACGACCTATTGATTAGGAACGACGGTTTCTCTTTTCGATATATATATATATTTATATTCGAATGAAAATGGATTGTAAAGGGAAAAAATATTTTGATTTTTGTTGTGAATTGAAACTAGAGAGAAAGGGGTTAGCAGCAGATTAAAAATGGGGAGTTCGATCGATTTTATACAAAGGTCGACCTCGATTTCTATTTTGAAGAAGAAACGAAAGAACAAAAATTGAAAGAAAGAAATGGGGTTTTAGTCACGTATTTAAAATGGTGAAAAGGGAACAAAAGGTACCGATACCAATAATTTCTCTATTACTTTGTACCGAAGGAATGAAACCAAAGAGTATACGAAGTGAAAGGAAGAAGACGTTATAGCTTGGGGTAGGTTTACAGTGTACTTTAATTAGCTTAAGTAGGAAGGAAAAGGTTATATATATATTTATATTTTACTTTATTTTAGTTTAAATTGAACCAATATGATTTAATTTAATTTAAAGTACCCTGTGATCCAGAACTCCTTTTGAGCACAACAACCGGCATTCTTAGGGTTATATCACTATTCTGAACTCAGTGGAATAGGTTTCAAGCTCCATTTGGTCGTATGGAGAAGATATTAATTTAAATCGATATAAATTAAATTCAAAACAATTAATTCCTTGATGATAAATAATTATTATTTTCGTTTCTATTCAGTTAGAATTTATATTGATTATCTGAATCATTTTGGGTACAGTTTAAATCTTCGATTTTAAATATATTTCGAATTATGATAATTTGATATAATCTAAATTGAATTATATTCGATTATTAAATCGATAACTCAATACAAAAATTCATTTATTATCAATTCAATATTTAAAACAAATATTAAATATTTAAAATAAATCTACCAAAAATTCGGGTCATTACATATAATATCGCTGAAAGGCTTGACATTGATATTGCTTTGAACAAAAGCACAGACAAGCATGCCACACTCGTGAACTTAAGTAAAGTCTTTGAAGAATATCATATGAATTTGAATACAAAAAAAATGGAGAACGAACAGTTGGTTGCTGCTGCTAATTTATTACAAAGACTTGAAGACATGAGGAAAAATAACCAACCTACCAGAGCAACCGTGCTAGAACTCGCTTTTCCTGCGAAACAAAAGACACGCCCTCCTGACGTTGTTATAGACTATGATACCTCCTCCTCAGTTGTCAAACCTGGGCCTAAAACCCATACCACTCGCAGCATAAAGAAGAAGATGTTGAGGAGCCTTCATGACAATGGATAGTCGTTATGTTTGAGGATGTGCTTCACTGGTGCTTTCGAGTACACCGCAAGTAAGAGTAAATACATGTAATATGTAATTTTTGCTTTTGAAATGTAGCTATGTAATGTAGGATATGTGTGTAGAACGCTGAATTTCCGCTACGATTAATGATCCATATCAATTTCTGTTGTAGCTGATTGTCAACTAACAATCACCTATGCTGTTATGTATTTTATTATTAGTTATAATAAAAGGCGTTTGCGGTCACCTTAAAAACCGGTCGGCTTTGACCAAAAAAGAAAGAAAGAATAACTTGCAACTACAAATTTTAATTGAAGCACAATATAGAAATCGATCTCTATATCTTTCCATTAACCAATCTAATGAAGTATGCGAAACATTTTCCTGAAATAATAAGAATGTACCAGAGGGTAAGTAAAGAAAGGTTACAACAATAAAAGTTGGTTCATATTAAGGAACCTAAGGAAAATACGACGAATAGAGAATATAACCTATTTTAATTAACTATACGAATGGGAATGAAATATAATAGTTAGGCTTGTCCTAGAGATAAGTAGAGACAGAGAATTTATGAATAAACCTAGTTAAAAGAATTAAGTTAATAAGCAAACCCACAACAACATCTGTGGTAACACTGCAAGATAATGTTATAATTTAATAAGAAAGAATAAAGTAGGTGTTGACACGCTTTTTGGTCGAAGCTGTCACACATCAAGATATTGGTTAGCAAAGCGCTCAATCATAGAGAACATCATCAGGAAACACAAGGCTATTTGTTCGAAGTCGCGTCGCAAACATAAAAATGGCTCAAAACCCTTTTAGATGACCTCCTTTGGCCCCGAAAACATCATTTACGGTGCTTTGCATGGTAACTTTGTAGCACTCTAACTAAATCTTGTAACCCTCTGAGTTAGCTTCAGGTACGACTTGCAGTTTAAAAGTTACGCCCGTTTCCATGAACACATGTCAATCACTCAAAATCATCGGATCAACTCAGTACAATGAGCTTCAGATTCGTCAAACACAAGCCTCGCCCCCTTTCATATCCCCTAGAGGGATACAAATTTTGAATCCTCTACACGAATTTCGTATCCCCCCAAGAGGGAGATGAAATTCATATCCCCTAGGAGGGATACAAAATTTGTATCCACCAAGGGGATACAAGATTTGTATCCCCACAAGGGATGCAAATTTCGTATACGAAATTTGTATCCCTCAATAAGGGTACCAAATTTCCTGTATTTCAAATAGAAAGTCAATTTTTTTTGTTGTGCTTCATTCAAGGGTCCAAATTTCTGATGTGTGGGTCCAATTTCCTACCTACTTCACTACCAACTCCCACCTATAAATACCACAAGGCTTGTCCTTCATTTGAATATTTTCCCCCTAGAATTTTGGACTCCTTGGAGCTCTCAAGCACCATTAATGGACGCCATCTCCTTCTCTATGACCATTGGACATGGCATGGACCACTAAAATGTTGCACAAATGTTTTCCATCACATTTTGGACATCTACAAGCACAATTACACTATTTTTGGACTGTTTTGGACATTTTGAATATTTCTTGGATTTCTTCGACATTGAAGCTACTTTTTGGACATTGTTGACCAAGTCAACATATTTTTCACTCAATGAAGAAGAAGAAGGGCATTTTGGTCGAAGTTTAGAATTAACAATCATTATGTTATTCTATTGTAACGCTTTATACTTAAATAGTGTCCATACTTGTACAACATTGTAAATATATGATGAATGATTGCTATGAAGTGGACGTAGGCGTTAGTGTCGAAAAACTATAAAAAGCTGTGACTTCCCTACATTACTTTACTTATTTTGGATATTATTTTGTTAACATAACACTCACATTCGAGTGTAGGCGTGTGTTGAATCCATGACATTTCCCCACGTCAACACATTGGCACACCAGGAAGGTGGTGCACAGCTTTGACCTCTGCTTCGAATTACATTCTCGGATTTGTCTTCAGATTTCTTCTTCAGTTTCAATTCTCGACTTCGTCTTTATTACTTGATTTTCACCATGGTTAAGCGTAAGAAGCTCGATGCTATCGCTGAAGCTCAAAGTACAGAAGGGGGAGGAAGTCAAGAACTTTCCTCGATCGAACCTCCATCGAACTACGTCATTCGAGAAGATGTCAATTGAATGATTAAGAACTTGGCTATGGATTTGAATGCTCGACTTGAGCAACAGGAAAATGCTTTCCGTACCATTCTTGCCCAGATTGAGGACGTGATAAGAAGCTCTTCGAGGCCGACTGGCCAGGCAGACATTGTTGGAATTAGTTCAAATGTTCCTTTGCTCGCGACTTGGAGGAAACCCTGCAAACTAATCAGCAGGACGACGCCACTTCTCAGAATGGTGTCGGTTCCGCCACACTTAGGGGCACCCCTAATCCTGATGTAGCCCCAGCCCGCGATGCTTTGGTTGGATAAGTTGCCAGCTCTGCTATTGGAAATGTTGCTCAAGCGCCGGTGCGCGCAGCTTTAGATGGTATTTCTCCCACAGTTCCGGGAGTCACGATTGTGCCCGATATGGCTTCTCAGGTTGGAATTCAATCGGTCTCGCCAATCAACCAATTTCTAACTTTGACTTAAACACCAAGGCACCAGTATCGCTTCGGATAATTTCAACCAACTTCTTACTATTGGTAACGGATCTCACATCGCAGATGTCATCCGTTGACTCACTCGAGGAGGTGCCTCTTCAACGGACTTGGATTGTGTGACTCGTTGTCTGCTTTCTTTGGATATCATTAACTCTCGCAACCTACCGGATTTCAAGCTTTCAGTTCTGGAACCCTATGCGGTCGCAAGGATCCGACCGCTCACCTGATGAGATATATTTGACACATAGAAGTCCTCTCTGCCTCAGAAAACATCACGGTGAAGTGCATTTCACTTTTCTTAATAGACATAGCTACAATGTGGTTCAAAAAGCTAGTGGCAGACTCCATTACTTGTTGGAGTGCTTTGATTATCAGATTTGTGGGACAGTTCAGTGTCAACATAGCTCGTCCGAAAAGCGAAATGATTCTCAATGGCATTAGGCAGAAGTCCAGCGAGACTCTATAGAAATTCTTAAAACGATTTAATGTTGTGGCCACTTCAATCGACAGTCCTGACCCTTCAATGATTTTAATGGTCGCAGTATCTGGAGTTTTGGACAAATCTGACTTCAAGACTTCAGTGCACCGAGACCCATCAAGTAATCTTAGAGAATTTTATTCTGAAGCTGAAAGATTCCTTATGGAAGAAGATGTGAGAACTGACAACAAAGAGGTTCTCGATGTTTATGCTGTTAAGGGCGGAAAACTATCTGATTCTGAAAAAGCTAAAGATTCTGCTACGGCAAACCAACCTCCTTCAAGGAATGATCGTCCCCCGAGAAATGATCGTAATGTGGCTTGGAGACAACCTAGGTTGCCGACTTACTCAAGGCTTACTCATACGCTGAAGGAGATTTATTTGGAGGTCCATCCTGCTGCTCCCTTCACAAAGCCTCTCATTCAGGAGCACTCTCATATAGAAAGAGATTCTGACTGACACTGCGTATTCCATGACACTGATGGTCATAATACAAATGAGTGTCGACATCTCAAGAATGGTATTGAAGAACGTATTAGAAGATGAGAGTTGGCACTGTTCATTCGAACTAGGGCTGTGGCACAAGGACAGGCATAACTCCCTCAAAGGAATCAAGACAGGTATGGGACCAGCAATTTTCCCAACTGCATGGTTATAAACTGAACATTTCACTGACTTTAATGTCCTGGATGCAAGTCACCAAGGCATCAGTAATTTATGACTTGCAAATTCTAGCTTTCTGGTCTTAAGGGCTCTTAGACAATGAGCTCCTCACTTATGGCTTTTCGGCTTTTAGACTTCTCGAGCCCCATGGTATTGGCTCTTTCGGTTTTCTCAATTATGGATATTCGGGCTCTGACCCAGTGGTTTTATCTATTTTGGAACTATTGAATGTAAATTTTTGACTCAACCTACCCATGCATGGGAGTAGTTATGATCCCAAAGCATGTTCTTTACTCGACAACACACCATCTGGTTATTAATGAAAAGGATTTTCTGACATTTCTTGGTTTTTTTACCAATGTAAGGTCGCCTTGAATCCATCTACAACCCCTGGTCGTATTGCCTCGTCAAGATCGCCTTGAGAAAATTCTGATTTTGGAACTGTGATGGCTAAGCTCGCTTACCCATGTACGAGATCAAATGTCCTTAAGCATGCTCTTAGCGAACGCTAAACCATATAGTCCCCTTCACAAATGAATTTGAAATAAAAAACGACTAAGTCCGTATACCCATGTATGGGACTAAATGTTCTTAAGCATGCTCTTTACAGATGACGAACCTTTAAGTTTTCCTTTCGGTTTTACTAAAACTCCAGAATTTTACAACTTTAGTAAGATTACATCGCAAAGTAAATGCTTGTGGAGTATGAAACCTGAAACTGGATTATCCACTTAAAATTTTATTTATTTACTGCCTTGGGTCGTCTTGCCTCGACAAGATCGCCTCTGGAAAAACACTTGCCTCGGTTGTCTTACCAATGTAAGTTCGCCTTGGACCAATATACATCCCTGGTTGCATCACCAATGTGAGATCACCTAGGATTAAATTATATCCCTTGGTCATCTCACCAATATGGGACCACCTAGGATGAAATTATATCCCATGTCCGTCTCACCAATGTAAGATCACCTGGGACGAAAATGCATGCCTTAGTCATCTTGCTAAAGCAAGATCGCTTTAGAAAAATATGAAAACATGTGAAGGTCACATCGGTATAATGATAAGATCGCTCACTTCTGACTATGTGGATTATCTAATCGTGTAGGTTATTGGACTCCTCCAGTCCCTCAAATATTCAGGCTATTCTGGTTATCTCTAAGCGATCCAAATTGATCGCCAACTTTCAATGGACCTCTAACTAATTCAATCCAAAGTGGTCGTACATTTCTGAATGATACAATGCAAATCGATCGTCGACCTTCATCAAAGATCAAGATTTTTGGTTTTTCGACTCATAAATATTACGATCCGAAGTGATCGTGGTATTATGGACTTTTGGATTTCCCTTTTTCTCGCAAAACACAGCTTCCTTCAACAAGCAAGATATGTTTTCGAGGGCAAAAGGTTGATTTTTGGTCTAAGCTGCCACATGTCAAGATATCAGTTAGCAAAGCGATCAAGTGTCGAGAACATCGTCAGAAAACACAAAGCGATTTGGTCAAAGTCGCGTCGCAAACATAAAAATATCCCAAAACCCCTTTAGATAACCTATTTTGGGCCCGAAAACATCAATTATGGTGCTTTGCACCATAATTCTTGTAGCCTTCTAACTAACTCTTGTAGCTCTCCGAGTTAGCTTCAGGTATAACTTTTGTTTGGCCCAAACGGACTTATGGTTTAAAAGTTACGCCCGTTTCCATGAACGCAGGTCAATCACTCAAAATCATCGGATCAACTTAGTACGAGAGCTCCGGATTCATAGAACACAAGCCTCTCCCCTTTTCATATCCCCTAGAGGGAGGGGATACAAAATTCGTATCCCTAGGAGGGATACAAAATTCATATCCCTAGGAGGGGTTCTAATTTCGTATCCCGTTATAGGGAGACAAAATCCGTATCCCCAAAAGGGATAAGAATTTCGTATCACCTAGAGGGATATGAAATTTCCTGCATTTCACATAGGGAGTCAAAATTTTCTACTGTGCTTTATTCAAGGGTCCGAATTTCTGGTGTGTGGGTCCCATTTCCTAGCAACTCCATTACCAACTCCCACCTATAAATACCCCAAGGCTTGGCATTTATTTGGATCTTTTCCTCCTTGGAATTTTGGACTTCTTGGTGCTCTCAAGAACCCTTTGACATGGCATGGACCACTAAAACATTGCATAAACGTTTTCTATCACTTTTTGGATGTCTACAAGCACAATTACACTGTTTTTGGATTGTTTTGGATATTTTGGATATTTCTCGGATTTCTTCAACATTGAAGCTACTTTTGGACATTATTGACCAAGTTAACATATTTTCCACTCAACGAAGAAGAATAAGGGCATTTTGGTCAAAGTTTAGAATTAACAATTATTTTGTTGTTCTATTATAATGTTTTGTACTTAAATATTTTTCGAACTTGTATAACATTATAATCAACAAATATATGATGAATGATTACTATGAAGTGGACGTAGGTGTTAGTACCGAACCACTATAAAACCTGTGCCTTCCCCGCATTACTTTACTTATTTTGGATATTATTGTTTCACATAACACTCACATTCGAGGGTTGGCGCGTGTTGAATCCACAATGATTCCCCACGTCAACAGTAGGCTTATTATTAGTAGACTTATATTTAGAAATATTAAGTCTAATAAATAATAAGCAGAAGTCCGCTCCAGCGACATAAGGCCGATCAAAGAAAGTAAGCAGCCAATTGAGAGCTAATAAACTAAGCAACTTGAATAAAAAAAAACTATGTGGACAATCAAGTTAATTAGCAATGTGATGAGATAAAGCAAGGGCATAATTAAAAGATTAGGCGTAGGATCTAATAATGCGATGGCGTGACGCACTGGGATCATTCCGTACTTATGGAGATGAAGAGGGTATGTATGGAGACATGAGAGAAGGACGTCCAAATGATTATTCTACAGGGCTGGAGGGAGGCATGAGGCTTCTACGGGACATTGCAGGGTACTCTGAGACGACCCTTTGAGGAATAACCATATGAAGTGTTGCTCGGGGGCAGGTCTGTTGCACTGTATAGAGTATACCTTTACTGCAACTATGGTCCGACGGTCAGAAGGCTGTGGTAGATGACGATCGGTGATTCGTAGTTTTCCTCACTCTAGGAGGAGGTTGGTCAGGACCAAAATTAATGATAGTAATCGTCGGATACCTTTCGTCGGTAGTCAGAGGGATGCGGAAAGACTAAGAGCTAAACCAACAAACAATGTTCTTTCACTATCGAGATGTTGGTGAGGGACACGCCAACTTGAATGCTATATTGGTTGTTAGGGGCATGTCAGTATCTCTTGGTGTAATCATTCATTAGTTGAGCGAGGGACCAGGGTAGGGCTATAAACACCATGAAAAAGATAAACCATATGTGAATATCTGTATTATAGGCCTAATGAAGCTGTACTTTACAGATATTGAAAGCTTCCGACCGAGTTCCGTGCATTGGACATAGCCCTAATGAGGGACTCAAGTTATAGTAGGTAGTACGTTCGTATGAGGGTCTAGGATACACACATTAGGTGGTGTATTGTAGACATTAGGGCACTACTCTATGTTGATACGTGATTCGATCAAGAAGTTTGGATACGAGGATCTGTATGTTTGCGCGACATAGCGATGGTGGTTCTGTGCTATTATGTGGTGTTACGATATAGATTTCCATACATAGTTAGGATAGAGGTTGTCCATACTTCCGTGGTGTGACGATGGAGACTGGACGAGGAGGGTACTACAGGGAGTACCTTGAGATGTTGGGTATAATAACATATATATTGTACTAGGTTTAATCTACTGGGGAGTAGATGGGTACGACGTGAGTGTAAAGCCTGGAGTGATATTAACTCGAATAACCTAATAACTAAGAAAACATAATTGAATGGTATATGCAGGGTTATTTCAGAATGTGTAATTTGTCCTCTCACCAAAACTTTGTGTTCTGACCCCTCCTCATAACATACTTGCAAGTTAGATTAATGACAGAGGTTTGGTAGCCTTTGGACACTTGTTAGGCAGTGTTGTTATTTTAGTAAGGCTATATGTGATTGTTATATTTTATCCATTCCACTGTGAGATGTTTTATCAAACTCCGATATATTTATTATCTTTGTCTTTTCTGCAAGATACCAGACAAGCCAACTTGAGCTTTGATAGATTGAGGTTTTTAAGAAAAAATCGGTATGTCTAAATTTGGTTTGTTACATCTAGCTTCAGAGCTTAGGTTCAGGATTCCTGTGTAGATAGTGAGTGAGCATATTTGTGTTTTTAAATATAAATATTATATATGCATATATCCATAGAGGAATCCACTTATTTAGTGAATGACACATGTAGAAAGTTGGATGTCAATTTTGTACACGTAGGAAATGGTTAAGGAACTTTGAGAATTATAGACCCATAAGTGGTTAGGGTGGATGGAAAGTATACAAAATGTTTGAAAAAAGGACACCATGAGTTAATATTTGAAATTTGGGTATTTCAGATTAGTGGAATAGGCAGTAAGGCCTCGTAAATTGAGAAAAAAATAATGGAGAAAAATGGATTAGGAATTTATATATATACATTCGGCACAAAAGAGGTGCTAGTCTTATTCTTCAGTTCAGACATAGTTTAGAAGAAATTTATGAAGAAGACATGTAACTTCGTGCAAAGAGTTGGGAAAATGCAAAAGTTAGAAACCACTTTGTAATTAGCCCACGATTAGAACTTTTAAATGAGAACTTGAAAAAAAATTGTAAGTGTAGAAAAAGATTTTTATAAAAGTTTTCAGGTTTCAAAATTTTATAATTTTAGAAATTTAATGGTTTGCAATGTTAAGAGTTGCATAAAAAGGAGATTTTCAGGTAATTGAAAGTATAGAATGCGTAAGCAAGTTGCGGGGTTAAGGGATAAAAGTGGTTAAGAGAAAGCGCGAGTAAATGAAGTGGCCTTATGGGGTGCATAGGTGACCTTGAGTGAAATAAGGCATAAAGTCTTCTTAAGGGATGGATTCTGACACACTTTGACATGTTAGGATAAGAACATTTATTAGATTAGTTTTTATGAATCAATAGGCTTGTTAGTAAATATGTTTTGTCAAAGTGACAAGGAAATGTGTAGTGAAAGATTACAAAATATAGGTGAAAGGGTTCACAGAAACTTAATCTTATTGAATTGAAAATAATTTAGCGAGAAAGGATCCTATTAGTGTGCATGGGCAGTTAGTAAAGGTTTGAGGAAATTTGGAAAAGATGTTTCAATCGGTCATTGTCTAGTAGAAAAAGCAAATTGAGGTTTTCTACAAGTAAATTTATAATAGGGTAAGTAATTAGTAGAAATTATTTTTAGCACTCTTTGAAGAAATAGGAAAGTTTTCTTTCAGTATAGACTTCATTCCGATATAGTGTTCTGTTTTAGAAAAATAGAATGGTTTGGTTGGATATTTTCTTCCTAGGTGATTGTAGTGATCGCTAAGTATGAAAAAAAACATTGGATATTGTGAATAAAACGAAAATGAAGATAAAAGATGAACAACCGAAAGAAAACAAACAATGATGACAACTACAAAAATAGAGAGTAATAAAAGAAAATGAATACTTCCAAGTAAGTTCGGAAAACTAAAAAGAAATTTTTCTTCTGTAAACTGTGCTTGGAATATAAAAATAGAAATTTTTGTAAATTAGAAATTAAGTTTTCCAAGTATGGGGAAAAAGATATGTAACAGTGGATGGAAAATATGTAATTTTCCATTTTATACCTCTTTCTAACAAAAGAATTCGAATTTAAAAAATTAGACTTTTCTGTAACTAGAAAATTTAAAGTTGGTTGGTAGGATTTGGATGCAAAAATTGGGTGAACTATGCTCTTGCTCTACAAGAGTGTAGGAAAAATTGGATGAAAGTGTTTTTGATTTTCAAAATATTGCAGTCATATAGAAATTTCAAGTATATTTAGGATGCGTGCATCACGTTTTCAAAAGGTTTTCTAGAAAATTTGCATTCATGTAGGAGTTACTACTTAGGCATTCTTGTGTTATTGTTTTCTGTTACACTTTACAGAAGTGCACAAATGGTTGCATAATTGAATGTACACATGATGGTTATAAATTATGCAAGGAATTAATTAATTTTGCCATTACCAAATTTTGCATCCATTGCGATTTTCTAATCAATTTAGACCTATGGTTTGTAGAAAATGGATTTAAAATGAAAAAGAAGATATAAGAGGAGCAAATAAGAATAATAACTACCAATGTTTTTAGTCGTGAAAGCTAAGTTAGGTGAGTTTGTAAGGCATGTACTTTCCAAGGCAGAAGTTAGGAGTTCGTGTCCCGCCAACATCATGTTTTTAATTTTAGAGGGATGGCTAAAGAGATGCATATTCTGAGAGAAAAAAATATATATGTACATACAAGAAAAATTATATATATATATATATATATATATATATATAGGTGAGTGTATATATATACACATGTATATATGTGTATGTGTATGTAAATATATATATATATATATATATATATATATATGAATATGAAATACAAAAGTAACCTACAACCAATTAAAATGAGTAAGAAATAAATGTTGGCATAACGTCATTTGAATTTTGAAAAGAAACGAAGTTGTGCATAAATATATGCGCATAAATTCAAAGATTCAAATTAAAGTGTAATTTAAGGACGGAAAATAATAAATGTGGAATGAATGAATCAATGAATTGTTAGCTGTAAGAATGACATTTATTGAGCAGCTGTTAACGGACAAAGATTTGAAGACTTAAACGCATGTATATGTGCATAAGTTTGAAACTGAAATATTGAATATACATTATAAATGGAAGAAAATAATTTTAAAAGCAATATCTAGCAAGGAAGAAAAAACGTTACAAGAAACGTTAGAAAGGATTTAATTTAAGCAAAATTAACGTTAATGGTCCAGGTCATGGGTTAACCCAGACCATATGTGGGTCGACACAACTTAGAGGTGGGTCGACACATGTGTCGACCCACCATAGGTCCGGATCGACCTATCTTTTAGCTATCTGATGTTATATTTTTGACTTGTATAATTCAGATTTTATTTTACTTAATCCTACAGACCAAGATTTCCTGTACACCAATAAATAGACTAGTATGGCCTAGCCTCTAACTCATATTTACTGTGACAATGCCAAGACTTTTCCATTTTCTTTCTTCTCCAAATCTTCCAAAAGTAAGAATGTTAGTTTTTAGGAATTCTGATTCAAGATTTGAGGACAAAGAATATAGATCTACAATATAGGTGTTCAGATTTCTTGTCTATGTGGTGTAAATTCTATGAATCTTAACTGTTAAGGTTTCTTTCTTTTAGCATTAGATTTGTAAATCTGTGGTTATCCCAATATTAGTTTCAAGTAGAAAGGCAACAAAATAGCAGATCTGAATCAGATTCAAGGACTGTAAAGTAGTCTGCTAAGTGGATTGAAATTATACCTTTTGGCAATGGTGTATTTATTGTTTACATTCCCCATAATTCTTAACATGATAAGTAATTGAAAGTTTTGGTAATTATGATATAATATATTCCCTGAGTACGTTAAGAATATTGCTATTGTACAAATTTATTTTATGAATTTTCTATTTGGGTTGAGAATTATTATAATACTGAAATGGTGAATTCGACAATAATTATGTATATATTCTTAAGATTGCTATTCAATGATAAATTGGATATGTTTTAAAGATAATTACAGTGAATTATGGAAATAACGGTAAAAGAATTTGTATGCCTAATTGGTATGAACAACATGAATTAACATCTCACTCGAAAAATTAAAAAGGGGGAATTTGTAGTGGACTGAGCTAGTTGGGATTAGGACAGGGATACATTTCCATAATTACCATCACAACAAAATTACTAAGAATGAAGTTGCAAGAAGAAAAAAGAAAAAATGACTAGTGTGAAATATGGGTCCTTACCGTATTACACACTAATCAAGTAGAATACATATGTATGTCCACGATGAAAATAAAAGAAATAACTTGCAACTACGGCTATTAAATGATTTACGTTATGGAAACATATCTTTATATCTTCCTATTAACCAATCTAATGAAGTGTACAAAATATTTTCCTAAAATAATAAGAATGTACAAGACGATAAATAAAGAAATGTTACAACAGCGAAAGTTGGTTCATATTTAGGAACCTAAGGAAAATATGATGAATGTGGAATATAACATAATATAATGAACTATATGAATGGGAATGAAATATAATAGGTAGGATTGTCCTAGGGACAAGTGTAATTATAAGTTAAGTTATAATTAATGATGGATAGAGAACTTATTAATAAACCTAGTTAAATGAACTAAGTTAATAAGCAAATCCACAACAACGGTTGCGGTAACAGTGCAAGAAAAGAGTATAATTTAATAAGAAAGTTTAAAGTAGGCTTATAATTCGTAGACTTATAATTGGAAGTATCAAGCCTAATAAATGTAACCAATAATAAGCGGAAGTCCGCCCCGGCGGCATAAGGCTGATCAAACAAAATAAGCAACCAATTGTGAGTTAATAAACCAAGTAATTTGAATAAAAAGTGAATATGTGGATAATCAAGTTAATTAGCAAGGTGATGAGATAAATCAAGCACATGATTAAAATGTTAGATGTATTATCTACGCGATGACGTGATGCGCTGGGACCGGTCTGTATGTATGGAGATGAAGAACCCAGTGGGGGTAGATCATCACGGTGTCTGGAGACACGAGAGGAGCACGTCGAATTGATTATTCTATGAGACTAAAGGGAGGAAGGAGGCTTTTGTGGGATTTGGTAGGGTACCCTGAGATGACCCTCTGTGGAATAACCAAATGAAGCCACCGCTCGGAGGCAGGTCTGTTGCACCATCTAGAGTATACCTTGACAATAACTATGGTGTGGCAGTCAGAAGGTTGTGACAGATGTCATTGGGGGATTCATCGGTTTTCCTTGCTCTAGGAGGAGGTTGGTTATGACCAAATTAAGGGTAATAATCGTCAGATACCTGTCATCGGTAGTCAGAGGGATGTAGAAAGACTAAGAGTTAAACTAACAGACAACATTCTTTCACTAACGAGGCATTGGTGAGGGACACACCAAATTGGATGCTATATTGGTTGTTAGGGGCACGCTATTAGCTCTTGATGTAGTCTTTTATTAGTTGAGGGAGGGCCAGGGTAGGGGCATAGTCATTGTGAAAAGAAATAGACCATATGTGAATATGTGTATTGTAGGCCTAACGAAGCTGTCCTTTACAAATATTAAAAACTCCCAGCCGAGTTCCATGCATTGGATGCAACCATGTTACAAGACATGAGTTACAGTACGCAGTACGTTCGTGTAAGGGTCTAGATACATGCACTGCATGGTATGTTGTAGACACTAGGGCATTACTCCATGTCGAGACGAGGTTCGACCGAGGAGTTCGGAAATCTCCATCGTTACACCATGTAATCGCACAGAACATCCATTGCTATGCTAAGTAAGCGTACGATTGTATCCGAACTCCTCGGTCGAACCTCGTCTCGATACAAAGTAATGCCCTAACATCTACAATACACCACCTAGTGCATGTACCTAGACCCTCGCACGAACGTACTTCCTACTATAACCCATGTTCAGTAATAAAGATGCATTCAATGCATGAAACTCGATCGAGAGCTTTCTACATCTGTAAATGTTAGCTTCGTTAGGCCTACATTACAGATATCTACATATGGTCAGTCTCTTTTCACGAAGGCTATGGCCCCACCCTAGCCCCTCCCTCAATTAACGAAAGACTATATCAAGAGCTAATGATGTTCCCCTATTAACCATTCTAACATCCAATTTGGCATGTCCCTCAACCAACGTCCCGATAGTGAAAGATTGTTAGCCTGTTGGTTTAGTTCTTAGTCTTCCTACATCCTGCTGACAACCGATGATAGGTATCCATGATTACTATCCTTAATTTGGTCCTAACCATCTCTTACCAGAGAGAAGAAAACTGCCGAAGCACCTAACGCCATCTGCCATATCCTTCTGACTTCCACACCATAATTGCGGTTAAGGTATACTCTAGATGGTGCAACAAACCTGACTCCGAGCGACGGCTTCATCCGGTTGTTCCTCGGAGGGCTATCTCAGAGTACCCTACCATGTCTCGCAGAAGCCCGTGCTTCCCTCTACTTCCGTAGAATGATCAGTTGGTAGTGCTTCCCTCATGTCTCTAGACACCGTGATGATCTACCTCATTGGGTCTTCATCTACATACATAGGTCCAAGCGCATCACGCCATCGCGTTATTAGAACCAACGTCTATTCTTTTAATCATGCGATTGCTTTAACTCATTACCTTGCCAATTAACTTGATTATTCACACATTCATTTTCGATTCAAGTTACTCTTTTATTAGCTTACATTTGTTTTTTACTTTCCCTAATCAACCTCATGCTTCCGGAGCAAACCATGTCTACAAGCCACTTATTTCCCCCAATCAGCCCCATGTTGCCATAACGAACTTCCACTTGTTATTATTACATTCATTAGGCTTAATCCTCCCAATTATAAGTTTACAAATAATAAGCCTACTTTATTCTTTCTCATTTAATAATAAGCCCATGTTATATTATTACCACAACCGTCGTTGTGGGTTTTCTTATTAACTTATTCGCTTAATTAAGGTTTATTAATAAGTTCTCTTTTCACCATTTATTTCAGCCTACGTTATAATTCCATTTTTCCCAAGGATAAGCCTACCTATTGTAACACCACTTACTTTCCCTGCGATAGTAAAAGATTATAATTTCAGAATTTAAACGCGAAACATTTACGAATGTGCTCGAGGTGCTTTTCTGTTTCATTTTGGTATATGGCATAACCAAAACGGAGCACGTATGTAAAAGTTGATGATTAATTAAAATGCTAGAAAACTATACGTATACAAATATGTATATGAGGTAATTCACATTTGATTGAAAGATATAAAAGGTATAAAATTAATCAAAAGAAGAAATCAAGCAAGTAATCAAAGTTAGCGACTAAAGCAAAAAATAGGCACCTACGTCAGAAAGCCCCGCTGGACCCGATTGGTTCAACCCAAGCTTAGATGGGTCGACCTTCGGGTTGACCCATCAACAAGCGGGTCGATCCATGGGTCGACCCATGGGTGTTCCAACACTGCTTTTGTGACCTATTTCTGATGATGTGTACGTTTCAGTTTTTCACAACTTTTAATTCGATGAACCTTGTTCTTCTTATACCCCTATAAATATGTTAGCAGAACCTAGTCTTATTATGATAATTTCTGAAATGGTGCCCAGGCTCTACCATTCTTCTTCCTCAAATATCATTGGAAAATAGAATAACTAGTACAACGAAGTTCTGATCTAAGTTCTAAAGCAAATGAATAAATATCTACAAATAGGAGTCCAGAATCCAGATTGAAGTGAGGTAAATTCTTGGATCTAGTTAATATAGATTTCTCTCCTCATCCCCATTTTCTTTTAGTTTGAGAATTGTGAATCCATGGTTATTTCGATTCTAGTTTCAGTTAGGAGAGCATAGAATGCTAGGTCTAGACCAGATTCATAAACTGGAAAGCTATTAGGTGAGTGGATTTAAGCTAAAACTTTTGATAGCGGTATATCTATCGTTTTGCACACCCCATTAATATGTATAATAAAACTGCTGAAATGATTAATCCACTGAAATGCTTAACTTGCTGTAATCTGCTAAAATGATTAATCTGCTGAAATGTTTAACTTGCTGAAATGTAAACCTGCTGAAATGTTTAATATGCATAAATGATTAATCTGCTGAAATGTTTAACCTGTTGAATTTTTTTGAAACTAGTACTGTTGTAATTAAAAATAAATTGTATCCTTCGTAAAAAGGATGAAACTTCTGCAGTACTGTAATGTTGAAACCTGAACTGAGAACATTTCTACTTTACAAATCCTATTTCCATTAATCACCTATTTGAACCGAGAATTTCGGTGAAAGCTGTAATTATGAGATTTACAATGAACATGAGTACTTTCTTAATAGAATTATAATGCCAAAAAGGTTGTAAATAGAATTACAGTAAAATTTGGGAATAATGAGAAAGAACAGACATGCTTGATTTGTATGAAAAAATCTACTGTAATTAAGAAACTGTAAATAACCACACAGAGACACGAGATTAAGTTCGACTTGAGGTAGAAGCCTGCCCGAAACTGCCTGGCAAATCCAACATCCACAAGTGGTCAACTTAATGCGAGGGGTCTAGTGCATTAACATATATGTATATAACTGAAAAGAACTAAATAACATTAATTGTAATTAGTGGAAATGATTGAATCATATAACAGTAAAATATGTGGGAATGAATGGGGAATGATAATAACTTATTATGAATAAACTTGAATGGAAAAAAGGAAAGATAATAGGTAGGCTTGTCCTAGGGACAAGCGGAAATTATTACTTAGGTTATAATAAATGATAAAGAAAATGGGAAAACTTAAGGAATGAGATAGGTTGCACTTAATTATAAATTAAGTAATATGTAATCTGGAAACCTGAAATTTGCTGTTTGTAATAAGTAGAGAAAAGAAGGGAAAAATTATTAAATAAGATAAGTTGTACTTAATTATAAATTAAATAATCTATAATTCTGGAAATCTGAAGTCTGCTGTTTGTAATAAGTAGAGGAAAGAAGGGAAAAACTTATGGAATGAGATAAGTTGTACTTAATTTTAAATTAAGTAATTTGTAAATCTAGAAACTTGAAATCTGCTGTTTGTAATAAGTAGAGGAAAGACGGGAAAACTTATGAAATGCAATAAGTTGTACTTAATTATAAATTAAGTAATCTATACACCTAAGAATCTGAATCCTGTTGATAAAAAGAACATGTTATCTAAAAACCAGAGAATCTGAAATCTGCTGAAAAGAATAAAATGTTAAAGGCAAATTGTAAGGAACCCGAACTTCCCTAGTCTCCGAAGAGAAGATAAAGTGCGGATTGCTTTGAGGACAAGACGAATCAGAACACAAACAGAAGAACATTTCATTGCTTATTACAAACAATTACATCAGAGTACAAGAATATTACAGAGTAAGAATAAATATTACACATTTTATAATTATCAGAGGTTTAAATACATTACTGCAGCGGAAAAATAGTACAAAATATAACTGAAAGGAATACACAGATACTGAGCTTTCCGAATATCACTTCAGCTATAAACCAGGATCCTGTGAATATAAATTTGCAAAACCCAACTTCTAGCTGCCCGTGAGGAAAATAAGGGCACCCAGAGTTTAGGTTAAAACAATAAACTCCAGGTCAGTCATGTGACTGGTGTGAGAACTAAAACAGTTATTAATATTGGTTTTAAAGTTGGGTAAATCAAGGGACCATACCGTATAACATGGAACGAGTTTTCACCCCAAGAATACCAGTGCATATCACAATAACGCAATGCTAAATAAAGAAAATGAAGCTATTATAAGACCCAGGTGCCATCACATAATGCAACGCAAGCCGGAGGATAGGGTTTTACCTTATAATAGCCAAATAATGCTTTATACATTTAAAACAGATTATTTTGTTATTATAATAAATGCATAGTGTCAGAACAATTTCAATCATAAGTATCAATCATAGACAGCATAGCTACCATCTACTATGTCGCCACACTAGGCCCTACTAATAAAACTGAATTATCAAGTATTGGAAATTGGATTTCCGTCATGAGTCGAGGCAAGGGGCAACCTCCTCTCCGTTCGAGACACTCTAGTAAATGTCTCAGGACCACACACAGCGATCCGTGGAATCGGTTGGGCCGGTCGTCTCTTACTTTTGAGGATTGGCAATTCCTGAACACACGTTTCCCGGTCCTATCAGATCTATATCTGAGGCACCTCGCATTCCAACAACCACACAGGTAAAAAATATATAAATGTCAGGGCTGGTAGGTCACTGACATCACCCATAGCTAGAAAGAAACATCATGTTCTCCCAACGGTCCTTATCCCATTTTTGACTCATACCGAGGTGTGAGGCTCGCGAATTAACGCTATACACAAAGCTATGCCACATAGGTCGTGCTTTGATCATCAACCACAAGACTTTGCTTTTCAACAGAAGCCTTGATCATTTGCCACTTAGGCATGCCACACAGGCAATTCATGCCATGCGATTGATATCCATCAATATATAACCTCTGAGCTCATACGTCTCAGAGAAGGGCGTTAAGCAAGAGAATAAATTCTCCGCCGCCAAATAGATATATATTTAACAGATTTCAATCATGTAGAATAAAATCCAATGTCAGACACACAGTCCATTTACAAGTTCGTTCTAGGTCTGAACGAAACTGGAGGCACTTTCCTCGCATATCCATCGATCTCCAAGTACGTCTGGACGATCTCCAACTTATTCCCTCATCTTGGGTGTACAGTCCAATCAAGATTGTCGGGAATCATCCAAACGACGTAAAGACCCCCGGTCTTCAACCACCGTCTTCACCTTCGACATATCGTCGAATCGGTTATTCAGAATGGGTATAAACCCGACCTTTCTGAGTAACCCGCGTATATAATAAACAAGTGTTACACAAACACAACATACCCCTCATTCCAATTCAGAATATTCTTTTATTCAAATATTCACATCATTAGGGAATAGGTTCCCATTAATTTTATCAAAGATAAATTCTTTTAAATTTATTCTTTAAACTTCCTTTGGATATCATTTCAAACCATATTGAGGTTTTCCAAACTAGTCGGGATTAGCGAACCACACCGAAGTAATCACTTATGTTATTTCCCAATCCCAACCTATTCATCCCATGGAGTAAAACTGGTGATACTCCATATCTAACACCACGGTGTTATCGATAAATATTAATTACCATTTCACACTCAGATCTAATTAAAGATTTAACTATCGCTTGGAGAAAAAACTGGTGATACTCCATTCTCGATCATTTCAATCTAATAAAAGATTCATTAAACCTCCACTTAGTTTTAATCTTCCCAAAAAACAATATTAATGATTTTTTAACATGGGAAATCATATCCTGTCTTTAATTGGGTTAAAGAACCAATGTCATTTAAAACACGGTTCATGATAAACCCAAAATCACATTCCATTCATTAGACTCTAACTGTAAATTAGTAAGAGAACAATTCCCTAAATATTAACCCCGAAGGCCGAAACCAACATCAGATCAATACCTAGGAAACCGTTCAACTTATCTAATCTCCAGTTAATTTCTAATTTTCACACGGGGTTTAAGAACAGTGTTAATGAAGACACCGTTCACGACAAACCCAAAATCCCATTTGATATTAAATACAAGGCTCTGAATAGAAAATATATCAGTTTATATTCAATATCAAATTCTGAAATCAACAAATATCGTATTCGAATAACGATATATATATATATATATATATATATATATATATATCTTACAAATTCCTCCATAGTGTCCGTATAATCACGGAATCCAATATCGAAATATTCCGAAGACAATTTCGATTCAAATCCATTCCAATTCATATATTGGAAATTATGGTTATTTTAAAATCCTTTTCCTCAATCCTATTTATTAATGAAATTCTGGTTATTTTAAAATCCTTTTCCTCAATCCTATTTATTTAAAAATATTGGATTAATTTTCTAGTTAAAAACTAGTTCGTTTCGATAAAAATATATTTTCATCTTTTCAAATATGGAATTTTTCATCCTAGTTCTTTCTAAATCATTTATTATTATTTTACACAAATTATTAATATTTTTAATTATTTTATCAAGACCCGTACAGTCGATTTCCATATACGGTCATCGAACTGCACTTACAACGACTTTTTCTAAATTTGATTTGGACATAATTCCAAATCCAACTGTTAGATTTCAAATCTCTTATATTCGTTGGAAAGCTCTTTTTGAAATGAACCCAACGGTTCCGATTTTAGGAGAATCCGACGGTCGGATCTCCTGTAACGTCAATTCGAAGTCAATGGTCGAAATTTGCGAACGATCGCGGTGCGACGCGTTCTATTCAGGCCATTAGTATATATAATATATATAATATATATATTTCATCAATTTCCATTTAAAACGTATTTTATAAATCGTTTTAAATTCGTTTTAAAAACGATTTCAACTTCATATTCAATTTTAAATCAAAATTGAATATTCCATATCATCGATATATATATATATATATATATATATATATATATATAAATGATAATATTTTCAAAACTTTATATTATGAAATCACTTCTTTTTCGATATTCGAATAAAATCGATATAAGTATCGTTCACGTCAAAATGACGCATATCTAATTAACACGACTTTTATTCAACACATGAAGGTTTTTATTAATTCTTACTTACAATAAAAATGTGAATTTTATTGTAGAAATATTTGGTTCAACACATGAATAGTTTGAACACATGATTATTCTCAACACATGAGTATTGTCAACACATGACTATTTTTGTTATTTTATATATATGATAAGATTGTGATTTTTATCATTTAATTCTTAATCAGCTTCTAACCGTTTCTAATTATATATATGATAAAGATGTGAATTTTATCGTTAAGAGATTTTTACTCAACATACGAATTTTCTTTTATTCAACACGTGAATATATAATTTATTCAACACATGAATTTTCTTTTGTTCAACACATGAATAGATATTTTATTCAACACATGAATATTTATTTTATTCAACACATGAATTTTCTTTTATTCAACACATGAATATATATTTTATTCAACACATGAATATTTATTTTATTCAACACATGAAGTTATAATTTAAAACATTCTTTTCTTCCCGAATTGGAATGAGACTCAATAAATTACCATATAGTGTTATTTATATGGATTCCATACAACACATGTATATAACAGCAATCATAAATAATTAATCATCATCCAAAGTGCACTACACAGTTGTCTGTCAACATATCGATTGATATACAACTAATTATTTGGACTAGTGTACATCAAGCGTCATCCCAATACCCGTGTGGGGTCTCAAATCAACAAACACATATTTTATTTGTGCAGTTGGGCGATGTGTAAAATTTATCGTCCCAATAAATATCCTTCAAATGGACGTACATAAACAAATCGTTCGATTTGTAAATGAATATTTATTTATTCACATTAACGTTAAATTTATATCTTTAACGATAAATAATTTATCCATCCATTCAACATCACAATCAATTTTCAAAACACAACAAAATCAAACAAGTCGTCCATGGTCTGCGGACGACGGGTGTCAGGTGATGCTAAGCACCGTCTGCATCCTAATATATAGTTTTAACTAGAAAACAAGATTTAAAGTGAGAAGTTCTCACCGACTAGCTAAACCAATTCACCGCGACTCTTCATATGTAGGAAATCTTCACCTCGCTTCTAACGAGATCTGTTTCACGCATTCTTATGTTAAAAATCTCATATTTATTTCATATCTACATGTATAAAATCGCATTTTTATGATATCACTTCATGTATAAAAATTATATTTTTAACTTCCTACTTATATAAAAATTATATTTTTATTATCTATAACTACAAATAAAAAAATCGTTTCTTCATCTACTAAAAATCTAATCTTTCACATGATAAAAATCAAATCTTTTACACTATAAAAATCAAATCTTTTTATGTCATGAATAACTATAAAAATACAATCTTTTTATGATAAAAATCTTAGCTTTTCATTATTAAAAATCGAACCTTTATGTTATATAAAAATCGAACCTTTACTTGATATAAAAATCGAACCCTTACTTGTTTAAAGATCTCTACTTTACTAATTTAAATAAAATAAAACATAGATGAACACTCACGGTGGAGTCCGGTGAGGCGCAAGCGATGGTGGCGGTGCTGTAGTGACGGCAGTGGGCCTTAGGAGGTGGTGGTGGGTACAAATGGGTGCGAGGGCTCTTCACGGTGGCTGTCTCTCGGTGGATTTGGGTTCAGAAGAGAGAGGAAGAGAGCGGAGGTGGGGGCGGTGGGATGCTGGAAGGTGGCGGTGGTGGTACCAGAGCGGCACAGGCCGGATTTGGGGACTTACTACGGGTTTGGTGTTTTTGGGGGGTGCGGTTTGGGCTGAAGCGGAGGGGAGGGAAGGATTATCGGTGCGCGGTGGAGCGGAGGGGGGTCCGGTGGCGGCAGAAGTGGCGGCATCGAGAACGAGGGGGAGCGACGGGGTCTGGGTACGGGATGGATCCGATTTTTTTTCTTTTATTTGTTTTGTCCGGTATGGAGAATGAAGGGTTGACCCCCCCAATATATATAAATATATTTAATTTAATTTTAAGTCCCAAAAAGTTACTTTTAAATTCGAGCTTCAAACGAGACCCACCGATCATCATACCTAGCTAATTACCCCCATTTCGAACACAATGGGATAAGTTTCATAACGCAATTCAGCTGTTATGATAAGTTTTTGTCAGAATTAAAATATAAATAAATAGAACGGTCAATATTGATTTTAACGTACATTTTAATTTATCGGGGTCACATACGGACTCTAAAATTCCAGAAAAATTATTTCCAGCTTCATATTGACAATACGGTCGTAACGAAACTAATTTCGTCAAATTCTGAGTCTGTTTGAAAAATGGCCATTTTCCAGTCGACTAAATTCAACTGAAACTGGTCAAACGCATTTAAGTGTGCCACGCTCACATATTGATCCCAAAAATTATGGAAATTGGAATCTAGCAATAATTTAACATCCCGGATCCAACAAAAGTGGTTTCGTCAAAAACCGAGTTCGTTTGCAAAATGGCTATTTTTAAGGGCCTTTATATATATTAATATATATATATATATAAATTCCACAGCGACTTTTCTGAATTTTAAACTGGACGTATCTTACACCAAATAAAACAAAATCTCAGTTTCTTACATCCGTTAGAAAGATATGATTAAACAGATTCAAATATTTCTTGTTTCATTCAATTCTGACTTATATTGAATTCTGTATATTCATTTGAAATTCGAAATTGAATTTTCGAACTGCCGCGCTATTTTAGGCTCATTATATAATTAAAATAAAATTATTCGTTTTAACTTTGTCGAAAATAAATTTTCCGTCGTTATTTTTTAAAATAATTCATTTTAAATATTCAAAATTCATGGAAATAACCAAAATAATTTTTTTTAAATTGGCTCAGAGTTTCCGGGTTGTTACACAAATTAATGATCTTTAGTAGGGTAAGTTATGTAACTTAAATTAATAAACAAGAAGAACTTGGTAACAAGAATAAGAAGTTAATATGATTTGAAATAACCAAGTCAACTAAAAATACAATAAGGTAGAGCAAGCGCGTAATTAACCATCTGGATATAGGGCCTAATAACACGTTAACCGGAGACGCTTGGACCAGTCCATACGTTTGAAAGCGAAGAACCAAACAGGGTAGATCATCGTGGTGTCATGAGGCACGAGGGGAGCGTACGTCCATCTAATTATTCTGTCTGTTCTTCCTGTTCTTCTGCTGATATTCTACTGGCTTCGAAGGACTGGGAAGGGAAGCACGCGGCTTTTTGGGACATGGAAGGTACTCCTGGTAGTCCTCTGTGTGGTGGTAGCACTTAAGCTATGCTCGCAGAGGTTGGTTTTGCGCGTTACTACCCAGTGAGTATACCTTGATTGCCACGATAGTGGGCAGTCAGAAGGCTGTAGGGTGGCTTAGGTGGTTCGACGAATCTGGTGCCTTGTGATTAGGCGGGTTATGACCATCTCATCTATTTTCCTTAGGCGGGTCTAACCATCTGATTGATAGTAATCATCGGGTACCCGTCATCGACAGCCACCGTGATGCAGAAACGTGGGGAGCTAAACCAAAAGACCATTGACCATTGACCATTTACTATCGAGGCTTTGGTTGTGGGACTTGCCAATTTGGATGTAGATTGTTTGTTAGGAACTCATCACCAGATCTCATATCTGTTCGCCTTTCGCTAGTTGAGGGAGGTGTAGGGTGGGACGATAGCTACTGTGAAAATGTAGACCATAGCATTTGTGTATACGTATATCTGAAAAGTCTCCCAACCGAGTTTCGTGTATCTGATATTGTAACACCCCGTATTTTGACAATATTAAATAATAATTAATTTAATATTCAGAACTAAGGGAAACGGACTACACCATTGCGTCCATCTCAAAATTCTGGTCAAGATAGACATTTGGTTTGCGTAAAGCAGACACCGTATGAAGAAGTTACGAGGGTTTGAAGTTTGTATATGCGCAGAGGAGTTTTTTATATATATATATCAGCTCAAACTTATCCAGAGAATAAAAAAAAAAAAAAACAGTTTAAAAATCAAAAATACGTGAGCGACAAAATTCCCGCTATAGGGGAGTCGACCTCTTAAGGCGGGTGTCGACCCCTAGGTCGACCACCCAAGCGGGGTGTCGACACTAGGGTCGACCCCCTAAGGGGTAGGTCGACCCCCCTAGGGCTGAGGTGGCAGTTGATTTCTAGGGGCTGGCAGCTATAAATAAAGGCTCATTTCTCTTGTTTTCTCACACTGAAATCAATGGAGGATAAATGCTGTCAGTTCCTGGACTGAATCAAATCCTTTTTCCTTCTTCTACAATGAAGTTTAGAGATTCTAGTGTAGATATGAGATTCAATCTAGGCTATTCTTCTTCTATTGTTCTAGATCCGAACACTGTGAGTTTCAAGTTGCTTTTAGATTTAAATAAATAAACAGTAAACATGATAGGACTATAATTTGGATATGTGCATGTTAATCCCAAAATCATATCAAATCTGTCGTAATTTGTGAACCCATGATATTCTTATTTATCTATGACTTTGATCTTAACCTTTATCATGTTAGTTCTACTTTTGATTATGGATCCAGTTTATTTTTAGATCATCTCGTACCTATCATGTTGTGGTTTATTTGGATCTGTCATTAGTTGGATATCTAAATCCTTATTTAGATCTAATCATGCATATTATGACATCCGTACTATGTTAGAATCCATTTATTATTATAAGTTCACCATATCTATTCTTATATGTCCACCTTATCACTATGCCAGTATATATTTATGCCAGTTCTATTAGAATAATCATCTTTGTCATCTTCCCTTCACCCCTTCTCTTTTATTTTATATAGCCAAGCTGTAACACCCCGTATGTTTTGTTAACATTATAGTAACAAATTAAACAATATTTAATTTCAAATGTGAGAATTAAGGGAAACGGGTTACGCCATTGGTTCATCTCGGAATTCTCCTTGAGATAGAGTCTGAGTTTGCGTGAATTAGACTTCGTATAAAGAAGTTATGACCTTCAGAAGTTTTAGTAATTTAAATAAATAGTTCAGAATAAAGTTCAGAAATTCAAAATTCGAATTTCAGAAGCAGAAGCGGGCTGGGCGGGAAATTTCCCGCCCAGGGCAAGGTCGACAAGGGGGTCGACCTCCCCCCTACAGGTCGACCTGGGGGTCGACCTGGGTGTCGACCTGGTGGTCGACCTACCCCCTCGGGCCAGACCTGAAAACCGACAATTTTAACTCCTTGCTGAGTCATTAGAGCTGAATTGGCAATTCTATCTTGGCTGGATGGTCTTGATCGCTTCTAGGTTCATCAAACGACTCTTATTAAATCAAAATTCTATATAAGCAACCTAAATATAAACCTTAAGCCACACAAAAATATTCCTAGAGCCGTCATGCCGTCAATGGGGACTCTAGAATAGCCGTCATCTCTTTCAACTCCAAGACAAGATAGAAGCTATGTTCGTCGCTTTCTAAGTAAATAGAAAAGCGCGATTTTTTAAAATAAATACTACAAGTGCACAGATTGTATAGTATGCATGTCGAACACATCGATGTAAATTAAATCAAATCATTTATATAATTTCGTGGGCGAGTTAGACAAATCTTGGAGATGGGATAAAATTGAAATTACAATTTAGTTCAGAACAATTCTAATTGAACCAATAACTAAAATTCTAATTTTCAATAAAAACAAGTAACACTGCAATTGAATTAACTATAGATTTGAATCTAATCGAATCTATAATCAATTCAATGATTAAAAATAAAACAAAGTGCTGGAAATAAATTTGCAGAACGGAAATAAACTAACAGAAATGTTAAATTAGGATTACCGTTGAATCTAATCAAACGGTCAATCACTAATGAGAATAGTTGCAATGACAATTGTGATCTAGCAAATCTAATCGACTAGACAACACAAATTTCCATGAAAATAAAAAAATGCAGAAAAATAAAAGAGAACTTTATTAATGGAGAATAGAATACAGGAAAAAATGAATCCCATTTACAATGGATACAAGGTGTACTTATAAGAATGTAGTCCCTTTTCTATGAAAATAATGAGGCCAAGAATGATAAAAATTCTTTCCAAAGATAAAGGAATATTACTTTCAAGGTGCTTGATTTGAAAAATTGTAAACAATGTATTCCTTTTATGTACGGCACAGTCAGCGGAAAGATAAGCATATGCTTAATTGGAGATTTGTAATCAAAGCCTTCCCTTTCTCTTTGCATGGAAATTAAATGTGATTGATTTGATTTGAATTCTTGGAGAGGATTGAGCCAAATTAAATGTGAGCTACAACTTCTTTTGCAATTGAGATAGCGTGAATATGGAGAAGTGGTTTTTTCTTTGAAATTAGCCTTTAATTGAAATGAATGAGACATTTATTGATAACCTGTGAAAATACACCAAAAGTAATTTTTATTTATTTACAAAAGATAAAATATAAGAGCATGAAATAAACACATTTCTATGTTAATCAAATACCCGCACACTTATCTTTTACTCATCCTCGAGTAAAATAAAATGAAAAACTAAACTAGCTAGGTCACACTTTCGTAGGAAACACGATTGCATTGAGCATATGCAACAAGCCGTTAAACCTCTAGGTGTCCCTAGTAGGACGAGTGGTGTCTCGTGAGGGTTTTCAGCGGATACTACCCACAAAATCCAAATGCAGTATGCTGTGATTCTAATGAAACTACATGAGTGCAATGGACATATGCAAAATAAAAACAAAAATTGAAAACATGACTTGTTTCGGGAAAGTGGTACAACAATTTCTGATCAGTTGATTGTACTTTAGACACCTCAACTTGTCACAAATTTTTAACATAAATCAAGTTTTCAAATATTAAATTCCAGTTTGGCCAGTTGGTTCAGTCGATAACATAGTGCGGCCATGAAATAAATTCTTAGTTTGTCTGTCAACGTTCGCAAAGTGGTATTCTTAATTCCTTGTGTATGACTAATCAAATCAATAAGGTCAAGAAGTGTTTGGGCATCATCGCTTATTCTCTATTTCTATAAAAATTAAATTTATGATTAAGTACATACACCTAACTTAAAGACCAAGGTATACCACCCATACACTGCTTTGTGGACTGACGGAGAGTTGGGACAGAGCTTGGCAGATTGTGTAGACCGATGCTAACTTTGTCAACAACATGTCGGTAATCCTTAGGTGTCCAATCTCATAAAATGAGACCAAGATATTACGACACTGACTTTGTCAACAACATGTCAGATAGAGCTTGGCGGGTTTGCACACCAATGCTAAATATACAAGCAATGTTGGATACTCTTGGATTATTTTTATTATTATTATTGAAAATATAAGAACAAGAGAGATTACACGAATTCAGCTTAACACAACTTAGTTTTAAAGATTCGAAAAGTCAATATAATTACTTTAAGTCCTCCACTCATTTAAACAAAGACTACAATTTAGAATAAACTTCATGGCTATCACCTAAGAATCTCCCTATGTACCGGTTAACTATTATCCCTCAAAATTCAGCTTTTCATTATATTTCTTATTTGATCTTAGTCGAGAGAAAAAAATACTATCAACTGACTAATAATTGTTAACTTGTTTTATTGTATCAATCTAAAATGTGTCGTGTTTTCAAAAAAAGAAGAAGAAGAAGAAGAAGATTATGATATGTTACTACGATCGAAAATGTATGATGGTCCTATCTAAATGCATGAAAATGAAAAAGAAAACAAATAAAAATAAAAAGGATGCAATGCAGACTCCCCCCATACTAGAACAAAACAGTGTCCACATTGTGAACGTTTCCTAAATTTGAAAGATCATACCCAAAGGTGAATGAGTTGCAAAATTATTTGTAGAATGAAATGCAGTTTTACTATATGTAAGAATGGATCGTATTTACAATGATATATGTGTTTACGATGCATGCGATGCAAAGAATGCCACCATCTTCTTCCCCCACACTTGGTTCTAGCCCAATGAATCCCATTCCCACTACGTCTAGGCATGTTTTCTAATAAGCAAAGGGTTTTGAAAACTATCTCATCTTTATACCTAGATTTATAGTCCAGCAGATAAATGTCCAAGGTTATGTTAACATGAAGTTTTTCAACCAAGCCAGTATTCCAAAAGTAATTCATGTGTTCAATAAATTTATCAGTGTAAATTTTCAAAAATTTGTGATCGTATATAAATTCAGTGAAATTTGAATTCTGAGTGTTGTTCAAGACTATGTGATCACATTTCTCATCATTAATTCACAACGTATTTTCGACACTAACAATTTCAAGTTTGTTTGAAATTTTCTCAAAGTTAAAATTTTCGAACTCGTGACGTGAATCTGCATCCTCATTTGACAACTCATCCTCATACAATCCGAAAAATTCATGTTCATTAAAATCCTTTTCCAAATTTAAATTAAAAAATTCAACATTTTTATTCTGTTCAATTTCTAGAATTTCAAGTTTTTCGCAGCCTGAAAGAGGAAGATCAAAATCTGAGTTTAAATCTTTTTCCTGAAAAGAATTGAAGTCCAAATCATTTGTTAAAATTTTGAACAACTTCATTTAGATCGTTATTCTCAATTTCCAAAGTTGTTATCTGTAAATTTTTACTATCAGTATAGAATGGATTATTTTCTGATTCATCGCTTGTTTGAATTTGATTTTGTTGCTCTCGTTGTTCTTTCAAAGATTCCATTAAACAAAGAAGTTCATCCATCTTTTTATTTAGCCTTTCTTCCATCTCATCAAAATGACATTCTTCAGAATCGTTGATTTGAGAACTCTCATTTTGGATTTCTTGATTCTCAAAATTATAGTCCACATCAATTTCACAATCAAAATTATTTCCAATGTGGTGGTTGTTTGAATTTTCAGAAAAATGACAATGATATTGGAAATCATTTTGATTTTGAAAATTAGGTTCATAACCAAAACTGTCGAAATTCGAGGGAAAATTGCAATTTTGGTCATATTCAAGATGTGGATATGGGTTGTTATTTTGAAGATTTTGATTGATTTGAAAATCATTTTCATATCCAAAATTATTTTCAAATAGGTTTCCAACCCCATATTGATCTTGATCAAAGGTATATTGGGATTCAAAGCTATTTTGATATGCATGGGGCCCATAATCGAAATTATTGAAATTTGAATTGAAGTCGCCATTTCGATCATAACTTTGAAAATGTTGGTCATTTTGAAAATTTTGAAAATTGTTAACATTTGGCTCGCGAAATTTTGGAAAATCTTGCTTCATAAGTTGTAATTCAAAATCATACTCTTTAAGAGGACGTCTACTCCGATTATTATCCCACATTTCCCTCAGAGATTTTTTTGAATCAAACATTTGAATAAATCAAGGGAAAACAGAAATTATTCTTAGTTCAAAATAGTATAAAAGAATGAGTTGTGCTCTATTAATTAACTGACTCAATTAGAAGGGGGAAGAGGGTCTTATGGCCGTTCACGTATAGTATAAATACTAAGGGATACAACCAATGTTTTACGGGTAGTATGCAACCTCTTTTGCTAATAGTTCAATAAATTGAACTACTATATATCCGCGATCCAATTATACGAGACAATCAACTTCACAAAACATCACTTTTCAATTATATTATTTTGAAAATCAAATCACGTTTTGAAAATCGACGAGAGCGATGACTTCAGATATGTAAATTTGTTCCTCACAAACAGATTCAGAAATATCAGTCACAGAACAGTAACAGAAAATTAAAATATTGTACAAGCAAGCCTTTGCCCCTGCAGAAGATTTTTACAAGCAATTTCCATACTTTTCAAAGTAGCAGAGCAGCTGTAGAGTTTATAAATTTTTACAGTGGGGTATGGCTGTCCGTCCAGAAAAATTGGGTAGTGATAGCGATTAAAATCCAGTGTTTGCAAATTGCTTGACCTTGAAATTTCATTGTTCGATGCTTGAACGCTTTGCTTTACTTGGGTCTTTGTTAGCGAATCTTGTTATTCTTTTCGGGGGGGGGGGGGGGACTAAAATGAAAGCAAAGAAGGTGCTACTTGGAAATACAAATAAAAGGGAAGCTTAAACTCAGCAAGGCCAACGCAAACCCTTTCCCACATAAAGCTCAAAACGTAAGTTCTAGATCAGTAACCTTTTTTTGTTTAATAAAGTACCACAATTATCTCCAGAGACTAAAATAAATCGGCCGACCTGAAAATAAAAATTAAAACAAAATAACAATCCAACAATCAAATAGAAAGCAAACCCTTTGTTTTACCAATTAGACTCGCAAATGCAATTGGTCAACCTGAATTATTTCATCAGAACATACGCCCCCCTCCGTTTTCTAAAAATCTAAGTACCCTAAAAAAAAAAAGAAGCTGCCTTCATTTTCTTTTCTTTTGCCTATAAAAATCACTACAAATGTTTCCTGGAAAAACCCCGACAAAACTTGTGTCTTGATGAAATCAACCACGTCCGTTTCATAAAAAATAATACGCTCTCTTTTCTTTTATTGAATTGGGTTTCAGATGTAGGCGAATCGATTTTGGTTGTCGATTTGGTGTACGGTTTCTCTGCTTTGGGAATTCTTGGTTCGGAATCTGGTTTTTGGGTTTCGCGGGTTATGGGTGCTGGGGTTCGAGCGTCGGGGCTGAAGAATTATCGGGATTTGGGTTCAGTTGGGAAGGCTGCGGCTCTGATGAGGATGGGGAGTGTTTGGTAGGGTATTCGAATTGGGTTTGCTGCAGTTGTATGGTAGGTGGTGAAGTAGGGAAGATTTGCGTTCGAAGGAGAGTTTGGGGGATGGGACTGTGAAGATGTTTGCGGCAGAGATTGGTGAAATTGAAGGGAGTGTTTGATGTTTGTGAAGGTGTATTGAACCGTGAGGCAGGTGAAGTGATCCGTTTTGAAATTGGGAGTGGGTTTCGAAGATCGTTGATTTGTGGAAGGGGGGAGATCGATTGTGAAGAAACGGATTTTTGCTTTGGTACGAATTGTGGTGCATGGGGTGATGAACGATTTATGAATTCTATGGTGGATGGCGAGATCTAGCAAACTCTAATGGTGTAAAACTATTTGGAACAAACATTGTGCATCTAAGATGTTAATTTGTGCTTTACTGGCTATGCTCAATAAATTAAACACAAAAGATAGGCCAGCAAGGTGGAAAAATAAGATTGACGGTACATAGAAAACAATCGACTCCTTTCTTTGATTGTGAACACTCAGCTAAACTATGGGAAGAATTCCGCAATAAATCACGACAATAGACAGTGAACTACACAACTAATGAGGTACTTAACCGGTTAGTAACATCAAGCTCAGGTAATCAGGCAAAAGAAATGATTTATAGCATTTCAATCACCACGTTCATATAGCACATTTGGAACAAGGGAAAGAGTGGAGCTTATAACATATTAAAATGCCTTATCAGATCTGTCAACTGTTTATTGTTCAATAAATCTCTCATCTACTGAAATCATTTAAAGTTCAAACTAGAACTGTTAAAAAAGTAGAATCTATGCTAGGATACTTCGTTTTAGCTATTGAACCTGCCGCGAATAGACTCCACTAACCGTACTCATGTCGCCGGTGTCTAATTGGTTAGCTGGAGAGATCAGGTTGAGAGTTGGAAACTCGGCATAATGTTGCATATGAATTAATCCTCATATAACATCTATTAAAAACCCCTTTTAGTAATTTAAAAACAATATTGATAATAAGATGGAAGTTTGGTAAACTGATATTTAAAAACAGTAGTTTACCTCCATCCTTCTCCTTCAATAGCAACACCATCTCTCTGGAACCAAACGGCCCTTCCTATAACAAGCAATCACCTTCTCAATCACTTCAACAGCCACCAAACAACACATGAACCTCAACACACTGATAGCCCAGATCACGTTCAACCACAAACTGACATGCGCCTCCTCGCATCACCACAATCACCAACATAACCGACACCAAACTCATCAACAATCTTTTGCCAGAACCAGAACTATAATATGCAACTCAACCATTAAAAGATCATATCAAACCATCACAAATTTGCTCCTGCGTTAACTTCGCTTTAACAATCACCAAATTTATACTACTCCCCGCCACAACTTGCAGCGAAGCTTCTCCATATTCCACCCCTGCTAAATCAACTCTAACATCCACCAACCTCCCTTATCTCAAATCAACAAGTGGGCAACACTACAGCAATCCAATGCAATCCAATCACCAACACCACCACTTCCTTACAACACCTCGTAGTTAACTAGAAAAGAAAACTGCATCCAAATCACGAAAATAATCTACACTAAAGCCCAACAATCCTTTTAGTAATTTAAAAAATATATAGATAATAAGATGGAAGTCTGATAATAAGAGAGAGATGGTAAACTTATTTATGATACATAAAAATAATATTGATAGCTAAACTATTTTAAAAAAATTAACAAAACATTTCTAATATTGGTAATAAGATGGAAGTTTGGTTGATTCGGCTAAACCAATCAATAAAATTTATCCTACAAGCCGATTATGAACCAGTCTAACCTTACACCATCTGAACCGACCAAAAAGCTAGTTTGTTTGGTTTATTTGATCACTTCGAATTCCACTTTAGCAGTTTATTTAATGAAAAGGTTTTTATATAATGGTAATGTTGATTAGCTTTGTTGTGTAGTGGTAACATCACCATTTGTTGAGTAGGAATAACATAGGTTCAAATCCAAGCAAGTTGCACTATTTTTTGGCCATTTATTAGTATAGTGTCGAGCCAAGGAAGTTCCTTGGGCCAGCCCTGCGTCCAAGTTTCATTGAGTATTTGTTAAAGGAGTATTTTGTTTATTGTGTCTATGTATACAGAACCTCAACATAAATCAACCATAACAGAAATTTTTCTTGATATAGTCCCTTGATTTCCATCACCAAAGCAAAGACAATCAAAATTTATAGAGTTTATATATTTACTTAATTATGCATTTTATTATATTGTCTACATCCAGGAAATTTTGATTGCTATCTTTCATTGCTTAAAAGCATGCAGGGATATTAGTTCGGTTAGTTATGAGCTTGATTTTGGACCTTGCAGCTCCCAATATAATAATAATAATAATAATAATAATAATAATAATATAAGTTAAGCGCTAGAGTATGTGGTATGTACTAATATACAGCAAGGATTATATGTATTGAGTTCGAGGATTAATACAGTTTATGCAAGCTATATAGCGATGCTAAAAAGGATGTGCTTTACCTTGAACCGCAGGCATGATACATCAGTTTGAGATGAACATATTTGTATTGCTTCCAGTTTGTGAATGCAAGATGATTGGCTGCAACTAGTCTTATGCCTGAATTATATCTTTTGGAATAGCGAGATACTGCAGCGAGCAGATCAAAATTAACCAGTATAACAACATACTAATTCCATTATTGTAAATTATCATCAATGAAATTCCCAAGCTTCTTCTTTCATGATTAGGCTAATCATTCCAGCATTGAGATGGCAAAACCCAGGAGACTGTAGCTACCAAATGTATTGGGAACTTATAACATCAAGAAACAAATACTGCTTTTCGAGATGTCTTGGTCAAGACTTGCAAACTTAGTCTGTCAACAAACATTGCATTATTCAATCAGTGCAGTAAATCAAATCCAAAACAATTTTACAATATGCAATTTCTAGCATCTACCTGATTCTTATAATATTTTTCATTTAAGTCCTCAACTTCACGCACCTGCTTCTCTTAATTACCTAACTATACCAGCACTAAGTTTTCTACATTTTTGAAATTCTTATCTTCATTCCCTAATACTACTAATCAACATTTTCACCTGTGGCCTTCACAAATTTAGATTATCATCCACTCAAAACAAATTCTCTGGTCTTCGAATGATCCATACTAAATCATTTGTATGCTCTTTGAATCTATTTATACAATGAAGTTTAACTTTAAGTTATATTTCAAGGAGGGGACATGACAGTGTATGATACAAGCACCCTTGGGGGATAACATCCGAACAGAAATAAGATGATAGTATTCAACTATGAGATCAAGGATCTCTATGTCAAGTAGATAGACGTATGACATTTTAGACAGAGATGCTAAACACCATGGGTTCAAATGTTGAGGTATTAAAAAGTATTCTGCTTTAATAAATTATCACTTATGTTATCAAAATATAGCATTCAACTATGGACTATAATTTAAAGACTTCGAAACAATGATTTTCCATTTATCTAAATATTTATGATTCACAGACAAGGTTCCTACTTTGAAATCGTTACAAGAAAAGTTCTTATAGCAATGAATAGGTAAATAAGATCAGTAGATTTTCTGAATCAAAAAGCGCAAATTGACCGGTAGTTTTCTGATTAAAAAAGCAAGTTAGTTTGCACTTCTCAAGAAGTTTTTAATAAATTGAAAAACCAATTTTTTAATGTATATATATAATAATAATAACAATTTTTACGTTAGTAAATAACAGCAGTTTTTCGCTATTATTTAACATTATATACATATTTTTTGTAACTACAAATTTAATTGTATTTTGATATTCTGCCAGACAAGTGCAAACTATATTGCATTCTTTGTTGTTTCAAAAAATAATAGAATAATTCATAAAATAATTTCAATAAAGAATTTTTTTACAACATAGAAAACAAGGACCTGTACCTTTTTTAGTTATTTTTTAACAAATCTAGTAATAAATTGACTACATGATCAACGCAGTAAATATTCACATATTTCGTATTTTAACAACATATTAAGCACAAGTAATTGATGTCCATTTATTCATGTAACAAATGATAAACCCAATTATCTCATTCGTCTTCCCAAAAATAATTAAATAAAATTAAATCTACATGTGAAAACATATAAATCTTGTAACAAAATTACAAAATTCAATATTAAACATCATAATTTTTAACCAATTTTTACAACACTATCACATACACACCTCACGGGTTGAACGCTAATAATTAGGATGATATCCAAAAATAAGCATTTTTAAGGTGCAAAATCGGTGCAATTCTTGAACATGTGTTGGATTCAGTTTAAGATCTTTCACACATCGACTAACTAGTGAACTTAGATTTTTAACAGTAATTTTTTATCTCAAATATATGAGAGGTGTCTAGTTCTTATAATCTCAATACATAGATTCAACAACAATAGTTTATCATCAGGAAATTTTATTTTTTAGTTCCAGCCATCACAAACTGAAAGTTGTATTGCATTAATGAATTAGAAAATTCATTCAGTCAACGCTGTAAAGAAAATTCCGAGACTTTATTGGAAACTTGCCTAAATAGAAACCTGTAACGCTTAATCAAACGGTTTCTACAGCCATTCACAGTAGTAATCAACTCTCAAATACGTACATAACCATTTACAAAAGTGATCAACTCTCGAATATACCGGTATTTCATTCATAAGTATATAAGGGAGTTATATAATTTCTTAAATCTAGCCAAAACTTGTTAACTACAGGTAACAATGAATTGTTAGGGTAAACCTATGGACACAACTGAATTGCGCCTTCAGTTTTGATTATATCTCAACGCTACCCAATCCTACGTCATGGCCTTGTTCCACCATTGCCAACACCTTAGTGATGTTGGACCTCCAGAGCCTCTCAGCTTATTATCTAATTTTATGTTGCGTTCAACGCTTTGATTACCAAACATTTAAGCTCAGACAGAGAAATGGATTGGGATGCAGGCCACAACATGGGGATATGACATAGCTTAAAGATTGTAAATCTTAAAATGATTACTTGAAATCCAAAACGTGCTATATTTTAAAGGTGTTTACATAACAACAATGTTGTAAAGTGGAAGTACCATATGAATATACATCCATGATCAATTTCAAACACATTGTATTGAATTCTGCCTATTGTATGAGTACCAGCCAAACCACACAAACTAAAAAGAGACGATTAATTCGTGAAAACAACAAACTTAGTCTCATATGTACACATCTTTTAACCTGAGATGTGACCCACTATGGTGAAAGTCCCATGTATTGAAAATAAATCTTTTAAGGTAAACTGGCAATCAATATTTATTGTTGGGTTACCGAATCAAATATAAAATTGAGGAAAGAAAAAATATCCAGAGTTGGTGGGTAGTTTCATTGAATGTATTATTACCATGCGATTTTTTTCAGTTTTAATTTAGAAAATGGGGTGATCACAAAGTCGATTAATCGATTAGTTTAGTTTAATTTATATAGGATACAATATCTTTCTGTTTCCAGTTGATCACAAATGAAGCAGGCTAGGCACCTACTATAATTTTCCCCTTGGTTTATAATATCTTTCCATGGAGTAATACTAAAACATTGTCATAAGCAAACCAGGTCATGACCGTGGATTAAAGCTAAGAGAATATTTTGAGTGCAAACTGGAAAATAATGATTAGCATACATTTATACGTACAATGTGTGTGTATAGACACAACAGAGGATATGGTTTATCCCACAAACAACAAAAAGATCAGCATGCCATAAAAAGCATTACATGTAATTTTCATACTACAATCAGTACATGAGATAGCAAAGCGTATTCATAACAGAGTTGAAATCTTCACCATTACTGTCAAGTTTGACCAGGTTATTTTTCCATGTGTGCATACTAATATATTATATTAATATGGAGTAGATGGCCAACTATCCTTAAAACAGGTTGATCTAGCAGTATGTAACCCATCATTCTGATTCGTTTTCACAGCATCGTAGAGATTCTGAAAAGTACTTGATTTCTTTTTCATGTGTTTCACAGTAAAGTGTAAGCCAATCTGTAATGATATAACAATAACTTATAACATAACTCATAATACATATAGAATTATTTATCTATGTATTTAGCACAAATACTTTATGAATAATGTTTTGAGCTCAACATATTTACTCTATTTTTTATGTCTTACAATGTAAAACCTATAACTTTGAACATAGTGAAGTTACAGTATTCAAAAGATTACTATATGTACATATCTATTCATGAAAAATAATTACATTCTATACATTGACAGATCATAAAGCAAAATGATTGTTAAATCTACAGTAAACATCATGACCACTGTTTAACAGCTGCTTGCAAAGAAGGAAAAACAGTGTTCAAAAGATTATCAAAGCAACTCAGTGGTCAACATAACATGCCTAGGAGTAAATTACTATGAATTGGACTAGCAAAACACTGATTCTTTTCATAGTAAAAATCTGTGCAGTATTGGCTGAAGGTAAAACAGTGCACAAATTAGCAAGTTGATGTTGAAATAAAGTTAGGGCAAATCATACAAAATGTAAATTAAAAATGATAGCCCAATAAACATATTAAAATTTGTCACCTTGCATGGCTTAGGGGAACATAAATCAGGGCATTCGAATGGAGGCTTTGAGTCTTTGTGGGAGCGTAAACGGACAGGGCTCGATGGAGATTAGCGGCTTTGAGTTCGTGGCAGATCAATAGGATTCAGTTCGACGGAGAGTCACGCTTTGGCGATTGTTAATAGGATAGGCTTTTGAGAGAAAGTAGATCGGAGGGAGATGAAAATTTTGGGGTAGGATCTAAGATTGAGAAAGTAACGAGAAAAAGAGAATGAAAATTAGCTGGCATGACAAGCGGGAACGAAAAAATAAATCCTGCCCACTAGTGTATAAAAATAAAACGCAACTATTTTAGTTGAGGCAATAAAATAGTTGCAGTTACAGTATAAATGCCGCTATAAAATGTAACTAAAAACAAAATTTCTTGTAGTGTAGAGGACCGGGGGAGAGGGGGGGCTTATTGCGTGATCTGTAGTTTGAAGATGACGTGTTGATTTTGAAGTCCAGGGGATGTGTGGGTTATTTTGTGATTTGTTGAGCGGTGTAACAGTGGTATGGTTATGGTAAATCCGAAGATGTAATAGTGAGCTGAAGATGGGGCTTTGTAAAGAGAAAAACCAAAGAATGGAAAGAAACGAGAAAATAGGAATTCCTTTTTTTTTTGAAGGAATATTTGTACAAGTAGAAAGGGAAAGAAATAAATTGTAAAGAGGAAGAGAGATTGTATTGAAAACGGGAAAGAACGTTGAAAGGAAAGGATTTTTTTTTTTTTTGATTTAGAAGATTACGGTATCAATTTATAATACCAAATCAATAGTCAAGAATTTTTTCTATATCTATACACAAGAAAATAAAAAGAAAAAATAAAAATAAAAACTAACACGAATCAAAAATTAAATAAATAGTAAAATTTAATGTTTGCCTCCCGGCAACGACGCCAAAAACTAATAAGTGTGGGGGTATGGCTGTCCTTCCAGAACAATTGAACAATTCAACTCCACCTGTTTGCAAATCGATCGACCTTTGATTCCTGTTTGTTTGCTTGAATTCTTCTCGCTTTTGGACTTGACTGAAATTTGATTGCAGATTGCAAATTGAAACTCGAGAGGAAAAAAAACAACTACTAACAACAGAGGCGAACTCAACAAGTCAGAATCAAAGCGATTCAAACAAACGATCAACAACCCACACTGAAATTAGACAGAACAATTAGCAATAAGAGATAAATTAACCGGTCCAACGTCACAAAGCAAACAACTCCTTTCCTCCTTTCTTTTTAAATATATATATATATATATATATCTCCACGTCTTTATAAGACCTCAGGAAACCACCCTCTTTTTCTCAGACACAATCAAAGCCAAAAATCCGCACCCTTTTTCTGAAAAAATACAAATCGAACCCAAAGTAAACAAGAACGCAATTTCTTTCTACGAAGTCGGCTTTGATCGCGGGAGTTAATTGGATTTTGGTTCTTTAATTTAGGGTTCGAATCGGTTTCAGGTGATCAATTGGGTTCCGTTTGGTTGAGAGGGTTTGGAAATTTTGATTTTGGTTTAAATTCGGATTTGGGGTATGCGATGGAGAGTTGTTGCGGATGAGCAGGAGTTGTCAGATTTGTGGAATTTGCAGCAAACGTTTTGGGGAGTGCCAAACTTGGTCATCGGCAAACGTTGAGGAGGATCGTGGTTTGCATTGAGATGTGGTAGGACGTTTTCGTCCTGGTGGGCATGTTTGAGAAGGTGCGAATTGGGTAGGAGGGTGGATGATGAGTTCACGGAGTTTTGTGGTTTGGGTATTGCGATGGGTATGGTTGGTGAAAAGCTGAATTTCGTTTGATGAGGATGGGGAGTGATGGATGTAGAGGAGGATCTGAACGTGCTTTGGTGGTAGAGTATAAGAAGATGGAGTGGCTTAGATCAGTTTTGGGAAGTTTTTTGAGAGATGGTGAGGTTGTTGTGAAGGAAGGGAAGGGATTCGGCAATTTGTGAAGAAGGTTTTTGGCGTGGTGTATGCGTGAAGGTGGCTGATAGGGATAGGGGAACGGTGCTGAAAATAATACGGGTTTGGCTGAAAGGAGATGTGGTCTTGATATGTGGTGGAAGGATAGGCAAAGATAAAAGAAGAAGGTGAATGGAATGGTTGGTGATACTGTGAATTGGGAAGAAACAGCAAGACATAAATCAAAAGCAGACGAGAAAGAAATTGCCAAAATAGGATATATATATATATATATATATATATATTATGGACAAGAAAGGAAAGAGATGCGAAAGGGGAATGGAGAATTTATGAGAGGGAAAAATAAATGAAAGGAGAGAGAAGTTGAAAATAGGAAATAAATAAAAGAAATTTGAAAAGATTTTGTTTGTCTTGTTCAGATGACTACAGTATCAATGATCAATACCAAATGAACTAATTGATATATATATATATATATATATATATATATATATATATATATATATTTACAAGAAACAAAAGGAAAAATAAATAAAAATAAAAACTAACACGAATTAGAAATTAAATAAATAAAAAATTTAATGTTTGCTTCCCTGGCAACGGCGCCAAAAACTTGTTCGTCGCTTTCTAAGTAAATAGAAAAGCGCGATTTTTAAAATAAATACTACAAGTGCACAGATCGTGTAGTATGCAGGTCGAACACAGAGAGGTAAATTAAATCAAATTATTTATATAATTTCGTGGGCGAGTTAGACAAATCTTAGAGATGGGATAAAATTTAAATTACAATTTAGTTCAGAACAAATCTAATTGAACCGATAAATAAAATTGTAATTTTCAATAAAAACAAGTAACACTGAAATTGAATTAACAATAGATTTGGATCTAATCGAATCTATAATCAATTCAATGATTAAAAATAAAACAAAGTGCTGGAAATAAATTTGCAGAACGGAAATAAACTAACAGAAATGTTAAATTAGGATTACCATTGAATCTAATCAAATGGTCAATCACTAATGAGAATAGTTTCAATGACAATTGTGTTCTAGCAAATCTAATTGACTAGACAACACAAATTGCCATGAAAATAAAAAAATGCAGAAAATTAAAAGAGAACTTTATTAATGGAGAATAGAATACAGGAAAAAATGAATCCCGTTTACAATGGATACAAGGTGTATTTACAAGAATGTAGTCCCTTTTCTATGAAAATAATGAGGCCAAAAATGATAAAAATTCTTTCTAAAGATAAAGGAATATTCTTTTCATGGTGCTTGATTTAAAAAATTGTAATCAATGTCATCCTTTTATGTACAACACGGTTAGCGGAAAGATAAGCATATGCTTAATTGGAGATTTGTAATCAAAGCCTTCCCTTTCTCTTTGCATGGAAATTAAATGTGATTGATTGGATTTGAATTCTTGAAGAGGATTGCGCCAAATTAAATGTGAGCTACAACTTCTTTTGCAATTGAGATAGCGTGAATATGGAGAAGTAGCTTTTTCTTTGAAATTGACCTTTAATTGAAATGAATGAGACATTTATTGATAACCTGTGAAAATACACCAAAAATACCAAAAGTAATATTTATTTATTTACAAAAGATAAAATATAAGAGCATGAAATAAACACATTTCTATGTTAATCAAGCTACATCAGAATCTAATCAAATCTAATCTAATTAAGAGTATTCAAAGGTCTACATCAAAGGCGAGCAATTCAGTTTCAGAATACAGATTCCAGAAATCAAGTTTTTCTTTTATTGGTAACTATAGTTACCTTTCAGATGTGAATGAATTAAAGACGTGATCTGTAATGAATTGGAAAATAGAATTTGAACCAAGTTGTATGTGATTCATGTCTATTCATGTCTATTCTATCATGTTTGCCTAGGAACTATTGTGGTTTATCATGTTAAACTTGCGATCGGGTTGTATGTTATTTAATGATAAAACTACCATTGTTAAAGGCTTGGCAATGAACCTATGTGTTGTATGTTAATTGGGCGATGACCTATCATGTTGTATAATTTGGTGATGATAACTATATGTTGTATGTCAATTTGGGAATTTTGCCATGTTTATGCAAGTTAAGTGATGCTATCATGTTATGAACATATGCAAGCTTATAGGCAAAACATGATTATGTAAACCTATATATATTTAGATCTACAATTCTATCATGTTATGTACATACAAGTTTTAGGCTAAATAATGTTCACCATATACTTTCATGCTAGATCTATGTTAGCGTGATTCAACCCCTATGCAAGTTCACCACTACATGTCTAATTAAGTTTTAGTAGTTCTATGCAAAACTCTTATTTTATGATTCATGTTTCATAGACCTAGTTTGCAAGTTCATAATTAAAAAGTATATTACGCCAAATTCATGTGACATTTGAGTAGTTAGATCCACATTTTTGTATGATGTTGGAATGTTGCAAGTTCCTCTTTTTCCCCTTTTGTTTTATAAGTTAGGCTAAAATATCGAGCCTAACATTTTATGATATTTTGCGAACATACAACGGGGGTAACGTTGGGGAAAGCTTGGAAATTACATGTAATTGATATATTTGGCTCATAATCACATAAATGGTTTATGGCATGTAACGGTATAATTTTTATACCTAAAATTATGAACTTGAATTACAAGGAAAGTGGGCCATGACAATAAATTGTTGATAAATTTACATATAAACATAAAAGGATAAATATGTAAATTTAGAAAAGACGAATATGCCTAATCTGAGGTTAGATTGAGTTACGGTGTAAGACTTCCCGGAACCGCCCGACAAATCCAGCAACCGTAACAATATAGATCTAATGTGGGTGGTTAGTGCATTGAGCCCAAAAGTACCCAAGGTTAGATTGAGTTGCGGTGTAAAGCTGCACGGAACCGACCGGCACATCCAGTGATCACAACAATACCTGTCTAATGTGAGTGGTTGGTGTTTTGATTAATAAATTAAAGCTAAGTTAAGATTGGTAGGGTTAAGTCAAATCAAGCAACACTTAACCAATTCAACATGTTAACTAAACTGATGGGTGGAGTTAGGTAAACTTGGACACTTAACCAATTTAACATGTTGATTAGGAAACCCTAGTAACGGGGACCCATTGCAGCAGTAACCCACATAGATGTATCATGGTACCCTGAACTAGGCAGGGTGGGACACGATTACTGGGCTGATTATAAGCGGTCAAAACGACGGCGGTTGGTACGTCAGTGCAGGTTCCGACGGAGTACAGGCGTGCACATATTCCGAAGTGGAAAAAGCTTGGAAATTACATGTAATTGATATATTTGTCTCATAATCACATAAATGGTTTATGTCATGTAACGGTATAATTTTTATACCTAAAATTATGGACTTGAATTAGAAGGAAAGTGGCCCATAGCAATAAATTGTTGACAAATTTACATATAAACATAAAAGGATAAATATGTAATTTTAGAAAAGACGAATATGCCTAACCCGAGGTTAGATTGAGTTACGGTGTAAGACTGCACTGAAACGTCCAGCAAATCCAACAACCGTAACAATATAGATCTAATGTGGGTAGTTAGTGCATTGAGCCCAAAAGGACCCGAGGTTAGATTGAGTTGCAATGTAAAGCTGCCCGGAACCGACCGACACATCTAGTGACCGCAAAAATACCTGTCTAACGTGAGTGGTTGGTGCTTTAATGAATAAATTAAAGCTAAGTCAAGATTGGTAGGGTTAAGTCAAATCAGGCAACACTTAACCAATTCAACATGTTAGCTAAACTGATGGGTGGGGTTAGATAAACTTGGACACTTAACCAATTTAACATGTTGATTAGGAAACCCTAGTAATGGGGAACCATTTCAGCAGTGACCCACATAGATGTATCACGGTACCCTGAACTAGGCAGGGTGGGGCATGATTACTGGGCTGATTATAAGTGGTCAAAACGACGGCGGGTGGTGCGTCAGTGTAGGTTTCGACGGAGTACGGGCGTGCACATACTCCGGAGTTAAAAAAGCAGGCACTGGGCATCAGTAGTTATACACTGTGCATCTTGAATCGTGTCGAGTTTCCACCATAGGATTTGATACACCCCGTGGTGGGACCAGCACAGGTATCTACATTCAAGTGGGGGCCGAATAACACACGTGATAAAACCATGCGAGTAGGAGCCGATCAATATAAGGGGATCATTTCGCCATAAACACGTAGTGCAAGCTGGACAAGTATAAGTAGGTGCAGAGAAATAGACATGGGTGCGATGTATATTCGGTTTATCCTGCCTTGTATAGTTTTATGTCAGATTGTTATTCTGGTACTGTCCTATTTTCAGTTTATTCCTATATAACCTTTTCCTTATTCACACACTGAAAAGTCACTAGACTTACTCAGACTTATGTCTGACCCATTTTTTCTTTTGTCTTCTTTTCTTCCGTTCCCCCCTCAGGTAGCCAGGGAGAGAATAGCTCAGCTTAATTCGGACCGTTAATCTTTCCAAGCTTGAAGACTCTGTGATGTATGGCTTGGAACCTCTTACCTTTGGCTATTGCATTGGACACACTACACTTGGGGATTTATGCAGTTTTATTATGTTTTATGCTTCTTTATTTAATAATGAAGACAGATATTTTGATGTAATGTTTGAGAAGTTGTTTTGAGACAGTTTGCTGTAATGCTTTTGTCATGAACCACATATGAAATAAATTCAGTTTTTATCCGCTACTTATTTATGTCTGTCTTGTAAATTTTTCTGCGCCTTATACCTATAACCCTCCACCAAAGTTAAGGCATTCCTTTTTGAGTGACCTTAACCAAGGTGGGGTGTTTCACTTGGTATCAGAGCAAAGGTTTACCAGATCATATAAAAAGTTTTTGAAAACTATTTTCAAAAAGAAGTATAAAGAAGCATTTTCAAGAAAAAGTGTTATTTTATTTTAAAAGACATAATCCCCCAAAGCCATATGCACTATCTTCCTCTCTTGTGTTTTAAATCTTTCCTTTTTTCGTTTCAGCATGTCTAGGGATCTTAACCTTCCAGAGGGTGTACCGGTACCTGGCTGGTTCAGAAGGTACCTAGAGGCTAGGGCTAATGACGTGGGCCCAGCAGACATTCCTCCTCCCCCAGCTGCAGCGGTTCCTCCTCCTCCTCCTCGTGCAAATGCTCTTTCAAAGATATGTAGAGATTTTAAAGCTATGGGTGGAAAGAATTTTAATGAAACCGAAACATTCGTGGAAGCAAGGAACTGGCTCAAAGAAACTGAGGATTTATTCGTTATCTTCGAAGTGGATGATAGGCAGAAGATCCAGTTGGCGGTGTGGTTGCTTAAAGACGAATCTTCTTATTGGTGGGAGGTCACCAATGCTGAGAGACCGGTTGAAACTTGGGAGGATTTCAGAATGAGGTTTGAGATGAAATTCCTCTCACAAGATGAACGAAGCATACAGGTGGAGAAGTTCTTATATCATAAGCAAGGAAGTATGACGGTCAAGGAGTACGTCAACCAATTCAATCAGCTGGCCCGATTTGGACTGGATTTAGTAATCACTCCTCATAAGAAGACTCTCCATTTTGTCAAGGGATTGAATGAGCCACTACACAGCCTAGCTATGACCCATGTACCTATGGGTGCGACTTATGAGAGGTTGGTGGACATGACACTCTTACACGAGGAAGACAAGGGAAAGAAAGAGGCAAAAATGGAAGTGCCTCAAGATAAGAAGGTGGAGCGATCATAGAACATGAAGGCTGATTCAAAGAAAGGCGGGAAGAACAACAAACCCTATGACAAGAGAAAGTGTAATTTTTGTGGCATTCTTGGACGTCTGGTCAAAGACTGCAGGAAGAAGAAGAGGAATATGGGTGGTTGTTTCCATTGCAGTGAGACATGACACATGGCTAAGGACTGCGCAAGGAAGCAAGGGCAGGGGCAAAGGACTGGATCCACTTCTGGAGGGCAGGTTCACGTTCTCATAGCACCTCTGCAAGAACGAGGTAGAAATATTTTTGTTGAGAGTTTAATTTATCTTTTTGATCATCCTGTTCGCACAGTCTTTGATTCTGGCGCATCGCACTCTTTTATATCTACTGCTTTAGTTGAATCTCTGCACCTAGACACCAGTATAGTAGAGGTTCCCTTAGTTGTTTCAAATCCAAGTGGGGGCTCAGCTTATTTGTCAATGGTTTGTTTGGATTTGAAAATTTCTGTACTAATTGTTGGGTTTAGATGTAATGCCTTTGTTTTGGGCTTCACGGGCTATGGGTTGATTCTAGGCATGGATTGGCTATCCAGTAATGGTGCCATCCTTGATTGTGAAAAGAGAGTGGTTAGACTCATGACTCGACTCGGTAACACTCTCGAAATTTCTTGTAATCCCATGAACTCTATTATGCTTAGTTATCTAGAATCTCTTGATGCGTCTGTTGAGAACTTGCAGTCGGTATGAGTAGTCCGCGAATACTCGGATGTGTTTGAAGAGGTAAAGGGCTTACCTCCGAAGCGGGAGATAGACTTCCGCATATACCACGTTGACAATGCAAAACCCGTTGCTTTACCCGTTAGACACATGGCTCCAAGGGAGAGGAAAGAACTCAGCAAGCAAGTTAAAGAGCTGCTTGAGAAGGGGTTTATAAGGCGGAGTATTTCTGAATGGGATGCTCCGGTAGTGTTCGCAACTAAAGAGGACAGCTCACTTCGCCTGTGCGTTGATTATAGGGAGCTAAACAAGCTGACCAAGAAAAATAGGCACCCACCAAGAATAGACGATTTGTTCGATCAGCTTGTAGGTGCATCGGTTTTCTCCCAATTAGATCTAGCTACCGGGTTTCATTAGCTAAGAGTGGTTGAAGAAAGCATTGATAAGACCACATTCAGAACTATGGATGGTTTCTTCGAGTGGCTTGTCATGCCATTTGGCTTGACAAATGCACCCGCTTACTTCGTTGATTTGATGAGCAGGGTGTTTAGGGAATTCCTCAATAAGTTTGTGGTGGTCTTCGTGAACGACATTTTGATCTTCTCAAAGAGTGAGGAAGAGCATGCTCTGCATCTAAAGGAAGTCATGGATACTCTTCGTGCACATCAGTTGAAAGCCAAATTCTCCAAATGCCACTTTTGGAGAGAAAGAAGTAAGGTTTCTTGGACATGTGGTGTCCAAAGAAGGGTTAGCTGTGGACCCCGCAAAAGTAGTTGCTGTGTAAGTTTGGAAGGTTTCGCGGAATGCAACCGAAATTCGAAGCTTTCTCGGGATAGCAGGCTTTTATCTAATGTTCATCAAAGACTGTGCGAAAATCTCAGCTCCACTTACAAGGTTGACGAAGAAAAACCTAGTTTTCACTTGGGATTTGGATTGCGATATTGCTATCCAACGTTTGAAAAGGGCTCTGACAACATCCCCAGTTCTGACATTGCCTAATGGGAGCAAGATGTTTACAGTATACACGGATACATGCGGTACAAGATTAGGCGCTGTTTTGATGTAAGAAGAGAAGGTAGTAGCTTATGGTGGAAGGAAGTTGAAAGTACATGAGAAAAACTATCCAACCCACGATCTAGAGTTGGCAGCCATCGTTTTTGCACTTAAGACCTGGCGCCATTATCTCCTAGGTGAGAAGTTTGAGTTGTTTATTGACCATAAATCGTTGAAGTACCTTTTCTCGTAGAAAGATCTCAACTTGGGGCAGCAAAGATGGATGAAGTTTCTTGCCTCATATAATTTCGAGATTTCTTATACTCTTGGCAAGGGCAATGTAGTAACAGACGCCTTGAGTAGAATGAAGCTGACCTTAAGCGCTCTCTTTGTAGAAAGGAAAAGCTTGGAGTACATAGCCAACTTTGACTTTAGGCCCTCCTCTGAATTTGTACCTGGCTTATTAGCAACACTGGAAGTGCGGCCTATGCTTTTGGACTCAATAGAGACCGCACAACGTGAAGACCCTCAGCTAGTTGATGTGATAGATAAGCTGATTAGTGGTGAGACTTCGAGTCATCTCAATAGGTACTTCATCGATGATAAGGGATGGTTGAGGCGGGATGGAAGACTATGCGTCCCACAAGTAAGGGATTTGGTGAAGAAGGTTCTCGAAGAGGCACACCATTCCAAGTTGACCATACACCTCGGTGGAGAAAAGATGTACAAAGACATAAAAATGGTTTTCTTTTGGAATGGCATGAAGAGAGATGTAGCTGAGTTCGTCTCTAAGTGCATGATATGCCAGCAAGTCAAGACGGAGCAGAAGAAGCCCGGAGGTTTGCTTCATCCTCTAGAGGTCCCATAGTGAAAATGGGATAGCATTTCGATGGACTTTATTGATGGGTTTCCTAGGTCAAGAAGGGCAATACCAGTATTTGGATAATAGTGGACATGGTCACTAAAAGCGCTCACTTTATACCCGTCAAGAGTAGAAGGGCTGCCTTATCTCTGGCATCCATATATCTTAAAGAGATAGTTCGACTCCATGGGATACCCTCCAGCATAGTGAGTGATCGAGACCCTATCTTTACGAGCGAGTTTTGGAGGAGTTTGCAAGAGGCTGTAGGCACACAGTTATGCTTAAGCATGGCCTATCACCCCCAAACCGATGGTCAGACGGAAAGGGTGAATAGAGTACTAGAAGATCTTTTGAGACTGTGCATTCTTGACTTTGGAGGTACATGGGAGGATCATCTTCCTTTGGTGGAGTTCGCTTACAACAATAGTTAACAAGCCACCATAGGCATGGCACCCTTCGAAACTTTGTATGGAAGACCATGTCGATCACCAACTTGTTGGTGGGAGTCTACAGACAATCTCATACTCGGACAAGTCATAATTAGAGAAACTTCAGAGAAAGTGGACTTGATACGAAGAAGAATGAAGACTGCCCAAGATAGACAGAAGTCCTGCGCAGACAAAAGAAGGACCGACCTTGAGTTTGAGGTTGGAGACAAGGTGTTCCTTAATCCATAGGGAAGTTAGCACCAAGATTTGTAGGGTCGTTTCCTATCATCTAGAAGATTGGGAAGATGGCTTATAGAGTACAGCTGCCCGAAAGATTGGCCGGAATTCATAATGTCTTTCATGTTTCTCACCTGCGAAAGTGCTTACATGAGTCTGCGGAAGTGGTGGAACCAAGCATGCGAGAGGAAGTAGAAGTTGAATGAGAAGCAACTATGAGGAGAGTTCCGACTCGTATCTTGTGTACAGAAATAAAAATGCTACGCAACCGTGAAGTCAAGCTTGTCAAAGTTCAATGGAGCGACGCCGAGGAAGACGCGACTTGGGAAACTGAGGACAGAATACGCGCAGCCTACCCTTTTCTTTTTGAGGGTACATCCTTGATCTCTTTTTCCTTAAGTTTATGCTTGTACCTATCTTTTTAAGTGTATCTCCTCGGTCCTACCCTTTATCTTTAGGTAGAAATCAATGGATGTAAACATGTATTTGAAACATGTTATGATTGATGGTTGCAAGTGGTTGCTCGTGGATGTATTTACACACGCATTAGGTGTTAGATCGGCTCAGTCACTTTCATATTGCATATGCAGATATGTATTTGTATATGGATTGAGACTTGGTGTGTTATCATATGGACATTGCATTTGTATGAATGATTGTGCACTCATGTAGAAAATTTTGAGTAGGAAAAAAATTGCATACATAATGGACTCATGTTTTTGACATAATTTGCATTAAGGAGGTCGATTGAATTAGTAGACCGCCTGATTTTGCATTAGATAAGGACATGTACACACACTATGCATATGATCATGAAGCATTAGAAGTCTTTTAAGGACAATCGACGCCTATGTTTGATGGTTGAGTAGATGGATGATTGGATGGTAGGATATACGTTCTTCTCGACTTGAAGATTTCAGGGACGAAATCCTTAAAGGAGGGGAGAATGTAACACCCCGTATTTTCTGTTAACATTATAGTAACGAATTAAACAATACTTAATTTCAAATGTGAGAATTAAGGGAAACGGGTTATGCCATTGCGTTCATCTCGGAATTCTGCATAAGATAGAGTCCGAGTTTGCGTGAATTGGACTTCGTATGAAATGGCCTTCATAAGTTTCAGTAATTTAAATAAACCATTCAGAACAAAGCTTAGAAATTCAAAATTCGAATTTCAGAAGCAGAAGCGGGCTGAGTGGGAAATTTCCTGCCTAGGGCCAGGTCGATCAGGGGGTCGACCTCCCCCCCTATAGGTCGACCTAGGGGTCGACCTGGGTATTGACCTGGAGGTCGACCTACCCCCTCGGGCCAGATCTGAAAACCGACGAATTGACTCCTTGTTGAGCCATTAGTGCTGAATTAGCAATTCTATCTTGGCTGGATGGTCTTGATCGCTTCTAGATTCATCGAACGACTCTTATTAAATCAAAATTCTATATAAGCAACCTAAATCTAAACTATAAGCCACACAAAAATATTCCTAGAGCCGTCATGCCGTCAATGGGGAGCCTAGAATAGCCGTCATCTCTTTCAACTCAAAGACAAGATAGAAGCTACATCAAAATCTAATCTAATTAAAAGTATTCAACGATCTACATCAAAGGCAAGAAATTCAGTTTCAGAATACAGATTCCAGAAATCAAGTTTTTCTTTTATTTGTAAGTATAGTTACCTTTTAGATGTGAATGAATTAAAGACGTGATCTGTAATGAATTGGAAAATAGAATTTGAACCAAGTTGTATGTGATTCATGTCTATTCATGCCCACTCTATCATGTTTACCTAGGAACTATTGTGGTTTATCATGTTAAACTTGCGATCGTGTTGTATGTGATTTAATAATAAAACTACCGTTGTTAAAGGCTTGTGTTGTATGTTAATTGGGCGATGACCTATCATGTTGTATAATTTGGTGATGATACCTATATATTGTATGTCAATTTGGGAATTTTGCCATGTTTATGCAAGTTAAGTGATGCTATCATGTTATGAACATATGCAAGCTTATAAGCAAAACATGATTATGTAAACATATATATATTTAGATCTACAATTTTAACATGTTATGTACATACAAGTTTTAGACTAAATAATGTTCACCATATACTTTCATGTTAGATCTATGTTAGCATGATTCAACCCCTATGCAAGTTCACCACTACATGTCTAATTAAGTTTTGGTAGTTCTGTGCAAAAATCTTATTTTATGATTCATGTTGCATAGACCTAGTTTGCAAGTTCATAATTAAAAAGTATATTATGCCAAATTCATGTGATGTTTGAGTAGTTAGATCCACATTTTTGTATGATGTTGGAATGTTGCAAGTTCCTCTTTTCCCCCTTTTGTTTTATAAGTTAGGCTAAAATATCAAGCCTAACATTCTATGATATTTTGCGAACGTACAACGGGGGTAACGTTGGGGAAAGCTTGGAAATTACATGTAATTGATATATTTGGATCATAATCACATAAAAGGTTTATGGCATGTAATGGTATAATTTTTATACCTAAAATTATGAACTTGAATTAGAAGGAAAGTGGGCCATGACAATAAATTGTTGACAAATTTACATATAAACATAAAAGGATAAATATGTAAATTTAGAAAAGACGAATATGCCTAACCCGAGGTCAGATTGAGTTACGGTGTAAGACTTCCCGGAAACGCACGGCAAATCCAGCAACCGTAACAATATAGATCTATTGCGGGTGGTTAGTGCATTGAGCCCAAAAGGACCCGAGGTTAGACTGAGTTGCGGTGTAAAGCTGTCCGGAACCGACCGGCACATCCAGTGACCGCAACAATACCTGTCTAATGTGAGTGGTTGGTGCTTTAATGTATAAATTGAAGCTAAGTCAAGATTGGTAGGGTTAAGTCAAATCAGGCAACACTTAACCAAGTCAACATGTTAACTAAACTGATGGGTGGGTTTAGGTAAACTTGAACACTTAATCAATTAAACATGTTGATCAGGAAACCCTATTAACGGGGACCTATTTCAGTAGTAACCCACATAGATGTATCATGGTACCCTGAACTAGGCAGGGTGGGGCACGATTACTGGGTTGATTATAAGCGGTTAAAACGACGGCGGGTGGTGCGTCACTATAGGTTCCGGTGGAGTACGGACGTGCACGTACTCCGGAGTGGAAAAAGCAGGCATCGGGCATCAGTAGTTATACACTGTGCATCTTGAATCGTGTCGGGTTGCCACCATAGGATTTGATATACCCCGTGGTGGGACCAGCACAGGTATCTACAATCAAGTAGGGGCCGAATGACACACGTGATAAAAGCATGCGAGTAGGAGCCGATCGATATAAGGGGATCATTTCATCATAGACACGTGGTGCTAGTTGGACCAGTATAATTAGGTGTAGAGAAATAGACATGGGTGCGGTGTATATTCGGTTTATCCTGCCTTGTATAGTTTTATGTTAGATTGTTATTCTGGTACTGTCCTATTTTCAGTTTATTCCTATCATGACCTTTTCCTTATTCACACCTGAAAAGTCACTAGACTTACTCAGAATTATGTCTGACCCATTTTTTCTTTCGTCTTCTTTTCTTCTGTCCCCCCCTCAGGTAGCCAGGGAGGGAATAGCTCAGCTTAATTCAGACCGTTCATCTTTCCATGCTTGAAGACTCTGCAATGTATGGCTTGGAACCTCTTACCTTTGGCAATAGCATTGGACACACTACACTTGGGGATTTATGCAATTTTATTTATGTTTTATGCTTCTTTATTTAATAATCAAGACAGATATTTTGATGTAACGTTTGATAAGTTGTTTTGGGACAGTTTGATGTAATGCTTTTGTTATGAACCACATATGAATTAAATTCAGTTTTTATCCGCTGCTTATTTATGTCTGTCTTGTAAATTTTTCTGTGCCTACCTATAACCCTCCACCAAATTTAAGGCATTCCCTTTGTGAGTGACCTTAACGGAGGTGGGGTGTTTCACTAGCTATTTTCGAGCCTAGGCATGCCGCTAAATTATGCGATTACGTTAGTTTGGGTACGAGGGGAAAACATTGAAATTGGGCATAACTTGTAAATTGGGAATTTGGGCATAATTGGTAAATGGGGAATTTGGCATAACTGGATTAATGGTTTTGTATATGAATTTGGACATATAATTCACTATGAACATAATTGGTGGAAAAAGGGCATGAAACCTATAACCTATAAAGACATAGGTAAAATTGGATAATAATGAAATGCCTAAGATTACAGTAATTAGAAACTGTAACTGCACTTATGACGTGAGGTTAAATTGCACTTGCGGTGGAAGTCTGCATGGAACCGACCGGCATATCCAGCGACCACAAGTGTTGAATCTAATGTGAGAGGTTTAATTGTACAAATACGAGCCATGCTAAGACATGAGGTTAAGCCCGACTTATGGAAGAAGTCGTCCCTGAACCAACCGGCATATCCAGTATCCATAAGTTGTAGGCCTAATGTGGGTGGTTAACACACTTTAACCATAAAATAACATGGTAATGAATTGGAATACTTAACCTAGTTAAATCCATAGGGATTGTGTGAACATGACAATTCGATTGGGGGTTAAGTAATATTTAATTGGAACAATGGGAAGGTTAAGTACATTTTGGGTTAGTGGGTAATATTTAGGGTGCGTTTTTTTACAGGTCCCTATTAACGTTTAAAAAGTAAAAAAAGTTCGCCCCTAAAAACTATGCGGATTACATCCCTATTTTGGAAATGCGCTTGATAAAATTCCATTCGTATCCTTTAAACCCTAAAAATCTCGTTCACCAAAGTAATATCGTTTCATTTATCACATCGCTCATTGAAGGCAGACGATCGAAGTAGAAAATCAAAAGTATAAAGACGATTTTCAATTTTTTACTCTCGATCGATTGGAAATATTAAGGATTGTTGCCGATTGGTTCAGAGATTTTCAACGAAATGGCCAGAACAAAGGTATTATTTTGATATTTTTTATTTTTATTTCAAACAACTGATAACCTTTGTATATTAGATATTCAAGTATGGAATAACTTGGAATTGTTCATGATTATACGATTTTATACAAATATTCATGCAATTTTGGTTGAAAAAAAGTTTTAGGTTGCAATTTTTTTTTGTAATATGTTGTTTTACAGATTTGTATCATTGTTCGAAGTCATTATTATGAAATATGTCAAAGTTGTAACACGATTGAGTGTCTTTAGTCATATTTGCTTCGTGATTCTATGATTTTAAGCAGGATTGTTGCATGAATATGTGACTCTAATTAGAAATGTTGCACAATTGTATGCATCTGGCTGATGTTTTGTCATAAATGTGTGTAGAATATGGTTATGTTATAACCCAAATAAATTCCTTTAAAACCTGAATAATTGAGTATAAAAGGTAATATTGCATAAAAGTTTGCATGTATTATTAATATATTCATACTGATATGCATATATTTAGTACATATGAAAACAAACAAGCTTATTGTAACACCCCGTATTTTCTAAGAATATTAAAATAACAAATTAAAGAATAATGTTTAGCATTGTTCTAAGGTTTGTAAGCAAAAGACTTAGTAGCTCATTTGGTTGGAACACGTGACTTGCATACAAGGGGTACAGAGTTCGATCCCTGCCAGCGCCATATTTTTGTTTGGTTGCAAATATGACTTAGTAGCTCATTTGGTTGTAACACGTGACATAGTAGCTCATTTGGTTGGAATTGGTCCCGTCGGCCTTAAATGGTCTATGACGAAATTTTATGTTTTAGGGCATAGATGGCGATTTCTGGTTGGTCTGTTGACATCATTTCTTGGTTTCTAAGGCCTTGATGGATTCTAGAGGGATCCGACGGCTTAAATTAATTCAAAAATCTATAAAAAGACCCAAAGACTCAAACCCTAAATCAAAATTAAAACTAAAACTATGGCCGTCATGCTGTCGTCTTAAAACCTAGAGCAGCCGCCACCAATTAGAGAGGAAGAACAACAAACCAAATCAGTTCTATTCAACCCTAACAACGAATCTTCTTCAAAGGAGAGCTAATACAACTTCAGAATTCAGAATTCAGAACTCAAGACCGCTTTTGAGTTGTGAGTTCGATCACTTTAACAAAATAATTGCTAAATTAATTATGATGTGATATACGTTGGATTATAAGTTGTGGTTGTGAATCTAATTCAAATGTTTAATCATGTATGTTAACTTGATTCATATTATATGATGTTATGCAAGTTTTATATATGATGTTATGAAAGTTTCATATATGATGTTATGCAAGTTAATATGATTATGCAAGTTTCATATATGATGTTATGCAAGTTAATATGATTATGCAAGTTGTACATATGATGTTATGCAAGTTAATATGATTACGAAAGTTGTATGCGAGTTATACGATGTTATGTAAGTTTGGATCTAAAATACATGCTAGTAGTTCATAATGTTAACTTGTGTCAATGAATCCCTTTTTATAATCCAATCACCTAGGTTTATAAAATCAGTTTTTATGCGAATATGGATGTGGAACATATGCTAGTTCGTATAAGTATTATGTTAATATGCAAGTTTAAGTGATAACTGGATTCACTTATATACAAGTTCACACCTTTAAAGTATAGATCTATATTCAAGTTGACATTTTTATGTTGAAACTATGACATGCATAGTTATGAAAGTTTACACCTTCATGTGGATCCATAATTTACTCAGGTTAACACCTTTTATTGGATCCATAGTTATGCAAGATGACACCTTTATGTTTAGGTTGACGACATACATAGTTTATGTAAGTTTGTGATAATTACCTAGGCTAGTTGGGTGTAAAACTATGTTCATACATGCAAGTTCACACCTTTTAGATCCATGATTTTTGGATCCTTGAAAATACAAAGACTATGCAAGTACGTTGTAATTCTTAATTGCAAGTTAGATGCAAATTAGATGTATTATTGTGTGTATGTGACTTAGTGACGTTTATTCCCTTTTTTTTAAGTATTAGACTATTTGCTACTCTAATATGTATATGTCATGTTAAGCGAACGAATGACGGGGGTACGATGGGGATAATAGTGGATACACACATATTGTGAATTTGGCATGTAATGGCCTAAAAAGGCATGTAATTAATTTTAAGGAATAAAATTAATTAGTGATGAAATTGGTATAATTTATATACCATAAATAGATGAGCATAATTTATGTGATAAATAATGGACATAAATAAATATGGAAATTTGAATAGGGAAAGTAATTCAAATTTGGGGAAAATTAATTATGTATAATTAATTGCCTAAGACACGAGGTTGGACTCATTTGTGGTGTAAGACTGCCCGAACCCGCCCGGAAAATCCAGCAACCACAAATGGTAGCACAATGTGAGAGGTCAAAGGCCCAAACTAAATGCGTAACAGTTGTATGGACACGAGGTTAGGCTCGTTTGTGGTGTAAGACTGCCCGGACCCGCCCGGCAAATCCAGCAGCTACAAATGCCAGTCTAATATGAGAGGTCCTACATGGGTTACGGTAGTAATAAATTAAGAAACACTTAACCAAAGTAAAATATGTGGTGGGACATGGGGGTTAAGTGGGTGCCTTGGGTGGCATGAGGAAATACGATTAGTAACACTTAACCAAGGTAAAACATGTAAGTGGGACATATGGGTTAAGTGGGTGCCTTGGGTGGCATGTGGAATTACTAATATAAACCCTTAACCAAATTTAAAACATTTAAGTGGACATGAAGCGGGTTAAGTGGGATGTACTAGAGGGGACCAAGCCAAGGTGGAAAGCTTGTGTCAAGCATGGGGGGGGGGGGCTTTTCAGTCTAGAAGCCCATTAAGTATCTTTGTGAGCTCGACCCAAGTCGAGGACGGGACACGTCTACTAGGTCTGATTGTTAGAGGCCAAAACGGGTTAGTGGTGACAACGCAAGTCTAACGGGGTCACATGCGTGCGTGGGTCCGGGCTGGTAGGTAAGACGTTGTTGCATCGTGTAGTTATAAGCCGTGCATTCCTTGCGTGGTATAAGGTTGCCATATTGGGGAGTGATACACCCCACTGTGGGACCGGCACAGGTATCTATGAGTTATGGAGCCGATCGAATGAGGCATGGTAGTGGGTACACCTAGTGGAGATAGGAGCAGACGGCACCTATGTAGTCAGCTAGGGGTACACGAAGCTACCACTATTATTAATAATTATTAAGGGGGTACACCTAGTGGAGATAGGAGCAGGCGACATCTATGACGTCAGCTAGGAGTACATGGAATTACCATTATTACTTATTGAAGGGGTACATCTAGTGGGGATAGGTACACGCTGGGTACCTATGATAGCAACTAGAGATATACAGTCAAACATGGAGGATAGTGGGTACATCTAGTAGTACACGAAGCTATCATCGTTCTATTTAGCCAAGAGGTATCAAAATTCTAGAGTGACTAGTAGGGGTGCAGTTAGTGTCAGTACAGTACGGTACAATACAGTAGAGTATAGTAATTATCCTATATTGATTAGGAAGCGCCATTAACGTTATCTATGTTTCTCTTGATTGCCTTGCCATACCCATTTGGTTCACACAGTCGTTACCTTATTCTCCAGCTTATATCTTATCATATTGCTTTAATAATTATGTTGTTAGATTTATCGAACATGCCAGACTTTATGTCTGACCCCCTTTGTTTGCACCTCTTTTCTTCCTCCCTCCTCCCCAGGTTCTAAGGGTGGGACTAGTACTAGTGGATCTTGATTGGGATCTCTTTAGGAGCACTTTGATTTGGATTGCTGAAGTAAAGTTCAGCCTATCATTTTCCTTATGGCTATTTGTAGTAGTGGGATTATGTACTTTGTTTTATCAAGTTGGATATTATGTACTTAACTTTGGTTTATGGTTTTTGATGATGTAACCAAATATATTTACCTTCTGCTGCAATAAATAAAGTTTTAAATTTTCAAGTACTGCTTTATATCTGTCTTGTTGTGATTTTCTGTTCTATATTCACGTAAAATGCTCCATGGAAGTTAATGCATTCCCTTTGCGAGTGACATTAATGGACGTGGGGTGTTACACGTGGTATCAGAGCTGAAGGTTACCAGAACAGATAAGATATTTTGAAAAACTATTTTTCAAAAGCATTTTTATAAAGAAAGGTTTATTTTAAGAACATAATCCCCAAGAGTCATATATCCTTCCTTCGATTCTCCGTTTTGAATCTCTTCCTCTTTCTCGTTTTGAGTTCCCCCCCCCCCCTCCGCGTATAGATGCTTTTTCTAAGATAAATAAGGACTTTCGTACGAAGGACGGAAAACCACTTCAAGGGACTTAGACGTTTGTCGGGCTAGAAGTTAGTCCAAGGAAGTGGAGGGCTTGTTGGTACCTTTAAGATAGACGATGGGAGGAAGGTTCAAATAGCTGTTTGGTTAACAAAGGACGAAACCTCATCTTGGTGGGAGGTCACGAATGGAGAATGTGAAGAAGAAGGCTAGTTGTTTTGGAGAAATAGGACACCTTAGGATTGTCAAAGAGGCAAGGACAAAGTACAGGATCTTATGGAGGGTAGTTGTATTCCCTCACGGCTGTTATACCTGATGGGGGTAGGACCGTCTAGGTTGAAATTTGGTTTTCTCTATCATCCTGTTTGAACTTTGTTTGATTCTGACGCTTCATACTTGTTAGTATCTACTTCGTTAGTTGAAACACTACACCTAAATACTAGTCTAGTTAAGGATCCCATCCTAGTCTCAAATCCTATTGGTGGTTCGGCTCATCCTTCAATGGTTTGTCGGCATTTGAGAGTGTCTATCTTGGGCGTTGGATTTGAATGCAACGCCTTCGTCCTTGGTTTCACGGGCTATAGTTTGATTCTAGGGGTGGATTGGCTAGCCAGGCGGGGTGCCATCCAAGATTGTGAAAGGAGGGTAGTTAGACTATTGATTCGTTATGGAAAGACCCTCATATTTCTTGTGACCCTGGGGGTTCAGTGATGCTTAGCTTCCTAGAATCTTCTAACGCATCCAACGATGATTGGGAGTCTGTTTGTGTGGTCCGTGAGTTTGGAGACGTCTTTGATAAAGTGCGGGGTTTACCTAGAGGCACGAAATAAGTTTTCGTACGTGCTTAATAGATTAAGCAAAGCCAGTTATGTGATCAGCGGTGGTTTTGGAGGAAGACTGGCAAGGACAGCCAGAGTCGGTCAAGTGCTCAATTGGTTGGCCATCTTACTAGTATCATTTCACGTAGGTCGTCTGAATTCGAAGGAGGTATCCCTTGGGTGTTGGTCTGATATTGGTTTAGGCCTTTGGGGCTTGCACTTGGGGGATGTCGAGTTCGACTAGGATGGTCTGTGTGAGAGATGGATAGTTGTGACGATTTTGCATGGGATAATATCCTGGATTTCTCTAGAAGCAGAGAAGAGCATGCCCTACATCTTAGGGAAAGCTTAGGGACCCTACAAGCGCACCAGCTTAAAGCTTAGTTCTCCAAAATACCATTTTTGGAGGAAAGAAGTAAGGATTTTAGGGCATGCGGTCTCTAGGGAAGGGTGATATATTATGGTGGAAGACAGTCGAAAGTCCATGAGAGAAATTACCCTACACATGACCTAGAGTTGGCCGCTATTGTCTTTGCGCTTAAGTCTTGGCGTCATTATCTTCTGGGCGAGAAATTCGAATTATTCACTGACCACAAATCGCTAAAATACTTATTCTCTCAGAAGGACTTGAACTTAAGGCAGCAAAGGTGGATGGAATTCTTAGCATCCTACGATTTCGAGATAGCAAATACACCTGGCAAGGGTAACGTGGTGGCAGACGCCTTAAGTAGAAAAGGTTGTCCTTGAGTCCGTTGTTTGTTGAGCGGCGAAGCTTAGAGTTCATCTCTACATTTGACTTTAAACCTTCCGTTGACTTTGTACCCGGTTTGCTAGCATCCTAAGAGGTCAGACCTACGCTTTTGGGATGGATTGGTGAGGCACAGCGAGATGACCCACAGTTGGTTGAGTTAGTAGAGAAGCTCAAAGGAGGGGAGTCATCAAGCCATCTACGTAGGTATACCCCAGATGATAAGGGTTGGTTACGTAGGGACGGTAGGCTTTGTGTACCAAAAGATGAGGACCTAAGGAAGACCATTCTTGATGATGCACATCGTTCGAAGATGACCATCCATACCAGCGGGGACAAGATGTACATGGATATGAGACAAGTTTACTTTTGGGCCGGCATGAAGAAGGACGTGGCAAAGTTTGTCGCTAGATGCTCGGGGTGCCAATAAGCAAAAGCAGAGCAAAAGAAGCCCGGTGGATTACTACACCCATTGGAGGTCCCATAATGGAAGTGGGAAAGTGTCTCGATGGATTTTGTTGACGGATTATCGAGATCGAGGAAGGGTAACACGGGGATTTGGGTCATGGTAGACAGACTTACTAAGAGCACCCATTTCATTCCCATGAAGAGTAAGAGACTGCTCCATGGTTAGCCTCCGTATACATTCGAGAAATAGTTCGTTTGCATGGTGTTCCTTCTAGCATAGTGAACGACCGCGATCCGAACTTTACTAGCGAATTTTGGAAGAGCTTGCAAGAGGCAGTAGGGACTCAGTTATGTTTGAGCACCGCATATCATCCTCAGACGGACGGCCAGACCGAGAGGGTGAATCGTATTCTAGAGGACCTATTGAGGTTGTGTGTCTTAGATTTCGGAGGTACATGGGAGAAACATTTTCCGTTGGTGGAGTTCGCATATAATAACAGCTTTCAGTCTAGCATTGGCATGGCACCGTTCGAGGCTCTTTATGGACGGCCGTGTCGTTCTCCTACATGTTGGTGGGAGTCTACAGATAAGATCTTACTTGTGCCCGATAAGATTAGAGAGACTTCGGAAAAGATCGATTTGATTCGAAGGAGGATGAAGATGGCGCAAGATAGTCAGAAATCTTATGCGGACAAGAGGAGGATAGATCTTGAGTTTGATATTGGGGACATGGTCTTTGTCAAGGTGTCTCCATTACGGAACGTCGTTCGCTTTGGGTCCGTTGGGAAGTTAGCACCAAGGTTTGTAGGGTCGTTTCCTATTAAGGAGAGGATTGGGCAGATGGCGTATAGAGTGGAGTTGCCCGAGAGACTTAGTGGCGTACACGATGTATTCCATGTGTCACATTTGAGGATGTGCTTGCACGAGACCGCGAAAGTGGTAGAGCCGAGCTTGCTTAGAGAGGTGGAGATAGAGCGTGATGCGACGATTCGGTGAGCTCCTACGTGCATTCTTGGGTCGGAGGTTAAGAAGTTGAGGAATCGAGAGGTCAAGCTAGTCAAAGCACAATGGGGAGATGATGAAATCAACGCTACTTGGGAGATGGAAGAGAAGATGTGTTCATTGTACCCTTTTCTTTTCGAGGGTATGTCTTTTAATTTCTCCTTTATCGCTTAGCTTGTACTTATTCTATCTTTAGTATGTCCTCTCGATAGTATCTTTGACCTTTAGATAGGTAGTCCTATGGTTGAAACATGTGTTTGAGGCATGTTATGTATGATGAATGTACGTGGATGCACGTGTTTGCTAGTGGTTGCTCCTGGATGCATATACACACACTTTAGGCACTAGATCGGCTCAGTCACTCTCATATTGCATATTGCATATAAATATATGTGCATATTTAAATTAATGAATGAATAATGGTTGTATTATCATATGGATGCTGCATTAAGATGAATGGTTGTGCACGCATATAGAATTAATATGTATCATTAGGACTATTTTGCATACATAATGAACGCATGACACTATCATGATTTGCATTAAGGAGGTCAACTGAATCAGTAGACCGCCTGATTTTGCATTAGATAAGAAACATATACACACACTCTGCATATGTTCATACGGCATTAGAAATCTTTTAAGGACAATGGATGCCTATGATTGATGGTTGAGTAGATGGATGATTGGATGGTAGGATATACATTCTCCTTAACTTGGAGATTTCGGGGACGAAATCCTTTAAGGAGGAGAGAATGTAACACCCCGTATTTTCTGAGAATATTAAAACAACAAATTAAAGAATAATGTTTAGCATTGTTCTAAGGTTTGTAAGAAAAAGACTTAGTAGCTCATTTGGTTGGAACACGTGACTTGCATACAAGGGGTACAGAGTTCGATCCCTGCCAGCGCAATATTTTTGTTTTAGGGGTATGGCCTTAAAATGGCTTAGTGTGAACGCAGTTCAAAAAGTGGTTTAGTGTTAAAATGGTTAATTAGGAAGATAGAAATATATATCGATATATATATAAAAATAAAATAAAATTCAACCTAAAATTTAAGAAAAAAATTCAAAACAGCGGAAGCTGGAAGGCAAAACACCAAACCGACCTATTTTATGGGTCGACCCGAGTCCCGCAGGGTCGACCCCAGGGTCGTCTCAGGAGGTTTGGAATTGGTCCCGTCGGCCCTAAATGGTCTATGACGAAATTTTATGTTTTAGGGCTTAGGTGGCGATTTCTGGTTGGTCTGTTGACATCATTTCTTGGTTTCTAAGGCCTAGATGGATTCTAGAGGGATCCGACGGCTTAAATTAATTCAAAACTCTATAAAAAGACCCATAGACTCAAACCCTAAATCAAAATTAAAACTAAAACTATGGCCGTCATGCTGTCGTCTTGAACCCTGGAGCAGCCGCCACCAATTAGAGAGGAAGAATAGCAAACCTAATTAGTTCTATTCAACCCTAACAATGAATCTTCTTCAAAGGAGAGCTAATACAACTTCAGAATTCAGAACTCAAGACTGCTTTTGAGTTGTGAGTTCGATCACTTTAACAAAATAATTGCTAAATTAATTATGATGTGATATACGTTGGATTATAAGTTGTGGTTGTGAATCTAATTCAAATGTTTAATCATGTATGTTAACTTGATTCATATTATATGATGTTATGCAAGTTTTATATATGATGTTATGCAAGTTTCATATATGATGTTATGCAAGTTAATATGATTATGCAAGTTTCATATATGATGTTATGCAAGTTAATATGATTATGCAAGTTTCATGTATGATGTTATGCAAGTTAATATGATTATGCAAGTGGTACATATGATGTTATGCAAGTTAATATGATCACGCAAGTTGATGCGAGTTATATGATGTTATGTAAGTTTGGATCTAAAATATATGCTAGTAGTTCATAATGTTAACTTGTGTCAATGAATCCCTTTTTATAATCCAATCACCTAGGTTTATAAAATCAGTTTTTATGCGAATATGGATGTGGAACATATGCTAGTTCGTATAAGTATTATGTTCATATGAAAGTTTAAGTGATAATTGGATTCACTTATATACAAGTTCACACCTTTAAAGTATAGATCTATATTCAAGTTGACATTTTTATGTTGAAACTATGACATGCATAGTTATGCAAGTTTACACCTTTATGTGGATCCATAATTTACTCAGGTTAACACCATTTATTGGATCCAAAGTTATGCAAGATGACACCTTTATGTTTAGGTTGACGACATACATAGTTTATGTAAGTTTGTGATAATTACCTAGGCTAGTTGGGTGTAAAACTATGTTCATACATGCAAGTTCACACCTTTTAGATCTATGATTTTTGGATCCTTGATAATACAAAGACTATGCAAGTATGTTGTAATTCTTAATTGAAAGTTAGATGCAAATTAGATCTATTATTGTGTGTATGTGACTTTGTGACGTTTATTCCCTTTTTTTTAAGTATTAGACTATTTGCCACTCTAATATGTATATGTCATGTTAAGCGAACGAATGATGGGGGTACGATGGGGATAATAGTGGATACACACATATTGTGAATTTGGCATGTAATGGCCTAAAAAGGCATGTAATTAATTTTAAGGAATAAAATTAATTAGTGATGAAATTGGTATAATTTATATACCATTAATAGATGAGCATAATTTAGGTGATAAATTATGGACATAAATAAATATGGAAATTTGAATAGGGAAAGTAATTCAAATTTGGGGAAAATTAATTATGTATAATTTATTGCCTAAGACACGAGATTGGACTCATTTGTAGTGTAAGACTGCCCGGACCCGCCCGGAAAATCCAGCAGCCACAAATGGTAGCCCAATGTGAGAGGTCAAAGGCCCAAACTAAATGCGTAACAATTGTATGGATACGAGGTTAGGCTCGTTTGTGGTGTAAGACTGCCCGGAACCGCCCGGCAAATCCAACAGCTACAGATGCCAGTCTAATGTGAGAGGTCCTACAGGGGTTACGGTAGTAATAAATTAAGAAACACTTAACCAAAGTAAAACATGTGGTGGGACATGAGGGTTAAGTGGGTGCCTTGGGTGGCATGAGGAAATACGATTAGTAACACTTAACCAAGGTAGAACATGTAAGTGGGACATAGGGTTAAGTGGGTGCCTTGGGTGGCATGTGGAATTAATAATAGAAACCCTTAACCAAATTTAAAACATGTAAGTGGACATGAAGGGGGTTAAGTGGGATGTACTAGAGGGGACCAAGCCTAGGTGGAAAGCTTGTGTCAAGCATGGGGGGTACCTTTTCAGTCCAGTAGCCCATTAAGTATCTTTGTGAGCTCGACCCAAGTCGAAGACGGGACACGCCTATTGGGTCTGATTGTTAGAGGCCAAAACGGGTTAGCGGTGGCAACGCAAGTCCAACGCGGTCACGTGCGTGCGTGGGTCTGGGCTGGTAGGTAAGACGTTGTTGCATCGTGTAGTTATAAGCCGTGCATTCCTTGCGTGGTATAAGGTTGCCATATTGGGGAGTGATACACCCCACTATGGGACCTGCACGGGTATCTACGAGTTAGGGAGCCAATCGAATAGGGCAAGGTAGTGGGTACACCTAGTGGAGATAGGAGCAGACGGCACCTATGTAGTCAGCTAGGGGTACACGAAGCTACCACTATTATTAATAATTATTAAGGGGGTACACATAGTGGAGATAGGAGCAGGCGGCACCTATGATGTCAGCTAGGAGTACATGGAATTACCATTATTACTTATTGAAGGGGTACGTCTAGTGGGGATAGGTACACGCTGGGTACCAATGATAGCAACTAGAGATGTACAGCCAAACATGGAGGATAGTGGGTACATCTAGTAGTACACGAAGATATCATCGTTCTATTTAGCCAAGAGGGATCAAATTTCTAGAGTGACTAGTAGGGGTGCAGTTAGTGTCAGTACAGTACAGTACGGTACAGTACAGTAGAGTATAGTAATTATCCTAATTTGATTAGGAAGCGCTAATAACGTTATCTCTGTTTCTCTTGATTGCCTTGTCATACCCATGTGGTTCACACAGTCATTACCTTATTCTCCATCTTATATCTTATCATATTTCTTTAATAATTATGTTGTTAGAGTTATCGGACCCACCAGACTTTATGTCTGACCCCCTTTGTTTCCACCTCTTTCCTTCCTTCCCCTCCCCCCCCAAGGTTCTAAGGGTGGGACTAGTACTAGTGGAGCTTGATTGGGATCTCTTTGGGAGCACTTGGATTTGGATTGCTGAAGTAAAGTTCAGCCTATCATTTTCTTTATGGCTATTTGTAGTAGTGGGATTATGTACTTTGTTTTATCAGGATGGATATTATGTACTTGACTTTGGTTTATGGTTTTTGATGATGTAACCAAATATATTTACCTTCTGTTGCAATAAATAAAGTTTTAATTTTTCAAGTATTGCTTTATATCTGTCTTGTTGTGATTTTCTGTTCTATATTCACGTAAAATGCTCCATGGAAGTTAATGCATTCCCTTTGCGAGTGACATTAATGGACGTGAGGTGTTACACTTATATTAAAAAATTTATGGAAGTGTGCGTGTATGTAGAACAAAGTCATAATTATATGCATATAAGAGGTACATATACATACATGCATGCATGTATTTAAAATAGTTGCATAGGTGTATGAAACTTTTCATTGCATATGTTGAAGAATTTAAATAGAATAGTTCAATACATTAATTGTTTTAATTATTAATTAACAATTTTTTTAATATTAGATGAAATTAGGTAAAAATGTCGCATGCAAGTGTGCAACTCTCAACAGAAAGTTCCAGTAAATTATGCCCTCGAACAAAAATGTTTCATTCAAGTTTGCAATTATCAACATGTTATTACATTATTGTATGCAATTAAATGTAAATGTTGCATGCTTATATGCAGATAATACAAATATTTCATACAAAAACTGTTATTCAAAATAATTATTGACATATTTAAATTTTTGCAGAGTGGAATGTGCAATGATTGTTATGAATATTATGAAGCAGCGAAGTGAGGACATAGTTCCTGAAAAAAGATGAAATTTACACTACTGAAGCTGTATATCTACAACGAGCTACTCTTGCTTACGAAATAATCAGTTTCAAACCATTCAGTTGAAATCCAACTGAGAAATTGACACAGAACTACCTTCTTTTAGATGCAAACAAGATTGATGAAAATTTGTAAAGATGATGCTTACCTATCTTGTAAATAAGTTGACTGATATTTACTTTTCGAACTAGTAGGACTTAGTTACGTAGTTACTTAACTTTATCAATGTGGGATTTTATGTTACAATTTTTGTTTTTTTTTAACTTTACAACATATTATTGGAAAGTTGCCTATTTTTGTGCACTTTTTCGTAATACTTGCATACTTGTATGAAAATATTATGAAATTTGATTATTAATAATGCCAAGTCAGGCATAAAAATTTCATATTTTTATGAAAGTATTATTGTTATTTGCATATGTGTACGTAAATATTTCAGATATGTTCTGTGCAAATGAAATATGAAAAGTTGCGTACTTTTAGCATATTCTTCCGATTAAATGCATACTTAATTGCTAATATTTGCAATCTAAAAACTTGCATACTATCATGCTATTATTTAAAATAAATGCATACTTAAGTGCTAATATTTGCAGTATTAATATGACAATTGATGTCGTTGTTTATTATTTAAAATACAGACTGGACGAAAAGAACTGCATAATATTTAACAAATAGATTACAAAAATAAAATGAAGAATAGGAAAATTAACTAAAATAATTCAAGATTTAAAACATGAACGAATAATCAGAGTTAACAACAATAGTTGCAAATGTATAAGATGGAAGAAATCACTGCAGCCACACAGAAATGGACATTTAAATACTGAACTTGATTTATTACATAACAGAAATGTTAACAACATTTATATACAGTAAATAGTATAGCCATTAAAAAAAACATAAACACATATATAATTCTTTTTAAGAACACGTTCTTTTGTTATAACCCATGCACAAACCACATGTAGTAGTCTTTGTAAATTCTCCTGTAGATTTCAACCTTTTAGAAGATGAAGGACGACCATTATCAGCATTATCAGCAGGAACACTGTCCTACAAAGAAGAGAATAAACATTAATAAATCTAATCTGCAGTAATCAAATAACAAAACATGAAAATTTATATAGCAGAATTAAAAATATATGCATATATTAAATATTTATATAGAATATATGCATACATATACGTAAATTTCCTAAATATATGCAAAGCCCTATACATGTGTTCTTACAATAGTTGCATATTTGTATGCTCGTATTAACAACTTATGCATATTTTTATACACCTATTCAGAATATAAGAATAAATGTACTAAAAATTTAATAAATAAAATTTTACAATCTATAATAGCATTAAAACAATACACAATTATTAAATGGTCCATCAACAATTCTATACAATTAAAGAAGATAAGATTAATCAATAAGAAAGATCGAGAACAAATGATATCCGTATAAAAAAGTACAAATTACCTTGAAGAAGAAACAATCAATATACAAATCAAGGATGGATCTACTTAGATCGCTGAAAGAATTCCGAGCAAAGTAAAATTAGCGCGACAAAATCCACAAGGAAAAAATTGAGAACGATGACGGCGCCGCCATGAGAGAGAATTATATGATTCTGGAAAAAATAAAACCCTAATACGTGTTTCGTTGTAAATTAATCACACCGTTAATTAACGTAAAAGGGTAGTTTTGAAAAAAAAAATAGATGCTATTTGAAAGTAAGGATGAAATTTATATGTTTCAAATGTGGAGGATGTGAGCTTAATTAAGTTTAGTTTTAAGGATGTGAGCCTAATTTTCACTAATATTTATATATATAGACCCACAGCTTAACCTGTTGGGTTATGTAATTAAAGACACCGTCAGGTAAAACATAACCAGTGAAAACCTAGTAGTGGGGATGCAAGACAAAGGGGAGAGATCGCGTCATCTTCTGTGGGGACCATTTCAGTAAGTAACCCGTAGTAGGTATCAAACGAGTACTCCGTACTAGGTCGGAGTTGGGGCATTCTTACTGAACTGATTGTAAGATATCCAAATGAAGAGGATGGTGTGGGCGGCGCGTATCGACTGGGTCATTTGCGTGCATGGTTCGGACAGAGGAAAATAAGACGCCGTGACACCAGTATATATGGTTGTGCACATCAACGAAGGGCTGCCACTTTAGGGAAGTGATATCCCCTAATGTGGGGCCGACAAGGTATATCTATGAAGTAGGGAGAAAATCGATTAGGGTAGTGGTTAGGGTATATTTAGACTCTGGTAAGTTTAGGAGTTCGTTATTTGGGCTGCCTGTAGTTGTATGGGGTTAAAACCTCTCACCAAAATTACGCCTAAGTCTACCATCTTGTACATGTTGGGGATCATCTCATTCTGGTTATAATAGTATTAGTGTAGAGAATAAACGGAGTAATCATTAGGGAAGAATATAAACTGTGTCATGTTTACCTTGTCATACTTACCTTTTATGGTGTTATCTTTCTTATCCACTTTATATGACTGTCATGATACTTTTACTTATTTACTTGCTAAAAGTAACTAGACTCGCCAGACTTTATGTCTGACCCTTTTTGTTTCCGCTTCTTTCTTCCGTTTTCCCCAATGTTCGCATTGTGAGAATTCTCAGGCTTAGTCAGGACACCGTTATCATCTTGCTTGGAGCAACTTTCGAAGTACTTCTCAGTTTCTATCTATAGCTAGTATGGCTTTGTCTCTTTTGGGTAATTATGCTTTTATGTATTTTCTATACTTTGATGGTACAAGATAGAAGTTTTATGTTATTGTAATGGGTTTTATGTAGTTTTAGACTTATGGTTTTTTGGACCACGATATTATGATTTATGTTTGAAATAAAAATTTAAAATTCCGCTCTGTCTTTTATATCTGTCTTGTAATGATTCTATTTCTGTTTACTTATAACGCTTCACGATACTTAATGCATCCCCTCAGTGAGAGATATTAACGGACGCGTGGTGTCATAGATATAGTCCAGTTACATGACTCGGTGCCAAATAGATAATATTTGTGGATTCATGCATACCATTTTCGGATGGTGTATCATCGAGGTTGAGGCATCGAGTACGATTAATGATACGTACGTAAGAAAGCCTAGATACATGCATGTCTGTTCTGGTTAGTGTATCGTAGACTCTAGGGCATTACACTATGATGGAATCTGAATCGATCGAATGGTTCGTAGGTGGTAGTCCGTATGCTTACGTCGCATGGCGATGGCTGTTCTATGCGGAACATAGCGTTATTATGCTGAGATCCATACGTTGTTCCAGTGTAGGATGAGAAACCGCGTATATTTCTGTGACGTAACGGCGGAGACCGTGCGATTGGGGTACCGGGGGTGTACCTTAATATTGGTGGTAGCTACATATGTACTGTATTAGGTTAATCAACTAGGGAATAAATGGGTACGGCGTGTGTGTAAGCCTTGAGTGCTATTGACACAAGTAACCTAATAAATAAGAAAATTTAACTGAATGGTCTATGTAGGGTTATCTAGAATGTTTAGTGAAACACCCCACCTCCGTTAAGGTCACTCACAAAGGGAATCCATTAACTTCGGTGAAGCATTATAGGTAAAAGATACAGATAATTTACAAGACAGACAAACAAACAGCGGAAAAACTGGAATTATTTCATAAGCAGCATGGTTTAGTCCAAACATTACAACCATTGTCTCGAAACCCAACTTCCAAGTTATTACAATAAAACTTCTTTCTTGATTAAAAATTCAAAATACATAAAGAAGCATAAAACAGTAGTAAAGCGGCATAAATCCCCAATAAAAGTGTAACCACAGCCATAGCCCAAGAAAAGAGAATCCAAGCAATACATCTACTCTCTTCAAGCTGGAAAAGGTCTGAACTAAGATGAAGTATTCCCTCCCTACGGACCTCTGGGGGGGGGGGAGAATAGGAGAAAAGAAGACGAAAGAAAATAGGTCATACATAAGCCTGGTAAGTCTAGTGATTTTTCAGCATGTAAATAAGAAAAATGATCATGACATGAATAAACTGAATATAGGTCAATACCATAGTAACAAGATAACGTAAGGCAAGATAAAATGAATATATTATCACACTCATTTCTATTTCTCTGCACCTACTAACAAATGTTTCAACTAGCATCATGTGTTCATAATAAAATGACCCCTTTATCGATCGGCTTCTACTCGCATGCATTTATTACTTGTGTCATTCGGCCCCGCTTCATTGTAGATACCCGTGTTGGTTCCACCATGCGGTGTATTAATCCCTCTAGTGGCAACCCGACATAATTGAAGATGCACAGTGTATAACTACTGATGCACAGTGCCTGATTTTTCCACTTCGAAGTACATGCACGCCCGTATTCTGTCGGAACCTAGACTGACGCACCACCCGCCGCTGTTTTGACCGCTTATAGTCAACCCGGTAATCGTGCCCCACCCTACCTAGTTCAGGGTACCATGATACACCTATGTGGGTTACTGTTGAAATGGGTCCCCGTTACTAGGGTTTCCTAATCAACATGTTATAACGGTTAAGTATTCTCAATTTGACCCAACCCCACACATCTGTTTAATTAACATGTTGTATTGGTTAATTGTTGCCTTAGTTAACTTAACCCTACCATTCTTAGCATGTCTGTTCATTAGAATTAATTCATTCATTAATGCCTCAACCTCTCACATTAGAACTGTTGTTTGCGGTTGCAGGATGTGCCGGGCGGTTATGGGCAGACTTCTACCGCAAACTCATTCTAACCTCGGGTTTTGAGCTTAATGTGCTAACCTCTCACATTAGATCTTTTGTTGCGGTCGCTGGATGTGCCGGGCGATTCTGGGCAGCCTTACACCACAACTCAATCTAACCTCGGGTTAGGCATGTTCATCTTTTAGCCAATTTGCATATTTACCATACATGTCCAAGTTTATATGTCAATTATCCACAAGTGTAGTCAATTCAAGTTATGCCACATTCACTTGTCATCCCCAAAATTACTCAATTAAGTTATACCCAATTCCCCGTATTTCAACCGTACGAACAACGAGATCCAAACTAGGTTTCCGAATGAACCTAGTATTCATAAAATAAAACGAAAAAAGGGAAAAGAGAAGAAACACAAGAATTGACATAAGAGAATAGGCATGTAAAATTGTACCAAACGCAAGAATCAAGGTTCCAATATCATTGTATACTAACAATAAATATGAGCAAACTGAGCAAGTTACATCATAGGCATAAAGATTTGATAGAATTTAACATAAGAAAATCACCAATTTGGTGTGCAACATGATAGGTTCCATCGCAACAGTCTCATAGGCATAGGTATTTCAGATTTGACAAAAGGATAAGCATGAACCAGAATTGATTATCTTACAATTAGGCATAGTTCTAGATTCGATTTATTACAGTCATGATTTCTGCTAGGTGCTTAAATCTGAATAATAACTGAACTTATAGTGATAGGAATAGAAAAGTGAATTAGTTGACGATGATTATAATCTTTCTTTGTTGATTGAAGAAGAAAACCTCTACTTTTATTTGAAGCTCCCTCTCTAATTTGATTTCTAGTTTGGAGAAGATGGAGGCTAGGCTAGCTTAGAGATGGACAACACGACGGCTTCATAGAATAGGGTTATGAGGTTTAGGGTTAAGGTTTGATGTGATTATATAGAAATATAGGATTAATTTGAGCCTTTAGATCAACATAGGAGTCATCCGAGCCATCCAAACCAAAGAGAGCCAACCACAACGCGACACATATGCCCTAAGACGTCAAAAAATTGTCACCTTGATCTGGGAATAAGGGGGTCGACATCTAGTTGACACACCTATAGGGGGGTCTACTCCCATGTCGACCCCCCTGGGGTGGTCGATACCCTTGAGCGGGAATTTTCCTGCTCAGCTGCTTTTCGGAATTTTGATTTTCGAATCTGTTTTGATTATTTAATTATTATTTTAATTTAATTTCTGCTTGAACTTGAAATCTTCTAACCTCCATGACTTCTTCATACGGAGTCCAATTCGTGTAAACTCAGACTTTATCTCAAGCAGAATTCCGAGACAAACGCAATGACATAACCCGTTTTACTTTATTCACAATTTAAAATAATCATTCTTAAATTTTTTAATTTTAATATTCACAGAAAATACGGGGTGTTACATTCTCCCCTCCTTAAAGGATTTCGTCCCCAAAATCTCTAAGTTAAGAAGAATGTATTCTAACATCCAACATCCATCTACTCAACCATCAATTATAGGCATCCATTGTCCTTAAAAAGATTTCTAATGATTTCATGATTATATGCATAGTTTGTTTTTATGTCCTTATCTAATGCAAAATCAGGCGGTCTACTGATTCAGTTGACCTCCTTAATGTGAATTATGTTAGTGCCATAATTCCATCATGTATGCAATTATTCGAAATCGTATTTTATAACTTCTACATGAGTGCACAATCATTCATACAAATGCAACATCCATATGATAACACATCAAGCTTCAATCCGTATACAATTACATATATGCATATGCAATATGAAAGTGACTGAGCCGATCTAGTGCCTAATGTGTGTATGTGCATCCACAAGCAACCACTTGCAACCATCAATTATAACATGTTTCAAATAGATGTTTACATTCATCGGTTTCTACTTAAGGATCAAGAATAGGACCGAGGAGATATACTTGAAAGATAGATACAAGCATGCATAAACATATGGAAAAAGAGATCAAGGATGTACCCAAAAAAAGATAAGGGTAGGCTGCGCGTATCTTGTCTTCAGTCTTCCAAGTTGCGTCTTCCTCAGCGTCACTCCATTGTACTTTAACTAGCTTGACCTCACGATTGCGTAGCTTTTTAACTTCTGTTCCCAAGATACGAGTTGGAATTCTTCTTGCCATCGTTTCTCATTCCACCTCTACTTCCTCTAGTATGCTCGGCTCCGCAACTTCAGCAGACTCATGTAAGCACTTTTTTAGATGAGAGACATGAAAAACATTATGATCACTAGCCAATCTTTCGGGCAGCTCTACTCTATAAGCCATCGTCCCAATCCTCTCAATGATAGGAAACGGCCCTGCAAATATTGGTGCCAATTTTCCTATGGATCCAAAGCGAACGACATTCCTCAAAGGAGATACTTTAAGGAAAACCCTGTCTCCAACCTCAAACTCAAGGTCGGTCCTTCTTTTATCTGCGTAGGACTTCTGTCTGTCTTGTGCGGTCTTCATTCGTCTTCGTATCAAGTCCACTTACTCTGAAGTTTCTTCGATCATGTCAAGCACAAGTACGAGCTTATCTGTAGACTCCCACCAATAAGTTGGTGAATGGCATGGTCTTCCATATAAAGCCTCGAAGGGTGCCATGCCTATGGTGGCTTGGTAGCTATTGTTGTAGGCGAACTCCACCAAAGGAAGATGATCCTTCCATGTTCCTCCAAAATCAAGAATGCACAATCTCAAGAGATCTTCTAATACTCTGTTCACCCTTTCCATCTGACCATCGGTTTGAGGTGATAGGCAGTGCTTAAGCATAGCTGTGTGTCTACAGCCTCTTGCAAACTCCTCTAAAACTCACTCGTAAAGATAGGATCTCGATCACTTACTATGCTAGAGGGTATCCCATAAAGTCGAACTACCTCTTTAAGGTAAATGGATGCTAATGATGAGGCAGTACTCCGACTCTTAATAGGTATAAAGTGAGCCCTTTTAGCGAGCCTGTCAACTATTACCCAAATACTGGTATTGCCCCTTCTTGACCTAGGCAACCCATCTATAAAGTCCATCGAAATGCTATCCCATTTCCACTGTGGGACCTCTAGAGGATGAAGCAGACCACCAGGATTCTTCTGCTCCGCCTTGACTTTCTGGCATATCATGCACTTAGAGATGAATTCAGCTACATCCTTCTTCATGCCATTCCAAAAGAAAAACCTTTTTATGTCTTTATACATCTTATCTCCACTTGGATGTATGGTCAACTTAGAATGTTGTGCATCTTCGAGATCCGTCTTCACCAAATCCCTTGCTTGTAGGACACATAGTCTTCCATCCTATCTCAACCAACCCTTGGCATCTATGGAGTATCTATTAAGGTGACTAGAAGTCTCACCTCTAATTAACTTATCCACCATATCAACTTTCTGAGGGTCTTCAGGTTGAGCAGTTCCTATTGAGTCCAAAAGCGTAGGCCGCACCTCTAGCATTGCTAACAAGCCAGGTACAAAATCAAAAGAGGGTCTAAAGTCAAAGGTTGCTACGTACTCCAAGTTTTGCCTTTCCACAAAGAGAGGACTTAAGGTCAGCTTTTTCCTACTTTAGGCGTCTGCCACCACATTGCCCTTGCCAGTGGTATAAGCAATCTCAAAATCGTATGAGGCAAGAAATTCCATCCACCTTTGTTGTCTTAAGTTAAGATCTTTTTGTGAGAAAAGGCATTTTAAGGATTTTTGGTCAGTAAACAATTCAAACCTTTCTCCTAGTAGGTAATGATGCCATGACTTAAGAGCGAAAACAATGGCAGCTAGTTCTAAATCATGAGTTGGGTAGTTCTTCTCATGTACCTTCAACTGCCTTCCGCCATAACAAACTACTTTGCCTTCTTGCATCAAGACAATGCCTAATCCTGTACCGCATGCGTCTATGTATACTGTAAACATCTTACTCCCATCAGACAATTCAGAATTGGGGCTGTTGTTAGAGCCCATTTCAATCATTGGAAAGCAACATCACAATCCAAATCCCAAGCGAAAGTTAGGTTCTTCTTTGTCAATCTTGTAAGTGGGGCTGAGATCTTCGCAAAGTCTTTAATGAACTTTATGTAATACCCCGCTAGTCCTAGAAAACATCATATTTCGGTTGCATTTCATGGAATTTTCCAATATTGCACTGCAACTACTTTTGCTGGATCCACAACTATCCCCTCTTTGGACACCACATGTCCAAGAAACCTTACTTCTTCTCTCCAAAAATGGCGTTTGGAGAATTTTTCTTTCAGCTGATGTGCTCGAAGAGTATCCATAACTTCCCTTAAATGCAAAGCATGTTTTTCCTCACTTTTTGAGGAAATCAAAATGTCGTCCACGAAGACCACTACAAACTTATTAAGGAACTCCTTGAAAATCCTACTCATCAAGTCTACGAAATAGGTGGGTGCGTTTGTCAAGCCGAAAGGCATGACAAGCCATTCGAACAAACCATCCGAGTTCCTGAACGCGGTCTTATCTATGTTGTCTTCAGCCACTCTTAGCTGATGAAATCCGGTGGCCAGATCTAGTTGGGAGAAAACTGATGCACCTACGAGCTGGTTGAACAAGTCATCTATTCTTGGAAGTGGGTGCCTATTCTTCTTGGTTAGCTTGTTTAGCTCCCTATAATCCATGCATAGGCGAAGTGAACCATCTGCTTTGGTTGCGAACACTAGTGGAGCACCCCATTCAGAAATACTCCACCTTACGAACCCCTTTTCTAGCAACTCTTTAACTTGCTTGCTGAGCTCCCTCCTTTCCCTTAGAGCCATGTGTCTAATGGGTAAAGCAATGGGTTTTGCATTATCAACCAGGTATATGCGGAAATCTATCTCTCGCTTTAGAGGTAAACCCTTCACTTCTTCAAAGACATCCGACAACTCACAGACTACTCTAAAAGATTGCAAATTTTCAACATACACATCAAGAGATTCTAGGTAGCTAAGCATAACAGAATTCATAGGATTACAAGAGATTTCGAGAGTATTACCGAGGCGAGTCATAAGTTTGACCACTCTCTTTTCACAATCGAGGATGGCACCATTGCTGGATAACCAATCCATGCCTAGAATCAACCCATAGACCATGAAACCCAAAACATAATCATTACATCTAAACCCAACGCTTAGTATAGAAAGTTCCAAATCCAAACAAATCATTGATAAATAAGCCGAACCCCCAATTGGATTTGAAACAAACATGGGATCCTCTACTATACTGGTATCTAGGTGCAGAGATTCAACTAAAGTAATAGATATAAAAGAGTGCGATGCGCCAAAATCAAAAAGAGTATGAACTGGATGATCAGGAAGATAAACTAAACCCTCAACAGAAATATTTCTACCTCGTTCTTGCGGAGGTGCAACGAGAGCGTGAACCTGCCCTCCAGAAGTAGATCCAGTCCTCTGCCCTTGCCCTTGCCTTCTTGGGCAGTCCTTAGCCATATGTCCTGTCTTGCCACATTGAAAAAAACCACACATCTTCCTCTTCTTCTTTCTACAGTCCTTAATCAGATGTCCAGGTATGCCACAAAAATTACACTTCCTCTTGTCACGGGGTTTGTTATTCTTCCCGCCCTTCTTAGAATCCATCTTCTTTTTCTGCGATCCTTCCACTTTCTTGTCTGGAGGTTCTTCCACATTTGCCTCTTTCTTCCCATCCTTGTCTTCCTCCTGTAACAGTGCCATGTCCACCAGTCTCTAATAAGTCGCACCCATAGGTATATGGGACATAGCTAGGCGGTGCAGTGGCCCATTTAACTCTTTAACGAAACGGAGATCCTTTTATGTGGAGTGTTTACTAACTCCAGTCCGAATCTAGCCAACTGGTTGAATTGGTTGACGTATTCCTTAATCGATAGGCTTCCCTGTTTGAGTGCTAAAAACTTCTCCATTTGTAGGATTCGTTAAGCTTGCGAGAGGAACTTCATTTCAAACGTCATTCTGAAATCCTCCCAAGTCTCAACTGGTCTCTCAGCATTAGTAACTTCCCACCAGAAAGAGGCTTCATCCTTAAGTAACCATATAGTCAACTGTATCTTCTGCCTATCATCCACTTCGAAGATAACAAACAAATCTTCTATTTCCTTAAGTCAGTTTCTTGCTTCGACGATTGATTCAATCCCATTAAACTTCTTTCCACCCATAGCTCGAAAATCTCTAAATATCTTCAAGAAAGTATTCACACGTGCAGGAGGAGGAGGAGGAACGGCTGCAACTGGGGGAGAATGAACGTCTGCTGGGCCTGTGGTATCAGGCCTAGCCTCCAGATACCTACTGATCCAGCCGGGTATCTGTACGCCCTCGGGAAGATTAAGATCCCTAGACATGCTGAAACGAAAAGAAAAGATTCAAAATAAAGGATAGGAAGATAACGCATATGGCTTTGGGGAATATGCCTTTAAAATAAAACAACACTTTTCTTGAAAATGCTTCTTTAAAACTTCTTTTTGAAAAAAAGATATTTTTCAAAAAAAATTATCTGATTTGGTAACCATCAGCTCTGATACCAAGTGAAACACCCCACCTCCGTTAAGGTCACTCACAAAGGGAATGCATTAACTTCGGTGAAGCATTATAGGTAAAAGATACAGATAATTTACAAGACAGACATACAAACAGCGTAGAAACTGGAATTATTTCATAAACAACATGGTTTAGTCAAAACATTACAACCATAGTCTCAAAACCCAACTTCCAAGTTATTACAATAAAACTCCTATCTTGATTAAAAACTCAATGTACATAAAGAAGCATAAAACAGTAGTAAAGCGGCATAAATCCCCAATAAAAATGTAACCATAGCCATAGCCCCAGAAAAGAGAATCCAAGCAATACATCTACTCTCTTCAAGCTGGAAAAGGTCAGAACTAAGCTGAAGTATTCCCTCTCTGTGGACCAGGGTTTAGGGGGGGGGGGACGGGAGAAAGGAAGACGAAAGAAAATGGGTCAGACATAAGCCTGGTAAGTCCAGTGATTTTTCAGCATGTAAATAAGAAAAAGGATCATGACATGAATAAACATAATATAGGTCAATACCATAGTAACAAGATAACATAAGACAAGATAAGGCAAGATAAACTGAATATACTATCGCACACATTTCTATTTCTCTGCACCTACTAACAAATGTTTCAACTAGCATCGTGTGTTCATAATAAAATGACCCCTTTATCGATCAGCTTCTACTCGCATGCATTTATTACCTGTGTCATTCTGCCCCGCTTGATTGTAGATACCTGTGCTGGTCCCACCATGGGGTGTATCAATCCCTCTGGTGGCAACCCGACACAATTCAAGATGCACAGTGTATAACTACCAATGCCCAATGCCTGATTTTTCCACTTCGGAGTACGCGCCCGTACTCCATCAGAACCTACACTGATGCACCGCCCGCCGCTATTTTGACTGTAACAACCCGGAAAATCTTAACCAGTTTGAAAATTTTAATTTGGCTATTTAGTGAATTTAAAATATTTAAAATAAATATTTTAAATAATAACGACTAAAATGGTGTTTGAATCAACGCTTGAAAATAAATATAATTACTTTGAATTATAAACAAGGCCTGAAATGGCGCGGTAGTTTCAAAAATTGAATTCAAACTTTAACTGACTGTACCGGGCGCAAAACAAAACGGATTTGAGTGAAACCAAAAATATTTAAATCTGTTAGTGAACATCTTTCTAACGAATCTGAAAAATTGAAGTTTCATAGCTGGAAGCAAAAGTTATGGCCAAATGAATTTTCAGAAAGGTCGCTATGGAGTTTATATAGCCTGTGAAAATGACAATTTTGTAAACGACCTCAGAATTCGACGAAACCACTTTTGTTGGATCCGGGATGTCAAATTATTGCTAGGTTTCAAATTTCATAATTTTTGAAGCTAGTATTTGAGTGTGGCAAAGGAAAATGTGTTTGGTTGATTTCTATTAAATTGAATCGACCAGATAAGGGCCATTTTTCAAACGGTCTCAGAATTCGACGAAGCAAGTTTTGTTGGGACCGTATCATCAAAACATAGCTAGATTTATTTTTCGGGAATTTTTAGAATTAGTATGTGGCCCCGACAAATTGTAATGTACGTTCAAATTAAATATTGAATGTTATATATTTTAAATTGAAGGAAAACTGACTGAAACAGTCGAATGGGCCTACGAAACATATCCCATTGCGTTCGGAATGGGGGTATTTAGCTAGGGAAGATAGTCGTTGGGTATGGATTGGGGTTCATGTGTGAAAGAGGGTATTTTTGGATTTTTAAAATTTATAAATAAAAAAAATCTCATTTGTCCACATCAGACTCTCTCTCCCTGACATCGTACAATAGGAGGAACGCCTTCTCCACCTTCTCTCCTCCTTTCCGGCCGCCACGATCATCATTGACCCTCGCCCCATTTGGGTTTTTCGGAGACCTCGACCTCCTCTCCACATCCATACCCGTTTCGCCACCTACCATCGCCTCAGCATCGAGAACCGTGCCTTCAAACTCCACCGCTTGGAACAACCGCCGATGACGCCAGAAGCCACCGGAGTGGGCCGCTCTACCTCGATCTGTGCGCCCCTCCAAGCTCTCCACGGTGGTACCCTCCGATCGTCAACCCGTTGCGCAGATTACGAGAAAAATATAAACCTAGTTTTGAAGGTTTCTTGGAGGTAACGGCTGATTTTAATTAAACTATATTATAGCACTTTAAAGCGCTGCGGTTTATGATTTCACTGTAAAAATCATATCTTTTTCATTTGTTGATGAAATTAAGTGAAACAAGAGACAGTGGACTCGTGCGGACGTCTTCTACATTCTAGAAGAGACTGAATATTTTTCTAAGCCTTCTGCTATTTTTGGTGGAGTGGAACCCAATGTGAGATTTCTGAATTATAAACGATATGGAAAACGACGATGTATAAATTATATAGTCGATGTATGAGTTATATAAGCGTTGTACACCTCATGTATAAGCGTTGTATAAGTTGTACGTTCGATGTATAAGTTATATATGCGTTGTAAAAATTATATATGTGTTGAAATAGAAGTGAAGTATTTATATATATATATATATATATATATATATATACACACGACCCTCGTCCACAAACCATGGACGATATTTATTGGTTGTAATTGTTGTGAAAATTGGTTGATAGCGAATGGTTGATTTGAATTGTTTGTGGTTGAAATTGAATGATTGTGGTTGAAAAATACCCGTTTGTGGTTGAGAATTATTTGGTTGAAAGCATATAGGATTAGTTTGTGGAAAAGAAATAAATATAAACATGCCGCCTGCATGCGAACTAGATGCGTGAAATCCCCATTGTCAAAAGCTGCGAGGCTTTAAGGTAAAGCTAGGAGCCGTACTAGGGACGACCCCGGTTTTAACTACCCTACCGTTATGCTACCAAAATTTTGAATAATATACATGTGTTAGAATTATTTTCATGTGTTAAAACTTTATTCGTGTGTTGAATAGAAAACATTCATGTGTTGAATAGAAATTCATTCGTTGAATAGAAATTCATGTGTTGAATGGTATTCGTGTTTTAAATAAATTGTTTTAACAATAAAAATCACAATTTTATTTTATATATACGAGCTATAGAAAACATTCATGTGTTGAATAGAAATTCATTCGTTAAATACATGTGTTGAATGGTATTCGTGTTTTAAATAAATTGTTTTAACAATAAAAAACACATTTTTATTTTATATATACGAACTATAGAAAAATATTCATGTGTTGAATTGAAATTCATTCGTTGAATAAAAATTCATGTGTTGAATGGTATTCGTGTTTTAAATAAATTGTTTTAACAATAAAAATCACATTTTTATTTTATATATACGAACTATAGAAAACATTCATGTGTTGTACAGAAATTCATTCGTTGAATAGAAATTCATGTGTTGAATGGTATTCGTGTTTGAAATAAATTGTTTTATAATAAAAATCATATTTTTATCATCTATATGAACTATATAAAATAGCCGTGTTTTGAAATAAATTGTTTTATAATAAAAATCATATTTTTATCATCTATATAAACTATATAAAATAGTAGTCTTTTGAAATAAATTGTTTTATAATAAAAATCATATTTTTATCATCTATATGAACTATATAAAATAGTCATGTTTTGAAATAAATTGTTTTGCAATAAAAATCACATTTTTATTATATACATGAATTATTAAAAATAGTGAAGTGTAGAACTAAATGTCGGTTAGATAAAAATATCATTTTTATCAAATATATGAAAAGAAAATAGTTTTGAAATCGAAGAATCATTTATATTTATATATATATATATACAATTGAGATATATCGAATAACGAAGCTACAGTTCGTGTTTTGAAACCGTGATTTCAAACGATTAGTGCGACAGATCTGACCATCGGATTTTCCCGAAACCAAAACCGTTGGGTTCGCCTTGGAAATATCTTTCCAACGACACCCATTTTGTGAAGATCCAACGGTTGGATTGTCTGGAATGTTTAATTCAAATCTGAAGAAAAATAGCGCCAGAATCGACTATATTTATATATATATATATAATTAAATTAAATCGAATAACGACGCTGCAGTTCATATTTTGAAATCGAAACTTCAAACGAATGTACCGGGAGATCCGACCGTCGGATTTTCCTGAAACTGAAACCATTAGATTCGTTTTGAAAAGATCTTTCTAATGATATAAATTTTGTGAAGATCCAACGGTTAGATTTTCAGATATGTGTAAATCAAATCTGAAGAAAAACAGTGCCACGGCCGCGTTATGGCCCGAAGCGTCGTTTTAATGAAATGGCTATTTTTAAATAAATAAAAATAGCGATAAATCCTTATAAAATATTATAAACGATATGGAATGTGCAATTTAGAAACTAACTGAAGGTTAGCTAAGTCGAATGGTTTCCTGGGTTTCGATCTGATGTTGGTTTTGGCCTTCGTGGTTAAGATTTGGGAAATCGTTCTCTTACTAATTTACGGTTAGTGACTAATGAATTGGAATAAGGCGTATGTTGTGTTTGTGTAGCACTTGTTTATTATATACGCAAGTTGCTCAGAAAGACCGGGTTATTCTGAGTAGCTGAATCGACGATAAGAAGTCGAAGATGAAGACGGTGGTTGAAGACCGGAGATCTTCACCTCGGTTGGATGATAACTGATGTCCTGATTGAGAGGCATCCCGAAATATGGATAATGAGTGGTTATCATCTAGAGTACGTGGAGATCGATGGGTATGCAAGGTATATAGTGCCTCCGGTTTCGTTCAGACCCAGAACGGACTTGTAAATGGACTGTGTGTCTGACATTGGAATTCATTCTGCGTGGTTGATAGCCATCAATTGCATGGTGTGAATTGCTTGTGTGGCATGCTAAGATGAAGTGATTAAGGCTTCTGTTGAAAAGCAAAGTCTTGTTGTTGATGATGAAAGCATGACCTGTGTGGCATAGCTTTGTGTATAACGTGAATTCGCGAGCCTCATACCCCGGTATGAACCAGAAACAGGAGAGGACGTCAAGGAGGGCATGCGTTTCCTTCTAGCTAGAGCTGGTGTCAGTGCTTAAACTGGATGACATATATATTATTTTCACCTGTGTGGTTGTTGCTGTTGCGAGGCGCCTCGGATATATCGGTCGATCCGGGACCGATGGAGTCATTCGTTGGCTCATTTACGCTCCAAAGGGCGGGGAAACGTAGTGTTCCGGCATAATAATCCACATCGGTGGAACGGCCCTGACGATCCAAAGGGTTGATGTGTTCTGATCCTGAGACAAGGGCTAGATTGTCTCGAAGTCGGTAAGGACTATCTTTTTCCTTGGTTCATGACAGAAATCCAATTTCCCAATATGACACCGTGCGGTTTTGATTGTATATATATATATATATATGGCGACATGATACATGGTACCCATGCCGTCTATGATTGATAGTTATGATTGAAATTGTTTTTGAAACCTATAAACACTAGTAATAATATCAAATTCTTTTGTTTTATTCGTATCAAGCATATTTTGGCCATTATAAGGTAAAACTCTATCCTCCGGTTTGCGTTGCATTGCGTGATGGGAACTGAGTCTTATAATGGCTTCATTTTATAAAAAGCATTGCGATGTTTAAAAGATTACTTGTTGTAAAGCACTGGCAATCCAATGGAGTAAACCCATTCCATGAAAGTGGCGTGGTCCTGTGATTAACCATATTATAAAATGTGTTAAGTAGATTTCTCATACCAGTCCCATGACTGACTCGTAGTTTGTTTCACTTGCAAACTCGGGTGCCCCTTTTTTTACGTGGGAAGCCTTGTATTCAGATTTAGCAGGCTCTTTCTGGATAGCTGGAGCTGAAGATGGATTCTATCATTTATCTCTTTTTATGTTGTTCAGCTACTATTGTACATATTATGTTTGTTTTCCACTGTAGACATTTATGTATAGCTGAACTGTATTTGTACTAAGTATGATCCTGTATACTGTGTAACTCTGATGATTACATTTATCCAGTGTATTATTTGTTCTATATCTGGTGTATTTATCTAATTCTGTTCTGCTATTATCTGTTTATGTGTTATATTCCAAAGATTGCCCTTGCCACCGTCCTACGGGGTTTGGGGTCGTCACAGCGTGGTATCAGAGCTTTGGTTAAGCTTAGTGCTGGAATATAACATATTAACGAACTCGTCAAAAATAGAACCAGTAGAGTTCTAGGACGAGTAACTTAATACAAATAGGTTCAGTAATATCCTAGTATTAGTATAGTAGAATGAAATACACCCCGGTAGACACATTTACATTCAAGTATATGTTTCTATGTTTTGAAATATCCTTTCTGTTGACCTGATACTTTGTCTGCCATTTGCAGGCGTACTAGAAAATGAGTGACAGACACAGAAATAATCGTATGGCTCGACAAGCTAATGAGCCAGTTGTGCTCCCGCAGCCAGAATCAGATATAGAAGTTCTATTCAAGAGATTTCGAAATTTGGGTGGATCACCATTCTTAGGCAGAGAATCCATTATGGAAACACAAGCTTGGATTCGTTCTGCAGAGAAAATCTTTGAAGGTTTAAATCTGGGAGATGATCAGAAAAGATTATTGGCATCTTGGGCACTCAAAGAAGAAGCTTTGTTTTGGTGGGATTCGATTATTAAAGATAATCCAGAAGTTGATATCACCTGGGATAGATTTAAAGTGATTTTCCTAGAAAGATTTACTCCTCCTGAAGCAACTGAGAGGTTATGTGATGAATTCTCTTATCTGATACAAGGAGATATGACCATTCCAGAATATCATAAGAGATTCAATGAACTTTCTCATTTTTCCTCGCATCTAATTCAAGATCCAAAGAGGAAGAATCTGAGGTTTATTCATGGCCTGCAAAGAAAATACCAGAATAGTGTAATGAGGAATGTGAAGCTTCCTTTTTCTAAAATGATATACATGGCTTACCAGTATGAGGATCTCGACAAGAAAGGTATGTTGCGTTACGAAGAGAAAGTCAGTTCTGGTAACAAAGGTAAGTCTGAAACTGATAGTCCTGAGGCCAGTACAATGTTTGAGGTGAGTAAGAAGCCCAAAGTCAATCGAAAATGGGCCAGATCTGAGAAAGGACCAGTAACGACTGCCATATGCAATAATTTCCATAAGCAAGGGCATTTGCAGAAGAATTGCAAATCCTCGAAGAAACGAATAAAGAGTGGATCTAAATCCAAGAAGAATTTTTAAGAGAATAGAGATTGCAGTAAATGCCATCGGGCTAGTCATCTTGCAAAGGATTGCTGGCTCTTAAAGAACCCTGGAATGGTACAAGTGAATGAAGTAGCAGAAACTTCTGAGCCCTCAGCTAGTCAGGGAAGGCCTGATGTTTTAGAAGGCATGCTTAATATCAAAAACATTCCAGTTAAAGTACTGTTTGATACAGGCGCGTCACGAAGCTTTATTGCAAAGAATGCAATTAAGAAGTTGGATTTGAAATTGAGAAAGCTCAAGGAACCCATCACTTTCCATATTCCGTTCGGGGGTTCTCTCGATCTCAGCTTGATTTGTGCGGTGCCAGTCTCTTTTTCCTGTTATAAGTTCCCTACCATCTCTATCTTCATGAATTTTACTGAATTCAATCTTATTTTGGGATTGGATTGGTTAACCAAATATGAAGCAGAGGTTAGATGCGCCGACAGAGTTGTTAGGGCAAAGATTAAATCAGGGAATTATATAACCATACCCTACGAAGGCCCGAATTCAAATAGAAAAGACTTTTGGTCAGCTCTTGATATTTCTCCTGCTCAAATAGAAAATATCACTGTAGTCACAGAGAATATACAGGACCTCATCAAAGATATTCCTGTCATCAAAAATTATGCAGATGTGTTCGAAGAAGTTGTTCGCTTACCTCCACGGAGAGAAATTGATTTCAAAATTGCTTTAATCCCGAATGCAAGGCAAGTAGTTCACGCTATTCGAAGAATGACCTTGAAAGAGAAAGAGGAATTAGACAATCAAACTTGACAACTTGTATGGAAGTGTCTGATCAGGCCTAGTTTCTCTGATTGGGGAGCAGCAGTGGTGTTTGTCCCAAAGTCTGACGGTACTCTACGACTATGTGTGGATTATCATGACTTGAATAAGCAAACAATAAAGAATAAATATCCATTGCCGCGAATCGATGATTTATTGGATCGTCTGAATGGAGCACAAGTATTTTCAAGGATGGACCTAGCTACAGGCTTCCATCAGCTTCGTATTGCCGAAGAGTGTGTTCCTATGACAGCATTCAGAGGTCCAGTCTTATTCTATGAGTGGTTAGTAATGTCGTTCGGCTTATATAACGCTCCAGCATACTTCGTCGATTTGATGAATCGTGTGTTTAGAGGAGTCTTGAATAAGTTTTTCTGGTCTTTATTGATGATATTCTAATCTTCTCTAAGTCAAAAGTCGAACATGAAAAACATTTTGAACAAGTTCTAGAAATTATGAGAAGGAATGTATTGAAAGCTAAACTGTCCAAATGTATATTCTGGCAAGATAAAGTAAAGTTTCTTGGCCATGTCGTATCAAAAGAGGGAATTGCTGTGGATCCAAGTAAAATCACCACTATTCAAAATTCGAAACAACCTAGCCTATAAAAAAAAGTGAACCACGATTTTTTAATTTATGAGGTTGTGTTTTTCTAGAAAAACACAACCTCATAAATTAAAAAATCGTGGTTCACTTTTTTTTTATAGGCTCTCAGAGAGCCTATAAAAAAAAGTGAACCACGATTTATTAAGGGTTATATACTTATTTTTTAGAGGTTGTGAACCGCCCACCGAAGTCCGAAGTTTTCTTGGATTGGCAAGTTATTACCGGAAGTTCATTAAAGATTTTTCGAAGATATCTAGTCACTTAACGAAGCTTACAAAGAAGCATTCAAAATTCAAGTGGACTCCAGAATGTGAGGAGGCTTTTGAGGAGCTAAAGTTAAGATTAACAACGGCTCCAGTGTTAACAATAATCGATGGCAATCAGGACTTGAAAGTCTGGACAGATGCCTCTAGAGAAGGCCTTGGTGCAGTATTAATGCAAAGAGGTCAAGTTGCTGCTTATGCTAGCCGCCAGCTGAAGCCACATGAAAAGAACTACGTCACTCATGATCTTGAGTTGTTGGCCATCGTATTTGCTTTGAAAATCTGGAGGCACTATCTTTTGGGTGAGAAATTCGAACTGTTAACAGATCGTCAGTCGCTAAAGCATCTGTTCACCCCGAAAGACTTGAATCTGAGGCAGCAATGTTGGCTAGAGTTCCTTGCAGCATACAATTTTGAGATTCTGTACACTCCAGGGAAAGCCAATGTCGTGGCCGATGCGCTAAGCCGAAAGAATGTAATGATCGCCAGTTTTATTATTACGACTTCATTGATTGATAAAATATCTGCTCTTTAGAAGGATGATCACTTCATTCAAAGGATCAGAAAAAGAATACATAAAGGCGAACACTTGAGTTTCCAGATCGATGACCAAGGGATTCTAAAGCTAAAGGGTCGAATTTGTGCACCTAACATTTCTGAGCTCCGAAAGGAAGTGCTGGATGAATGCCACAAGTCAAAACTTAGTATCCATCCAGGGGTGAGCAAAATGTATAATGACATCAAACGCACTTTCTAGTGGAGGTCGACGAAGAGAGACATTTCTTTATATATCAGTCGATGCTCTACTTTCCAGCTAGTCAAAAGCGACCAACAGAAACTTGCTGGATTGTTGCAACTGCTGGACGTTCCAGGTTGGCAGTGGGAACATATTTCCATGGACTTCATAGATGGTTTGCCCAGAACTAGAAAAGAAAATGACAGTATTTGGGTGATCATAGATCGCTTCACGAAGACCGCCCATTTCATACCTGTCAGATCGAACTGAACTGCTCAAAGTCTGGCGCATATATATTTCAAGGAAATTGTTAAGCTACATGGAGTGCCGCTCAGTATAGTTAGTGATAGAGATCCAATATTTACTAGCAAATTCTGGGAGGCATTTCAAGTAGAACTGGGAACAAAGCTGAATCTAAGCACCGCCTATCATCCTCAAACAGATGGTCAGACTGAGAGGGTGAATCATATACTCGAAGATTTATTGCGGGCTTGTGTTCTTGACTTTGGTGGATCATAGGAAGACCATTTACATTTAGCTGAGTTCTCATACAACAACAGCTAACAAGCGAGCCTGACAATGTCACCATTCAAAGCATTGTATGGTAGACCGTGCCGATCTCCTACTTGTTGGGTCAAACTTGGTAATAGGCTTGTATTGGGACCTGATATGATCCGCGAAGCTACAAACAAAGTTGATTTCATTAAGAAACGATTACTCGCTGCTCAAAGCCGACAGAAGAGCTATGCTGGTTTGAGAAGAAGGGATTTGGCTTTTTCTGTTGGCGATTATGTGTATCTAAGGGTTTCACCGATGAGAGAGTGATTCGATTTGGCAAAACTGGAAAGTTGGCGCCCAGGTTTATTGGACCATTCCCTATTCTTGAACAGATTGGGACCCTCACTTATAGAATTCAATTGCCTGATTGGTTGCCTGGAGTGCATGTTGTATTTCACATATCTCAACTTCGAAAGCACGTTCATGATATAGACTTGATCGTGGAAGAAGCAGCGCAATAAGATATTGAAATTACTCCAGAATTGGCTGTGAGAAGAGAGCCACTAAAGATTATCGGCAAAGAAACCAAAGAACTGAGGAACAAGAAGGTTCACTTAGTCAAAGTGCAATGGAGTGGAGATCCACGAGATTGTACTTGGGAAACAGAGGAAAGCATTAAGAAAGCCTAACCTAAGTGCAGGGTGGATATCTCTGATTGACTCTGGTGCAAGGTACATCTACCATATTTTGCATTTCCATTCTGTTCTTTACTTTGCTGTTGTTTTTCTTTGCATTGATGTAAACTTTTTAATTATATAGTCTGAATGTTTTCAAAAGAGTACATGAATTAATTTGTATGATTTTGAAAAGTTAAAAACAAATTGCCTGTTGTTTGTGTTATGTGATAGTGGATATGGTTAATTAAATTATTAGAATGATTGTTAATTTAATCAACAAGAGAATGAATGGTAGAATTTATTCGCTTAAATCACACATTGAAGTGAGTTAGAATTAGATAGAAATATATACATGTGCATTATATATGTTTCAAAAGGTAAATGGATTAGCTGTTGAGTAAAGAATTTATTTGTGTGCCCGACAAATAGGTAAACCTTAATGAGTTGGATGCGAAATATTATTATATCAACTCCTGTGAATGCCATTGGATGCGGAGTGCTGGTTGTTCTGTGTGTAATAATAAATGTCGCCATAGGATAGTAACAATTAATTTTGAACTACACTACATGGCATACTTCTTGAAGATAGGCATACTTCATCATATACCACATAAGCATTTGGAGCTTGTGTGACGAGGTTGAAGATTTACCATACGAGCAAGAGGGTTGTATGGCGATGACTATATATTACAGGTTGAACTGATGACTGATATGGACCACATAAAATGTAACGGTAAATGGCAAGATCAATAAAACCCCACACGGTTCTGGAGATGACAATAAACACGTCTCTCTGGTCATTAAGGCACAAAAAACATTTATAGGGTGACGAGAATTTATTCTCTGGAGTTATGATCTATATACACTCCCCTGTGGACACCGGAATATATCACTATAAATATGTGCATGCTTATTAGGATTTATTGGGTACCTAATACGACCCAATAAATTTCCAAACCCCTCCTCATACAAAGGAGGTTATGGCGGAATTTTTCGAAAATTTAGGGTGTTAGCCAAATTTTTGAAGAATTTGAAAATTATCAGAAACTGAAAAGTTGGGGAATGGAAGCCAGATTGAAAAAAGAGTTGATTAATCAAGCCACTTTCGACTTTGTTCCTTTTCGGGGATGAAAAGTTTTAAGTGTGGGAAATTGTAACAACCCGGAAAATCTGAACCAGTTTGAAAATTTTAATTTGGATATTTAGTGAATTTAAAATATTTAAAATAAATATTTTAAATAATAACGACGAAAATGGTGTTTGAATCGACGCTTGAAAATAAATATAATTACTTGGAATTATAAACAAGGCCTGAAATGGCGCGGTAGTTTCAAAAATTGAATTCAAACTTTGACTGACTGTACCGGGTGCAAACCAAAACGGATTTGAGTGAAACCAAAAATATTTAAATCTGTCAGTGAATATCTTTCTAACTAATCTGAAAAATCGAAGTTTCATAGCTGGAAGCAAAAGTTATGACCAAATGAATTTTCAGAAAGGTCGCTATAGAGTTTATATAGCCTGTGAAAATGGCAATTTTGCAAACGACCTCAGAATTCGATGAAACCACTTTTTTTGGATCCAGGATGTCAATTTATTGCTTGATTTCAAATTTCATAATTTTTGAAGCTAGTATGTGAGCGTGGAAAAGGAAAATGTGTTTGGTCGATTTCTATTAAATTTTATCGACCAGAAAAGAGCCATTTTTCAAACGGTCTTTGAATTCGACGAAACTAGTTTTGTTGGGACCATATCATCAAAACGTAGCCAGATTTATTTTTTGGGAATTTTTAGAATCAGTATGTGGCCCCGGCAAATTGAAATGTATGTTCAAATTAAATATTAAATGTTATATATTTTAAATTGAAGGAAAACTGAGTGAAATAGTCGAATGGGTCTACGAAACATATCCCATTGTGTTCGGAATGGGGGTATTTAGCTGGGGACGATAGTCGTTGGGTCTGGATTGGGGTTCGTGTGTGAAAGAGGGTATTTTTGGATTTTTAAAATTTATAAATATAAAAAAAAATCTCATTCGTCCACATCAGACGCTCTCTCTCCCCGACATCGTATAACTGGCGGAACCCCTTCTCCACCTTCTCTCCTCCTTTCTGGCCGCCACGATCATCGTTGACCTTCGCCCCAGTTGGGTTTTTTGGAGAGCTCGACCTCCTCTCCACATCCATACCCGTTTCGCCACCTACCATCGCCCCAGCATCGAGAATCGTGCCTCCAAACTCCGCCGCTTGGAACCGCCGCCGAGAACGCCAGAAGCCACCGGAGTGGGCCGCCCCTTCCTCGATCCGTGCGCCCCTACAAGCTCTCCACGGTGGTACCCTCCGATTGTCACCCCGTTGCGCGGATTACGAGAGAAATCTAAACCTAGTTTTGAAGGTTTCGTGGAGGTGACGGCTGATTTTAATTAAACTATATTATAGCACTTTAAAGCGCTACGGTTTATGATTTCACTATAAAAATTATATCTTTTTCTTTTGTTGACGAAATTCAGTGAAACAAGGGACAGTGGACTCGTGCAGACATCTTCTTCATTCTAGAAGAGACCGGATATTTTTCTGAGCCTTCTGCTATTTTTGGTGGAGTGGAACCCAATGTGAGATTTCTGAATTATAAACAATATGGAAAACGACGATGTATAAATTATATAGTCGATGTATGAGTTATATAAGCGTTGTACACCTCATGTATAAGCATTGTAAAAGTTGTACGTTCGATGTATAAGTTATATATGCGTTGTAAAAATTATTTATGTTTTGAAATAGAAGTGAAATACTTATATATATATGCCCCTCGTCCACAAACCGTGGACGATATTTATTGGTTGTAATTGTTGTAAAAATTGGTTGATAGCGAATGGTTGATTGGAATTGTTTATGGTTGAAATTGATTGATTGTGATTGAAAAATACCCGTTTGTGGTTGAAATTGATTGATTGTGGTTGAAAAATACCCGTTTGTGGTTGAGAATTATGTGGTTGAAACCACATAGGATTAGTTTGTGGAAAAGAAATATATATAAACATGTCGCCTGCGTGCGAACTAGATGCATGAAATCCCCATTGTCAAAAGCTGCGAGGCTTTAAGGTAGAGCGAGGAGCCGTACTAGGGACGGCCCCGTTTTTAACTACCCTGCCGTTATCCTGCCGAAATTTTGAATAATATTCATGTGTTAGAATTATTTTCATATGTTGAAACTATATTCGTGTGTTGAATAGAAAACATTCATGTGTTGAATAGAAATTCATTCGTTGAATAGAAATTCATGTGTTGAATGGTATTCGTTTTTTGATTAAATTGTTTGAACAATAAAAATCACATTTTTATTTTATATATATGAAGTATAGAAAACATTCATGTGTTGAATAGAAATTCATTCGTTGAATAGAAATTCATGTGTTAAATGGTATTTGTGTTTTAAATAAATTGTTTTAACAATAAAAATCACATTTTTATTTTATATATACGAACTATAGAAAACATTCATGTGTTGAATAGAAATTCATTCGTTGAATAGAAATTTATGTGGTTAATGGTATTCGTGTTTTAAATAAATTGTTTTAACAATAAAAATCACATTTTTATTTTATGTATACGAACTATAGAAAACATTCATGTGTTGAATAGTAATTCATTCGTTGAATAGAAATTCATGTGTTGAATGGTATTCGTGTTTGAAATAAATTGTTTTATAATAAAAATCATATTTTTATCATCTATATGAACTGTATAAAATATCCGTGTTTTGAAATAAATTGTTTTATAATAAAAATCATAATTTTATCATCTATATGAAGTATATAAAATAGTCGTGTTTTGAAATAAATTGTTTTATAATAAAAATCATATTTTTATCATCTATATGAATTATATGAAATAATCGTGTTTTGAAATAAATTGTTTTGCAATAAAAATCACATTTTTATTATATACATGAATTGTTAAAAATAGTGAAGTGTAGAAATAAATGTCGGTTGGATAAAAATATCATTTTTATCAAATGTATGAAAAGAAAATAGTTTTGAAATCGAAGAATCGATTATATATATATATATATATATATAATTGAAATATATCGAATAACGAAGCTGCAGTTCGTGTTTTGAAACCGTGATTTCAAACGATTAGTGCGGGAGATCCGACAATCGGATTATCCTGAAACCGAAACCCTTGGGTTCGCCTTGGAAATATCTTTCCAACGACACCCACTTTGTGAAGATCCAACGGTTGGATTGTCTGGAATGCTTATTTCAAATCTAAAGGAAAACAATGCCAGAATCGACTATATATATATATGTATAATTAAATTAAATCGAATAACGACGCTGCAGTTCGTATTTTGAAATCAAAACTTCAAACAAATGTACCGGGAGATCCGACCGTCGGATTTTCCTGAAACTGAAACCGTTGGATTCGTTTTGAAAAGATCTTTCTAATGATATAAATTTTGTGAAGATCCATCGGTTAGATTTTCAGATATGTGTAAATCAAATCTGAAGAAAAACAGCGCCACGGCCGCGTTATGGCCCGAAGCGTCGTTTGAATGAAATGGCTATTTTTAAATAAATAAAAATAGCGATAAATCGTTATAAAATATTATAAACGATATGGAATGTGAAATTTAGAAACTAACTGAAGGTTAGCTAAGTCGAATGTTATCCTGGGTTTTGATCAGATGTTGGTTTCGGCCTTCGGGGTTAATATTTGGGAAATTGTTCTCTTACTAATTTACGGTTAGTGACTAACGAATTGGAATAAGGCGTATGTTGTGTTTGTGTAGCACTTGTTTATTATATACGCGAGTTGCTCAGAAAGACCGAGTTTATCCCATTCTGAATAACTGAATCGACGATAAGAAGTCGAAGATGAAGATAGTGGTTGAAGACCAGAGATCTTCACCTCGGTTCGATGATAACTGATGTCCCGATTGGGAGGCATCCCGAAATACGGATAATGAGTGGTGATCGTCCAGACGTACGTGGAGATCGATGGGTATGCGAGGTATATAGTGCCTCCGGTTTCGTTCAGACCTAGAACAGACTTGTAAATGGACTGTGTTTCTGACATTAGAATTCATTCTGCGTGATTGATAGCCATCAGTTGCATGGTGTGAATTGCCTGTGTGGCATGCTAAGATGCATTGATCAAGGCTTCTGTTGAAAAGCAAAGTCTTGTGGTTGATGATCAAAGCATGGCCTGTGTGGCATAGCTTTGTGTATAACATGAATTCGCGAGCCTCACACCCCGGTATGAAACAGAAATAAGAGAGGACATCCGGGAGGCATGCGTTTCCTTTTAGCTAGAGGTAGTGTCAATGCTTAAACTAGCTGACATATATATTATTTTCACCTGTGTGGTTGTTGCTGTTGCGAGGCGCCTCAGATATATCGGTCGATCCGGGACCAATGGAGTCATTCGTTGGCTCATTTACGCCCCGAAGGGCGGGGAAACGTAGTGTTCAGGCATAATATTCCACATCGCTGGACCGGCTCGGACAATCCAAAGGGTTGATGCGTTATGATCCTGAGACATGGGCTAGATTGTCTCGAAGTCGGTAAGGACTATCTTTTGCCTTGGTTCATGACGGAAATCCAATTTCCAAATACGACACCGTGCGGTTTTGATTATATATATATATATTTATTTATATATATATATATGGCGACATGATATATGATACCCATGCCGTCTATGATTGATAGTTATGATTGAAATTGTTTTTGAAACCTATAAACACTAGTAATAATATCAAATTCTTTTGTTTAAGCATATTTTGGCTGTTATAAGGTAAAACTCTATCCTCCGGTTTGCGTTGCATTGTGTGATGGGAATTGAGTCTTATAATGGCTTCATTTTTATAAAAAGCATTGCGATGTTAAAAAGATTTACTTGTTGTAAAGCACAGGCAATCCAATGGAGTAAACCTGTTCCACGAAAGTGGCATGGCCCTGTGATTAGCCATATTATAAAATGTGTTAAGTAGATTTCTCATACCAGTCTCATGACTGACTCGTAGTTTGTTTCACTTGCAAACTCGGGTGCCCTTTTTTTTACACGGGCAGCCTTGTATTCAGGTTTAGCAGGCTCTTTCTGGATAGCTGGAGTTGAAGATGGATTCTATCATTTATCTCTTTTTATGCTGTTCAGCTCCTATTGTACATATTATGTTTGTTTTCCGCTGTAGACATTTAGGTATAGATGAACTATATTTGTACTAAGTATGATCCTGTATAGTGTGTAATGTATTATTTGTTCTATATTTGGTGCATTTATTTAATTCTTTTCTGCTATTATCTATTTATGTGTTATATTTCAAAGATTACCCTTGCCACTGTCCTACGGGGTTTGGGGTCGTCACATTGACCGCTTATAGTCAGCCCAGTAATAGTGCGCTACACTGCCTAGTTCTGGGTACCATGATACATCTATGCGGGTTACTGCTGAAATGGGTCCCCGTTACTAGGGCTTCCTAATCAACATGTTATAACGGTTAAGTGTTCTCAATTGAACCTAATCCCACACATCTGTTTAATTAACATGTTGTATTGGTTAAGTGTTGCCTTAGTTAACTTAACCCTACAATTCTTAGCATGTCTGTTCATTAGCATTAATTCATTCATTAATGCCTCAACCTCTCACATTAGAACTGTTATTTCCATTTGCTGGATGTGCCGGGCGGTTCCGGGCAGGCTTCTACCGCAAACTCACTCTAACCTCGGGTTTTGGGCTTAATGCGCTAAACTCTCACATTAGCTCTGTTTTTGCAGTCGCTGGATGTGCTGGGCGGTTCCGGGCAGCCTTACACCGCAACTCAATCTAACCTCGGGTTAGGCATGTTCATCTTTTAGCCAATTTGCATATTTACCATACATGTCCAAGTTTATATGTCAATTATCCACAAGTGTAGTCAATTCAAGTTATGCCACATTCACTTGTCATGCCCAAAATTACTCAATTAAGTTATACCCAATTCCCCGCGTTTCAACCGTACAAACAACGAGATCCAAACAAGGTTTCCGAATGAACCTAGTATTCATAAAATAAAACGAAAAAAAGGGAAAAGAGAAGAAACACAAGAATTGACATAAGAGAATTGGCATGTAAAATTGTTCCAAACGCAAGAATCATGGTTCCAATAGATTTACTGTATACAAACAATAAATACGGGCAAACTAAGCAAGTTACATCATAGGCATAAAGATTTGATAGAATTTAACATAAGAAATCACCAATTTGGTGTGCAACATGACAGGTTCCAACACAACAGTCTCATAGGCATAGGTATTTCAGATTTGACAAAAGGATAAGCATGAACCTGCATTGATTATCTTACAATTAGGCATAGTTCTAGATTCGATTTATTACAGTCATGATTTCTGTTAGGTGCTTAAATCTGAATAATAACTGAACTTACAGAGATAGGATTAGAAAAGTGAATTGGTTGACGTTGATTCTAATCTTTCTTTTTTGATTGAAGAAGAAAACCTCTACTTTGATTTGAAGCTCTCTCTCTAATTTGATTTCTAGTTTGGAGAAGATGGAGGCTAGGATAGCTTAGAAACGGATAGCATGACGGCTTCATAGAACAGGGTTATAAGGTTTAGGGTTAAGGTTTGATGTGATTATATAGAAGTATAGGATTAATTTGAGCCTTTAGATCAACATAGGAGCCATCAGATCCATCCAAACTAAAGAGAGCCAACCACAGCGCGACACATATGCTCTAAGACCTTAGAAAATTGTTACCCAGATCTGGGAATAAGGGGGTCGACTCCCTACAGGGGGGGTTGACACCTATGTCGACACCCTATAGGAGGGTCGACTCCTATGTCGACACCCCTTGGGGGGCCGACGCCCCTGAGCGGGAATTTTCCCGTTCGGCTTCTTTTCAGAATTTTGATTTTCCAATCTGTTTTGATTATTTAATTATTATTTTAATTTAATTTCTGCTTAAACTTGAAATCTTCTAACCTTCATAACTTCTTCATACGGAGTCCGATTCACACAAACTCGGACTCTATCTCAACCAGAATTATGAGAAGAACACAATGGCGTAACCCGTTTTACTTAATTCCCACTTTTAAAATTAAGCATTCTTAAATTTGTTAATTTTAATATTCATAGAAAATACGAGATGTTACATTTAAGTTAAAACCAGTCATCAGAACTTGTGTTCTAACCCTCTCCTCATAACATACTCGCAAGTGGGATTTATGGCAGAGATATGATAGATTTGGATACTGGTTAGGCAGTATTAATATCTAGATAAGACTATATTTGGTTATATTATATTTTATTTCATTCTGTTGTGATATGTTTTCTGAGCTCTGATATGTTTTTTTACCTCTATCTTTTCTATAGGATTCCAGACAAACCAGCATGGGTTTCGATAGATAAGAATTTTGAAAAAAAAATTGGTCGGTTGGAATTCAGGTTGTTACTTCTAGTATCATAGCCTAGGTTAGAATTCCTGTATAGTAGTGAGTGAACATATTTGTATTTGAAAATAAATATTATATATATATACCTAGGTCCATAGAGGAACCTACTATATAGAGAAAGCATAATATAGTAAGAATTGGGATATCTGTTTTGTACACTAAAGGAATGAATATGGAAACCTGAGACCCATAGGTAATTTGGGTGGGAAGTGTACAATATGCTTTGTATTGGAGAAAGATGGATCCCGTATGTTCATATTTCAGATTAGTGGGTTTTGCACTAAAACCTTATAAATTGGAAAAGGTTAAAAGAGGAAAATGGATTAGGAATATGTATAGTTGAGAGAATTGGCTTTGTGGGAGTGTCTGCGAAAGCTTAGGCAAGTTGGAAAGCCACTTTGAGTCTAACCCCATTGTTAACTTTTAAGAACTTGAAATTGTAAAAACTTTTGGAAGATGGTTTTTGGTGTTTTCAAGTTTTGATCTTAAAAGTTACAGTTTTAAAATATGTAAGGAACATATTTGAAAAAGTACATATTGAGTATTGAAGTAAAACAAGGTATATTTTGGAAATAGTTATTTCTTATAAAAAAAATTCTAAAATAAAATTCTCTCAGTAAAAGGTGCACATTATAGAGCATGTATAACTCGCTAGTTTTTATGTTATATTGAATGAAAGGATTGAAAAGTAAAACATAGAAAATGTTGCATTTAGTTAAAAACTGGAATTTTCAGTAAACAAAGTTTTGAAATCCCTAATTTTTTGACAATATTTGTAAACCTGATTGAGTAATAATTGTCCTTGTCTACTCCAATTTTTGTGTGTTTGGGATTTATGGCTTAGTTGTTGTTGTTAAAAATATTTGATTTGCATATTTATTGAGATGACATGTTTTATGGTTTGGAAAAAGTAAGTTTTGGTGAGGAAAATAAAATTTTAACTTTTAATTTTTGGAAAGAAAATAAAATGAGGAAGCCAAACCATGTTTTTTAAAATTTTGGAGTAGGTAAGGACTGGTGCTTAGGGAAGAGGGGGAAATTTTTGAGGCTAAGGAGTAGATAGCAAGAATTATCTTGGAATAATGGTAAGTTCCCGTTGAATGCAAAAGCATTGAAACCCTAGGGTGTTGCTTGGAAATGACTGTTAGTACACAGCCAGGACTAGTGGTGACTACTAGATAGTGAAGGGCAAGTAAGTGTTTATATCCTGTTTCTAATTTTCCAGTTAAGGGTGAAATCCATTATTACATTTCTGTTGGGATCGTTCTGTTATTTTGTTCCTGTTGGTCAGTTAGGGTAGACCTAAACCTGTCATTTATCCCATGGCTTAAACTTTTCTATTAGAGGGGGACATAGTCCTTAGATTCTTGTCCCTTCGTAGTAGCTGTGTAGAGCGTTTGTTTTCCTGTTTTAGTTGAAGTACTAGAAGTCTTATTTGAATATAGACTTAGATCAGAGGATTAAGATAAATAAGCTAAGAAAATAGTAATGGCCTAACTAAAAAGGAAACAACAAATTCAGTAAAGCAACAAACATGACAGTTAAAGAAAAATGGGAAATTATGAGAAAAGGTGAATAAGAAACTTTTTCCAGGATAAATTGAAAAAGAAAATATGTAACAAAGAAAGTTTTCTTATGTGAGTTGTGCTTGATAAGGAAAATTGGAAATCTTTATATAATATTTACGTAAAATCCAAGTATAGATATAAAAGGTGACTAAAAGAAAAACGGAGGATGTAAAGCTTTCTATTTTCTACCTTTTTGTCACATAAGAATCGAATCCTAGAAAATTAGTTTTTTCTAAAATTCGAAAAATAATGTTGCTTGGTAGGGTTTTGGATGCAAAAATTTGATGAACTACGCTCTTTCCCTGTAAGAGTGTGGGAAAATTTGGATGAGAAAGTATTTTGATTTTCAAAATGTTGCAGTCATATAGATTTCCAGTATATTTAGGATCTATGCATCATGTTTTCAAAGGATTATTGAAAATTTGCGTACATATAGGAGGTATTGATTAGCCATACATGTATTACTATGTTGTACTACGCTTTGCACATGAACACAGATGGTTGAAAAATTGGATGAACACCGGTTGGTTGCTATATGCGAGGAACTACATTACTCCATTCTTATCAAATTTCTTAGATGAAATTTCCCAAGGTGGGGAGAATATAACACCCCGTATTTTCCAGCGATAATAAAAGATTATAATTTTAGAATTTAGATGCGAAACATTTATGAATGTGTTCGTAGTGCTTTTATAGATCGTTTTGGTATATGGCATGACCAAAATGGAGCACGTATGTAAAAGTTGACGATAAATTAAAATGCCAGAAAATTATATATATACAAATATGTATATGGGGGAATTCAAATTTGACTGAAAGATATAAAAGGTATAAAATCAACCAGAAGAAGATATCAAGCCAGTAATTAACGTTAACGACTAAAAGCAAAAGACAAAACAAGTGCCTACGTTAGAAATCCCCGTTGGACCCGAGTAGGTCGACCAAAGCTTGGATGGGTCGACCCAAGTGTTGACCAACCAACAAGCGGGTCAACCCGCAGGTCGACCCAAGGGGTTTCCAGTGCTGCTTTTGTGACGTATTTCTGATGACGTGTACATTTCGGATTTTCACAACTTAAAATCTTATGAACCTTGTTCTTCTGGTACCCCTATAAATATGTTAGCAGAGCCTAGTCTTATTCTGATATTTCTGAGATGCTGCTCAAGCTCTGCCATTCTTTTTCCTCGAATATCTTCAGAAAATAGAATATATAGTACTAGGAATTTCTAATCTAAGATCTAAAGGAAATGAATGCATATCTACAAATAGGAGTCTAGAATTCTGATCGAAGTGAGGTAAATTCTTGGATCTACTTAATTTAGATTTCTCTTCTTTTTCCCCTTTTCTTTTAGTTTGAGAATTGTGAATCCATGGTTATTTAGATTCAATTAGGGGAGCCATGGAATTCTAGGTCTGGACCAGATTCATGAATTGGAAAGCTATTAGGTGAGTGGATATAAGTTATATCTTTTGATACTGGTATATCTGTCGTTTGGCATTACCCATTAATATGTATAATAAATCTTCTGAAATGATTACTCCACTGAAATGTTTAATCTGCTGTAGTCTGTTGAAATGATTAATCTGCTGAAATGATTAATCTGTGAAATGCTTAACCTGCTGAAATCTGTTGAAACTAGTACTGTTGTAATTAAAACTGAGTTTTATCCTTCGTATAAATGATGAAACTTCAACAGTACTGTAATCTTGAAAACTAAACTGACAGTATTTCTACTTTATAAAGCCCATTTCCATTAATCACCGGTCTGAACTGGGAATTTTATGAACGTTGTAATTATGAGATTTAGAATGAACATGATTATATTCTTAATAGAGTTATTATGCTAAAAAGGTTGTAAATAGAATTACTGTAAAATTTGGGAATAATGAGAAAGGATAGACATGCTTGATTTGTGTGAAAAATCTACCATAATTAAGCAATCGTAAATAGCCGCATGGAGATACGAGTTTAAGTTCAACTTGTGGTAGAAGCCTGCCCGGAGTCGCCTGGCAAATCCAGCATCCATAAGTGGTCAACTTAATGTGAGGGGTCTGGTGTATTAACATATATATACATAACTCGAAAGAATTAAATGGCACTAATTGTAATTAATGGGAATGAATGAATCTTACAACAGTAAAAGAAATGGAAACGAATGGGGAATGATAATAACCTATTATGAATAAACCTGAATGGAAAAAAAGGAAAGATAATTGGTAGGCTTGTTCTAGGGACAAGTGGAAATTATAACTTAGGTTGTAATAATCGATAGAGAAAATGAGAAAATTTATGGAATGAGATAAGTTGTACTTAATTACAAATTAAGTAATCTGTAAATATGGAAACCTCAAATCTGCTGTTGTAATAAGTAGAGGAAAGAAGGGAAAAACATGTTGAATGAGATAAGTTGTACTTAGTTATAAATTAAGTAATATGTAAGTCTGGAGACCTAAAATCTGTTGTTTCTAATAAGTAAAAGAAAGAAGGGAAAAACTTAAGGAATGAGATAAGTTGTACTTAATTATAAATTAAGAAATATGTAAATCTGGAAACTTGAAATCTGCTTTTTGTAATAAGTAGAGGAAAGAAGGGAAAACTTATGAAATGCAATAAATTGTACTAAATTATAAATTAAGTAATCTGTACACCTGAGAATCTTAATTCTGCTGATAAGAAGAACATGTTATCTGGAAACCTGAGAATCTGAAATCTGCTGATAAGAATAACATGTTAAAGGCTTATTAATGAACTTAAGTGGGGTAAGTTATATAATTGAAATTAATAATCAAGAAGAATTGGTAACCTAAATAAGAGGTTAATATGTAATGACTCCCTTTTTTTAACGTCTTGAAAGGTCACAGATCTTTATTTGGGAATAGAAATTATTTCGGGTGGAGCTTCTTGGTGAAAGATTTACACGGTAGCCATCAATTTCTGGTCTTAGGAATTTGGTCATTTTCTTCGAGATATTCATTCCGAGGTATACATATTATATTATCTCATTACAATATAATGTTATTATTAAACTCATACCTGAGAATCAATTTCGGACTATATTTCTTTTTCCCAATTATTCCAAATATATATATATGCATATTCATATATTCAAAATATTTCTGAATCAAGTACTCCTTTGAAAACGTTACATTGTTTAAATAGTCGAAAAATATCTCTTGAAACAAATTATTTCAAGAATATTTTCACACTTCGATTCGCTACTTTGATCTAGAATATACAGATCTCAACAATTTGTTCCCAATACAAATTCTAAATATTTAGAAGTCGATTTGAAAATTTGGAAACCAAATTCTCAATTTAAATATTTTTCAAAATTCGACTTGTCCAGAAATTTATCGAAGCAAGAAAAAACGGGGGGGGGGGGGGGGGGGGTGGTTCAGGAACAAGGTTTGGCAGTTTCAAGATTCAAGCACGAAAATTGAATAGATTGCAAATGAAGCCGTTGAGTCAAAGGAAGGCAAAACATATCAATAAGCAAAGGGAAAGTTTTATATTTTCAACACAAATTGCTTGTTTGAATTTTATTCGGATTCTTCCCAATTTCACCTTAACTCATTTGCAATTCAATTTACTTGCAAATGATTTAGTTATTGATGTTAGCCGCTTAATGGATTCACATTCCTCAAATTCATATCTTCTTACATTAAATGATTAAGTATTCATTTGTAAATTACATCTATTTTATCTCCGTCTTCGTGTTTTCTGCTATTCAAGGTGAGTTTATGCTCATGGTTACTCTTTCGAATTCAAGTTCTTTATTTGAATTGTATTGCTGGAAATATCAATTGTGTTGGCTTGGGTTTGTTCCACTTACTGCAATGAACTATTTACATGCGTGAGTTCTGTTTTTAGTTTTAACTACCTGGGTTTACTCATGGTTTCTAAAACACTTGGTTTCTAAAACACTTGGTTCTAAACTACTTGTTGCAATGAACTGTTTGCATACATGAATAACTGGTTTCTAAAATACTTGGTGTCCTTCTGGGGTGTTAGTGACTTTGTATATACCTATATAAATATATATATGTAAGTAGGCTTCTATTTTAATAAAATGCAGAATATGCATGGGATTAAATATATACATCCACCTTGAATAAGTTCAGCCACCATAAACTAGATTTCATTAGTTGCCCTTGTGCGAGCTTGAATTTATGCTGCTCCATATTTTCTTGTAAATGACTATGTTAGTTGCTTGCTATGTGCTGTGAATCCTTGCTAGTTTTGTTATAAGTTCGCTATGTATTGTTTTACGAAACGGGAACGTGTACATGTGCTGTGTATATGTGTGGTGTACATCTATTTGTGTTGAAGCATGCAACTAATTAAGAATTAGTTTAGCTTTTGTGTAACAACAACATGATATCACCTGTAACTAAGTGAACTAAATTTGGATTAGTTTAGCTTTTGTGTAACAACACGATATCACTTGTAACTAAATGATTCATTTGAAGCCAAACCAAGTGAAATTGATTTATCTGCAAACACATATTGTCTTCATACACATGATTACATGTATTAACATGATAGAAAATCAGCCATTGTACAGGAACAAAGTGTTTAATCTACTAGATATATTAATATATATCCCGGACTACTTATAAATTCATAATGAAACATATATTATCTCCAAACAAAGAACTCCTGTATGTGTGAAATCAAATATGTCTGATCATAGTATATTATGGTGATCTAATGACTGTCTCGTATATTTTACAATACAAATAGTGATTTTATTTCCGAAGTCTTTTACTGTCATGTTTGATTTTATCTGTCATTTTGGGCCATGCATTTTTGCGGTACATATTAATGAAATTATCCATGCTGTTGTGATTTTTCTAACCTCAATATAACTGTTGTATTTTAGTACCGCAATTTGAATAAGTTTACTTGAATAATGATTAATCCTGACTTGAGTGTTTTGTGTTTTGCATGGAATGCTCGGGTCAGATACGAGTGTTGCAGATCTTGATTTTTTAGCTTTTGACGCTTGGAGCACGTGAAGACGCATATGAGCGCATGCCCGTACAAACTGTAAAGCTTTATTTTAAAACTTATGTATACGTTTATTGTAATCTTACACTATATAGAAAATTCTATTTTATAAAACTCTAATATTTATGTATATAAAAATTCGATTTTGAGATCCACTGTTGCCATATTTGTTGTGATTCTGTATGTATATTCCGTTTAAACCCTGTAAGCAATAACGGTTCGTCGTTTTAAGCGTTTGGAGTTGGTTTAATTACAGATTCAAGACATTAAAAAAAGGCGAGTCATCACATAATATGATTTAAAATAACCAAGTTAACTGGAAATATAATGAGATAGAGCAAGTGCATAATTAAATGTTTGGACATAGGGCCCAATAACAAGTTAACCTGAGGCGCTTGGACTAGTCCGTACGTCTGTAAGTGAAGAACCAATGGGGTAGATTATCCTGGTATCATGAGACATGAGGGGAGCATACGTCCATCTGGTTATTCCTCTATTCATCCTAATGTTCTGCTGGCTCTGAAGGACTGAAAAGGGAAGCATGCGGCTTCCAGGGACATGGAAGTTACTCTTGGTAGTCCTCTGTGCGGTGGCAGCGTTTAAGATGTGCTCGCAGAGGTAGGGTCTGCGTGTTACTACCCGGTGAGTGTACCTTGATTGCAACGGTAGTGGGCAGTCAGAACGATGTAGGGTGGCTTAGGTGATTCGACGAATCTATTGCCTTGTGACTAGGCGAGTTACGACCATCTCATCTGTTTGCCTTAGGCAAGTCTAACCATCTGATTAATAGTAATCATAGGCTACCGGTCATCGAAATTCAGCGTGATGCGTAAAGGCGGGGAGCTAAACTAAAGGACCATTGACCTTTTACTACTGAGTCTTTGGTTGTGGGACACACCAATTTGTATGTATATTGTTTCTTTTTTGGGGCTCATCACTAGCTCCCATATCTGTTAGCCTTTCACTAGTTGAGGGAGGGATCGTATGGGACTATAGCCACTGTGAAAATGTAGAAAATAACATCTGTGTATATAGATATTTGAAAAGGCTCCCGACCGAGTTTCATGTATCTGATATAGCCATGTTACGGAACTCGGTGCACAGTAGATAATACGTGTGGAAACATGCATACCGTTTCCAGTGGTGTATTATCGAGGTTGAGGCATCGAGTATGATTAACGGTATGTACATAAGAAAGACTAGATACATGCATGTCCGCTCCAGATGGTGTATCGTAGGCTCTAGGGCATTACTCTGTGATGGAATCTGATTTAATCGAATGGTTCAAAGGTGGAAGCCCGTACGCTTAAGTAGCATGGTGATGGCGGTTCTATGTGGAATGTAGCATTGTTATAAAGAGAACCGTATGTTGTTCCAGCGTAGGATGAGGGACTGCGTATATTTCTATGGCGTCATGGCGGAGACCGTGCAAGCGGGGTACCAGGGGTGCACCTTAATATTGGGGATAGCTACCTATATACTGTATTAGGTTAATCTACTAGGGAGTAGATGAGGACAACATGTGTGTAACCCTTGAGTGCTGTTAACACAAGTAACCTAAAAAATAAGAAAATGTAAATGAATGGTATATGTAGGGTTATCCATAATGTATAGTTTAAATCTAGTCACCAGAACTTGTGTTCTGACCCACTCCTCATAACATACACGCAACTTGGATTTGTAGCAAATATATGATAGCATTGGATACTAGTTAGGCAATATTATTATCTAGGTAAAGCTATATTTGATTATATTATATTCGATTCCATTCCACTTCGAGATGTTTTCTGAGCTATGATATGTTTATTATCTTTGTCTTTTCTGCAGGATACTAGAAAAAACAGCATGGGTTTCGATAGAATAGATTTTTGAAAAAAAATTCGGTCTGTCGGATATCGGATTGTTACTCCTATTATACTTCATTCCCATTCATATAATTAATTCTAATAGGTTATTCCATGTTCATCAAAATTTCCCTAGGTTCCTTATTATTTAAGCGAACCTTTACTTTTGGAATCTTTCTTTATTTATCGTCTTATACATTTTTATTATTACAGAAAATATTCCACACACTTCATTAAATTGGTTAGAAGAAATGTGTAAAAATCTATTTCGATAATTCACTGTAATCTTTCTCAACCTAACATTTTAATTATATTCTTAACAATATATTTTGGTAACATATACAATTTACCATCAAATTTACAATCACATTATTACTGTAATTTTTTAAGCCCAAACAGAAGATATAGGAATGAATTTATACAACAGCAATATTCTTAACGCTTTTAGGGAATGAATTACACAATAACCACAACAATTCCATTTATTCTTTTTTTTTAAGAATAATGGGGAATTTGTAACGACTCGAAAATCCCCGCCCTTTGAATCGACCATAAGCCGCAAAAGTCCGATCCAAAAGATAGAAATCCTCGAACCGTTAACTTTGGGCAGACAACAACATCAGAACAAAACACAAAAGACATTTCATTAACATCATAAAATGTTACATCAGATTACAAGAATATATATATATATATATATATATATATATATATATATATCAGAGCACAATGAATTAATGATTACAATGCATGGCGGAAGACTCTCAAATGTTCTAGATACAACATTATGCTTCAATCTAGAATCCTGCTCTAAATATCTGCAAAACAAACTACCTGGCTTCCCGTATGGAAAATATGGGCACCCGAATTTGTAAGGGAAAAACAAACTATGGTTCTGTCATGAGACTGGTATGAGAACTCAAATCAATTATTTACTTTATTTTAAAGTTGGGTATATCACGGGACCACGCCATATAACACGGAACGAGTTTCCTTCACATGAATACCAGTGCACAAACAACTACCAAAAATAGACTTACGGAACCTTCAATGCAACAAAAAATATGCAATTCCTCTATCTACCTATTTAGGCTTAATTCCCAGACTTAGATTCCAAAATCCAATTAACTTTACAAAAGTTATTACTTTGGACTTTATTCCCGATTTCTTATGTCAAATCATTTGAAATACATATCTAGCTTTCATATCAAATTAGCTTTCACTTCGGTATCTCAAACCAAAACATATTTGAAAACCTCGAATATCTACTACACAAGCATATCAAAATATATGCCACCTGATAGGGAGGTTCCTCTGATGATCAGGCTCCAGGTACACCCTACCATTATGATAATAATCTAGGTACGTCCACTCTCCATTCCCGAGGGAGAACCATACCTTCCGTGGATCATAGTTCGCACATGCCTGACTTTTCATCACCAGGGTCATTCCTCGATCATTAATAACACTTAGAATCATTTCTATATCCCGAAGTAGGGAAAAACCATTTACATCAATAATCACATATATATCAAATTTATATCGATTTCCACTTGCAAATAATTTCAAAATCATTGGGTTTAGTCCTCGAAATCCCTTTTGTCTTATACAACATTTTTATAAAACATTGCCCGTCTAAAATCGGGACAACATTTCCTTTCTCTTATCAAAATTCCATTTCAAAAATCATTCATTAAATTGAAATGAATTGAAAAACATCGCTAAACACCTCATAGTCAAATCGTGAAATAAATCCAAAGGTGATAGCATACAAGTATTATCTACCCAACCCAATGTTAAGTATAAATGCAATTTTGCTCATAAACTGGTCAAGAACAATCCAAATAATCAATCAATTACAATAATGAACTTGTATTATCAACCACTAATAATCATATAATTCATATAAGTTTAGTAACAATTATTGATATTAAACTAGCCCTTTTTCGGTTAATAGCTTCTCACATACTTAAGTGAATACATTGACTCTACTTAAAAATCAAATCTTTTTCATACTATTTGTCATCGTTAAACTAAATCATTAACCCAAATCATCAATCACAAGTCAATATAAAATCAATCGAGTGCATAAACATCCCTTCAAATCGTTCAAAAGGTCTCACCTAGTACTCCACTCCATCAATCTTTAACTAGAGGATATCCTAACGTTCTCGGATGATTCGGTAGACTCCCGGCATCACCAAAAATTTCTGGAATTGAAATGGGAAGGGGTTCGACGCTTTGGGATTTTACAAACTAACCGGGGTGTATATGGGCATAAGTTTGGTAGAGAAAAAACAATTAAGGATTTCTTATTGTTAGGTGCTTGTAATAGAGGTGGAAAAAGAGGGAGAGAAAGGAGGGAAAGAAGGAGGCTAAGAAGCCATGGCCATAGAGCTTTAGAAACGGGGAGAAGGAGGAGAAGCAAAGAGGTAAGGGTGGAATGAAAATGAAAAGAGTAGGTGCATTTATATAGCCATGTTTTAGTGGCATTTATGTCATTAACTTAGGGACACTTGTCATGTTCCTACTATTAATTAACAAGTAAGTATACATGTGTTAAGGCTTCCTTAAGAAGCTATGGACTTAAGGAAGAAAAAACTAAACTGTCTTCTGAGGCTTCCTTAAGAAGCCATAAGGTTAAGAAAGAAAAAACCAAATTGCCTTCTTACACATATTTAGCTCCTTTGAGAAGTCATTGACTTAAGGAAGAAAACACTAAGAATAGCTTAGGGAGGAAGGTACTAAGCATGCATAAGATAAGTATTAAGAAGCTTAAGGAGGAAGGCACTAAGAATTGGCTTCCAAGAGAAGCCACCAAGAATTGGCTTCTAAGAGAAGCCCTGTAGACATGACTAACCTTCTAAGAGAATCCACTAAGAATTGGCTTCCAAGAGAAGCCACTAAATGAAGGCACTTTTAGCTAACATTTCACATAAAATGCTATGGAAGGTTTTGTGCTATACTGGGCTACCATTACCGTATTTTAATACTTTCACTTTTAAATTGATTTTATAAGTTTATTAACCTTATTTTAATCCTAGTAAAATATAAAAAAAAATTAGAGATTATTATTAATTGTTTTCCGGGTCCAGATTTAGTATTTTAACCATTTAAAATTAATAAAAATAATTTTTTTAATTGACTAAAAATTACTGTCGTCACATTCTCCACCACTTAAAAACTTTTTGTGAAGGAAGACATAATAGTCTTAACTCATTCTAGGGCATTACTAACCCTATCTCTAATGAGTCACTCATTCTAGGATAATATTGATCCTATCTCTACTGAGTATTCTTTTATAGGATGTTACTACTCCTACCTCTGATGAGTCTTTTCTATCTGTTCGAACGAGTTGTACCCCAAAGCTTTTGAATTAACCAAAACTCTGATACCATTCGTAACTACCCCAAAATACCTGCCCTTTGAATCGACCGTAAGCCGCAAAGGTCTGATCCAAAAGACAGAAATCCTCGAACCATTAACTTTGGGCATAAAATAACACAAAAGACTTTTCATTAACATCATAAAATGTTACATTAGAGTACAAGAATATATATATGAGTATAATGAATTAATGATTACAATGCACAACGGAAGACTCTCAAAAGCTCTATACACAGCTTTATGCATCAACCCAAAATCTTTCTCTAAATATCTGCAAAACAAACTACCCGGCTGCCCGTGTGGAAACTGTGGGCATCCAAGTTTGTAAGGGAAAAAAAAACTATGGGTCAGTCATGGGGCTGGTATGAGAACTCAAATTAGTTATTTACTTTATTTTAAAGTTGGTTATATCACGGGACCACGCCGTATAACACGGAACCGGTTTCCCTCACATGAATACCAGTTCACAAACAACTACCAAAAATAGACTTACGGGGTCTACAACGCAACAAACATTATACAATTCCTCTGTCTACCTATTTAGGTTTAATTCCCAAATTTAGATTTCAAAATCCAATTAACTTTACAGAAGTTATTTCTTTGGACTTTATTCCCGATTTCTTATGTCAAATCATTTGAAATACATATCTATCTTTCATATAAAATCAGCTTTCACTTCAGGATCTCAAACCAAAACGTATTTGAAAACCTCAAATATCTACTATACAAGCATATCAAAATATATGCTACCTAATCGGGAGGTTCCCCTGACGACCAAGTACCGGGTACACCCTACCATCCCGATAATAATCCAGGTACGTCTACTCTCCATTTCCGAGAGCAAACCATACCTTTCGCGGACCGTATTCTGCACATGCCCAAATTTTCATCACCAGGGCCAATGCCTGATCATTGGTAACACATAGAACCATTTCTATATCCTGAAGTGGGGAAAACCATTTACACCAATAATCACAAATATGTCAAATCTATATCGATTTCCATTTCCAAATCATTTCAAAATCATCCAGATTAGTCCTCGAAATCCTTTCTGTATTATAAGACATTTTTGTAAAACATTCCCTGTCTAAAATCGGCAAAAACATTTCCTTTCTCTTATCAAAATTCCATTTCAAAAATCATTCAAAAAATTGAAATGAACCCAAAAACATTGCGAAACACCGCATAGTCAAATCGTGAAATAAATCACAAGGCATTAGCATACAAGTATAATCTACCCAACCCAATGCTAGATATAAAAGCAATTTTTCTCGTAAACTAGTCGAGCACATCCAAACATTAATCAATCACAAAAATAAACTTGTATTATCAATAACTAATGATCATATAATCTATATAAGTTTATTAACAATTATTGATATTGAACTAGCCCTTTTTCGGTTAATAGCTTCTCACAAACTAAAGTGACTACATCGATTCTATTTAAAAATCAAATCTTTTTCGTACTATTTGTCATCATTAACCCAAATCATCATTCACAAGTCAATATAAAATCAATCGAGTGCATAAACATTAACCAGTAAATAACTAGCCCTTCAAATCGCTTAAGAGTTCCCACCTAGTACTCCTGTGACGATCCCAAAACCCCGTGACACGGTGTTAAGGATAATCATTAGAATATAACACATTAATCTTCATTAGCAGATCACAGATAATAGCATAAACGAGAAATAGAATAATTTACACACATATGACAGCAGAATCATATAGATATCACCACATCAGAGAGCACAGTGCAGGATACAACTTAGTGCATAATAATACATAATCAGTCATCATCGCCAGAGGTGGAATCATACATAAAGAGTACACAAAATAAACATCAGTCTACATCGCCAGTGGCGGAATCGTAATACATATACAATAATGGCGGAAAAAGGTCAAAGTCAGCACGGTGTAGTCAAGCCTCGCCATGAGCCAAAAGTGCACCAGATACCTGTAACTAGGCGGCCCATGTGAAAATGAGGGCACCCGAGTTTGCAAGGAGAAACAAACTACGAGTCAGTCGTGGGACTAGTATGAGAAATCTAATTAACTTATTAACAAAAATAATAAGGCAAATCAAAGGACCACGCCACTTTCGCGGAATAGGTTTACTCCAATGAGTGCTAGTGCATGAAATAAAGTAAATGATTAAATCATCGCAATGCTTTTTATAAAATGAAGCCATTATAAGACTCAGGTCCCATCACACAATGCAACGCAAGCCGGAGGATAGAGTTTTACCTTATAATAGCCAAAAATGCTTCCTACGTATAAACAAAAGTGTTTGATATTATTACTAGTGCATATATGTTTCAAAAGCGATTTCAATCATAAATATCAATCCTAGACGGCATGGTTACCATATATCATGTCGCCATATCACATCCGCATATTTCGTATTGGAAATTGGATTCCATCATGAGTCGAGGCAAGCGGCAAGCTCCTCTCCGTTCGAGACCCTCTAGCAAATGCCTCGGGACCACACACAGCAATCCTTGGATCCTCCAAGGCCGGTCCTCTCTTACTTTTGAGGATTAGCAATTCCTGAACACACGTTTCCCTATCCTTATAGACCTATAATCGAGGCGCCTCGTATTCCAACAACCACACAGGTGAAAAGCCGATATAAATGTCAGGGCTGGTAGGTCACTGACACCACCATAGCTAGAAAGAAACATCGTGCACTCCTTGGGTCCTTCTCCCATTTTTGACTCATACCAGGGTGTGAGGATCGTGAATCCACGTTATACACAAAGCTACGTCACACAGACCATGCTTTGATCATCCACCACAAGACTTTGCTTCGCAACAGAAGCCTTTGATCATATGCCACTTAGGCGTGCCACACAGGCAATCCACTCCATGCGACTGATTTCTATCAATACATAACCTCTGAGCTCGTACGTCTCAGAGAAGGGCGTTAAGCAAGAGAATAAATTCTCCGTCGCCAAACAGATATATATTTAACAGAGATCAATCAGCACAGAACAAAATCCAATGTCAGACACACGATTCGGTTTAACTTAATTTATATTTATATAAATATAGTTAATTCGAAAATTCCTATATCGTTTTCACTTCAAATATTTCACTAACGCCTTTAAATTTTGGAAAATTTCGCCATAACCTCCTTTGTACGGGAGGGGCTGGGAAAATTCCCAAATAGCCACACGGGCATCTCATCTCCAAAAGAAAAAGAAAAAGCCAAGCGGCTAGCCAACAGGCTCATAAAATCATCACCCAAACAAAATAGTAAACATGTACCTATTTGTCGGGCACAAAATTTTATTCCTCTTCTCTAGCCTCTTTGCTACAACATGTTCAATAAATATGCATGTACATATATGCAATTCTTATCACTTATCATTTTCCATTCAACTTCATATTCGATTCAATTTGGTTTATAAACACCATTCATTCTAATGTTGCATACATAGGCAAAAATCATATCATTAGCTAATTAATGAATATTTCAACTCATGCATATTTGTTTGAACAGGTGGTTATTTTTAACACTTCACATTTCAAAAATGATAATTTTGGCGAACTAAAATATATTTCAACACATAACTATTTTATTTAGTTCCTATGCATGTTAAAAATAATATTTCTTTCACAAATATTTATTTCAACGCTCGCATATCTTAGCAAATCACATATATGGTAAAAATGGTATTTTTATCATCTAAAATGTTTATTCAATACATGAATGTTTTTAACACTTCATAGTTTCAATAAAAATGTAATTTTTATCGTTCGATCTTTTTATTCAACACATGAACTTTTCCAATACACACACTTCTCAACACATGAGCATCTCCACACATGGATATTTCATATAGTTTGTTCATATAAGAAAGATGAAATATTTATTATCGAAACTATTTATATATAAGGCGAATATTTTACATACTTCATATATTTTATAAAAATGTGGTTTTTTTATTGTTTAAACACTTTATTCATTCACACATGAATTTAATTTTCACACATCACTTCTCAACACATGAGCATTTCCACACATGGATATAGTTTCAACACATGACTTTAATTTCAACGCATGAAGATAATTTCAACATATGAAAATAATTCTAACACATGAACATTATTCAAAATTTCGGCAGCATAACGGCAGGGTAGTTAAAACCGGCACTGTCCCGAGTACGGCTCCTCGCACTACCTTAAAACCTCCCGGTTTTTGACAATGGGGATTCATGCATCTAATTCGCATGCAAGCGGCATGTTTTATTTTCAGTTCCATAATTATTTCCAATGTATTTCAATCACCAATAGGTATTTTTCAACCACAACCAATCAATATCAACCACAAACAATTATTCAACCATTCGCTTTTTTCATCAAATATTTCACACCAATTCACAACAGTAAATATCGTCCATGGTTTTTGGAAGAGGGGAGTGTGTATATATATATATTATTTATATAATTCACTTGCATTTCAACACGTATATCAATTATACTATGCATGTATAATTCATACTTCGCTCATATAGTTTACACAACGCATGTACATGAGGTATACAACACGTGTATAATTTATACTTCGCTTGTATAATTTATACATGACATTTTCCATTCAAATTCATTTAATTTAGATTTCTCACACTGGTTTTCGGAGTGCTAAAAATCGTAGATGGCTCAGAAAAATCCGTGGTCTCTTCTATGTGGTAGAGAGCCTCCTTGCGGTCCCGATGTTTCCTGTTTCATCGAATTTCGTTAAAGCACCATAAAGATATGATTTTCCAAAGTTTAAATGTAATAAAGGACTCACCTTTCACGATGGTTCAAAACTAGGGTTGCAGTTTTTGCGAAAACCGAGGCACGATATGATGATCAGAGGGTACAGCGTGGAAGAGGGAGGAGAGGCGAGTCGATCGGTGGTGGTTGGAGGCAGTTCGGTGGTCGGATCTGGTCGGGGCGGCGCTGGGAAGGTTCGACGTTCACGAAGGCGATTCAGGCGGCACAGGCGACGAGGGGGGTTGAGGGTTGTCTTGATTTGAAGAGGGAGGTCGGCGGCGTCGATTGCTGGTGGTGGCGGCGTCGATAAGGGGCTGAGGCGGTTGGAAATCGCCTGGGAAGGTTGGAGCTCACGTCGCCGTCGATACGAGAGAGAAGCTGGTTTTTTTTATTTTAATTTATGAAAGGAATTTTCTGATTCGCCGATATATATATTATTCAGAAAATTAGGGTTTTCACTTACGAACCCCAATTCAAACCCAACGACTGTCGCCCCTAGCTAAATACCCCCATCCCGGACACAATGGGATATGTTTCGTAGGCCCATTCGACTGTTACAGTCAATTATTTTTCAAATTAAAGTATAAAACATTTAATATTCAATTTGAACGTACATTTCAATTTGCTAGGGCCACAAACTGATTCGAAAAATTCCAGAAAAATAAATCTAGCTATGTTTTGACGCTACGGTCCCAACAAAACTAGTTTTGTCGAATTCTGAGATCATTTGAAAAATGGTCATTTTCTGGTCGATCCAATTCAACAGAATTTGACCAAACACATATTCTTTTGCCACGCTCACATACTAGCTTCAAAAATTATGAAATTTGCAACCTAGCAATAGTTTGACATCCCGGACCCAACAAAAGTGGTTTCGTTGAATTTCGAGGTCGTTTGCAAAATATCTAATTTCAAGGGCTATATATTCTATATAGCGACCTTTCTGAAAATTCATTTGGCCTTAACTTTTGATTCCCGCTATGAAACTTCGATTTTTCAGATTCATTAGAAAGATATTCATTAACAGATTTAAATATATTTTTTTCACTAAAATCCGTTATATTTTGCACCCGGTGCAGTCAGTCAAAGTTTGAATACAAATTTTCAAACTACCATACTATTTCCAATTCACTATTTTATTGAAATATTCTATTTCAATTGTTCAAATTCCTTTGAAATAAACAATTTTAAAAATTTTAAATTGGCTTGTATTTTCCTGGTTGTTACAATCTCCCCCACTTAAAACTTTTCGTCCCCGAAAAGGAAACAATAGTAAAGTAGGAAGCAAAATGTAAATGCAAAGTATTGTAAAGGTACCTTGCACCGGAGTTAGTCAGAGATGTCCACTCTGCATTTGGGGTAAGCTTGCTTGATGCTCTCCTCAGTCTCCCAAGTACAGTCTCTAGGATCACTACTCCACTGCACTTTAACTAAATGAACCTTTTTGCTTCTTAGCTCTTTAGTTTCTTTGCCAACAATATTTAATGGCTCTCTTCTGACTGCTAATTCTGGAGTTATTTCCAAGTCATGTTGCGCTGCTTCTTCTACAACAAGATCCGGATCATGCACGTCTTCTAAGTTGTGATACGTGAAATACATCATGCACTCCAGGCAACCAATCTGGTAATTGAACCCTATAAGCAAGAGTTCCAATTCGTTCAAGTATAGGAAAGGGGCCAATAAATCTCGGTGCCAACTTCCCAGTTTTTCCAAATCTGATTACTCCTCTCATCGGAGAAACTTTCAAATAAACATGGTCACCAACAGCAAATGTCAAATCTCTTCTTCTAGAATATGCGTAACTTTTCTGTTGGCTTTGTGCGGTTCTCAATCGCTTCTTGAAGAAGTCGACTTTACCAAACGCTTCTCTAATCATATCGGGCCCTAACACAAGACTGTTGCTAGGTTCTACCCAACATGCTGGAGATCTGCACGGTCTGCCATATAATGCTTCAAATGGTGACATTCCCAAACTTGCTTGATAGCTATTGTTATATGAGAATTCTGCCAAATGTAAGTGATCTTCCCATGACCCACCAAAATCAATTATACAAGCCCGCAATAAATCTTCCAGAATTCTATTCACCCGCTCAGTTTGGTCATCTTTTTTAGGGTGATAAGCGGTGCTCATATTCAGTTTCGTTCCCAATTCAGCCTGGAATGCCTCCCAGAATTTTCTAGCAAATATTGGGTCTCTATCACTGACTATGCTGATGGGAATTCCATGCAGCTTAAAAATTTCTTTGAAATATATTTGTGCTAGACTTTGAGCGGTTCTTTTGGATCTGACAGGTATGAAATGGGCAGTCTTCGTGAAGCGATCTACAATTACCCAAATGCTGTGAATACCTTTCCTGGTTCACGGCAAACCATCTATGAAATCCATGGAAATATGTTCCCATTTCCAACCTGGGACTTTCAACGGTTGCAACAATCCTGCTGGCTTCTGTTGGTCGCTCTTGACTAATTGACAAGTAGGGCATCTGCTATCATATAAAGAAATGTCCCTCTTTATTGCCTTCCACCAGAAAGTGCGTTTGATATCGTTGTACATTTTACTTACCCCAGGATGAATGCAAAGTTTGGATTTATGGCATTCATCTAGCACCTCTCTTTTGAGCTCTGGAATGTTGGGAACACATATTCTCCCTTTCAGTCTCAGAACTTCTTCTTTATCTATCTGAAAACTTGAGGGCTCTCCCTTCTAGATTCTCCCACTGATCCTTTGAATGAAGTGATCATTCTTCTGGAGAGAAGATATCTTATCAATCAAGCCAGGTGTAATTATAAGATTGGCAATGATTGCGGTTTTTTCTACTAAGCGCATCCGCTACAACGTTAGCCTTTCCCCGCGTATACAAGATATCCAGATCATATGCTGCAAGAAATTCTAGCCAATGCTGCTGTCTCAAATTCAGATCTTTCTGGGTGTATAAATACTTCAATGATTGATGATCTGTGTACAGTACAAATTTCTCGCCCAATAAATAATGCCTCCAGATTTTCAAAGCAAAAACGATGGCTAGCAACTCAAGATCATGAGTTACATAATTCTTCTCATGCGGTTTCAGTTGGCGGCTTGCATAAGTGACTACTTGGCCTCTTTGCATTAACACTGCACCAAGACCTCTAATAGAAGCATCTGTCCAAACCGTTAAATCCTGATTGCCATCAATAATGGTTAACACTAGAGCAGTTGTCAGTTTCGATTTCAATTCCTAGAAAGCTTCTTCACAGTCGGAATTCCACTTAAATTTCTCATGCTTCTTCGTGAGCTTCGTTAACGGCCCGGATATCTTCGAAAAATCCTTAACGAACTTTTGATAATAACTAGCCAACCACATAAAACTTCTAACCTCTGTGGGTGTAGTGGGTCGTTTCCAGTCTTGAATCGCTGTTATTTTGCTTGGATCGACAGAAATCCCTTTCTTTGACACGACATGGCCAAGGAACTTCACTTCTTCTTGCCAGAAGACACATTTAGAGAATTTGGCTTTGAAGACGTTCTTTCTTAGAATCTCCAATACTTGTTCTAAGCGTTTTTCATGCTCGGGTTTTGATTTGGAGTAGATTAAAATATCATCGATGAATACGAGGACAAATTTATTCAGAACTCCCCTGAACACTCTATTCATTAGATCGACAAAGTATGCTGGACCATTGCACAGGCCGAACGGCATTACTAACCATTCATAAAATATGTCTGGACCTCTGAAAGCTGTCAAAGGAACACACTCCTCTGCAATTCTCAATTGATGGAAACCCGTAGCTAGGTCCATTCGGGGAAATACTCTCGCCCCATTCAATTGGTCTAGCAGATCATCAATCCGGGGTAATGGGTATTTGTTTATGAGCGTCTGTTTGTTTAGGTCTTGGTAATCAACACACAATCGAAGAGTACCGTCTGACTTTGAGACAAACACTACAGCTGCATCCCAATTAGAAAAGCTAGGTCTGATTAGACCCTTCCACAACTGTTGGCGAGTTTGATTGCCTAATTCCTCTTTTTCTTTTGGAGTCATTCTTCTAATTGGATGTACCACTGGTCTGGCATTGGGAATTAGATAAATCCTGAATTCTATTTCCCTTTGCGGAGGTAAGTTTTCGACTTCTTCAAACACATCCGCATAGTTTCTAACAACAGGAATCTTTTCTAAGGAAGTGGGGATAACTTCTAACGCAGACCAAAATTCCTCTCTATCTGGATTAGAACCATGACAGGGTATAAATATATGTCCAAGCTTCGTTCGAATTTTTACTATCCTTTCTTCACACTTCACTTCCACTTCGTAGTCCGTTAACCAATCTAGCCTGAGAATGATATCAAATTCGGGAAAGTCCATAATGATTAGATTGAAAGGAAACTTATAAAAAGAATAAGTGACTGGCACTCTACATGATGAGCTGAGAATAAGAGATCATCCTATCGAATTATGTACTTCAACCGATTCTTTCAGCTTTCTTTGTTTTAACTTTAATTTGTGAACTGTGTTACTAGCAATAAAACTATATGATGCACCCGTGTCAAATAATACAAAAACAGGAATATTTTTAATTATAAGGGTACCTCCCAAAACATCGGGTTTACCTGCTTCATCGGAAGCAGCCGGCGGGTTCGTCCCGTCATACACGTGAGCTACTGCAGCCTTCTTAAGCAAAGGACAGTCTTTGACAAGATGATTCATCTTATGGCAATTAAAGCAGGAGCGAGGGTTCTAAGAGCCCTGGCTTGAACCTTGAGAATTTGTCTTCTGCCTCTTCGGGGCTGTGCAAACATTAGAGTAGTGCCCTACCTTGCCACAATTATAGCAGCTTCCTTTTGGCGGCCTGCCAGTCTGTGGTTTCGAGGATGCTGCCTGGCTTGACTCCGCTTGATTCACAGCGGGCTTGCGTTTATTTCTCGCTTGGCTTTTAGCACGATCCTGTTCCAGGTGCCTTTGATCCAAGTCTTCATAATTGCACGCCATTTCCACCAATTCATTAAACCCCAGCTTGATGTGGGCCATGGCTCTATCATGGTACTGTCGCTTTAGCCCGAGGATGAACCTCTTATTCTTGGACTTTGCAGTGGCGACGAGCTCTGGAGCATAGCGGGACAATTGTGTAAACTTATTCAAATAATCCTGCACCGAGAGATCCCCCTGTTGGAGGTTGGCAAAATCGTCGTGCATGCGCTCTAGGGCTTGCTCTGGGACATACTTCCCTTTGAATAATTCTTTGAATCCGTCCTAGGTTCTACCAGCTTCTCTATTCCTGGCGGTGAGAGCTTCCCACCATAGTTCAGCTTCTTCTTGTAGGAGCCAAGCGCCTATAAAAGCTTTATCTTGATCGCCAAGCCTTAGGCCTTCTAGTATCTTCTCGCATGTTTTCAGCCATGCAAGGGCCTCTATTACTGTGCCAGTTCCAGAGAAGGTTTTGCCTCCCGGGTTCTTGTACCTCTTAGCCACGCGGTCCAGCTCGAATTGTTAAGCGGTTAGGGGTTGTATCAAGGGTCCTTCTTCAACTGGGACTTCTCCTCGTCCTCTTCCACGGCCAGCACGGCCTCCTCTAGCAGCGGCTGCTCGGGTAGCCATTGTTTAAATTCTGTATATGCAAGAAAAGAGTCAGCTTACAGAAATGATAATTTTATTGCATGGTTAAGCAGAAAACTTAAGGAAAGATAAAGATGGACTGATCAAATTGTTTTTGCTATTTTGCTTAGCTCATTCTAGGACTTTACTAGGCCTATCTCTAATGAGTTACTCGCCTTAGAATACTACTGATTCTATTTTGACGAAGTGTTTAATGTGTTAGACTCCAGAACTAAGGTTAACCAAAGCTCTGATACTAGCTGTGACGATCCTAAAACCCTGTGACACGGTGTTAAGGATAATCATTGGAATATAACACATTAATCATCATTAGCAGATCATAGATAATAACATAAACGAGAAATAGAATAATTTACACACATATGACAGCGGAATCATATAGATATCACCACATTAGAGAGCATAGTGCAGGATACAACTTAGTGCATAATAATACATAATCAGTCATCATCGCCAGAGGCGGAATCATACATAAAGAGTACACAAAATAAACATCAGTCTACATCGCCAGTGGCGGAATCGTAATATATATACAATAATGGCGGAAAAAGGTCAAAGTCAGCACGGTGTAGTCAAGCCTCGCCATAAGCCAAAAGTGCACCAGATACCTGTAACTAGGCTGCCCGTGTGAAAATGAGGGCACCCGAGTTTGCAAGGTGAAACAAACTATGAGTCAGTCATGGGACTGGTATGAGAAATCTACTTAACTTATTAACAACAATAATAAGGCAAATCAAAGGACCACGCCACTTTCGTGGAACGGGTTTACTACAATGAGTGCTAGTGCATGAAATAAAGTAAATGATTAAATCATCGCAATGCTTTTTATAAAATGAAGCCATTATAAGACTCAGGTCTCATCACACAATGCAACGCAAGCCGGAGGATAGAGTTTTACCTTATAATGACCAAAAATGCTTCATACGTATAAACAAAAGTGTTTGATATTATTACTAGTGCATATATGTTTGAAAAGTGATTTCAATCATAAATATCAATCCTAGACGGCATGGGTACCATATATCATGTCGCCATACTAGTAATACAATCACATCCGCATATTTCGTATTGGAAATTGGATTCCATCATGAGTCGAGGCAAGGGGCAAGCTCCTCTCCGTTCGAGACCCTCTAGCAAATGCCTCGGGACCACACACAGCAATCCCTGGATCCTCCAAGGCTGGTCCTCTCTTACTTTTGAGGATTAGCAATTCCTGAACACACGTTTCACGGTCCTTACAGACCTATAATCGAGGCGCCTCGTATTCCAACAACCACACAGGTGAAAAGTAGATATAAATGTCAGGGCTGGTAGGTCACTGACACCACCATAGCTAGAAAGAAACGTCGTGCACTCCTTGGGCCCTTCTCCCATTTTTGACTCATACCGGGGTGTGAGGCTCGCGAATCCATGTTATACACAAAGCTACGTTACACAGACCATGATTTGATCATCCACCACAAGACTTTGCTTTGCAACAGAAGCCTTGATCATATGCCACTTAGGCGTGCCACACAGGAAATCCACTCCATGCGACTGATTTCTATCAATACATAACCTCTGAGCTCGTACGTGTCAGAGAAGGGCGTTAAGCAAGAGAATAAATTCTCCGCCGCCAAATAGATATATATTTAACAGTGATAAATCAGCATAGAACAAAATCCAATGTCAGACACACAATCCATTTACAAGTTCGTTCTGTGTTTGAACAAAATCGGAGGCACCAATTCCTCGCATATCCGCACAATCAACAATATGTCCGGACAGCTACTACCTCAGCTCCTTCAAGGTAGCTACTCCAATCACGAGCATTAGTAGCGCCCATCCATCCAATGTGAAGATCATCAGTCTTCAACCGTCTTCAACTCTTCGACTTCTCAACGTCGATCGATTATTTGAAATGAGAATGAACTCGGCCTTTTCAAATAACCCACGTATATTTAGATTTTCAAATCAATTTTTTACATGGTTAAACCATTCAACATTCACATTTCAGTTCATTAGTATAATTTTCATGTTAAACATATTCAACCATTACATATCAAGCAAACACAACAAAATTGGTTTATTTCCCCTCTATATCGTCTATAGTATTTTATAACGATATATCGCTATTTTTATTTATTTAAAATGGCCATATTTAATTAAACGACGTTTCAGGTCGTGCCGAGGCACTGGCTCTGTTTTTCACTAAATTTGTTTTACACATATATGAAAATCTAACCGTTGGATCTTCAGAAATTTTATATCATTAGAAAGATCATTTCAAAACGAATCCAACGGTTTTAGGAAAATCCGACGGTCGGATCTTCCACACTAGTCGTTTGAAGTTATGATTTCTTATTACGAACTACAGCGTCGTTATTCGATTTAATTTAATTATATATATATATATATATAATTGTTTCTGGCACTGTTTTTCTTCAGATTTGAATTAAACATTCCAGACAATCCAACCGTAGGATTTTTACAAAGTTGGTGCCGTTGGAAAGATATTTCCAAGGCGAACCCAACGGTTGCGGTTTCGGGAAAATCCAATGGTCGGATTCCCCGCACTAGTCATTTGAAATCACGGTTTCAAAACACGAACTGCACTGCCACGATTCGGTTTAATTTTATTTATATTTATATATTTACATAAATATAGTTCATTCGGAAATTCCTATATCGTTTTCACTTCAAATATTTCACTAACGCCTTTAAATTTTGGAAAATTTCGCCATAACCTCCTTTGTACGGGAGGAGCTGGGAAAATTCCCAAATAGCCACACGGGCATCTCATCTCCAAAAGAAAAAGAAAAATCCAAGCGAATAGCCAACAGGCTCATATAATCATCTCCCAAACAAAACAGTAAACGTGTATCTATTTGTCGGGCACAAAATTTTATTCCTCTTCTCTAGCCTCTTTGCTATAACCTGTTCAATAAATATGCATGTATATATATGCAATTCTTATCACTTATCATTTTCCATTCAACTTCATATTTGATTGAATTTGGTTTATAAACACCATTCATTCTAATGTTGCATACATAGGCAAAAATCATATCATTTGCTAATTAATGAATATTTCAACTCATGCATATTTATTTGAACAAGTGGTTATTTTTAACACTTCACATTTCAAAAATGATAATTTTGGCGAACTAAAATATATTTCAACATATGACTATTTTATTTAGTTCCTATGCATGTTAAAAATAATATTTCTTTCACAAATATTTATTTCAGCGCTCGCATATCTTAGCAAATCACATATATGGTAAAAATGGTATTTTTATCATCTAAAATGTTTATTCAACACATGAATGTTTTTAACACTTCATAGTTTCAATAAAAATGTAATTTTTATCGTTTGATCTTTTAATTCAACACATGAACTTTTCCAATACACACACTTCTCAACACATGAGCATCTCCACACATGGTTATTTCATATAGTTTGTTCATATAAGAAAGATGAAATTTTTATTGTAGAAACTATTTATATATAAGGCGAATATTTTACATACTTCATATATTTTATAAAAATGAGGTTTTTTTATTGTTTAAACACTTTATTCATGCACACATGAATTTAATTTTCACACATCACTTCTCAACACATGAGCATTTCCACACATGGATATAGTTTCAACACATGACTTTAATTTCAACGCATGAAGATAATTTCAACATATGAAAATAATTCTAACACACGAACATTATTCAAAATTTCGGCAGCATAACGGCAGGGTAGTTAAAACCGGCACCGTACCGAGTACGGCTCCTCGCTCTACCTTAAAACCTCCCGGTTTTTGACAATGGGGATTCATGCATCTAATTCGCACGCAGGCGGCATGTTTTATTTTCATTTCCATAATTATTTCCAATTTATTTCAATCACCAATTGGTATTTTTCAACCACAACCAATCAATATCAACCACAAACAATTATTCAACCATTCGCATTTTTCATCCAATATTTCACACCAATTCACAACAATAAATATCGTCCATGGTTTTTGGACGAGGGGAGTGTATATATATATATATATATATTATTTATATAATTCACTTGCATTTCAACACATATATCAATTATACTATGCATGTATAATTCATACTTCGCTCATATAGTTTACACAACGCATGTACATGAGGTATACAACACGTGTATAATTTATACATGACATTTTCCATTCAAATTCATTTAATTTAGATTTCTCACATTGGTTTTCGGAGTGCTAAAAATCGTAGATGGCTCAGAAAAATCCGCGGTCTCTTCTATGTGGTAGAGAGCCTCCTTGCGGTCCCGATGTTTCCTGTTTCATTGAATTTCGTTAGAGCACCATAAAGATATGATTTTCCAAAGTTTAAATGTAATAAAGGACTCACCTTTCACGATGGTTCAAAACTAGGGTTGCAGTTTTTGCGAAAACCGAGGCACGATATGATGATCAGAGGGTACAGCGTGGAAGAGGGAGGAGAGGCGAGTCGATCGGTGGTGGTTGGAGGCAGTTCGGTGGTCGGATCTGGTCGGGGCGGCGCTGGGAAGGTTCGACGTTCACGAAGGCGATTTAGGCGGCACAGGCGACGAGGGGGGTTGAGGGTTGTCTTGATTTGAAGAGGGAGGTCGGCGGTGTCGGTAGGGGGCTAAGGCGGTCGGAAATCGCCTGGGAAGGTTGGAGCTCATGTCGCCGTCGATACGAGAGAGAAGCGGGGTTTTTTTTTATTTTAATTTATGAAAGGAAATTTTTGATTCTCCGATATATATATTATTCAGAAAATTAGGGTTTCACTTACGAACCCCAATTCAAACCCAACGACTGTCGCCCCTAGCTAAATACCCTCATCCCGGACACAATAGGATATGTTTCGTAGGCCCATTCAACCGTTACAGTCAGTTATTTTTCAAATTAAAGTATAAAACATTTAATATTCAATTTGAACGTACATTTCAATTTGCCAGGGCCACAAACTGATTCGAAAAATTCCAGAAAAAAAATCTAGTTATGTTTTGACGCTATGGTCCCAACAAAACTAGTTTCGTTGAATTCTGAGATCGTTTGGAAAATGGTCATTTTCTGGTCGATCCAATTCAACAGAATTTGACCAAACACATTTTGTTTTGCCACGCTCACATACTAGCTTCAAAAATTATGAAATTTGCAACCTAGCAATAGTTTGACATCCCGGACCCAACAAAAGTGGTTTTGTCAAATTCCGAGGTCGTTTGCAAAATATCTAATTTCAAGGGCTATATATTCTATATAGCGACCTTTCTGAAAATTCATTTGGCCTTAACTTTTGATTCCCGCTATGAATCTTCGATTTTTCAGATTCGTTAGAAAGATATTCATTAACAGATTTAAATATTTTTGTTTTCACTAAAATCCGTTATATTTTGCACCCGGTGCAGTCAGTCAAAGTTTGAATTCAAATTTTCAAACTACCATACTATTTCCAATTCACTATTTTATTGAAATATTCTATTTCAATTGTTCAAATTCCTTTGAAATAACCAATTTTAAAAATTTTAAATCGGCTCGTATTTTCCGGGTTGTTACAACTCTACTCCGTCAATCTTTAATCATAGGATATCCTAACGTTATCGGATGATTTGGCATCCTTCTATCATCACCAAAGATTTCTGGAATTGAAATAGGAAGGGGTTTGACGGTATGGGATTTTATAAACTAACGGGGGTATATATGGGAATAAGTGGTTTGAGAAAAAAATAGTTAAGGATTTCTTAGTGTTAGGGGCTTGTAATAGAGGTGGAAAAAGAAGGAAATAAATGAGGAAAAGAAAAGGGAAAGAAGGAGGCCAGGAAGCCATGGCCATGGAGCTTTAGAAATGGGGAGAAGGATGATTTAAATTCATTTTCCAGTTAGATTTCTTATTCCAAAATCTAATTCAGAATTATTAACCGTGGTTTCTCCCTAATTTGATTTAATACTATAATACCACAGATTTACAATTCAGAACCCAAAAGAAAATAGAATAATTGAATTGAAATCAGATCCTTGGAACTTACCTCATATGGAAAGGAGTTTTGATCGCCTATAATTATAAGCTATGAATTTCTTTCTCCAATTCTTTTTTATAAAGGACTAAACATGTTTTATTTGATATAGAGAAGGTTTGTAGAAGAAATGAAACGACAGGACTACCACATTTTGCTCAGAAAATAATGAGTTTGATGGCTAGCCCTGGACGTGTATTTATAGTCACTCAAAAGAACCGTATCCATTAGATTTTGGAAATAAGAATAGAACAATGGCTCAAAAGACATCACCTATCTCTTCCTTAAATTAATATACATGTTTGGAGAAAACGTGTATAGGCCTTTAAATGTAGTGACCAATTCTTGCCTATTCTCTTCTTTAACGTTGTAATTTTAACGTTATAATTTAATTCTTTCCCTATTCTTTAGCCTTATCCATATAAAATCTCAAGTGAAAAATTAATATGCATATATAATTTTTCCCGTTTTAACTTTCTACGTGCTTATTCCCTTTTTAATTCAATGAACGTTATCTTCAACGTTTATTTCCATTACTTTACACGACATTTTTAACGCGCACTAATTCCATTTAAAATGTACACCATTAATATATTAATATGCGCATGTCTATTCTAAATTGAAAAGCTACTTAATTAATGTTATTTCAAACTTCCTTTTTATTGTAAAATTTTGTACCTTTAATAACACGAATTTATATTGCGCGTTTCTTCCGCAATTTATATCTAAATATTATTTCTTTGTTAATATCAGTTATGACATGCATTATCAATTAATAGGAATGCTTCAATTTTTATGTCAATTACTTTACTCTTTCTGGTTGTTCATTTATTTCAATTTCAAATGACCATTTTTCTAGAAATTTATGTACATACATAATTTAAAAATACAACTTATATTTGCATACATTTACATATAAACATTTTCCAATGCTAAATATCGTGCATTCGTAAATTAGCCTTACGAACTCCGTTCAGAACATATTAGTATGTAAATTTATCAGAAAAAATCTCAAATGCAATGGTACACGTTTCCAAGCCCAATTTTAAAAATTCCAAAAATGTCTATATTCCATTCATCGTTTTCTGTAATTATTTAATTGAATTAATGTTATAAACATGCGGGATGTTACAATGGGTATTTAACCAATTTTGATTAAATATGCGATCCGGGTAGTCGTTATTAATTACTATGGAGTGATTGATATCGACTACCATTGTTATTGGCCATTTAGTCAATTTGTAAAGGACAATTCTGTGGTTTCATGGAGCAGGGCATGATGGCTCATTTGATCGTGATTTTAATATGGTAGCTCATGTATTGGTGGCTTTGAAGTGACGTAGTAATGCTGTGCTTCTATATGGAGGATTGTCTTTTGACGATGACGATTCTAGGATGGGGAGAAAGTCGCTGCAGTGGATAGCTTTTCTCCTAGATGCAGAAAAGATGACACTAAGTCATATATAGGTGACTGGCACTTGAGGATGGGAAGATGGCTAGTTGTCACGACTTGGTGGATAATCGATGAGGTCTCACGGCATTGTTGTTCGTCGGAGATAACCCACTTGTTGAATGACTTTAGGGGTAGTCTTATTGATAGCCTAGATATAGATTCTGTTGCAAAGACCGTGTGCAAAGGGTTTATTGGTAGTTGTGACTTTGGTACACATTTAAGAGAGTGGTATAAGGACATATCAGTGGCAATACAATGTGGACTGATTGACTCGGGCCCCAGAGGTGGTCGATGTTTTGGTTTTAGCAGGGTTATGTATTATGGTTCGTCGATGTAGGACGTAACATAGTCTAGTGGAGTACTTCAATGTTTTGGACATGTCAATGCCATGATGGATTTGGTGACTATAGTATTGGATATCATGTGCTTTACGGACTGATCGAGTGAATGTGAGAATGATTGATAGAAGCTATGGTTGTATACTTATTTATCACCATTTAATACTTGGACATCTATCACACCCTTTTATATGATGTTTATCATAGTGTAGCATATATCAAGTATTATGTGATGACTCTTTGGATGCAGGGACAAGCATATATGAATCTCCATACCTCCATGTCATATATATTATTACAACTTTTACAATACTTTGAGATTTGCTTATCTCTCAGACTAAACTATTTTCTGACCTAAGGTTTTATTTCCCTCTTTTTACCTGGGTGCTCATCGACGATGCTAATGAGCAAACCTGGTGATAAAAAGGAGTATTATCAGGAGCTTCGCAGGTGTACCAGTAGGAGCTGATGTGTTTTATTTATATATATATATATCTATATTTGTATCCTTATTGTTTATTCCGCTGTTTGACATTATGGAGCCTTTGCAGTGTTATGTATTCTTGTTAGAGATAGATTGGTAGTCTGAGTTTCTGTATCCCCTATAGAAACTCTATTCTGTATAACTGTATAAGCATGTATACTCTGGTTATATAGTTTATGTAGTTATTACTATCTCATATGTTTTATATCTGTGATTATTACCATTATATGTTACTTGATGCGTTGTGAGATATACGACAGTTTCTATGATTGTGTTTATATTATGTTTTCTCTCCTTTCCTTTCTCTTCTATTTCCTTCACTACAACAAAACAGTCTTTTTGCAACGTGTAATGCCAGTTATAATTTGGGTTTCGCAATGGGCTTTGGCTGTTGTAATAAGACACATTGTATTAGGTCACCTTTTTACAGCAGTCTTTGGCCGTAGCAAAAGACTTAATGAAAACAATTAATTCCCGTTGTATTAGGCCACATTGTAATAGGTGGCCTTTTTACAATGATCTTTGGTCATTGCAAGAGACTCTATCACAATAATTAATGCCCATTGTATTAAGCCACATTGTAATAGACACCTATTTACAATGGTAATTGGCCATTGCAATAAACTCTATGACAACAATTAATGCCAATTGTAAAATGTTGAAAGTAGCGAAGGATTCTAACCGTTGTAATATAAAATATTTGGGAGAATTAAAAATTTTAACTCAGAATCTCCAATTTAGAATAGATATTTTAATCAAACAAATATTTTATTACACTTTTGAATTGTAATAGTTTTGTTTCTCTCTATTACACAATCACTATACGAAATGTTCATTTGTACAAGCATTGCCTCAATACATACACTCACTCACTCACTCTCACACCCATTGTCTTCATCCTCAGTAACTGATCCCAAAAATTTCCAATCGTTTGTTGTATATATAGGAATACAATAACATAGTAAATTGGAAAAGAAAGAACTTAATTACTTGATGGATATTAGAACTAAAATATGATTTCACTTAAGTTACTAGTACTGTAAAAAAGCAAATGTAGAAAGGGACAAATAGATAGCTACATACATTTATATACCTTGACACAAGGACATATGTAATGCACTACAAGTTGTAGCTTCAAAGTACAACCTAATTATCCATTCTTTTCATATTTTTCTGCATCCAAAATCCAAAATTATAAATATAAGTATTTACCACCTAAGTTTCAGCTTATGTAACACCCCGGATTTTTGAATAATCGAATTAACTAAATTAAAGAATAATTAATCTAAGACGTGAGAACTAAGGGAATGAGGTTGCGCCATTGTGTTTGTCTCAGAATTCTGGTTGAAATAGAGTCCGAGTTTGCGGGAAACGGGTACTGGATGAAGGAGTTATGGACGAACGAAGTTTGGTGGCAAAACAAAATATATATATATTTGCACTGGCACACTTGGGAAGTGCGCCAGTACAAATTTGCACTGGCGCACCTGCCAAGTGCGCCCAGGCCGAGGCAGCAGGCCTGAACAGCTTTCTGGTTCAGTCTGACCCATGTTGCTGAGTCCTTTCTAACTCCTTGCTGAGTCATTAGGGCTGAGGTGTCACCCTATCCCGACTGAATGGTTTTGATTAACCCTAAGATCATCCGATGGCTTAAATTAATTCAAAACTCTATAAAAAGACCCACAGATTCAAACCCTAAATCAGAATTAAAACTAAAACTATGGCCGTCATGCTGTCAGCTTGAACCCTAGAGTAGCCGCCACCAATTAGAGAGGAAGAAGAACAAATCAAATCAGTTCTATTCAACCCTAACAACGAATCTTCTTCAAAGGAAAGCTAATTCAACTTCAGAAATCAGAATTCAGAACTCAAGACCGCCTTTGAGTAGTGAGTTGGATAGTTTTAATAAATTAATTAGTAAATTAATTGGATTGATTTATGATGCGGATAATTTGGATATGATGTGAATTATTGACTACATGTTGTTATTATGTTGTAGAATTGTGTTGTAATTTCTATGATGTTATGTTATGATGCTATCATTTACGATGTAAAGTTATGATGCTATTACCCATGTTGTAATTCTATGATTGGATTATGTCTAGTTGAATCATCATGTTGTTCGTATGCTAGTTTGGTTATGTTGATTCATATGATGGATCACAAGTTTGTATGCAAGTTTAGATATTGATTTAGACAAGAATCATAGGCAAGTTAGTACAACCTTACATGTTTCATGACATCAATTTTAGATCTAATGTTAGGCTATGACATGTGTGAGTTATATGATAAATTCTACATGATAATTTACATGTTAGATGCAAGTTTACACCATTGTTATGATGCATAAATCACATATGCAAGTTTATATAAATATATGAGTTTGGGATATGAATCATGTTATGCAAGTTTAGGGTTATTGCCTATGCAAGTTTACACCTTTAGATGTAGATCTATGACATACATGATTTATGCAAGTTCACACCTTTAGATCTGGATCCATGACATATGTTGTTTATGCAAGTCGTAACTTTGGCCTACGCAAGTTTTAGATGTAGAACATCATTCACACATGCAAGTTCACCGCAATGTTTAGATCTATGTTTTAATTATGTGTATATCGTGATGTTTTCTCTTTATTCCATGAGTTAGACTATTCGAGTCTAACGTATATTTTACGTTAAACGAACAAACGTACAACGTGGGGTAAAGTGGATAATATTAAAAAGATTTAATTGGCATAAATGCCTTAAAAGGCATAAAATATAATTGTGGTGAAAATTGTTTGATTTTACATACCATAAATGGATGGAAATAATTGAGTCAATTATGGACATCGTTAAATTTGGAATTGATTGATAATTTGAATATGGAAAGTAATTCAAATTGGGGAATGATTAATTAGGAGTAATTAATCGTCTAAGACACGAGGTTAGGCTCTTTTGTGGTGTAAGATTGCCCAGACCCACCCGACAAATCCACCTGCCACAAATGCAAGTCTAATGTGAGAGGTCTTAGGCATAAATTAAATACATAACAACTGTAAAGACACGAGGTTAGACTCTTTTGTGGTGAAGACTGCCCGGACCCGCCCGAAAAATCCAGCTGCCACAAATGCCAGTATAATGTGAGAGGTCTTTATGAGGTTACAGTCTTAATGAATTAAGAAACACTTAGCCAGATAAACATGTAGTGGGACATGAGGGGGTTAAGTGGGTGCCTTGGGTGGCATGCGGAATCTAGTGGGTGCCAGGTGTTGCATTTGGAAATATGATTAGAAACAATTAACCAAAATTGAAACATGTAATTGAAACATGAATAAGAAGTGGGTTAAGTGGGATGTACTAGAGGGGACCAAGCTTAGGCGGATAACTTCTGTCAAGTAAGGGGGGCCCATTTCAACCAGTAACCCATACGTATCTTTGTAGGCTCGACCCAAGTCGAGGACGGGACACGCATACTGGGCTTGACTGTAAGAGGCCAAAACTGGGTTAGCGGTGGCAACGCAAGTCCAACGGGTTCATATGCGTGTGTGGACCCGGGCTGGTAGCTAAGACGTTGTTGCATCGTGTAGGTATAAGCCGTGCATCATTGGTGGTATCAGGTTGCCACTTTAGGGTGTGATACACCCCACAGTGGGGCCTGCACGGGTATCTACGAGTTAGGGAGCCGATCGCTTGGGGGTAGTGGGTACACCTAGTGGAGATAGGGGCAGGCGGCACCTATGAAGGCAGCTAGGGGTGCACGAAACTACCAATATCATTATTAAGTCTGTAGGCGGGATCAACCTTAGGGTGACTAGTGGTGGTGCAGTATAGCAATTACCTTATAGCGGTGGTGCAGTATATTAATTATCTTATAGTGGGTTAGGTGCGCTTTAACGATATCGTTGTTCATCTTGTTTCCTTATTTACTCTGCCATATTCAATGGTTCATGGTCATTTCCTTATTTTCCAACTTATGCCTTAGCCTCGTTACTTTGTTAATTATATTGTTAAAATTATCACACTCGCTAGACTTTATGTCTAACCCCCTTTGTTTCCCCCTCTTTTCTTCCTTTCCCCCCTCCAAGGTGCTCAGGTTGGAACTAGCACCAGTGGAGCTTGATTTTGGACTGCTTTTAGAAGATTGCTCGGATCGCTGATGTAAAGTTCAGCTTCTCTTTTATTTATGGCTATTTTGTTGTTGGGGATTATGTCTTTCAATTTATGTACTTTTGGTAGTCAAGATGGATATTATGTACTTTGACTCTGGTTTTTGATGATGTAATCAAACATATGTGTTTTCCGCTGCAATGAAATAAAGTTTCAAATCTTTGAGTACTATTTATATCTGTCTTGTTGTTAAGTTTTTGTTCTATACTTACATAAAACGCTCCATAGAAGTTAATGCATTTCCTTTGTGAGTGACATTAATGGACGTGGGGTGTTACACGTGGTATCAGAGCTGAGGGTTACCAGAACAGATATGAATTTTGAAAAACTGTTTTTCAAAAGCATTTTTATAAAGAAGTACTTTCAAAAGTACGTTTTAAGGAAAGTATTTTCAAGAGAAAAGCTTACTTTAGAAAGCATAACCCTAAGAGCCATATATCTTTTCCTCGGTTCTTTTATATTGAATCTTTCCTTTTTCGTTTCAGCATGTCTGAAGCATCGGAGATACCAGAGGGTGTTCATGTACCCGGTTGGTTTCGTCAATATCTCGAGGCTAGGGCCGCCGCCGCTAGTCCAGCAAATGCTCCTCCTCCTTCTCCTCCCCCTCCTCCTCGCGTCAATACTTTTTCTAAGATATGTAAGGACTTTAGAGCAATGGGTGGAAAACCTTTTCACGGGACGGAGACATTTGTTGAAGCTCGTAACTGGCTAAAGGAGGTGGAAGAATTGTTTAGAATCTTTGAAGTGGATGATGAAAGAAAAGTCCAGCTAGCTGCCTGGCTGATGGAAGATGGGGCCTCGTTTTGGTGGGAGGTCACTAATGGGGGACGTCCAATCGATACATGGTCAGATTTTAGGCAGAGGTTTGAGGCGAAGTTTCTCTCTCGGGCTGAAGAGAATCTATACATGGAAAGGTTTTCGGCGCTGAAGCAAGGGAATTTATCGGTGAAAGAGTACGTCAATAAATTCAACCAATTGGCAAGATTTGGCTTGGACTTGGTGAATACTCCAGAAAAGAAGGCTGTAAAATTTGTTAAGGGTTTAAACGAGCCGCTTCATGGGTTAGCAATGACCCACATTCCCATGGAGCTACCTTCGAGAGACTGGTTGACATGACACTCATGCATGAAGAGGAGAAGGGTGCCAATGCTAATAAGGCACCCGAGAAGAAAGGGGATCAAAAGAATCCGCAACAAAACAAGAAAGGTGGCAAAGACAACAATGCTAAGGGAAAGAAAAGATGCTTTAACTGTGGGACACCCGGCCATCTAAGCAAAGATTGTAGGAAGAAAAATAAGACTGGTTGTTTCCACTGTGGCGAGGCGGGACATCTTATTAAGGACTCCCCAAAGAAAGTGTAGAGGGCAGAGTCTACCTCGAGAGGATAGGTGCAAGCTCTTATGGCACCAGGGTAGGCAAGGGGACAAGTTCAGGCTCTCGTGGTTCCACCGCTGCAAGAACGAGGTAGAGCAATTTCCGTTGAAAGTTTAGTTTTTATGTTTGATCATCCTGTCCATACTTTATTCGATTCTGGCGCATCACATTCGTTTATTTCTACATCATTAGTTGAAACACTGCACCTTGATATTAGTCTAGTTACTGGTCCCTTAGTAGTCTCAAATCCTATCGGTGGTTCAGCTCATCTTTCTATGATTTGTCGCGATTTGAGAGTGTTTATCTTGGGCGTTGAGTTTGGGTGCAACGCTTTTGTTCTTGGCTTCATGGGCTACGGTTTAATTCTAGGTATGGATTGGCTAACTAGATATGGGGTCATCCTAGATTGTGAAAGAAGGGTAGTTAGATTGTTGACTCATTTTGGAAAGACCCTTGATATTTCTTGTGACCCTAGAGGTCCAGTAATGCTTATCTACCTAGAATCCCTTGACGCATCCGATGACGATTTACATTCTGTTCCATAGTCCGTGAATATGCTAATGTCTTTGATGATGTGAGGGGTTTACCCCCAAAATGTGAGATAGACTTTCAAATATATCTAGTAGATAATGCAAAGCCGGTTGCATTACCAGTGCGCCACATGGCTCCAAGAGAGAGAAGAGAACTCAGCAAGCAAGTGAAGGAATTGCTTGAGAAGGGGTTCATCAGACGTAGTATATCGGAGTGGGGTGCTCCAGTAGTATTTGCCACGAAGGCGGATGGCTCCCATAGACTTTGTGTGGACTATAGAGAACTCAATAAGCTTACTAAGAAGAATAGACACCCACTGCCGAGGATTGACGATCTCTTCGATCAGTTAGTTGGTGCTTCAGTGTTTTCGCAGTTGGACTTAGCCACTGGTTTCCATCAGTTTAGAGTGGCTGAGGATAGCATAGACAAGACTGCATTTAGGACTCCAGATGGTTTCTTCGAGTGGCTTGTGATGCCCTTCGGTTTGACAACCCCCCCCCCCCCCCCCCCGCATACTTTGTTGACTTGATGAGTAGGGTGTTTAGGGAGTACCTTAATAGATTCATGGTAGTCTTTGTGGACGACATCTTGATCTTTTCTAAAGTCGAGGAAGAGCATGCCTTATATCTTAGGGAAGTGTTGGAGACTCTTCGAGCGTATAACCTTAAAGCTAAATTTTCTAAATGTCACTTTTGGAGGAAGGAAGTGCGATTCTTAGGGCACGTGGTTTCTAAAGAAGGGATAGCTGTGGATCTCGCGAAGATAGTGGCCATCCAAGATTGGAAGGTTCCTAAAAATGCTACCGAGGTGAGGAGTTTCTTAGGGTTGGCTGGCTACTATAGGAAGTTCATTAAAGACTTCGCAAAAATATCAGCCACATTAACACGCTTGATGAAGAAGAACTTAGTTTTTATGTGGGATGTAGATTGTGAAGATGCGTTCCAACGTTTAAAGAGAGCTTTGACCATAGCCCCAGTCTTAGTGTTGCCAGATGGGAGTAAGCCATTTACTATTTATACCGATGCTTGTGGGACAGGACTAAGCACAGTCTTAATGCAAGAGGGAAGGGTAATAGCCTATGGTGGAAGGCAATTGAGAGTACATAAGAGAAATTTCCCTACACATGACCTAGAGTTGGCCGCTATTGTCTTCGCGCTTAAGTCTTGGCATCATTATCTTCTTGGCGAAAAATTCGAATTATCAACTGACCACAAATCGCTAAAATACTTATTCTCTCAGAAGGACTTGAACTTAAGGCAGCAAAGGTGGATGGAATTCTTAGCATCCTACGACTTCGAGATAGCATATACCGCTGGCAAGGGTAACGTGGTGGCAGACGCCTTAAGTAGAAAAAGGTTGTCCTTGAGTCTGTTGTTTGTTGAGATGCGTAGCTTAGAGTTCATCTCTACGTTTGACTTTAAACCTTCCGTTGACTTTGTACCCGATTTGCTAGCATCGTTAGAGGCCAGACCTATGATTTTGGGACGGATTGGCGAGGCACAGCGAGACAACCCACAGTTGGTTGAGTTAGTAGGAAAGCTCAAAAGAGGGGAGTCATTAAGCCATCTCCGTAGGTATACCCTAGATGATAAGGGTTGGTTATGTAGGGACGGTAGACTTTGTGTACCACAGGATGAGAATTTGAGGAAGACCATTCTTGATGATGCACATCGTTCGAAGATGACCATCCATCCCGGTGGGGACAAGATGTACATGGACAAGAGACGAGTTTACTTTTGGGCCGGTATGAAGAAGGACGTGGCAGAGTTTGTTGCTAGATGCTTGGTGTGCCAACAAGCAAAAGAAGAGCAAAAGAAGCCCGGTGGATTGCTTCACCCATTGGAGGTCCCACAATGGAAGTGGGAAAGTGTTTCGGTGGACTTTGTTGACGGATTACCAAGATCGAGGAAGGGTAATACGGGGATTTAGGTCGTGGTAGACAGACATACTAGGAGCGCCCATTTCATTCTCGTGAAGAGTAAGAGGACTGCTTCATGGTTAGCCTCCGTATACATTCGAGAAATAGTTCGTTTGCACGGTGTTCCTTCTAGCATAGTGAGCGACCGCGATCCTATCTTCACTAGCGAGTTTTGGAAGAGCTTGCAAGAGGCGGTAGGGACTTAGTTATGTTTGAGCACCGCATATCATCCTCAGATGGACGATCAGACCGAGAGGTTGAATTGTATTCTAGATGACTTATTGAGGTTGTGTGTCTTAGATTTCTGAGGTACATGGGAGGAACATCTTCCGTTGGTGGAGTTCGCATATAATAACAGCTTTCAGTCTAGCATTGGCATGGAGCCGTTTGAAGCTCTTTATGGACGGCCGTGCCTTTCGCCTACATGTTGGCAGGAGTCTACAGACAAGGTCTTGCTTGGACCCGATATGATTAGAGAGACTTCAGAAAAGATTGATTTGATTCGAAGGAGGATGAAGACGGCGCAAGATAGGCAGAAATCTTATGCGGACAAGAGGAGGACAGATCTTGAGTTTGATATTGGGGACATGGTCTTTGTCAAGGTATCTCCATTACGAAACGTCGTTCTCTTTGGGTCCGTTGGGAAGTTAGCACCAAGGTTCGTAGGGCTGTTTCCTATTAAAGAGAGGATTGGGCAGATGGCGTATAGAGTGGAGTTGCCCGAGAGACTTAGTGGTGCACACGACGTATTCCATGTATCACATTTGAGGAAGTGCTTGCACGAGACCGCGGAAGTGGTAGAGCCGAGCTTGCTTACAGAGGTGGAGTTCGAGCATGATGCGACGATTCGACGAGCTCCTACGTGCATTCTTGGGTCGGAGATTAAGAAGTTGAGGAATCAACAGGTTAAATTAGTCAAAGTGCAATGGGGAGATGATGAGAGCAACGCTGCTTGGGAGACAGAAGCGAAGATGCGTTCATTATACCCTTTTCTTTTAGAGGGTATGTCTTTTAATTTCTCCTTTGTCGCTTACCTTGAACTTATCTTATCTTTAGTATGTCCTCTCGCTAGTACCTTTTAGGTAGGGTATTCGTATGGTTGAAACATGTGTTTGAGACATGTTATGTATGATGGATGCATGTGGATGCAAGTGTTTGCTAGTGGTTGCTCATGGATGCATATACACACACTTTAGGCACTAGATCGGCTCAATCACTTCATATTGCATATTGCATATAAATGTGTGTACATATTTAAGTAATGGATGTATAATTGTTGTACCACCATATGGATGTTGCATTTTGGTGAATGGTTGTGCACACATGTATAAATAATATGTATCGATAATGTTCTTTCGAATACATAATGGACGCATGACACTATCATGGTTTGCATTAAGGAGGTCAACTGAATCAGTAGACCGCCTGATTTTGCATTAGATAAGGAACATATACACAAACTTCTTGCATATGTTCATACAACATTAGAAATTTTATAAGGACAATAGATGCCTGTGTTTGATGGTTGAGTAGATGGTTGTTGGGATGGTAGGATATGCATTCTCCTTAACTTGGAGATTTCGAGGACGAAATCCTTTAAGGAGGGGAGAATGTAACACCCCGGAATTTTGAATAATCGAATTAACTAAATTAAAGAATAATTAATCTCAGACGTGAGAATTAAGGGAATGGGGTTGCGCCATTGTGTTCGTCTTGGAATTCTGGTTGAAATAGAGTCCGAGTTTGTGGGAAACGGGTACCGGATGAAGGAGTTATGGACGAACGAAGTTTGGTGGCAAAACAAACAAAAAAATTTGCACTGGCGCACTTGGGAAGTGCGCTAGTACAAATTTGCACTGGCGCACCTGCCAAGTGTGCCCAGGCTGAGGCAGCAGGCCTGCACAGCTTTCTGGTTCAGTCTGACCCATGTTGCTGAGTCCTTTCTAACTCCTTGTTGAGTCATTAGGGCTGAGGTGTCACCCATTCCCGACTGAATGGTTTTGATTAAACCTAAGATCATCCGACGGCTTTAATTAATTCAAAACTCTATAAAAAGACCCATAGATTCAAACCCTAAATCAAAATTAAAACTAAAACTATGGTCGTCATGCTGTCAGCTTGAACCCTAGAGTAGCCGCCACCAATTAGAGAGGAAGAACAGCAAATCCAATCAGTTCTATTCAACCATAACAACGAAATTTCTTCAAAGGAAAGCTAATTCAACTTCAGAAATCAGAATTCAGAATCAAGACCGCCTTTGAGTAGTGAGTTCTATAGTTTTAATAAAATAATTAGTAAATTAATTGGATTGAGTTATAATGCAGATAATTTGGATATGATGTGAATTATTGACTGCATGTTGCAAATATGTTGTAGAATTGTGTTGTAATTTCTATGATGTTATGTTATGATGCTATCATTTACGATGTAAAGTTATGATGCTATCATCCATGTTGTAATTCTATGATTGGTTTATGTCTAGTTGAATCATCATGTTGTTCATATGCTGGTTTGGTTATGTAGATTCATATGATGGATCACAAGTTTGTATTCAAGTTTAGATATTGATTTAGACAAGAATCATAGACAAGTTAGTACAACCTTACATGTTTCATAACATCAATTTCAGATCTAAAGTTAGGCTATGACATGTGTGAGTTATATGATAAATTCTACATGATAATTTACATGTTAGATGCAAGTTTACACCATTGTTATGATGCATAAATCACATATGCAAGTTTATATAAATATATGAGTTTGGGATATGAATCATGTTATGCAAGTTTAGGGTTATTGCCTATGCAAGTTTACACCTTTAGATGTAGATCTATGACATACATGATTTATGCAAGTTCACACCTTTAGATCTAGATCCATGACATATGTTGTTTATGCAAGTTGTAACTTTGGCCTATGCAAGTTTTAGATGTAGAACATCATTCACACATGCAAGTTCACCCCTATGTTTAGATCTATGTTTTAATTATGTGTATATCTTGATGTTTTCTCCTTATTCCATGAGTTAGTCTATTCGAGTCTAACGTATATTTTACGTTATACGAACAAACGCATAACGTGGGGGTAAAGGGGATAATATTAAAAAGATTTAATTGGCATAAATGCCTTGAAAGGCATAAAATATAATTGTGGTGAAAATTGGTATGATTTTACATACCATAAATGGATGGACATAATTGAGTCAATTATGCACATCGTTAAATTTGGAATTGATTGATAATTTGAATAGGAAAAGTAATTCAAATTGGGGAATGATTAATTAGGAGTAATTAATCGTCAAAGACACGAGGTTAGGCTCTTTTGTGGTGTAAGATTGCCCGGACCCGCCCGACAAATCCACCTGCCACAAATGCCAGTCTAATGTGAGAGGTCTTAGGCATAAATTAAATAACTAACAACTGTAAAGACACGAGGTTAGACTCTTTTGTGGTGAAGACTGCCCGGACCTGCCTGACAAATCTAGCTGCCACTAATGCCAGTCTAATGTGAGAGGTCTTTATGAGGTTACAGTCTTAATGAATTAAGAAACACTTAACCAGATAAACATGTAGTGGGACATGAGGGGGTTAAGTGGGTGCCTTGGGTGGCATGTGGAATCTAGAGGGTGCCTTGGGTGGCATTTGGAAATACGACTAGAAACACTTAACCAAAATTGAAACATGTAATTGAAACATGAATAAGAAGTGGGTTAAGTGGGATGTACTAGAGGGGACCAAGCTTAGGTGGATAGCTTGTGTCAAGTAATGGGGGCCCATTTCAACTGGTAGCCCATATGTACCTTTGTGGGCTCGACCCAAGTCGAGGACGGGACACGCATACTGGGCTTGACTGTAAGAGGCCAAAACCGGGTTGGCGGTGGCAACGCAAGTCCAACGGGTTCATATGCGTGTGTGGACCCAGGCTGGTAGGTAAGACGTTGTTGCATCGTGTAGGTATAAGTCGTGCATCATTGGTGGTATCAGGTTGCAACTTTAGGGAGTGATATACCCCACTGTGGGGCCAGCACGGGTATCTACGAGTTAGGGAGCCGATCGCTTGGGGGTAGTGGGTACACCTAGTGGAGATAGGGGTAGGTGGCACCTATGAAGGCAGCTAGGTGTGCACGAAACTACCAATATCATTATTAAGTCTGTAGGCGGGATCAACCTTTGGGTGACTAGTGGTGGTGCAGTACAACAATTACCTTGTAGTGGTGGTGCAGTATAGTAATTATCTTATAGTGGGTTAGGTGCGCTCTGACGATATCGTTGTTCATCTTGTTTCCTTATTTACTCTGCCATATTCAATGGTTCATAGTCATTTCGTTAATTTCCAACTTATGCCTTAGCCTAGTTACTTTGTTAATTATATTGTTAAAATTATCGTACTCGCCGGACTTTATGTCTGACCCCCTTTGTTTCCTCCTCTTTTCTTCCTTTCCCCCCTCCATGGTGCTCAGGTTGGAACTAGCACCATTGGAGCTTGATTTTGGACTGCTTTTAGAAGATTGCTTGGATCGCTGAAGTAAAGTTCAGCTTCTCTTTTATTTATGGCTATTTTGATGTTGGGGATTATGTCTTTCAATTTATGTACTTTTGGTAGTCAAGATGGATATTATGTACTTTGATTCTGGTTTTTGATGATGTAATCAAACATATGTGTTTTCCGCTGCAATGAAATAAAGTTTTAAATCTTTGAGTGCTATTTATATATGTCTTGTTGTTAACTTTCTGTTCTATACTTACTTAAAACGCTCCATAGAAATTAATGCATTCCCTTTGTGAGTGACATTAATGGACGTGGGGTGTTACAGCTTTCGCGAAATGAGTGGTCGGTCATGAATAAATGATTAGGTCGGTCATGGGAATGCATTATCATCTAGCAGAAACGCTTCCATCTCACGTTCTATGTATATAGTATACAATCAAAACCGCAAGCATGTATTGGGTATTGGATTTCCAACTATGACAAGGTATGAAACCACCTTTCGCTAGTGTACCTCTAGAAAGGAATACACTGGGTTCAACAAGAACATCTTGCAACCAGGCCACACATGACCGACCACTCATTTCGCTTGAGTGTATCGAATGTATATCACCAACGGTTGGGATCAACAACTATTTCCCGAATGGGACAGTATCGACAATAGACTTTTAGAAGTAAATGAAACTCTAGATCAGGTGATTATACACCCTAATATGTGCGACCTACATAGCCATGCTGACTGCCCGATTTTTTTCATTTACCGGATGTGAGGCTAGAAGCTACACTTATCATTTTACATAACATATCTTCATTCACTTAGAATGCCACATCGTCATACCTGCCAAATCACAAATTGACTTATCCAAAAATATCACGGGAATAAGGCTAAGAGAAACCAATTCCTCTGCCACCAACGTGAATACATTTGAAGAGATTAACTTACGTGATCTATTGGATATACTCTGTCAGACCTTCTTCCATACAAGTTGTCCTGGGACTGGACAAACCGAAGGCACTATTCAGTACATCCATCTTAGGCACTGTTATCTAAGACTTATACAATAGCCCTTGCACTTTACTCCGTCTTCAATTATCTTTGGCATATACGATTCGCAATGCTTATGCCAATACAAAGTGGTTCTTCGGATAATAATCCAACTGGCCTCTCCATATTAACAACGTTAAAAATGGTCAAAACTTTGATAGTCTATGGTTTAACTATCAAAGAAAAACACGTGTGCAAACAAAGATATTATTTCAAGATTGAAATTATATTGATCAACTATCATTAACTATATATATATATCCTCATTTCTATGTTTAGAAAATATACGATATTAACACTGGAAATCATTTCCATGGCTTAATTACGTATCACTATTCTTCTACAACTATCAGTCCCTGACTATAAACTAGTATGAGAACAATTCCCTAATTATTAATCCCGAAGGCCGAAACCAACATAAGATAGACACTTAGAAAACCATTCAATTTACGAATCTCTAGTCAGTTTCTAATTTTGCTTAACTTTATTTGATTTACTCTATTTCGAATAAATAATATTCGATAAACTCTATTTCGAATAACTTTATATTCAATTAAATCTAGTCGATTAATTCTAACTCGATTAATTCATTTATATAATCCATTATGTTTCTAACACTTAATTCTTATTTAAAATTCCCCTTTATAGCTCTATTTATTTCGTAAATAAATAATTCCATTTATAACCTTTATTTGTAAATGTTTTACAAATATTTCTCTTCCTATATATGTCTATTTATTTTCTAAATGAATAATCCTCTTCTACTTCTATTTATTTTCTAAATAAATATTCCATTTTAATTCTATTTATTTTCTAAATAAATATTCCTTTTATAAAACACTATTCGTTTTATAAATATTTCCCTTTTATCTTTATCCTGATTATTTTCCCAATAAATATTTCCTTATGATATTCTATTTGTCTTATAAATAAATATCCTCCTTTACAAACTCCTATTTATTTCCTAAATAAATGTTCTCCTTTATAAAATCCTGTGATTTTATAAATACTTTATTTTCAAAATATTACCTTTTATAAAATCGATTGATTTTATAAAATTTCTTTATTTCAAAATTCCATTGAAATATTTCTTTTTGCATCCCAGGGTTTCTTGTGATATTTAAAAATATCGAATAACAATGATCAACATCATTCTAACACACATAATCCATAACAGATTATAAATCACATCATATATCAACATATATGAAAAATAGTAAAGTAAATGTTGAGGAATCAAGTCGGATTCCTCCAAACTGTTTCCCTGCATCACAGATGTTAAATTAGCACGAATATAAAATATTCTGTTGAACAGAATCAATATTCGATCAACGATTTATATGTCCTTCTGCTCATAAGACATCGACCGCTCCAGTATATGTCCAATGGCCATTTCTGCGTCTTCGATCCCCTTCTTCTTTTCTGTTTCTCCATGATTCAACTCGACACCAAAACCATAATACTCCTCGTTGAAATCTTCATAACCTCATCACCATTGATTGGTACTCGAACTCAACCTCGAGAGCGCGACTTCGAGTCCTCCCAGGCAACTTGCGACACCAAACTGCTCTGAACCCCTCTAAAAATCGCACGCAAGTAGTATCCCATACCGGAAATCCAAATACCACAACCGATTCAAGTCTTATGGCTCCAATCTCCTATTTGTTTGAATCCTAGCGGTTACTATAGGAAAACCGAATGGTGAAAAAAATTGATCGAATCCGCTAATATCTACATCAGATAGAAGAGAAATGGTGTAGCAACTTAACCATATAAGATTCACAACTTACATATATTTATTTGATTTGATCTTGATTTTTACTCACGGTTTAGTTTTGGAGAATGAAATACTGGGCGGATTTTCTTGCGTTTATGAAGGATGAAGTTGTGCTGAAAATGATGAGGACGTGGCCTCTTCTAGGCTTTAGAATTGTTTATAGGTATTTTCCATTTATTATTTTATTGATTTAAATTATAACGCTATCAGTAATCGCCTTCTAAAAATTCCTATGATCACACACGATACCCAAAAATCACGGAAATGGACATACACCTTCAGTTCGATATCACGGTTCCAACGAAACTGGTTTCGTCGAATTCCGACCCCGTTTGCTCACACAGCGTATTTTTAACCGTCAAAATACTGACTGTTTTTCACTCTAAAAATCCGTACGGCCACACAATGACCCCAAAAATCACGGAACTTGGAATCTAACAATAATTTTATGTTGCGGTTCCAACAAAATTAGTTTCGTTGAATTCCGACATCGTTTGCAAAAGTGGCTAATTTTAAAGCTCTAAATAACCCATTTAAATATATAAATATATTTAAATTAAATATAAATAAATTTATATTATCGTATATATTAATAGTGGAATACCATACAACTCCTATGGGATTTACAACTCGATATTTCAAAACTTCCAGTCATGTCGATATTCGATTTATATTAAAAATCTATTTAAAAATATAAATAAATCGTTATACATATAAAGCAATTCCACAGCGACTTTTCTAAATTTTGATTAGTACATAAATCAAAATCTACATGATGAGATCGCAATTTTTCTCTTACACTAGAAAAATATACTTCACCAGCTCCTAACGTTTCTTGTTTCACAGAAATCCGGCTTAGAACGAATCCTGTAACTTCAGTTGAAGTTCAAATCCCCAAATAACGAACTGCCGCGCCATTTCAAGCTCGGTTTTAATTATAATATAATTATATGTTCAAACTACCGTTATTTAAATATATTCTTTATTCAAATTAAATTCTAAACTGAATTATATATTTTAAATTTGCCCAGTTCACATTATCTTGTCAATTCAGCAATTTTTGATTATTCCAGAATTAAATATATTATTTAATTAATATATTAATTAAATATTCATTATTATTTAATTCAACGACCATTTAAATCTCTAAATTACTATTTATATAATTAAATAAATTAATTATATATCACAGAAAATACGGGTCGTTACATTCTTCCCCACTTAAAATAATTTTGTCCTCGAAATTGCTAAGTTAGAAAACAAACCCTATCGACTGGCTAAACTATATTGTTCACTTCTCAAATTCAGTTTCAACTGAACCAATTTAATTTCCAATTAAAATATTAATTAATTCTTATCAACGAAAATTTTCAAAAATCCTGAAAATTTTCTAACACCTTAACTTTTCGAAAAATTTCGCCAGCACCTCCTTTTTACTGGTCAAACTCCAACTCGCCTCTCTGGGCCTTCTCCTACCCAAAAGAAAATCAATCAGCCAAGCGGCTTGCCAATTCGGTTCATAAATCCCATGCTTATATCAAATATAAACTTGTACCTTTTTGTCGGGCATATCAACCTTATCACTTTCACTTGTTATCAATTCTGCATATATCCATGCATTCCAATCCGCTCCAATCAAGGTATCCTTAAATCAAATCATTTTAACTCGAGTTCCATCCTCGATTCTAAATCTGAACTCATCAACTCAATTCCGTTCCAGATTATTCTATAATCAAATCCAGATCTTATTTAACTTAACTCAAGTTAAATTTTATTGACTTTTACCATCTCTATATTTTTAACTTTATAAGTTAAATTTAAATTCCAGAATTTTTTAAATTCCTAGGCTCATTTCAAATCAATTTGAAATCCTAATAGCAATTCAAAACCTTTGAACTCCTTAACAACTTGTTTCCTTAAAACAATTCAAAATCAACATCTTTTGTTGGTAATCCGTCACTTAGAACTCAAAAATAACACTGATGATGCGGATGCCCTCATCAGGATTATTTTCCAGCGATCGAAGTGAGTTCAATACCATATTACTTTCTAAAACCCATTCTTAAACCATTCCATTTTGAAATCACTTCAAAAATCTCTTTCACAATCATTTTGAAAAAAACATTTTCAAATCTCCCAGGAACTTAAAATTTCCTTATTTTTAATTCAAATTCTGACTTAAATTCAGATTTAATTCATCTTATTTCATATATTACTCTTATATGAATTTTAATGGGTTATTTATGTAACCATTTAATTTATAAGCTTATTCGATTATAATAACAACCAACACATCCTATATAATAATATCAATATATATTTCTCGGTAAAATTAAATCATTTACCGTGTTTCAAACCATACCGTGTCGGTTCATCGTATTCAAGTGTTTATTTACTCCTACCAATATAGTGGATCAAACTGATCGACCAGAACTCATAAACAACTCAGCCAATAAATCTCCACAATATAAAACAATTTTTTTATATCAAATAACAAATACACACTCGTATACATACACTCAAACTGAATCTAGGGCATTACTAACCCCATCTCTACCGAGTCACGCCACAGAGCCAAGGTAATTACTTAACCTTAAGATCTGATACCAACTGTAACGACCCGGTTTTTAGCGACCTTGATTATCCGATATACAACACTTACAACACAGTGGAAATAACTATAGCTATAAAATCGTGAAGCCTCCTGCTTCAATCTCTTCAAGCATTTGTAAAATACCGACTACTTGACTGCCCGTACAAAATTGGGCACCCAAGAGTTTAGGGAACACAAATTAATATAAACTCTGGGTCAGTCATGGCCTCGTATGAGTAAGACAGTTTAAAAATGTTTGAGCCATTAAACGATATCTCATAAGACCACGCCGTATAACGAAACGGGTTTTTCCCTTATGAGGATCCAAAATCTTTATAACAAAACCTTTTGTAAAAATGTTTGAGCCATTAAACGATATCTCATAAGACCACGCCGTATAACGAAACGGGTTTTTCCCTTATGAGGATCCAAAATCTTTATAACAAAACCTTTTGATATTATAATAATGTCTATCAACCACAATATAATAATCATCAAGCAGAAATGCTTCCATCTCACGTTCTACATATATAGTATACAATCAAAAACCGCAAGCACGTATTGGGTAATGGATTTCCAACTATGACAAGGTATGGAACCACCTTTCGCTAGTGTACCTCTAGAAAAGAATACATTGCGTTCAACAAGAACATCTTGCAACAAGGCCACACATGACCGACTACTCATTTCTCTTGAGTGTATCGAATGTATATCACCAACGGTTGGGATCAGCAACCGCTTCCCGAATGGTACAGTATCGACAATAGATATTTAGAAGTAAATGAAACTCTAGATCAGGTGATCATACACCCTAATAGGTGCGACCTACATAGCCATGCTACCTACCGGATTTTTTTCATTTACCGGATGTGAGGCTAGAAGCTACGCTTATCTTTTTACATAACATATCTTTATTCACATAGAATGCACCATCGTCATACCGCCAAATCACAAATTGACTTATCCGAAAATTTCACGGGTAAAAAGCTAAGAGAAACGAATTCCTCCGCCACCAACACGTTTGAAGAGATCAACTTACGTGATCTATTAGATATACTCAGTTAGACCTTCTTCCATACAAGTTGTCCTGGGACTGGACAAACCGAAGGCACTATTCAGTACATCCATCTTAGGCACTATTATATAAGACTTATACAATAGCCCTTGCACTTTACTCCGTCTTCAATTATCTTTGGCATATATGATTCGCTATGCTTATGCCAATACAGAGTGGTTCTTTGGATAATAATCCAACCGGTCTCTCCATATTAACAATGTTAAAAATGGTCAAAACTTTGATAGTCTGTGGTTTAACTATCAAAGAAAAACACGTGTGCAAACAATGATATTATTTCCAGATGGAAATTACATCGATCAATCATCATTAACTATATATATATATCCTCATTTCTATGTTTAGAAAATATATGTTATTAACACTGGAAAACATTTCCATGGCTTAATTACGTATCACTATTCTTCTACAACTATCAGTCCCTGAATGTAAACTAGTATGAGAACAATTCCTTAAGTATTAATCCCGAAGGCCGAAACCAACATCAGATAGACACCTAGAAAACCATTCAATTTACTAATCTCTAGCCAGTTTCTAATTTTGCTTAACTTTATTTGATTTACTCTATTTCGAATAACTAATATTCGATAAACTCTATTTTGAATAACTTTATATTCAATTAACTCTAATCGATTAATTCTAACTCGATTAATTCGTTTATATAATCCATTACGTTTCTAACACTTAAGTCTTATTTAAAATTCCCTTTTATAACTCTATTTATTTCGTAAATAAATAATTCCTTTTATAACCTTTATTTGTAAATGTTTTGCAAATATTTCTCTTCCTATATTTGTCTATTTATTTTCTAAATAAATAATCCTCTTATACTTCTATTTATTATCTAAATAAATATTCCATTTTAATTCTATTTATTTTCTAAATAAATATTCCTTTTATATAACTCTATTCGTTTTATAAATATTTCCCTTTTATCTTTATCTTGTTTATTTTCCCAATAAATATTTCCTTATGATATTCTATTTGTCTTATAAATAATCATCCTCCTTTATAAACTTCTATTTATTTCCTAAATAAATGTTCTCCTTTATAAAATTCTATGATTTTATAAATACTTTATTTTCAAACTATTACCTTTTATAAAATCGATTGATTTTATAAAATTCCTTTATTTCAGTATACATTGAAATATTTCTTTTTTACATTCCAGGGTTTCTTATGATAATTAAAAATAACGAATAACAATGATCAACATCATTGCAATACACATAATCCATAACAAATTATATATCACATCATATATCAACATATATAAAAAATAGTAAAATAAATGTTGAGGAATCCAGTCAGATTCCTCCAACCTGTTTCCCTGCATCACAGATGTTAAACAAGCACGAATATAAAATATTATGTTAAACAGAATAAATATTCGATTAATGATTTATATATAAATATCGTTATCTATGGTTTAAATCAATACACAAACAATTCAACCAAACAGTTAACACACAACAATCAGTCATCATTTATCAGTTCTAAATATATGTTATAAAAATAGAACTGTTCAGAGTTGGTGAGTTTTACTCACACTGGACGATTAACGTTAATAACGATAACCATTGCTTAATTCAGACAGACAATTTATTTTGCAATAAATTGTAACGAGCTCGGATTCACTCCCAATCAGCTCCATGTTGTAGCCACCGTCCATACGATCCCAATGGATCCTGTTTTGCCTAATTTCGATATCGTATGAGCAAGATACAATGTTAGCAAGTTTTTTACTAATTTAATAAAAGAAAATTACATTTCCTTTTGTAATTGGGCTTTACATTTTGTTTTCGGCCCATCTCCACTCTTAGAAGCCCATGTTTTATCTCCTTCTTCCCATAAGACATCGGCCGCTCCAGTATATGTCCAATAGCCTTTTCTGCATCTTCGATCCCCTTCTTCTTTTCTGTTTCTCCATGATTCAACTTGAAACCAAAACCATAATACTCCTCATCAAAATCTTCATAACCTCATCACCATTGATTGATACTCGAACTCAACCTCGAGATCGCGACTTCGAGTCCTCCCAGGCAACTTGCGACACCAAACTGCTTCGAACCCCTCTAAAAATCGCATGCAAGTAGTATCCCATACCGGAAATCCAAATACCATAACTGATTCAAGTCTTATGGCTCCAATCTCCTATTTGTTTGAACCCTAATGGTTATTGTAGGAAACCGAACGATGAAAAAAAATGATCGAATACCCTAATATCTACATCAGACAGAAGAGAAATGGTGTAGCAACTCAACCATATAAGATTCACAATTTATAGATATTTATTTGATTTGATCTTGTTTTTTACTCACGGTTTAGTTTTGGAGAATGAAATACTGGGCGGATTTTCTTGCATTTATGAAGGATGAAGGTGTGGCTGAAATGATGAGGACGTGGCCTCCTCTAGGCTTTAGAATTGTTTTTAGATATTTTCCATTTATTATTTTATCGATTTAAATTATAACGCTGTTAGTAATCGCTTTCTAAAACTTTCTGTGATCACACACGACACCCAAAAATCACGAAAATGGACATACACCTTCAGTTCGACATTATGGTCCCAACGAAACTGGTTTCGTCGAATTCCGATTCCGTTTGCTCACACAGTGTATTTTTAACCATCAAAATACTGACTATTTTTCACTCTAAAAATCCGTATGGCCACTTAGTGACCCCAAAAATCATGGAACTTGGAATCTAACAATAATTTGATGTTGCGGATCCAACAAATTTAGTTTCGTCGAATTCCGACTTAATTTGCAAAAGTGGCTATTTTTAAAGCTCTTAATAACCCATTTAAATATATAAATATATTTAAATATAATTAAATTAAATATAAATAAATTTATATTATCATATATATTCACAGTGGAATACCAGACAGCTTCTATGGGATTTACAACTCGATATTTCAAAATTTCCAGTTATATCGATATTCAATTTATATTAAAAATCTATTTAAAAATATAAATAAATCGTTATAAATTATAAAGGAATTCCACAGCGACTTTACTAAATTTTGATTTGGACATAAATCAAAATCTACATGACGAAATCCCAATTATTCTCTTCCACTAGAAAAATATACTTCACCAGCTCCTAACGTTTCTTGTTTCGTAGAAATCCGGCTTAGAACGAATCCTGTACCTTCAGTTGAAGTTCAAATCTCCAAATAACGAACTGCCGCGCCATTTCAAGCTCGATTTTAATTATAATATAATTATACGTTCAAACTGCCGTTATTTAAATATATTCGTTATTCAAATTAAATTCTAAACTGAATTATATATTTTGAATTTGCCCAGTTCACATTATCTTGTCAATTTAGCAATTTCTGATTATTCCAGAATTAAATATATTATTTAATTATTATATTAATTAAATATACATTTTTATTTAATTCAACGACCATTTAAATCTCTAAATTACTATTTATATAATTAAATAAATTAATTATATGTTGCAGAAAATACGGGTCATTACAGTTTCTATTTGTATTTATTTCTATATGACAAATTAATGAAAATACAACATATGTTAAATATTAAATTAAAAAAAATAAGTATTTCATTTCTTCATTTCAAGCAGGGCAGATATTTATCCCGATACCACCATTTTGTATCCAAATATTATTTTGGCTGTCGTACATTAAAATCCACCTTCTAAATGTTGATATTTTCCTTATCAACGGTTAAAAATGAAAAGTCGATATTTCCCATATCAATATAATTTCGGCAATTGAAAGGGAGTGCAGACAAAATAATTAAACATATTAATAGTGGAAACATAAAATCAAAATAAACTGATAATTAATTATTCATTTTCCATTATTACTTTTAGAATTCATAATGGTATCAAAACGTAAACAAACGAGTAAAAATACTTTTAAAAACATTAGATCTACTTAAGACTTTTTTAAAGTAATTGAAATATGAAACCGAAATATTAATTTAATTATTATTATTATTATTTGTTACTTGTTAATAATGATTGAACAATAATTATTTAGTACTAATCATTATGTGCATATTATTAATTATTAATTCTTAAGTTTAAATAAATATTAACTACAATATTACTAATTATTAACAATAAATTATCAAATATGTAGTAAGTATTAATTATTAATTCTTTAGTATTAATAGAAATTACCATTTATTGATTACTAAATAATAAATATTAATTCCTACTATAAATAATTTTGTATTTATTGTTATTTTATTATTATAAATTATTAGTTTTTAATTATAGTTGTAAAATATTAAATATTTCTTAATATAATCATTAATTATATTATGAAACATTTAAAAGTAAAATGAATATTATTCTTAATAATTAAATATAAAGCACTAAATGCTACATATTACTTCTCAATTTTTAAATTTTAATTAGCCTTCCAAAAATATGTTAAATATTAAGTACCCAATAAAAAAGTTATTACTTACTTATTATTAGTTATAAAATATTAATCTTAATCATTAATTATTAAATATTAATAAATAATATCATATTTTTTTGGCAAGACCGACTGGTTTTTATACTGATCCAAAACAATTTTTATTATAAAAAATAATAAATACATTATTATAAGAGATAGACAAATCGTTTGACTACTATTAGCGGTATTTAAGGTGGCCCGTCCTCCACTATCGGTTTTTAGAGTGGTTCGTCCACCGAAACTATACCAGTTTACAGCGTAGGAGCTAGTCCAAATAACTAGACTAACAAATATCGTACTCCACGCTAGAAGTCAAATTACAACCCTAGACAAAATACAAATTGTAAAGACAATCACCATACAATAGGAGCTAGCCCAAAAAAAACATGGTCGTAACAATCCCAGTTCCTAATAATAGCATGACCTATATGAAGTAAAAGCTACTAAGAGTACACCAACACTATTCATGTTAATAGGAAATAACTACTACAGAACAAATTACTACACACAAAGCATCAAACTTACTACATCAATTTGACCTTTTAGAGCTCCAAGAGGAAGCATCACTTCATTTAGATGACTTAACGGTAGGATACGAAAGACTGTGACATAACACTAAGTGATGACAACAAATTTGGTGCAAAAGTGAGAGCCATAGGAAATGTACCGTACCCCTAGCTTATGTAGCCACCTCCGAAGCCATGGCTTTTGCCACGGCGGCAGGGACGGAAACTAGGAAATCCAACAAGGAAAACAATTACAATCAATCAACCACTAAGACAAATGGATTCAGCAAAGTATATGACTACAAGAGCAGTCAAGACAGAGCATTCGATGCTATCACACTAGCACAAACACTAATAATTGCTAAGACGAGGAGAAGACAATCTTGAATAGACCACCCACATAACAAATAAAACCAAGAGCAGAGCTTTACCTAGTTTGCCGAAAAGGTGAAGGTGGAAAAAAGCAAAGGCACACCATCAACTCCTTACCAATCACCTCCAAATAACTAGGTCCAACAACAGGTAAGCAAAAAAGAACTGCGAACTCGCACACACTACCATCATCACAGCACAAACGAAACATATCACCACACAGCTAAATCCCAAATCGAATCACACACAAAAAAAACCCAAAACACCAACACTGCCAAGTCCAAACAAATGCCCAAAAATATCATGACATAAAACTTACTAATGCCATAGGAAACTCACTAAACTGATACCTAACCAGTACATCATTTAAAATGATCCAATCCGAAAGGCTTTCCTTTCGATGGGCACATGATGCTAGAACCATAATGGTGAAAGCTAGAAAAGATAAGAGTTGAGGAGGGTAAAGACGAGTAGAAAGAATCGATTAAGTAGAAGAAGGAGGTGGAAGGATATAATTGTTAGAAACGAAGAAGAAAGGTACAAATGTTGAAGTTTCCAATCACCATTGGTGAGGAAGCAACCAAATTTTTTGGTTAATGATTAGTAATTAGTAATTAGTAATATATGATTAACATAACATTATTAACGTTTAACTATTAAATATTAAAAAATAATAAATTTTAATTTTAAGAAAGCATTATAATTGTTAATTAATGATTATTGAAAGTTTTCAACAAATATTTATTACAACGGGCGTTTTATGATCGTCGTAAATTTGGCATTGATTGCAACGGGTATTTTTTTGGCTATTGTAAAATTGGAACATATTGCAATAGGCATTTTTTATTTGTTGTATAAATTGGTACCTATTACAACGAGCATTATGACCGTTGTAAAATTATCACCTGTTACAAAGGGCATTTTAAGGTCGTTGTAATATTGGCATCTATTACATTGGGCATTTTGTGAACATTGTAAAATTGTCAACTGTTACAATGGGCTCGTTGTAATAACATTATATTACAATGAATCATTGTTGCTCATTGTAAAAAGGGCATCGTATAGGGAATTTATTACAACGAACCAGAAGGGACTGTTGTAATAACAGTCTATTACAACGGGCAACCAACGCCTGTTGTAAAAAAGACCTTGTAATAAAGTATTTTTGTTGTAGTGTTCTTCTGTTCTCTCTTATCTTCTATCCTGTTATTCCTTCCCTCTGACGATTGCATTATATCGATCGGGTGCTTGTACAACACCAATTTTTAGTAATGTTCATGGTGGTGTATAGCAAGTCATCACATTTGGTATCAGAACTTAGGTTGCTTTATTTAACCTACTTAGTACTGAATTCAAGAGTTAATATAAATAAGAGAGTACATATTTTAATATATTTGATTTTCAAATCTATATGTATTACTAGTAATACATATACAATATAGGTTGTTTTGCACATGAGTGCCACAGTAATTGTTTTCTCTATTATCGACTAATCGTCCTAACCGCTTATCGTGGATTATCTAACAAATGGTGAAATACCAGTAAATACTCCATCACTAGAGTTGAGGTTTGGGCATAATCAAGAAATATCAACATCGATTTACAGTCCATGTTTCCAACAGTGGTACAAATCCATATATAGGAAGTTCGAACATATATATAACTAGTTATGGCACTCGAGTGCGGCAAGTTGACTATACCGCATTGTGTGAATACTTATGTGTCCATGTAGCATACCGTTCCTTAGAATGGAATCGACTGTTTTGGTTCTCACAAGGCATTTCTTCAATGACTTGGAGTTAGAGTTAAATTAATAAGGAGTTTACTCTCGACATATTCCAAGGTTGAGCTTGAATTGGTCGAGGGTCAATATTGTTTTGAGTTCTTGAAATCAATTCACTTGAGATAGTTCATGATTTTTATCGAAGAGGTTTGTGTAGACTTCTTAGAAGTCAATGAGAAATTAACCAATTTTGGTGATATGTCCATGTTGGAGAGTGTGACAAATTCAATGGGTTACCAGTGTACGGTTTATTTTCTCCTTGTCAATTGGAAATTTGGAGTTCGTGGCTATATTGTCAGATTGACTCAGAGGGTGATTATTTAATTCTGAGGGATGATAGTTGGAGGTGTTGATCGAGTAATCTCGCGATGTTTGAGCTTGTTCTTAGTATAGATGTTTATCCTACCTTGTCAGGACAAATCATGGAGACATGTACTGATTTTTATTTCCTTTCTTCGTGTGATCCCTCGATGAAATAGAAGGGAACGATATCATCATTATATAGATGTTTAACACCAATGATGTTTCCATATGTGTTTTATTTCGACATCGAGATTTCATCATTCCATTTGATCTTACAATTCATTAGAACTCATGATAATTAGTTGCTTTCCTTTGTTGTGACTTACTGTGTTATGGGTTGTGTAAGCTTATATATGTATGTAACATGCCGTGTTTGGTCACCAAAACTTAATACTATGGGTGATTGTAGCATCCATAGCATTTAATTTCGGGCTTAGAAGTAGCGGAGTGTTGTGGCATAGTTAGTTTATACTTGGAATTATACGTGATTCGTCCAAACTTATATTCATCGAGTCATGGATGCATGCTTGCTAAATTGTTTGCTTTTTGATTGTTGAAATTAACCGGGCTTAATCTTTGAGTCCAATAGTTCACATGTCGGAGGTTATGGAGTATCGGTGGTAGTGAGAGGATACTGGTGAATGTAGTGGTAAATGACAAGCTCTTCAGTAGTGAGTAATATTTTATTTTGCGATAGTGGGCTGAGACTTTGATCTTCAGTAGACGAGTTGTTAAGATTGGACGATAGCGGGAAGAGACATTTCTTTATAGCGAGTCTTTACCGTAGCTTGTAGCTTGAGAGTATCCAAACACGTTAGATAAGGTAGCGATATTGCCACCATATTTGGGTCAAGTTTCGTATAGACTTGGTTATGGATGCTCTTTCAGTTTAGAACCCCAAGGGGAATTTACCGATTGTAGGAAGTTATTTGGCGTATGCCGATTATAGTATTTTACATGCTGGTAACTAGCCTTTTGGTCTGGTTCCCAAAAGTACTCAGGCCATATTCGACTCAACACATTGCGTGACGTTAAAGTCCGAAGTATCGCCAAAAAGCCAAGGATACAACCTCAAAAGAAGTCATGCGCTCTGGAACCTCACAACTCAAAACCATGCACAAACAACAATTTTGTATCCCTCGCCATGAAATAGCTTGGGTCCTGTACTCTCAGTACCCCCACCTCGAGTCCATAAACTTTCGAACCCCTTAGGTTCGGACCCCTTGTTTCGTATTCCCTAATACACCTTCGAGTCCCTCGACCTCGCACCCAAACCCCTAGTGTTCCCCTACTTCGTGTCTGATGTTCACAACACCAATATGAAACACCTACCCACGTGATACAAAATTCGTACCCTACAAGGTACAAAATTTGTATCCTAAGGGTACGAATTTCTTTCCCTACGGAGTACAAAATTCGTACCCTAGACGGGGTACAAGTTTTCTAGGCATGATGAGGGGGATCCGAAATTCTGGAGGCCTGCACTTACGGATACGAAATGTACTGTTGTGGTCCACATATCCTACCTACTCCTGCTTAACCACTCCACTATAATTACCCTCATGCTCACACTTCAAAGTTGTTGGAAATTGCCTGATTTGACACCTCTTAAGAGCTCTAAATGACCTCTTTAATGGCTCCCTTGCTTTGAGGAAGAAGGACAAAAGTAACTTTGTAACACCCCGTATGTTGAATAACTTGTTATAATATAAATCAGTGCAGAATTAAATTTTTAAAATCTGAATCAGGGGAAACGGGCTATGCCATTGCGTTCGTCTCGGAAAAATACGCGAAATAGAGTCCGAGTTTTCGAAAATCGGAGTCCGTATGACCCTATTAGGGCCCGAAGAAGTTTTCAGAAAATTCAAAACAGATTTAAATATTCAAACTTCACATTTCAGAAGAGGCGGGAAAATTCCCGCCAGACAGAGGGTGTCGACCCTAGGGTCGACATGGGTGTCGACCCCCCCTAGGGTTCGACCCATGGGTCGACCCCCCCTCCCCCCCGTCGGTCTGTGTGACCTGGGTGCACTGATTTGGGATTTGGGCTATGGTTGGTGGCTAGTGACGAGATCTGACGGCTCTAATCTGATTTAGGGTTAATCTAATGGCCTAAAACACTTAACTAATCTATAAATACACCCTAAGACTACCCTAATTCATACTAAAATTGGAGACAACGTCGTTATGCCGTCAAAATGCAACTAGAAGGAGCCACCAACAAATTAAAGAGGAAGATAGCTTCTCAAATCAACTTCTAATCAACTCTAGCAACTTAATCTTCTTCTTAGGAGTGCTAATCAACAAATTGTGAGTACTATAGCCTTAATGACCAATTGTTGAAATGATTATGATAGGATATAATGAGGTTATGGCAATGAATGTGGATCAATGCAAGTTATGTTATCATATGCTATGTGTTCATGATGTTATGCAAGTTATGCAAGTCATATGCTATATGTTCATGATGTTATGCAAGTTATATGCTACATGATCATGATGTTATGCAAGTTATGCAAGTCATATGCTATATGTTCATGATGTTATGCAAGTTATGCAAGTTATATGCTACATGATCATGATGTTATGCAAGTTTTAGGCTATGTGATCATGATGCTAGTTATGCAAATCGCTATGATAAACATTGATCCATTATGACACCATGATTATGCAAGTTTGGTGTATGATTATATGCAAGTTCATATATGATATGTTATGCAAGTTTAGTGTATGATTATATGCAAGTTCATATATGATATGTTATGCAAGTTTGGTGTTTGATTATATGCAAGTTCATATATGACATGTTATGCAAGTTTGGTGTTTGATTTTATGCAAGTAACATGTGCGAGTTTACACCTTTGTAGGATATGCATACATATGCAAGTTAACCCCTTTGTATGTCATACATACATATGCAAGTTTACCCCTTTGTATGACATAAGTAGCTTATGCAAGTGACCCTCTTTATGACATATGTGATTCATGCAAGTTTGGGTTGATTATTTATGCTAGTTGAGTTTGATGCTATATGCATGTTGACGCCTTTAAAACCCATGTTGATGCTAATGTTATGCAAGTTGAACCCATTGTATGTGTGATGAATCTTCCCTTTTAAGTATGTCATGTTAGCGAATTACGTGGGGAACGATGGGGTTAATATTCATGTTAATGAAATGGTGTGAAGTTGGTATGATTATGCATACCATAAAGTGGATGGACATAATTGAGTCAATTATGTACATCGTTAAATTTGTAATTAATTAGGGATAATTAATACAAATTATGGGGGTGATTAATTAGGTGTAATTATTCGACTAAGACACGAGGTTGGACCCTTTTGTAGCATAAGACTGCCCGGAACCGACCGGCAAATCCAGCGGCTACAAATGATTGGCCCAATGTGAGAGGTCTTAGGCATAAAATAAATACGTGACAAGTGTAAAGACACGAGGTTAGACTCGGTTATGGCGTAAGGCTGCCCGGACCCGACCGGCAAATCCAGCTGCCATAAAAGATAGTCTAATGTGAGAGGTCCTTACAACGGTTACGTTCTTAATCAATTAAAAAACACATAACCAGATAAGCATGTAGTGGGGCATGAGGGGTTAAGTGGGTGCCTTGGGTGGCATGTGGAAATCAAGTAAGTGCCTTGGGTGGCATGTGGAAATCTAGTGGGTTGCCTTGGGTGGCAATAGAAAATACGATTAGAACACTTAACCAAGTGGAAACATGTGATTAAACATGATTAAAGGGTTAAGTGGGATGCACTAGAAAAAGGGACAAGCTTAGGTGGGTAGCTTGTGGGGGCCCATTTCAACCAGTAACCCATATGTATCTTATTGGGCTCGACCCATGTCGAGAACGGGACACGCGTACTGGGCTTGACTATAAGAGGCCAAAACGGGTTAGCGGTGGCAACGCAAGTCCAACGGGTTTCATATGCGTGTGTGGACCCGGGCCGGTAGGTAAGACGTTGTTGCATCGTGTAGGTATAAGCCGTGCACCGTTGATTGTATCGGGTTGCCACTTTGGGGAGTGATACACCCCACTGTGGGGCCAGCACGGGTATCTACGGTAGGGAGCCGATCGCTTGGGGAGTAGTGGGTACACCTAGTGGAGATAGGGGCAGACGGCACCTATGTAGTCAGCTAGGGGTACACGAAACTACTGGGTAAATTTTCTAAGTCCTTGGGTGGGATCAACCTTTAAGTAGGAATGACTGGTGTGGTGCAGTTAGTAATTACCCTTGGGTGGGTAAATGCGTCTTTACCGTTATCTTAGTTCATCCTATGTCTAGTTGGCTGCTTAGTGTAGTCATTTATCCCCAGTCATCACCGTACCAAGTTTATATCATACCCTAATTACTTTAATGATTGTGTTGTTAAAGTTATAGGGCTCACTCAGACTTATGTCTGACCCCGTTTTTTTTTATCTTTTTCCCCCTCAGGTCCTCAGGTTGGGCCTAGTACTAGTGGGCTTTGATCAGATCACTTATCTATCTTTTAGAGCTTGGACCGTTGATGTAAAGCTCAGCTTATCTTTTCTTTTCTTTTATGGCTATTAGTTATGTAGGGGGATTATGTACTTATGTTTTATCAGGATGGATATTTAGTACTTGACTCTTGTTTTAGTTGGTTTTGATATGTAACCAAACATGTTTATCTTCTGCTGCAATGAAATGATGTTTTAGATTTCAAGTATTATTTATATCTGTCTTGTTGTAATTTTCCTGTTCTATATTCACTTAAAATACTCCACCGAAGTTAAGGCATTCCCTCAGTGAGTGACCTTAGCGGGTGTGGGGTGTTATATGTGGTATCAGAGCTGAAGGTTACCTGAATAGATAAAATTTTTAGAAAACTATTTTTCTAAAAACATTTTTGGGAAGAAGTATTTTCAAAAGCATGTCTTTTAAGAGAAAAGTTTTTGATAGAAAAGCATAATCCCCAATAGCCATATCTTTATCTTTCGAATTCTTCGTTTTGAATCTTTCCTTTTTCGTTTCAGCATGGCTGAAGATCTTAACTTTCCGGAGGGTGTAGCGATACCAGTATGGTATAGGAGATTGATGGAGGCTAGGGCCGCCACTGCGGGTCCTGCAAATGTTCCTCCAACAACAGTTGCACCCGATCTTCCTCCCCCTCCTCCTCCTCGCACGGATACTTTTGCTAAGACTTGCAAGGAATTTAAGGCTATGGGAGGGAAACCTTTTCAAGGATCAGAAACTTTTGTGGAAGCTAGGGATTGGCTTAAGGAGGTAGAAGAGTTGATAGATATCTTTGAGATGGAAGAAGGAAGGAAAGTCAAGTTAGCTGCTTGGTTAATGAAGGGAGAGGCCTCGTTCTGGTGGGAGGTCACTAATGGAGAGCGCCCTGTTGACTCTTGGGCGGATTTCAGGCAAAGGTTTGCGGCAAAGTTTCTCTCAAGGGCGGAGGAAAACTTGTATATGGAAAGGTTCTTGACTCTAAAGCAAGGGAACCTATCAGTGAAGGAATATGTCAACAAGTTTAATCAATTGGCAAGGTTTGGCATAGACATGGTGAATACACCGGAGAAGAAGGCTTTGAGGTTCGTTAAAGGCTTGAATGAACCGACGCATGGATTGGCTATGACTCACATCCCTATGGGGGCCACCTTTGAGAAGCTAGTAGACATGGCACTCATGCATGAGGAAGAGAAGGGTCCCAATGCTATTAAGGCACCCGAGAAGAAAGGAGATCAAAAGAGACCTCAACAGCAATAGCAAAACAAGGGTGGGAAAGGCAACGGTGGCAAGGGAAAGAAGAAGTGCTTCAATTGCGGGACACCAGGCCACCTAAGCAAAGATTGTCGGAAGAAGAAGAAGACGGGCTGCTTCCACTGTGGTGAAGCAGGGCATCTAGTGAAGGACTGCCCTAAGAAGGGGCAAAGGACAGGATCTACCTCAGGAGGACAGGTGCAAGCTCTTATGGCACCAGGTTAGGCAAGGGGGAAAGTTCAGGCTCTCGCGGTTCAACCAATTCAGGAAAGAGGTAGAACTATTTCCGTTGAAAGTCTGGTTTTTCTGTTTGATCATCCTGTCCGTACTTTGTTTGACTCTGGCGCATCGCATTCGTTTATCTCATCATCATTAGTTGAGTCACTGCAGTTAGACACCAGTCTAGTAGATGATCCCTTGGTTGTTTCAAACCCAATTGGGGGCTCCACTTATTTGTCCATGATATGTTTGGGTTTGAAGATTTCCATACTTAGCGTTGAGTTTAGATGTGATGCTTTTGTTTTGGGCTTCACGGGCTATGGGTTGATTTTGGGCATGGACTGGTTATCCAGTAATGGTGCCGTTCTTGATTGCGAAAGGAGAGTTGTTAGGCTCATGACCCGCTTGGGTAACACTCTCGAGATCTCTTGTAATCCCATGGATTCTGTTATGCTAAGTTATCTTGAATCGCTTGACGCTTCGGTCGAGAGTTTGCGATCTTTTAGAGTGGTCCGGGAATACTCGAATGTGTTTGAGGAGGTGAAGGGCTTACCTCCGAAGCGGGAGATAGACTTTCGAATATATCTGGTGGACAATGCTAAACCAGTATCTTTACCAGTGCGCCACATGGCTCCTCGTGAGAGGAGGGAACTCCGTAAGCAAGTAGGGGAGTTGCTTGAGAAGGGGTTCATAAGACGAAGTATATCAGAGTGGGGTGCTCCAGTAGTTTTTGCCACGAAGGCGGATGGGTCCCTCAGACTTTGTGTAGACTATAGAGAACTCAACAAGCTCACAAAGAAGAATAGACACCCATTGCCGAGGATTGATGATCTTTTTGATCAGTTGGTTGGCGCCTAAGTGTTTTCGCAGTTGGACTTGGCCACGGGGTTTCATCAGTTGAGAGTGGCTGAGGATAGCATAGACAAGACTGCCTTTAGGACTCCGGATGGTTTCTATGAGTGGCTTGTGATGCCATTTGGTTTGACGAACGCCCCTGCATACTTTGTTGATTTGATGAGTAGGGTGTTCAGGGAGTACCTTAATAAGTTCATGGTGGTCTTTGTGGATGACATCTTAGTCTTTTCTAAGAGTGAAGAAGAGCATGCCCTACATCTTAGGGAAGTGTTGGAGACTCTTCGAGCGCATAGCCTCAAGGCTAAATTCTCTAAATGTCACTTTTGGAGGAAGGAAGTGCGGTTCTTAGGGCACGTGGTCTCTAAGGAAGGGATAGCTGTGGATCCCGCGAAGGTAGTATCCATCCAAGATTGGAAGGTTCCGAAGAATGCTACCGAGGTGAGGAGTTTCTTGGGGTTGGCTGGCTACTATAGGAAGTTTGTCAAGGACTTCGCGAAGATATCAGCCCCATTAACTCGCTTGACGAAGAAGAATCTAGTCTTCGCATGGGACGTAGATTGTGATGATGCGTTCCAACGGTTAGAGAGAGCTTTAACCACAGCTCCAGTCTTAGTGCTGCCAGATGGGAGTAAGCCATTTGTTGTTTATACCGATGCTTGTGGGACAGGACTGGGCGCAGTCTTAATGCAAGAGGGAAGGGTAATAGCCTATGGTGGAAGGCAGTTGAGAGCGCATGAGAAAAATTACCCTACCCATGATTTAGAGTTGGTCGCTATTGTTTTTGCGCTTAAGATTTGGCGCCATTATCTTCTTGGAGAGAGGTTTGAATTGTTCACTGACCACAAATCATTGAAGTACTTGTTTTCTCAGAAGGATTTGAACTTGAGACAGCAAAGGTGGATGGAGTTCTTAGCATCCTATGATTTCGAGATAGCGTATACCCCTGGCAAGGGTAACGTGGTGGCAGACGCCTTGAGCAGAAAAAGGTTGTCCTTGAGTCCATTGTTCGTGGAACGACGAAGCTTGGAATTTATCTCGATGTTTGATTTCAGACCTTCCGTTGACTATATATCCGGTTTGCTAGCATCCTAAGAGGTCAGACCTACTCTTTTGGGACGGATTGGCGAGGCACAGCGGGACGACCCACAGTTGGTTGAGTTGGTAGAGAGGCTCATAAGGGGGGAGTCGTCCAGCCATTTGAGTAGGTACACCCTAGACGATAGGGGGTGCTTGCGTAGAGATGGTAGACTTTGTGTACCGCAAGACGAGGGTTTGAGGAAGGCTATACTTGATGATGCGCATCGTTCAAAAATGACCATTCATCCTGGTGGGGACAAGATGTACCAAGACATGAAGCGAGTTTTCTTTTGGGCCGGTATGAAGAAGGATGTGGCCGAGTATGTCGCTAGATGCTTGGTGTGCCAGCAAGTGAAAGCGGAGCAAAAGAAACCCGGTGGGTTGCTTCACCCATTGGAAGTTCCGCAATGGAAGTGGGATAGCGTCTCGATGGATTTTATTTATGGGTTACCGAGATCGAGGAAGGGTAATACGGGAATTTGGGTTGTGGTAGATAGACTTACTAAGAGCGCCCATTTCATACTCGTGAAGAGCAAGAGGACTGCTCCATGGCTAGCTTCAGTTTAACTTCGAGAGATAGTTCGATTGCATGGGGTACCTTCTAGCATAGTGAGTGATCGAGATCCTATCTTCACTAGCGAGTTTTGGAAGAGTTTGCAAGAGGCAGTGGGGACTCGGTTGTGTTTGCGCACTGCATATCATCCTCAGACGGACGGCCAGACCGAGAGGGTGAATCGTGTTCTAGAAGACCTTTTGAGGCTATGTATCTTAGATTTTGGAGGTACATGGGAAGAGCATCTTCCATTGGTGGAGTTCGCGTATAATAACAGCTTTCAGTCTAGTATTGGCATGGCTCCTTTCGAAGCTCTTTATGGAAGGCCTTGTCGATCACCTACATGTTGGTGGGAATCTACGGATAAGATCTTGCTTGGGCCTGATATGGTTAGAGAGACTTCGGAAAAGATTGATTTGATTCGAAGAAGGATGAAAGCAGCGCAAGATAGGCAGAAGTCTTACGCGGATAAGAGGAGGACAGATCTTGAGTTTAATGTTGGGGACATGGTCTTTGTCAAAGTATCTCCATTACGGAATGTTGTTCGCTTTGGGTCCGTTGGGAAGTTAGCACCAAGGTTTGTAGGATCGTTTCCTATTGAGGAAAGGATTGGACGGATGGCATATAGAGTGGATTTACCCGAGAGACTTAGTGGGGTACATGACGTATTCCATGTGTCACATTTGAGGAAGTGCCTACATGAGACCGCAGAGGTGGTAGAGCCGAGCTTGCTTAGAGAAGTGGAGGTAGAGCGTGATGCGACTATTCGACGAGCTCCTACCCGCATCCTTGGGTCAGAGATTAGGAAATTGAGAAACAGAGAGGTTCGACTAGTCAAAGTGCAATGCGGAGAGGATGAGAGCAATGCTACTTGGGAGACGGAAGCGAAGATGCGTTTACTGTACCCATTCCTTTTTGAGGGTATGTCTTTTAACTTCTCCTTTATCGTTTGTCTAGTACTTAGCTTATCTTTAGTATGTCCTCTCATTAGTATCTTTGACCTTTAGATAGGGTAAACCTATGGTTGAAACATGTGTTTGAGACATGTTATGTTTGATGGATGTGTGTGGATGCAAATGGTTGCTAGTGGTTGCTCGTGGATGCATATACACACACTTTAGACACTAGATCGGCTCAGTCACTTCATATCGCATATTGCATATAACTGTGTGTAGGTAGCTACATTAATGGTTGTGTTATCATATGGATGATGCATTTTGGTGCATGGTTGTGCACACATGTAGAAATAGTATGTGTCGATAGGGTTCTTTCGCATACATATTGGATGCATGGCACTATCATGGTTTGCATTAAGGAGGTCAACTGAATCAGTAGACCGCCTGATTTTGCCTTAGATAGGGAACATATACACACACTCTTTGCATATGTTCATACAGCATTAGAAAGTTTAAGGACAATGGATGCCAGTGTTTGATGGTTTGAGTAGATGGTTGTTTGGTTGGTAGGATACGTTCTTCTTGACTTAGAGATTTCGGGGACGAAATCCTTTAAGTAGGGGAGAATGTAACACCCCGTATGTTGAATAACTTGTTATAATATAAATCAGTGCAGAATTAAATTTTAAAATCTGAATCAGGGGAAACGGGCTATGCCATTGCGTTCGTCTCGGAAAAATACGCGAAATAGAGTCCGAGTTTTCGAAAATCGGAGTCCGTATGACCCAGTTAGGGCCCGAAGAAGTTTTCAGAAAATTCAAAATAGATTTAAATATTCAAACTTCACATTTCAGAAGAGGCGGGAAAATTCCCGCCAGACAGAGGGTGTCGACCCTAGGGTCGACATGGGGGTCGACCCCCTCCCCCCAGGGGTCGACCCAGGAGTCGACCCCCCCTGTCGGTCTGTGTGACCTGGGTGCACTGATTTGGGATTTGGGCTATGGTTGGTGGCAAGTGACGAGATCTGACGGCTCTAATCTGATTTAGGGTTAATCTAATGGCCTAAAACACTTAACTAATCTATAAATACACCCTAAGACTACCCTAATTCATACTAAAATTGGAGACAACGTCGTTATGCCGTCAAAATGCAACTAGAAGGAGCCACCAACAAATTAAAGAGGAAGATAGCTTCTCAAATCAACTTCTAATCAACTCTAGCAACTTAATCTTCTTCTTAGGAGTGCTAATCAACAAATTGTGAGTACTATAGCCTTAATGACCAATTGTTGAAATGATTATGATAGGATATAATGAGGTTATGGTTATGAATGTGGATCAATGCAAGTTATGTTATCATATGCTATGTGTTCATGATGTTATGCAAGTCATATGCTATATGTTCATGATGTTATGCAAGTTATATGCTACATGATCATGATGTTATGCAAGTTATGCAAGTCATATGCTATATGTTCATGATGTTATGCAAGTTATATGCTACATGATCATGATGTTATGCAAGTTATGCAAGCTTTAGGCTATGTGTTCATGATGCTAGTTATGCAAATCGCTAGGATAAACATTGATCCATTATGACACCATGATTATGCAAGTTTGGTGTATGATTATATGTAAGTTCATATATGATATGTTATGCAAGTTTGGTGTATGATTATATGCAAGTTTATATATGATATGTTATGCAAGTTTGGTGTTTGATTATATGCAAGTTCATATATGACATGTTATGCAAGTTTGGTGTTTGATTTTATGCAAGTAACATGTGCAAGTTTACACCTTTGTAGGATATGCATACATATGCAAGTTAACCCCTTTGTATGTCATACATACATATGCAAGTTTACCCCTTTGTATGACATAAGTAGCTTATGCAAGTTACCCTCTTTATGACATATGTGATTCATGCAAGTTTGGGTTGATTATTTATGCTAGTTGGGTTTGATGCTATATGCATGTTGACACCTTTAAAACCCATGTTGATGCTAGTGTTATGCAAGTTGAACCCATTGTATGTGTGATGAATCTTCCCTTTTAAGTATGTCATGTTAGCGAATTACGTGGGGAACGATGGGGTTAATATTCATGTTAATGAAATGGTGTGAAGTTGGTATGATTATGCATACCATAAAGTGGATGGACATAATTGAGTCAATTATGTACATCGTTAAATTTGTAATTAATTAGGGATAATTAATACAAATTATGGGGGTGATTAATTAGGTGTAATTAATCGACTAAGACACGAGGTTGGACCCTTTTGTAGCATAAGACTGCCCAGAACCGACCGGCAAATCCAGCGGCTACAAATGATTAGCCCAATGTGAGAGGTCTTAGGCATAAACTAAATACGTGACAAGTGTAAAGACACGAGGTTAGACTCGGTTATGGCGTAAGGCTGCCCGGACCCGACTGGCAAATCCAGCTGCCATAAAAGATAGTCTAATGTGAGAGGTCCTTACAACGGTTACGTTCTTAATCAATTAAGAAACACTTAACCAGATAAGCATGTAGTGGGGCATGAGGGGTTAAGTGGGTGCCTTGGGTGGCATGTGGAAATCAAGTAAGTGCCTTGGGTGGCATGTGGAAATCTAGTGGGTTGCCTTGGGTGGCAATAGAAAATACGATTAGAATACTTAACCAAGTGGAAACATGTGATTAAACATGATTAAAGGGTTAAGTGGGATGCACTAGAAAAAGGGACAAGCTTAGGTGGGTAGCTTGTGGGGGCCCATTTCAACCAGTAACCCATATGTATCTTATTGGGCTCGACCCATGTCAAGGACGGGACACGCGTACTGGGCTTGACTATAAGAGGCCAAAACGGGTTAGCGGTGGCAACGCAAGTCCAACGGGATTCATATGCGTGTGTGGACCCGGGCTGGTAGGTAAGACGTTGTTGCATCGTGTAGGTATAAGCCGTGCACCGTTGATTGTATCAGGTTGCCACTTTGGGGAGTGATACACCCCACTGTGGGGCCAGCACGGGTATCTACGGTAGGGAGCCGATCGCTTGGGGAGTAGTGGGTACACCTAGTGGAGATAGGGGCAGACGACACCTATGTAGTCAGCTAGGGGTACACGAAACTACTGGGTAAATTTTCTAAGTCCTTGGGTGGGATCAACCTTTAAGTAGGAATGACTGGTGTGGTGCAGTTAGTAATTACCCTTGGGTGGGTAGATGTGTCTTTACCGTTATCTTAGTTCATCCTATGTCTAGTTGGCTGCTTAGTGTAGTCATTTATCCCCAGTCATCACCGTACCAAGTTTATATCATACCTTAATTACTTTAATGATTGTGTTGTTAAAGTTATAGGGTTCACTCAGACTTATGTCTGACCCCGTTGTTTTTATCTTTTTCCCCCTCAGGTCCTCAGGTTGGGCCTAGTACTAGTGGGCTTTGATCAGATCACTTATCTATCTTTTGGAGCTTGGACCGTTGATGTAAAGCTCAGCTTATCTTTTCTTTTCTTTTATGGCTATTAGTTATGTAGGGGGATTATGTACTTATGTTTTATCAGGATGGATATTTAGTACTTGACTCTTGTTTTAGTTGGTTTTGATATGTAACCAAACATGTTTATCTTCTGCTGCAATGAAATGATGTTTTAGATTTCAAGTATTATTTATATCTGTCTTGTTGTAATTTTCCTGTTCTATATTCACTTAAAATACTCCACCGAAGTTAAGGCATTCCCTTAGTGAGTGACCTTAGCGGGTGTGGGGTGTTATAAACTTTTTTCCTAATATTCATATATAATGATTGTGACATCAAAATACTTAGAAATGCTTGTAAAAGGATGTCATGAGATAGTCTCAAGTTTGTAGCTCATTATTGTCAAGAAAATAACAGCAACTCTTCCAAAGTGAACGGGCCCCTCACGGGACCGAACCACTATAAATTTATTTTGTTATTTACTGCTTTTTGCACTTGTATTTCCATGCGAAAGTATATTCTTAAGTAATTAAGAATCTTGGGTGTTTTTTTGACATTAACATGCTGGTGCTTTCACTGAGAAAATTCGGATTCACATCTTTGTCGCACATCTCGATCTCGACTTCAACGCGCTTTAGGTTCCGTTCATAACATATCGTTGGGTCCACTTACGATGGTTAAGCGAACAAAGAATAAAATGATCATCTCTTCTGCTGCAGCAGAAGCAGGAGTGTCTCAGCAACCTCAGCCGACGGATATCCCAGTCGAGACCGATACCCTTCTTCCTGTGGACCCTGAAGCCCTTGTAACCTAAGCGTAGATTCATGCGCTTAATAAGAAGTAAAAAAATACATCTCTTGAACTCAACCAAGCGTTGAGGAACAATATCGACCTTATATGCTAACTTCAAGCATGTCAGCGCATCGTCGTTTGACTTCAGCTCATTCATAATAACGCTCGATCGCAGCGCTCCATATTGGAAATTTCTTCTTCCGAATTGAGGGGTCAACACCAAAGAAGGAGGTTCAGCCTCATCGATAACGTCGTTGTCTGCTCCAACACTCATACTAACGGAAACAACAATGATAATAGAAACAGTGATCGAACCACCGTTACTTATAGCGGGTGAACACAATACTGTGACCGCTCCTGGTTGATTATCAATGACAAACCCGGTCCAAGTAACCGACCCCCTACTCGGTAGAACCCAACTGTCTCCACATGGAACCTTGGGCCTACGCTTTCGACAACCATCAGGTCCAGGTTCCCCCGGATCAAGATGTACACCAACCTGCTCAACCACGCCATTCATACTAAAAAAACCATCGATGTTGATGACATGGATGAGGATGAGCCTGATGTGCATCACAAAAGGCACCCACGGAATAGAACTCCCAATTTTGCCAAATCCAATGGATTCCGCTAGAAGATCCCTATTCGACGTATCTCTCCGACATGGTACGAAGGATCATGAGAGATATGAAGGGGAACGCCAACGACTCGTGGGAAACCCACCTGAGGCGTAATCCCTTTAGTAGGATTGTTCACGAGGCCGAGTGGTCCTTATACTTCAATATGCCACAGATGGCATTCTACGACGGCACGACCGAGCCTTGTGCCTTCCTAAACCACCATGAATGGCAAATGGATTCCAGTCGGGCCACCGACATGGTCAAATGCAAGTGTTTCCCATTCTTCTTGTCAGGTACCACTTTGTTGTGGTTCTCTCGCCTTCCACTCTATTCTGTCAACAACCTCGGCCAGTTGGCCACAGAGTTGGTTAAGCAGTTCAGAATGCACGTTTCGACTCAAAAGAACGCCCTCACCCTATCTAATCTTTACTAAGGGCCTGTAGAATCCCTCAAGAGCTATCTCTCGTGATTTAATACCGCCCTGGCCGAGGTCGATGACCCGGAGCCTCATACTGTACTTTTCCAACTCAGAAAAGGTGTCCTCCCTACTTCTGAATTCAGAGCTATGATCAAAAGAAAACAACCTAAGAGCCTTGAGGCTTTTTATGAAACGGCTGGACAGTTCCTGTGCCAAGAAGAAGCAAGACGTATTCGGGCTTCTCGCAGCGACCACTCCAAAAACCCATACATCGAAACCATTGATGGTAGAGGCAAAGGAAAATAAGTTGGAGAATCCCTCGACAACCCGACATGGGCAGAGGTACAATCCCCTACATACCAAAGCCAAACAGCAGTTGGCAAGGTGGTCGCAACAACAACCAGGTTCTGGTAGATCCAAAGAGGCACGGGGGCTACTAAAATTAGGGGACCTACACTCTGCTTAATCAAGATATGGAGACATTCTACTTGGAAACATGTAGCACACTCCAGTATAAGAAGCCCAACACTAGGGAATCCACTGACTTGTAAAAAACTCCGGCAATTACTGCAGATTCCATGATATGTATGAGCATAGCGCAATGACTGTCGACACCTCAAGGATGCAATCGAGAAACTCATCCGCGAAAGATGCCTGGAACAATATGTTTAGGATCCCGCTCCTCTAGAAATAACTACGGGTCCTCCGGCACCCGCACTCCTAGCACCGGTCAATGCGGCCCCAGATCCTTCCAATCAAAGGCGAGGCATCGTGATCAACACTATCTGTGGCAAGCCTTACCTCATGCATGAAACTTTTCGAAGAATTGAAGAGTATGCAAACTCCATAAAGCATGCTACTTATGAAGCTTGCTCCACTCTAGACGAGTCTGTCCATGCCAAACTTCAGAAAACAATGCGGGACAATATCGTGTTCCATGAAAGAGAGTCTACAGGAACCAAGATCCCAACATAGACCCTCTTGTGATCACAGCTCAGATTGGTCCTGCCTGCGTCCAAAGGATTCTAATCGACTCAAGTAGCTTGGTCAACATCATTTTCAAAGCGACCTATGATCTGAGGAAGTTGGAGGCCAAAGACCTGAAATCCTGCCATGCCATGATCCATGCCATCAATGGATCTTCCAATTACCCGGTAGGCATGGTCGACCTACCTGTAGAACTTGGAGACGGGGATCGGAGCTGGGTCTGAATCCTCACTTTTTTGGTTAACGACGTCATCTCTCCATACAATGTCTTCTTTGACACCCCTTTCTTGCAGAATTTCGAGTCTGCATGTCGCCACGGTCCCTCCTAATGAAGTTCCCGACAAAAAATGGGATCGGTACAGTTAAGGGTGACGAAGCAACAACTTAAGATTGTTATGAAATAGAATGGAATAAGCATGCAATAAGGACAAAGGCAAGACTGTGCCTTTGCCTTCTTACGCCAAAACCATCTTCGCATAGCAATCAAAGGCGTCTAAGCCGTAGTTTAGGCGCCTTTGCCATCTTTCCAGTGATCTTGATCCAAGGGATGAAGAGCTCGATTCTGAAAGGGCTACCCTAGTTATAACGACCCGTATTTTCTACGATATATAATTAACTTATTTAATTATATAAATAGTGATTTAGAATTCAAATGGTCATTTAATTAAATTATATTAAATATTTAATTAAAATGATAATTAAATAATATATAATTCAGTTAAAATTTGAATTACAATAACGAATATATTTAATTAACAATGGTTGAGCATATAATTTATATTATAATTAGAATCGAGTTCGAAATGGCGCGGCAGTTCGTAATTTGGCTATTCGAACTTTAAACGAAGAAGCCGTTTTAAGTCGGATTTCTATGAAACAAGAAACGTTCAGAGCTAGTGAAGTATATTTTTTTGATGGAAGAGAAAAATCGGGATTTCGTCGTGTATATTTTTATTTATGTCCAAATCAAATTTTAGAAAAGTCGCTGTAGAATTCCTTTATAATTTATAACGATTTATTTATATTTTATCAATGAAATTTCATTATAAATCGAATATCGATTTAATCGGGATTTGAAATATCAAGTTAGAAATCCATATAGGAATATTCTAGAGTTGTATGATATTCCGTTGTGAATATATACGATAATATTTATTTATAAATATTTAATTTAATTGTTTTTAAGTATATTTATTATTTAAAAGGGTTATTTAGAGATTTAAAAATAGCCAGTTTTGCAAACGACCTCAGAATTCGATGAAACTAATTTTGTTGGATCCACAATGTTAAATTATTGTTAGATTTCAATTTCCGTGATTTTTGAAGTTATTATGTGGTCGTACGGGATTTTAATGTGAAAAACAGTTGATATTTTGACGGTTAAAAATAAGCTGTGTGAGCAAACGGAGTCGGAATTCAACGAAGCCAGTTTCGTTGGGACCGTAATGTCGAACTATAGCCACATGACAATTTTCATGATTTTTGAATATCGTGTGTGACCACATGGATTTTTAAAAGGCTAAAATGAATATAAAATAATAAAAGAAAATATCCTAACTCTTTAAGAGGCAAAACAAAGGCCACGCACCCATCCTTTACGGCCACACAAAAATCCAATCCACATTATAAAACTGTTCTCTCAAGTCGCCACAGTCGGTTCAAAAAGTGAAGCAAAACCAAAGAAGAATATCAAAATAAATTCATGGAAAAATCAACAAATCCTGAGATGTATATATTCGAGTTCCCACGGTTTTGCTATATAACCTGGTATTGATTTTTAAGGCTTCGAACGCCTTCCACTTCGCTATAACCAAGACAGTGTCGGCAAGGGTTGAATACTTGTGGAGTTTTAGACTTTGATTTATGAAATCATGTTCGGATTCGGATTCAGGAGGTGATTTGGAAGTCATATGATTTTTTTGGGATTTTATATGAATAAAAAACTGTTGATCTTTTTTGTGGAGCAGCGGAGGATGGATTCGCCAGCGTCGGTGCGAGTTGAAGGAAGATGGTCGGAAGTGGAAGAGTTTGGGAGAAGGAGCGAGATGGTGAGGTTTGTTTGAAAATACGTGGAGTAATGAAGGATCGGTGGCAGCATGAAATTGGTTGAAATGGGTGGACAGTTTCCTGGAGCTCGCGTCTTTGAGAAGAGGGAGGAAAGTGATAAAGTAAAGTAGAAAATGACGTGCTGGGTTTTAACCGTGGGGTATTGGGCTCAAGAGAAAAAGTAAGGCCCATGATTTAAATAGATATAGTATAATTCTATTTAATTTAGTATATTAGCTTGTGAAACTCATAAGTTGCTCGTACGATATCAGAATCATGAACGGTCGGATCTGTTGGGATCGTATGGACGGTGGCTACCCAGTGGAACGGACTGGGAGTAAAGTGCAGCCTGTTACAATTTATAGTGAATTAAATTGTTCGTCTGAATCAAGCGATGGTTATCGTTATTAATGACGATCGTCCAATGTGAGTAAAACTCACCAACTCTGAACAGTTCTATTTTTATAATGTATATTTAGAACTGATAAATGATGACTGCTTGCTGCGTGCTGACTGTTTGGGAGAATTGTTTATGTATTGATTGAGAATATAGATAACGATATATATAAATCGTTAATCGAATATTGATCATGTTTATCAGAATACTTTATATTTGTGTTATTGGTGTTGTCTAACATCTATGATGCAGGGAAACAGGTTGGAGGGACCCAACTGGGTTCCTCAATATTTGTAATACTGTTTTGCTCATATATTGTGTTATATGATGTGATGTATAATCTGAGATTGATTATGGTGACAATGACCTTGTTATTTGGTACTGTTAAATACCAGATGAAATATTGAAATAAAACATTATATAAAATCGAAAGATTTTATATAGAAGGAAAATTTCAAACTGTGAATTGAAATATAATGTTTATAAAATCAAAAGATTTTATAAAAGGAAATATTTATGAAATAAATAGAATAATTAGAAAAGGAAATTTTCAATGTTATATTGAAATAGAAATATTTATAAAATCATAATATTTTATAAAAAGAAATATTTATTAGAAAATAAATAGAAAGAGTTAAAGAAATATTTATTTGGGAAATAAATAGAATAGAAAAGGAAATATTTGTAAAACATTTACAAATAGATTATAAAGGAAAAACATTTATTTACGAAATAAATAGAGTAATAAAAGTAATTATTTATAAAATAAATAAGGTTTTATAAAAGGAATATTTGGGAAATAAATAGGATTAAAAAGGAAATATTTGTAAACAAATATAAAAGGAAATATTTATAAAACGATAAGGGTTTTATAGAAAGGATATTTACTTAGAAAGTAAATAAAAGGATAAAAAGGATATTTACTTAGAAAGTAAATAGAAGTGAAAAGGAATCTGTATTTAGAAATAAATAAAATGTTAAAAGAAATATTTATTCGTTAAATAAATAGAATGATAAAAGAAATATGAGTTATGGATTTAAAGAAGACTATTGAATAGAATCTGTTTTAACAGATAAATTGAGAAGTTTAATTTATAAATAATATTTTATAAATAAAATAAAATATTTATCATTGGATAAATAAAGTTATATAAGTCTGTACTTATATAAAGAAGTAAACAGATAAATGGAGCAGATTAATTTATAAATAATATTTTATAAATTAAGTATAATATTTATCATTGGATAAATGGAATATATAAGTCAGGACTTATATAAAGTTAAGTGATCGAGTTAAGTGAATCAAGTTAAGTTAATCGATGAAAGTGAATCGAGTTAAGTGAATCGAGTTAAGTGATTCAAGTTAAGTGAATCGAGTTAAGTGAATCGAGTAGAGTAATTCGGGTATGGTTAGTCAAACCAAGTTATTCGAATCGAGTGGGTCGAACCAAGTTAGTCGAGCCTAGTTAATCGAATCGAGTTGGTCGAACCAAGTTAGTCGAGTTAGTCGAATATGGTTAGTCGAGTCGAGTTAGTCAAGTCGAGTTAGTCAAGTCGAGTAAGTCGAGTCAAGTTAGTCGAGTCGAGTTAAGTTAGTCGAGTTAGACGAGTTAAGTTTGTCGAGTCGAGTTAATCGAATTTTGTTAATCGAAAGGAGTTAATTGAATTTAGTTATTCGAAAGTGAATTATCGAATATAGTTATTCAAAAGGAGATTATCGAATATAGCGTATTCGAAAGAAAGAGATCGAATATATTTTATTCAGAAGAGTGAGTTAATCGAATATAAGTTACTCGAAGAGAGATAATCGAATATAAGTTATTCGAAGAGGGATAATCGAATATAGGTCATTTGAAGAAGAGTTAATCAAATAGAGATTACTCGAAAGAAAGTTATACGTCAAATTCAGTTATATCAAATTCGGGAAAGTACTTATACTTTCCGGTGTTTAAATCAAGATTTATTTATTTATAAATTAGATGTTTATTTATTTATTCACATTAAAGAATAAAAGTTATAATAGAAGTTAGATATTTCGAAAGTAAGGATTATAACGTTATCGTAATAACCAGTGTTTTCAATAAAGAAGTGGATTCGTAAATAGAATCCGAGAGAGACGTAAAGAAGTTTGTTAAAGGTTTAAAAGATAAACTTTGACTATTTCAAAGTTAAAACGTTGTTCAGTTAAGGTCTGAGAGGTAATTATACCCTAACTTGATTGGCTTCCTTCTTAACTAAGGAATGGTAAGATTTGATAGTGAATGATGGTTAAGTGAATTTAGTTAATGAGCGAAATGGCTTGAGTTGGCATGGCGATGTTTGATTCAAAACATCAGTTTAAATCCAGTGAAGGAGATTTGGAAATGTTTTCCAAATAAGAATCAGAAATTTTTTCTGATAATAAAAAATAAGAAATGTTGAATATATGGAAACAGGAGATAAGTAAATTAATGAACTAAAGAGATAAATGTTAAAAGATGATTGATCGATATAATTTCCACTTGGAAATAACATCGTTGTTTGCACACGTGTTTTTCTTTGATAGTTAAATCACCGACTATCAAAGTTTTGACCATTTTAACGTTGTTAATATGGAGAGACCGGTTGGATTATATCTGAAGAACCACTCCTTATTGGCATAAGCGTTGCAAATCACATATGCCAAAGATAATTGAAGATGGAGTAAAGTGCAAGGGCTGTTGTATAAATCCTAGGTAAGGATTGCCTAAGATGGATGTACTGAATAGTGCCTTCGGTTTGTCCAGTCCCAGGACGACCATTATCGAAGAATGTCTGACAGAGTATATTTAATAGATTGCGTAAGTTGATCTCTTCAAATGTGTTTATGTTTGGTGGCAGAGGAATTTGTTTCTCTTAATTGTATACTCTTGGTATTTTTTTGGGAAATCAATTTGTGATTTGGTGTGTATGACGATGTGACATTCAAAGTAAATAATTGTGTGATTTGTCATAGATAAGAGTGGCCTCTAGCATCACAACCGGGAAATGACAAAAGTCGGGCAGGCAGCATGGCTATGTAAGTCGCACCTATTAGGGTGTATAATCACCTAATCTAGAGTTTCATTTACTTCTAAAAATCTATTGTCGATGCTATCCCATTAGGGAAATGGTTGTTGATCCCAACCGTTGGTGATATACATTCGATACACCCAAGCAAAATGAGTGGCCGGTCATGTGTGGCCGGGTTGCAAGATGTTCTTGTTGAACCCAGTGTATTCCTCTTTAGAGGTACACTAGCGAAAGGTGGTTCCATACCTTGTCATAGTTGGAAATCCATTACCCAATACGTGTTTGCGGTTTTGATTGTGTACTATATATGTAGAACGTGAGATGAAAGCGTTTCTGCTAGATGATTATAATATTGTGGCTGATAGACGTTATTATATTATCAAAAGAGTTTTGATATAAAGATTAGTTTGGATTCTCATAGGGGAAAACCCGTTCCGTTATACGGCGTGGTCTTATGAGATATCATTTATTACTCAAATTGTTTTAAACTATTTTACTCACACCAGTCCCATGACTGACCTGCAGTCAAGTAGTCTGGATTTACAGATACTTGAAGAGCTGGAGCAGAAGGCTTCAGGATCATATAGCTATTGTTTATTTCAGCTGTGTTGTAAGTGTTGAACTTTTATAATGATGTATACTCAAGTATAGATTTATATTTCAAAGTTATGTTATATATACATATATATTATATGTTATTCGTTCCGCTGCGAGATTCGTGTTACTCTGATGTTGTGTCCTTCTTCTTCTTCTTCTATTCTAAGTTTCTATCTTATCTTTCCTCACCCTCTGTTTTCTTTCTACTAGTTTTCTGATTTCCAGTGTAATGTGGGTTGAACTTGTGTTATTTAGTCAACTCAAATTGGACCGGAATTTTGGGACATTACAGTTGGTATCAGAGCTTCAGGTTAAGTAATTACCTTGGCTCTGTGGCGTGACTCAGTAGAGATGGGGTTAGTAATACCCTAGATTGAGTTGAGTGTATATATAACAACCCGTATTTTTAAGGGTAATAATTAATTTAATTATTTAAGTAGTGATTCAGAAAATTTAATGGCCATTTAATTAAATAAGAGTGAATATTTAATTTAATAATAATTAAATAATGTATTTAATTCTGAAAGGATCAGAATGGGCTGAAATGGCGATCTGGTGTGAACTGGGCAAATTCAAAATATATAATTCAGTTTAAATTCAATTTGAATAACGAATATATTTAAATAACGGCAGTTTGAACGTATAATTATATTATAATTAAAATCGAGCTCGAAATGGCATGGCAGTTCGCGATTTGGCGATTTGAACTTCAACTGAATATACGGAAGCCGTTTTAAGTCGGATTTCTGTGAAACAAGAAACATTAGGAGCTGGTGAAGTATATTTTTCTAGTGGAAGAGAAAAATCGGGATTTCATTGTGCAGATTTTGATTTACGTCCAAATCAAATTTTAGAAAAGTCGCTGTGGAATTCCTTTATAATTTATAAAGAAATTATTTATATTTTTAAAAAGGAATTTCAATAAAAGTCGAATATCGGGTTGACCCAGATTTGAAATATCGAGTTAGAAATCCATATAAGATTTTTCTGAAGCTGTATGGTATTCCACTGTGAATATATATGATAATTTTTATTTTTAAATATTAAATTTAATTGTTTTTAAATATATTTATATATTTAAAAGGGTTATTTAGGACTTTAAAAATAGCCACTTTTGCAAACGAAGTCGGAATTCGACGAAACTAATTTTGTTGGATCTACAACATCAAATTATTGTTAGATTCCAAGTTCCATGATTTTTGGGATCACTGTGTGGCCCTAGGGATTTTTAATGTGAAAAACAATCAGTATTCTGATGGTTAAAAATACGCTGTGTGAGCAAACGGAGTCGGAATTCAACGAAACCAGCTTCTTTGGGTCCGCAATGTCGAACTGTAGCTGCATGTCCAGTTTCGTGATTTTTCGGGTATCATAAGTGATCACCGAAATTTTTAAAGACTCATATGACAATAAAAATAAAAATAAAAATATAATATACCAAGGAATATTCCAACCCCAAATTCTATAAAAACACTAAAATCCTTCTAACCCTAATTCACCTCATTCCACAGTCAAACAATAATCCGCCGTGATTATCTCGCTTCCAGGAAATCAATTCGATCTTCAGAAATTCCAATAAATCCAAACAAAAATCGAAAAATCCCCAAACTGAGATATGTTGGGTCCTGAAACGACCCTCTACATACTGGTGCAGTTTTTACAGTGTGCGATCCATTTTTGGATGCTCTTTTTATGAGCAGTAGGAACTAGGGTTCCGATTTTCGATGGTATGGGCAGTGTCGAGCTTGACAAGGGTTGTGGCGTTGGATGTGGAGGGGGTTGCGAGGGTTTTGGTGGTGGTTGTGGCTAGCTCGGTGGACGGTGATGGGTTAGATGGCGGAGCGAACTACGTTCGAGTTCCGGAGCAGGCAGTTCGAACTGAGTGTCTAGGGTATGGGATGAAGGTGGTCGAGGTGTTGAGTGGAATTGAGGTGGAGGCGACTTCAATTGGTGGTTGGAGGAGGAGCAATCGGCGGTCAACTGTGAGGTTCAGAGGTTTGGGAATAATACTGGAGATAGAATTACTGATCCGGGAAGGAGTGGGATATGTGGTTAGAAGCCAAAAATATGGATCCATTATATGAGGTATTGGGCCATTGAAAACAAGGTTAAGCCCAAACCAAAATAAATAGATTTAAGTTTTATTTAAATTAAATTCTATTGTAACTTGTATAATATATGTCCATACGTAATCAGCATTGAGCGAAACAAGATCTGTTACGAACGTATGGACGAGAGCTCCACAATGGAACTTACTGGAAGTGGATTGGGGCTCGTGTGAATTTATGGCGAAATAAATTGTTTTATTCAAATCAAACAATAGTTTATCGTTCTTTAACGATGAACTGCCAATGTGAGTAAATCTCACTAACTCTGAACAGTTATATTTTCATATTGTATTTTTAGAACTGTTAAAAATTGTCTAATTGACTGTGTGTTGACTTTTTGATTGAACTGCTCGTCAGTTAGTGGAAATTATACATATACATATACATATATATATATAAACCGTCAATTCTATATATATGTATATTGATTCTGTTTATCAGAATATTTCATATCGAAATGAAATCGATGTTATTATGTTGATTAACATCTTTGATGCAGGGAAACAGGTTGGAGGGACCCAACTGGGTACCTCAATATTTAAATACTATTCTGTTTCATATATTGTGTTATATGATGTGATATGAAATCAGTGATGATTTTATATGTTCGAATAATACCGATTATGGTTATATGGTATGTTAAATACCGTAAGAATACTGGAATGAAAAAGGGGGATTTTCAAAGTGTAACTTGAAAATAAATTAGTTATATAAAATCAATAGATTTTATATATAAAAGGAAAGAGGATTTTTTATAAAAGAAATCAATTATAAAATCAAAGAGAAATCGGAAAGGAGATATTTGTAAAACACTTACAAATGGGATCGAAAAGGAAATATTTATTTGTTAAATAAATAGAAAGAAAAAGGAAACTTATTTATAAAGTCGAAGGATTTTATAAAAGGGATATTCATGTATAAAATGAATTAGAATTTATTTAAAGAGAAAATATTTATAAAATCAAGAGATTTTATAAGAAGGGAATTATTTATAAAATCAAAGGATTTTAAAAAGTGGAGTATTTATTCTTTAAATAAACAGAAAGTTACAGAAGAGAAACATTTGTAAAACATTTACAAATAGAATTGAAAAAGAATTTACTTATTTAGAAAATAAATAAAGATAAAAAGAGAATTATTTTATAAATAAAAGAGTATTAGGAAATATTTATTTATGAAATAAATAGAGTTATCAAAAGGAAAATTGGCAGGATATAAAGGAAATATTTATATGAAATAAATATAGACAAATAGGAAAGGAGTTATCGAATTTTAGTTAAATCGAGTTAAAGTAAATTGATTAAGAGAAATCAAGTTAAAGTAAATCGAGTTAAAGTAAAATGAGTTAGAGTTAACCAGTTAGAGTTAATCAATTGGGGTTGACCAATTAGAGTTCACCAGTTAGAGTTATCCAGTTAGAGTTAATCAATTAGGGTTGAACAGTCAGAGTTAATCAGTTAGGGTTGATCAGTCAGAGTTAATCAGTTAGAGGTAACCAGTTAGAGTTAATCAATTAGGGTTGACTAGTTAGAGTTGATCAGTTAGAGTTAACTAGTTAGAGTTAGAGTTAACCAATAGAGTAATTAAATAAAGTTAATCGAAATAGAATAAATCGATTAGAGTTACCCGTAAAAGGAGTTATCGAATATTAGTATCCGAATAGAGTAAAAGGAGTTATCGAATATTAGTAACCGAATAGAGTAAAATGAGTTATCGGATATTAGTATCGAATAGAGATTAAAGGAGTTATCGAATCTAGTTATTCGAAAGGGGTTACCGAATCTAGTTATTCGAAAAGAGTTAAGTAAAAAGAGTTATCGAATCTAGTTATTCGAACGGAGTTAAATGAAAGGAGTTAATCGAATATAGTTTAATCGAGAAGAGTAATCGAATATAGTTCATTCGAGAAGAATTATCGAATATAATTTATTCGAAGAGAGAAAATCAAATATTGGTTATTCGAAGAAGAGTTAATCAAATAGAGATTACTCGTAGGAGAGTTATATGTCGAATTCGATTATATCGAATTCGGGAAAGTACTTATACTTTCCGGTGTTTAAATCAAGATTTATTTATTTATAAATCAGATGTTTATTTATTTATTCACATTAAAGAATAAAAGTTATAATTGAAGTTAGATATTTCGAAAGTAGGGATTATAACGTTATCGTTATAATCATTGTTTTAAATAAAGAAGTGGATTCATAAATCGAATCTGAGAGTTTCGTAAGGAAGTTTGTTAAAAATTTAAAAGATAAACTTTGACTATTTTGAAGTTAAAACGTTGTTCAGTTAAGGTCTGAGAGGTAATTATACCCCAACTTGACTGACTTCCTTCTTAACTAAGGAATGGTAAGGCTTGATCGTGAAGGAATTTTGGAAATGTTTTCAAAACGAGAATCAGAAATGTTTTCTGATAATAGAAAATAAGAATTTAGAATATGTGGAAACAGGAGATAAGTAAATTAATGAACTAAAGAGATAAATGTTAAATGATGATTGATCGATAAAATTTCCATCTGGAAATAATATCGTTGTTTGCACACCTGTTTTTCTTTGATAGTTAACTCACCGACTATCGGAATTTTGACCATTTTAACGTTGTTAATATGGAGAGACCGGTTGGATTATTATCCAAAGAACCACTCTGTATTGGCATAAGCGTTGTGAATCATATATGCCAAAGTTAATTGAAGACGGAGTAAAATGCAAGGGCTGTTGTATAAATCTTAGACAATAGTGCCTAAGATGGATATACTGAATAATGCCTGACAGAGTATATCTAATAGATCACGTAAGTTGATCTCTTCAAACGTATTCACATTTGGTGGCAGAGGAATTCATTTCTCTTAGCTGTATACCCGTGTTATTTTTGGATAAATCAATTTGTGATTTGGCGGGTATGACGAAGTGACATTCTAAGTTATCGAAGATGTGTCATGTAAAAGATAAGCGTAGCTTCTAGCCTCACATTCGGGAAATGGCAGAAATTGGGCAGACAGCATGGCTGTGTAGGTCGCACCTATTAGGGTGTATAATCACCTGATCTAGAGTTTCATTTACTTCTAAAAATCTATTGTCGATCAGTTTGATCCACTGTATCGGTCCCAGTTTATAAACACTCGAATGCGATGAACCGCCATAGTATGTTTTGAAAAAAAGGGTAAACGAAATAATTTTACCCAAAGTATATTTTTGATATAAAGGATTTATATTGAAATGACTATAATATATTGGATATATTGGTTGTTATTATAATCGAGTAAGATTATAAATTAAAGGGTTATGTAAATAATCGATCAGAATTCATATAAGTGAAATATATGAAATCGAAATGAATTAAATCTGAATTTAAATCAGAATTGGAATTAAAACCCTGGAAATTTGAATAAGTGTTTGTAGTGGACTTGGATTAAGTATAAGAGAATTTTAAAAATCCTGGGAGATTTTAAGTTGTTTTACAAGCACTATGAATGGTATTTTGAAATGTATTTCAAAATGGAAGTGCTAGAAATGGTTTCGCAAGTGTATAGTATTGAACTCGCTTCGATAGCTGGGAAATAATTCTGATAATGACTGCAGCATCATCAGTATTCATTTTCAAGTGTGTAAGTGACGGATTACTACCAAAGATTTTGTTTTCGAATTATTTGGAAAAAACAAGATGTTTGAGATTCAAAAAGGATGGTTTGATTTTAGAAAAATCCAAGGTGTTTAAAACTCCTAGGAAAAAGGTGTTTGGATTAAAACCAAATTTAATTAGAATTTGTAAAAGCAAATAGAAATTTAAATGGAATTGAAACCCGTAAGTGGGAATTGAATTGAAATAGGAAAATTGAGAATGGAACACTGGTTTGAAATGAAAATTCGACTTAGGTATAAGCGAATGGTCGAAATTGTGGGTAAAAATAGATTGGAGTTTGATTGGGATAACCTTGGTATATGTTGAATTGGTAACAGGTAAAAAGGATATAATGATATGCCGACAAAAAGGTACAAGTTTATATTTCTTTTGGATATAAGATGTATGAGCCGAATTGGCAAGCCGCTTGGCTGTTTGATTTTCTTTTGGGTTGGAGATGGCCCAGAGAAGCGAGTTGGAGTTTGACCTATTGACCAATACAACGGAGGTACCAGCGAAATTTTTCGAAATTTCGGGTGTTAGAAAATTTTCAAGATTTTTGAAATTTTTCGATAACAAGAATTAATTAATATTTAATTGAAATTAATTTGGTTCAATTGGGACTGGAGTTAAGAAGTGAACAAATAAGTTCTAACCAATCGATAGGGTTTGTTTTCTAACTTAGCAATTTCGAGGACGAAATTATTTTAAGTGGGGAAGAATGTAACGACCCATATTTTTATGGGTAATAATTAATTAATTTAATTATTTAAGTAGTGATTTAGAAAATTTAATGGCCGTTTAATTAAATAATAGTGAATATTTAATTTAATAATAATTAAATAATATATTTAACTCCGAAAGGATCAAAATGGACTGAAATGGCGGTCTGGTGTGAATTGGGCAAATTCAAAATATATAATTCAGTTTAGAATTCAATTTGAATAACGAGTATATTTAAATAACGGCAGTTTGAATGCATAATTATATTATAATTAAAATCGAGCTCGAAATGGCGCAGTAGTCCGTGATTTGGCGATTTGAACTTCAACTGAATATATAGAAGCCATTTTAAGTCGGATTTCTGTGAAACAAGAAACGTTAGGAGCAGGTGAAGTATATTTTTCTAGTGGAAGAGAAAAATCGGGATTTCATCATGTATATTTTGATTTATGTCCAAATCAAATTTTAGAAAAGTCGTTGTGGAATTCCTTTATAATTTATAAAGGAATTATTTATATTTTTAATAAGGAATTTCAATATAAATCGAATATCGTGTTGACCCAAATTTGAAATATCGAGTTAGAAATCCATATAACATTTTTCTGAAGCTGTATGGTATTCCACTGAGAATATATACTATAATATTTATTTTGAAATATTAAATTTAATTGTTTTTAAATATATTTATATATTTAAAAGGGTTATTTAGGACTTTAAAAATAGCCACTTTTGCAAATGAAGTCGGAATTCGACGAAACTAATTTTGTTGGATTCGCAACATCAAATTATTGTTAGATTCCAAGTTCCATGATTTTTGGGGTCACTGTGTGGCCGTACTGATTTTGAATGTGAAAAACAATCAGTATTCTAATAGTTAAAAATATGTTGTGTGAGCCAACGGAGTCGGAATTCGACGAAACCAGTTTCATTGGGTCCGCAATGTCCAACTGTAGCTGCATGTCCAGTTTCGTGATTTTTTGGGTATCATAAGTGATCACAGGAATTTTTAAAGACTCATATGACAATAAAAATAGAATATGCCAAGGAATATTCCAAGCCCAAATTCTATAAATACACTAAAATCCTTCTAACCCTAATTCAACTCATTCCACAGTCAAACAATAATCCGTCGTGATTATCTCACTTCCAGGAAATCAATTCGATCTTCAGAAATTCCAATAAATCCAAACAAAAATCGAAAAATCCCCAAACTGAGATATGTTGGGTCCTGAAACGATCCTCTACATACTGGTGGGTTTTTTACAGTGTGCGATCCATTTTGGGATGCTCGTTTCATGAACAGCAGGAACTAGGATTCCGGTTTTCGATGGTATGGGGAATGTCGAGCTTGACAAGGGTTGTGGCGTTGGATGAGGCGGAGGTTGCGAGGGTTTTGGTGGTGGTTGTGGCTTGCTCGGTGGACGGTGACGGGGTGGATGGCGGAGCGAACTACGTTCGAGTTCCGGAGCAGGCAGTTCGAACTTAGTGTCTTGGGTATGGGATGAAGGCGGTCGAGGTGCTGAGTGGAATGGAGGTGGAGGCGACTTCAATTGGTGGTTGGAGGAGGAGAAATCGGCGGTCAACTGTGAGGTTCAGAGGTTTGGGAATAATACGGGAGATAGAATTACTGATCAGGGAAGGAGTGGGATATGTGGTTAGAAGCCAAAAACATGGATCCATTATATGAGGTATTGGGCCATTGAAAACAAGGTTAAGCCCAAACCAATATAAATAGATTTAAGTTTTATTTAAATTAAATTCTATTGTAACTTGTATAATGTATATCTTATCCATACGTAATCAGAATTGAGCGAAACAAGGTCCGTTAGGATCGTATGGACGAGAGCTCCACAATGGAACTGACTGGTAGTGGATTGGGGCTCGTGTGAATTTATGGCGAAATAAATTGTTTGATTCAAATCAAACAACAGTTTATCATTCTTTAACGATGAACTGCCAATATGAGTAAATATCACTAACTCGCAACAATTATATTTTCATGTTGTATTTTTAGAACTGTTAAAAATTGTCTGATTGACTGTGTGTTGACTGTTTGATTGAACTGCTAGTCAGTTAGTGGAAATTATATATATATATATATATATATATATATATATATATAAACCGTCAAATCTATATATATATATATATATATATATATTGATTCTGTTTATCAGAATATCTCATATCGAAATGAAATCGATGTTATTATGTTGATTAACATCTATGATGCAGGGAAACCGGTTGGAGGGACCCGACTGGGTTCCTCAATATTTAAATATTGTTATGTTTCATATATTGTGTTATAGAATGTGATATCAAATCTGTGATGATTTTATATGTTTGAATAATACCGATTATGGTTCTATGGTACGTTAAATACCGTAAGAATACTGGAATGAAAAAGGGGGATTTTTCAAAGTATAATTTGAAAATAAATTAGTTATATAAAATCAATGGATTTTATATATAAAAGGAAAGAGGATTTTTTATAAAAGAAATCAATTATAAAATCAAAGAGAAATCGGAAAGGAGATATTTGTAAAACACTTACAAATGGGATCGAAAAGGAAATATTTATTTGTTAAATAAATAGAAAGAAAAAGGAAACTTATTTATAAAGTCGAAGGATTTTATAAAAGGGATATTCATGTATAAAATGAATTAGAATTTATTTAAAGAGAAAATATTTATAAAATCAAGAGATTTTATAAGAAGGGAATTATTTATAAAATCTAAGGATTTTATAAAGAGGAGTATTTATTCGTTAAATAAACAGAAAGTTGCAGAAGAGAAATATTTGTAAAACATTTAGAAATAGAATTGAAAAAGAATTTATTTATTTAGAAAATAAATAAAAATAAAAAGAGAATTATTTTATAAATAAAAGAGTATTAGGAAATATTTATTTATGAAATAAATAAAGTTATCAAAAGGAAAATTGACAGGATATAAAGGAAATATTTATATGAAATAAATATAGACAAATAGGAAAGGAGTTATTGAATTTTAGTTAAATCGAGTTAAAGTAAATCGATTAAGAGAAATCGAGTTAAAGTAAATCGAGTTAAAGTAAAATGAGTTAGATTTTACCAGTTAGAGTTAATCAATTAGGGTTGACCAATTAGAGTTGACCAGTTAGAGTTAACCAGTTAGATTTAATCAATTAGGGTTGACCAGTCAGAGTTAATCAGTTAGGGTTGATCAGTCAGAGTTAATCAGTTAGAGTTAATCAGTTAGAGGTAACCAATTAGAGTTAATCAATTAGGGTTGACCAGTTAGAGTTGATCAGTTAGAGTTAACCAGTTAGAGTTAACCAATAGAGTAATTAAATAAAGTTAATCGAATTAGAATAAATCGATTAAAGTTAGTCGTAAAAGGAGTTATCGAATATTAGTATCACTATAACAAATTGACCATATTACAACGGTGGAAAAAAGTTGTAAAAGACATTTTACAATGGTGGAGCCACCATCGTCTATTAAGAAGTTGTAATACACTAAATTCTTTTACAACTTTTGTGCACCGTTGCGACACCGTTGTAAAATGTAATTTTTACAACTTTTTTCTACTGTTGTAATAAACGTTATTACAACAATTATGCACCGTTGAAATAATGTCTACTACAACTGTTATACACCGTTGTGATTGACAATTGCATTTTAAAAAATAGACATCTTTTGCAACTAAAATGAACAATACACTAAATATTGCAATACTCCATAAACAAACCAGATATAACAGTTATTTGCAAACTAAATTATTGAAATACTCAAATTTTCAGTATTACAAATAAGTTTATGAAAACATTTCGCGCATTATTACATACTTGACCGTTACAAAGCAACTTGATACAAGCACAAGTTATCCACAAAAAATTGCATATCCTACGGCAGTACATTAGTCGAAAACAACGAAATCTTTATGCCATTAATCTTTTTGGTGCAAGTTCACTACAGTGATCTGAAACCTGTTGCATAAGAACAAAGTGCATCCACTATCTGAAAATTAATAAAATAGTGGTAGTCATTTTCCAATATCAAATGATTCTGAGATAAAAATAAATTAATATATATTTTTTGGAAAATACCTGTCTCTAACCCTGCTGAGCCGAAGTACTCTCCGTACTTATTTGTGTTTTCGGGTGCTGCAATCAATTATCAGCAGTGATTTTATGATCAACTTTCTCCGTTGCAATGGACAAAGTACTAGACAACATTGGATGGATACCAAGCTTAAAAAAATTGTAGATTTAGGGCATAGTCTTGCAGATCATGAACAGAAAGCCTTTGATGGTAGAATAACAAACAGGTTGATTTTAAGGCCAAGTAGCTTTGTGAACTAACCATTTAGCAATATTTCTTATTTTCTATGATCCTAAAATGAGTGTAATGGATGATAAAACAAAAATCGTTTGCAGTGAAAGTAAAACTTCTATGCAAATATTATCACACTCCACATCATGAAAAGGACGCATTTTCATTTATCTCCATTTATGTTTGTTACCTACAAGAATGTTCCTACTTGTAGGACTGGCAGAAGCATAAAATTGTAATGACCCATTGTAAATTTCAGCCGGTTAACTGTAAAAGTTATGTAACACAATGAAACTAAGGTGAATAAGTTAAGTCTCACAGGTGGTGGATCCAAACACGGTTAAAGGCATAATTTGAACCATCTTAAAACATATTTACCATGAGAAAAAATTATAAGCAAAAGCTATATTATTGCAAACTAATCAGGTATGCTACAGGAATCGCACACTGATTCTACATATAAACACATCATTTTCATTTATTTAGCCACTGGATCAACATACATACTTAACAAGTGCAATAAGAAAACAAGTTATAGAAAACTCACTAATATCCATCTCTCAAACCACCGAATTTCTCATGTCCAGCAGTATCCCAGCAATATAATCGTATCTTTCCACAATTTGTGTGGAAATCCAAGGGATGAACCTCAATAACAATAGTTGGTTCGTATTTCTCAAATTCCCCTGTAAGATGCCTCTTAACGAAAGTAGTTTTTTCTATGCCTCCATCTCCAATAATTAACAAGCTTGAAACATTGTATATTTGAAAAATGATTTTAAACTGAACTTCAAATATGATTCGATTCTAACATTCGAGTACATGAATAACTATTTCAATGTAGTCCAACTTAATTCTAAAGGATCCACAATCGTAGTTAGTAACCATTTGTTTACTTCTACAATATAGTGCTAGAACTGATAACAGTCTAAAGGAAAATAACAGTAACTGGAAAAAAATTGATAATTGCTTTCGGAATATATCAAGTATCATACTAGTTTAAATATTTACTTCAATCTCGATTTTAAATGCATCTCCACCAAGTCCGATACCACTTCATCCAAACTCGAATTAACTTGAGCAGTGGCTTCCCGGAATTCGAAAAACGACGGAATACGGTTTGGAGAAGGTGGACATGAGAAGGCGCAATTAGGGTTAGTTGTGGATGGTATAGGCAGAGCAAAGCAGAAAGGAGAAAACGGTCAAAGAATCTGAAGGAAGGAGAAAACGGTCGAAAGAGGATTTCTGAGCTACTAAAACCACAGCGGCAAAACTGGGGAAGGGAAAGTGGACGAAGAATCTGAAGGAAGGTGTACATCTGGCGGCGGAATGGGGTTACTGAGGGGTTATTTGGTTTTGGTCGAGAAGACAAATTTGGGTTTTATCGGGGAGTGATAATAAAAGAGCGGACACGTGACTGAAAGCATGGAAAGCACGGAGGGAAAATATTTTAGAGTTGGAGCCAAACAATTCTAATTTGCGGAAACTGGAGCCAAACAATTCAAGCAGGCGGGAACGTAGATTTGTGGAGCTAACGGTAAAACATGTTTTATAAGAAAGTAGACCCTTTTAGATACATATGAAAATGATAATAAGTAAAATATAATTGAATTAATAATTAAAATTTTATATTAAATATAAATATAATATGAATTTCTTGAGAATTGATTTTTACTAAAATATTAAATATTATATAAATAAGGAAGGTGAGAATTGATTTTTAATAAAATATTAAATATAAATAGTTATTATTAATTATTACCTATTTCTTCAAAGTTATAATTGAATTCCAAATATTAAAACTTAATTTAAATGTAAATGTTATTGATTATATACTATTAAATATTTAATAGTAATTTTTAAAAAGTAACTATTATTTATTAATCATCAATTAAGCGGTATTTATCTAATCTAAAAGTAATTAATTGTAATTGGTAATAATTTGTAAATTTATTATTGAATATGAATTATTCTTAGATGTTAATATTACTAATTATTAAATATAAGTTGTTATTAACATTTAATAGGTCTCTAATAAAAGAAATAGAAAAAAGAGTTACTAAAAATAAGTTTAACAACTTTCTAATTTAACTATTAATTATCAGAAATTAATTAGTATATATTAGTTATTACAACAGACAAAAAAGAAAAGTTGTGATATATATGTTTATTGCAACAGTGATTTTTTCATAGTTGTAAAAAAACATTTATTACAACAGTGCGTTTTGCACAGTTGTAAAAAAACATTTGTTACAACTGTGCTTTTCGCACAGTTGTAAAATTAAAGTTGTAATATGGTGTTTTTGTTGTAGTGTATCCGAACAGAGAAAAGGAGTTATCGAATATTAGAATCCGAATAGAGTAAAAGGAGTTATCTAATATTAGTATCTGAATAGAGATTAAAGGAGTTATCGAATCTAGTTATTTGAAAGGGGTTATCGAATCTAGTTATTCGAAAAGAGTTAAGTAAAAAGAGTTATCGAATCTAGTTATTCAAAAGGAGTCAAGTGAAAGGAGTTAATCGAATATAGTTTAATTGAGAAGAGTAATCAAATATAGTTCATTCGAGAAGAATTATCGAATATAAGTTATTCGAAGAGAGAAAATCGAATATAGGTTATTCGAAGAAGAGTTAATCAAATAGAGATTACTCGAAGGAGAGTTATACGTCAAATTCGATTATATCGAATTCGGGAAAGTACTTATACTTTCCGATGTTTAAATCAAGATTTATTTATTTATAAATCAGATGTTTATTTATTTATTCACATTAAAGAATAAAAGTTATAACTGAAGTTAGATATTTCAAAAGTAGGGATTTTAACGTTATCATTATAATCATTGTTTTAAATAAAGAAGTGGATTCGTAAATCGAATCCGAGAGTTTTGTAAGGAAGTTTATTTAAGATTTAAAAGATAAACTTTGACTATTTCGAAGTTAAAATGTTGTTCAGTTAAGGTCTGAGAGGTAATTATACCCCAACTTGACTGACTTCTTTCTTAACTAAGGAATGGTACGGTTTGATCATGAAGGAATTTTGGAAATGTTTTCAAAATGAGAATCAGAAATGTTTTTTGATAATAGAAAATAAGAATTTAGAATATATGGAAATAGGAGATAAGTAAATTAATGAACTAAATATTATATGTTATTTGTTCCGCTGTGAGGTTCGTGTTACTCTGATGTTGTGTTCTTCTTCTTCTTCTATTGTAAGTTTCTATCTTATCTTTCCTCATCCTCTAATTTCTTTCATTAACCATCCGGTATTTTTGACTCTTGATGTTTGTGTGTTGTATATCATATAATCAAGGTCACAAATTTTCGGTCGTTACAGTATATATACGAGAGCGTATTTCTTATTCAATATAAAATGGTTTTATATTGTAGGTATTTACTGATTGAGTTGTTTATGAGCTCTGGTCGATCAGTTTGATCCACTGTATCGGTAGGGGTTTATAAACACTCGAATACGATGAACCGACACTATATGTTTCGAAAAGAGGGTAAATGAAATAATTTTGCCCAAAGTATATTTTAATATAAAGAAAATATGTATAGCGGAATTATTATATTTGATGTGTTGTCATTATTATAATCGAGTAAGATTATAAAAAGTGAAATGGTTAAGTAAATAACCAATCAAAATTCGTGTAAGTGTTACGAAATGAATTAAATCTGAATTTAAATCAGAAATGAAAATAAAACTCTGGAAATTTGTAAAAGTGATTGTAATTGGATTTGGATCAAATATAAGAGAAATTTTAATCCTCGAGATTTTAAATTGGTTTATAAACATTGGGAATAGTATTTTGAAAATGGATTTCAAAATAGAAGTGGTTAGATATGGTTCTGAAAGTTATATAGTATTGAACTCACTTCGATCACGGGGAAATAACTCTGATGAGTGTGGCCACATCATCAGTGTTCATTTTCGAATTGTATTGAGGAAACATGTTGTTTAGAAATTCAAAGGTTTTGAATTGGTATTATGATTTCAAATTGATTTGAAAGAAAAACCCAGGAGTTTAAAATTTTCTAGAATTTAAATTCAACTTGTGAAGTTAAGTAAAAGGAGATGATAAAAATATTTAAATATGGAATTGATCAGAGAATAGTCTGAAATGGAATTAAGGGATAAGTTAAGAGTTTGGAATCGAAATGAAACTCGAGTTTAAAATGAAATTCGACTTTGGTATAAGCGAATGATTTGGTTTGAGAATGAATTTATTGGAGTTTGGTTAGGATAACATTGGTATATGCTGAATTAACAGCAGATGGAAGTGATAAAGTTGGTATGCCCAACAAAAAGGTATGAGTTTATATTTCATATGAGTTTGGTGATTTATGAGTCGACTTGGCAAGCCACTTGGCTGTTTTATTTTCTTTTGGGTTGGAGAAGGCCCAGAGAGGCGAGTTGTAGTTGTACCGATTGAGCCGTACAAAGGAGGTTATGGAAAAAAAATTCGAAAAGTTAAGGCGTTAGAAAATTTTCAGGATTTTTGAAAATTTTCGTTGATAAGAATTAAATAATATTTTAATTGAAGTTTATTGGTTCAGTGAAACCGAAATTAAGAAGTAAACAAATAATTTTAACCCAATTGGTGGAGTTTGTTTTGTACCTTAGCAATTTCGAGGACGAAATTATTTTAAGTGGGGAAGAATGTAACGACCCGTATTTTCTGCGATATATAATTAACTTATTTAATTATATAAATAGTGATTTAGAATTCAAATGGTCATTTACTTAAATTATATTGAATGTTTAATTAAAATGATAATTAAATAATATATAATTTAGAAATAATCAAAAATAGTGGAATTCACAATATTGTGTGAATTGGATTATTTATAAGATATAATTCAGTTTAAAATTTGAATTACGATAATGAATATATTTAATTAACGATGGTTGAGCATATAATTTATATTATAATTATAACCGAGCTCGAAATGGCGCGGCAGTTCGTAATTTGGCGATTCGAACTTTAAACGAATATACAGAAGCCGTTTTAAGTCGGATTTCTGTGAAACAAGAAACTTCAGAGCTAGTGAAGTATATTTTCTGATGGAAGAGAAAAATCGAGATTTCGTTGTGTAGATTTTTATTTATGTCCAAATCAAATTTTAGAAAAGTCGCTGTGGAGTTACTTTATAATTTATAACAATTTATTTATATTTTATAAAAGAAATTTCATTATAAATCGAATACCGATTTAATCGGGATTTGAAATATCGAGTTAGAAATTCATATAGGAATATTCAAGAGCTGTATGATATTCTGTTGTGAATATATAAGATAATACTTATTTATAAATATTTAATTTAATTGTTTTTAAGTATATTTAATATTTAAAAGGGTTATTTAGAGCTTTAAAAATAGCCAATTTTGCAAACGACCTCAGAATTCAACGATACTAATTTTGTTGGATTCGCAATGTTAAATTATTGTTAGATTTCAATGTCCGTGATTTTTGAAGTCAATATGTGGTCATACGGGATTTTAATGTGAAAAACAATCGATATTTTGATGGTTAAAACTACGTTGTGTGAGCAAACGGAGTCGGAATTCGACAAAACCAGTTTCGTTGGGACCATAATGTCGAACTGTAGACACATGACCATTTTCATGAGTTTTGAATATCGTGTGTGATCACACGGAATTTTAAAAGGCTAAAACGATAAAATAATAAAAGAAAATATCCTAACTCATTAAGAGGTCAAAACAAAGGCCATGCACCCATCCTTTACGGCCACACAAAAATCTCGTCCACAATATAAAATTGTTCTCTCAAGCCGCCACAATTGGTTCAATAACGTGAAGCAAAACTAAAGAAGAAAATTAAAATAAATTCATGGAAAAATCAACAAATCCTGAGATGTATATATTCGAGTTCCCACGGTTTTGCTCTACAAACTGGTATCGATTTTAAGGGTTCGAACGCCTTCCAGTTCGCTGTAGCCAAGACAGAGTTGGCTAGGGTTGAATACTTATGGAGTTTTAGACTTTGATTTATGAAATCGAGTTCGGATTTGGATTCAGGAGGTGATTAGGAAGTCGTATGATTTTTTTGGGATTTTATATGAATAAAAAACCGTCGAACTTTTTTGTGGAGAAGCGGAGGATGAACTCGCCAACGTCGCTGCGAGTTGAAGGAGGATGGTCGGAAGTGGAAGAGTTTGGGAGGAGGAGCGAGATGGTGAGGTTTGTTTGGAAATACGTGGTGTAATGGAGGATCGATGGTAGCCTGAAATTGGTGGAAATGGCTGGATAGTTTCCTAGAGCTCGCGTCTTTGAGAAGAGGGAGGAAAGTGATAAAGTAAAGTAGAAAATGACGGGATGGGTTTTAACCGTGGGGTGTTGGGCTCAAGAGAAAAAGTAAGGCCCATGATTTAAATAGATATAGTTTAATTCTATTTAAATTACTATATTAGCTTGTGAAATTCATAAGCTGCTTGTACGATATCAGAATCCCGAACGGTCGGATCCTTTGGGATCGTATGGATGGTGGCTACACAGTGGAATGGACTGGGAGTGAAGTGCAGCCCATTACAATTCATAACGAATTAAATTTTCTGTCTGAATCAAGCGATGATTATCTTTATTAACGATGATCATCCAGTGTGAGTAAAACTCACCAACTCTGAACAGTTCTATTTTTATAACGTGTATTTAGAACTGATAAATGATGACTGATTGTTGTGTGCTGACTATTAGGTTGAATTGTTTATGTATTGATTGAAAATATAGATAATGATATATATAAATCGTTAATCGAATATTGATTCTGTTTATCAGAATACTTTTTATTTGTGTTATTGGTGTTGTTTAACATCTGTGATGCAGGGAAACGGGTTGGAGGGACCCAACTGGGTTCCTCAATATTTATAATACTGTTTTGTTCATATATTGTGTTATATAATGTGATGTATAATCTGAGATTGATTATAGTGAAAATGACCTTGTTATTTGGTACTGTTAAATACCAGAAGAAATATTGAAACAAAATATTATATAAAATTGAAAGATTTTATATAGAAGGAAGATTTCAAACTGTGCATTGAAATAGAAAGTTTATAAAATCAAAAGATTTTATAAAAGGAAATATTTATGAAATAAATAGAATAATTAGAAAAGGAAATTTTCAGTGTTATATTGAAATAGAAATATTTATAACATTATAAGATTTTATAAATAGAAATATTTATTTAGAAAATAAATAGAAAGAGTTAAAGAAATGTTTATTTGTGAAATAAATAAAATTGAAAAGGGAATATTTGTAAAACATTTACAAATAGATTATAAAGGAAAAACATTTATTTATGAAATAAATAGAGTAATAAATGTAATTATTTATAAAGTAAATAAGGTTTTATAAAAGGAATATTTGGGAAATAAATAGGATTAAAAAGGAAATATTTGTAAACAAATATAAAAGGAAATATTTATAAAATGGAAAGGGTTTTATAAAAAGGATATTTACTTAGAAAGTAAATGGAAGGATAAAAAGGATATTTACTTAGAAAGTAAATAGAAGTGAAAAGGAATCTGTATTTAGAAATAAATAGAATGTTAAAAGAAATATTTATTTGTTAAACAAATAGAATGATTAAAAGGAATACGAATTGTGGATTTAAAGAAAACTATTGAATAGAATCTATTTTAACAGATAAATTGAGAAGTTTAATTTATAAATAATATTTTATAAATTAAATAAAATATTTATCATTGGATAAATAAAGTTATATAAGTCTGTACTTATATAAAGAAGTAAACAGATAAATAGAGCAGATTAATTTAGAAATAATATTTTATAAATTAAGTAAAATATTTATCATTGGATAAATGGAATATAAAAGTCAGGACTTATATAGAGTTAAGTGAATCAAGTTAAGTGAATCAAATTAAGTTAATCGATGAAAGTGAATCGAGTTAAGTGAATCGAGTTAAGTGAATCGAGTTATGTGAATCGAGTTGAGTTAATCGAGTATGGTTAGTCAAACCAAGTTAGTCGAATCGAGTGGGTCGAACCAAGTTAGTCGAGCCTAGTTAATTGAGTTGGTTGAACCAGGATAGTCGAGTTAGTCGAATATGGTTAGTCGAGTCGAGTTGGTCAATTCGAGTTAGTCGAGTCAACTTAGTCGAGTCGAGTTAAGTTAGTCGAGTTAGTTGAGTTAAGTTTGTCGAGTCGAGTTAATCGAATTTAATTAATCGAAAGGAGTTATCGATTATAGTTTAATCGAAAGCAGTTAATCGAATTTAGTTATTCGAAAGTGAATTATCGAATATAGTTATTCGAAAGGAGATTATCGAATATAGCGTATTCGAAAGAAAGAGACCGACTATAGTTTATTCGGAAGAGTGGGTTAATCGAATATAAGTTACTCGAAGAGAGATAATCGAATATAAGTTATTCGAAGAGAGATAATCGAATATAGGTTATTCAAAGAGGAGTTAATCAAATAGAGATTACTCGAAAGGGAGTTATACGTCGAATTTAATTATATCAAATTCAGGAAAGTACTTATACTTTCCAGTGTTTAAATCAAGATTTATTGATTTATAAATTAGGTGCTTATTTATTTATTCACATTAAAGAATAAAAGTTAAAATTGAAGTTAGATATTTCGAAAGTAGGGATTATAACGTTATCGTTATAACCAATGTTTTCAATAAAGAAGTGGATTCGTAAATAGAATCCGAGAGAGACGTAAAGAAGTTTGTTAAAGGTTTAAAAGATAAACTTTGACTATTTCAAAGTTAAAACGTTGTTCATTTAAGGTCTGAGAGGTAATTGTACCCTAACTTGATTGGCATCCTTCCTAACTAAGGAATGGTAAGGTTTGATAGTGAATGATGGTTAAGTTAATTTAGTTAATGAGCGAAATGGTTTGAGTTGGCATGGCGATGTTTGATTCAAAACATCAGTTTAAATCCAGTGAAGGAGATTCGGAAATGTTTTCCAAATAAGAATCAGAAATGTTTCCTGATAATAGAAAATAAGAAATGTTGAATATATGGAAACAGAGATAAGTAAATTAATGAACTGAAGAGATAAATGTTAAAAGATGACTGATCGATATAATTTCCACATGGAGATCATATCGTTGTATGCACACGTGTTTTTGTTTGATAGTTAAATCACCGACTATCAAAGTTTTGACCATTTTAACGTTGTTATTATAGAGAGACCGGTTGGATTATTATCCGAAGAACCACTCCACATTGGCATAGGCATTGCGAATCATATATGCCAAAGATAATTGAAGACGGGGTAAAATGCAAGGGCCATTGTATTAATCTTAGGTAAAGATTGCCTAAGATGGATGTACTAAATAGTGCCTTCGGTTTGTCCAGTCCCAGGACGACCTATACGGAAGAATGTCTGACAGAGTATATTTAATAGATCATGTAAGTTGATCTCTTCAAACGTATTTACGTTTGGTGGTAGAGGAATTCGTTTCTCTTAGCTGTATACCCGTGGTATTTTTAGGGAAATCAATTTGTGATTTGGCGGGTATGACAATGTGACATTCAAAGTGAATAATTGTTTGATCTACCATAGATAAGCGTGGCCTTTAGCTTTACAACCGGGAGATGACAAAAACCGGGTAGGCAGCATGGCTATGTAGGTCGCACCTATTAGGGTGTATAATCACCTGATCTAGAGTTTCATTTACTTCTAAAAATCTAATGTCGATGTTGTCATTCAGGAAACGGTTACTAACCCCAACAGTTGGTGATATACATTCGATACACTCAAGCGAAATGAGTGGTCGGTCATGTGTGGCTAGGTTACAAGATGTTCTTGTTGAACCCAGTGTATTCCTCTCTAGAGGTACACTAGCAGAAGGTGGTTCCATACCTTGTCATAGTTGGAATTCCATTACCTAATACGTGCTTGCGGTTTTGATTGTATACTATATATGTAGAACGTGAGATGAAAGCGTTTCTGCTAGATGATTATTATATTGTGGTTGATAGACATTTTTATAATATCAAAAGGGTTTTGATATAAAGATTAGTTTGGATTCTCATAAGGGAAAACCCATTCCGTTATACGGCGTGGTCTTATGAGATATCATTTATTTCTCAAACTGTTTTAAACTGTTTTACTCACACCGGTCCCATGACTGACCCGAAGTTTATTTTGTTTTGTTTTCCCTAAACTCTTGGGTACCCAATTTTGTACGGGCAGTCAAGTAGTCTGGATTTACAAATACTTGAAGAGCTGGAGCAGGAGGCTTTAGGATCATATAGCTATTGTTTATTTCCGCTATGTTGTAAGTGTTGTACTTCAATAATGATATACATTCAAGTACAGATTTATATTTCAAAGTTATGTTACATATATTATATGTTATTCGTTCCGCTATGAGATTCGTGTTACTCTGATGTTGTGTCATTCTTCTTCTTCTATTCTAAGTTTCTGTCTTATCTTTCCTCACCCTTTGTTTTCTTTCTATTAGTTTTCTGATTTCCAATGTAATATGGTTTGGACTTGTGTTATTTAGTCAGCTAAAATTGGACCTGAATTTTAGGACACTACATTAGTCGAACCTACAGTGGATGTTCTGGTCACCCCCGACGACCTAACAAAGGTCTTGAAAGTTGGATCGTAACTCCACCCCCATAATAAAAGTGGATCCCATGGAATTCTTAAGGGCTAATCTTGACGTATTGGCTTGGATCAACTCTAACATGCATTGTATCGACCCTACGATCGATTGCCATAGGCTAACTCTCAACCCCTTGCAACCTCCAGTCCAATAGAAACATCTATTCTTGGGTACCGAAAGATCGAATGCACTGAGGGAAGAGGTAGATAGGCTACTCAATAATGACTTCATTCGTGAGGCCAACTACCCCGAATGGATCTCCTATCCAGTCTTGGTCAAGAAAGCAGATGACAAGTGGCGAACGTGTGTCGATTTCTCCAACTTGAACAAGGCATGTCCCAAAGACAGTTTCCCACTTCCGCAGATTGACCAACTTGTTGATTCGACCAGTAGATGCCAGCTCTTTTCCTTCATGGATGCCTACTCATGCTACAATCAGATTGTGATGTACCTCCCCAACCAGGATCACACTTCTTTCATAACCGACCTCGGGCACTACTGCTACCGCGTCATGCCATTTGGTCTTAAGAATGCAGGGGCCAATTATCAATGACTGGTCAACTTCATTTTTAACAATCGGCTCAGAAGATCCATGGAGGTATATGTAGACGATATGCTTGTGAAATCAAAAATATCGAACGACCACCTCCGTGACCTCTTTGAAATGTTTGATGTCCTCCGCCAATATGACATGAAACTCAATCCCTTGAAATGCTTTTTTGGCGTTGCGTCCGGAAAATTCTTAAGTTTAATTGTCAATTCCCGAGGCATCGAAGCCAGTCCAAATGAGATCAAAGCTATCCGGGACATTCAAGCCCCTCAGAGCATCAAGGATGTTCAAAAACAGGAAGGTTGCCGCTTTAAGTCGTTTCATCTCTAAAGCAACCGACAAATGCGTTTCCTTTTTCGACTTACTTAGAAAGGAGAAGTGCAACTTCACATGGACCTTGGAATGCATTGCCACATTCAGGGACCTTATGAATCACTTAGAGCGACCATCTATCTTGTCAAAACCTGTGGATCACGAGGACTTATACATTTATTTAGTTGTTTCCATGCAAGAAATCAGCTCAACCTCGTACGCATTGAAGATCGTGTCCAATGACCTGTTTACTACATCAGTAAGAGAATAACGGGGGCAGAAAACAACTACCCAAAGCACGACAAGCTAGCCTACTACTTGTTGATCTCCTCCCGGAAGATACGACTGTACTTTCAGTATCACCCTACCAAAATCTACATTGACCAGCCATGACATCAGGCCTTGCAGCGACCCAAGGCATCTGGACAACCACTAAAGTGGAATATAGAGCTGAGTAAGTATGAGTTCACATTCATACCTCGCCGAGCCATCCTCTGACAAGCCCTCGCCGATTTCATAGTGGAATTCACAATCCCGGTGGAGCCTCCTCTGGAAGATATCGAGATCTAAACAGTCAATGGAAAATGTTCGTGGATGGATCTTCCAACAATAAATGCATCGGCGCCGGAGTCGTGCTCATCACTCTAGAGGAGCTCCCCATATGCTATGCTTTAAAACTCAACTTTCCCGCTACCAACACCGATGCAGAATACGAGGCCTTGATTGTCGGTCTCAGAATTGCCATCGAACTAAATATCAATGCCATCCATATTTATTATGACTCAGGGCTCATCATACGTAAGGTACATGGAGGGTATCAAATAAAGGGGACAGGACACTCTCCCTACCTTGCTCAGGTTCATGATTTGCTCAACAACTTCGACCACTACATCATGACGAATATTCGCCGAAAGCAAAATGAAAAGATGACTGATTCGCTTAACTGACAATCTCCATGGGTGCACAATTTACGAGATTGGCCCGGACGAAGTACTCGATTCTCCGAGCATAAAACAGATGCTAACTGATTCAGTAATGGCAATGAACACCGAAACCGAGCCTGAGTCTTGGATGACACCGATCAAGGACCACTTGCAGCATGGAATCCTCCCTAATAGCTACAAAGAAAGACAACCAACCACTCACCAATCATCTCGCTATATGATTTTGGATGGAGTGCTCTACTGAATAGGATTCTTGGTTTCGTTACTCCGGTGTGTAGCCCAACTGCGTCGACCGCATGTTGCAAGATGTGCATGAAGGAAAGTTTGGAGACCACGTTGGGGGCCAAACTCTGGTAAAGAAAATCATAAGATATGTTTATTTCTGGCCTACACTCGACCAAGACGCTACAAACTACGCCCGTAAGTGTGAAAAATGCCAGAGGTTCTCTTAGATCCCTATAGCCCAGCCTATCGAGCTAACACAAATGGTAAGTTCTTAGCTGTTCGCCATGTGGGGAATAGATATCATCAGAACTCTCCCAATGGCCAGAGGTGGGGTGCGTTATGCCATTGTCGCATATTGATTTCTTCACCAAATGGGCGGAAGCCCTCGTTACGATCACTATCAAAAAGGTAATCAACTTCGTCGTCCACAACATCGTCACCCATTACGGGGTCCCCCAAGCCATCACCTCCGACAATGGGACCTAGTTTAATAGCGCCGAGTTCAAGACTTTCTGTCGCTTGCACAACATCAAGAAGAGATTCTTGACAGTGGTTCATCCTCAGGCCAATGGGCAAGTCAAGGTTGTCAACAAAGTGATTAAATCCATTATCAAGAAGCGCCAGGAAAGGGCCGGAGGCTTATGGGGAGATGAGCTCCCTCGGGCCTTATGTGCCTACCGGACCACCCGTAAGTCAGCGACTGACCACACTCCATTCACCCTTGCCTATTGATCCGAAGCCATCATTCCCATTGAGCTAAAGCTTCAGTCTCATCGATTTACTTACTATGATCCTAAGAAAAACCAAGACTTACTTCTAGTATCACTCGACCTACTCGAAGAGAAAAGGAACGAAGATGAACTTAGAGCTGCTGCTCAGCGCCAAGGAGTTTCCCGATATTTCAATTCCAAAGTCCAGTCCAAGGGCCTCAATATCGACGACCTCGTCCTGAAGCGGATCTTTCCCACACCGATTGATTTCAGTCCTTGTTGGGATGGTATGTATGTCATAAAACGAAGTTTCAGAGATGGAACCTTCAAGCTAGGGATTGTCGATGGAGCTGAACTCCCTAGTGCATGGAATAGTGAATATATCCATCGCTGCTTCGCATTACTTATTGTACAGTTTTCCCGCTTTCCAACAATGTTTTGTTTTCTAAAAATTCAAGGCATTGTAAAGGCTGTTACTGCCAAAGTTATTAGTAAAGATGATGTTCATTTTTCTATGTCCCTGACATGTTTGTTTTCTGCATGATATGTTTGATTGACCATCACAACGAGCTTGCATACACAAACACACGAACACTGGATCGGAACCCCAAGCATGGGAGCCGGTACCACCACTCAAGCCTTGAAACAACGACAAGGTCAAATCTAAATAGCATTGGATCGGCAACCCGAGCACAACAGTCGGTACCGCAACTCGAGTCTCGAACCAAAGACGAGACCGAGTATAAATAACACCACTCGAGTCCCGAGCCCACGATGCAACCAAGTGTAAATAATACTGCTCTAACCAATAACAAAATCGATCATTAATCATTCCGCCCCTAAGTCCCCAGACTTAGGGGCAGCCCACCAGCCATGCTAGTGTGATACTGACCACTCTTACTGCTCCATGTTACCCATCGGGTCAGGATCCGAGAACCTCTCGGACCTCGAACCAACGATGAGACCAAGTATAAATCGTTACATCCCCAAGTCCTCGGACTTGGTGGCAACCCACCGGCCAAGATATTGTGGCAACGACCACTCAAACGGCTCCATCCAGCCCACCAGATCCGGGTACCATTTAGCGAATAAACAACGCCCATGTGCTCTAAACCTGAAGGAATGATGGGAGAGCCAAGAAGGACTAATCCACGATGTCCATGCCATCTCATGACTTAGGACTAACGAACTCCAGTAGGTCCAAAAGAGAGGGAACCTGACTTGGATTCCACCCAACTCAGGACTCGTGAACAAAGGAAAACCCGAGAGTGGAACCCGCATATGACATTCGCACGACTGGGGACACCCTAAGGTGGGGTCCCCGAGCACATTTCTGTAAGTGTAACAACAATTATGCTTGTGCAAGTACAAGATGCTAGAAAACATAAGACGAACATTTGAACACTTAACATGAAATGCAATTTAAATAAAGTTAACTAATACTTTCATTTTGCATAACATATGCAAGCTACATATCTAATATATTTCTTTCTAACCAGAGGGTGTACATGAAAACCATACCGTGCCTCCAAAGACCAAAAGCAACGGTCGTACTCGTGTATACTTTCGGCCTACATAGCCAAAATGTCAGTAATATCCATAACAATTACTAATACTACTCATCTTTCTTCCTTTTCCTTAGCTGTATAGATCCAACACTAGGTGGGTCATCAGTAATAGGCCTCTTCTCTCCAGAGCCGCTCCCACTTTTCCCTCCTTTGTCCTTCGTGGGAATGACGGACTCATGAGAAACTAAGGTGCGCTTTCCAGCATCATCCTCGCCACTTGTAATCTCCATGATCTCCCAAGGGGCAATATATTATAGTGGCTTGGGTCCAACACCAAAAGCGAGGGCCAACACAGTGTCACCCTCTTCCAGAGCTTTTTTGGCCTCTAGCTCTGCCTTCTTCTTTCCTTTTTTGGTGGCCTTCCGATCTGCTATCTTCTTGGATTTGAGATTTACAATATCATCGGCCTTGAGCTTCTCATAAGTTGGCATGACTCTTTGTTTGGCATCGCCATGACTTTCTTCTTCCTAGCCTCCTTTACGGCTCTCTCCTTCTCAGCCTCGTCGGCAATTCTCTTGTTCCTGGCCTCAGTGGAGGACCTTTCTATTTCTTCGTTGGCCTCAGCCTTCTTCTTTTCCACAATAGCCGCAGCCTTTTCCTCGGCGTCCTGCCTAGCCTTTGCATGTGCCTCCCGCACGGCAACCTCATCCTGCCTCCTTTTCTCCTCTTGCTATTCATACTTTGCCTCCATCTGCGCTTTTTGGGCTTCCACTAATGCATACATAGTTGGTACATTCGCCTCCACTAGGTCTGTCAAATGGACACTTTGGCCGTCCACACCCTCTTCTTCCCCCAGAAGATCCTTATAAACATGGGACCCTAGCTCAACGTCCGAGAACATGTCCACATGCCATCTTCTTCTCCGAGCAGTATTCCTTGTAGTCCAATCCAGACTCGGTTGTTTGGGGAAGCATTGTGGAAAAGCCTGGGGTCACGCTCGCTCCAGGAGGGGCTGCATAGTAAAAATACAACTATTAAGTCCATGAATTTGGTAATCACATCATCTTTAGATAATCGTGGTAACATAAATATACCTCTAGAAAGGAATGGTGTGACACTCCATGTCCGTTAATGTCACTCACAAAGGGAATGCATTAAGTTTCGTGAAGCGTTATAGGTGAAAAGACATAGAATATTACAAGACAGATATATAGAATAACAGCAGAATAAAAACTTTATTTATCATAAGATACCATGGTCCAAAAACATCACATGTCTGAAACATAAAAGCCCATTACAACATAAAAGTTACTGTCTTGTACTTCAAAAATATCAGAGTATATAAAAGAAGTAAAATTCCCCAAGAACAAAATATAGCCATAGCAACATGGATAGGAGGTTGAGCCATACATATCAGCAGCTCCATCAAAGTAAGTAGAATCACGGTCAATCCTGAGTGTTTCCTCCCTGAGAACCTGGGGGGAGGGGAACAGAAGAAAGAAGGAGAAACAAAAAGGGTCAGACATAAAGTCTGGCGAGACTAGTTACTTTTAGCAAGTAAATAAATAAAAGTAGCATGACAGGCATATAAAGTGGATAAGAGAGATCACCACAAAGATGGCAGGTGTGACAGGGTAGACAAGATAAGGTGTATATGCTTTCCTAATGATTACTCTGTGTTATTACTAGTATAACCAGGATGAGATGATCCCTTCCACTAGGTGGTAGACTAGGGCATATGTCCAAATATACCTTAAGTACTACCCTAACCGATCGGCTCCCTACTCTGTAGATACTCTGTGCCGGCCATACAGTAGGAAGTATCACGTCATAAGGTGTCAACCCCTCACTGATATGCACAACCCCATATCTACAGGTGTCACGGTCGTCTTATCCCCCTCTGCTCGGCTCATGCACGTGCATGGCCCGGTCGGTCTGCGTCGTCCACACCGTTCTTCACGTTTAGATCTCTTACAATCGGTCAGTAAGCGTGCCCCTTCTCTACCTAGTACAGAGTACTTTATTCCCACACAATATGATACAAGCTCTCCCCTTAGTCACATATCTCCACTAGGTTTTCACTGACTATGTATACCACTAGGTATCTTTAAATACATAGCCCTATTCATTTCTACCAATTATGCTTACCTTAAAAGGTGTCTTTAATTACATAACTTTATCATTTTCCATCGGTTATGTATGCCACTAGGTGTCTTTAATTACATAACCTTATTGGGTTAAGTTCGTGGGCCTATGTAAAATATTACCCACCCCCTCAATTCACTTAACCCACCCACTATCCATCCAATTTTACTTAACCCTAACTTAAATTCATAATCATACAGCCCCTATGGATTAAATTAGGTTAAGTAGTCTAATTTATTACCATGTCCACTTATGGTTTATAATGGGCTAGACCTCCCACATTAGGCATACAACTTTGTAGATGCTGGATATGTCGGTCGGGTCCGGGCGGACTTCTTCCACAGGTTGGACCTAACCTCGTGTCATAGCCCGATTCGTATTCGCGCACTTAGACCTCCCACATTAGGTTCAACATTAGTGGTTGCTGGATATGCCGGTCAGGTCCGGGCAGACTTCCACCAATAATACAACCTAACCTCGTGTCATAAGTGCAATTACAATTCCTAATTGTAATTACTAGACATTTCGTTCTTATCCAATTCTTACCTATGTATTTATTGGTGATTATGTCCCCATTTTCCCAATAGTTTGATTTATATGCCCAACGATGTTTATATTCAAATTATGTCAATATTAACCTTTTTCCCTCGTTCCCTAGCTAGCGCACTCATAAAATTAGCGGCATGCCTAGGCTAGATAATAGCCTAGTCATAGACGATAAAAGGGAAAAATAATTGGAATATGATAGAAGTGAATGTTTTAACATAACTTAGCATAAACGTAAACTAGCATGGTGATAAGGTAGACATAAAACTGATGAACTTGTGGCATTCAATTGATTCTAATATAACTATGATGTCACAATAAGCACAATAAGATCTAATTTAGCAATTTAGATGTCCAATAGTTTAGATATAACATGATAAGCACAAGGTGATAAAATAGATCACATAATTCAGATCCAATGGTTAAAAATAGATCTAACACAGTTAGGGTCAAGGTACACATCATAGAATATCATAGAAGTTACAATAGATCTAACAAGATAGAGATTTAGATCAATAGTTAAAGATAGATCTAGCACAAATCATAGAATGCCACAAAGGTTACAATAGATTCAACAAAATAGAGATATAGATCCAAACTCTAACCATTTCAGAATGTCATATGTTCATAATTTACAATGGATCTGATAAAATCTAGGCATACGAACAAATCCAAGTCATAGTCGTGTCATATTTACTTTTAAATATTCAAATCTAAAAGAAACTAGATACTCACAGTGTTAGGATTAGAAAATAGAGAAAGAATGGATCTTGAATCTTTATATTTGATTTGCAAAACTGATAGTTGAAGAAGATAATGGATCCAGATCAGTTCAGATACCGGCAGAGTTTGGCCACCATGAATTCTCAATGAAGAAAACAAGTGAAATGACCACGTATGTATAGTTTCCAAACCCTATGAAATTGACTGCCACCTTAGCCCGAGGGGTGTCGACACCACTGTGGGTGGGTCGACCCTAGTATCGACACCCCTTAAGTGGGTCGACCCCGGTGTCGACACCCCTCTAGGGAGATCGACCCCCTATAGTATGAAATTTGCAGCGTTCTGTCATTTTTATTTTTGAACGATCTTGGATAAGGTGTTGACTCATATCAGACTCTGATATGACTCATATGTATATATATATATATATATATATATATATATATATATATATATATATATTCCTCCTACGCGTATACAAACTTAAAACCCTCGTAACTTCCTCATACGGTGTCCGTTTTACGCAAACCAAATGTCTATCTTGACCAGAATTTTGAGACGGACGCAATGGCATAGTTCTTTTTCCTTAATTCTACATATTAAATTAATTATTATTTAATTTATCCTCTTTTAGTGTCGTTATAAAAATCGGGGTGTTACATTCTCCCCTTCTCGAAGGATTTCGTCCCTGAGATCTTTATGTTGAAAACAATGTATCCTATCATCCGTCATCCATCTACTCATCCATCAATCACTGGCATCCATTATCCTTAAAGATTTCTTATGCTTATATGAACATATGCAAAGATGTGTGTATATGTCCCAATCCTAATGCGAAGTTCGGGCGGTCTACTGATTCAGTTGACCTCCTTGATGCAATGTATGTTAGTGCCATGAATCATTATAACATGTTAGTTCTATATGTGTGCACACTCATTCGTCCAAATGCAACATCCATATGTTAGTACATCCATTTCCATCCATAAACGAAAAGAAAATGCACACACATCCATATGCAGTATGAGAGTGATTGAGCCGATCTAGTGTCTAATGTGTGTGTATATGCGTCCACAAGAAACCACTAGCAAACACTTGCATCCATCAAACATAAAATGTTTGAAACACATGTTTACATCCATAGGATTCCTATCTAAAGGTCAAAAAATACTATGGATAAGATATACTCAAATGATAGAGACAAGCACTGATAAAACTTTGGAAAAAGGAGTTAAGAACATACCCATGAAAAGGAAAGGGTACGAAGCACGAATATGTCTTTAGTCTTCCAAGTCGCATCCTCTGGGTTATCTTCCCATTGAACCTTTAGCAACTTGATCTCTTTACTGTGTAGCCTCTTAACTTCTGATCCAAGAATACGGGAAGGAACTTGTCTGACTATTGCCTCCCGTTCCACTTATACTTCTTCCAACACACTTGGCTAAACGACTTCCATGGTGTCATGAAAACATTTCCGCAGATGGAAAATTTGGAAAACATCATGAACACCAGACATATTTTCTAGGAGCTTTAATCTATAAGCCATTTGGCCAATCCTCTCGGTTATGGGAAATAGTCCCACAAACCTAGGTGTCAACCTCCCTATCGATCCGAAGCGAACCACATTCCATAGAGGTGATACTTTGATAAAAACTAGGTCTCCCACTTAAAATTCGATGTCAGTTCTTCTCTTGTCTGCATAGGACTTCTGCCTATCTTGAGCCTTCTTCTTCCACCATCGAATAAGGTCAGTCTTTTCAGACGTTTCTCTCAACATATCTGTTCCAAGTAATAATCTTACTGTAGATTCCCACCAACAAGTTGGTGATCTACAGGTTCTCCGTACAATGCTTCGAAGGGTGGCACGCTGATGTTGGATTGATAGTTGTTGTTATAGGCAAACTCTACTAAAGGAAGGTGCTCTTCCCAAGTCCCTCCAAAGTCTAGGATACATAGCCTCAAAAGATCTTCAAGAATCCTGTTCACCCTCTCCGACTGCCCATCAGTCTGAGGTTAATAAGCGGTGCTCAAACATAACTGTGTACCTAATGCTTCTTGTAAGCTTCTCCAAAATTCACTAGTAAAGATTGGGTCACGATCGCTTACGATGCTGGAAGGCACCTCATGAAGACGAACTATCTCACGAACATAAATTGTTGCCAACCACGATGTCGTCCTCTTACTCTTAATAGGGATAAAGTGAGCACTCTTAGTGAGTCTATCTACCACAACCCAGATACTGGTCTTGACTTTCTTTGACCTAGGCTAACCATCTATGAAATCCATAGAGACACTCTCCCATTTCCACCGAGGGACTTCCAAAGGATGAAGTAAACAACTGGGCTTTCCTTGCTCAGCTTTAACTTGCTGGCAAACCAAACATTGAGAAACAGATTCTGCCACATCTTTCTTCATCCCAACCCAAAAGAAAATCCACTTCATGTCTCTGTTCATCTTATCACCGCCTGGATGAATGGTCATCTTAGAATGGTGGGCTTCTTCTAGGACTGCCTTTATCAAGCTTCCAGTTTGAGGAACACGAAGCCTTCCATCTCGTCGCAACTACCATTTTTCATCTATGGCATATCTACTGAGGTGACTAGAAGTCTCCCCTCTTCCGAGCTTTTCCATGATGTCTAAAATCTGTGGGTCACGTTGTTGCGAAGCTCCTATCTGGTCCATAAGTGTTGGTCGTATCTCCAAGGATGCAAACAAATCAGGAAAAATCTCGATGGAGGGTATAAAATCAAAAGCTGATATGAACTCCAAGTTTTTTCTCTCCACAAATAGAGGACTCAAGGCCATCCTCTGCCTACTTAGTGCGTCTGCCACCACGTTATCCTTGCCAGGGGTATAGACAGTCTTAAAATCATAAGAAGCTAGGAACTCCGTCCACCGCTGTTGCCTTAAATTGAGGTATTTCTACGAGAATAGATACTTGAGAGATTTATGATCGGTGTGTAACTCAAATTTCTCTCCAAGTAAATAATGATACCACGTCTTTAACATGAATATAATGGCAGCTGGCTCTAGATCATGGTTGGGGTAGTTATTCTCATGACCCTCAACTGTCTACCCCTATAACATACTACTTTCCCTTCTTGCATCAGAATTGCACCAAGCCCTGTACCGCACGCACAAGTGCAAACGTTAAACACTTTACTCCCATCAGGAAAGGTCAAGACTGGGGCTATTGTTAGAGCTGTCTTCATTCGTTGGAAAGCAACGTCACAGTCTATATCCCATGAAAATGCCAAGTTCTTCTTCGCCAGCCTGGTGAGTGGGGCTGATATCTTTGTGAAGTCCTTAATGAACTTCCTTAGTAACCTGCCAACCCCAGACAACTCCTCACCTCATTTGCATTTTTAGTAATCTGCCAATCTTGCACTGCAAAACCTTCGTGGGATCTACAACTATCCCTTCTTTGGAGACCACATGCCATAAGAATCTCACCTCTTTTCTCGAAAAATGCCATTTGGAGAACTTTGCTTTAAGCTGACATGCATGGAGAGTTTTCAAGACTTCTCTCAAATGTTAGGCATGCTCTTCTTTGCTTTTGAAGAAGATCAAAATATCATCCACAAAGACTACGACGAATTTATTTAAAAACTCCAGAAACACCCTACTCATAAAATCAACAAAATAGGCGGGTGCATTCGTCAACCCAAAAGGCATAACTAGCCATTCAAAGAAACCATCTGGAGTTCTAAAGGCAGTCTTATCTATGCTATCCTCAGCCACCCTCAAATGATGGAACCCCATGGCCAAGTCTAAATGAGAAAATACCGAGGCACTAACAAGCTGATCAGATAAATCATCAATCCTCGGAAGCGGGTGCCTATTCTTCTTAATGAGTTTATTCAGCTCTCTATAGTTAACATACAAATGAAGCGAACCATCTGCCTGAGTCACGAATACTACTAGAGCACCCCATTCAGATATGCTTCGTCCGATAAACCCTTTATCAAGTAGCTCCCCTACTTACTTAGTCAGCTTCCTCCTTTCCCTCGGAGCCATGTGGCGCACTGGCAATGCAACTGGCTTTGCATTGTCCACCAAATATATACGAAAGTCGATCTCGCGCCTCGGAGGTAAACCTTGAACCTCATCAAAACATTGGAATAATCTCGAACTACTGGAACAGAATGCAAGTCATCGACAGATGCATCAAGAGACTCTAGGAAACTATGCATAACTGACCTTTGTAGGTCACAAGGAATCTCGAGGGTCCTCCCATGACAAGTCAGAAGCCTAAATATCCTCTTCTTACAATCCAGAATGGCACCATACGTGGTACGCCAATCCATTCCTAGAATCAGCCAATAGCCCATAAACCCGAGCACATACGCGTCGCATTCAAACTCGATGCCTAACGCAGATATTTTCAAACCCTGACAAATCATAAATAAGTGGGCCGAACCACCAATGAGGTTTGAAACAACTACGGGATCCACTACCATACTAGTAATTAAGCACAGAAATTCAACTACAGAACTTGATATAAATGAATGTGAAGCACCAGAATCAAAAAGTGTTCTAATAGGGTGGTTTGAAAGAGAAATTAAACCTTCCACCGAAAATTTTCAACCTCTATCGGGAGCACTGATCGCGAGAGCATGCAACTGCCCCCCAGATGTCCCTGCCCTTTGACCTTGTCACTATGCCTTGTTTCTTCGGTCACTCTCAAGCAAAGTGTCCGACCTCTCCACAATTAAAGCAAATGTTCTACCTTCTCTTACAATCTTTGATCAAGTGGCCTTCCTTCCCCCAACTGTGACATTTTCTCTTATCCTTGCCTTCGTCATTCTTCCCTCATTTCTTCTGCTATTTTTGCTATTGTTGTTGCTGCTGCCCCTTCTTGGGCCACACCTTCCTATTTTGCCATGTCTCCTCAGCCTTTGCTTCCTTCTTTTCTCCCTTGTCTTCCTCATGCATTAGGGCCATATCGACAAGCTTTTCAAAAGTGGTCCCCATAGTAATATAGGACATGGCTAACCCATGCAGAGGTTCATTCAGCCCTTTAGCAAACCGCAAAGCCCTTTTGTGCGGCGTATCCACCTACTCTAACCCGAACCTTGCTAGCTGGTTGAATTTGTTCACATACTCTTTCACCATCAAGTTTCCTTGTTTGAGTGCTAAGAATCTCTCCATCTGCATGCTTCTCTCAGCTTGGGAAAGAAATTTCATTTTGAACCTCTGTCTAAAATCTTCCCAAGTTTCCACCGGACGTCCAGCTTGGGTGACTTCCCACCAAAATGAGGCTTCATCTTTCAGTAGCCAGCCGGCTAACTGAACCTTCCTTCTATCCTCTACTTCAAAGATTATGAACAAGTCCTCGGTCTCCTTGAGCCAATTCCACGCTTCTATGAATATCTCGTTGCCATGGAATAGCTTCCCTCTCATAGCACGGAAGTCTTTCCAGATTTTAGCGAAGTTATCTGCTCTTGGAGGGGGAGGAGGAGGAATGACTGGTGCAGCTTGGGGAGGAATGTTTCCTTGGCCTTCGGCAGGCGCCGTGGCCTTCAGATACCTACGGAACCATCCGGGTATCGTAACACCCTCTAGGATGTTAGGAATGTTTAGTCCCCAAGACATGCTGAAAAGAAAAAGGAAGAGATTTAGCCAAAGGACCAAAGGATATTACATATGGCTTTGGGGAAATATTTTTCTCAAAACAGACTTTTCTTTTTGAAAATACTTTCTTTTAAAACCCTTTTGAAAATAATTTTCAGAAACTTTATCCAATCTGCTTACCTTCAGCCCTGATACCAAGTGAGACACCCCACGTCCATTAATGTCACTCAAAAAGGGATTGCATTAAGTTTCGTGAAGCGTTATAGGTAATCAGACACAGAATATTACAAGATAGATATATAGAATAACAACGGAATAAAAACTTTATTTATCATAAGATACCGTGGTCCAAAAACATCACATGCCTGAAACATAAAAGCCCATTACAACATAAAAGTTACTGTCTTGTACTTCAAAAATATCAGATTACATAAAAGAAGTAAAAGTCCCCAAGAACAAAATATAGCCATCGCAACATGGATAGGAGGTTGAGCCATACGTATCAGCAGCTCCAGCAAAGTAAGAAGAATCACGGCCAAGCCTGAGTGTTTCCTCCCTGTGAACCTTGCGGGGGAAGGGGGAGAGGGGAACGGAAGAAAGAAGGAAAAATAAGAAGGGTCAGACATAAAGTCTAGCGAGTCTAGTTACTTTTAGCAAGTAAATAAATAAAAGTAGAATGACAGGCATATAAAGTGGATAAGAAAGATCACTACATGGATGGCAGGTGTGACAAAGTAGATAGGATAAGGTGTATATGCTTCCCTAATGATTACTCTGCACTATTACTAGTATAACCAGGATGAGATGATCCCTTCCACTCTAAGGTGGTAGACTTGGGCATATGTCCAAATATACCCTAAGTACGTACTACCCTAATCCATCAGCTCCTTACTCCGTAGATACTCTATGACGGCCCCATCGTAGGATGTATCACGTCCTAAGGTGGCAACCCCTCACTGATAGGCACAGCCCCATATCTACAGGTGTTACGGTCGTCTTATCCCCCTCTGGTCGGCTCATGCACGAACATGGCACAGTCAGTTTGCGCCACCCACACCGTCCTCCACGTTTGGATCTCTTACAATCAGTCAGTAAGCGTGCCCCTTCTCCCCCTAGTACGGAGTACTTTATTTGATACCTACTCCGGGTTACTTACTGAAATGGGTCCCACACAATATGATACAAGCTCTTCCCTTTGTCGTGTTACCCTGATAGGTTTTCACTAACTATGTATACTACTAGGTATCTTTAATTACATAGCCCTATTCATTTCTACCAGTTATGCTTACCTTAAAAGGTGTCTTTACTTACATAACTTTGTCATTTTCCACCAGTTATGTATACAACTAGGTGTCTTTAATTACATAACCTTATTGTGTTATGTTCGTGGGCCTATATGTAAAATATTACCTACTCCCCCTCAATTTGCTTAACCCACCCACTATCCATCCAATTTTACTTAACCCTAACTTAAATTCATAATCACACAACCCCTATGGATTAAATTTGGTTAAGTAGTCTAATTTATTACCATGTCCTTTTATGGTTTATAATGGGCTAGACCTCCTACATTAGTCCTACAACTTTGTGGATGCTGGATATGCCAGTCGGGTCCGGGTAGAATTCTTCCACAAGTTGGACCTAACCACGTGTCATAGCCCGATTTGTATTTGCACGCTTAGACCTCCCACATTAGGTTCAACATTAGTGGCTGCTGGATATGCCGGTCGGGTCCGGGCAGACTTCAACCACTAATGCAACCTAACCTCGTGACATAAGTGCAATTACAATTCCTAATTGTAATTACTAGACATTTCGTTCTTATCCAATTCTTACCTATGTCTTTATAGGTGATTATGTCCCCTTTTTTCCCAATAGTTTGATTTATATGCCCAACGATGTTTATATTCAAATTATGTCAATATTAACCTTTTCCCCTCGTTCCCTAACTAGCGCACTCATAAAATTGGCGGCATGCCTAGGCTAGATAATAGCTAGTCATAGACGATAAAAGGGAGAAATAATATAAATACGACAAAAGTGAATGTTTTAACATAATTTAGCATAAACGTAAACTAGCGTGGTGATAAAGTAGACATAAAACTGATGAACTTGTGGCAGTCAACTGATTCCAAAATAAACTATGATGTCACAATAAGAACAATAATATCTAAATTAGCAATTTAGATGTCCACTTGGTTTAGATCTAACATGATAAGCATTAGGTGATAAACTAGATCACATGATTCAGATCCAGTGGTTAAAAATAGATCTAACACAGTTAGGGTCAAGATCCACATCATATAATATCATAGAGTTATAATAGAACTAACAAGATAAAGATTTAGATCAATAGTTAAAGATAGATCTAGCACAAATCATAGAATGCCACAAAGGTTACAATAGATTCAACAAAATAGAGATTTAGATCCAAACCCTAACCAATTCAGAATGTCATATGTTCATAGTTTACAACGGATCTGATATAATCTAGGAATACGAACAAATCCAAGTCATAGTCGTGTCATATTTACTTTTAATATTCAAATCTAGAAGCAACTAGAAACTCACAGTGTTAGGATTAGAAAATAGAGAAAGAATGGATCTTGAATCTCTAGATTTGATTTGAAAAACTGATAGTTATTTAATTATGAATACTAAATTAATTATTAATTATTTTATCCACTTCTCGTGTCATTAAACAAAATCGTGGTGTTACAAATAGTGTGGACATGATAGGGAGGGTGCCCATTGTAGCGGTCAAAGTAGATCCCGTCACTCCCAGTCCTGGATGTTCGGGGTCATACTCAGTTGAGACCTAAACTAGGATAGTGGGTCCGCTGGTTGTGGTGGATGCTGGAGCTGGCGGCCGATAAGAGATTCCCTCCGTAAATGTCTGAGTGATGACTACACTCTTAGTAGTTATAAACTTTCCCATTTCGGCAACACGCTTTTCCAACCTCTCCGTCTTGGCATCCTCCCACAGCAATCTCCCCCTTCCTCTAGTTTACCATGCTCCTCCTCAGTCAAGAGATCTATCATCAGCTTATACTCATTTAAAGATCCCACATCCACTTGACGCAGCCAAGCCTCATACGACACCAGCGTTTCTCATGTTTCAGCGAGCACCCGAGTGTAGTCTCCGACCCAAGAGATTCCGCGAAATCTTAAAGCCTTGACGTACATATTTCGGACATGCTCCTCTAGGGATGCCTCCACATTGACCTCCGCATCCTCGATCTCCTCCTTTAAACTTTTCACTTCCCTCTGGTGCTCAACCTTCAACTCATCCACTGAGCTGAATACATCTTTACTATTGGCCTTGACCTCCTCCTTCTCCTTCTTAGCCACCTCCTATTGGCCTTGACCTCCTCCTTCTCCTTCTTAGCCACCTCCTATTGCCTCCTCAGCTCAGCTACCTCCTCCTGAAACTTCTGAGTCCCTTCATTCTCAGCTTTCAACCTCTCGTTCTACTTCCTTAGGGCCGTATTATCGATTTGAAGTTGAGATAGCCTTTCATTGTCCTTCTCCAACTGGGCATTCACATGCACCAGATCTTCTTCGCCCCTTTTTATGGTTATATTCTTAGTTTTTTGTAAGGCCGTCGTATCCTTGAAAGTTGAATCTACATGCTCCGCCTCCTTCAGCTCCACTATTTCAACATCAAGTGATTAGCATTTAGGTAAACTGCTATGAACTTAGAAAAAGTCAGGACATCGGGATCGCCATTACCAATCTCTTCCTCTAGATGACGAATGGTGGTCCACTCAAAATCTATGGTTAACCCCCGGCTCTGGATTCTCACATTCTTCTTCCTGATTAGTTCCAAAAGATTCGCGAAATACTTGGTAAGCTCTTTAGCTTGGAAGTACGCGGCCCTCACCTGCATCCATATATTGTCGGTATCTTCAGAGGAATCAGACTGATGTCTGGAAGGAACACTAGTTCATCAAAATAGTGATGAGGGAACTTCTACTTTAACAAGGCTTTTCTCTTCTCAAAGGACAGCTCTTGGGTCTCGGGAACCACCAGATCCTACTTCTTCTTCATCGCCATTTCCTTCTTTCTCGAATAGCCAAGTCCTAACTCTTCCCCTTTAGTGACTTAAGTGGGAGCCAAAGGCACCACGTGAGGAGGAGTTGTTGACGAGGAATGTATAGTACCATCCACCTCGAACAGGGAGTCTATCCCATATGTTCGAGTAGGAGGTGGAGGAGTCGGAGACCATCAGAGTCGCTCTCTGCGGCGATGTTCGCTGCTACAATCATGTGAATGCGGAGGTTCACCGAACAAGCTAGTCTCTCTTCTGAAGCTATCAAGGAAAGCACTTCTCGAGGGTCGATGACTCCCATACCCATAGCCTCGGGCTCCTCTACCTCTAGCCAAATCATCGGCCAAAGAAACAGTTTAAGGTTTAGACTCAAGCACCCAACACATAAAAACAAATGTTGTGTCATGCAGTGTATATGAATGTGTATCCTAAGTGTCCTCTCAACAGACTAGATAGTGGTCCGCCTAAAGGAGTGAAATCCCCCCCCCCAGCTAAGGCTAGTTCTTCCATACACGTGGCACTAGGCCAGGGAAACATTTCTAATGGAACTTTGTTAAGCCCGTCTAACTGGCCCTCTTCCTCGAGCGAAGTGGAGGTCTCAAAGGGAGTTACAGGGGACTGCGACCTAGCTGACGCTCCTAACCTTGCCTCATCTATCATAGGTAGAACAGGAGCACTCGATGGGCCCTCACACCCGACAACTTCCTCCTCGTTGCCACTAGCCCCTCCACCAGTTCCCGCTTGAATCTTCGTTGCATTGTGCGGCTTAGGCCCGACATGGGGCACCTTCCTTTTCAGGCTCGAAGAACCCACCTTTTTTCCAGGCTCCACCTTTCTCCCACCTCCGGCGATGGTCGATCTTCTTATCACGCGATCGTTCAGAAGCAATCCTGCATAGCAAAACCGGTCTTGTTTTAGAACTGTCTCGGTGGAACTTGACTCTTCGTAATCACCGACAAAGATTCAAGGCATTGCTGATACTCAATGTTTGTAGGTACCTCAGGATTTCTTGTCATCCAAAAATAAAGTTAAATTTAAGTTGCCAAACCAGTGATTTTCATAATAAAAGTAAAGTAGAAGGTTTACTTCCTTCCAACCATCTCCTCGCAAATCCAGAAGGACAATGCACGAAGAACCAATCATGTTTGTACATAGTCAGCTTAGGCAATTTTCCATGAAAGAACTTAGTACTGGGCAAAGCTTCTGGGAAATATTGAGATGGTGAGATGTTACCTCTCCTTTTCAACTGAAACAAATACCGGATGTCCTCTTTGGTGGGCTCCAGCTGCAGGTACTCCCTGTAAAGAGCGTAAGTACTTAAAAGGAAAGCATATGCATTCAGATGATGCTCGATGAAGCAAGGTGAAAGTAGTACATCATATCCCAAAAAAAGTTGTTGGCTAGGGAAACACACCTAGTAACGCATACCTGCCTATTCTAGGCAGTGTACCCCTCCGGTGGTGCGTGAGCTCTGCCGTCCTTTCCGGGCGCAATAACATCTCTTTTGGGAATACAAAACCATAATGCCATGCGCCTTGCCACTATTTGATCCGTATGAGATGGCACTGAATCCAGTAGATTTTTGAGTATAACCGTGCCCACCAACATATCCAGCGCCACCAACTCGCTCCCCTCGATAATATGTACCGCTCTACCTCCTCATGCTCAACCGGGGAGTGTTCTCTTTTCGATTGTACCCCGTGACCAGACACTTCTGACAAACTTGTCGCTTGAGAAGAAGTGGACACTCTGGAAGTCTCAAGCTCGCTGCCCTTCGAGCTAGCATTGCTAGTTGAATCAGATGTGAGCAGCGAATGCGGCAAAGTCTCGACCTCCAAAGCCTGTTGTGTCTTAGACCTTGTCATCAATGCAATTTATACTTCTAATATACTTGCGTTAGATGTCGCAACTGTATAACCTGTACCCCTCGTGTTGGTGCAAAATAACTCGTGCATGCAGTGTTGTGCAGTGCCATGCTAATATAGTTTATAATTTAGAAACTTAGGATGCGACGACGATCATAAGTCCCAAGTATTATAACCATCGTCGCAGTCAACCAACTTTCCTGGATTCACATCAAATCATGACTAGATTTGATTAGAATCGGTAGAACATGTCCAATAGTTCAACGGTTCAATCGCAGTCCGAATACATGCTCCAATCCTATTTGCGAGACTGAATCGCCAGCCACGTAACGGTTTAATTGAACAACGCCATGAAAAAGATGTGAATCCCATTGTAGGAAGCCGAAAAGTCGATGTCTTAGACGAGAAACACAACGCGTACGAGAATGGGGAACGAAGTGTCCATGCCAAAAAGAAATCTCGTATCCCTAGGGATACGAAATTTCGTACCGACAAGGATATAAAATTTCGTGTCCCTATTGGGATCCGAATTTCGCCAAACCGGGGGATACACCATATCATTTCTCCCTCAAAGTACCTTACCTTCTCGTCCCCATCGACTTTTGATTCCACTCTTCTTCTTCTCCAAACCCATCCTCTCTATGTTTTCTCCTTCTCCCCCACTCCAAACTCGAACGCACGCACCACGCTCACACCAACACCTCGAGGGATGGCCTCGATGTTGAATCCGACGGTCGGCTACAAGCCATGATGAACCCCAAATTGGAGCTCATAGGCATGATCGACCCTGAATCCACCTCAAGTTTCGTCTCGAGACCAGTCCAAGAATCGTGACCATGTTTGGGTCGTGGCATAACCCCGTACCAATGGCCAAAATCAACTTTATGGCCCCACTGTTTTTCAATAGCTCGAAGTTCTCGAAAGCCTGGGCCTAAATCACAAAATCAGGTAAAAAGAAGAAGGGAGGAGAATAGGGGTGGCGACTCGAATTTATATGAAGAGGGAGGGAGTTTGGGCTTGGCCCGTTAGACGTTTCATATCCTAACTAGTGGTACGAAATTTGTTATCCCGGTGGGATACGAAAATTTCATGTCCCCTAGGGTCTGAAAATTCATATCCCCGCGTGGGACACGAAAATATCGTACTCGGGACAAGGGATAAGAGTAAAATAAATAAATAAATATAATAATGCACAGATATGTATATATATTTCTGTATGTATATATACATACATATAAATATGGAAATGAATGTGCACACTCCGAGCGCGTGCACAACTCTGTGTTCGTATGCTTTTGTAACGACCTACATTCTAAGTATCGGAGGATCGTAGAATATTTATTTTATCTTCATACAAAGTCATATGGTCGTGTAACTTTGGGAAACGACTATTGGGGTCATTTCCCATATTCACGATTTTTGCCGAATTTTAAATGACCGTTTTGCTCTTAGCGAACCTTGTTTCACCTATAACATTTGATTGGTAAGGAGTTTTGACCTGAAACCACTTCCATTCGATCGGATGATTGTTTACCTTTCCATAGAGTGGTCACCTTAATCAAACAGACTTACCGTTTGGGAGATATGGCTGAAATAAGGTTTGAAAGATGAAAAAACAGAATAATTGGGCTTAACATGGTGATTAGCAGCTAGGCCCATAATTCATTTCGGGATTAGGGTTATGGGAGGACTGAAAGGAGCTAGAGAATGATTCCTTTTCATTCTTCCAGCCGCCACAAACATTTCCCTAACCCTAATAATGGCCTCCATCTTTCAAATCTCTCTCTAATCACTTTCTAATTACATATTAAGAAAATCTACATCAAATCAAGGCGGATTAACATCAAAATCGAGACAAAGCTACTGCACTACATAGGAATCCATACCAAATCAATATAAGTTTCAGATCTAACATTCATTTGTGGCTAAGGTGAGTGATTACATGTTTATTCACTAATTATGGCTAATTAGGGGTGATTAGTGATATACCGTAATTATGACTTAGAAAAATATGGAAAAATATGTAAATTCTAGAATAATATTTTATGTCATTGATATAAATTCGGGTTATTTTGGATTAAGTTTGTTAAACCCAAAATTTAGGGGATTAAGGGGAAAAGCATGGATTTGGGTATGTTCGATCTAAAATAGCCTATATAATTGATGTTTTGATCTTTTTGGTTGAATCTATATGTGTTACTGTTGTTTGGGATGTTTTATGATTGTTTAGTAAAGTTATAATGGATGAAAACGCCATCATATGGCGAGAATGGACGAAAGATAGCGTGTTGGAAATTCTGCAGGGATCCTATTCGGATCGGATCCGATGGACCGAACCAGAGTGGTGGCATCTTTAGCAGCGTGCAAATGCAAGGGAAACAAGGAAGGCCCGGTTCGGATCGAAGTGGAACGGAGTTGGAATTGGATCGAGTTAGAGCAGAGCGGACTGGAGCTTAGCATGGGATCAGATCGGAGCACCGAACCGAACCGGATGACCTGACCGGACTAGGGGACCGAACCGAACCAGGGGAGACCAAAACCGAGATGCAAAGGATGTCCAAATGAGAAGTTATTACTCGGGATCTAGATGGAAACGAACGGGTAACTTCTAAAGTAGGGCTTTGCTGCGGGGCGTATGCAAACGGGTTATCGATATCTATAACTTTGGTTCGCTATTGAGGGAGGGGGTATTGACTATGGACCAGTGCAGTGGGGGCAGAGGTTGTAAGGAGTTCGACTCCATCAGGGCTCCAATGGGCAAAGTGGTCGTAGCGATAGTTGTACGGAGTTGGACTCCGTCATAGCCCCGATGGATCTGGTGATCAAAGGGGTGGATATCGTATGCTTTACGCACTGAGTGAGAGATATGAGGATGATTACTATGTTTGATGTTTGTTGTCACCATGACACGCATAGTCCCACTTTTACACTATATGTTAGTGTTACCTTAGAGTATTGTACATCTTATTTTGCTAACTCTTTGGTTGCAGGTCTAGGTCAGGTATGATTTCTTATACCTGTTATTGCTCTATTTAGTGGTATACATTTACTATTGCTCATACTAGACTTTCGTCTGACCCAGAGTTTTATGTATCTTATTATTACTTTGGGTGCTCCTAAACGAGAAGACTAGAGAGGTTAGGTGGTTATGCACGAGTAGCTATCGGAGACGAGCAGTAGGCTTCCACGTACTTTATACATATATTCTCCCTGTGTTGTTGCTGGTCCCTGCTTCGGGCATTAGTAGTGTACGTATTTTATTTCCTTTTTAGAGACAGTATTTTGAAGTTGTAATAATGGTTTGGATCATAAGCTGTATTTGGATTCCGCAACTCTGATGGATATGGTTTAGTTTTCAGCATATGCACTATCTTGCCTGTTTTATATTAAGTTATGTTATTATCATATTTTATTCGATGAGCTGTGAGATATACTATAGGTTTTTGATGATTCATAGTTTCAAATTCCTTTCTTTTGACGACCGTCCCGTGCCAATCGGGAATTGACACAACACATTTTGTGGGAAATGTCTGATGGTGCAGGGCGGGCATCACACTTCGTATTAGAGCCTAGGTTGGGTAGTTTAACCTAGGGTAAGACATCAAGGACAGATAGTGTATATATATGAGAGTGCGTATTTGTGATATTATGGTTTTCAAAAACTCTCTCTATATATAATATTAGTATATCTAAGGATGAAGTCACACTGCACAAGCACCAATAAAGAGATGGTTAATCGTTTTCTCTTTACGAAATGAACGATGAGCCGAAATACGAAGAGTACAATGAGGAACCCCACATCGGGAGTTGGAGAGAGAGAGGGTTCAGGGGCCAACAATGGGAATGTCCCTGATATAAGGATGATATTTACTGCCTTTATGCAAGAGATGCTTAGGGATGCTCAGGGAGCCGTTTCTAATGCTGCTAACTGTGGTGGTGCAGTAATGCAGGCGCCTAGAGCCGATTTCTCCAAGCTTAACAAGGATTATACTAGTCTTAGTGGGAAGCCGTTCCACGGAATGGAATCAGTTACGGATGTTTAAGATTGTCTTGATAGTCGTGAGCGCATCTTCGAGGACTTGGGGATCGATGATGCAATGAAGAGAAAGTTAGCATGATGTCAGCTTCGAGAACGGGCTATGAATTGGTGGAATGTCGTTAAAGCGGCTACTCCCGATGATCAAATTACTTGGAATCAGTTTAAGACTTGCTTCAGTGACAAATTTATTCCAGCTGCTCAAAAATCAGAATTGTTTAGGAAGTTTTTGGAGCTAAAGCAAAATGGTAGGGCAATCTCGGAATATATTGTTGAATTCGATAACTTAACGAAAATATGGATTATCTCTTATCGATACTGCCGAGAAGAAGAACGATAAGTTTATGACTGGCTTAGATAAATTCTTGGGGGAAAGACTTATAAACCATATCGATGAGACTTTCGAATCCATTGTGGGAAAGGCATTGAGATCAGAAAGCCTTTACCCTAAGACAGAGGTTGCTATTACATTTATAGGAGAGCCAAAACTGTAGGCAAGTGGTGAAGGCAAGAAGAATTCTTAGAATAAGAGGAAGCAGAAAAAAACCAAGGATGGTCAGAAAAAGAAGGATAAGAAAGATATCGAGTGCTTTAGCTGTGGCAAGAAGGCCACTATGCCAGAGATTGTCAAGCAAAGCCAACGGACATGAAGTGCTTCAATTGTGGCCAAGTGGGACATCACAAGGATAAATGTCCACAACCTCCTAAGGAGAAGCAGATCGAGAAAGCATATGCTATCAATGTTGTTCCTTCTTCGTCGAATGCCCTAACTGCGGCGGAGAAAGGAAAAGGTGTCATTATTCAAGGTATGTTTTCCATTTATGATATTCCTATTCGAGTATTGTTTGATACCGGGGCTCCCTATTCCTTCGTATCTAGTCACTTGGTAGATAGGTTGGGATTGGAACCCGAGATTGTCTATAGACCTTTAGTTGTGACGAACCCGATTGGTGGTTCGACTAGCTTTAGTATGATTTGTCATAATTTTATCTTATCGAATCATGGATGTATGTTTCTTTAAATTGCTTTGTTTTTGGCTTTACAGGGTTTGGCATTATTTTGGGAGTCGATTGGCTCCAACGGTATGTGGTGGTGGTAGACTGTGAGGGGTCTTCGATGACCTTAGAACGGATGATGGGCGGAGGGTGGTATTGGGTAGCCTACCTAGTGACGGGGTGATGGCTAGTTTTCTAAATTCCCTCGTCATCTACATGATTAGTTGTCAGATGTGCCTATTGCTGGTGAGTATCTGGGTATCTTTGGGGAAGTGACCGGACTTCAACCACAACGAGAGATCGAGTTTCAGTTTGATTTAGTGAAAGATGCCAGACCTATAGTGATGCCACTTCTTCGTATGGCACCAAGGGAGCAGAGAGAGAGCTCGAGGTGCAAGTAGGCGATCTTTTGAAGAAGAGATTTATCTGAAGAAGCGTTTCCGAGTGTAGAGCAACAATTGTATTTGCTACCAAGACCGATGGTTCCCTTCGCTTATGTGTGGACTACCGCGAGTTGAACAAGGTTACTAGGAAGAATAAGTATCATCTTTCATGGATAGATGATTTGTTTGATCAACTGCATGGAGCAAGAGTGTTTTCCCAGGTGGATCTCACGATAGGTTTTCATCAGCTCCGAGTAGCAGTTGAGAGTATACCTAAAACGGCATTTCGGACGCCGTCTGGATTTTATGAGTGGTAGTCATGCCATTCGGTTTGACCAATGCACCCACATATTTTGTGGATCTTATGAATAGGGTTTTCAGGGATAAGTTAAATAAGTTTGTTCTTGTGTTTGTGGACGATATCATGGTTTACTCGAGGACAGTGGAGGTACACAAGAAACATTTCAGGACACTGATGGAGGTGTTGAGGAAACACCAATTGAAAGCAAAATTTTCTAAGTGTCACTTCTGGAGGAGGGAAGTAAGGTTCCTGGGCCATGTTGTTTCAGAGAATGGCATTGCCTTGGATCCTATGAAGGTCGCTACGGTGCAAGATTGGTCTACGCCCAAGAATGCAACGGACGTGAGAAGTTTCTTGGGGTTAGCTGGATATTATCGTAAGTTTATTCAGTAATTCTCTAAGGTAGAAGCATTGTTAACTCGGTTGACCAAGAAGAATCTAGCGTTTACTTGGAACGTAAGGTATGGGAATGCTTTTAAGAGTCTAAAGGAGAAGCTAAGCGTGCACCAATGTTAGTTATTCCTAAAGGGAACGAAGAGATGATGGTATACACGGATGCCTGTGGTACCGGACTAGGTTCTGTACTGATGCAAGGAGGTAGGGTTGTAGCTTATGCTAGTCGTCAACTGAAACTGCACAGAAAAGATATCCTACCCATGATTTGGAATTAGTAGCGATCATGTTCGTTTTGAAGATGTGGAGACACTACCTCTTGAGAGAAAGATTTGAATTGTTTACCGATCATAAGTCGTTAAAGTTTCTTTTGTCTCAAAAGGATCTAAATCTTCGTCAGAAGAGATGGTTAGAGTTCTTGGCTTCATATGATTTCAACATCGCATACACACCCAGGAAGGGCAATGCGGTAGCTGATGCATTGAGTAGGATACATGCCAATTTGGGGGCTTTGTTTCTGGAATGGAAGCAACTGGAGTATATCGCGGGATATGATTTTAGACCTAAGTGCAAATTGGATCCAGGTATGTTAGCAAGTTCTACAATCAGACCGACTTTGATTGAGCTTCCAGTCAGAGGGACGATCCTAATGTATTGGAAATCATCTCCAAGGTAAGATGGGTATCGAAGGCGAGAGAATGAACAAGTATGGATTTGATTGAGAAGGATGGCTTTGAAAGAATGAGAGGCTGGTTTTACCCAACATTAATGGACTGAGAGATAAAGTGCTTAGAAAATGTCATCACTCGAAACTGACTATACATCTTGGTGGTAATAAGATGTATCGAGACATGAAGAAGACCTACTACTGGGAAGGAATGAAGAGAGATGTTGGGAAGTTTATATCCAAGTGAATGAACTGTAAAGCCGAGCAAAAGAAGGCTAGTGTTTTGTTAGAACCACTAGAATTCCCGAATGGAAATAGGAACAAGTCTCAATGGATTTCATTGACGGTTTGCCAAGGAATAGATCGGGTCATGATAGTATTTGGGTGATTGTGGATCGATTGACCAAAAGTGCAAGGTTTATCCCGGTCAAGTCTAATAGAATTATAGCTAAGTTCGTGGAATTGTATATGAAGTAGGTAGTGAGATTTCATGGCATACCTAAAGGTATTATGAGTGACCGAGATCTATTATTTACTAGTGGGTTTTGGAAGAGCTTACAAGAGACTTTTGGGTCAGAATTACATCTCAGTACCGCATACCATCCTCAAACCGATGGTCAAACAGAAAGGATGAATCGTGTATTGGAGGATCTCTTGAGAGCTTGTATATTGGATTTTGGGGTTCATGGGATGACCATTTGCATCTGGTTGAGTTCGAATATAATAATTGTTATCAGTCCAGTATTAGTATGGCTCCATTTGAAGCTTTGTACGGAAGACCGTGCAACTCACCATCACGTTGGTTGGAAACTGGTGTAAAGTTTGTGCTTGGGCCAGATGTAATAAGAGAAACTTCAGATAAGATCAAAGTTATTCAATAGCAAATGAAGGCTGCCCAAGATAGACAGAAGAGTTATGCTGCTAAAAGGCGAACAGATTTGAAATTCTCCGTTGGCGACTTGGTATTCGTCAACATTTCTTCGTTGAAGAATGTAATTCGATTTGGTAGGAGTGGTAAATTGGCAATAAGATTTGTTGGTCCATTTCCAATTCTCGAACAAGTTGGGAATTTAGCATATAGAATTAGGTTACCTGACAAGATGGCAGGAGTGCACAGTGTATTTCATGTTTCCCAGTTATTGGAAGTTCGTGCACGATTCTTGTGTGACTATTTCACTAAATCAGTTGGATGATATTGAGATAGAACCCGAGGCAGTTGGAAACCGCGGACCAGTTTGTATTATCAGACACGATACGATGTAAATCCGAAGGAAGATGGTGAAACTGGTTAAGGTCCAATGGGGTGATAATGAGAATGACTGTACTTGGGAAATCGATGCGAGCATAAGGGAATCATATCCAAAGCTCTTTACTTGGTAAGATTTTAATCGCGAGATAGTTACTCCCTTGTTAGTAAACTGCATGCTAGGGTAGGCTTGTTGTGTTATTACGTATGTTTGATTGTTTGTAAATGGTTGATAGGCATGCGGGGAACCATTGTATGTTTTGGTTAAGGAATTTCAAGAGCAAAATATCTTAAAGGGGAGAGTGTAACGACCCGCATTCTACGTATAGGAGGATCGTAGAATATTTATTTTATTTTAATATGAAATCCTATGGTCGTGTAACATTGGAAAACGACTATTGGGGTCATTCCCACATTCATGATTTTTTCCAAATTTTAAATGACAGTTTTGCCCCTGGAGAATCTTGTTTCGCCTATAACTTTTCATTGGCAAGGAGTTCTGACCTGAAACCACTTCCATAAGATTCAGATGATGGTTTACCTTTCTGTAGAGTGGTCACATCAATCAAACGGAGTTACCTTTTGGGAGATATGGCTGAAATAATGTTTGGAAGATGAAAAAACAGCATAATTGGGCTTAACAGGGTGATTAGCAGCTAGGCCCATAACTCATTTCAGGATTAGGGTTATGGGAGGGTTGAAATGAGTCCGAGAATGATTCCTTTTCGTTTTTCCAACCGCCACAAACATTTCCCTAACCCTAGTAATGGCCTTCATCTTCCAAATCTCTCTCTAATCACATATTATGCAAATCTGCATCAAATCAAGGCGGATTAGCATCAAAATCGAGATAGAGCTATTGAACTACATAGGAATCCGTGTCGAATCAATATAAGTTTCAGATCTAACATTCATTTATGGCTGAGGTGAGTGATTAGTATGTTTATTCAGTAATCATGGCTAATTAGGAGTGATTAGTGATAATTAGCAAAATTATGACTCAGAAAAATATGGAAAAATATGTAAAAGTTCAAGAATAATATTTATCTCACTGCTATAAATTTGGATTAATTTGGATTAAGTTTGCTAATCCTGAAATTAGGGGGATAAGGGGAAAGCATGGATTTGGGTATATTTGATCTAAAAAAGCCTATGTAATTGATGTTTTGATCTTTTTGATTGAAGCTGTATGTTGTTACTATTGTTTGGAATGTTTTATGATTGTTTAGTAAAGTTAGAATGGTTGAAAACGCCATCGTATGGCGAGAATGGACGAAAGATAGCTTGTTGGAAATTCTACGGGATCCTGTTCGGATCGGATCGGATGGACTGAACCAAACTAAAGTGGTGGCATCTTCAGAAGTGTGCAAATCCAAAGGCAACAAGGAAGCCCCGACTCGGATCAAAGTGGAATAGAGCTGGAGTTGGATCGAGTTAGAGCAGAGCAGACTGGAGCTTAACGTGGGAGTAGATCGAAGCACTGAAATGAACCGGAAGACCGAACCGGACCAGAGGAACGAACCAAATGGAGGACTTGGAACCCATATATCTGAGCCGAACTGTTTCGGGGACCACGACCCAAACCGCTTCAGGGAGCATGAATCGAACTGCTTTAGGAGGACTAAACCGAACCGGAGGAGACCAAAACCCAAGATGCAATGGAAGTCCAAATGAGAAGTTACTACTCATGATCCAGATGCGAACCAACGAGTAACTTCTAAAGTTGGGCTTTGCTGTGGGACGTGTGCAAAGCGGTTATCGATATCTGTAACTTTGGCTCACTATTGAGGGAGGGGGCATTGACTAGGGACCAGTGCAGTGGGATCAGAGGTTGTATGGAGTTGGACTCCATCAGGGGGCTCTAAAGGGCAAAGTTGTAGTAGCGATAGTTGTACGGAGTTAGACTCCGTCATAGCCCCAATGGATCTGGTGATCAAAGCGGTGGATATCATATGCTTTACGCACTGAGTGAGAGATGTGAGGATGATTGCTGTATTTTATGTTTGCTATTACCATGACACGCACACTCCCACTTTTACACTATATGTTAGTGTTACCTAAGGTTTTGTACATCTTGTTGTGCTAACTCTTTGGTTGCAGGTCCAGGTCAGGTATGATTTCTTATACTTGTTATTGCTCTATATAGCGGTATACATTTACTATCCTCATACCAGACTTTCGTCTAACCAAGAGTTTTATGTCTGTTCTTATTACTCTGGGTGCTCCTAAACGAGAAGACTAGAGATAGGTTAGGTGGTTATGCACGAGTAGCTGTCCAGAGATGAGCATGAGGCTTCCGCGTACTATATACATATATTCTCGATGTGATGTTGCTAATCACTACTTTGGGCATTAGTAGTGTACCTATTTTATTCCTTTTTAGAGACAGTATCTTGAAGTTGTAATAATGGTTTGGATCATAAGTTGTATTTTGGATTCCGCTACTCTGATGGATACGGTTTAGTTTTCAGCTTATGTTTTGTCTTGCCTATTTTATATCAAGTTATTTTATTATCATATTTTATTCCATGCGCAGTGAGATATACTATAGGTTCTTGATTATTCATAGTTTCAAATCCCTTTCTTTTGACGACCGCCCCATTCCAGTCGGGCATTAGCACAACGCATTTCGGGGTAAATGTCTGATGATGCGGGGTGAGCATCATGGCTTTTCACAACACGAGTCTTCGCATTTCGAACGATCAAACGCTTCCGGATGTAAGCTCATATGTGTTAGTACCTACACAAGTACATGCATTGCTTTTCATATCTTACTCCTGTGATGTTGCGCAAAATTCCATGAAAAAACATGAAAGCATAAAAGCAACGTCACATCGACAACAACTCGTTCATGTTATGATGTGAACGAGCGTCGACAACTAATGTTTACATTCATGAGTTTACAGGAATTCGACGATTCAACAAAACATTTATACCAACTCAAAGCGCATCATGTCAAGGCAAGATGTACTTTGAGGGGAAAATGTTAACCAGCCTTTTGGTTCAGTTCCTAAAAGTACACAGGACAAGCTCGACTCAACACATCGCGTGATGTTAAAGTCCGAAGTGTCGCCAATAAGCAAAGGAAACAACATCAAAAGAAGTCATGCGCTACAGAACCTCATAACTCCTCAAAACCACGCACAAACAACAATTTTGTATCCCTCGCCATGAAATAGCTCGGATCCTATACTCTCATACCCCCGCCTTTACTCCATAAACTTTCGAACCCCTTAGGTTCGGACCCCTTGTTTCGTATCCCCAAATACACCTTCGAGTCCCTCGAACTCGCATCTGAACCCCTCGTGTTCCCCTACTTTGTTTCTAATGTCCACAACACCAATATGAAACACGAACCCCCCAGGGTACAAATTTCGTACCCCACAGGGTACAAATTTCGTATCCCATGGGTATGGATTTCGTGCCCCACGGGGTACGAAATTCGTACCCTATAGAGGGGCACAAGTTTTCTAGGCATAATGATGGGGATCCGAAATTCTGGAGGCCTGTTCTCAGGGATACAAAATGTACTATTGTAGTCCCCAAATCCTACCTATTCCCACCTAACCACTCCACTATAAATTCCCCTAAGATCGCAATTAAAAGTTGTTAGAAATTGGCTGGTTTGACACCTCTTGAGAGCTCCAAGTGACCTTTTTAGTGGCATCCTTGGTTTGAGGAAGAAGAAGGACAAAAGTGACTTTTTCCTAATATTCATATATGATGATTATAACAAAAAATATATAGAAATGCATGTAAAAGGATGCCATGAGATAGTCTCAAATTTGTAACTCATTATTGTCAAAAATAATAGTGACTCTTCAAAAGTGGATGTAGGCCTCTCACAGGACACTACCACTATAAATCTACTGTGTTATTTACTGCTTTATGCACTTATATTTCCATGCAAAACTATATCTTAAGTAATTGAAAATATTGATTGTTTACGACATATTTTTCCGTTAACACATACTACCATGATTTTGATTAGTTGGTTGTGTCGTCCGGGCTGACCAGTGAGTCAACATATTTTGTTTATTTCTCAAATCGTATTCCGAAATATCACTTAAGAGAGTTGCAATTGTGTTGTTCAATTTTGTTTTCGTTTCTAAATGGATCGAAGGAAAGCACAAGTCAAGAGTCGATGGTCTTTTAAGGGTTGAGAATACACCATCTGTTGGAATTTCACTTTTCATTGAGAAAAGTGGAGTGCTTTGGTCATATCATCTTTAGTGGGATGTTGATATAAATCCTTTGAGGGCTTCGATGGATTGGAAGTTGGAGTTGGCCCATGGTCGTGACAATTTCTCGTTTTGAGCAGGAACAATAAGCCGATAGTACTTACTCGGTTGTGTGGGTTGTTTAAGTGCGGTTTGTTATCGAATTATAGGTTATCGCATTTTAGTCAATAACCAAAATTGTGCAAGGAGTAGTCAGATCCTGATTCAGAGTCGATGATGATAGTGTTTTTTTAGTTAGTCGGAAGCACTATTTATTAACAAGGGAGTTGGAGTCTGTAACAACCCGTATTTTTGAATAACATGTTATAACATAAATCAAGGCATAATTAAACTGTAAAATCTGAATCAAGGGAAACGGGTTGTGCCATTGCGTTCGTCTCGGAAAAATACGCGAAATAGAGTCTGAGTTTTCGAAAATCGGAGTCCGTATGACCAAGTTATGGCCCGTCAAAGTTTTCAGAAAATTACAAGTTCAAAAACAGTTCAAATTTGAATTTATAATTCAAATTCAGCCAAAACAGACTGGGCGGGAAACTCCCGCCTAGATAGGTCGATAGGGGGGTCGACACTAGGGTCGACCTCCCCCCCAACCAGGTCGACCTCCCCCCCAACCAGGTCGACACTAGAGTCGACCTGGGGGTCGACCTGGGGGTCGACCTGGGGGTCGACCTCCCTGGTCGGCCAGGTCGGCCTGGTGCACCTATTTTGGCTGTTTGGACCTGTTTTGGAGGCTTGTGACATGATTTGATGGCTCGGATTGGATCTAGGGTTAATCCTATGGCTAATACTATCCTAATCTTCTATACAAAGACCCCTAAGCCTAGCCTAAATCATCAGTATTCAACTCTACAACTAAACTATGCCAAATTTGTTCCTCTCATGGCCTCCACTCTCATGCTAAAATTTCTAAGTTTATTTATATGAGAGATTTTGAGTTCATACAAGTGTTTTCAAGCTTGTATGAGTGTTCTTAGTTTGCATTCAAGTCAAGTTGCAACATTTCTATTTCAAAGCAAGGGTTTTTATTGATTTGGCTCAAGGGTTTTTCAATTGGAGCTTGCATATTTGGGTGATTGCATAAGGGCTTCGTCTCAATCTTTATAATAACTATTTATTTGTGTCTTCATAGCATTGTAAGCCCTTTTCTACTTTCTTTCTTTGAACTCTAAAGTTAAATGAATGATGCAAGTTTGGGTTGATCATCATGATTTGCAAGTTTGGTTGATCATTATGTTATGCAAGTTGGTTTAATCATGATGTATGACACATGTTGCTATGTTATGCAAGTTTGGGTTGATCATTATACACATGTTATCATGTTATGCAAGTTAAACTTGAGTTTGTGAGCTTCAAGCTTCAAGCTTTATATTAAAGGTTGCATTTTGGCAACATGGAAGTTATCATATCCCTTATGATAACTTGCATGTGAGGCTAAATGCGAACTTCTAGCAACTTCTACATGTCATTTATCACCATGTATCACTTATATGCTAAGTTTGGTTTTATGCATACTTTTGAAGCCTAATAATGCAATATGCAAGTATATGAACATATGTACATTTCATATGCCACCATGTTAAACTTGTGGCTTCAACACCTTTTTGTCATGATTATGCCAAGTTCCATATTTTATCCTTTATGCGTTGTTGCGATTATGTAAACGATGGGATTACGTTGGGGTTGGGTAACATTATGACATGAACATGGTTTTTATAACATGACGTGATATGTTAGCTTGTAATTATGTTTTGGAAACATAATGGACATGACACTTAGAAAATATAAGTGTGGCCAACTCGAGGTTGGGTTGAGTTTGTAGCATAAAACTACCCGGACCCGCCCGGCTTAACTTGTGGTTACAAACAATAGGACCCAATATGAGAAGTTGGTCATGTTGTGCTCGAACCCGAGGTTAGACCAAGTTGTGGTGTAAAGCTACCCGGACCCGCCCAGCTTAACTAGTAACCACAACAAGGTCTAATGTGAGAGGTTAAAGCATATTAAGTTAATTAATGCCTCCTGATTAGGGTTAAGTCATGGTCCACTTAATACTTAACCAATATGGGCTTGATGGGTTAATCGAGGTTAAGTCATGAACCTTGGGTACACTTAACCAATTTAATCCACGTTTGGATCGGGTTAACCACATTTAACCCGTTAAGAAACCCTAGTTGCGTGGTCCTTTTCAGCAGTAACCTTCTTGATAGTATCATGATACACTAGGGACTAGGCTAGGGTGGGGCACGATTACTGGGCTGACATGTAAGCGACCAAAACGACGGCTGAGTGGGTACGCCGGTGTGGGTCCAGGCGGACTATGGTCGTGCACATAATCCGGAGTTGGAAAATCAGGCACGGGTACCAGTAGATCTAGACTGTGCATGCTTGATTTGTGTCCGAGGTTGACACCCTAGGACTTGATACACCCTAGGGTGGACCTAGCGCAGTTTAACTACATTTCATGTTTGGGCCGTATGACACCGACACTTGACGAGTTAGGCTTATAGGGAGCCGATCAACTAGACCGTGTAGTTGGACCTCTGTTTAGGTCACCTCATGATATAGGGCCAAGCTTGGGCCAAGGGATCAACTCTTGTTTTTACTTGACATGTTAGAATGCTAGTACACCCGTGGTGCAAAACTTAACCTTGATTATGTGATGACACCTTTATCTATCTTGTTAGTTAATCATTATGCCAGTATGTTGTTATCCTTATGTTCATCTCAGCTTCTCATGCCAGTTAACTTTACTAGTTCATGGACTGATAGTAGTTAGGGCTTACCAGTCTTTTTGACTGACTTGTTTTCTTTCGCCTCTTTTCTTCCGTTCCCCCCCCCCCTCAGGTCCTCAGGGTGGGAACATTGGAGCTTAGCTTGGATCTTTATAGCTTGCTTACTGGATTTGCTCATGTACGGTTTTGGACATTGAGCTAGCTATGGTTTATCACTTCACTTTGGGGATAGTACTTTATGTATTTCAGTTTTTCAGTTTATGCTTTTCTCTAGACTTTGTTTGTTGGAAAATAATGACCAAGTACTTTGTTGTAACATGACTATGGTTTTGAAATGCTAGTTTTATCCGCTGCTTTACTACTCTGTTTTACTTAAATGTTCTGTCTTGTGATATCTGCATGCATGTTTACCTTGTTTAACGCCCCTCCAAAGCTAGTGTGCTTGCAAGAGTTACCCTGGCGGAGGTGGGGTGTTACATTTGGTATCAGAGCCTAAGGTTTACAAGATTTGAGCAAAAGTGTTTTTAAAACTTACCTTTTGAAAAACTATTTTCAAAACCAATTAAGTATTTTCCAAGAAAAGTCTAGTTATTTCAAAGGCTATTCCCCAAAAGCCATTAGCACTATCCTTCGTTTCTTCGTTATGAATCTATCTTTTTCTTTTTCAGTATGGCCGATCTTAACCTTCCCGAGGGAGTGACCATTCCCGGATGGTTCCGGAGGTACTTGGAAGCTAGGCCTAACGATGCGGGCCCAGCAACTACCCCCACCGTAACTGAGGTTCCTCCTCCCCCTCCCCCTCCTCAGCATCCACAAGCAGATTTCGCAAAAGTTTGCAAGGACTTTAAGGCGATGGGTGGCAAGAATTTCATTGGGACGGAGACTTTTGTGGAGGCGCGAAATTAGTTTAAAGAAACTGAAGATCTTTTCGCTATCTTTGATGTGGAAGACCATAGAAACATTTTATTAGCAGCATGGCTATTAAAAGAAGAAGCTGCTTATTGGTGGGAGGTCACCAATGCTACTAGACCTATAGAGACTTGGGCCGACTTTAGGATGAGGTTTGGGCTTAAGTTTCTATCATTAGCTGAGGCAAATCTGCAATTGGAGATGTTTATATCTTTGAAGCAAGGGGACATGACAGTGAGGGAGTATGTGAATGAGTTTAACAAGCTCGCCCGATTCGGTTTGGACATGGTTAATACTCCCCAGAAGAAGGCTTTACGCTTTGCACGAGGGTTGAACGAGCCATTACAAGGTTTATCCCTATCTCATATACCCATGGGGGCCACTTTTGAAGGCCTAGTGGACATGGCATTGCTTCAAGGAGACGATAAGAATGGCAAGAAAGAAGTCAAGCCTAATGAGACTCAAGCCAAGAAGACAGACTCCAAGTGGGGAGGAAATCAGAGCAATCAGAACAACAAGAACAACAAGGGCAACAAGGCCAAGGCAAAGGATCCAAGAAAATGCAACTGCTGTGGGATTGTTGGGCACATAGCTAAAGGCTGTAGGAAGAAGAAGAGGAAGTTGGGCGAATGCTTTCATTGTGGAGAGAGCGGACATTTTAGCAAGGATTGCCCCAAGAAGCAAGGGCAGAATCAGCGTGCAGGACCTTCTGGAGGGCAAGTGCATGCTCTCAACACTGCTCCAGCTCGGGACCGAGGTAGTATTTCTATAGAAAGTCTTGTTTATATTTCTGATTATCCTGTTCGCACCTTATTTGATTCTGGCGCATCGCATAGTTTTATTTCTTCTGATCTTGTTAAAAGTTTGCACCTAAGTACTAGTCTAGTTGAGGATCCTGTCAGTGTGTCAAATCCAATTGGGGGTTCCGCCCATCTATCTATGATTTGTGTGGATTTGAAGATTTCTATCTTGACCGTAGAATTCACATGTGATGCTTATGTTCTCGGATTCACGGGATACGGGTTGATCTTGGGCATGGATTGGTTGTCCAGTTATGGAGCCATCCTCGATTGTGAGCATAGGGTGGTGAGGCTCATGACTTGCCTCGGTAATACCCTAGAAATTTCTTGTAACCCTAGAGGTCCCGTCATGTTATGTTATCTTGAATCTCTTGGCTCGTCCATCGATGATCTGCAATCTGTAAGGGTGGTCCGAGACTATCCTAATGTCTTTGAAGAAGTTAAGGGATTACCCCCTAAACGAGAGATAGATTTCCGCATTTATCTAGTCGATAATGCCAAGCCGGTATCATTGCCCGTTAGGCACATGGCCCCACGTGAAAGAAGGGAGCTCAGTAAGCAAATCAAGGAGTTGCTTGAGAAGAATTTTATTAGGCGAAGCATTTCTGAATGGGGTGCTCCGGTGGTATTCGCTACTAAGGCGGATGGTTCGCTTCGCCTATGTGTTGATTATCGAGAGTTGAACAAACTGACAAAGAAGAATAGGCACCCGTTACCGAGGATTGATGATCTCTTTGACCAGCTTGTTGGTGCTTCTATTTTCTCTCAACTTGATCTAGCCACCGGATTCCATCAGCTTAGAGTAGCTGAGGATAGCATTGATAAAACTGCGTTTAGGACTCCAGATGGATTCTTTGAATGGCTAGTCATGCCATTCGGATTGACTAATGCACCCGCCTACTTCGTAGACTTGATGAGTAGGGTGTTCAGGGAGTTCCTTAACAAGTTTGTTGTTGTCTTCGTGGATGATATTCTGATCTTCTCAAAGGATGAGGAAGAGCATGCTAGGCATCTCAAGGAAGTGATGGATAAGCTTAGAGCGCATCAGTTGAAAGCCAAGTTCTCCAAATGTCATTTTTGGAGAAGGGAAGTTTGGTTTCTTGGACATATAGTTTCTAAGCAAGGCATAGCGGTGGATCCCGCGAAAGTGGTTGTGTTTCAAGACTGGAAGACTCCTAGGAATGCAACCGAAGTAAGAAGCTTTCTCGGTCTGGCGGGCTACTATAGGAAGTTCATCAGGGACTTCGCCAAGATTTCGGCCCCTCTTACTAAGTTGACGAAGAAGAACTTAGTCTTTGCATGGGACTTGGAGTGTGAGCTTGCTTTTCAAAAGCTCAAAAGAGCCCTTACCTCAGCTCCAGTTTTGGCATTACCCGATAGTGGTAAGATGTTTACCGTGTACACAGATGCATGTGGCACGGGGTTAGGTGATGTTCTGATGCAAGAGGGAAGAGTGTTATGTTATGGATATAGGCAACTTAAATTTCATGAGAAGAACTATCCCACTCATGATTTGGAGTTAGCAGCGATCGTCTTTGCACTCAAATCCTGGTGCCACTATCTTCTAGGCGAAAGGTTTGAGTTGTATACTGATCACAAGTCACTCAAGTACCTCTTCTCGCAAAAAGATCTGAATCTAAGGCAGCAAAGGTGGATGGAATTCTTGGCATCTTATGACTTCGAGATAGCTTATACCCCTGGCAAGGGTAATGTTGTGGCAGATGCACTAAGTAGAAGGAGGTAGACTTTGAGTCCCTTGTTTATTGAGATGAAGAGCATAGAATTCTTGGCAACCTTTGATTTCACGATGGCTGTTGAGTCGATGACGGGTTCATTGGCATCCCTTGAGCTTAGACCCACACTTCTTGATCAAGTTGGGGCTTCGCAGAAGGAAGATCCACAGATAGTCGAGGTCATGGACAAGTTGATTCGTGGTGAGACGTCTAGTCACCTGGCCAGATATGCTATAGATAACAAGGGGTGGCTAAGGCGTGATGGGAGATTATGTGTTCCTCGAGTGGGAGGTTTAGTCCATAGAGTTCTTGAAGAAGCGCATCACTCGAAGATGACTATACATCCTGGAGGGGACAAGATGTATAGGGATATGAAGTGCATTTTCTTTTGGGCCGGAATGAAGAGGGATGTGGCAGAGTATGTCTCAAAGTGCATGGTGTGCCAACAAGTGAAAATTGAGTCAAAGAAACCAGGTGGGCTATTACATCCATTGGAGGTCCCGCAATGGAAGAGGGAGAGTATTTCTATGGATTTTGTGGATGGATTTCCTAGGTCAAGGAGAGGGAACACGAGCATATGGGTCATAGTTGACAGACTTACGAAGAGTGCTCACTTCATTCCAGTAAAAAGCAAGAGGACCGCATCATGGCTAGCATCTATTTATCTTCGAGAGATAGTACGGTTGCATGGAGTTCCTTCTAGCATAGTTAGCGATCGTGACCCAATTTTCACTAGCCAGTTCTGGAACAGTTTGCAAGAAGCGATGGGCACGCGATTGAATCTGAGTACAGCCTATCACCCCCAGACGGATGGCCAAACCGAAAGGGTGAATAGAGTGCTAGAAGATCTCTTGAGGCTTTGTGTTCTCGACTTCGGTGGTACTTGGGAAGACCACCTTCCTCTTGTAGAGTTTGCTTATAATAATAGCTATCAAGCCAGCATAGGGATGGCACCATTTGAAGCTTTGTATGGGAGGCCGTGTAGGTCACCATCTTGTTGGTGGGAGACGACAGATAGGCTTATACTTGGGCCCGATATGATACGGGACACATCCAAGAAAGTTGAATTAGTGAGAAGAAGGATGAAAGCGGCCCAAGATAGACAGAAATCCTATGCTGACAAGCGAAGGGCAGATTTGGAATTCGAAGTGGGAGACATGGTTTTCGTGAAGGTTTCTCCTTTGCGTAATGTGGTACGTTTTGGAGCAGTTGGGAAGCTGGCACTAAGGTTCGTGGGACCCTTCCCTATCATAAAGAGAATTGGAAAGATGGCCTATAAGGTGGAATTGCCCGAGAAGCTAGCCGGAGTGCATAATGTCTTTCATGTCTCGCATCTCCGAAAGTGCCTGCATGAGTCCGCTGAGGTGGTTGAACCAAGCATTCTTGAAGACGTGGAGGTAGAGAAAGAGGCAACCTTGAGGAGAGCTCCGATTCGTATATTGGGAACAGAGATTAAGAAACTAAGGAATCGGGAAGTCAAATTGGTGAAAGTTCAGTGGAGTGAAGCCGATGAAGATGCAACTTGGGAAACCGAGGAGAAGATGCATGGGCTTTATCCATTCCTTTTTGAGGGTACATTCTCAATCTCCTTTCTTAATTAGCATATCTTTCTATCCATGTTTACCTTGTTTATCTTATTATCTCGTTAACCTTGTCATGAGAACCTTAGGTAGGAACCCTTTGGATGAAACATGTATTTGAAACATGTTATGCTTGATGTTTGCAAGTGGATGCAAGTGTTTGCAAGTGGATACTCGTGGATGCATGATACACATTAGGCACTAAGATCGGCTCACACACCTTCATATTGCATATGCATGAGTGCTTATACTTATTCATGGACGAAACTTGTTATACTATCACATGGATGTTGCATATGGGTGGATGTTATGTGCACTCATGTAGAGACTATAAGTTATGTTAGGAATTTGCATACATATGGACTCATTTCACTAACATACTTTGCATTAAGGAGGTTTTAATCAGTAACCACCTGATTTTTGCATTAGATAAGTACATATACACACACCTTTTGCATATGTTCATATAGCATTTAGAATCCTTTAAGGACAATGACTGCACGTGGATGATGTTTTGAGTAGATGCATGATGGATGGTAGGATACGTTCTTCCTAACTTGGAGATTTCGGGGACGAAATCCTTTAAGGAGGGGAGAATGTAACAACCCGTATTTTTGAATAACATGTTATAACATAAATCAAGGCAGAATTAAAATGTAAAATCTGAATCAAGGGAAACGGGCTGTGCCATTGCGTTCGTCTCGGAAAAATACGTGAAATAGAGTCCGAGTTTTCGAAAATCGGAGTCCGTATGACCAAGTTATGGCCCGTCAAAGTTTTCAGAAAATTACAAGTTCAAAAACAGTTCAAATTTGAATTTAGAATTCAAATTCAGCCAAAACAGACTGGGCGGGAAAACTCCCGCCCAGACAGGTCGACAGGGGGGTCGACACTAGGGTAGACCTCCCCCCCAACCAGGTCGACACTAGAGTCGACCTGGGGGTCGACCTGGGGGTCGACCTCCCTGGTCGGCCAGGTCGGCCTGGTGCACCTATTTTGGCTGTTTGGACCTGTTTTGGAGGCTTGTGACGTGATTGGATGGCTCAAATTGGATCTAAGGTTAATCCTATGGCTAATACTATCCTAATCTTCTATAAAAAGACCCCTAAGCCTAGCCTAAATCATCATTATTCAACTCTACAACTAAACTATGCCAAATTTGTTCCTCTCATGGCCTCCACTCTCATGCTAAAATTTCTAAGTTTATTTATATGAGAGATTTTGAGTTCATACAAGTGTTTTCAAGCTTGTATGAGTGTTCTTAGTTTGCATTCAAGTCAAGTTTCAACATATCTATTACAAAGCAAGGGTTTTTATTGATTTGGCTCAAGGGTTTTTCATTTGGAGCTTGCATATTTGGGTTTTTTTGGTGATTGCATAAGGGCTTCGTCTCAATCTTTATAATAAATATTCATTTGTGTCTTCATAGCATTGTAAGCCCTTTTCTACTTTCTTTTTGAACTATAAAGTTAAATGAATGATGCAAGTTTGGGTTGATCATTATGATATGCAAGTTTGGTTGATCATTATGTTATGCAAGTTGGTGTAATCATTATGTATGACACATGTTGCTATGTTATGCAAGTTTGGGTTGATCATTATACACATGTTATCATGTTATGCATGTTAAACTTGAGTTTGTGAGCTTAAAGCTTCAAGCTTTATATTAAAGGTTGCATTTTGGCAACATGGAAGTTATCATATCCCTTATGATAACTTGCATGTGAGGCTAAATGCGAACTTCTAGCAACTTCTACATGTCATTTATCACCATGTATCACTTATATGCTAAGTTTGGTTTTATGCATACTTTTGAAGCCTAATAATGCAATATGCAAGTATATGAACATATGTACATTTCATATGCCACCATATTAAACTTGTGGCTTCAACACCTTTTTGTCATGATTATGCCAAGTTCCCTATTTTATCCTTTATGCGTTGTTGCGATTATGTAAACGATGGGATTACATTGGGGTTGGGTAACATTATGACATGAACATGGTTTTTATAACATGACGTGATATGTTAGCTTGTAATTATGTTTTGGAAACATAATGGACATGACACTTAGAAAATATAAGTGTGGCCAACTCGAGGTTGGGTTGAGTTTGTAGCATAAAACTACTCGGACCCGCCCGGCTTAACTAGTGGCTACAAACAATAGGACCCAATGTGAGAAGTTGGTCATGTTGTGCTCGAACACGAGGTTAGACCAAGTTGTGGTGTAAAGCTACCCGGACCCGCCCGGCTTAACTAGTAACCACAACAAGGCCTAATGTGAGAGGTTAAAGCATATTAAGTTAATTAATGCCTCCTGATTGGGGTTAAGTCATGGTCCACTTAATACTTAACCAATTTGGGCTTGATGGGTTAATCGGGGTTAAGTCATGAACCTTGGGTACACTTAACCAATTTAATCCATGTTTGGATCGGGTTAACCACATTTAACCCGTTAAGAAACCCTAGTTGCGTAGTCCTTTTCAGCAGTAACCCTCTTGATAGTATCATGATACCCTAGGGGACTAGGCTAGGGTGGGGCACGATTACTGGGCTGACATGTAAGCGACCAAAACGACGGCTGAGTGGGTACGCCGGTGTGGGTCCGGGCGGACTATGGTCGTGCACATAGTCCGGAGTTGGAAAATCAGGCACGGGTACCAGTAGATCTAGACTGTGCATGCTTGATTTGTGTCCGAGGTTGACACCCTAGGACTTGATACACCCTAGGGTGGACCTAGCGCAGTTTAACTACATTTCATGTTTGGGCCTTATGACACCGACACTTGATGAGTTAGGCTTATAGGGAGCCGATCAACTAGACCGTGTAGTTGGACCTTGGTTTAGGTCACCTCATGATATAAGGCCAAGCTTGGGCCAAGGGATCAACTCTTGTTTATACTTGACATGTTAGAATGCTAGTACACCCGTGGTGCAAAACTTAACCTTGATTATGCGATGACACCTTTATCTATCTTGTTAGTTAATCATCATGCCAGTATGTTGTTATCCTTATGTTCATCTCAGCTTCTCATGCCAGTTAACTTTACTAGTTCATGGACTGATAGTAGTTAGGGCTTACCAGTCTTTTTGACTGACTTGTTTTCTTTCGCCTCTTTTCTTCCATTTCCCCCCCCCCCCTCAGGTCCTCAGGGTGGGAACATTGGAGCTTAGCTTGGATTTTTATAGCTTGCTTACTGGATTTGCTCATGCACGGTTTTGGAAATTGAGCTAGCTATCGTTTATCACTTCACTTTGGGGATAGTACTTTATGTATTTCAGTTTTTCAGTTTATGCTTTTCTCTAGACTTTGTTTGTTGGAAAATAATGACCAAGTACTTTGTTGTAACATGACTATGGTTTTGAAATGCAAGTTTTATCCGCTGCTTTACTACTCTGTTTTACTTATATGTTCTGTCTTGTGATATCTGCATGCACGTTTACCTTGTTTAACGCCCCTCCAAAGCTAGTGTGCTTGCAAGAGTTACCCTGGCGGAGGTGGGGTGTTACAGAGTCATTTGCGATGTCATATCACTGTGATTTCTCTTCTCCAAGGGATATCTCAACCTTTCTTAGCGGCAACGATTGAAATTCTTGGCCTTATATGAATATGAATTTTCGTATAGGTATGTATAGGAAATGCAGTTGTTCATGTGAATCAAGTTGGGGATATTCGCGTTCGGAAGCGATATTCCCTTAGTGAATGTTGCTTTTGTTTATTATAGATACGACTCCATAACTCAAGGTGAGATAACGCGGACTCAACCATGGTGGTTGGTGCCATACGAAGGAGGTGTCCTTTGTTCCTAACTTCTTTAGAAGGGGTTGATTACACATTTATTTTATAGTGAATGCAATGTCATATTGTTGTAGCTAAATGGGACGGATCAAATAGTTTTCAATGACTATTCAAGATTCCTAAAGGGATGCTAGAAATTTCGATAATTTTCATCGATTGGTTGCCATAAAAATTGGGAGTAGTATGATAGCGCTTGAGTCGTACCCGATTCATTGATGAGAGATGCTAGATTATTATTCTACATTTTTGGAATGGCAATGAAGATGTCGAGTCCTATATTGATTAAATTTAATATTTAATGTATCTTAATAGCTCGGCTAATATCCTGCATGCTAGGGTAAATATGTATGTTACTTTCTATAATTGCTAGTATTTTGTTTATACATGTTGATTGATGATGTTTACATGTCTATTTATAATTATATGATCGTTAGGCATACAGAATAATTATATTGTTGTGTCATTTATTTATTTGAAATAATCCATACATCACTTGACATGCATATGTTAGATAAAATTAATTTATTTAACATACATTAGACCAAAAATGGCATTAACACCCAATAGACCAGAATTTGTAGAGATTAATGAAGAAATATAAACTAAAAACGAGAAACAACAAGCAGTACACAAGATTTATAGTGGTTTAGCGTTAACTGCTCTACATCCACTTTATAATTCTTATAATAAGCAATGAATTACAATTACAACATTTGAATCTCTTAATGCTCAAGATACAATTGATTTTCTCTCAAGAATGTTGGAATTCTCTCAAAAATGATCAAAACAGCGTGCAAGTCGAACATTAATGGTGGATGAAATAAAAAGCTTTAATCACTCAAGTGCCAAAACATCCCTACTTCTTCTCTTGGGTCATGTATATATATGGTCGGGTAGAGTGGTTGGCAGGAACGGTTATAACTACTTGGAGTTTGGTCCATGTTTATAGCATGCTATTGGAAGCGGTTGTATGCAAAAGAGCAGGTCAGGTCGTGGTCGTGTGTCAGCTGTTTCGTACGAGTATGACATTGTGGATATGGTGGCCGGTTACCCTGCGTGGTCCCGAAGGAGTAATCGAGTCGAATCTATTCCACCCGAAGATATCGACTTGACATTCTTTGCTCCGTTCGATCCGCAAGCTATAAACCCATCGTTCCTCTATTCTACTCAACTTGAGAGGTGGAAAGCTACATGGCTTGAATTACCTTTGACTTGACCCGGTCCCTAGCTCTTGAATGGTTATGATTCTTGATCTCTAATGCAGATGATTATGATTGACTTAGAATGGCCTTTTTGTAAGGCAGGCTAACATTTCTCCCCCTAAAGTATGCCTTACTATAGATGTGATCTTGTGAATCTGTCCATTCTGAACATAGAGCAATCAATAGCTTTGTATTTTTGTGAAGTCGGGTCCCTTGATCCTTTTCGTCATGTATAAATAGGAGTTTATACCCCCGATTATCTCTGCTATAACTGAAAATTCAAGATCCTCAACTAGAGAAAAGATAGATTTAAAGGTACATCCTTCAACCCTTATCGAATAAAAAGGTTAAAGGTATCCATTTTAAATCGTGTTACTTTGTTGGTTCTCATATGTGATTGCACATACACAAATCATTCTGAATAAATCTTCACGACTATCGAAGTTCGATTATTGCACTTATCCATGATATGCCACCGTGAACATATAGTAGTTATTGAGGGTCTTTTTCTTTTTGTTAAATTTTTCAACACTTCTCGCTAATAATTCTTCGGTTGAAAAACTCGAAACAGTCTAGGTCGAAAAAAACTAGACCCGATGACTTTTCAACCAAACCAGTTCCGAACTTCCCACATCTGTAACACCCCATGTCCATTAATGTCACTCACTAAGGGAATGCATTAACTTTCATGGAGCATTATAAGAGTATATAACAGAATGTCATAAGACAGATATATAAAATGGTACATTAAAATTCAAAATCTATTCATTGCAGCGGAAAAGAAAAACATGTTTGGTTACAACATCAAAACCATATACTATAGCCAAGTACCCAAATATCCATCTTGAACGAAATTATTATCAGAGTACATAAAGTAAAACCATAATCCTACTCCAAGTAGCCATTGTGAAAAAGAGATAAAGCTGAGAATTACTTTCGACACTTCCAAGTACTTCTAGTAGAGAGAGAAAGAGATCCAAATCAAGCTTAACTAGTCCAACCCTGAGAACCTGGGGAAAAGGGGAAAGAAAAGAGGCGAAACAAAACAGGTCAGACATAAAGTCTGGCGAGTCCAGTGACTTTAACTATATAATTAGTAAAGTAATAGGATAAGGACATAAACTTGATATAACAAATGACTGTAACATAAGCAAGTATGACAAGGTGAACAAGATGAACAAGGTATAACGTTGATTGCGCTTCTAACCACTATAAAATAATTCCTACACCGCACCAATGCTAGTTATACCGCACCATTACTAGTCCCATACTGAAAGTTGATCCCTCTTACTAATCATAATAATGGTAGTTTCGTGTACTACTTACTGCTATCGTAGGTGTCGCCTGCTCCTACCTCTATTAGTTGTACCCACCACCCTCCCCATTCTAATTACAACATTTATTCATAGTATGGTAGTTGTACACCTAGCTGCTGTCATAGGTGCCGCCTGGTCCTATCTCCACTAGTTGTACCCACTACCCTCCCCATTCGATCGACTCCCTAACTAGTAGATACCCGTGCTAGTCCCACGGCAGGGTGTATCACTCTCTAAAGTGGCAACCTGATACTACTAAAAGGCACATCTTATACATACATGATGCAGCAATGTCTTAACTACCAGCCCGGACCCACGCGCGCACATGACTCCGTTGGACTTGAGTTGCCACCGCTAACTCTTTATCGACCTCCTACAATCAAACCAAGTAAGCGTGTCCCATCCTCCACCTAGTTCGAGCTCACATAGATACATAATGGGTTACTGGTTGAAAAAGGTCCACACACTTGACACAATCTTCCCTCCTAAGCTTGGTCCCCACTAGGATTTTCCACTTAACCACTCTTTATTCCCATGTCTAATCACATGTTTCACCTTGGTTAAGTGCTTCTAGTAATATTTCACATGTCACCCATGTCACCCACTTAACCCCCATGTCTTACTACATATCTTATCTTGGTTAAGTGTTCTTAATTAATTCATTAAATCCGTAATTGTGCAAAACCTCCCACATTAGATTGCCATTTTGCAGTTGCTGGATATGTCGAGTGGTTCCGGGCAGACTTCTACCGCAAACCAAATCTATCCTCATGTTTTAGCACTATTACACCTCTAATTTATGCCATTGACCTCTAACATTAGACTGCCATTTGCGGTTGCTGGATATGTCGGGCGGTTCCGGGCAGACTACTGCCGCAAACCAAGTCTAACCTCGTGTGTTAGGCATTCATTATCACTTTCTTGATTCAAGTCTCAACTTTAAACCTTGGATTAAAATATATTCTCATTTAACCATAATTTCCAATCTAAATTATGTTCATAATTTTAACCCAAATTAGGCCTATAATCTTATGTATACATGTTATGCCAAATTACGCCCAAATCAATTTGCGTTCATTGTTATTAACAATTTATGCCAAACCTCATGTATACAAATTATATCCAATTATGCCCACATCCAACTTATGCCAAATCTTATGTATAAAAGTTATACATAATTAAGCCCCAAATCAACTGCGTGATTACAAATCAATTTATGCCCAATTACATATTATTCAATAATTTCCCCAAACTTTTCCCACAACGTTCCCACGTCATACGTACGTATAATAATATGTTAGGCTCGCAGTTAGCCTAATCTCATAAAAAGGAAAAGAAGAGAAGAGGGGAAGAGAACCATGACATCAAAACTGACATAAATATAAGCATAAGAAGTATGAAATGGCATAGAACAATAAAATAGATCTAATTAGGCATATGAACTGGCATAGTGCAATAAAATAGATCTAATTAGGCATATGGAACATAAACTGACATAGAACAATAAGATAGATCCAATAAGCATTTGGAACATAAACTGGCATATAACAATAAGATAGATCCAATAAGCATGTGGAACATAAACTGACATAGAACAATAAGATAGATCCAATTAGCATATGGAACATAAACTGACATAGAAAAATAAGATAGATCCAATTACGCATATGGAACATGTACTTTAGGTATGAATCTAAAAGATAAGAATTCACCAAACATGATATGATTCATCTTACAGGCATGTTCATAAAGTCCAATTCACAAACTTATCACAATTACTTTTAATTAATTATAAGTGGAAGTAACGTGGACTCGCAGTGGTAGAAGAGAAAATAGATATGAATTTTGTATTCTGAATTTGATTAGGTAAACCGTTGTTGTAGAATTTGATTCTTATCTTCTAATATGAATACTCTATTCTGATTTTCTTTAGTGTAGAAGAATAACTAGTTTAGGTTGTGGCAACATGGAGGTGTATGAATTAGTGTAATGAAATTAGGTTTAGGTTTAGGTGTGTTTACATAGGTGTAGTGAGTTAATTAGGTCCTTTAGATTAGATTATAGACCATCAGAACCACACAGCTCAAAAGAAACGTCACCCAGCCAATCCCTGAAGGACACGTCATCAGAAAACTCTCCAGAATTCTATGTAGGTTTTACCTCAGCTTGGGCGCACTTCCCAGGTGCGCCAGTGCAATTTTGTTTTGGTGCACTTCACAAGTGCGCCAGTTATCCCAGCCTGTTTTCTGATTTTTCTGCCCAACTTCTACCGTCCATATCTTCTTCATATGTTATCCGTTTTACGCAAACTCGGACTCTATCTCAAGAAGAATTCTGAGATGAACACAATGGCATAACCCATTTTATTTAATTCTTCTTTTAAAAATTAACTATTCTTTAATTATCTCTTATGTCATGTTTTTAAAATTACGGGGTGTTACGTTCTCCCCTCCTTAAAGGATTTCGTCCCTGAAATCTTCAAGTTAAGAAGAATGTATCCTTCCATCCAATCATCCATCTACTCATCCACCATCCACAAGCATCCATTGTTCTTAAAGGATTTCTAATGCTTTATGAACATATGCAAAAGTGTGTGTATATGTTCCTTATCTAATGCAAAGATTCGGCGATCTACTGATTCAGTCGACCTCCTTAATGCAAATCATGATCGTGCCATGTGTCCATTATGTATGCAAAAGAATCCTATTGATACATATTATTTCTACCTATTGATACATATTATTTCTACATGCATGCAAAATCATTCATCCAAATACAACATCCATATGATAACATAATCAATATATAGCCATTTATTTTAAATATGCACACTTATTCATATGCAATATGAAAGTTATTGAGCCGATCTAGTGCCTAGTGTGTGTGTAAATGCATCCGCGAGCAACCACTAGCAAACACTTACATCCACTTGCATCCACAAAACATAACATATCTCAAACACATGTTTACAACCATAGGGTTTTCTACCTAAGAATCAAAGATATAATCGAGAGATACACTAAATGATAGAACAAGTATAAACGAAGCGGTAGAAAAAGGAGAAGTTAAGAACATACCCTCAAAAAGGAAAGGCTATGACGAGCATATCTTATCTTCAGCCTCCCAAGACGCGTTTCCTTGATCATCTCCCCGTTGGACTTTAACCAACTTGACCACTCGGTTGCATAATTTCTTGACCTCCGATCCAAGGATGCATGTAGCAGCTCATCTAATCGTGGCATCTCACTCTATTTCCACTTCTCTAAGCATGCTCGGCTCCACTACTTCCGCGGTATCATGTAAAAACTTCCACAATGCGACACATGGAATACGTCATGAACACCATTAAGCTTCTCGGGCAACTTCACTCTATAGACCATCTGTCCAATTCTCTCTGTTATGGGGAATGGCCCTACGAACCTCGGTGCCAATTTCTCTACAGACCCAAGACGAACTACATTCCTCAATGGTGATACTTTAATAAAAACCATGTCTCCAACACCGAACTCAGGACCAGTTCTTCTCTTTTCAGCATATGATTTTTTCCGGCCCTGTGCCGTCTTCAAGAATTGTCTTCCTCAAGCTCTCGTCTGGTGAAACGCAAACCTTCCATTCCAACCTTTTTCATCTATAGTACACCTACTAAGATGGCTCGAAGACTCACCTTTTATGAGCTTGTCTACTATCTCAATCAACTGTGGGTCATCTCGTTGTGCATCTCCAATCTGACCCAAAAGCGTAGGTCGCACATCTAATGATGCCAACAAACCAGGTACATAAACGATAGAGGGTCTAAAGCCAAAGGTAGATATGTACTCCAAACTCTGCCGCTCTATGAACAAAGGATTCAAAGTCTACCTCTTTCTTCTTAAGGCATCAACTACAACATTACCCTTGCCAAGGGTATATGCAATCTCAAAATCGTAGGATGCCAAGAACTGCATCCACCTCCGTTGCCTTAAGTTTAGATCTTTTTGAGAGAACAAGTATTTTAGTGACTTATGGTCTGTACACAACTCAAACCTCTCGCCCAGTAGATAATGGCGCCAAGTCTACATCGTGGGTAGGGTAATTGTTCTCATGGGCCTTTAACTGACTTCCACCATAGCATTTCACCCTTCCCTCTTGCATCAAAATCGCGCCAAGCCCAGTCCCATAAGCATTGGGATACACTGTGAATGGTTTACTCTCATCAAGAAAAACAAAAACTGGAGTTGTCGTCAATGCCCTCTTCAAACGTTGGAAAGCATCGTCACAGTAAACACCCCAAGAAAAGGTCAAATTCTTTTTCGTCACCCGTGTAAGTGGGGCTGATATCTTAGCAAAGTCCTCGATGAACTTTCTGTAATAGCCCGCCAAACCAAGAAAATTCTTACTTTTGTTGCATTCTTAGGAAACTTCTAATCTTGGATTGCCACCAGCTTCGCGGGATCCACTGCTATCCCTTCTTTAGAAATCACATGCCCTAAGAACCTCACTTCCTTCCTCCAAAAAAGGCATTTGGAGAACTTAGCTTTGAGTTAATGTGCTCGAAGGGTCTCTAAGACTTCCCTAAGATGTAGGACATGCTCTTCCTCGATTCTAAAGAATATCAAGATATCATCCACAAAGACTACCACAAACTTGTTTAGAAACTCCCTAAACACCCTACTCATCAAGTCTACGAAATATATGGGTGCATTTGTCAAGCGAATAGGCATAACGAGCCATTCGAAGAAACCGTCAGGAGTCCTAAAAGCCGTCTTATCTATACTATCCTCTGCTACCCTCAACTGATGAAATCATGTAGCTAAGTCCAACTGCGAGAAAACCAAAGCACCAACCAACTGATCAAACAAATCATCTATCCTCGGCAATGGGTGTTTGTTCTTCTTCATGGGCTTATTCAGCTCCCTATAGTCCACGCACAATCTAAGCGAACCATCAGGCTTCGTGGCAAAAACAAGTGGAGCACCCCACTCCAAGATACTTCTTCTTATGAACCCTTTCTCAAGAAACTCTTTCACTTGCTTACTAAGCTCCCTCCTTTCTCTTGGAGCCATGTGGCGCAACAACAGTGCAACTGGTGTAACGTCCTGTAACACCCTGCATTTTTAATATAACTAAAAATGTACATATATATATGCATAGATATGTTAATAATGGTGATGTACAATGGAAATTAATTAATACATGAAAGAAAAAGGAAAGATTAATTCAATGACAATGTACGTAGCGGAAAAGATAATAAAATAAGGATGGTTAATTTAAATATCAGGAATTAAGTAAAATGAACAACACCATTGCGTTCGTCTTGGAATTCTGCTTGGAATAGAGTCCAAGTTTTCAAAAATCGGACCCCGTATGAAAGATTTATGGCATTCGGAAGATTCAGCAAAAATTCAAAATAGTTCGAAATTCGACCCAGGCAGCTGGGCGGGAAATTTCCTGCCAAAACTAGGCAAGTCGACCTGGGGTCGACTTGGGGTGAGGTCGACCAGGGGGTCATCCTACCCCTGATTTTTTCTAGATCTGGGCAGTGACGATTTTTGGTGTGCTGGACGGACCGGATGGCTTCTAGGTCAATCTAATGGCTCTAAAACACTCTCTACACCAATAAAATAGTGCCTAGACCTAACGTAATACATTAACAATTCCTTCTGACGCCTCCATGCTGTCAAACTTCAACCAAACATGGCCGCCGCCTCAAAACTCTAAACTAAATTGCAAGTTCTTCATCAACTTTGGAGTTTAATCAAATCAAGTAGCAAAGTTCTTCATCAAAAATTCATGCTCTTCACCAACAATCAAATAAGAAGATTAAATCAGCGTTCTACATCAACAAATCATTTATTTTTCCCCAATCCAGTCAAGGTGAGTGGAATTACAATAAATTTGTTGTATAATATTATTATTATCATTCATCATTTCCCAGTTATAAAATTCAATGCAAGATTCATATAATAATAATTGTTCTTTTATTCTCCTTCCCCTTTTTATTTTTGGATATAGGTAATCTCGAACCTAGACGAAATCTTACAGCACATACGTGCGATTAAAATATGAGAATATTGGGGCATAACTTATTTTATGCAATCGAGGAATATTATCTGAAATTTGGGGAATTGTGGCGTAATAATAATTATTGCAAATATTGAGACAATTGGCGGAATGTGTTTGTGACTTGAATTAAACCAAAAAGGTGAATTAGATTATATGTGTAAACGTGGGGAAATATATTGGGAAAATATTGATTTTATGAAATTGGGTGTAATGGGATTTTGGAAATTGGCATGTTTGGATATGAATAACATGGAATTGGTGAATTTGTCTATAATTGAGTAATGTGGGTAATATGAAATTTGGCTAAACATTATGTAATTGGTGTAGTTAATGGCAAACTGGAAATAAACATAAAAAGTGAATTGTAATTAAGTTGAATTTGGACCACATGACATGAATTTGGGGTTTGGGTGAAAGACGAAGGTCAATGAAAGCCTAAGACACGAGGTTAGACGCGTTTGTGGTGTAAGACTGCCCGGAACCACCCGACAAATCCAGAAACCACAAGCGGACGTTTAATGTGAGAGGTCAACGACAATAACTAGTGGCGTAACGTCTTATAACACGAGGTTAGACGCATTTGTGGTGTAAGACTGCACGGAACCACCCAGCAAATCCAGCAACCACAAGCGGACGTCTAATGTGAGAGGCCATACATCATTACGACATAATAAATAAATTAAGAAACACTAACCAGAAGAAGATATGTGGGTGCCATGGGTATGGTTAGATGGTTAAGTAGGTGGTACAAATGACATGTAAAGCATGACTAATATAGACTTAACCATTGTAAGAAGTGTGATGTAAAACATGACTAAGGTAGACTTAACCATTGTAAGACTTGTGATGTAAAACATGACTAAGGTAGACTTAACTATAGTAAGACTTTTGCAAGACATGGAAACCATAACAAAGGAGGTTAAGTGGGACACGGGTGACATGTGAAACAAAAATTTAGATGTGCTTAACCAAATGGGACCCGTAACGGTATCATAAATTAATTTTTTTGGGTAAAGTTTAAGTAACGGGTTAAGTTAAAGGAAGGGTTATGTCAAATCAAAAATTAATGACACAGTAATGGAGAAATGATAACTACCTATTATAAACCTATGTTGCGGTAATGAAAAATTAAATAATAGGTAAAACTTGTCCCAGGGACAAGGAAAGATTATGACATAAGATGTAATACAAGACTTGAAGGGTGGGACGACTTATACTATGAAATAAGTTAATCTAAGATGAAATTGTGGGAAAACACCCATACACTATTGCTTGATAAAGAAAACTTAAGTCATGTTTGAATTCATTGGTAAAAACTTAGTTAGAGAACTAAGTAAATAAAGATGAAGTTAACCAAGTGTTGAACCTTAGTTAGAGAACTAAGTAAATAAAGATGAAGGTAACCAAGTGTTGAACCTTAGTTAGTGAACTATGTAAATAAAGATGAAGATGACCAAGTGTTAAACCTTAGTTAGATAACTAAGTAAATAACGATAATGACAACTGAGTAATGAACCTTAGTTAGAGAACTAAGTAAGCAATGGTAAAGATAACTAAGTAAGAAAACCTTTGTTAAAAAGGAACTAAGTAACAAACCATAGTTAAAGAGAACTAAGTAACAGAAACTAAGTATCAAACCTTGGTTAAGATAACCAATTAATAAACCTTAGTTAAGAGAACTAAGTAAATAACGAGAAAGAGAACTAAGTAATAAACCTTAGTTAAGATAACTAAGTTGTAAACCTTAGTTAAGAAAACGAACGATTAAGAGGACTAAGAAGTAAACCTTAGTTAAGAGGACTAAGTAGTAAACCTTAGTCAAGAAAGCTAACGATTCAGGAAAACTAAGTAGTAAACCTTAGTTAAGAGAACTAAGTAGTAAACCTTAGTCAAGAAAACCAAGTAGAACATGAGGAGGAGCGAACGTCCATCTGATCATGAATAAGGCTCCAACGGTTTGGGTTACGAAGCACGCAGCTTCGAGGGGACGTGAGGGTACTCTTGGTATCCCTCTGTGAGGTTGCAGATGATCCTCCTGGGCTCACAGAGGTTAAGGTCTGTGTTAGAAGAACCAAGAATATGCCTTGGTTGCAATATAAGCAACCTAAAGACTAGGATGGACCAGCGTGAGGCGACGATATCTTGTTTAGCCCTGTGATAGCACGTCGCCGTCTACCTACCATCTTGAGTCAATCGAGTACGTGAAGCGGATAGGCGGAGAACTTCAACAGACCATATACTTGCTATCTATTTACGGGTGAGGTTGGGCCAATAGGTTTGTGGATTAAATTGGTTAAGTGTACCTACGGTTCATGACTTAACCCCGTTTAACCCATCAAGCCCAAATTGGTTAAGTATTAAGTGGACCATGACTTAACCCTAATCAGGAGGCATTCATTAACTTAATGTGCTTTAACCTCTCACATTAGACCTTGTTGTTGTTACTAGTTAAGCCGGGCGGGTCCGGGTAGTTTTACACCACAACTTGGTCTAACCTCGGGTTCGAGCACAACATGACCAACTTCTCACATTGGGTCCTATTGTTTGTAGCCACTAGTTAAGCCGGGCGGGTCCGGGTAGATTTATGCTACAAACTCAACCCAACCTCGAGTTGGCCACACTCATATTTTCTAAGTGTCATGTCCATTATGTTTTCAAAACATAATTACAAGCTAATATATCACGTCATTTTATAAAAATCATGTTCATGTCATTATGTTACCCAACCCCAACGTAATCCCCTCGTTTACATAATTGCAACAACGCATAAAGGATAAAATAGGGAACTTGGCATAACCATGACATAAAGGTGTTGAAGCCACAAGTTTAACATGGTGGCATATGAAATATACATATGTTCATAGACTTGCATATTGCATTATTAGGCTTCAAAAGTATGCATAAAACCAAACTTAGCATATAAGTGATACATGGTGATAAATGACATGTAGAAGTTGCTAGAGGTTCGCATTTAGCCTCACATGCAAGTTATCATAAGGGATATGATAACTTCCATGTTGCCAAAATGCAACCTTTAACATAAAGCTTGAAGCTTTAAGCTCACAAACTCAAGTTTAACTTGCATAACATGATAACATGTGTATAATGATCAACCCAAACTTGCATAACATAGCAACATGTGTCATACATCATGATTAAACCAACTTGCATAACATAATGATCAACCAAACTTGAAAATCATGATGATCAACCCAAACTTGCATCATTCATTTAACTTTAGAGTTCAAAGAAAGAAAGTAGAAAAGGGCTTAAAATGCTATGAAGACACAAATAAATAGTTATTATAAAGATTGAGACGAAGCCCTTATGCAATCACCCAAATATGCAAGCTCCAATTGAAAAACCCTTGAGCCAAATCAATAAAAACCCTTGCTTTGAAATAGAAATGTTGCAACTTGACTTGAATGCAAACTAAGAACACTCATACAAGCTTGAAAATACTTGTATGAACTCAAAATCTCTCATATAAATAAACTTAGGAATTTTAGCATGAGAGTGGAGGCCATGAGAGGAACAAATTTGACATAGTTTAGTTGTAGGATTGAATAATGGTGATTTAGGCTAGGCTTAGGGGTCTTTTTATAGAAGATTAGGATAGTATTAGCCATAGGATTATCCCTAGATTCAATCAGAGCCATCAAATCCCGTCACTAGCCAACAAAACAGGTCAAAACAGCCAAAATGGTGCACCTGGTTGCCTGGGTCCGACCAGGCAGGTCGACCCCCAGGTCGACCCTGGGGTCGACTCCCCAGTCGACCTGGTCCCACCCAGGTCGACTCCCAGGTCGACCCCCAGGTCGACCTGGTCTGGGCGGGATTTTTCCCGCCTACTCTGAATTTCTGAAATTTGAATCTGTTTTGAATTTGAATTTTTCGTGAAACTTCGCGAGGCCATATCTCGGTCATACGGACTCCGATTTTCGAAAACTCGGACTCTATTTCGCGTATTTTTCCGAGACGAACGCAATGGCACAGCCCGTTTCCCTTGATTCAGATTTTACAGTTTAATTCTGCCTTGATTTATGTTATAACATGTTATTCAAAAATACGGGTTGTTACAGTCAAAAAGCATGGTTAGAATCCACATTAAAAGATTGCAGGATCAGCACTACTTCGAAAGGAGAGGTTGTCAATTTGAATAAAGGATCTAGTAAAATATTATATAAGGATGATTTACATGACTTTAGTAAAATAAAATATAGGGAAACTACCTTGGGTCTATTCGGTAGATTTCAACCCAGAATTTGATAAACTTAATTTAATATTTAAATTATTTTAAGTATTGAAATATGGATTAATTCCAACTAGTAATGAAGTTTAAGGCAAAGAACAATGATAATGAACTCATTTAGGAAACTAATTTGAAAAATATTCCTTATGGAAATAGTCGCAAAATGACCAGATTCATTTTTACGATAAAACTGATTTCTAACAGTAAAGATCGTAAGTGGTTTTATATACATACACTTAATTTTAGTGTTGAATAAGAATATGAAATGAAATATTATGTTTCAAATCTTTGGAAATTTAACGAATTGGTGAATAAGGATTTTACAATCAATAAATAAATTATGGGTCTAAATGAAGAATTTAATTATTTGATAATTACAGTAATTATTAAATAAGAATATAAATGATAAGAAATTATTTTAAATATGTTTTATAATGATAACATATCAATGGTGTACAAGTTATATAAATAAATATACTTGACCAGAAAATATAAGAAGATTAGATATCGCTTTATCGGTTAAATCGAAATTTTATAAATAATGCACAAATATTATTTATATTGTTTTAATAACTAAATAATCGTGTTTTTTCATTTAAAAATATTAAGAAGGTTATTTTTGAATTTTTTAACAATATAAATAGCTTAAGTGAAAAATGTAACTAATAAACAATTCCTGTTTCTCTACGGTTTAACGAATGAAAGTTGTATGAAAGTGCAAAACATGTATGAGAACATATATGAATACGATAACACAACCATAATATGATAACGAATGAATTAATTAATCTAATAAGGGATTTGGGAAAAGTAAGAAAATAAGGACAAAATGATTTTACTTAATATAATGATACCACTCCTTAACATTATTACACTTAGAAACCGTTATCACACTTAAACAATATTACTCTCATATATTGTCAAGTCACATCAAAAAAGGGTAGGACCATGTAAGTGAACAGGGGAGGGATATTTTGGTAATTTTCCATTATATATTTTATTCTAAAGTTTTTCCTATAACAGGAAAATATTTACAAGGATAAAAGTGAAGGCCTTTTTATCCATAAGGACAGCCCATTAAAATTTTACTCAGAAGGACAATTCACCATTTCTCTTCCTCTTCACGTGCGCTTTTTTCTTCTTCCTCCACTCCCGATTCATGTCCGCTCCATCTTTAAAACAATCAAACCTAAAAATCACAAAAATTCGAATCCATAACAATTCATGAATCACGAAAATCAAAAGGACATCAGATTCGAAATTGCAATCGAACCCAAAAATTCGAATCCATAAATCGCTCGAAACAGAAACCCTAGAAAACAAAAAAATTGTCAAACAACAAAAATCCATTGGAAAGCACAAGTGAATTGAATAAAAATATTTTTATGATTTTTGGGAAACACAATTGAAGAAGTCGAAATTGTTGAAACAATTTTGTCGTGATTGGAAATGTTTTTTTTTTCGTTAATAGTATAGCAGTTCGTAGGTATCATTTTTCTATTTTTTTAGGTATCATTTTTTCCATTTTAACTTTAAAACATAGCAGTAGTTTTTAGGTATCATTTTTCTATTTTTCTAGGTATCATTTTTCATGTTTTAACTTTAAAACATAGCAGCAGTTTTTAGGTATCAGTCTGCTATTTTTTTAGGTATCATTTTTACCGTTTTAACCGTGTTATATGTTTTTTTCATGAGATTTTGTTGCTGTGTTAATTTTGAAGTTATATTGTTGTATCAGCTTTGAAACTACGTCGAACTCATTTCATTTTAATCAATCAAACTGTGATATAATTTTTTTTTTTATCTTCAAAATATTGCATCAGTATTTAGGTATCATTTTTATAATACTTTAGGTATCATTTTTACTGTTTTAACTATGTTATGTGTTGTTTTCATGTGATTTTATTGTTGTGTTAATTTTGAAGTTATATTGTAGCATCAACTTTTTAACTCAGTCGAATTTATTTAATTTTATACAATCAAAACTATGATGTAAACATTTTTTGCATTAGTTTTTCTTTAAAACATTGATGCAGTTTGTAGGTATCAGTTTTCTATTTTTTTAAGTATCAGTTTTCATGTTTTAACGGTGTTATGTGTTTTTTCCATGTGATTTTGTTGTTGTGTTAATTTTGTAGTTGTACTGTTGCATCATCTTTGTAACTCTGTCGAACTAATTTCATTTTACTCAATCAAACCTTGATGTAAACATTCTTTCCATTAGTTTTACTTCAAAACATTGAATCAGGTTTTAGGTATCAGTTTCCTATTTTCTTAAGTATCTGTTTTACTATTTTAACTGTGTTAATTGTTTTTTCATGTGATTTTTTTGTTCTGTTATCAGTTTTATAAGTTGGTGGGGCTAAGCTAAAGTTTTTCTCATATTCATAGTTCATGGATATCAGTTTTTTAATATTGTAGGTAAAAAAAAAAGATGTATATAAACATAACACAGAAATTACACTAAAAATGATACCTTAAAAAATATAAAAATTATACCTTAAAACTGCTATGATGTTTAACATAACACATAAACTACAAAAAAATGATACCTTAAAAAATATAAAAATGATACCTTAAAACTGCTGTGATGTTTAACATAACACATAAATTACATTAAAAATGATACCTTAAAAAAAATATAAAAATGATTCCTTCAAACTGCAATAATGTTTAACATAACAGAGAAATTACACTAAAAATGATACCTTAAAAAGTATAAAAATGATACCTTAAAACTGATGTGATGTTTAACGTAACACATAAACTACAGTAAAAATGATACCTAGAAAAATAGAAAAATGATACCTAAAAATTGCTGCTATATTTTAAAGTTAAAATAGGAAAAATGATACCTAAAAAAATAGAAAAATGATACCTACGAACTGTTATACTATTAACGAAAAAAAAACATTTCCAATCATGAAAAAATTGTTTCAACATTTTCGACTTCTTCAATTGTGTTTTCCATCATTTGAAAAATATTTTTATTCAATTCACCTGTGATTTCCAATGAATTTTTGTTGTTCGACATTTTTTGTTTTCTAGGGTTTTGTTTCGCTGATTTTTGGTCGTGATTTTGATTTCATGATTTTTGTCTTCGATTGAGAATTTCGATTCTAATGTCTCAAGATATTTGTGATTTCATCGATTTAGGGTTTCGTGATTTTTGTGATTTCGTGATAAACGATGAAATCGAGATACGCGATAGAGGGAGAAGATGGAAGCATCAGCCGAAATTTAATTTCAGTGTATTGTCCTTATGGATAAAATATTAGGTGGTTGTCCTTATTGATAAATTTTAATGGCCCTTTGTCCTTGTCGTTAATTGTCCCTTCCTATAATTACCTACCCATTTCTCTTTATTTCTTCACACCTTCTCTTTTCTTCTTTCTCCTCGCTAAACTCTCAGATGGCTTCTATATCCTAAAAGAAAATAATATAGGAAAGAAAAGAAATTAATAACCACTCAAACAATATCAAAATGTGTCCAAAATGTTGCCAAACCACTTCCAGTGTTCATTCAAAGTCACCACCACTCAAAAAAGATCCAAGTACCAAAATTCACTCATCGCCTACCTAGTCTATGAGCATTTGAAGTAGAAGAAGGAGATCGAGCGTAAGGAAGATGAAGAAGCTAGATCGAGTAGCTTAGGCGCGATTGTAGTGAAGCTAGAGATGATTTTCGGATTTCTAGTAATCAATGAAGGTGAGAAACTCAACCTTAAACAAACTTAACTAAACACAAGTCAATGTTGTTATGTAAATGCTAAATGATTGTCCTATATATGATATTGACACTTATGAATGCTATGGAGAATGTTTTTCAACTTTGGATGTTGATAGGTTTGATTGATGCTTGTTTATAAAGTCACATTAAATACACGTCGATAAACACAAAGAAAATAACTTTCCTTTCATTAACTGAAATGTTAAAAAAATGGAATGTTAAACCTCTCAATAATAATTTGAAATATTTTATAAATGCATTTAAACATTTCAAAGTGTATAAATGAAGTTTGAAAAGAATATAATTTTTCATGCAATTTTAGTGTGTCACGGATCGGTAACTCACAATTTCACTTTTTAGAAAGTGATTCTTCCATATCTTGAAAAATATATATTCGAACACTTTGAAATAAAAAAAATCTAAATCCATTAGCGACCTGTCTTTTTGACCGTCTCAAGTCGGTAATTAAACCCACTCGAACCATTTAAAACGAAAAATTATTATTTAGCTTATAGGGTTTAAACAGAAAATACGCATAGAATTACAATGCAGAATAAGATACAGTATCTTATAGCCACTACAAGAAAATATGATATACATAGCATTGTATCATAGCCTTACATTAAAGTGCTATAATAAAATAATTAAATAAAATAAAATAATGCATATATTGTGCTATATAAAAGAAGCAATTAAAAATAGCAAATAAATTATGTTATATATACGTGTATTCGGCTATATTAAGATTGCTAATGGAAAAAGCGGGAGCGAAAACTAACACGCGACAAAATAAAATGCAAGGCCGCGATAGTAAAAAAATCCCTCCATCACATTCAACCTTATCCCTAAATCCCTAAAATTTTCGATTCACTGAAAGTCGGCCATTTCTGATTCATTTTCCCTAAAATTCTCGTGCCACTTTGCAAAATTAATTCATTTCCCCTCTCTTCTAACCATATTGTCGCTCCATTAATGAATTCTCCTTTTCTCTTGATTTCCTTCAGATTTCTTTCGTTCTTCTGGTTCTATTGTAGAGTTGATCTCGCTGCCCTAATTTCTTGCTCAAGCTTCAGGTATCCCTAATTCGCTTTTAGGATCTGTTTGATTCATCGATTTTTAGGTGTAATTCTTTAGTTAATTTTGATTTGGACGTACTTCGCTTATTAGTTTTTGATAATGTTCACAAACAAGTTGTGAACGTATCATTGATCATAAATGTAAATACTTTTTTTTTGTTTGCTAATGATCCCAAATCTGCACTTGTGTTGTAGAACCAGTCACAATTGTCATTATGGTCCCTAATGTTAGAGGTTGGAGAAAGTGCTACCTCTTATATTTCATTTTCATTCTCATTTTTCCCCTTCTATTTTCGGTACTCAATTTACATCAAAATGATGTAACCTCGCCAGTTGGAGTCACTCAATATCCCTCAAGTAAACCAAATCATTTTATTTTAGGCACTGCTAGCCAAGGTTTGCCGAATCATCTCCAGTGCAGCACCGAGGGTATAAGAGCTATTAACAAAGATGATTTTTTTAGAAAGAGAGATATAGCTGATAGTAAATATGCTCTTTCATTTGTTACTGTTGTTACAATATATAATAACATGGTGGGAGCAAAATCAAATGACTTGGTAATGGTTGGGAATGTTTCCTACAACAAAGGAGAGAAATCTATGGCCGTGCTCAACACTTTCATTGATTTTATCTAGGTGTCGATGCCAAGAAGCCAGGTGATCATTCTGACTATTCCTAATTACAAATTTTCAATGACTAAAAACACTGCAACATTGTTACCAATCAAAGGTGATTATTATTGTGGTCAGCTGATGCTTCAAAGAACCAAATCTTACATATCCTTTTTTGCAAACAAAGATTGAGCAAAGTTGGACTCTGAAGCCAGCTAACAATGACATTTTCACAGATTATGATGTTGCAATAGTCGATGATCTCGGACATATATTCAGAAACTATCCGCATTTTGATTTGGCTCTTACCTTCCGAAACAATAAACATCAACCTTTGAATTCAGGATTCATAGCAGTAAGAGGCACTCCAGATGGGTTACTCAAAGCAAAAAAGTTTCTTCAGGAAGTTTTGGTTGTGTACATGTCAAAGTAGATAAAGTAATCCAGAATGCTTGGTGATCAATTTGCTCTTGTTTCGATTGTAAAAGCATATTTACCTTTCGTTGAGAAAAGATTGAAGAAACCTGGAATATTCCACTTAGAACTAAATGGTATCTCCGTATTATTTTTGCCTTGTTCTGTTTACAATTGGAACACCTGAAGGTGCTGGACAGTTTCATGGATTGCCATTGGATGTAAAGGTTATTCACTTCAAAGGGTCGAGGAAAAGGCTAACGCTTGAATCTTGGAACTTCTTCAATTATACATCTGAGTTACCTGATACGTTGCCTTATATTAAGGAGTGGGAGAACAAAGTACGACTTTTGACATCTGAACCAGATTGCTTTTTTAGTGTAATAGTGAACGCAGCTATGGGTTTGAGTTTGAGATTTTTGGATAAAGCTCTTGATGGTATATCCAAGGAATGAAGTAGTCAATAACTGCAGATGTTGGAAGGAAATTTTTTATGTAGTTATTGCTTTGCTTGGCTATTTTGCTAATTAATTTTATGACAATATATTTTAGTGAAAATGTTGGCAAATGTTATTAGGAGATATTGAAGTTAACAATGTTTCAAAAAAAATCATAAATGCACATACTTATTTCAATGTTAACAGGTACATATGTTTGAAAACTTAAATTAAGCAGTAGATATGAGTTCCCAGTTCTACCTCAATGCATGCTGATCTTCGGCTCCTATGCTAATCATATAGACAATAGCCATCTTTTGGCGGCCTTTTGGGACATGTTGCTAGTTCTAGAATCTAAGATTGGAGAAGTCCAACAGTTAAGGCAAAGAGGATACCAAGTCTATGCCTAAAGGTTTATTTTTTTTCCTTTCTCTTTCAACTATTGCTATTACAATATTCTTTTAAGATTATGCATCTTTGTATTGTTTTATTGATAGTTGTGATGCATATAGCTAGATCATCTAACTGTGTCGTGCAATCATAACATATAATTTATCTTTAAAACGTTTAGTTATTTACAGGTTCAACGGCTCAATAAAAAACAAACTCATGAAATAGAATAATATTTTACTATATCATTTGTCACGGTCAACTACATCCAAGGATACAAATCAGGATCAATCCAAGATTTGGGTTGTCCAAGCTACACATCTGGCAGCCGTTATATCTAGAGGTAGAAAAGTTGTTCAGCAAATTTTAGGATGGATAGTGGGAATTGACTAATGGACTTCAAACTCAGGACTAGTGGTCTACAGCATTAACCATTGAACTACGATACCAAACACTAACTAATGCATAATGCAATTTTTTTTATGATATACGCATAATCAATTCATTGATTATTCTTTTATGAAGTAAGAATGGTAGTTATATTTATGATATACGCATACATGCACCTCCTCGCAATGCAACAAATTTTTAAATTTTTTTCCATGATAAGGAAATTCTATTTCAGATTGAAATAACTCATCCAGAGCAAACCAACACGTAGTAAAATAAAGCACTACTATAAATGATTTTACATACAACATAAAGGAAGAATATCTGCATTTTCTTTTTTCTTTTTTCAACATGATATGCATTTTTATCAAAGAAAAAAAAGCATATAAGACACTTTGTAACGTGCTTCTATGTTAATATTATCAAGACATAGACTAGGAGTTCAAGACATGATGAATTGTTGTATTATTTACCTTTTGCATATATGTAATGATTGTTTTGCAAATATATACACGTGAAAACTGAAGCAATTGAGATATCAACAGCAATGGAAACTGAGCATGCATTTATTTTGAAACCAGTAAGGCATAGGAAAAGCATGCTGATGAGACTATTAATGAAGAATTGACATTTCCTTCTAATGAAGATTTTAAAGCAATTGTATTCATTTAAGTACATTGCTTAGTAATTAATTTCTCTATTTTCTGCCATTGTATTTTGGGAAATACCCAAATGCACAATTTATTGCTTTTTTTTAATAATTTGTCTATTTTGGATTTAAGCCTTATTTAGTTTTAGAAAAGAATTAAGTTTCTCTCTCATAAGCACTCATAAGCAAGAAAGAAACAAAATCAAAAAGAAAAAAGGGCTGTTTGCAACCTAGTGACTAAATTTTTACTACTGTCATGCACTTAAGTTGACTATAAATTGCATCTTATATTTATTTACACTTTCAGATGAATACTAGAGCTCAGTCAGCAGTTATAAGTTTACATGTCTTCTTTTGTCTTTGTTATTTTCTTTTATTAATAAACCCATCTAAGTTCAATGTACAAATTCCATGACTGAAACTATTATACGTGAATTTTTTATTAAATTAAACTGAAGCCATTTGCTGAAACTTGAAATAGGCTAAATCAAAGGGACTAGATTTACCCAATGCATCATTATCAACATCATATATTCAAGTACTTTAATTGCTGCATTTGTCAAGTAATTTGGTTGGTTTTCTATTTCATTTCCGATGTTTCTTTGATCCAAAATTGATATTCCTTAATTGCTGATTGTTCATTCATTTATGAGAATATAACGTTAGAATAAACGTTGGGTGCTTTAATTGATGCATTGATTAGGTAATTGTTTCCTTGTATGTTGATTCATACTGCAGCTCTAAAAAAATGTTGCTTTGATTCTTATTGCAGTTTTTAGCATTATAGCATAATTACTGCATATTCATATATCAGAGTATAATGTCATCATAAACTTTGTTTGCTTCAATTGCTGCATTCATTGGAGATGTTTTTCCTTAAAAGATGATTCTTACTACAGTTAAAAAACTGTTGCTTTAATTATAGTATCTCTAAATTGACTTATTCTCTCAATTTTCTGTGCATGCTTTAACATATGTTTTATTTAAAACATTTTTTGTGCATGTGTGTGTGTGTGTGAAATAAGTTGGGTGATCAATAGAGAATTTACCTAAGTGGTGTGCTCCCTATTATGATTTGTGTTTGTAGTCTGTTGATACCACAATTTGTTGCCAATTTTTTTACAGTTCGATTTTCTCATATATTTTTTGGTCTTCCAACGACGGTCTTACCTCTGTTGGGATGCAAACAACTGACCGATGTTGGAATGGTTGCTTTTTCATACCAATATCCTACAATTGCTTTACTTCCTTTTTCCATTGCTTATCCTATTTTTGTATTGGGCTGTTTTCTTCAATTTGCATTTTTAGTTAAACCATCTTCATTATTTTACTCCCTGTTCTGTAGATTATCCGCCCTGGACATTGTCGTAAATCTTTGACTACTTTATCCGTTGACTGTCAATACCATGTGTATTGAAATAAAAAAAAACTGTCAAACATGTACACGTCTATGGTATATACGATGGTTTTCAATAGGTCATCAATCGCTCGGCACATGCGTGAACATCAGTTATAGGTATGATTTTAAGTTTAAATTCCACTCACTTATCCGGCTGTCCTCACCAAATTATTCTACCACTGGATGATGCGGTAACAGTTTTAGTTGTGTTCCGATGTTGCTAGTGCTACATTGGTCCGTGCAAACAAAAATTGACATTGTATTTGTATGTTTCTGGCATTAATTAATATGCAGTTTGTTTCTTGGTGAACATGTGACTCCACAAGCATTATGTCCATAATTAGCAAATTACCAGCATAAGCATTATGTCCGTAATTAGCAAATTACCAGCACAAGCATCATATTCCAATCTTCCATTTAATGTGCTAATCAATTGGCCCTATATTTATATTTGATAAGCGTAAAACCAACCTTTTCCACTTCCACAATTGATTAATTTTCTTTTCATTATATTCATGCTCTGTGTTGATGACCATACCATGTAGATGGTGTCTAAATGTTTGTTCATCTTCAAACTCATGCACGAAATTTTTTCTATTCATAAATTTACCAATGAAAAGTTCTGAACAAATAAATTTTCCATCTGCTTCATTGTTTCTGAAGCCATTCGCAACTATATGCTTATCAAAATTATGTGTTACAAAGATTGGTATAGAATACCCTTTTGGGAACTGCATGCTTAAAATAGACTCTGTAGCATCACAAACTTTTTACGTGAATAGTACATGTTCTAACTTTATTCAGAAATTGAATTTCCAAAACTTATAAAAGCATATTTGTTTATAAACATGTTTTATATTAGGTTTGCTATGCCCAAACGACTATGTGTACAACTTGCATCTTAAAAGATTAAACATTGATTATTTTAAATAGGCAACCACGCACTCAGAAACTGCCTAAACCATACTCTTCATGTGTCTAGAGCCATCTATAGCTCTCTTATTTCATGTACATATTAAACACATTTTTCTTGAAAATGATATGCATGTATATAAATCATAAAAGCTTAATTTTAGTTATAATTATGCCCAGAAATCAATTCATTTAATCAATGAGGAAGAACACAGTGGTATAGCTATCCAATCAAACACTATTTTGCTGCTTCTTTTGAAGTATCAATGCCTATGGACAACACTAAAAATTTGCCATAATCCATAGACTTTATGGGGGAAAAAATCTTGATTTTTCTTGAATATCTCCTGTGTCACCAAGCTCATAGATGTTAATGTCTGTCAGCTTTTCTTAAATTTTTTTGTTATTTCTTTTATATATATACTAAAATTTAAAAAAAAAAGACGGGGTTATTAATTATACAGGATTATTAGCAGTCATGCCTCCAACCACATTATGGTTGGTGCTGCAAGTGTACCGATGTAAATCTTTGTACCATTTTTTTACAATGATATGTTTAATTCAGAAAAAAAATATCATTACTTAATTTATTTAATCATATATTACTCACTTTGTAAATCTTTGTACTATTTGTCGATGGAAAGAGAAGGCGCATCTACCGGAGGAGTCTAGGCTAGCTTTGATTAGGATTTATAGAAATCAAGGTCATACTTTAATCCCTCTTTTAATTTTGTTTTACTGCAAATTAGGTCGTCGTTGTTGCTAGTCGATGCAAAGAGATGGCTTATTTGAAGAAGAAGAAGACTAAGGTACCTTTGCTTTGGATCTCTAGAAATCAAGGTCATACCTTAATCCATCTTATAACTTTAACTATATTTAGAATAGATTCCAGATCATCTGTTTACTACAAATGATTAAATCATTGAATTTGGGCTTGGATAATTTAGTTATGTTCTTTTTCATGCCAAGTAAATTTATGGTAATGTTGGTATCCATGTATGAATACAGCCACGAAAATTAATAATATTCCATCCACAAATTCTTCATTGTTTGATAAATATGCTAAATTATCTTATATGGCATTAAATGTAATTAAAAAGGAGTTGAAACCAATCTGGGCATATGGTGATTATGATTAAAGCAAGTCCACTAAGTAAAATTACTTTCTAAATATTGTATACATAGCTTTGGGTACACAGTGCAAAATAAGAACCTCTATCTCTATGAAAGTTAACCAGGAACCCTTACATGACAACATAAGTGTAACACTCCACCTCCATTAAGGTCACTCACAAAGGGAATGCCTTAACTTTGGTGGAGCGTTTTAGTAGACAGAACAGAAAATTTCAAGATAGATAAACAATACTATAACTTTATTACAGCGGAAAACAGAAATCAGTTTGGTTACATCTTTACCAAAAACTCAAGTACATAAATATCAGTCTTGTTCAGAAAATCATCAGAGTACAAAACTTTAAAATCATAATCCCCACAGAACAGAAGCTATAAAGAGCCAAGCCATACTTTAAGAACTTCAAGCAGAAGGAATCCGGATCAAGCTAAAGTATTCCCTCCTTGGAAAACCTGGGGGGAACGGAAGAAAAAGGGGCGAAAAAAAGCAAGGTCAGACATAAAGTCTGGCAAGTCCAGTGACTTTGCAGCATATGAACATATAATAATAATAATGACATGAAAATAAAACTGGATGTGAGATAACAGTAACAGGAGTAGCAGATATACTTAGGCTAAATAGAAAAAGAAAAAAATGATGTAAGCTTTTGCTTTTCACTTCTCTGGACTAATACTAGTATAACAGGATTAGGTGTCACCCTAATGTCTAAACTAAAGAAGAAACAAGAACAAAATAATTTCCACAGAAATAGAAAGCTAATAATGGGCCTTTACCACCTGAACAGAAACAGACAGAAGCAGAATGCTGATAATGGGCCTTTACCACCCGAACAGAAACAGATAGAAACAGAATATTAATAATGGGCCTTTACCACCCGAACAAAAACAGTCAGATTAATCCCTATAGAAATAGAATGTAGAACTAGGTGTACACTAGTAATTGGGCCTTTACCACCCAAACAGACGGTACCACGCAGAAATAGACGGGTGTTGCCACCCAACAGAAACAGACGGTACCAACAGAAACAGACAGAACTAAGTGTACCCTAAAACCCTACCCCAAGCGATCGGCTCCCTAAACATAAATACCCTGTGTCGGCCCCACAGTAGGGCGTATCACTCCCTAAAGTGACAAACAATTGGCACAGACCTATTTACAGATGTCACAGCGTCTTACATCCACAGAGGCGGGCCGGGATCCATGCACGCACATGACCCGGTTGGAACGCACCATCAACACCCCTCGCCATTATCAGAATGAACCACTTATAATTAGTTCAGTAAGCGTGCCCGGACCCTACCTACTGTTGGGTCAAAATTTTGATACCAGAAAGGGTTACTGACTAATATGGGTCCCAAACAACAGATGACACAAGTAATTTCCCTCCTAACCTTGTGTCCCCAGACTAACAGATTTCAGATTAACTTGTTTACAAGTTCAGACATACAGAATTCAGATCAACCAGCTCACAGATTAGACAAGTTTTCAGACCAACGGATCAGATATATGGATTTAACAGACTTATAGATTAACCGATTACAGATTAACAGACTTACAGATTAACCGATTACAGATTAACAGAGTCACAGATTGTCTAACTTTGTATTGGGCCTACAGATTCATGAAACGGGTTTATTAATTTCATCAGTCTAGTTGGTTTAACCCTATCCACCCAACACATTTTAGACATCTTATTTATCCCAGATTTTCATTAATTAAATATTAATGCCCAGGCCTCTCACATTAGACTGACAGTTTGCGGCTACTGGTTAGGCCGGTTGGTTCCGGGCAGGTTTCTGCCACAAACTGAGTCTAACCTCGGGTTTCAAGCACGTTATGACTAACTTCTCACATTAGAACCTATTGTTTGCGGCCACTGGATGTGCCACGCGGTTCCGGGGAGAATTACGCCGCGAACTCATTCTAACCTCGTGTTAGCCATGTTTATCTTTGCGGCCAATTAATTAATAATTTACCATTTTTTCCCACGCATAATATATATGTCAATTATTCATTACTATAGCCAATTCAGATTATGTCAATAACAGACTAAATATATCTACTCAACAGATATAGCAGATAACAGATTTCGCAGATTAGGCGACTTAGCAGATTAAGCAATTTAGCAGATTTAATATATAACAGATTAGGCATTTTCAGCAGACTTAGCGGATGACAGATTTAGCAGATGAACAGATCTAGCAGATTAGGCAATATAGCAGAACAAGCAAATTAGGCAATATAACAGAACTAGCAGATTAGGCAATATAACAGATTTAATCATTCCTTAAAGTTTCATAAACATATCTTGCTTAATTGTAAATTTGGCCTAAGTTTGCATGCCTAAATAGTTGTCATGACTCACAATATGATCATATACCCCACGTTTGCATTGAATTTACATGGCACAGATTATGGTCATAATTTACCATATAACACATGTCCCAATTTAGTTAAACTTGCCTAGTACAAAATATTCACATATAAATTATACCAAATATAGCCATCGTTTTCAATGCACGTCATATATTCAAAAATCTCCCACTTAGGTGTTATTCACATTTAATAGTTATCAAATCTTAATATAAACCTTCACACCTAAGTCATACTCTCTTTTTATCCCAAATCATGAATTGTTAAATAAACAATATGCCCAACAATCTAGAACTTTAAATTATAACAGATCTTAATTCAAAATATGCGTTATGTCAAAGTCTCAAGTCATATGTTAACATACAATGATTCCTCTTCTTCCAATTCACAGAATATGCATAGATCTAAATCTAGTTTACAACCTATGTCTTTTTTCTCAAATCAGTCACAGATTAGCCATATCCCATTTATGCCATCATTCATTATTTTTCCCAAAGTTTAACGTTCGTGCGTTAATCTCTTATGAGGTTTGGCGCAGGCTCGTGGTAGCCTGGCTATAGAACAGAAGAAGAAAGAGATGCAGAATAAAATAGATCAGGACAGAACAGAACAGACATAACCTCAAATTCAGATTTACAATTCATGTCACAATCATAATTAACGTTTATAGCGGAAAATAACTGTACTTGCCTTGATTGGATTAAAGAAGAAGAAGAGTTGCAGTTGTTCTCTTTTTATTTTTTTTCAGTTTGGAAGAAGATGCTTTAGTCCTAGTTCCAGTTCAGATCTCAACAGAGTAGCGACGCCATTTTTATTTTCTTATTTAGAACAGAGGCAGAATATAGACAGAATGAAATGGTGTGGAGGGGATAAGGCTAGGGGGCTGTTTATATAGGTTTAGAGTCATGAATCTGGTCAGAAAATCGGCCAAAAACATCAGAATGCATCAGGTTCAGAAAGTGGGTTCGGGAGGCAGTCGACCCCCAGGTCGACACTATGGTCGACCTGGCCTGGGGAGCTCGACTACCTAGTCGACCACCCAGTCGACCTGGGTCCTGGGCGGGAAATTTCCCGCCCAGCCTGCTTCTGGGTTTGAATTCGAATTTCGAATTCGAATTTTGAGCTGTTTTCGATTCTGAAATTTTCTGAAACTTCGGAGGGCCATATCTCCCTCATACGGACTCCGTTTCTCGAAAAACTGGACTCGTTTCCAAGCAGAATTTCGAGACGAACGCAATGGCACAACCCATTTCCCTTGATTCTTATTTTGAAAATTAATTATTCTCTGGTTTGTCACTTATACGATCACAGAAAATACGGGGTGTTACATTCTCCCCTCCTTAAATGATTTCGTCCCCGAAATCTTCAAGTTGAGAAGAATGTGTCCTACCATCCAGTCATCCATCTACTCAACCATCATCCACAAGCATCCATTGTCCTTAGAAAACTTCTAATGTTGTATGAACATATGCAAAAGTGTGTGAATATGTTCCTTATCTAATGCAAAGATCAGGTGGTCCACTGATTCAGTTGACCTCCTTAATGCGAACTATGTCAGTGTCATGAGTCCAACATGTATGCAATCTTCCTATTTGATACATATTATTTCTAAATGTGTGCGCAATCATTCATCCAAATGCAACATCCATGTGATGAGTCAACCATTTTGCATCCACAAAAATTGAAAATGCTCACACGCCCACATGCAGTATGAGAGTGTTTTCAAGCCGATCTAGTGCCTAGTGTGTGTATATGCATCCACGAGCAACCACTAGCAACCACTTGCATCCACTTGCAACCATCAAACATAACATGTCCCAAACACATGTTTACATCCATAGGATTCCTATCTATAGGTCGAAGACTCGATCGATAGGATACAGTCGAATGATGGAAGCAAGTACAGATAAAACAGAAACTTGGGTTTCCATTAGACCTTGGTTGAGAGACAAATTCCCTAAGTGTCCGCCCCGAAGACCAAGATCAACATCAGATTGATGCCCAGAGGATTACCCTCTTTAGACAATGTCAAAACTGGAAATCTTAACCTTTTCAGAAATATCCAGATGCTTACAGACTACTAGTACATATCAGATTATCGAATGATTCTTAGAAAACTAAGCATGATAAAACCCAGAATGAATGCATACTTCTTGACGCCTAACACATATATCTCTCAAACCCCAATCTATCACAAGCAGATGAGTCATAACCCTTATGGGTTTGAGCCTAGAGTGGAATTAGAAAAAATACTAGTATTAAAGTGCAGAGTATCGGTTATAGAATCAAAATGCCAGAATCAGAAAGAGTTTCAACTCAACAATCAGATAAAGAAATTTAACCTCGTACAGAAAGTTTTCCTATTTCTATCCTATCCACTAGCCTCGAGAGTGTTTGCCTGCCTTCCAGAAGTTGGTCCTGCCCTCTGCCCTTGCCCTCGTTTCTTCGGACAGTCCCTAGTGAAGTGTCCCATCTCACCACAGTTGAAGCAAGTGCCCTTTCTTTTTCTGCAATCCATGTTCAGATGAGTCGAGCTTCCACAAGTAAAGCACTTTTTCTCCTTCTTATCTTTAGACTTTTCACCCTTCTTTTGTGTTTCCTTTTTGGGCCATGCTTTCTTGTTCTGTGGCTCTTCCTTCTTTGCCTCTTCTTTCTTTGCGTTGTCTTCCTCATGCAGTAGTGCCATATCCACCAATCTCTCGTAAGTCGCTCCCATGGGTACATGAGTCATGGCTAGGCTGTGCAGTGGCTCGTTCAATCCTTTAACAAAGAGGAGAGCCTTTTTATGCTGGGTGTTGACTAAATCTAGTCCGAATCTAGCCAGTTGGTTGAACTGATTGACGTATTCCATGACCGTCATACTTCCCTGCTCAAGAGATAAGAACTTTTCCAGTTGTAGACTTCGTTCAGCTTGCGAGAGGAATTTCGTCTCAAACCTTGTTCTGAAATCCATCCATGTTTCAACCGGCCTCTTGGCGTTAGTGATTTCCCACTAGTAGGAAGCTTCGTCCTTAAGCAACCATACCGCCAATTGTACCTTCTGCCTATCGTCCACCTCGAAGATAACGAACAGATCCTCAGTTTCCTTGAGCCAGTTCCTCGCTTCTACGAATGATTCAGTTCCCTTGAAATCCTTTCCACCCATGGCCCTAAAATCTTTACAGATCTTTGAGAATGCAATTGCACGAGGAGGGGGTGGAGGAGGGGGATCATTTGCTGGACCTGCGGCAGCGGTCCTAGCCTCAAGATATTGACGAAACCAACCGGGTACATGAACACCCTTTGGTATCTCAGATGCTTCAGACATGCTTGAACGAAAAAGGAAAGATCCAATACAAAAAGGACCGAAGGAAAGATATATGGATCTTTAGGGATTATGTTTTTCAAATCAAACTTTATTTTTGAAAATACTTCCTTTTAAAACCTTTTTGAAAATAGTTTTCAAAAATTTTACCCAGTCTGGTAACCTTCATCTCTGATACCAAGTGTAACACCCCACCTCCATTAAGGTCACTCACAAAGGGAATGCCTTAACTTTGGTGGAGCGTTTTAGTAGACAGAACAGAAAATTTCAAGACAGATAAACAGTACTATAACTTAATTACAGCGGAAAACAGAAATCAGTTTGGTTACATCTTTACCAAAAACTCAAGTACATAAATATCAGTCTTGTTCAGAAAATCATCAGAGTACAAAACTTTAAAATCATAATCCCCACATAACAGAAGCTATAAAGAGCCAAACCATACTTTAAGCACTTCAAGCAGAAGGAATCCGGATCAAGCTAAAGTATTCCCTCCTTGGAAAACCTGGGGGGAAACGGAAGAAAAAGGGGTGAAAACAAGCAAGGTCGGACATAAAATCTGGCAAGTCCAGTGACTTTCAGGATATGAACATATAATAATAATAATAATGACATGAAAATAAAACTGGATGCGAGATAACAGTAACAGGAGTAGCAGATATACTTAGGCTAAACAGAAAAAGAACAGAATGATGTAAGCTTTTGTTTTTCACTTCTCTGCACTAATACTAGTATAACAGGATTAGGTGTCACCCTAATGTCTAAACTGAAGCAGAAACAGGAAAAAAATAATTTCCACAGAAACAGAAAGCTAATAATGGGCCTTTACCACCCGAACAGAAACAGACAGAAGCAGAATGCTGATAATGGGCCTTTACCACCCGAACAGAAACAGACAGAAACAGAATATTAATAATGGGCCTTTACCACCCGAACAGAAGCAGTCAGATTAATCCCTACGGAAACAGAATGTAGAACTAGGTGTACACTAGTAATTGGGCCTTTACCACCCGAACAGACGGTACCACGTAGAAACAGACGGGTGTTGCCACCCAACAGAAACAGACGGTACCAACAGAAACAGACAGAACTAAGTGTACCCTAAAACCCTATCCCAAGCGATCGGCTCCCTAAACATAAATACCCTGTGTCGGCCCCACAGTAGGGTGTATCACTCCCTAAAGTGATAACCAATTGGCATAGACCTATTTACAGATATCATGGCGTCTTACATCCACAGAGGCAGGCCGGGATCCATGCACGCACATGACCCGGTTGGAACGCACCATCAACACCCCTCGCCATTATCAGAATGAACCACTTATAATTAGTTCAGTAAGCGTGCCCGGACCCTACCTACTGTTGGGTCAAAGTTTTGATACCAGAAAGGGTTACTGACTAATATGGGTCCCAAACAACAGATGACACAAGTAATTTCCCTCCTAACCTTGTGTCCCCAGACTAACAGATTTCAGATTAACTTGTTTACAAGTTCTGACATACATAATTCAGATCAACAGTTCACAGATTAGACAAGTTTTCAGACCAAAGGATCAGATATACGGATTTAACAGACTTGCAGATTAACCGATTAAAGATTAACAGACTTACAGATTAACCGATTATAGATTAACAGACTTACAGATTGTCTAACTTTGTATTGGGCCTACAGATTCATGAAACGGGTTTATTAATTTCATCAGTCTAGTTGGTTTAACCCTATCCACCCAACACAATTTAGACATCATATTTATCCCAGATTTTCATTTATTAAATATTAATGCCCAGACCTCTCACATTAGACTGACAATTTGCGGCTACTGGTTAGGTCGGTTGGTTCTGGGCAGGTTTCTGCCACAAACTGAGTCACCTCGGGTTTCAAGCACGTTATGACTAACTTCTCACATTAGAACCTATTGTTTGCGGCCACTGGATGTGCCGAGCGGTTCCGGGCATAATTACGCCGCAAACTCATTCTAACCTCGAGTTAGCCATGTTTATCTTTGCGGCCAATTAATTAATAATTTACCATTTTTGCCCACGCCTAATATACATGTCAATTATTCATAACTATAGCCAATTCAGATTATGTCAATAACAGACTAAATATATCTACTCAACAGATATAGCAGATAACAGATTTCGCAGATTAGGCGACTTAGCAGATTTAATATATAACTGATTAGGCATTTTCAGCAGACTTAGTAGATGACAGATTTAGCAGATGAACAGATCTAGCAGATTAGGCAATATAGCAGAACTAGCAAATTAGGCAATATAACAGAACTAGCAGATTAGGCAATATAACTGATTTAATCATTCCTTAAAGTTTCATAAACATATCTTGCTTAATTGTAAATTTGGCCTAAGTTTGCATGCCTAAATAGTTGTCATGATTCACAATATGATCATATAGCCCACGTTTGCATTGAATTTACATGGCATAGATTATGGTCATAATTTACCTTATAACACATGTCCCAATTTAGTTAAACATGCCTAGTACAAAATATTCACATATAAATTATACCATATATAGCCATCGTTTTCAATGCACATCATATATTCAAAAATCTCCCACTTTGGTGTTATTCACATTTAATAGTTATCGGATCTTAATATAAACCTTCACACCTAAGTCATATTCTCTTTTTATCCTAAATCATGAATTGTTATATAAACAATATGCCCAACAATCTAGAACTTTAAATTATAACAGATCTTAATTCAAAATATGCGTTGTGTCAAAGTCTCAAGTCATATGTTAACATACAATGATTCCTCTTCTTCCAATTCATAGAATATGCATAGATCTAAATCTAGTTTACAACCTATGTCCTTTTTCTCAAAATCAGTCACAGATAAGCCATATCCCATTTATGCCATCATTCATTATTTTTCCCAAAGTTTAATGTTCGTGCGTTAATCTCTTATGAGGTTTGGCGCAGGCTCGTGGTAGCCTGGCTATAGAACAGAAAGAAGAAGGAGATGCAAAATAAAATAGATTAGAACAGAACAGACATAACCTCAAATTCAGATTTACAGTTCATGTCACAATCATAATTAACGTTTATAGCGGAAAATAACTGTACTTGCCTTGATTGGATTAAAGAAGAAGAAGAGTTGCAGTTGTTCTCTTTTTAAATTTTTTCAGTTTGGAAGAAGATGCTTTAGTCCTAGTTCCAGTTCAGATCTCAACAGAGTAGCGACGCCATTTTTTATTTTTTTTATTTAGAACAGGGGCAGAATATAGACAGAATGAAATGGTGTGGAGGGGATGAGGCTGGGGGGCTGTTTATATAGGTTTAGAGTCATGAAACTGGTCAGAAAATCGGCCAAAAACATCAAAATGCATCAGGTTCAGAAAGTGGGTTCGGGAGGCAGGTCGACACTATGGTCGACCTAGGCCCCCCCCCCCCCAGGTCGACACTATGGTTGACCTGGCCTGGGGAGGTCGACTACCCAGTCGACCACCCAGTCGACCTGGGTCCTGGGTGGGAAATTTCCCGCCCAGCCTGCTTCTGGGTTTGAATTGGAATTCGAATTTCGAGCTGTTTTCGATTCTGAAATTTTCTGAAACTTCGGAGGGCCATATCTCCCTCATACGGACTCCGTTTCTCAAAAACTCGGACTCGTTTCCAAGCAGCATTTCGAGACGAACGCAATGACGTAACTCGTTTCCCTTGATTCTTAATTTAAAAATTAATTATTCTCTTGTTTGTCACTTATACGATCATAGAAAATACGGGGTGTTACAATAAGTTACCTTCATGATTCTTAAACATTGTGCCAGTCTTAGGTATGGCTACTTGTTATAGGTTTCACAATAGCATACTAAAAAAAACTAGTTTTAGTTAACTTCATGCTTCTTAGCGCTTCCTGCTTTCTGTGCCGCTGTAACTTAGGAGTAATTGTTTTAGAAAGAGTTGCTGGAGGAACATTTTCCTTCTACATAGAAGTTTTTTGCGTTTTGAGGATGATGCTTTCTGGATACTCCATGTTTCTCTAAATATTTGAGATTGTCTTTGATTCTTTGCTTTAAATCACCTTCGAGAGAGTTGAGTTCAGTTTTTACAGTAGCAGAAGCAGCCATTTTCAATGCTGAGTGATAGCGTCACATTTAGCAACTCTTTCCCCCCTTTTTCCCTCCCTGGTTTAGAAATTAAGATAAAGGAGGGAACACTCAAAAATTGGAGACAAAGATTCCAAGTTACGTCCCTGGTTCTCTACATGTACTGAGTTACTTGGCATATGATAAATTGGATAAGAAAATGAGGGATATGAAAAGTTTTTGTTTAGGTGAACGGTTATTTTGAAGATGCGAAAACTTAACTATAAGCATTAATGATGTATTGAAGAGAGTAAATGAATATTTCTACCCTATGGGGAATTAAAATTAAAATTGCGACAGAAGGATTTCAAAGAAAATAATTTGTAACAGAAATCTAAAGATGTGGATGACTTGAGTGAAAAATGTGATGAGAGATATACAGAGAAGAGAAAAATGTTTCTTCTTTGCTACTATCCATAGATTAGAAATGACAAACTATAGTAGTTAAGTAAACTAATAAATTTTTCATGTATCCAAATAAGTATATAAATCTACTGACCATATGGGACAGTATACTTTGAGTTGTATTACCATGGTCGCATTTTGATGTCTTCGCAATGACTATATATATATATATATATGTGTGTGTGTGTGTGTGTGTGTGTGTGCGCGCGTAGTGGGTTGTTATTTGAATTGTACGTTTATTCTATCCAGATACAAAAGGAAATTTCACTGACTGTTGTTCTTCCTGCTTTCGTAATACAAAAAGCTAATTACCGTATCAGATTCCGCTTCTACTAATTTTGAAGACTGTTTCTTCCTTCAAACAGGATATAATAAATGACATTTTTATAGGATATAGGTAGGTATAGGGTTCATAAGTCATGAACATGGTACGACAACATGTTTATGATAACTATGTATATTAGGCAGTGCTTCCATTTGGGTGCAGGAAACTTTTTGGATTTAGTATGATGGGCAGGGATTTAGGTGGTACACATCTTAATGTAGTCGGAGGGTTTATTTTCTCTTCATTTTGGTTTTGTCACTTAGTCCTTACAGTTATGCGTTTAACTTGCTTAAAAAAAGCTGGAATGGGGGTATAATTTAAGTTTTACTTTATGATTTACAGGCATTTTTGGTTCCTCCGTGTTCATTGTGCAAGTTCATTTTTGGTTTGGATTTACACCAACCAAGTGATGTAAACATAAGCAATAATTGCATTTGAGTCTGTTAATATTTAATAATATGAGTTTTGGTATGTCCGTCCAAGTCCTATTAATACGGGTAGGATTTTTGCTTTGGATCAGGTAAGGTTTTATTAAAATTCATTCTGATTTGGATCTGATATGGTAATTAGCTTTTAGTCGTAATTTGAATTGTACATTTATATGATCAGGCATCTGAACGTTGTTCAAATCTACGAGGTATTACATCTCACTGACTGTTATTCATCCCACTTTTGATTGGATTGGATTTGTATGCTGTATATCTCCAATTATTTTGTAAATTATTAAAAAGTGAAACGAGCTTATTAGAGCAGCTCATAGTCCCAAAAATGTCTTTTTCGTTTGTTGTATTGTTATAGGCTCAATGCAGTACATGCCTGAACTATTTTCTGTTTTACGTAATTACTATGTGCATACGTATTTTTTGTAATACCAAAAGCCTATTTTACATGTAGCGTATTTTCTATTTGTGATGAACTATTCGAGATGACATCTACACTTTTATTTTTGCATTTTAATTGTGTTTCTTGCAGGTCCTAGAAGTTGGACGAGCTTACAAGCTGAAGACTAAGTAATTTTTCATGTAATCTTGTTTTGAAACGATGTTTGAACAATATGTACGTTGACTTATTTTTATATTTATTAGTAGATTTGATAACTTTGACTTTGTAATTGAAATCAAATATGCTTTCGGTGTTAATTTTTTGTTATTGACAGTTTTATCTTATGAATTTACTGCTTAATTGTTTAAATTATGCACAAATTAAATAAGAGATTTGCTATATAAAGATGAGATATGTGCTATATATTAAAAGTATTAATAGCGGAGAATTTCTCATATGGAAATATAAGGTGAAATGCTATGTAAAAAAAGCTAAATAGTGTAGAAAACTTTTTCATATCATTGAGTGTGTGCTATGAAAACGCTGACAACGCTATATATACTACAAGTATTCATAGCGGAAAACTCCACTTATGGTATCAAAATGTGAAATGCTATAAACCGTGTGGAAAACATTTCATATCACTGAATATGAGCTATGAAAACAATGATACTGCTATAAAAGAAAGCGAGTATTTTAACATGGCAAGATCTGAACGCTATATATAATTGGGGAATTCAATAATAGCGAGGAAAACATTTTTCATAGCAATGAATACGTGCTATGAAATTATTGATAATGCTATAAAAAATAAATTGAGATTTTAGTAAGCAAATATAATTGCAAGGTCTGAACGCTATGTAAAACATTTCATGCTGGTGAACGTGCGCTATAAAATGTATAATACTATAGCGTTTAGATTTGAGCTATTAGATATAACAGGGTTATTATTGCATGTCGTTATATAGCGTCGTCACTAATGATATGGTAACCTATTATAGCGTTTTTCACGTGCTATTAAAAGGTAAATCTGTTGTAGTGAGCGGAAATTTTATACATAAATATCAGAGTTTTACAAAATTGGTACATCGGAAAAATATATACATGAATTTTAAAAATAAAGTTTTATAGTTTGCCATACTTGCGTGTGCATGCGTCTTCATGAATCTTCATGAATCCTTCTCATCGCCAGCTTCAATTTTACGCTGTAATTACTCAAGCCTGACCCCGACCCCGGCAAAACAGAAACTCGGTTCAGGTTGTAATAAAGTAAATTAACTACAATAAATACTGAATATAATAGTCAATCAAACTTAAATGATAAATTATTAAATTTAGAGTATGCGTCCAAATTATATTTCTAAGACATCTAGGTCACGTACGATTCTAGTATGCAATGTAGAACATACATTTCATGTCCTTTTTTTCAACTCAACACGGATATATGGGTACAAAATAACGAGATAGGTTATAGGAACAACTCAAATGCTGACATTCAATATTAACCAGGTTCATATTGTCATGGTCAAACTGGTTTGCAGGAATACCAAGTGTATATCTATACACACTTCATGTTTTAATGACATAGAAACACAATAGGAAATCATGGTATATGAAACAAGGTAGGGTATGAATCTAAAATATCACATACAAACTATCCTAACAAAATTGCATAAGCACTTGAACCTATACCAAGCATTCAAAACTCATGGTCAATGTAGTACATTTCAAGTCCAACAAACCTATGCATGCAACTAATTTATAAATAATAAACCTATGCAGAGCAACTGGAAAAAACTGAACTCATGAATGCACATATATATAAACCAAAATAAAATGACCTGCATGTATATAAATACGCGCGCTCATATATAACTTCACAAACTAGGTGTTATTATACTAGTTAAAACATGACCAAGCAAAGGGGAAAATATATGGACTCAGAGTTTTTCATAGTATGGTTTCAGTTATAAATAATCTAAACGAAGCAACCACAATCCCACAACTCTTTTCATATAATTACACATATAAGTGTGTATATACACATATGATAAAGGGTGAGAAGCGCAACAATCAGCGCCGATGCAAGACACAGTGCAAATCTACAGGGTCAGTCAACCAAACCTCAAGTGCTACTTGTAGCACAATAAAGAACACGACAGTGAGTAATGCATACTAACATAACAGTGCAAAATTCATGACCCAGGATGAAACAAAAGGAGTGCCAGGTATTATTGGATAAGGGCATAACTTACAACAATAAACAACACAAGGTACGTTCCAAGTTTTAGTAAAACATGCGTGTACCTATTTCAAGGCAGCATGTGACTGGAGGCATGTTCTTCGAACGATCGGATGGTGGAGCGAAGATAGCAGTAGGTGAAAACGGCTGCAGTGGTTTTGGAGACTGCATTGGATCGATACGGGGAATCTAGCGGAGGTTAATACGGTGGTGCTGGGAGGCTTTAGAGGTCCTAGTTCGGAGGTAGGTCTCGAGCGTGTTACAGTGGATGCAATTATCAGGGAGGAGCGACTGGCACACGGGCTCAGGGGTACGCGGTTGACTTCAAGTGGGTTGGAGGAGGGCAAAGCAACTTGATTGTCGGTGGCTTAAGGATGGTGGCCATTTTTTCTCAATTTGGGGTTCTACGTTGTTTAGAAAAGGAGGCGGTGGACGGTCAGAGTTGGGTGTGCGATGGTTCAAGGAAGCACCTGGGCTTGATTTGCAGTGGAGCGAGGCGGAGGCCGACACAGGTGGATGTGATCGAGTGAGAAGGAGGAATGAATTTAGTTGCTGCCATTATTTTGTCATTTGGGGAAAGAGGAAAGTATTCGGTTGGTGAATGAAAAGGGGAAACATGAAAATAAAAGGAAAAGAAAAGGAATGGGTATTCTTTATACAAAATAAAAGGACGCGTGGTGAATACTCAGATAAGTTTGCACAAGTGGCACACATTTTCGTCACAACACCAACAAGTGGCACAATGATTAAACAATATTTTTTCAAACTATAACCATCTAATTATACCTTGTATTATACACCATGCTAGTATATTAAATATTTTCAAATACATATCTGGATTTATTTTTAAAAGTCGAACTCAGATCTAAAATAAATTAAAAATAAAACTCAAGTTAAATTTAAAAATCAAAATTAAAAAAAAAAAATCTCAAACAACATATGTAATTAGTTTAAAATATTAGCATCGCTAAAATTTAATATAAAAATTAGATTCAAAGATAAAAAATTTAAATTCACACTTATACAACCAATTCCTAAATACCGATCCAAATAAATTTCATATTTTTAAAACGTTGAAAATTCTCGATCGTTACAATCCCCCCTCCCCCCTTAAGGCTTTTCGTCCTCGAAAAGGAGAAGTTGTTAAAATCATATATGTATAGAATAAAATATTTATTGATACCAAATTTAATTTAAACAAAATAAACAATAGGATTTTAAAAACATGAAAATTTCTTATAAATTATACTCATCAAGATATTTTTATTAAAACCAAATTGCTAATGACAAAAGTTTAAATCAAAGTATGAAATGATTTCTTCGACTTAAGATCCCATTTTCATTTTCAAATCAGTTGAAATCCTATATTTTCTTCATATCGAATCATACTTGCTTCGGGATTTCAAAACCAAAATTATTTCGAAAATTTCAAATATTTTACGATAAACGACATAAAAACATTTATGTCCCAAGTCGAGAGGTTTATCCCAACGACAAGAGCACTAGGTATGGCCTATACACATATCTATATAATAAATGATGTCTCTCTGGACCCCAGAGCAGACCATCAATCAAGGGCTTACACCCATGTCATACCTTCATTTAGGTACTGATTATTTGAATCTTAGTAACAGATCATTTCATTTCATATCCCGAAGTTATAAATCATTTTGTAACCATAATATTTACAATTATTTTCAAATAGTATTATTGTTTCTCTAAACATTTCAAAATATCAGGATTTCAAGTCATCGAAATTTCTTTGTTTATAAAGCACTTTACAAACTATATTTCACATTCCAAATTATTAGATAATAAGAAATCAAATTTAATCACTTTATTATAACTTCAATCAGGTATTGTACATATGCAAATTTCCAAATCATTGGCTTTATAAACCATTTCAAGCTTTCATGAAAATAAATTTCAAATCATTTCGAAGTATCCTTAGAATAAGAGTTCCAACAATTTCACACAAGATAATTTTTTTTTCAAGAGATTCATAAAATCATGCAACTTTTCCATTTCAAATTTCATTTCCAAGATCCTTTACATAAATAATATAGGATTTTATTCATTTTGGTTTCAAATATTTAAATCTCATTTGAAATTTTACATTATTTGAATAGTCGGAAAAATCACTTGAAACAATTTATTCAAAAATATCTTCATGCTTTTACTATGCTACTCTGATCTAGTATATACACACAAAAAATTGTTTCCAAATATTAATTATAAAATATTAGAAATCGATTTAAAAAAAATTATTGGGAACCAAATTCTCAAGCATATATTTCTTTCCAAAATTCAACTTGTCCATAGATTTGTCAACGTAATGCAAAGGCTGGGTTCAGGAACAAGGGTAAACAGTTTCAAGATTCGAGCACGATAATCGAATAGATAACAAAAGGCGGTGATGGTTCAAAGGAAACAAAACACATCAACGAGCGAAGGGATAATATCATATTTTCAACATATTCATTGCCTGTTCAAATTTTATTCAATATCTTAATTCATTTGCATATTCAACTTTTTTTTTCTATTCTACAAACAATGAATACATCACTTATTTAATTTTGCTCTTATCTATTCCAGTTCATATTAATTTATCAAAAACATTTTATTAAAATTTATCCAAACATTTTCAAACGTTTATCTAAATGGTTTTAAGTATTTCTCGACGTTTCAATCGAAATCATATAGTCATCCCTTTTTCGAAACTCAAAAATAAATACCAATGATGTCACGATCATTCACAAAATTGTTTTCAAGTGACTAGAATGTGATTCTATATCTATCTAGTACATATTCGACGTCATATATACGTTGATCAGGCGTATATGCAAAATCTTTACATACTTAATAGTCCAATCTCGACGTCCAACAAAATACTCAAAACTCTTATCATAAATTATGTTTCAAAATAATTACGCTTTTCAAAATGATTTATTTAATCTCAAAATAATTTATGTTTTCAAAATACGTTCTCTCTATAGTGATTCTTGTATCAATTCCACTCATTCTAGGATATCGCTATCCTATCTCTAATGAGCTTTTAAACCCGATAAGCCGAGCTTTGTATAAACCAAGGCTCCGATACCAACTGTAATAGCCTGCCTTGTTGACCATCTCAAGTCGGTAATTAAACCAACTAGGACTGTTTAAAACGACGGATTGTTATTTAGCTTACAGGGTTTAAACAGAAAATACACACAGAATCACAATGTAGAATAAGATACAGTATCTCATAGCGGAAATTTTATACATAAATATCATATTTTTACAAATTTGGTACAACGAAAAATATAAAATATATACATGAATTTTAAAAATAAAGATTTACAGTTTGTCATACTTGCATGTGCATGCGTCTTCATGAATCTTCACGAATCCTTATTGTCGTCAGCTTCAAATCTATGTTGTAATTACTCAGGTCTGACCCCGACCCGAGCAAAACTGAAACTCGGGTCAGGTTGTAATAAAGTAAATTAACTACAATAAATACTGAATATATTAGTCAATCAAACTTAAATGATAAATTATTAAATTTAGAGTATGCGTCCAAATTATATTTCTAAGACATCTAGGTCATATAAAAATCTAGTATGCAATATAGATCATACAATTCAGGTTCTTTTTTTCAACTCAACACGGGTATATGGGTAAAATAACGAGATAGGTTATAGGAACAACTCAAGTGCGGACATTGAATATTAACTGGGTTCATATTGTCATGGTCAAACTGGTTTGTAGGAATACCAAGTGTATATGTATACACACTTCATGTTTTAATGACATAGAAACACAATAGGACATCATGATATATGAAACAAGGCAGGGTATGAATCTAAAATATCACATTAAAACTATCCTGACAAAACTGCATAAGCACTTGAACCTATACCAGGCATTCAAAAATCATGGTCATAGTAGTACATTCCAAGTCCAACAAACTTGTGCATGCAACTAATATGTAAATAATAGACCTTTGCAGAGCAACTGGAAAATTTTGAACTCATGAATGCACATATATATAAACCAAAATAAAACGACCTGCATGTATATAAATGCGTGCGCCCATATATAACTTCACAAACTAGGTGTTATTCTATTCGTTAAACATGACCAAGCAAAGGGGAAAAATATATGGACTCAGAGTTTTTCACGGTATGGTTTCAGCTATAAATAATCTAAATGAAGTAACGATCGTCCCATAACTCTTTTCAAATTATTACACATATAAGTGTGTAAATACACATATGATAAATGGTTTACAATTTTGAAAATCAAATGGATTTACCAAATCATGGTTTTGTCGAATATTTTGGATATCGTACTTCTACGAATCTTGACGATGAGAATGATTTTGACTCAAGGTCTGAGAGGTAATTAAAATACCCCAACTTGAACGATTTCACTATTATCTGATAGATCATATTAGTTTGTTCTCAGAATGAGTGTTAGAGTTGAATATCATTTTCAGTTATGAAATGGGTATTCGAGAATGAGATTATCACGTAAGATTTAATAATAGTTTTCTAAGTTAAGTAATACTTACGTTTCCGTATATAAACAAAGCTAATATTAGAATCTTTATAATTAAGATTAATTTAATTAAGGCTTAGCAGATCCAATGGGAATAATTATATTCATTTTATTGTTTATTTGATAGTTAAATAACCGACTGTCAAATCTGGACCTTTTCGGTGTTGTTTCCGAAGAAACCGGAATCTAAATTCCACTTCGATTCGATTTATACGTTACGAGTCAAAGATTATTGAAGACCATTGAAGACGGAGTTTATGCAAGGGTTGTTCTGTCAATCCTAAGTAGAAATTTCCCAAGATGGATTTACAAGATGGTGCCTTCGGTTTGTCCAATCGTAGGACAACTTGTATGGATGAATGTCTGACAGTGTTTGCCTAACCGATCACGTACATTGATCTCTTCAAATGTATTTATGTTGGTGGCAAAGGAATTCATTTCTCTTGCTTTATACTTGTACTATATTTTTGGAGAAGTCAGTTAGTGGTTGGCGGTATTGAAAATGTGGCATTCAATGTAAGTAAAGAAATGATTTGTCAAAGGTAAGTTCAGCCTTAAGCTTTAAAATCGGGAAATAACAAAAATCAGGTAGGCAGCATGGCTAAGTGGGTCGCTCCCAATTAGGGTGTATTTACACCTATCTAGTAAAAATTTCATTCACTTCTTTATTCTTTCGATGTTGTCCCTTTCGGGAAACGGTGGGTACTCCCAACCGTTGGTGACAATATATTTGTGTGGCTGGGTTGTAAGATGTTCTTGTTGAACCCAGTGTATTCCCCTCTAGAGATACACTACTGGAAGGTGGTTCTATACCTTGTCATAATTGGAAATCCATTATCTAGTAAGCGCTCGCAGTTTTGATTGTATACTATGTATGTAGAGCATGAGATGCAAGCGTTCTACTAAATTGTTATTTATTTGATTTAGACACTATTATAATATCAGAAGAATTTTGATATAAAGATGTTTTGTGTTATTGCAAGGTAAAAGCCATCCATTTTTATGTGTGGGTCGGTCTTACGATAATCTCTTCTTTCAAACCGTTTTTGAAAGTTAAACGAGTTATTTCTGGATTCTCATAAAGGAAGAACCCGTTCCATTTTTACGGCATGGTCTTATGAGATATCCTTTACTAATCAAGCTATTTTAAAATTATTTACTCATACCATTCCCATGACTGACCCAGAGTTAATTTTCTATGTTTTCCTTAAACTCTTGGGTTCCCAAATTTGTACGGGCGGTCAAGTAGTTCATGATTTTACAAATTTATCTGGAGGAGCTTGGAGCAAGAGGCTTTAATATTCGATATACAGAGTTTATTTCCGCTATGTTGTATAAATGATGTACTTTGATGATGTATGTAAGTGAAATACAGTTTGTATTTCAAAAATTATTTTATATATTATATTTTTTTCTGCTCCGATTGTGAGATTTTGTGTTGTTGTTCAATTTTATCTTTTATCTATTTTCTTCTATTCTAATTTTCTATCTTTCTATTTCTTATCTTCCAACTTCTTTCTATTAGTGATTTGTATTTTCATGCAATTTGGGTTGGACGTGAGTTGTATTCAGTCAATTCAAATGGTATGGATTTGCGAGTCGTTACATATTCATTTAATTTGTATATATTTTATTCATATACAAATTATATTTGGTTGTATATAACCATTCAAATTTTATAATCACATTTGATTATACTACTAACAACCAACACATCCATATATTATAATAATTTTAGAAAATTAAAATTTCATATCAAAATTAAAATTTTGAGCAAAATTATTTCATTTACCTACTTCAAAACAATATCGTATCGAATTTCTCGGCTCAAGTGTTTAGAAATACCTATCAATATAGTTGTACTTCCTACATCGACCTGAATTCATAAACCACTCAACAGATAAGCCAACACAATATAAAACAATTTTTATATCAACTAGCATATACGCGCTCTCGTATATACACTCAACTCGTTTTAGGGTACTACTGACCCCATCTCTAATAAGTAAACCCCACCAAAGCCTAGGTATTCGCTCAACCTAAGCTCTGATACAAAATGTAATGGCCCGAATTTCTGTACTATCTGAGTTGACTAAATACACCACACGTCCAACCCAAATTGCACAGAAATACGAATCATTATGGGTTAAAGAAGAAAAAGGATAGAAGAAGAATAGAAATAACAACACAGAATCTCACATCGTAGAGGAATAAAATATATATAATATATATAACAACCTTTTAACTGCATAAACATATCATTATCAGAGTACAACAGTTACATCACAGCAGAAACAACAATAGCTATATAACTTTGAAGCCTCCTGCTCCAAGCTCCTCCAAGGGTATCTGTAAGTACCTGAAATACTTGACTACCCTTACAAATTTGGGCACCCAAGAGTTTAGGGTAAAACAAAACAAAATAAACTCTGGGTTAGTCATGGGCTGGTGTGAGTAAACTCCAACCACTTGGTTTAACTTTTTAAAAAAATCTTTTTTAAAAGAAAGGATAATCGTAAGACTGATCTACACATAAATATTGATGGTTTTTACCTTACGATAACCCAAAACATTCTTTAAAATCAATATTATTCTGATATTATATTAGTGTCTAAATCAAGTAAATAACAATCTAGCAGAACGCTTCCATCTCACACTCCACGTACATAGTATACAATAAAAACCACTAGCTCTTATTGGAGAATGGATTCCAACTGGCAAGGTATAGGACATCTTCCGATACTGTATCTCTAGAGAGGAATACATAGAGTTCAACAAGAACATCTTGTAGCGCGGGCTAAACATGACTGGCCACTCACTTCGCTTGGGTGTTCCGAATGTATCATCACCAACGGTTGGGATCAACAACCGATTCGAAGCATACAATGGTGATAGAATAAAGAAGAAATTGGAATTTCTCTAGATCAGGTGACAATACACCCTAATTGGGAGTTACCCACTTAGCTAAGCGACATACCCGATTTTATAGCATTTCTCGCTTGTGAGGCTTGAGGCCACGCTTATCTTTTTGACATGCCACACCTTCATTTGCTTTGAATGCCACTTCATCAAACCCGCCAAATCATTAATTGGTTTCCCTAAAAAGATCACAGGAATAAAGCTAAGTGAAAAGAATTCTTCGCCACCAACGTAAATATGTTTGAAGAGATCAATGTATGTGATCTGCTAGGCATACTCTTTCAAACATTCGTCCATACAAGTTATCTAGGGCCGGACAAATTGAGGGCACTATTTCCATTAATCCATCTTAGGAAATTTCTAGCTAGGATTAACAGAAAAAGCCCTTGCACTTTCTCCATCTTCGATTATCTTCAATATAATCTAATTCGCAACGCTTATTCCTAAACGGAGAGGTTTTCGGATAATAATCCAACTGGTCTTTCCATATTGACAACGATGGTATTAAATTGGACAATATTTCGAATGTCCGTTATTTAACTATCGAAGAAACAACATTCATCTAAAGATTTTATTCCCAAAGGGAATACTATAAATTTATATCAAACAATCACTGAACCCCTTTTTTAATTAATATTTACTTAATTAAATTCTTCATCACCAATTTCTCTTCAATATCTTTACCCAGATATTTCTCTAATCCCGTTTAGTCTCTCACGATTCTTAAAAAACATTTCCATCTATCAGAACTATTTATTTTCTATATTCCATAAAATATCATTTTTTAACATCGAAAAATATTTCCATATATTCACAAATCCTTGTTGTTCAACATTCATCAGTCCCTAACCTTAAATTATAAGAGAATAACACCCTAAGTATCAACCCTGAAGGCCGAAACGAACATCAGATCGACACTTAGGAAGTCATTCAACTAGATTAATGTCTAGTCAGTTTCTAATTTCCTTGACTCCATTTCTTAACTTCTTATTAACATAATCATTTCAATCTGTAAAACATTTGATTTTAAACCATCACCTATAAAACATGTATACATTTCTCCTTCCAATCTCTCAAGATTTAATTTTATAAATTCCCTTTTTCTTATAAAATTACATTATACATTTATTCTCTTATTAAATTTAATATATAATTGATAATTCAATTTCTAGTTATCAAACTTCCTTAAATTTTTCTATCTCCTTAAATTTTCGAAAATTTTCGCCAACATCTCCTTTGTACAGATCAATTGGTACAACAACAAATCGCTTCTCTAAGCCCTTTCCACTTAAAAAGAAAATCAAAAAGCCAAGCGGCATGCCAAATAGGCTCATAAAATCTCATATTTAATTTGAATACATACCTCTTTTGTCAAGCATTCAATTTATTTCACTCATTAGCTTCATTCCATACATATCTATTATATATCCAGTTGTTCCCAATTTATTCTAACTCAATCCGGTTGTTTTAACTCAATTCGCTAATTAATTCGCTAATCATCTCTTTTGCCTATTTTTTTTCTTATTCGAACATATCACGTTCATATATATTTTTAATTTGCTTATGGCTAATCGAATTCCATTTTCATCTCAAGTTTCATATTCGATTTTGAATATAAATTCACAAATCCAGTTCAATTATCCAAAGTCCAATTTCGTTCCAAAACTCCATTAATTAATTATTCTTCTAATTAGTTAACTCTGTTCAATAATTAAAAATCTGATTTTTTTTTCTTGAAAATCAATTCACTTACTCCACATGAGTTCATATTTATTTTGTAACTCAAGTCTGGGTTTTTCTAATGGAAATTCGATTTTTTATTCACTAAAAATATTTTTATTTTATTAAATAAACCGTTATGGTTTTCAAACGATTATAGCGTTGTTTCTCTAGAAATTTGATTTTGACATAACTCAAAATCTATAAGACGAATCCAGATTTTTCTCTTCTGTTAGAAAAATATTATTCAATAGGTTGTTTCAAAGAATCCTGACTTATATTGAGCTATATATACTCTATTGAAGTTCGAAACATAAAATTATGAACAATCGCGCTGCGGCGATTTCGTTTTAATTAAATTTAAATATAAATTTTTAAACTTCGTTTATTAATAATTTCAATCTCATTCTTCGATAATTTAATGTAAATGAAGTCAGTTTTCGAAATTCAACTTAAAATTCCCGATTTTCTTAAATCGTCAATTATTTCATGACTCGGTTACCAATTTATTTACAACTTAATCTTCTGTATTAAATCCAGGTTCCCTAAAAAATAAATTATTTTATAAAATTCGATATAATTGAACTCTAATTATAAATTCTTTGGATTTATTTCAATTTTATTTACATTCCAAGATCAAAATAAATTTCATCATTTCTTTTCCTGAAATGACCCCCAATTCCCCATTTTAAATTCACATTTGAATTTAAAATTTCCAATTATGCAATGATAATATTCCCATTTCATTTGCAAACATCGTTTATAAATTCACTACTTGTTTTTATTATTCAAACAAGTTAATAGTTCCTAGCCCATTTGAAATTCAAACTCTATATTAAAAAAAAAATTCCTTTTTAAAACTCAAATCCTTTTCTATCCATTCATATATATTTTTGTAGTATTTTAATTACCAATACCTAGGGCCATTTCTGTTAAAACATCTAAAACACACAATCATCAATCACATATTTTCTAATACATCATATATTGAAATATATATGGAAACAAACAATAAATAAATTTTAGGAATCCAGTTGGATCCCTCCAACCTATTTTTCCTACATCAACATATGTTAGATAACATAAATAATAACCATTATGCTTCAAGGCAGGATATCACGGTATAGAAGGTCATCCACTATATATATATAATGTGGGACACATAGGGTCATCCGCTAATGGTACTGCGACTAATATCCAATATATATATACACACACACGCACACACACAGACCAGTATGAAGGCACGTCCGATGGGCGTGTGCATAGATAAAGCTCACCAAAGATGTATGGCAGAGAATATGCAATATTATTAAGTTCATTAAGCAAGAAATATTCATAAATCCTATGCGCCTTTTATGCATGACCACTCATAAATCCTCCCACCTTTACCACATTTACACTTCATTGTTAGACTGCCAATACTATAGTGATTTCCCCCTCATAAATCTTCCCACTTTTAACACATGACCATTCATACTGACACAACATTGCACTTTCTACATGGATACAACCTTCAACGTGTTATGCTTTAGCTTGTTATGGCATCAGTAGATGAATCCTGCGGCAGTTTTACAGAAAGAACCACGTGAGTATATCAGCTATTTTACAGAAAGAACCAAGTGAGTACATCAGCTATTTTACAGTTAGAAGCAAAAAAAGATATGACAATTTAATTATACACAGACTTGACACTTTGCATAGCCTATTTCCCAGTTTTAGGTATTTTACTTAATATTTTATTATTTAATCTCATTGAAGCCACTTACTTCTTGCATCTTTGTGATGTACATGGATGTGAGGTAACAAAAATTTACTAAGTGCTATACAAAAAAAATTAAAAATGATAGCTTGAAGTACATGTATGCACTTTTGTTAGAAGTTAAGTCCACAAACGGTAAAACTCATATAGCTTATGGTGTTTAGTTATTGTTTTGTTTTCCTTCAAAATAATTCCCTTCTTCAAAGTATTTTTTCGATTGATTGAAAAAAGCACTGTTTGATAGAAAAAATTGAGGAACTTCATTATCCATTAAATTGCCAAAGGAAGGAAAACTTCCACAATTCTGAATGAATGAAGTAAAATTTTTTCTAAAGAAGTTAAATACCATTTTGAAAAAAAATGCACTACACACTAATTAATGCAAGCAAGACAACCTTATTTTATGCAATATACATGTACAAATAAGTTCTTTCATACAGAATATACAGCATAAAAACACATGTAACTAACAAAATTGAAGTCCAATACCTTTTCTAAAGGAAATCTGACCTTTTTCGTTGGTTTCTATAGGAAATTGAGCCTTTTTCCTGAGAATCTAAAGGGAATTGAGATCTCACGCCTAAATGAGAAGAGATTTGGGTCTTTGTTTTTTTCCTATAAAAAGAAACATAAGTTCGAATATATGCAGTATAGTACATATCATAAAAACCTTTTAACATGCATATCACATGGTACAGTACATCTAATGCACGTAGTTTTAATTTAACAGTCCAAGCTTGGACATTGGAATTGCACGGTCTTGCCACATTATTATACCAATATAAGATAGGAAGAACTAAAAAATATAAACCTAGAAAAGTGAGTAGATAGGAAAAAAAACTGTACTCTAAATTAAAGACGGAAGGGCATAGTCAAATCACCGTGGAGACCAATTCTTTTGCAGCAGGCTAATAAGTAGTTTAACGGTTTTGCTGGATCCGATTCCCTTGATTCTGAAGTCAAAGTCGCAGTTGATTCCCCCAAACCTGAAGTCAAAGTTGATGAGAGATCGAGAGTTGAAATAAAGCTGTAAAATCAAAAATTCAGCACAAATTACGTTATCAAACAAACGTCAATTTGTCTCTTTCAAGATCTAAAGCAGAAATATTAGAATCAGAAAACATCTTGGTAAACATGGATCGGTCTGTCTTCTTTAGAATCCAAATTAGAAATATTATGATTAAGAGTCATTTACTACAAAAAGCATAAGAAACTAAAATCAAATCAAAGAAGAAATATTAGGCTTACCAGAAAAACAAAGCTTGAGATTTAGCATTGGCTTATTTTGTGTATTTTCTTCTTCTGTAAAAAGAAAAGAATGAAGATGGTTTGGGAGGCAAATGGAAGGAGAAGTGCGTTGAGGGAAGATTAGAAAGTGGGATAAGAATATGGCCATACATATTAGGGTGGGAACGTGCAAACGCGGAAATGGCAGGTACAACCTTCTAAACTGCATATGATGGAGTAGGAGCAGTAAGTGGAATGATTGACTGACGTCTTTGCCATCAAACCAAATGTTCTGTCATGTTACACTGTAGGAGGATAGTGGGCATTTCTGGAAACACATAATAGCTTCACCACTCCTAAAAGATTTTCTTTATTAGTGTGTATATATATATATATAGCCACAATCACCAAGCCTAAATATAACTAATATATATTATAGCCACAATTCATCAACAATTATTTAATGCATCCAAACAGTCAGCAAACTACATATAAAAATTATTTACAAAAAAATTCGTTTATAATTAAAATTATAAACAAATCCAGAGAATGAGTTTACTCATATTGATTTTTAATTGCTGAATATCCATTTAATATTCTGTATCATCTCGGTTACGAATCTACCCGAGTCAATCTATCTTTGCACCTACTGTTGACCCGCCTTTTAGCAAGGCCATCAACCCATGGACCGATCACAGGATCGCTCAGGACTCGAGCATGGACTTGGACAAGCCCGGACATTCTTAGCTTGAGGCTCCTTGGCTCAAGGGCTCTTGGATAGAAGCACTTCAGCCCAAAAGACCTGGGCTAGATGGTCTTGAAATCAGCTTACACTACAACAATGACTTGGTCATGAGATCCATTTCATAGCCTACTTACTTGGTCCAACTACCTATTCTAAAGTATATAAACTTGGATCAAGCTATACTTATGCTGCCACATATTGAAGGGGACCTCTCCACGTAATCAAGACTCAGCTCCATCATCTTCTATTCACATGGATCAACCGACACGTGGCAACTCGAATTATTGAAGCCTACCTCCTATAAACACACCATGCTACATAACAAAGAGGTGGACTTTTGGCTGAGATTCGAACCTGGCTTCAGGGCCATGGCAGCCATCCACATCAATTCCTCAAAATACTTGCTATGTTCATCAAAAACGATTATGTAATGGAGATTTCGACAATCTCATTTATTGTATCTCCAACTACATGACATTATTGTAAGATCATAAAGTGGATGTAGGCTCGTTAACGCCAAACCATTATAAAAACGTTTTTGTCTTGCTTTTTCTCATTTTTTTTAGATATTTCTCCATAAATCACGCTCAAATTTTACTTTTGGCCGTTGATGCCCATTTTTGGTGTCAACAGTTTTGTGCTTTCACTGAGAAATGAATTCTCAACATCTTAAGGGTTTGCCTCATCTTTTGGATCACCAAGTCCAAGACGAAGTCCTAGTTTCAGTCATCTTCAGTAGCCCTGGTTTCCAATACTTCTGCACATGCTTTGGAAAGCAGAAGCAGCAACATTCGCATCGCCAGCAAACACCAATTTTGTCCCAATTTTGTGCTCGACCTCAGTCGGGTTGATCCTTCCCGGGTCGACATCGACCCAACCAGATGACCAACTAGTGGAAATTGTACTTCGAAAGTCTCCTAGTATGCAGCTTGGCCCGAAGCAGGTATCGGGTCGGGGTGAGATTGGTTCGAACAACCATTGTCATGATGATGTTCAAGCCCAGGTCGGCCAACTACAGATCGACCGACTCTTATGAAACTATCCAGGTCGGCCAACTACAGATCGACCGACTCTTATGAAACTATCCAGGTCGACCAACTCTTCCAGATATACCAACCCGGATTACTAGCCATTTCTAAAACCTGCACATCGAACCGAGACAGGGTCATTTTCAGAAAAAATGTATTTTTCTGATCATTTCAAAGAAGGCTCGATCTTCCAAAATCAAATGAATCGGGTGGTGCCCACCTGTTCAACCTAACTGGCTAGGTCGATCGCTGCTGGGACTGTGGGGCCCCATACCCTTACCGGCGCTGCACCCAGACCCGCTTGACCGCTCGCCTTCGGCTCGACATATATTTTGGCCAACAATAATCGTAAAGACTTAGATCATCCAAGATTCGACGGATGGTCTAAGAATATCAATAGCAAGATGGCAGCAACTGGCATTCTTCCAAGAGTCATCACCACTGTTTACTGAGATTATTCAATCCTGATCGACTGCTTCAGTCTTGCCCGTAGATCAGCGAGTTAAAGATTTGAAACACTCAAGCGATGAGGTTGATTAATCATTTATACATCAGATCTCATTCCCCGAAGCGGGATCAAAGACATAGCGGCTGATAGACGAGATATGTCTACATTCCTAGCCTCTATATCCCACTTCTAGCATGGAAAATGCAAAGCTTCTATAAGCATGGATCAACTAATCTCATACTTATCACCGTCTTAGCACCGACAAGATAAGATGCCACCATTAGCGGTTTTGATCTGACTACCTGACCCTTATTCCCTGCCCTTGACGTAGGGGAAAGAAGGCGATCAAAGGAAATACACCCTCATCATTCACCCGCAAAGGCTGCCTGATTTCCTTTATTATCCCAATACCCCGATCAGGGTCTGATCGTTCGTAGCATTGCCACCCCATGAGGAGTTGAAAAGACTTCCTTCATCAACTAGAACTTCAGCGGTCATCACCTGTCCGAGATGGGACAAATCGGAATGGACTGGCAAAGGATATGCGACACCATTCTCATTCCGAATAATACTCATTCCTTTAACATGATTATTTTTTACCCATATCTCTTATCCTTTACATGCTTTATGAGTTATTAACATGACTAACTCATGCAAATTCATATATAAATGATGCAGGTACCCGAGGTTTGGTACCAAGCACTCCTTCCATAGTTTGACCGGAGGAACGTAAACCTCGGGCGAACGTGATTCGACTATTCGCCCGCTTACTCTTGGCCTGATGCCAACAATCTGACGTAAATGAAGTTCGCCTGTTCATTTACATAGTTTTTTCCCTTGAAGTAAGGGGCAAGAGAATATACACACATGAGTTCGTCATGAGCTATCTATGCATGGGCATACTAATGAGGCATCCTCACCATTTAGCCTTTGATTCGCCAGGCAAGACATAGAGATGTATCCGGGTATGACATAACCACTCAGTAGATCGACGACTCCATTCCTTAATCCGACGGGAAGAACGCAACAATGACAGGGGAACGATCCCACGAACAACATGACAACTTTTGCCTTCGACGTGAGGGCAAAAGAGAAATGTTAAGACGAGGATGACTCGACCGCTCTCCAATGACGTCTCTAACTCTTTCCCATGACTTAAATGGGAGGAGTATAAACCCAATAAGGATGTGAACTAACCACCCCCGATGGCAACCTTTGCCCTTGACGTGGGAGCAAAGGGACGATGCCAAGGCAAATATGATCCGACTGTTTGCCCGACTAACTCTAATCCTCAGAGCTTGGATATGAGTATAAACTTAGAACAAGTGTGACAGGCACGCCAAGATTTAAGACCACTCGATCCAAAACTCTAACCCAAATTGACTTTGGGAGAGTATAAAGGACGAGTCACAACGTCCATAACTCTAACTCTCACAACTTGAGAAAGAGCATAAATCTGTTGGGTTAGTGTGAATTGTGCACCATGACTTAAGACCACTAAACCCATAACTCTATCCGATGAACCAAACTTCCGAAGTACGAAAGTAAGGATAATCATAGGAGCATAACATAATTAAAACAATAACAGATCTCAGATAATAGTAGAACATATAAACCATCGCAGCGGAAATGGAAATGCCATCACAAACATCATCACAGAACATCAGAGTACGTAGTACAGGATACACTTAGAAAAATAGATGTCTAAAAAGAGAAGAAATTAAGTCTCAATCTCCCACAATACATCAATACTCAATACTGTTTCAATGTCTCAAGAAGTAAATAAAAAGATAAAAAAAGAAAAGATCCTTCATCATCTTCATCTGCAAGCTCTAGTCCAGAAAACATCCCTACCTAAAACCTGTCAATTGGCTGCTCGTGTGGAAAGAGAGCACCCGAGTTTGCAAAGTGAAACAAATTAAGAGTCAGTCATGGGACTACTATGAGAAATCTTACTAAATTAACAATACGGAAAATCACTGGACCACGCCGCTAATGCGGAATGGGTTTAACTCCATTAGATTGCCAGTGCTTATGATTTATAAATTTTAAGTCAAAAATAACGCAATGCTTTTTAGAAAATGAAATCATTATAAGACTCATGTCCAATCACACAATGCAACGCAAACGGAGGATATAGTTTAACCTTATAATGATAAAAAATGCTTGATACATAGAAAATAATATTTTTAATATTATTATTAGTGTCTAATATGTTTCAAAAATACTTCAATGTAAATGTATCAATCCTAGACGGCATAGTACCCCATCCTACTATGTCGCCATATATAGGTTTACAATCAAAACCGTAATGTCGTATTGGAAATTGGGTTTCCATCATGAGCCAAGGCTAGGAACGATCTCCTAACTGATTCGAGACACTCTAGCAACATCTCAGGATTCGGACGCTGACGAACCCTTGGATCCTGCAGAGCCGGTCCATAAATACTTTAGTGGATTGGAAATTTCTGAACACATGCTTCCCGATCCTATTGGACCTATAAATTGGCCATTGGCGACCAATAAAAATCCGAGGTGCCTCATTCCATCAACCACATAAGTAAAAATGTCGGGTCTTAAAAATTCAAACACCACTTCTAGCTAGAATGAAAAGTGTGCACTCCCTGCGTTCCTATGTCCCATTTTTGACTCTATCGGGGTGTGAGGCTCGCGAGGTAACGAAATACACAAATCTATGCCTAAATAGGCTATGCTTTGATCATCATCCACAAGACTCTTCTTTTCAACAAAAGCTTCGATCGATTGCATCTTGGCATGTCACATTGACAGTTCACACCCTACGATCGAAAACTACCAATATATATGTAACGACCCGGATTTTGAGGGACTTTGATTATCGACATAAGCTCGATGTCGATAACCAAAACATCGAAAAATCCTGGTAATTAATGAAATAAATTAGAGGGTGAGGATAAATAAGATAGAAACTTAGAATAGAAGAAGAAGAAGAACACAACATCAGAGTAACACGAACCTCACAGCGGAACGAATAACATATAATATATAACATAACTTTGAAATATAACAGTTATGTATACAATAGCACTTATCAGAGTACAGCACTTACAACACAGTGGAAATAAACTATAGCTATATGATCCAGAAGTCTCCTGCTCCAGCTCTTCAAGTATATCTGTAAACCCTGACTACTTGACTGCGCGTACAAAATTGGACACCCAAGAGTTTAGGGAAAACAACAAAGTAAACTCCGGGTCAGTCATGGGACTGGTGTGAGTAAAACAGTTTAAACAGGTATATGAACAAGTAAACGGTATCTCATAAGACCACGCCGCAGAACGGAACGGGTTTTTCCCTTATGAGAATCCAAAGTATCTTTATATCAAAAACCTTTTGATATTATAATAATGTTTATGTACAAATAGATATCAACTAGCAGAAACGCTTTCATCTCACGTTCTACATATATAGTATACAATCAAAATCGCAAGCACGTATTGGATAATGGATTTCCAACTATGACAAGGAATGGAACCACCTTCCGATCAGTGTACTCTAGGAACGATACACTGGAGTTCAACAAGAACATCTTGTTACTAAGCCACACATGACCGACCACTCATTTTGCTTGAGTGTATCGAATGTATATCACCAACGGTTGGGATCAGCAACCGTTCCCGTATATATATGGGACAGCATTGATAGATTTAAGAAACAAATGAATATTCTCTAAATAGGTGATTATACACCCTACTTCGGTGCGACCGACTTAGCCATGCTGCCTGCCCGATTTCTATCATTTACCGATTGATGAGGCTAGAAGTTACGCGTTATCATCACATCAGATTCACTTCGAATGCCGTATTGTCAGATCCATCGAAAATCACTAATTGATGTCCACAACCATACATTACGTGTCAGCTAAAAGAAGTTTCCTTCTCCGCTTCCACTCTTGGTACGGTTGAAGAAATCAATGTATGTGACCTTTCGGGAAATACTCTGTCAGACATTCATTCATACAAGTCATCCTCATTCACTTAGAATGTCACATCATCATACCCGCCAAATAACAAATTGATTTATCCAAAAATAACATGGGTATACAGCTTAGAGAAACGAATTCCTCCGCCACCAAACGTGAATACGTTTGAACAGATCAACTTACGCGATTCATTGGATATACTCTGTCAGACCTTCGTACATACAAGTTGTTCTGGGACTGGACAAACCGAAGGAAATATTCAGTATATCCATCTTAGTCACTGTTATCTAAGACTTATACAACAGCCCTTGCATTTTACTCCGTCTTCAATTATCTTTGGCATATATGATTCGCAACGCTTATGCCAATACAGAGTGGTTCTTCGGATAATAATCCAACCGGTCTCTCCATATTAACAACGATAAAATGGTCAAAACTTCGATAGTCTGTGATTTAACCATCAAAGAAAAACAAGTGTGCAAACAACGATATTATTTCCAGATGGAAATTATATCGGTAAATCATCAACATATATCTATATATATATTCACATTGCCTTATTTTCTATGTTTAGAAAATATATGTTATTATCACTGGAAAACGTTTTCCATTTGCTTATTTACAAATCACTACTCTTCCCCAACTATCATTCCCTGACTGTGAACTAGTATAAGAACAATTCCCTAAGTATAAATCCCGAAGGCCGAAACCAACATCAGATAGACACTTAGAAATCCATTCAATTTACTAATCTCTAGTCAGTTCTAATTTTACTTAACTCTATTTGATTAACTCTGATTGATTAACTCTAACTGGTCAACCTTAATTAATTAACTCTAACTGGTTTTACTTGGTTTGACTAACTCCATTTATTAACTCGACTGACAAATTCAACTCGATTAACTGAACTAATCACTTTAATTAACTCGACAAATTCACTTTGGTTAACTTAACCAATTCACTTAACTAATTCACTTAGTTTAACTTAACTAATTCACTTTGATTAATCTAACAATTCACTTAACTCCTGTCGAATAAACTATATTCGATAACTCCTCTAACTCTACTCGAATAAACTATATTCGATTAACTCCTTTAATCTATTCGATTTGATAACTCCCCTTTTCGAATAACCAATATTCGATTAACTCACTTCGAATAACCAATATTCGACTACTCACTTCGAATAACTAATAATTGATAACTCCTTCGAATAAACTATATTCGATAATCTCCTCTCGAATAACTAGATTCGATTTACTTAACTTATTTAACTCATCTTGATTAACACCTACCAAATAACTAGATTCGATTAACTTAACTTATCTAACTCATCTTGATTAACTCCTATCGAATAACTAGATTCGATTTAACTCCATTCGCTTGACTCTAGATCGCAACGATCACAATGGTTACGCCTGATTCCCTTAGGCAACATCCGACCGCCTTAGGCTATTTACAGCCCTGCGAATTACGCTAGCAGTCGTACGAGATTGCAACTTACCCTAGTTCGTTTTAACTATATTTGACTAACCCTAGTTCGTTTTAACTCAAATTGATTAACTCTAACTGAGTAACTCCAACTCGATCAACTCGACTTGATTAACTCGACTTACTTAACTCAACTAGTTAACTTGACTTACTTAACTCACTGGTTAACTTGACTTACTTAACTCACCGGTTAACTTGACTTGCTTAACTCACTGGTTAACTTGACTTACTTAACTCACTGGTTAACTTGACTTGCTTAACTCACTGGTTAACTTGACTTGCTTAACTCACTAGTTAACTTGACTTACTTAACCCAACTGGTTAACTTGACTTCCTTAACTCACTGGTTAACTTGACTTACTTAACTCACTGGTTAACTTGACTTACTTAACCCAACTGGTTAACTTGACTTACTTAACTCACTGGTTAACTCTATTGAACTGGTTAACTCTACTGAACTGGTTAACTCGACTGAACTGGTTAACTCTACTGAACTAGTTAACTCTATTCAACTAACTCTATTCAAATTTATTCTTGAAATATTCTAACTCCTTAAATTCTCTGAAAAATTCGCCATAACCTCCTTTGTAACAGGAGCATTGGGAGAATCCCCAAACCCGCCACGCAGGCCTTTCCATTCAAAAAGAAAATGGTTTGTAATTATTTCCTTTTTAAATATCTCCTATTTATAAATATTCCAATTTATAAACATTTCTTATTTATAAATATTCCACTTTATAAATATCTCTTATTTATAAATATCCCATTTTATAAATATTCTATTTTCAATATCACTTTGAAAATCCCCTTATCAACATTTCGGTATGTTATGGTATTCAATCATATCAAATCACGATGTTCAATATCGTCCAAGCACATATAATCGCCCACAGATTTTATATCACATCATATAACAATATATGAAAAACAATAAAATAACTGTTGAGGAATCCAGTCGGATTCCTCCAACCTGTCTCCTTGCATCCACAGATGTTACACAATATGATTATCATCACTTTCAGTTCAATATAAATTATTCTGATAGCAGAATCAATATATAAATATTTAGCAGTTTATATATATATATAATTACATATATATATATATATAATTTTCACTAACTAACTAGTAGTTAAATCAAACAGTCGACACACAATCAAACAGACAATATTTAACAGTTCTAAGAATACGTTGTAAAAATAGAACTGTTCAGAGTTGGTGAGTTTTACTCACATTGGACGATCATTGTCAATGACGATAACCAACTTTGATTCTGACGGACAATTTATTTTGCTATAAATTGTAACGGACTCTAATTGACTCGCGATCAGTTCCATTACGTAGTGCTCGTCCATACGATCCCAAAGCAACTTACGATTCTCGATTTCGATTCCGTATGGGCTAGATATCGCGTACACAAGTTAATACATTATCGTTTGAATTAAAAATAAATTTCTATTTAAATTTAAAAGAATTGGGCTTTACCCAATACTTCTTTGCCGTCCCAGCACCGCATTACCAACTTCTGGCCTCTCTTCTTCTTTCGCAACACACCAGATCCCGTCCTCCTTGCTTCAGCAGATCCACGCAACTTGTTTTCTCCATTCTTCCTTTCTCAATAAACTTTCTGCTCCTTGTCTTCCACAATACACGGCTCTACATCATGCCGTAAGTTGTTAAATCCATCACTCTTTGAAAAATAACACCCTTCCCAATAGTATCATCTCCTCTTCTATCCTCCTTTTTAAATGCGTGACCTGCTCCCATCATTCACACCTTTCCATGTCACCCCAACATTTCGATCTCCCAGTAAAACCCACAACCGAGCTCACCCTCTCCCTTCACATCCAGACTTCCAACAGCACGTCCCCCTACCCCACCTTCATGCAAACAAAAAGACTTCCGCAACTAGACTTCCGCAACCTCCTACCTCACATTTATCACATCACAGCCTACTCTTTCGTTGAACCCACTTTCACCCCTCACTCAAGCGGATCCTCTTTTGAACCCAGATCCGAGCTTACTGCTCGTTTGTTTCCTCCTTGAACATTTTTGTTTTGGAATAAGAAACGCGGCGGCTACAAATGCGTTGACCTCAGAAAGAACAGATTAGGTTTAAAACGTTGGGATGGTGGAGGTATTTATAAGGAATGGGTACATGGATTATTTTAATAATATTAAAACTTTACAAGGAAATACCCCTTAAAACCAACTCATACGATATTTATTTTTGACAAACTAAGTCAATCCTAGCAAAGAAAAATATTCCGGATCCAATAGGACAGGTTTCGTCGAATTCCGACACCGTTTGTAAAAATCCCTTAGAAAATATCAATGAAAAACACCGAGCATTAATTCTTTAAAATTATAGAAAAAATCCTAAGAATATGAGGCCTTGACGTTTCACTAGACCTCTTCCTAAGGTTTTGTATGAAACTTGTTTCGTTGAATTCTGAGTTCGTTTGACCAGTTAACCATTCAGTTTAGTTTGTTTCAAGTTAAAAACATAGTGTACCATACTATGAAATATCATGTTCACGTAGGGACTGCTATGGACAGAAACAAAGATACCATTTAAATGAGTGACGTGCTCTGGTCCCAAAAATGTAATAATATCGGTAGATGGACTCATATTGTGAAACCCCGAAATGTCGATATAGGGTGCCAAATACTCCAAATAAAAAGTTGCTCATTTAATTAATTAAAAATTACCATAAAATTCTAAAAATTAAATTATCACTACTTCCCAAAAGAACCACATCTAAATTCAAACCTGATCTCTAGTTATATCGAATAAACTGATACGGTCGATAAACGATTCTATAGCGACTTTTCTGAAATTTGATTTGGACGTGAATCAAAATCTACACTACGAAATCCTGATTTTTCTCTTCCACTAGAAAGATATACTCCACCAGCTCCACACGTTTCTTGTTCCACAGAAATCCGATTAAAACGAACCCTGTATACTCAGTTGAAGTTCAAATCGCCAAATAGCGAACTGCCGTGTCGTTACGCGCTCTATTTTAATTATATTATAATTATACGTTTCAAACCGACGTCGACTGAATATATTCGTCAATATAATCCAACCCTAAGCTGAATTAAATCTCGGGGATGACCCCGTTCACAGAATATTGTCAATCCACTATTTCTGGTTATTCTAGAATTAAATATATTATTTAATTATTTAAATTAATTAAATATTCACTTTATTTAATTAACCGACGTTTTAAATTCCCTAAATAACTATATATATAATTAAAATAATTAATTATAATACCCCTGACAATGCGGTTCATTGCATTCTTCCCCAATTAAAATAATTTCGTCCTCGAAATTGCTAAGTTAGAGGACGACCCTATCTATTGGAATTCCTAAGATTTGTTTACCTCTCAAATTCAGTTTCAACTGAACCAATTAATATCAAGTAAAATATTAATTCATTTCGACTAACTAAAATTTTCAAAAAAATTCGGAAAATTTTCTAACACTTTAAATTTTCGGAAAATTTCGCCATAACCTCCTTTGTATGGCCCTATCGGTAAAACCACAACTCGCCTCTCTAGGCCTTCTCCAACCCAAAAGAAAATCAAACAGCCAAGCGGCTTGTCAATTCGGCTCATAAATCTCATGCTTATATCGAATATAAACTTGTACCTTTTTGTTGGGCATATCAACTCTATCACTTTCACCTGTCATTAACCTAACATATACCAATGTCATCCCAACCGATTATTCACTTATATCCAAACCACAATACATTTCCAATTCGAGTTCCATCCTCGATTCCAAACCCTTAACCTACCAATCCAATTCAATTCCCACTTAACTGGCTTTATTTCAATTTCAAATTCGCTTTCACCAATTTCAATTCTTTACTCACCAGTCCAATATAATTCAGATTATCTCTAATCAAGTCTAATTCTACTCGACACCAATCTATTTCAATATGATTTTCACTTAATTGGCTTTTAATTCCATCTCAATTTCTATTGGCTTTTACAAATTCTACTTTAATTTGTTTAAATTCAAACAACCTTTTCTTCCTGGAAGTTTTTAAACAGTTTACCTCTTTCAAAAATCAAATTTTCCTTTTTGAAATTCAACACAACTTGTTTTCCCAAAACAAATTCAAAACAAAATCCTTGGTAGTAATCCTTCACTTACATACTCGAAAATGAACACCGATGATGTCATGATCAACATCGGAATCTATTTTCCAGCTACCGAAGTGAGTTCAATACTACAACACTTTCAAAACCCATTTTTAAACATTTCCACCTTGAAATCAATTCCAAATATCCTTTTACAATGTTGTAAACATATTTAAAATCTCCCAGGATCTTAAAATTCACATATATTAAATCCAGATTCATTTACCAACACCTTTCCCATTTCTGGGATTTTAAATTCCAATTTTGATCTAAATTCAGATTTAATTCATTTCAATTTCATAAAATTCACTTGTATAAATTTTGATTGGTTATATATAACCATTTCACATTTTATAATCTTATCTCATTATAATTACTACCAACACATCCTATATATGATAATATATCACATATCCATACTGTGTCGGTTCATCGTATTCAAGTGTTTATTTACTCCTACTGATACAGTGGATCAAATTGATCGACCGGAACTCATAAACAACTCAGCCAATGAATCTCCATAATAAAAAACCATTTTTATCTCAAATACAAATACGCACTCGTATATATACACTCAAACTCAATCTAGGGTGTTACTAACCCTATCTCTACCGAGTCACGACACAGAGCCAAGGTAATTCTTAACTTATGCTCTGATACCAACTGTAACGACCCGGATTTTGAGCGACTTTGGTTATCGACATAAGCTCAATGTCGATAACCAAAACATCGAAAAATCCTGGTAAATAATGAAAGAAATTAGAGGGTGAGGATAGATAAGATAGAAACTTAGAATAGAAGAAGAAGAAGAACACAACATCAGAGTAACACGAACCTCACAGCGGAACGAATAACATATAATATATAACATAACTTTGAAATATAACAGTTATGTATACAATAGCACTTATCAGAGTACAGCACTTGCAACACAGCGGGAATAAACTATAGCTATATGATCCAGAAGTCTCTTGCTCCAGCTCTTCAAGTATATCTGTAAACCCTGACTAATTGATTGCCCGTACATAACTGGACACCCAAGAGTTTAGGGAAAACAACAAAGTAAACTCCGGGTCAGTCATGGGACTGGTGTGAGTAAAACAGTTTAAACAAGTATATGAACAAGTAAACGGTATCTCATAAGACCACGCCACAGAACAGAATGGGTTTTTCCCTTATGAGAATCCAAAGTATCTTTATATCAAAAACCTTTTGATATTATAATAATGTCTATGTACAAATAGATATCAACTAGCAGAAACGCTTTCATCTCACGTTCTACATATATAGTATACAATCAAAATCGCAAGCACGTATTGGATAATGGATTTCCAACTATGACAAGGTATGGAACCACCTTCTGATCAGTGTACTCTAGGAATGATACACTGGAGTTCAACAAGAACATCTTGTAACTCAGCCACACATAACCGACCACTCATTTTGCTTGAGTGTATCGAATGTATATCACCAACGGTTGGGATCAGCAACCGTTCTCGTATATATATGGGACATCATTGATAGATTTAAGAAACAAATGAATATTCTCTAGACAGGTGATTATACACCCTACTTCGGTGCGACCGACTTAGCCATGCTGCCTGCCCGATTTCTGTAATTTACCGGTTGATGAGGCTAGAAGTTACGCATTATCATCACATCAGATTCACTTCGAATGCCATATTGTCAGATCCATCGAAAATCACTAATTGACGTCTACAACCATACATTACGTGTCAGCTAAAAGAAGTTTCCATCTCCGCTTCCGCTCTTGGTACGGTTGAAGAAATCAATGTATGTGACCTTTCTGGAAATACTCTGTCAGACATTCATTCATACAAGTCATCCTCATTCACTTAGAATGTCACATCGTCATACCCGCCAAATCACAAATTGATTTATCCAAAAATAACACGGGTATACAGCTTAGAGAAACGAATTCCTCCGCCACCAAACGTGAATACGTTTGAACAGATCAACTTACGCGATTCATTGGATATACTCTGTCAGACCTTCGTCCATACAAGTTGTCCTGGGACTGGACAAACCGAAGGCACTATTCAGTATATCCATCTTAGTCACTGTTATCTAAGACTTATACAACAGCCCTTGCATTTTACTCCGTCTTCAATTATCTTTGGCATATATGATTCGCAACGCTTATGCCAATACAGAGTGGTTCTTCGGATAATAATCCAACCGCTCTCTCCATATTAACAACGTTAAAATGGTCAAAACTTCGATAGTCTGTGATTTAACCATCAAAGAAAAACAAGTGTGCAAACATCGATATTATTTCCAGATGGAAATTATATCGGTAAATCATCAACATATATCTATATATATATTCACATTGCCTTATTTTCTATGTTTAGAAAATATATGTTATTAACACTGGAAAACGTTTTCCATTTGCTTATTTACAAATCACTACTCTTCCCCAACTATCAGTCCCTGACTGTGAACTAGTATGAGAACAATTCCCTAAGTATAAATCCCGAAGGCCGAAACCAACATCAGATAGACACTTAGAAAACCATTCAATTTACTAATCTCTAGTCAGTTCTAATTTTACTTAACTCTATTTGATTAACTCTGATTGATTAACTCTAACTGGTCAACCTTAATTAATTAACTCTAACTGGTTTTACTTGGTTTGACTAACACCATTTATTAACTCGACTGACAAATTCAACTCGATTAACTGAACTAATCACTTTGATTAACTCGACAAATTCACTTTGGTTAACTTAACCAATTCACTTAACTAATTCACTTAGTTTAACTTAACTAATTCTCTTTGATTAATCTAACTATTCACTTAACTCCTGTCGAATAAACTATATTCGATAACTCCTTTAACTCTATTCGAATAAACTATATTCGATTAACTCCTTTAATCTATTCGATTTGATAACCCCCCTTTTCGAATAACCAATATTCGATTAACTCACTTCGAATAACCAATATTCGACTACTCACTTCGAATAACTAATAATTGATAACTCCTTCGAATAAACTATATTCGATAATCTCCTCTCGAATAACTAGATTCGATTTACTTAACTTATTTAACTCATCTTGATTAACTCCTACCGAATAACTAGATTCGATTAACTTAACTTATTTAATTCATCTTGATTAACTCCTATCGAATAACTAGATTCGATTTAACTCCATTCGCTTGACTCTAGATCGCAACGATCACAATGGTTACGCCTGATTCCCTTAGGCAACATCCGACCGCCTTAGGCTATTTACAGCCCTGCGAATTACGCTAGCAGTCGTACGAGATGGCAACTTACCCTAGTTCGTTTTAACTATATTTGACTAACCCTAGTTCGTTTTAACTCAAATTGATTAACTCTAACTAAGTAACTCCAACTCGATCAACTCGACTTGATTAACTCGACTTACTTAACTCAACTGGTTAACTTGACTTACTTAACTCACTGGTTAACTTGACTTACTTAACTCATTGGTTAACTTGACTTGCTTAACTCACTGGTTCACTTGACTTACTTAACTCACTGGTTAACTTGACTTGCTTAACTCACTGGTTAACTTGACTTGCTTAACTCACTAGTTAACTTGACTTACTTAACCCAACTGGTTAACTTGACTTACTTAACTCACTGGTTAACTTGACTTACTTAACTCACTGGTTAACTTGACTTAATTAACCCAACTGGTTAACTTGACTTACTTAACTCACTGGTTAAATCTATTGAACTGGTTAACTCTACTGAACTGGTTAACTCTACTGAACTGGTTAACTCTACTGAACTAGTTAACTCTATTCAACTAACTCGACTCGACTAACCCCTTTCGAATAGCATATTCGTTTTACTAACTTTCGAATACCATATTCGATTTACTCCCTTCGAATACCATATTCGATTTAACTCCTTTCGAATACCATATTCGATTTACTTTATTCACTTTATAAAGATTTCCTTTTTAACAACGTTTAATTCATTTGAAAAGATTTACTTTTAAATAACGGTTCTACACTTTGAAAATGATTTCCTTTTTATAACGTTTCCTTTTCAATTCTATTTGTATATGGTTTACAAATATTTCCTTTTCAAATTTATTCTTGAAATATTCTAACTCCTTAAATTCTCTGAAAAATTCGCCATAACCTCCTTTGTAACGGGAGCATCGGGAAAATCCCCAAACCCGCCACACAGGCCTTTCCATTCAAAAAGAAAATGGTTTGTAATTATTTCCTTTTTGAATATCTCCTATTTATAAATATTCCAATTTATAAACATTTCTTATTTATAAATATTCCACTTTATAAATATCTCTTATTTATAAATATCCCATTTTATGAATATTCTATTTTCAATATCACTTTGAAAATCCCATTATCAACATTTCGGTATGTTATGGTATTCAATCATATCAAATCACGATGTTCAATATCGTCCAAGCACATATAATCGCCCATAGATTTTATATCACATCATATAACAATATATGAAAAACAATAAAATAACTGTTGAGGAATCCAGTCGGATTCCTCCAACCTGTCTCCCTGCATCCACAGATGTTACACAATATGATTATCATCACTTTCAGTTCAATATAAATTATTCTGATAGCAGAATCAATATATAAATATTTAACGGTTTATATATATATATATATAATTACACACACACACATATATATATATATATATATAATTTTCACTAACTGACTAGTAGTTAAATCAAACAGTCAACACATAATCAAACAGACAATATTTAACAGTTCTAAGGATACGTTGTAAAAATAGAACTGTTCAGAGTTGGTGAGTTTTACTCACATTGGACGATCATCGTCAATGACGATAACCATCTTTGATTCTAACGGACAATTTATTTTGCTATAAATTGTAACGGACTCCAATTGACTCGCGGTCAGTTCCATTGCGTAGTGCTCGCCCATACGATCCCAAAGCAACTTACGATTCTCGATTTCGATTCCGTATGGGCTAGATATCGCGTACACAAGTTAATACATTATCGTTTGAATTAAAAATAAATTTCTATTTAAATTTAAAAGAATTGGGCTTTACCCAATACTTCTTTGCTGGCCCAACACCGCATTACCAACTTCTGGCCTCTCTTCTTCTTTCGCAACACACCAGATTCCGTCCTCCTTGCTTCAGCAGATCCACGCAACTTGTTTTCTCCATTCTTCCTTTCTCAATAAACTTTCTGCTCCTTGTCTTCCACAATACACGGCTCTACATCATGCCATAAGTTTTTGAATCCATCACTCTTTGAAAAATAACACCCTTCCCAACAGTATCATCTCCTCTTCTATCCTCCTTTTTAAATGCGTGACCTGCTCCCATCATTCACACCTTTCCATGTCACCCCAACATTTCGATCTCCCAGTAAAACGCACAGCCGATCTCACCCTCTCTCTTCACATTCAGACTTCCAACAGCACGTCCCCCTCCCCCACCTTCATGCAAACACAAAGACTTCCGCAACTAGACTTCCGCAACCTCCTACCTCACATTTATCCCATCACAACCTACTCTTTCCTTGAACCCACTTTCACCCCTCACTCAAGCGGATCCTCTTTTGAACCCAGATCCGAGCTTACTGCTCGTTTGTTTCCTCCTTGAACATTTTTGTTTTGGAATAAGAAACGCGGCGGCTACAAATGCGTTGACCTCAGAAAGAACAGATTAGGTTTAAAACGTTGGGATGTTGGAGGTATTTATAAGGAATGGGTACATGGATTATTTTAATAATATTAAAACTTTACAAGGAAATACCCCTTAAAACCAACTCATACGATATTTATTTTTGACAAACTAAGTCAATCCTAGCATAGAAAAATATTCCGGATCCTAAAGGACAGGTTTCATCAAATTCCGACACCGTTTGTAAAAATCCCTTAGAAAATATCGATGAAAAACACCGAGCATTAATTCTTTAAAATTACAGAAAAAATCCTAAGAATATGAGGCCTTGACGTTTCACTAGACCTCTTCCTAAGGTTTCGTATGAAACTTGTTTCGTTGAATTCTGAGTTCGTTTGACCAGTTAACCATTCAGTTTAGTTTGTTTCAAATTAAAAACATAGTGTACCGTACTATGAAATATCATGTTCACGTAGTGACTGCTATGGACAGAAACATAGATACCATTTAAATGAGTGACGTGCTCTGGTCCCAAAAATGTAATAATACTGGTAGATGGACTCATATTGTGAAACCCCGAAATGTCGATACAGGGTGCCAAATACTCCAAATAAAAAGTTGCTCATTTAATTAATTAAAAATTACCATAAAATTCTAAAAATTAAATTATCACTACTTCCCAAAAGAACCTTGTCTAAATTCAAACCTGATCTCTAGTTATATCGAATAAACCGATACGGTCGATAAACGATTCTATAGCGACTTTTCTGAAATTTGATTTGGACGTGAATCAAAATCTACACTACGAAATCCTGATTTTTCTCTTCCACCAGAAAGATATACTCCACCAGCTCTACACGTTTCTTGTTTCACAGAAATCCGATTAAAACAAACCCTGTATACTCAGTTGAAATTCAAATCGCCAAGTAGCGAACTACCGTGTCGTTACGCGCTCTATTTTAATTATATTATAATTATACGTTTCAAACTGACGTCGACTGAATATATTCGTCAATATAATCCAACCCTAAGCTGAATTAAATCTCGGGGATGACCCCGTTCACAGAATATTGTCAATCCACTATTTCTGGTTATTCTAGAATTAAATATATTATTTAATTATTTAAATTAATTAAATATTCACTTTATTTAATTAACCGACGTTTTAAATTCCCGAAATCACTATATATATAATTAAATTAATTAATTATAATACCCCTGACAATGCGGGTCATTACATTCTTCCCCAATTAAAATAATTTCGTCCTCGAAATTGCTAAGTTAGAGGACGACCCTATCTATTGGAATTCCTAAGATTTGTTTACCTCTCAACTTCAGTTTCAACTGAACCAATTAATATCAAGTAAAATATTAATTCATTTCGACTAACTAAAATTTTCAAAAAAATTCGGAAAATTTTCTCTAACACTTTAAATTTTCGGAAAATTTCGCCATAACCTCCTTTGTATGGCCCTATCGGTAAAACCACAACTCGCCTCTCTAGGCCTTCTCCAACCCAAAAGAAAATCAAACAGCCAAGCGGCTTGTCAATTCGGCCCATAAATCTCATGCTTATATCGAATATAAACTTGTACCTTTTCGTTGGGCATATCAACTCTATCACTTTCACATGTCATTAACCTAACATATACCAATGTCATCCCAACCAATTATTCATTTATATCCAAACCACAATACATTTCCAATTCGAGTTCCATCCTCGATTCCAAACCCTTAGCCTACCAATCCAATTCAATTCCCACTGAACTGGCTTTATTTCAGTTTCAAATTCGCTTTCACCAATTTCAATTCTTAACTCACCAGTCCAATATAATTCAGATTATTTCTAATCAAGTCTAATTCTACTCGACACCAATCTATTTCAATATGATTTTCACTTAATTGGCTTTTAATTCCATCTCAATTTCTACTGGCTTTTACAAATTCTACTTTAATTTGTTTAAATTCAAACAACCTTTTCTTCCTGGAAGTTTTTAAACAGTTTACCTCTTTCAAAAATCAAATTTTCCTTTTTGAAATTCAACACAACTTGTTTTCCCAAAACAAATTCAAAACAAAATCCTTGGTAGTAATCCGTCACTTACATACTCGAAAATGAACGCCGATGATGTCATGATCAACATCGGAATCCATTTTCCAGCTACCGAAGTGAGTTCAATACTATAGCACTTTCAAAACCCATTTTTAAACATTTCCACCTTGAAATCAATTCCAAATATCCTTTTAGAATGTTGTAAACAAATTTAAAATCTCCCAGGATCTTAAAATTCACATATATTAAATCCAAATTCATTTACCAACACTTTCCCATTTCTGGGATTTTAAATTCCAATTTTGATCTAAATTCAGATTTAATTCATTTCAATTTCATAAAATTCACTTGTATAAATTTTGATTGGTTATATATAACCATTTCACGTTTTATAATCTTATCTGATTATAATTACTACCAACACATCCTATATATGATAATATATCACATATCCATGCTGTGTCGGTTCATCGTATTCAAGTGTTTATTTACTCCTACCGATACAGTGGATCAAACTGATCGACCAGAACTCATAAACAACTCAGCCAATGAATCTCCACAATAAAAAACCATTTTTATCTCAAATACAAATACGCACTCGTATATATACACTCAAACTCAATCTAGGGTGTTACTAACTCTATCTCTACCGAGTCACGCCATAGAGCCAAGGTAATTCTTAACTTATGCTCTGATACCAACTGTAACGACCCGGATTTTGAGCGACTTTGGTTATCGACATAAGCTCGATGTAGATAACCAAAGCATCGAAAAATCCTGGTAATTAATGAAAGAAATTAGAGGGTGAGGATGGATAAGATAGAAACTTAGAATAGAAGAAGAAGAAGAAGAAGAAGAACACAACATCAGAGTAACACGAACCTCACATCGGAACGAATAACATATAATATATAACATAATTTTGAAATATAACAGTTATGTATACAATAGCACTTATCAGAGTACAGCACTTACAACACAGCGGAAATAAACTATCGCTATATGATCCAGAAGTCTCCAGCTCTTCAAGTATATCTGTAAACCCTGACTACTTGACTGCCCGTACAAAATTGGACACCCAAGAGTTTAGGGAAAACAACAAAGTAAACTCCGGGTCAGTCATGGGACTGGTGTGAGTAAAACAGTTTAAACAGGTATAAGAACAAGTAAACGGTATCTCATAAGACCACGCCGCAGAACAGAACGGGTTTTTCCCTTATGAGAATCCAAAGTATCTTTATATTAAAAACCTTTTGATATTATAATAATGTCTATGTACAAATAGATATCAACTAGCAGAAACGCTTTCATCTCACGTTATACATATATAGTATACAATCAAAATCGCAAGCACGTATTGGATAATGGATTTCCAACTATGACAAGGTATGGAACCACCTTCCGATCAGTGTACTCTAGGAACGATACACTGGAGTTCAACAAGAACATCTTGTAACTCAGCCACACATGAACGACCATTCATTTAGCTTGAGTGTATCGAATGTATATCACCAACGGTTGGGATCAGCAACCGTTCCCATATATATATGGGACAGCATTGATAGATTTAAGAAACAAATGAATATTCTCTAGATAGGTGATTATACACCCTACTTCGGTGCGACCGACTTAGCCATGCTGCCTGCCCGATTTCTGTCATTTACCGGTTGATGAAGCTAGAAGTTACGCGTTATCATCACATCAGATTCACTTCGAATGCCATATTGTCAGATCCATCGAAAATCACTAATTGACGTCTACAACCATACATTACATGTCAGCTAAAAGAAGTTTCCTTCTCCGCTTCCACTCTTGGTACAGTTGAAGAAATCAATGTATATGACCTTTCTGGAAATACTCTGTCAGACATTCATTCATACAAGTCATCCTCATTCACTTAGAATGTCACATCGTCATACCCGCCAAATCACAAATTGATATATCCAAAAATAACACGGGTGTACAGCTTAGAGAAACGAATTCCTCCGCAACCAAACGTGAATACGTTTGAACAGATCAACTTACGCGATTCATTGGATATACTCTGTCAGACCTTCGTCCATACAAGTTGTCCTGGGACTGGACAAACCGAAGGCACTATTCAGTATATCCATCTTAGTCACTGTTATCTAAGACTTACACAACAGCCCTTGCATTTTACTCTGTCTTCAATTATCTTTGGCATATATGATTCGCAACGCTTATGCCAATACAAAGTGGTTCTTCGGATAATAATCCAACCGGTCTCTCCATATTAACAACGTTAAAATGGTCAAAACTTCGATAGTCTGTGATTTAACCATCAAAGAAAAACAAGTGTGCAAACAACGATATTATTTCTAGATGGAAATTATATAGGTAAATCATCAACATATATCTATATATATATATTCACATTGCCTTATTTTCTATGTTTAGAAAATATATGTTATTAACACTGGAAAACGTTTTCCATTTTCTTATTTACAAATCACTACTCTTCCCCAACTATCAGTCCCTGACTGTGAACTAGTATGAGAACAATTCCCTAAGTATATGTAACGACCTAGCGGTTTTCGGCCTCGAAAATCGACATAAATACCTTTACTGTATCTCATGCCGACCTTTCAAACACCGAGAACACCGGATTGTTAATGAAAGAATTTAGAGGGTGGGATAAGAAAGAAAGAAGTATAAGAACAGAAGAAGAAGAAGAACACAACACAGAGTCTCACATCGCCAGCGCAATAAAATATAATACAGAAATAAATCTTTATTGAGAGCTTTAAATAAAACTTACAATCATCAGAGTACGTGAACACATCTGGACAATTATAATAACCTGCCCTTATATACAACACAACGGAATAATATCATACGTTTGAACTCTTCTGGCCTGTCTCTTCACAGCATTCGATACCTGTACACTCCAGGCTAACCCGAGCATTTACAAAACAACGGGTCAGTCTGGTGAACCAGAGTGAGATAAACTTGCACAGTGTTTAAGGGTGAATCATCCAATCGTGATTTTAAAGTTCGAAATCTTTTCAAAAGAAAAGGATAATCGTAAGACCGAATCCACACATAAACATGGACGGCTTTTACCTTACGATAACCCAAAACGGTTTTTGAAATCATAACTTGTTCTGATATTATCATAATGTATAAATACAGATAAATAACAAACTAGAGGAACGCTTGCATCTCACGCTCCCCATATATAGTATACAAACCAAACCCGCAGGCGCTTATTGGATATTGGATTCCAACTCTGACCAGGTATGGGACCACCTGCCGATCGTGTATCTCTAGAGACGAATACACTGGGTTCAACAAGAACGTCTTGCAACCCGACCCTCACATGACCGACCACTCATTTCGCTTGAGTGTATCGAGTGTATATCACCGACGGTTGGGATCAGCAACCGCCTCCCGAAAAGGGACAGCATCGAATATAGATTTAAGAAACAAATGGAATTCCTCTAGATAGGTGACCATACACCCTAATGGGAGCGACCCACATAGCCATGTTGCCTGCCCGATTTTTGTCATTTCCCGGTTGATGAGGCTTGAGGTCAAACCTTCCTTTACAGCATCTGGCCACCATTCACTTTGAATGCCACATCGTCAGATCCTCCGGATATCACTAATTGATGTCCACAAAAATACTCTAGTTATTTGGCTAGAGAAAACCATTTCTCCGCCATCAACTATGATACGTTTGAAGAAATCAACGTACGTAATCTCCTTTGGAAATACCCTGTCAGGCACTCGTCCATACAAGTCATCCAGGAACGGGATGAACCAAAGGCACCCTCCTACTGCATCCTAGGAATCGCCCTACAGATCAGTAGCGAGAAGTCATTGCAAATCCGTAGATTTCAATCACGACAGAATCACTGTTGAAAAATCTCCGGCCGCTAAACCCGAGAAATCCAATCAGTAGTCCTTCCGCTCACGAAAATCAACGGTCTTCAATTGCCCTATCTTCAATGGTCTTCTTTCACGTATACGCTGGTCGGAACGATTTTCGAATATAAATTCGATCCCGGTCTTTCCGTACCAACGATCGTACAGGTCAACTTTGATAGTCGGTGTTTAACTATCAAATAAATAATGGTGTGCATAACATGAGTTTGCCAGTTCAGTACTAACACTACAGGGCCTTTTTAAAACGATTAACGATATTAAATCTCAACTCTTTAAATATTTCATCATTTTAAATGTAACTCATTTGATATATACGATTTCAAACTTTCAAAGTTATTTCACTTTCATATCATATCCAAATCCTTTATTTCCTTATCGTTTCAAAACCCTTTTATTATTATTTTCCTCATTTACCATATTGGAAAATGACTCCTCTTTTCCAAGTGAACAATGTTATGAAATCTTCTTTATTTTATCACCTTGATATACTAATCAACTATATTAGTATAACCCATTCGCAGAACTTAACGTTTCAAATTTCCTTTACCTTGAAAAGACCAATTCAGATTTTCATATATTCTCTTTTTATTTCCCTTACAATTAATATAATAAGTCTCAAACATTTTCCCTCCTCCATTACTTGGGTCATCCACTTATAAATTCTCGACCCTTTTTCTTACATCCCGTTATCCTTTCTCATATGGAAACAGATTATCTTCACCTTCTCATTACGAACTAATGTCACCCTCAGATAATCCCGAAGTCGTTCAAGTTGGGGTATTTAATTACCTCTCAGACCTTGATCAACAACGTTCCTACCCTTAGGTAGACATCAGTTGTAATTCACAAACCAGTATTTACCAAATACATCTCATCTAGTCCTCTTACCCTTTTAAAGAAACACTTTCCTCGAGTATGCCTTTTTCATAATTCATTTATTAAGAAAAATATATACCTTTCCTTTACTTCTTTAAATGGTTCATTTATTTCCTTGGATTTGTGTTAAAAATCCTATCACTCACTCCCTTACCAAATTTACTTTTAAATCTCTTGCTTGGCATCTCCTTTCGACTAATTCCACTTAATGCTACCTTTAAATAACGTTTTACATCATTTCCCTTTTATAAATTCCATTTATAAATCATGGTTCTATATAATCCTTTATTTTCACTTCCTTTTCTTCTTAATTAAAATTCTCGCATTTACTTAGAATTCTCTTTTATTTATCTCTCCAAAAACGATTATCCCAGTTTATACCATTGAATAAATTTCCCTACTCACTTACTTAAAAATTTAATAAATATCAGAACGTTCCTTTATAAAATCATTTAAAAAACCAATTATAAACTTAATTAATAAATAATAAATATTTATTTTCTTTTTAAAAACTTTAATTCAAATAATAGATTTAAAAATCTATTTCTTAGTTATAAAATAAATTTTATAACTTTATCTCGTCGATTGACGGTAGATCGATATAGGTCCTGTACTGTCAATTACTTCACCAACGGTGCCCATTTGTTTAAAATAAACAAATAGTGAATTTCAAATCAATATTCTACCATCCAAACAAACCAATTCAAATCAAATGGGTAATGACCTTTAATAATCAAGACTGAAATGTCAATCAAATTATCTCACACTACCACGGCAATTTCACACCATCCAGTCGATTGGGTTTACTTTATAACATGGCCAATAATTTGGACCAGTGGTCAAATAACGGTTTTTGTTTATTATTGAATTTTAAACAACGTTTTATTTCAGGAATTGAATCCATTTATATATATATACACATATATAAGAAAACGATCACAAACAACCATGAACAATTAATAACACATGATAAAACCAACTTATATAAAATATAAGTGGATAGATCTGAGTGAGTTTAACTCACTTTGATTGGTTCGTCGATAGGTCAGCCCATTTTAGTCAAATTAAACTGCGTTTAATTCATTTGAAAAATCCAGACGCTGTCTGCCCTGCTCTGCCCTTATCCATCGTGTCGTACTTATCTTCAGGGTCACGGTGTTTTTCGTTTCGTCTGAATCCGATTTCGTGAGCGTTCAAAATCAGTATTTGAAATTAAATAAAACATGAGAACTAAGTAGACTTTTAAATTAAAAATAAAATTTGGGCCTTACCCTATCGTCCAGCCCAGCCCAAACAAGACCGGCTCGCTTCCCCCCCCCTTTATTATCATAAAACGTTTAAACCTTCATCCCCTTTTCATTACTCCAAAAAAAATCCGCCGCCACACCAAAAGATCAGGAACGAAAACCCTATTCCCATGAAAATCCTCTCTCCTCCTTCGTCGCCAGCATCCTCCGTTGCCTATCGCTCCGTCCTCCTGCACTCGCTTCAACCTAGACCAAAGCCTCCTCCACACAAGCTAAGTAATTTTTTCCAATTTAAATTATAATTTATGTTTTGAATTTTTTCTTCTGTGGATTTGAAGTCGGTTTTTCTCTTGCTGTGTTGATCCAGTTTGTGGTGCGTGGCTATGTATTTATAGCAGTGAATGGCTACAGTGAATTACGAATTGTTCCATCTTAGCTTAGATTTAGTTGTACCTAAACCTTAGGTGATTCGATTCTACTATGAATTGTTCTTGATGGTTTGCATGTGATGTCTTATAACAGTGATGGATTTTTATGTACTTGTTTTCTTAGATCTATGGATTGTTTATACGTCGATTTGGTATAACTATGACACCCTTGAGTTGTTCATTCACTGCGTCCGTTGTCTGTAAGGATTTGACGGTGTAAAAATTTGATTTCTTTACTGTTCAATTTTCTGAAAATTTGGGTTTCTACTGTTGCTTTATTGACAAGAACATGGCATGCCGTCCTTTTTGTGATATCGTCTATTCACAAGGTCTTCACATGGCACCAGTACAATAGGTAGCTTAGGCACAGCTATACATTGTGTTGTCTTAGTCAGCCGTATGAATTTGTACATTGATTTTGTTTATTGATTTTTGTTCATATCATGTATAGCTGTTCAGCAATATATCTTCTAGCTGCTCAAAGTTCTGCCTTTAATTTCTTAAATCTATGTATTGTCTTGCTTTTTTTTTAGCTGTGCATACCCTTTATCTGTTTGAAATTTGATGTATCGACATTGGCCTTATGTTGAGTACTGTCACCATTTGGTTGTAGACAAAGATATTTATTCATAAATTCAACCATGTATGAGTTCAATGGTTCTGTCTGTTACTGTTAGAGTCGGCTGTCCCTTGCATGTCTATGGTTGCGCTATTTAGCATGATTTCTCATGTGTATTTTGAAAACAATATGTTTTGACTTTAGTATAATTTTTTTTCTTCTCTTTTCCTTTTCATTTCTTTTGTTGTTCATAGGTTTATACATTACCCTTTTAATGGGTTCTCTTCTTTCTTTTTCGTAGATCAAAACTGATGGGGACGACTCGGATCCGCTGGTTGAGAAGAACATACAGAAGTTGATTCAAAATGTTGTTTCTTTCTTATAAAAATTCTGTATATAATGTATGTGATGTAAAACTACTCATTTTTTCTATTATTATTTTTCTTTTTGTTTGTTTTGTATTCGGGCTTTGTATATAGTATCATGTATGAATATGTGTTGTTTTCTTTTTCTACTTTATGTTTTGCACTGTTCAAACAAATCTTATATAATTCGAATACATCTAGTTGTTTAGTGCTGCATTGATTATGTAAAGGAGTATATATAGTTGTTTATTGACTGTGTATATATGAATTCATTTAGCTGTTCATGTGCCGTCCAAAGATTGAAATGAGATTATGTAAACGAACATATTTTGAATGTGTATTTTTCTTTGATCAAGTCTCAGTCTTACTCTTTCTGTTCGTTCCATTTCATTTTTTTTCCTTCCTTCATATTCGTGTAACATTTACTTGTTACTAGTATGATGTAAGTGTATTCAATTTCATATGTCGTCGAACTAAGTGAAATGCTGACAGTGTATATAAATATATACATATATATATCTAGGAATTTGTATTGAAAATGTCATACACAAATTTTATTATTTTAAACCCCATAAAATCTTTATTTAATATAAATTCTATTTTGCACGACTAACTTTAACGATAGATTAATATTAACGTATTTATTTAAACAATGTTTTCCACTTCTAATGGTAGAATTCAAACTTGACACTAACATTCTGTTTTTTTTAAATAATATATAATATATATATATATTCGAACTTTATTTTAATTAAATAAATTCGATTAAAAATCTATTATAATTCCAATATAATGTATAAACTCATTTAAATATTCGAATTTAAATGGCCGAAAAATCTGGGATGTTACAGTATAAATCCTGAAGGCCGAAACCAACATCAGATAGACACTTAGAAAACCATTCAATTTAATAATCTCTAGTCAGTTCTAATTTTACTTAACTCTATTTGATTAACTCTGATTGATTAACTCTAACTGGTCAACCTTAATTAATTAACTCTAACTGGTTTTACTTGGTTTGACTAACTCCATTTATTAACTCGACTGACAAATTCAACTCGATTAACTGAACTAATCACTTTGATTAACTCGACAAATTCACTTTGGTTAACTTAACTAATTCACTTAATTTAACTTAACAAATACACTTTGATTAATCTAACTATTCACTTAACTCCTGTCGAATAAACTATATTTGATAACTCCTCTAACTCTACTCGAATAAACTATATTCGATTAACTCCTTTAATCTGTTCGATTTGATAACTCCCCTTTTCGAATAACCAATAATCGATTAACTCACTTCGAATAACCAATATTCGACTACTCACTTCGAATAACTAATAATTGATAACTCCTTCGAATAAACTATATTCGATAATCTCCTCTCGAATAACTAGATTCGATTTACTTAACTTATTTAACTCATCTTGATTAACTCCTATCGAATAACTAGATTCGATTAACTTAACTTATTTAACTCATCTTGATTAACTCCTATCGAATAACTAGATTCGATTTAACTCCATTCGCTTGACTCTAGATCGCAATGATCAAAATGGTTACGCCTGATTCCCTTAGGCAACATCAGACCGCCTTAGGCTATTTACAGCCCTACGAATTACGCTAGCAGTCGTACGAGATGGCAACTTACCCTAGTTTGTTTTAACTATATTTGACTAACCCTAGTTCGTTTTAACTCAAATTGATTAACTCTAACTGAGTAACTCCAACTCGATCAACTCGACTTGATTAACTCGACTTACTTAACTCAATTGGTTAACTTGACTTACTTAACTCACTGGTTAACATGACTTACTTAACTCACTGGTTAACTTGACTTGCTTAACTCACTGGTTCACTTGACTTACTTAACTCACTGGTTAACTTGACTTGCTTAACTCATAGGTTAACTTGACTTGCTTAACTCACTAGTTAACTTGACTTACTTAACCCAACTGGTTAACTTGACTTACTTAACTCACTGGTTAACTTGACTTACTTAACTCATTGGTTAACTTGACTTACTTAACCCAACTGGTTAACTTGACTTACTTAACTCACTGGTTAACTCTATTGAACTGGTTAACTCTACTGAACTGGTTAACTCTACTGAACTGGTTAACTCTACTGAACTAGTTAACTCTATTCAACTAACTCGACTCGACTAACCCCTTTCGAATAGCATATTCGTTTTACTAACTTTCGAATACCATATTCGATTTACTCCCTTCGAATACCATATTCGATTTAACTCCTTTCGAATACCATATTCGATTTACTTTATTCACTTTATAAAGATTTCCTTTTTAACAACGTTTTATTCATTTGAAAAGATTTACTTTTAAATAACGGTTCTACACTTTAAAAATGATTTCCTTTTTATAACGTTTCCTTTTCAATTCTATTTGTAAATGGTTTACAAATATTTCCTTTTCAAATTTATTCTTGAAATATTCTAACTCCTTAAATTCTCTGAAAAATTCGCCATAACCTCCTTTGTAACGGGAGCATCGGGAAAATCCCCAAACCCGCCACACAGGCCTTTCCATTCAAAAAGAAAATGGTTTGTAATTATTTACTTTTTGAATATCTCCTATTTATAAATATTCCAATTTATAAACATTTCTTATTTATAAATATTCCACTTTATAAACATCTCTTATTTATAAATATCCCATTTTATAAATATTCTATTTTCAATATCACTTTGAAAATCCCCTTATCAACATTTCGGTATGTTATGGTATTCAATCATATCAAATCACGATGTTCAATATCGTCCAAGCACATATAATCGCCCACATATTTTATATCACATCATATAACAATATATGAAAAACAATAAAATAACCGTTGAGGAATCCAGTCGGATCCCTCCAACCTGTCTCCCTGCATCCACAGATGTTACACAATATGATTATCATCACTTTCAGTTCAATATAAATTATTCTGATAGCAGGATCAATATATAAATATTTAACGGTTTATATATATATATATATAATTACATATATATATAATTCTCACTAATTGACTAGCAGTTAAATCAAACAGTCAACACACAATCAAACAGACAATATTTAACAGTTCTAAGAATACGTTGTAAAAATAGAACTGTTCAGAGTTGGTGAGTTTTACTCACATTGGACGATCATCGTCAATGACGATAACCATCTTTGATTCTGACGGACAATTTATTTTGCTATAAATTGTAACGGACTCCAATTGACTCGCGGTCAGTTCCATTGCGTAGTGCTCGTCCATACGATCCCAAAGCAACTTACGATTCTCGATTTCGATTCCGTATGGGCTAGGTATCGCGTACACAAGTTAATACATTATCGTTTGAATTAAAAATAAATTTCTATTTAAATTTAAAAGAATTGGGCTTTACCCAATACTTCTTTGCCGGCCCAACACTGCATTACCAACTTCTGTCCTCTCTTCTTCTTTCGCATCACACCAGATCCCGTCCTCCTTGCTTCAGCAGATCCACGCAACTTGTTTTCTCCATTCTTCCTTTCTCAATAAACTTTCTGCTCGTTGTCTTCCACAATACACGGCTCTACATCATGCCGTAAGTTTTTAAATCCATCACTCTTTGAAAAATAACACCCTTCCCAACAGTATCATCTCCTCTTCTATCCTCCTTTTTAAATGCGTGACCTGCTCCCATCATTCACACCTTTCCATGTCACCCCAACATTTCGATCTCCCAGTAAAACCCACAACCGAGCTCACCATCTCCCTTCACATCCAGACTTCCAACAGCACGTCCCCCTCCCCCACCTTCATACAAACACAAAGACTTCCGCAACTAGACTTCCGCAAACTCCTACCTCACATTTATCCATCACAGCCTACTCTTTCCTTGAACCCACTTTCACCCCTCACTCAAGCGGATCCTCTTTTGAACCCAGATCCGAGCTTACTGCTCGTTTGTTTCCACCTTGAACATTTTTGTTTTGGAATAAGAAACACGGCGGCTACAAATTCGTTGACCTCATGAATAGATTAGGTTTAAAACGTTGGGATGGTGGAGGTATTTATAAGGAATGGGTACATGGATTATTTTAATAATATTAAAACTTTACAAGGAAATACCCCTTAAAACCAACTCATACGCTATTTATTTTTGACAAACTACGTCAATCCTAGCATAGAAAAATATTCCGGATCCAATGGGACAGGTTTCGTCGAATTCCGACACCGTTTGTAAAAATCCCTTAGAAAATATCGATGAAAAACACCGAGCATTAATTCTTTAAAATTACAGAAAAAATCCTAAAAATATGAGGCCTTGACGTTTCACTAGACCTCTTCCTAAGGTTTCGTATGAAACTTGTTTCGTTGAATTCTGAGTTCGTTTGACCAGTTAACCATTCAGTTTAGTTTGTTTCAAGTTAAAAACATAGTGTACCGTACTATGAAATATCATGTTCACATAGGGACTGCTATGGACAGAAACAAAGATACCATTTAAATGAGTGACGTGCTCTGGTCCCAAAAATGTAATAATACCGGTAGATGGACTCATATTGTGAAACCCCGAAATGTCGATACAGGGTGCCAAATACTCCAAATAAAAAGTTGCTCATTTAATTAATTAAAAATTACCATAAAATTCTAAAAATTAAATTATCACTACTTCCCAAAAGAACCTTGTCTAAATTCAAACCTGATCTCTAGTTATATCGAATAAACCGATACGGTCGATAAACAATTCTATAGCGACTTTTCTGAAATTTGATTTGGACGTGAATCAAAATCTACACTACGAAATCCTGATTTTTCTCTTCCACTAGAAAGATATACTCCACCAGCTCCACACGTTTCTTGTTTCACAGAAATCCGATTTAAAACGAACCTTGTATACTCAGTTGAAGTTCAAATCACCAAATAGCGAACTACCGCGTCGTTACGCGCTCTATTTTAATTATATTATAATTATACGTTTCAGACTGACGTCGACTGAATATATTCGTCAATATAATCCCACCCTAAGTTGAATTAAATCTCGGGGATGACCCCGTTCACAGAGTATTGTCAATCCAGTATTTCTGGTTATTCTAGAATTAAATATATTATTTAAATTAATTAAATATTCACTTTATTTAATTAACCGATGTTTTAAATTCCCTAAATCACTATATATATAATTAAATAAATTAATTATAATACCCCTGACAATGCGAGTCATCACAATATATCTTTCAAGCTCGTGCGTCTCAAAGAGGGGTGTTAAGCCAGAGAATGAATTCTCCGCCACCACAGATATATACTAATAGAAATCAATTTAATTACACAGCATGAAATTCAGTGTCGGGCACACATCCATTTACAAGTCCGTTGGGTCTGAACGAAACCGGAGTCACCTTATTCCTCGACCGTATGTCCAATACGGAAGTGAGGTGCTCACGTATCCGGACGATCAACAAGTACATCCGAAAAACTACCACTTTAACCCTTTATTGGAAGCTAGCCAATGCCAGGCATCAGTAATTATCCTTTCGATGTGAAGAACGCCGGTCTTCAATCGCCGTCTTTAAGATCTTCAATTTAGATCGTCGTATAACCATTTGAAATGAGTTTTAACTCGGTCTTTTCAAATGATCCTTGCATGTATATAATTTAAAATCATTTTATATCGTTAATCGTATTAATAACGATTAATCACTATTTTTATTTATATAAAAATAGCTAAATTTATTTAATGACGCTTTGGGTCAATGGGCGGCCTTGGCGCTATTTTTACCGAATTTTTTTTACACTTATCTTAAAATATAACTGTTGGATTTAATAAAATTCATATCAATGGAAAGATCTTCCCAAAGCGGTCCTAACGGTTCCGGTTTTGGGAAAATCCGACGGCCCGATCTTACGGTATAATCGTTTGAAGTTACGATTGTCGAAACGCGAACTACCGCGCGTCATTTTAATTTTAATATATATATATATATATATGTATGTATATATATATATATATATATGAATTGTTATGCGGTTTCAACTACTTTCAAAAAATCACATGCAAACGAAATACAGTCCATATTCATGTTAGAGATTATATATTTGGTTTTCATAATCCTACTAACATGCTAAAAATGATGATTTGAAATAAATCATGTTTTTAATGGCTAATTTATTTCCAGTGGTAACTAAATTACATTGAAAATATATATTCTTAATGTTTACTCTTTATGTTGAAACCAAACGACAATAAAAGCATGACTTTTAATACTACTATTTTTATTTCATTTAAAATGACGATAAAAGTGTGACATTTAAATCTATTCGTTTATTGTATATAAAATGTCAATCAAATGTGACCTTCGATCTTATTCTTTTTATTTCAACTAAATCTTATTCTTCTTATTTCAACTAAAATGACATTAAAATTGTGACATTTTGATCTACTCCTTTTATTGTCTCTAAAGTGGCAATAAAAATGTAATTTTTATTTCTGTTCTTTTTATTGTCTCTAAAATGACAATAAAAATGTAATTTTAAAATCTACTCCTTTATTTACAACTAACATGACATTTTTATCTATGTTTTTATTTGCATCCAAAATGCAAATAAAAATACAATCTTTGAATCAATGTTTTTTTTATTTACATCTAAATTGCAAAAAAATATGTAACTTTTTAGTTCATGTTTTATTTGCATCTAAAATGCAAATAAAAATGTAACTTTTTAAAAACATGTTTTATTTGCATCTAAAATACAAATAAAAATCTAACTTTTTAAAACATGTTTTTATTTGCATCTAAAATACAAATAAAAACGTAACTTTTTAAGACATGTTTTTATTTGCATCTAAAATACAAATAAAAATGTAACTTTTTAAAACATATTTTTATTTGCATCTAAAATACAAATAAAATCGTAACTTTTAAAAACATGTTTTTATTTGCATCTAAAGTAAAAATAAAAATGTAACTTTTTATTCCATGTTCTATTTGCAACTTAAATGCAAATAAAAAAATGTAATCTTTTAATCTATGTTTTATTTGCAACTAAAATGCAAATAAAAAAAAAATAATCTTTTCAATCTATGTTTTATTTACATTTAACATGAAAATAAAAATATTACCTTTTATTTTATCCTTTTATTTACATCCAATATGTAAATAAAAATATAACTTTTTATTCTATTCTTCTATTTACATCTAATATGTAAATAAAAATATAACTTTTTATTCTATTATTTTATTTACATAAATTTTCTATTTACCCAAAGGTCCATTTTTACTGCAAGTTTAATTAAAACCATAGAAACATATTTTATTTGATTGAAAACTCTAATTTAATCAAACAATAACAATGGTGATGTTTTTATAAATCAACAAACAAAATGATATATTTTATATTGAATTGAATGTTCTAATTCAATTCAATAACATAAACAAAGTGATGATTTTTTTTATTGAATTCACAGTTCTAATTCAATTCAAAAATATAAGCAAAATGATATTTTTCAATAAATTGACAATTCTATTTCAATTCAACAATGTAAGAAAAATAATATTTTTATTGAATTGACAATTCTATTTCAATTCAATAATGTAAGCAAAAAATGATATTTTTATTGAATTCACAATTCTAATTCAATTCAAAAATATAAGCAAAATGATATTTTTTAATGAATTGACCATTCTATTTCAATTCAATAATGTAAGCAAAATAATATTTTTTATTGAATTGACGATTCTATTTCAATTCAATAATCTAAGCAAAATGATATTTTTCATTGAATTGACAATTCTATTTCAATTCAATAATATATGAAAAATAATATTTTTATTGAATTGACAATTCTATTTCAATTAAAAAATATAAACAAAATGATATTTTTCATTGAATTGACAATTCTATTTCAATTCAATAAACATGACAATCCTTTTTTGTTTAATATATATTATTCAACAAAATATTGACAAACATGATTTATTTTAATTTAATCAATACAAACAGATCTATATTTATTCATCACCAATCAATAGATCAATCATCCAAAATTTCAGAACATAGCAGATCTAAATCATATACATGCAATCATTACATAGCGAGAAAGTAATAATTAATTGATTAATTATTTGAAATCAGAAATCTCACAGTCGTGAATCTGAATTGTTTGGATCCGCAAATTTGATCAAAATTTTATCAGCTCGAAATCGCTTCTAGTTAGAACAGCAGCGTAGATCTCGTCTCTACGATCGCATAGAATCTGAAATCGTTCATTTTCGATGTCGTATGAATTAATTAAGATTTAAATAAGATAGTTGATAATTTTAAAATTAAATTATTAAAATATTAAAAAGGAATTAGACATTTCTTCCTCAACACGGTAACAGGCCGTAAGTAAACCCAATTCCTTCGATTCTAGGTTTCGATTTTGTTCAAAATCCGCAGCACCTGGGATCGATCAGACAGTGGGACGTCGAAGCAGGGGTGTGGCTCACGTGCGTCGGCGATGGGGTGGAGCTCGGTGTCGCAGGGAGTTCGGGGCGGCGGCTTACTGGCGGCGGCTTTGGGGCGCTCTTCCTCGATGTCCATGCCACTAGAGAACGATCAAGCCGTATGGAAATAAAGAGGAAGAAAATCTCTTCAATATTTCCTAAAGGATTGAGGTCTAATTTGTTGTGGATTGAAAGAATTTGAGGAGGGAAGACAGGAGTTTTCTGGCCACGGAATTCAAGGAGCGGCGGCTACCAAGATTAGGGTTTTGAAAAATGATTTTCCTATTCTTTATAATATTTTAATGTAAATTTTACAATTAAATCCATACACTCTTAACAGCTCTGATTTCAATCCAGCCAGAATTGATCCCACCTAGTAGCCCCCGTTCCGGATCCAATGGGCTAGGTCCCGTCAGCCCAAACAATTGTCTGTGGCCTGAATTCTTTAATTTAATATTTAAATCCTTTATTAAATAAATTCAATCGTATATTTAAATTCCAAAAAAATTATTTCTGGCTTTGATTTAAAGATACAGTCCTAAAAAAATAATTTCGTCGAATTCTGAGACTATTTGAAAAATGGCCATTTTCAAGTCGATCAGATTTGACTGAAATTGACAAAACACATTTTCGTTTTCCACACTCACACATTAATTCCAAAAAATTCTGGAAAATTAAACTTAGCAATAATTTGACATTCCGGGTCCAATAAAAGTGGTTCCGTCGAAAACAGAGATCGTTTAAAAAATGGCCTTTTATACGGGCTATAAATTATACTATAGCGACCATTCGGAATATTCAACTAGTCATAACTTTTGATTCCCGCTATGAAATTTCGATTTTTCGGATTCGTTGGAAAGATATTTTAAAACAGATTTAGGTATTTTTGGTTTCCCTAAAATTCATTAAATTTTGAATCCGGTACATTCAGTCAAAGTTCAAGTTTGACTTTTCAAACTACCGTACTATTTCTAATTCCTTTTGAAGTCAAAATAAATATATTCACTCTAACTTCGATTTAAATAAATTTTTAGTCATTATTATTTAAAATAAATTATTTTAACTTTCCAAAATTTACTGAAATAGCCAAAATAAAAAATTTAAATTGGTTCAGATTTTTTGGGTTGTTACAATCTCCCCCACTTAAAAGCTTTTCATCCTCGAAAAGGAAACCATAGTAAAGTAGGAAACAAAACAGAAAATATAAGGTATTGTAAATGTACCTCAACACAAGAGTCGGTCGGAGATATCCACTTTGCACTTGGGATAGGCCTGTTTGATGATATCCTCAGTCTCCCACGTATAGTCTCTAGGATCCCCGCTCCATTGCACCTTGACTAAGTGGATCCTCTTGTTCCTCAGCACTTGGGTTTCTTTGCCCACAATTTTCACTGGTTCCCTCCTCACTGCTAGGGTCGGGGTAATCTCCAAATCTCGTTGTGTTGCTTCCTCCACAACAAAATCTGGATCATGAACGTGCTTCCAGAGTTGGGACACATGAAATACATCGTGGACCCCTGGCAACCAGTCGGGCAACTGTACTCTATAAGCGAGAGTCCCAATCCTTTCTAGAATAGGGAATGGACCAATGAATCTCGGTGCCAACTTCCTAGTCTTTCCAAATCAAATTACACCTCTCAGTGGGGAAACCTTCAAGTATACAAGATCACCAACAGAGAATTCTAAATCCCTTCTTCGAGCGTCTGCATAGCTCTTCTGTCGGCTTTGGGCAGCCAGTAATCGCTTCTTAATAAAATCAACTTTATTTGATGCTTCGTGAATCATGTTGGGCCCCAATACTAATCGACTGCCGGGTTCCACCCAACATGCGGGAGATCTGCATGGCCTGCCATATAATGCTTCAAACGGCGACATCTGCAAGCTTGCTTGGTAGCTGTTATTATAAAAGAATTCAACCAAGTGCAAATGATCTTCCCATGACCCACCAAAATCTAGGATGCATGCTCGCAACAAGTCCTCCAATATGCAGTTCACCCTCTCAGTCTGGCCATCTGTCTGAGGGTGATAAGTAGTGCTCATATTCAGCTTAGTCCCTAGCTCTTCTTGGAAAGCTTCCCAGAACTTGCTAGCAAATATCGGATCGTGGTCACTGACAATGCTACTGGGAACTCCATGCAGTCTGACAATCTCTCTGAAATAATGTTGTGCCAAACTCCGAGCTGTTCTATTGGATTTGACATGGATGAATGGGCAGTCTTTGTGAAGCGATCTACAATCACCCATATACTGTCATTGCCTTTCCTAGTCCGGGGTAACCCATCAATAAAGTCCATAGAAATTTCATCCCATTTCCAACTTGGAACCCTTAGCGGTTGCAACAGACCTGCTAGCTTTTGCTGATCGCTTTTGACTTGCTGGCAGGTGGGACATCTAGCAACATATATAGAAATGTCTCTCTCCATCACCTTCCACTAAAAAGTACGTTTAAGATCGTAGTACATCTTGTTTACTCTAGGATGGATGTTGAGCTTAGACTTGTGACATTCATCCATAACTTCCCTTTTTAGCTCGGGGATATCTGACATACATATTCGCCCTTGTAGTCTAAGGGTTCCCTTGCTGTCTATTTGGAAGCTTGGCGCTTCGCCCTTTCGAACTCGCTCACTAATCGTCTGAATAAATCTATCACCTTTCTGGAGAGCAGAGATCTTGTCAATCAAGGTAGGGGCAATAATGAGATTAGCAAGGATAAGGTTTGTGTTGGCCGTATTCTTCCTGCTGAGAGCATCTGCCACTACATTGGCTTTTCCTAGAGTATATAAGATGTCCAGGTCATAGGGTGCAAGGAATTCAACCCAATGTTGTTGCCTCAAGTTCAAATCTCTTTGGGTGAATAGATACATTAAGGATTTGTGCTCAGTATATAGCTCGAATTTCTCGCCCAAGAGATAGTGCCTCCAAATCATTAAAGCAAATACAATGGCCATTAGCTCAAGATCATGAGTGGCGTAATTCTTTTCATGCAGTTTTAACTGGCGGCTAGCATATGCGATAACTTTGTCTCTTTGCATTAGCACCGCACCAATACCTTAAATGGATAAAAGAATAACATGTTAAAATAAGATTTGACATTAGAAAAATGTCATTTTTGACATGTTTATTTAGATGAAAAGGATAACCTTCTCTAGAAGCGTCTGTCCAGACTTTCAGATCCTGATTGCCATCAATAATAGTCAACACAGGAGCAGTGATCAATTTCTGTTTCAGCTCTTGGAAAGCTGCCTCACATTCGGGTGTCCAAATGAACTTTGTATGCTTCTTAGTCAGCTTCATCAATGGACAAGATAGTTTCGAGAAATCCTTAACGAATTTCCGATAATAGCCAGCCAGACCTAAGAAACTTCTAACTTCAGTGGACATTTATTTTTCAAAGTCTGCTTATTTAGATCACGGTAGTTCACACATAGTCTGAGGGTACCGTCTGACTTTGGGACGAAAACCACTGCTGCACCCCAGCTTGAGAAACTAGGTCTGATTAGACCCTTCCAAAAAAGATGCTTGGTTTGATTGCTCAGCTCCTCTTTTTCATTCAGTGACATCCTCCGAATAGGGTGTACAACTGGCCTTGCATTCGGGACTAAGTCAATTTTGAAATCGATTCCTCAACGCGGAGGTAAGCTGTCAACTTCTTCGAACACATCTGCATAGTATCTGACGATAGGGGTATCCTCAACAGAAGCAGGAGTGACTTCTAGAGAAGACCAGAATTCTTTCCTATCTATGGCTGAGCCGTGGCATGGAATAGCAATGATGTCTCCAAATTTGGTTTTGACTCTAACTACTCTTTCAGCGCATAGTAACTCAACCTCATACTTTGTTAGCCAATATAGCCCAAGTATGATATCATAACCAGAAAAACTCATAACGATCAAATCAAAAGGGAATTGGAAGTAAGAGTAAGAAACAGGCACTCTACAGTACTCCTCGAGTATAAGTGAACCTCCTATCGGACTATGGGCTCTAATTGGTTCTTTGAGTTTTCTAGGTTTCAATTTAAGCTTTTTAATCGTGTCAACAGATATGAAACTCATAGATGCACCCGTGTCAAACAAAACTGTAATAGGAATGTTCTTAATATTAAGAGTACCTCCTAAAACATCAGGTTTACCTACTTCGGAAGAAGCCGGTGGAGTTGCTCCGTCATAGACATGTGCCACTTCAGATTTCTTGAGCAGAGGTCAATTATTGATAAGGTGTCCATGCTTGTGGCAGTTAAAACATTCTCTTGGGCCACCGGGATTCTGTCTACTGCTCTGACTCGGTCCAGACTCGTTCCTTTTTGGCCTCTTCGGGGCTCGGCACTCATAGTCAAAATGTCCTATCCTCTGGCAATTGAAGCACTTGACCTTAGATTTGTCCCTCTTTTTCTTTTCTTGGGGCTTGGCGGTAGAAGAGCTGCCCGCCTCAGGTTCCTTGTCCGACTCCTTTTTCTTGTTGTTGGCTTGATTCTTTTCTCGCTCTTGCTGAGAACCCTTCTGGTCAATCTCCTCATATCTGTAGGCCATCTCGATCACTTTAGCAAATGGACACTTGATGTGTGTCGTCACCCTATTATGATACCTCCTCGACAGACCATCGATAAACCTCTTAATTTTTAGAAGCGGGTCTTGGACTAACTCAGGGGAATATCGGGAAAGCTCATCGAATTTCTTTACATACTCAGCAATAGTCGTACTCCCCTACTGGAGGTGGGCAAACTCATCGTGAAGGCGCTCAACTTCGTGAGGTGGAATGAACTTCTCATTGAATAGCTCTTTTAATTTCTCCCAAGTTACATCAGCTTCATTACCCCCAACCATAGTTGTTTCCCACCAAATCTGGGCCTGGTCCTTCAGGAACCATGTCCCCATAAATCGCTTCCTATGATCTTTGAGCTCTAATCCTCCCAAAATTTTCTCAATCGTCTTAAGCCATGTTTGTGCCTCTGTCACCGTCTCTTGGCCTGTGAAATGTACGTCACCAAGATTCTTGATTTGCTTCGCCACCTTGTCTAGATCAAAGGCACGTGGAGGTAGTGCGGGTGGTGTCTCAACCTTTGGAGTGTCGTGTTCCTGTTCCTTGTCATAGGAGTCTCATCTCTGGTAGGTCCTCTTTCCCCACCTTTACCACGTGCTCTCGTACGTGCTTTGGTACTCATTTCTGTGTCAGTCTGTATCATCAAGGAAAGAGTCAGACTAAGAGAAACGATAATTTTCAAAGGAAATGTTATAAAGTAGAGACATATGATAAGATTATAATGATGTAATGAGTGATTAATATGTGTTATTCTACTGTGCTCATTCTAGGGCATTACTAATCCTATCTCTAATGAGCTACTCGCCTTAGAAAACTACTCATTCTATCTAGACGAGTTGTTCTAAAAATGTTATGCTCCGTAGCTAAGGTTAACCTTTAGCTCTGATACCAAATGTGACGACCCAAACTTCCGTGGTACGAAAGTAAGGATAATCATAGGAGCATAACATAATTAAAACAATAATAGATCTCAGATAATAGCAGAACATATAAACCGTTGCAGTGGAAATGGAAATGTCATCACAAACATCATCACAGAACATCAGAGTACGCAGTACAGGATACACTTAGCAAAATAAATGTCTAAAAAAGAGAAGAAATAAAGTCTCAATCCCCCACAATACATTAATACTCAATACTGTCTTAATGTCTCAAGAAGTAAATAAAAATATAAAAAAAGAAAATATCCTTCATCAGCAAGCTCTAGTCCAGAAAACATCCCTACCTGAAACCTGTCAATTGGCTGCCCATGTGGAAAGAGGGCACCCGAGTTTGCAAAGTGAAACAAACTACGAGTCAGTCATGTGACTGGTATGAGAAATATTACTAAATTAACAATATGGCAAATCACTAGACCACGCCTCTAACGTGGAACGGATTTAACTCCATTGGATTGCCAATGCATATGATTTTTAAATTTTAAGTCAAAAATAATGCAATGCTTTTTAGAAAATGAAATCATTATAAGACTCATGTCCCATCACACAATGCAACGCAAACGGAGGATAGAGTTTTACCTTATAATGATCAAAAATGCTTGATACGTAAAAAATAATATTTTTAATATTATTATTAGTGTCTAATATGTTTCAAAAATACTTCAAAGTAAATGTATCAATCCTAGACGGCATAGTACCCCATCCTACTATGTCACCATATATAGGTTTACAATCAAAACCGTAATGTCGCATTGTTGGGTTTCCATCATGAGTCAAAGCTAGGGACGATCTCCTGACCGATTCGAGACACTCTTGCAATATCTCCGGATTCGGACGTTGGCGAACCCTTGGATCCTGCAGGACCGGTCCACAAATACTTTAGTGGATTGGCAATTCCTGAACACACGCTTCCCGATCCTATTGGACCTATAAATTGGCCATTGGCGACCAAAAAAAACTGAGGCGCCTCATTCCATCAACCACATAAGTAAAAATGTCGGGCCTTGTAAAAACCCAAGCACCACCTCTAGCTAGAAAGAAATGTGTGCACTCCCTGCGTTCCCTTGTCCCGTTTTTGACTCTACCGGGGTGTGAGGGTCGCGAGGTAACGAAATACACAAAACTATGCCTAAATAGGCTATGCTTTGATCATCATCCACAAGGATCTGCTTTTCAACAAAAGCCTCAATCGATTGCATCTTGGCATGTCACACCGACAGTTCACACCATGCGATCGAAAACTACCAATATATATCCTTCAAGATCGTGCGTCTTAAAGAAGGGTGTTAAGAAAGAGAATTAATTCTCCGCCACCACAGATATATATTAATAGAAATCAATTTAATTACACAGCATGAAATTCAATGTCGGACACACATCCATTTACAAGTCCGTTCTGGGTCTGAACGAAACCGGAGTCACCTTATTCCTTGCCCGTATGTCCAGTACGGAAGTGAGGTGCTCGCGTATCTGGATGATCAACAAGTACATCCGGACAACTACCACTTTAACCCTTTATTGGTAGCTAGCCAATGCCAGGCATCAGTAGTTATCCTTTCGATGTGAAGATCGCCGGTCTTCAATCGCCGTCTTTAAGATCTTCAATTTAGATCGTCGTATGACCATTTGAAATGAGTTTTAACTCGGTCTTTTCAAATGATCCTCGCATATATATAATTTAAAATCATTTTATATCGTTAATGGTATTAATAACGATTAATCAATATTTTTATTTATATATAATAGCTAAATTTATTTAACGACACTTCGGGTCAATGGGCGGCCCTAGCGTTGTTTTTACCGAAATCTGTTTTACACTTATCTTGAAATCTAACCGTTGGATTTTAACAAAATTCATATCAATGGAAAGATCTTCCCAAAGAGGGCCTAACGGTTCTGGTTTTGGGAAAATCCGACGGTCGGATCTTACGGTATAATTGTTTGAAGTTACGATTGCCGAAACGCGAACTACTGCGCTCGATTCGTTTTAATTTTAATTTATATATATATATGAATTGTTATGCGGTTTCAACTACTTTCAAAAAATAACATGCAAACCAAATACAGTCCATATTCGTGTTAGAGATTATATATTTGGTTTTCATAATCCTACTAACATGCTAAAAATGATGATTTGAAATAAATCATGTTTTTAATGGCTAATTTATTTCCAGTGGTAACTAAATTACATTGAAAATATATATTCTTAATGTTTACTCTTTATGTTGAAACCAAACGACAATAAAAGCATGACTTTTAATCCTACTATTTTTATTTCATTTAAAATGACAATAAAAGTATGACATTTAAATCCATTCGTTTATTGTATATAAAATGTCAATCAAATGTGACCTTCGATCTTATTCTTTTTATTTCAACTAAATCTTATTCTTCTTATTTCAACTAAAATGACATTAAAATTGTGACATTTTGATCTACTCCTTTTATTGTCTCTAAAGTGGCAATAAAAATATAATTTTTATTTCTGTTCTTTTTATTGTCTCTAAAATGACAATAAAAATGTAATTTTAAAATCTACTCTTTTATTTACAACTAACATGTCATTTTTATCTATGTTTTTATTTGCATCCAAAATGCAAATAAAAATACAATCTTTGAATCAATGTTTTTTTTATTTACATCTAAATTGCAAATAAATATGTAACTTTTTAGTTCATGTTTTATTTGCATCTAAAATGCAAATAAAAATGTAACTTTTTAAAAACATGTTTTTATTTGCATCTAAAATAAAAATAAAAATCTAACTTTTTAAAACATATTTTTATCTGCATCTAAAATACAAATAAAAACGTAACTTTTTAAGACATGTTTTTATTTGCATCTAAAATACAAATAAAAATGTAACTTTTTAAAACATGTTTTCATCTGCATCTAAAATACAAATAAAAATGTAACTTTTTAAAACATGTTTTTATTTGCATCTAAAATACAAATAAAAATGTAACTTTTTATTCCATGTTTTATTTGCAACTAAAATGCAAATAAAAAAATGTAATCTTTTAATCTATGTTTTATTTGCAACTAAAATGCAAATAAAAAAAATATATAATCTTTTCAATTTATGTTCTATTTACATCTAATATGTAAATAAAAATATAACCTTTTATTCTATCCTTTTATTTACATCCAATATGTAAATAAAAATATAACTTTTTATTCTATTCTTCTATTTACATCTAATATGTAAATAAAAATATAACTTTTTATTCTATTATTTTATTTACATAAATTTTCTATTTACCCAAATGTCCATTTTTATTGCAAGTTTAATTATAACCATAAAAAGAATATTTTATTTGATTGAAAACTCTAATTCAATCAAACAACAACAAAGGTGATGTTTTTATAAATCAATAAACAAAGTGATATATATTATATTGAATTGAAAGTTCTAATTCAATTCAATAACATAAACAAAGTGATGATTTTTTTTGCTGAATTCACAAATCTAATTTAATTCAAAAATATAAGAAAAATGATATTTTTCAACGAATTAACAATTCTATTTCAATTCAATAATGTAAGCAAAATAATATTTTTTTACTGAATTAACTATTCTATTTCAATTCAATAATGTAAGCAAAAAAAGATATTTTTATTGAATTCACAATTTTAATGCAATTCAAAAATATAAGCAAAATGATATTTTTCAATGAATTGACCATTCTATTTCAATTCAATAATGTAAGCAAAGTAATATTTTTATTGAATTGACAATTCTATTTCAATTCAATAATATAAGCAAAATGGTATTTTTCATTGAATTGACCATTCTATTTCAATTCAATAATATAAGCAAAATAATATTTTTATTGAATTGACAATTCTATTTCAATTCAATAATATAAACAAAATGATATTTTTCATTGAATTGACAATTCTATTTCAATTCAATAAACACGACAATCCATTTTTGTTTAATATATATTATTCAACAAAATATTGACAAACATGATTTATTTTAATTTAATCAATACATACAGATCTATATTTATATATTCATCACCAATCAATAGATCAATCATCCAAAATTTCAGAACATAGCAGATCTAAATCACATACATACAATCATTACATAGCGAGAAAATAATGATTAAATTGATTAATTATTTGAAATCAGAAATCTCACAGTCGTGAATCCGAATTGTTTAGATCCGCAAATTTGGTCAAAATTATATCAGCTCGGAATCGCTTCTAGTCAGAACATCAACGTAGATCTCGTCTCTACGATCGCATAGAATATGAAATCGTTCATTTTCGATGTCGTATGAATTAGTTAGGATTTAAATAAAATAGATGAAAATTTTAAAATTAAAATATTAAAATATTAAAAAGGAATTAGACCTTTCTTCCTCAACACAGTAACAGGCCGTAAGTAAACCCAATTCCTTCGATTCTAGGTTTCGATTTTGTTCAAAATCTACAGCACCTGGGATCAATCAGACAGTGAGACGTCGAAGGGGGGTGTGGCGCACGTGCGCCAGCAATGGGGTGGAGCTCGGTGGCGCATGGAGGTCGGGGCGGCGGCTTAGCGGCGGCGGCTTTGGGGCGCTCTTCCTCGAAGTCCGGGCCACTAGAGAACGATCAAGGTGTATGGAAATGAAGAGCAAGAAAATCTCTTCAATATTTCCTAAAGGATTGGGGTCTAATTTGTTGTGGATTGAAAGAATTTGAGGAGGGAAGACGAGAGTTTTCTGGCCATGGAATTCAAGGGGCGGCGGCTACCAAGATTAGGGTTTTGAAAAATGATTTTCCTATTATTTATAATATTTTAATGTTAATGTTACAATTAAATACATACACTCTTAATAACTCCAATTTCAGTCCAACCAGAGTTGATCCCACCTAATAGCACCCATTCCGGATCCAATAGGCTAGGTGCCATCAGCCCAAACGACTGTCTGTGGCCTGAATTCTTTAATTTAATATTTAAATCCTTTATTAAATTAATTCGATTGTATATTTAAATTCACCGGGGACACATACGGACTTAGAAAATTCCAGAAAATTTATTTTTGGTTTTGTTTTGACGATGCGGTCCTAACAAAATTAATTTCATTGAATTCTGAGACTGATTGAAAAATGGTCATTTTCAAGTCGATCAAATTTGACTAAAATTGACAAAACACATTTTTGTTTGCCAAGCTCACATATTAGTTCCAAAAATTCTAGAAAATTAAGCTTAGCAATAATTTGACATTCCGGATCCAACAAAAGTGGTTTCGTCGAAAACGGAGGTCGTTTGAAAAATGGCCTTTTATACGGGCTATAAATTATACTATAGCGACCATTCTGAATTTTCAACTGGCTATAACTTTTGATTCCTGCTATGAAATTTCAATTTTTCGGATTCTTTGGAATGATATTTTCAAACAGATTTAGATATTTTTGGTTTCCCTAAAATCCGTTAAATTTTGAATCCGGTACATTCAGTCAAAGTTCAAGTTTGACTTTTCAAACTACTGTACTATTTCTAATTCCTTTTGAAGTCAGAATAAATATATTCTCTCTAACTTCGATTAAAATAAATTTTTAATTGTTATTATTTGAAATAAATTATTTTAGCTATTCAAAATTTACTGAAATAGCCAAAATAAACATTTTAAATTGGTTCAGATTTTCCGGGTTGTTACACTCATACTCTCACGACTTGGGACAAAGTTTAAAGGACAATGTTGCGACGTGCATGCAATCTCCATCGACCTCCGACTGAGGACAGGATTATAAAGGGCTTACAAACCAGACGTCCGAACGACTTAATCTAGTTCCCACCAATGCCGGGGACACGCGCATAGATTTCTAAATTAACTTCAAACACGCTTCAGACGCGATACGTGTTTCAAAGTTAAATGGAGGCTACAAACACTATACCTCCAAACTATGACACCTGACACTTTGACATTTAATATTTCTATACTAGATAGCTTAGCACTTAACACATTTTCATTTCAAGCCGGACTTGCTTGTGACATAAAGGTTGACTTAGTAACTTGCAAATTAAACGAATTATTCTATTCAAATTGCAGGATTATGTATAGATACAAAGCAAAGACACAAGAGACACACTCACATACAACAACAAACGGGTCATGTTCGAAGGACTGACGTCGACTTCTAATGCTAAACTTCCCACATGACTCAATGCAACGACCAAAAGGAGACCTTAAGAGAGGGATGTTCAATAACACATCACACAACTTAAGGAAACGACTGAAAGAGGGCCTTGAGAATGATATCTAGAATCGACACCCATGCCCATATGTGACTGACTATAACCCAAGTGCAACGACGAGTTTCATAATGCAAGTACACTACATGAAATATGCAATGAGTCGAGCACTTGGATAACACAAACACTTAAGCTTTGAAAGCCATGCCTTTTTTATGCACATATATCTAAATTTGAAATGGGTGTGGTCTGACCACCTGTCTTTTGCCATTACCCACGGATTGGGGGCATAACTGTTGAAAGTATTTACAAATGGCATAACTAATTTGCATGCACATAACTTATGCTTTGATCCTGACAGGCCGCATGCGGACCACGGAAGGGGTGCAGAGTGACCATCCATTGACTGATCCCAACCTATTCCCGATTGGAAGGGGAAGAATGAGAGCATTCCAAGTGACTATAGTCTGACCTCTCGCAGACCAATTTCGATCCTCAGAGATTCGATTGGAGAGCAGAAACCAATATGGGTTGAGTACCAACAAATCATTTTGCATCCAACTCTAACTCACGACATGATGAGGAAGTATGAATCCTGAGAAGACATGGATTTGAAGTCCACTACTCAGTCAATCCGCCAATGAATAGGGACGAAGAGTGCGAGCCATGAAAAGCATGAATCTACTACTCGACTACTCTATGCACATTTTCAACTTCTTAACGTTTCGTAGGATCCCAAATTACAGCAAAAATGATGACCTCAATGGAACCAAGCATGAAGAACAAATTCAACAAAAGTACGATGACTATTTTGGACAATGCTGAAACATGTACAAAGTGGGGTCGACTAACTCCCTATAACTCCCTAATGACGTTCATTCGCTTGTATTTTTTATGAGCTTACTCAAGTCTACGACTAATCAGATAAAAGTAACTAAGTTCACTGATGCTCGATGAAATGATACTCACTTTCCGACTAAAGTGAAGGAACAATGCCTGGACAAATGTGATTCAACTGTTTGTGTGTTCAACTCTAACTCTTGCTGACTCGGGAGAGAGTATAAAGCGACTTGGGTTGGCTAATATCGCCAAACCCGCTACTCTAACCTGAAACAACGACGAAAAATATAAAGGCTTAAGGACTGGACGTCCGACTGTCTTAGCTCGACCCCCACTGACGCTAGGGGAATGAGCACTGGCTTCGTTTTTCACACATCGACGATATAGGCATGAGCGTCAGCTTATAGACTGACTTTGAACACATCCTTGACTTGACACGTGATTCAAAGGATATATACTATACCTTCGGACCATGACACGACTTGGCTTACTTATTCAAGCGAGATAGCTTATGAGTTCGATAGGACTTGACTTAATCATTCAAGTGAGACTGCTTATGAGTTCGACATGACTTGGCTTACTTATTTAAGCGAGACAGCTTATGACTTAGGCATGACGTTGAAGAATCAAATCGCAAATACATTAAATGGAGAGTGAGACTAACTTTTCTCATGCCTTATGATTTTGACAATCACACTAGACATTGGCTCACATGATTTCAACAACATCTTGCTCTGACTTTTACGTGATCATTGGACCATAAAAACAATTTGGAATGATCGTGGATTTCTCTAAATATGGTTTGATGAGACCATGGATTTCTAGTCTTCTGTTAATACGATCCGGGGTGATCGTGGTTTTCTGGCTTTATATTGGTAAGATACGACGCGATCATGGATTCCTAGCCTACTATTCCAATGACTTGGGAAGTAAAAACCCATATGCGATGTCAAGTTCACATGCCATTTCTATTTTTCTACACTATCTCATGACTTGGATAACCAAACCATGCACTGACTTGTGTGTGACTAATGTTCTGACTTGACCTTACACTTGGCCATGCTCTCAACTTGCATAAGAAGATGACACCATTTGGCGAAGACTCTTTATGAACAACCATGTGCAGAAGCCAGCGGCCCAGCTTGACTTATGATGATATCATTTGACCTCTTGACTCAACGAGGCAGAAAAGAAAAAAGAATCCAAGCTTCAGGACTACTCCCAAAGACATGACAATTGACATTGCTTTCTCGAAAATGAATGACATTCCAAAGAGATGCAGTTCGACTTACTCAAAGTACAAAATGTCTTCCACATGATGTACATTGGGGGGCAAAGTTTTGACCCGCCTTTTGGCAAGGCGGTCAACCCATGGACCCATCACAGGATCGTTCAGGACTCGAGCACGGACTTGGACAAGCCCGGACATTCTTGGCTTGAGGCTCCTTGGCTCGAGGGCTCTTGGACAGAAGCACTTCAGCCCCAAAGACCTGGGCTAGATGGTCTTGAGATCATCTTACACTACAGCGATGACTTGGTCACGAGATCTATTTCATAGCCTACTTACTTAGTCCAATTACCTATTCTAAAGCATATAACTTGGATCAACCTATACTTATTCTGCCACATATTGAAGGGGACCTCTCCACGTAATCAAGACTCAGCTCCATCATTTGTTATTCACATGGATCAACCGACACATGGCAACTCGAATTGTTGAAGCCTACCGCCTATAAATACACCATTCTACATAACAAAGAGGGGGATTTTTGGCTGAGATCCGAACTTGACTTCAGGGCCATGGAAGCCATCTACATCAATTCCTCAAAATACTTGTTATGTTCATCAAAAACAACTATGTAATGGAGATTTCGATAATCTCATTTATTGTATCTCCAACTACATGACAATATTGTAAGATTAAAAAGTGGATGTAGGCTCGTTAATGCCGCGAACCACTAAAAAAATGTTGTTTTTTTGCTTTTTCAGATATTTCTTCATAAATCACGTTCAAATTCGACTTTTGGCCGTTGATGCGCAAATTTTGGTGTCAACACCTACGATTATTTATTTTTATTTAATGATTAAGCTATTATTAATTTAAATTAACTACTAAAATCAATAAATGAATTATTCTATATATTTTAAATTTCTTAAAGACGTATACCTTATTTTCTTGCAAACCACTCGACCAATCCACGAACATATCCCCGAACAGCTTCCAAATACTGCAAGAAGCCCCTAACAACTGCACCATCCCACTTCAACAATCCATCAAACGCTACACTGTCAACTACTATCTCTTTAACATCACACATCACCACTACAATGCTTCACTGCACGCCTCAATTCCACTGTCCCGACCAACTCCTATAATGACAGACCCCATTTCCATCACAACTACTCATTAAAACATCTGCTTTAACGCTACCTTGCCTCAAACTATCAACTCTCTAACGTCCAAACAAACCTTATGGCACACAAGCCAAACAACGACCCCCAAACATCTTACTGCCTAATTATAACTCCATCACCTGAGCATCCCCATCCCAATTCATAGACCTGAACTCCCCATAAACACCTACTACCAAACCCCATAACCTCATCAATAACACGTTTCTCCAAAAACCAGATACCAAACTTCCCTTCGCCGTGATCCACATCACGAATTCGCAACCCTAGGTGAAGGCCGACTTCGACTAAAGCAACTCTCGATTGTCTGCACCTCATCTCGTCATCGTGTGCTTGGCTAAATCCTACAGTAAAATGCGATATATTTCCACGTCGAACCCCACGAACAAAGTCGTCATCGAAGCTGCTTACTCCCTTTAATATGAATTCAAACTCCATTTCATTTCTAAATACCTAAATCAAACAAGGCCTTAAGCCTTACTCGAACTGTCGACACTCACATCGTGCCTCCAGATATTTGTGTGAAAGTGGAGAGGAGAAGCGTAAGAATACCCAGAATTTAGTTCGACAGTTTTGGATGAACACACTATTTTTTATTTGATTTTTAATTCTCGAACGAGAAGCGGTTTTTTCTTTTCTAAAGAAATGAAGGATACGAGAAAATAAAAGGAGAGAGGGGAGGGGTAGTCACGTTTAAATAGATGTGGAAGGGAAGAGAGTAGGTCGACTTACGTACAAATTTAGGGTCGTTAAAGTACATGAATTTTTAATGCGATTTGATTTTAGTTTTCATTTGATTTAATTTCCTATTTAATGCAATTTGATTTTAAAAAGATTTGATTTGATTTTGAGCTTATCCACTAATGTTATAATCAAATATATTGGGGTTCATAGCTTGAAATCACGAACCCCTATTATAACGTAACAACCGACATTTTAACGTTATAACGCTAATCTGAACTCAACGGAATAAATTCTGAAATTTAATTCGAACGCAAACATAAAATAATCATATTAAATCGATATAATATAATTTAAATTTAGAAACAATCAATTCGTCGATAATAAATTATTATTATCGTTTATGTTCAAATAGAATTTATATTTATCATCTGAATCGTTTCGATTTAGTCTTTACTTCGAATTCAATTATATTACATTTTCATATAACGATAATTCAACATATTCAAAATTAATCATATATTGATTATTAAATTGATAAATTCCATATAAAAATCAATTTATATTATCAACTCAACATTTAAAATAATATTAAATGTTATAAAATTAATCGACCAAAAATCCGGGTTGTTACATTGATTACTAGGGATTTCCCTCGTTCAATTCATAGAGATAAAGATTTGAACAAATACAGAGATATTAAGAAGGAAAACGGGAAGATTATTGATAAGCAAAAGCACAGATTGGACTTGGAAGTTAGAAAAACTCCTTGAATTAGATTCTCCATGGTAAAAAGCTCAAGTGTTTTTTCGGAGCACCCATGATTTTACCCTGATGCTAGGGTTTGATGACATTCGGTGGGTTGTCTTAAGTTATATATATCTTAGGTCTTACCCGTGTTATGTTTACATTACCCTATTGGGTAACGGGCCTTCGGCTGTTTGTATTTTCTAAAAACTTTTTTAAAAAATATTTTTTGTTCATATCCGTAGGATTAATTAGTTAGTCCACAATTAATCTTGATATGTAGATCCAAAAAATATATATTAATTTAAGTGAATATTAGACATACATCCCTATTTCAAACCTAATTAGGATCACGTCCCTTATGTTTTCAAAATGCAAACCCGGTCCCTATTTTTTCAACTTCCGTGTTTTACATTTTTTTGGCCAAAAAAAATGCGATACTCAGTAAAAAAAAAAATTCTAAATTATGGAAATATTCTTGGAAGTCTAGCATGTCCAGTATGTGATATAACTGTAGAATTACCATTACCCATAATTAGAGACTGTTTACCTTTGTATTCAAGGTTTTCAAGATTCAGATTGTTTAGATTGTTTGTTACATGGTGAGTAGCACCTGAATCTGGATACCATGATTCATCTTGAATGTCTTCAATAGTTTCTGCATTAGATGATGTTTCTTGACTGCTTTTGTTGTCTGTTTGACTGTTGACCGTATTTGCATTTGGGTTGCCTCCACGATTATTGTTGTTACCTTGCTGATTTGTATTAAAATTGTTATCAAATCTGAAGTAACATATTTTAGCTGTATGTCCAAGTTTCTCGCGAATCTGACATTCAGGCCTATTGTTGGGATTCCATCTCCCAGCTCTGCCTCTTCCTCGATTGGATGAACCTCCTCTTTGGTAAGTGTTTTGACTTCTTGGATTGTTGGCCTGAATTTTTGCTTTGTCAGTGGTAGTGTAATTGACATTAAAATCTTCTCCGTCTTTCTTTTGCAACATTCTTCCTTCATGGGAAAGTAACATAGAATAGACATTTTGTAAGGAGGATGTGGGTTCAATAGATGTGATGAAAGCTATCACAGCTTCATATTCATCATCAAGTCCCCCCACTATGTATAGAATCTGTTCTTTGTCTTCAATCCTATTTCCTGTACATACTAGTTGATCACATAGGTTCTTCACCTTCATAAGATATTCATTCATACTAGATGTATCTTTCTTTATAGATTGTAATTATTTCTTGAAATGTAAGACTCTTGATGATGATTGACTGGTAAATGATCTTTCCAAAGCTGTCCAAACATCATGAGCAGTTTTAATTCCTATTAATTGTGGCATAAGAGATGCACTCACCGATGACATTAACCAGGCACTGACATGATTATCTTATCTTTGATAAGCACTTAATTCTTGATTATTTACCAAATTATTATTACTGTCTTTGATATATTTCGTTGGAATAGGCCTTGTTCCATAAAGAAAGTCTTCCAAACTGTAACCCTTTGCTGTTGTTTCCACTTGCAGCTTCCATAGGAGGTAATTTGATTCATCGAGTTGAATGGAGATGATCTGGCTTTGAGGCTTTATGACGACTTTGATGAGATCCTCAGTGCTTTCATCACTTGTCTGATTGGATCTGGCAGATGATATTGGTGAAGTTGATTTATCTCCTTCAACCATGATTTCAGACTACAGGTATTAGATTGTCCCACGGATTCAGGTAAGAATTTCTGAACTACTATTCTTGAATTGAAGAATCTGAGCGTTTTCTTCAATCTGTAGTTAAAAATGCAACCAGAAAGCTAATTACTTGCTTTTAAGAACTGACTGATTTGCTTTCTTGGATGGCTTTTGATCTGAATTCGGATTAATTGCAACCAGTTTGCAAAAATAATGTCAAATTAGCTTTCTTGGACGGCTTTTGATTGCAATTGAGTGAATACTTCAGATTTTTTTACCGAATCTTGAGTTTCAGTGATTCTTGCCGCCACGCTGTAATATTAGAAACAAATGCAGCCACTTGTACTGGCGAGGCACTGATTTCTTTATTACAGCCTCAACTCTCAGATGAAGAAATGACAAATCTTGGATGAGAGGTATCCAAGTGATGACAATTTTCTGATGGATAATCTATCTATTGATAGATCTATTGAGACTTGAGTAGTGGATCGATTTTAATTGCTGTTAGCAGGTAGCTCTGATACCATATTCGATTAACAGAAAAGTGTTCGAGAATTTTTATCATGATTGAATGAATTGTACACATAACGTTTTGTACATATTTATAGAATAAAACATAACATAGCCGCTTGGGCTTGAATACTATACGTTGGGCTAAGCCCATCTGTTATTTGTAATATGCAGGGTACTCAGTGTAATAAAACACTTTATACACGGAAACCAAAAAAGTTGCATACATGTATGCAACTTTTGCCAATAGTTGCATACATGTATGCAACTATCTAAATACACATTCAAGAATTTGTGCACGCCTTCTGAATAATAACATACAAGTACACAGTTATTTTGAATAACTGCATACAAGTATGCAAGAATGTGTTGAAGGCCGAACGCATATAATATTTGCATTCTTGTGTGTTGTTTTTATGTATAACAACATACTTGTATGCAGATATACAAGCATACATGTTTTACATGCGGAAATTGAATTGTTGCACGAAAACATGCATGTATTTCATAAAATTTGCATACATGTATGCATGTATGTTATAGTTTGAGGCAGAACTGAAATAGGTGCATACACTTATGCAACTATCTTAAATATGTGCATGTTTCAATGCATTTTTGTTGTTTTTGTTTGTTTTTTAATTTTGACTTGTTTTTTGATGGTGTTTTGATCTGAAATTTTTGTCGAATGCATGTTTTAATTAAATATGAATTTACATATTTTTTAAATTAATTTTCGAAAAATAGGGACCTAATTTACAATAAGTTTATGACTGGATGTGAACCTAATTTTGAAACTTAATAGAAACTAATGCCAAACGGACCCTTAATTTAATCCATTGAGGATTAGCTAATTAATTCCTTTCTTTTTCATGCTTTTAATTCGTGCATGCAGTGTTCTTCATTGAAGTCTTATCTTATCAAGTTATATTTTCCTACTTTCATACAGTAATTGGTCTCAACGTTCCCGATCTATTACTTATCAAGCAGGGTTGGTACTTGAACTTCAATCATAAGTGCAAACATTTTGGTTGCGACAGCATATTTTTTTAAACTGTTTTATGGACGATGCCGATGAAAGATTAATAGTAAAATTTCATTGGTGAATCGCGGAAAGCGGATGGCGATGAAGGTTGCATATCAATATTGAGATCCATTAACAGGTGATGACGTCTTCGTAATTTAAAAAACGGCATTGAGTAAGGTAGCGTTTGATTTATGAACTAGACAGTTAATGTTTGCGTCTGCGTCCGACGCGTCAGACGCGTCCACAGTGGGACCCACACTTTTGCCCCTTCAAGACGAACGGTTGAAAATGTGGCTTTCATATCCGACGCGTCGGACGCGACGAAATTTCCAGAACAGCCGATTCCTTCCTCTCCATCTATATATTTGGCCCCCTCATTCCCCCTTCCATCACCAAAACAGCCATAACCCGAAAATAAAAGCTCCAATCACCTTCTACTCGCCGATCTATTCAGGTTTTTGCTTTTATGTTTGTAATTTTCAGTTTTTTTACTTTTATATTTATTTTATTCATATTTTTTTCGGTTTTTTTTCCAGAATGGCCGCAAGTCAGTCTTTGTCAACTCGTTTCATTGCCGAATGGAACAACGATACGACGAACGCTTTCATCGATGTATGCATGCAACATCTCAGTTCCCGTGCACATAATGTTGGAGGATGGTACCAAGTGATTGCACAGGCGTTCAATGAGCGGACCAGGTTGGATTACAACGCTTGTCAAATGAAGAACAAGTTTTACAACATGAAAAGAGATTGAGCTCCGTGGAACAGACTGCTACAGTTTGGTGGAGGGAGATGGGACGAGCAATTGGAAACCGTCACAAGAACGGATGATTGGTGGGCGACGGTGCCAATACCGATGCGCAAATTCAAGAGTGGGTCTCCGGCACGATTCAGGGAGTTGGACTCCATGTTTGCAGGATGCATGCGTACCGACAAATGTCAGTACGCAATTCCGATGCTCCACCAGTTCATCTGCAAGAGGCTCAGCTCTTTGGCGATATCATTCGTGGCGATAATGTGGAGATCTCGAGTCATCCGACTCGTAGGCCGGTCAGGTCTGGTACCAGCCCTTCTCATTCAGCTCCTTCACGCATGGACCGAGACGAGCTTATAGATTTATGCATGTCTGTACGCCGTGAGGATGATGACTATCAGGAATGAGAGGTGGTAGTTATTATGTCTACACATGACATAGTGGGCCACAACCCATTTTATTCTCTACTTGACAAACCCGAACAGCTTAGGGGTTGTGTTATTCATTTTGTTACGAAACTAAGGGCTGGACAAATGTGATGTTTTCTTTTACGTGGGTGTTGTAGTTGTGTTGTTTTATTTTCTGATTGTGTTGTGGTTTGTGATTATGTTGTGATGTTTTTGTTTTATGGTAGTGTTGTAGCGATGTTTTTTTTAAATGGTGTTGTAATGCGTTTTACTGGCTTTATGATTCTGCAATTTCAATTCAGTAATTTTTATTTCTGCATTTTGTATTCTGCGTTCTACTATTCTGTTCAACAATAAACACACAAACACAAACAATTAAAAATAATATATATAAAAACAATAAAATAATAACCCTGCTCCTTCCAAAATGCCTCTTCCGTAAAAAGAACATATTCACTGTTTCCAACAATTCCACTTCAAATGCCCCTTCCAAATAACTCTTCCCATTCAAAATCAAACAGACTCTAAATCATATTTGTTGAATGAAGATATTTTATCTATATACCATACAATTGTCGTCATGAAGAACCAAAGCTTATATCTATATATCTATCTATCTATCAGTTAGTTGTACTGGAAAAGCAGAAACCAGCTTGTTTAGGTTGCGACATTTGTCGCCCTTTTTAGAGCATCTCCAACCCTAATTAGATGTAATGTCTTTAAATGCTTATGTGTCAATATCTATTATACAATGTGAAACATATAAAACATACATTTATAATAAAATTTGAATTTGTTCTCCAATGCAAATGTCTAGAAACATACAACTTGGTACATGTGTAATTTTAGGAATATTTCAAAACTAAATAAGTAAAAATGTAGTGGCTATATGTTATTCTACATTGTAGACTACAATGTCTACTACTAGACATTGTGTTTCACAATGTCATCTAATTGTCTTGACACATCATCTTCACATTTCATTCAACAATGGCATTGAAGAAAATAAATTTAATAAAAATGCTAAAGGATGATGTGTCGTTGAATTTACATTCAAATTAGTAACGCATTGGAGATGCTTTCTTGCTCCCGCGTTTCTCTTTTATGTGTAAGTCAACTTCTTCCACCCACCAGTTCTTCCGCAACCTACATGTCGCCCTGCCCTAAGCGACTTCGTTGTTGATTTTTTCATCCCTAATTCCCCATATTTACCATCACCCTCCTCCCTGCCGACCTGCTTCTCAGCCAATCCATATTTCTCAATCACTTTCCCTCCTACGCTCCATTGTCTATCAAAATTTGTCTGAAACGCAATTTTTTGACCTCAAATCGTCGCCCGATCTTATACCTTTCTCCACATTCCGATTCTAGGCTTCTACCTTGCCCACTACTTACCGTTCTTATCACTACCGATAGGGCACCGTACCAGATAAACTTCGTCCCTCTTCTTATTTGCTGCTATTCCCATAATCCAAGGGTATTTATTCGATTTAAGGTGATAATTTGGTTCTCTCATATTTCCCTATTTTACAATTTGATGGTTATTAACAATTGCAGCGGATACCTTATTCTAACTTCTGCGCTGTTTTTCTATCATTACAGAAAGTGCTATTTTCTGGCTAATTTTTGTTGTTGTGTGCCTGCTTGAAATTTGTGTGATTTTGTTGTTCTACAATTTTGCTAACCAAATTATATGTATCTCTATTTCACTTTTATAAAATGAATATGTTTCCGGTAATACTATATTTGCACGTTATACTGGGTTACATTAAGTTTGCGTTTATCTATTGATGCATACAGTGACGCAACAGTTTAATTACCAGACTAAGGCAAATTCTATTCGAACCCAAGTAATTCCTTAGTAGCCCCAAAAATATGAAAAATCCGGTATACCCACTGTTTGGTTGAGTAGCCCCCCATGAAATTAAAAAAAAAATCAAAAATCAAAAATACCCTTCATCGTAAGAGCTCTACGTGGTTTGCAAGGAAACCACGTAGAAGCACTACATGGTATGCTACAAAACCATGTAAGGGCCCTACGTGGTTTTGTAGCGTACCATGTAGTGCTCCTACGTGGTTTTCTTATGAACCACGTAGAGCCCCTACGAGGTAGTCTGAAAATAAAATTAAAAAAAAAAACTGAAAAGGGCACTTTCGTCTTTGATTTTTTTCATAAAAACGGGGGGCTACTAAGAAATTCTCTGGGTCCGAATAGAATTTGCCCCAGACTAATTCAATTAGATGCTATAAAGAGTACATAATCAAAAGTCCTTAGCCGACTGATACATTAAGCAATGTGAAGTTTAACATCACTTACATAGGCGCTAAAGGACTTCCTAAGGGTTATTAACATTATTAACATTATTAACTGTGTATATCATTCCATACTATCCATTTGATCTTTCTCAATTACTTCAGCTGTATTGCTTGAAGTTTTCATACCAGTTATCAATTTGAAAATGGGATATGTTAAACTGTTGGTAATATAAGTATTTATCCATTGCTGAAATAGTTTACAAAGAACTTACAAAACAAAACAAAAAAACAGATTGTATGTATTGCTATGTGCTGATGCTACTACTTTTTAATGTCATTATAAATTTGTAAACTAACCCGACACATGAATGAATTGCGCAGATTTTGTGGTTTCATGTATAGCTTAAAATGTTATGATATCAGCAAAACCATCTACATCAAAGTCTTATTATTGTTAAACACGGCATTTACATGATTTTCCTTCAATGAATATTCTATTCTGTTTTCTGACTGCCGTTATTTTCTTCAGACATTGGATCATTTGTACAGCTTATTAATGACCAAATGGGTTTTCAATGTAATTGTTTTATTTTGTGTCCTTTCATTTGTTTGCTTGCTTATACGTTATAGAATCAAACTACAGTTTGGTCGGTTAGATAGGGTGATGATCTGTTGTACAAATACATCGTAGTCTCCCAGCAAGTCATTTTTCTTATCCTTCATTTCACTGCTTCGATCATTCAAACATGCACTTAGTTCCATTAGTGAAAGTGGTTGCTTCAACCTGTCGACCATGGTAATTTTAACTGTTAACTTTTGACAAATCTTTGATTGTATTAAAAGGTTATAGTAGCACACATTTTATCTCCGCTTAAATCTCTAACGGCCTTATAAAGTCAATTAAAGAGCTACCAATAACATACATTTACAATTCACCTTACATTGCCAAAAATCTATTAATTATACAGGAAAGAAGAAACAAGATGTCTGTTTGAACGACGCGTGTCCATGATGTGGCAAACGGAGTCGACATTCCATATATGTTTATTCCAGAAATTCACTTTCGAAAACATTTTCATTTCCAAATCGCTGAAATTTTCTGTTTCAAAACCGCTTTCATTTCCACGTCGCAGAAATATTCCTCTTCTTTCCCTCATCACATTCGTTAACACTTCTTTTACCCATAAGACAAGTCTGCGATTTCCTTCTGCATCCAAGTATTTGTGAACCATCATGGAGTTTGATTCTGCACCTGTAGTTTATTGTTGGAATACATTTTCCTTATGGGTTACACTTGGGAAACACTTAGACTAGGCTGAAGGTTCTACTCATTTATCTTTATCTAATCGCTAATTGTTTATAGTTTATAAGTTTATTTCCTTTTGCTTACCCTATTTTTAAGCATACTCCAAGTTGAGCTTTTTTCTATATTTTGTTGACTACCAGATATATAACTTTCAGGGTATGATGATTTTTACACTTTTCCTTTGTGGTTTTAGGGTTTCATATGTTTCCATTTAATTTTCTCATGGATAATTACACTTTAAGAGATTGTTGTAATGGAGTTGCAGATTAAACCCCTATCTAAAATTTTCTATTTGGATGGATATGCTAAACAGACACTATTGAATCAACTTTCTCGGTTGATTTCTTATTCTGTGGTTATTTTACGAATTTCGATTTCTATTGAACCTTCATATGCATGCTTTTCTTTTATGTTAACAGAGTATTGAACTATTGATATAGTTTATACATAGTGGTTGTTTGAATTTTTTTGTTGCTCGGTTGATTTTACCATGTAGCAAGTGCTATCCATTTAAGCCACATTTTGTGAAATTTTCTGACTGTTTGCTAATCAAAATCTATTACTTCTATTGGAAAGAAGGAACCAGCGCTTTAACTTTAGGACACGTGTCCTCTAAAGGTGGCTATGAATGCGTCATTTCTTTAAATTTCGAATTAGAAAGACGGTTTGTTTCCATACAATTCGTTACCAAATGTATTTCCCTTTCTCTGTCTACTTCAGTCCGTTTCTACCATATTTTCTAATCAATACTGATGGTTAACAATCCGAATGCTCTATGCAATAACCTACCGATCCCTGGCTTCAACTGAAGCCTTGATCTTCTATGGACGCGAGTTGTGATCGTTCTGACGGAGGCGCCTCCTTCTTCTCTGCATGAGCCTTCAGCCTCCTTATAGTCGAAAATCACCATATTCCCCTTTTTGCCATAGTGATCTTCTTTGTTTTACATCCATTAAATTACTTGCTAATTTGTTCTGCTTTGATTGGGTTGTTTTCTGATTTTATTACTATTTTTTTGTTCAATTTGTTGTAAACATCACAAATTGTTCCTTTTTTAAAACCTGCCAATAGTTTCCATCGCATTATTTGATGGTCTACTATAGCAGTGTACTGTTTGTTCCAATACCATTCTAGGCTGTCCTACACTATTCGTAAGAACACCAGCATTTCATATATACACTGGATCAGGTAAACTGAAAATAAGAATAGTGCAGTGTAAGTTGTACCAGTATTTTTTCCCTCTTAGCATGTAAGTGATTGTAAATGTGCAGAACTAGATGGAATTCAGTGGCTAACTATAGTCGTCCATGTAACTTCTTGCAAAATTCAGCATTTGAGAATATCTACTGCTTTGGTTTTTTTGCGGTCATAATTCCATACATGGATGATTTATTTGAAATGTTACTTTTGTATATTTAACCCTTATTTGCACTTTATTTATGTTCAGTTATCAAAGGATGATGCTTTCGATGTGTTTGTTACTTTGTGTTAGTGGTTCGTGGACTGAGTATAAGTTTGTTGAGTTAGCAAGATGAAAATAAACCTACGACCATGGACTTCTACGTATGTTATGATCTATAGAATCAGGACATTTAATATGGTTAATTCTCTTAACCTTTCTATCTACGTACTGTTAAATTTTGTAATGTTATTTTGGTGTTAAGGGGAAGATGATCATCATTGCGTAATCAGGCGCTGGTCATATCTTAAAATGAAAATTTCTTTAGGCCGCCACTTATTGGGAAAAAATCAAATTGAATACATTTTGTGTAATTTATTTTTTCATCTTCTTTTTTTTAAACCAAACCATGAATCAATAGAAAACATCAAAATACTCTCCATCCATGACGCGTTGTAGGAAATACGGGCTAATATATCCTGATAATTTAGTCAGTTTGTTACATGCTTACTAATATTGAATGGCAAGGACTTAAAATATTTCATTTTGAAGACTTAAAATAATATTAAACGGTATCCCCAAATTGTCCAGTTACTGGAAGAGATCTAAAAACCCCAGACACAAGTGGCCAATTGTATTATCACTGTTGTAAAAGTGAAAAACATGAAACATCAATGTAATTATGCCTTTTCACTATTTGTTTTATTTTCAAGTCATTGGGTTTACTTCCCTTTAATCCTAATTCCCCAAATACTATACCCATAGTTTACTGCAAAATAATGGAATATATATCACGTAATTTTGGAAATTGATTTTTGGGATGTGCTTACTTAAAATAATCTATGTTATATCACAAACTGTACCTATTTAAAAGTATCAATGGAACGACTATAGAATATTTCTAATTGAGCAGTGTTCTATCATTCAAAAGTTTTGTTCTGACAAAAATATATATCATAGAAACATACCAACTGATTATCTTCAGTTTTGGTGAATACTCAAAGCACCACCATGCTCTTTCAGTATTGTTATTACATATAAAAAAAATCCATCACAGAAATATGACATGTGAGTAAAATATTTTAATTTTATGTAATCGAACTCTAACTAGGTTCAAGTTTGTTTGTTTGCAGAATAAAATTGTTAGAGCAGGAATATGGAAGCAAGAGGATAACAGATTGATTTGTCTGCATTATGTTACAGATGTTTGCGATGGTATCCTTACAATTCTGGCTGCTTCAATTAATACCATTCCTCGCGAGCATGCACATGTACACACACATGCACACTTTCACAATACAATTTTTTGAAGTAGGTAATTTCAGATATAAAATAGGGAATTTTATGATTGGATATTGTGCAAGATTTACAGTGCAAACCAGAAAAAAGGAACCCGTGGGAATTATTACTACGTAGAAACATGGGATACAAGTAACAATAGGTATAGGAAGATTAGTCAATTATGATAGCTGCTTCAAGAACATGAACACTATTGCTGAAATCAAGGGATTGGTTATGCACTTATGTGTGTGTGTGTGTGTGTGTATATATATACATTTTTTTTTTTTTAAGTTTTACCAATTTCCTAACTCATTCTAAGCTATGTTCTGCCATCAGTAGCTGCAAAAGGAACATACGCGTTTAAAGATTATTTTAGTATGAATTAAGGTCAATTGAGAATCCAATATTATGGATGATTGTTAATATGAATCCAGAAGTTCCTTTTAATGCATGTAATCTTTCGTAAATGTCTTTTTTTTTCAGTTGTAATTTTTATGTATACGGTAAACTTTGTTGTCTGTTACTCAAAAATAAGAAAATCTGTGGCAAGCACTACAATTTTTGACCTGTCAGCAGAATAAAAATACTTGAACAATATTATAGATGTTACACTTCTCAAGCTGTTACAGTTGAGAATGAGGAAATACGGATGGCAACAAGATGCATCGAATCTGAAGAATTTTTTTGTATCCCCACAACATAGTCCAACACATTTGTCTGGTGAAAATTTGAGTTGAGTTGCTACTTTCAGGATGTTGAGGAAGTGACAGTCAACTCAAGTGATATCCACGATTAAGGTCATGACAAAAGCCACAAAGAAGAAGTGTACTGTTTTCGGTGATGTGCTTGAAATTCCCCACTTTGACTTTGTATAGGTAACCCGTTGATGTTATATTTTTTTTTCCAATGCATAATTCAGTGCAATACACTATTTTAGTTTGTATTTGAACAATAATGCTAGAACGAGGCTTTTTCTTCTTCAATGCCACTGTGTCCCTTCCATGCTGACATTAATCTCTGTTGGTACACAGCTCCTATTCAACCTATGCTCCAAATTATGTTATGTATTACTCAATGCATTTTATAAACTGCTTAAAATTAATTGTGCGTTATAATTGTTATTAGTATTGTTTCTGTTTGATATGTTTTGCAATCCATTTTACTGATGCAAAACAATTAATTACAAATTATTGTTTATTCTGTCTACACTACCCATTCATTTTTTTATGTGCATCCAATTGAATTTGTAAATGTGTATTATTCAAGGTTTGAAATACCGGTTTCCGGTTCCTTTCTGGTAACGTAGAAAAAATAAAAATCCGGTTCCGTTCCGGGAATTCCGGTTTGATAATTCCAGTACGATTTTTATTACGTATATAAATAAGCATTACTAGTCAAGGTTTAAATTTCGCTTTTCGTTTCGATCATGTAGAAAATGTACGTTTTGATACAAAGATGTACATAAAGTAACTAATTCTATGTTTGCTATTTGAAACATTTATTTATAAATTTCATTTAATATTTAGGTACCAACTTTTAGAAAATAAATATTTACAAACCGTTTAAATTGGGTGGAAATTAAAATTAGATGTTGATTTATCCAGCACAAAGTAAAGCCCGACCCGTATAATCAGCAAGGAGGGGGGAAAAAATAACACGAAAGCAACAGCCGTGAAAAGTATGTTTCACAGCTCTCCACGCTGCTCCTTCTTCTTCTTCAAAACTGTGCCCTAGAAATCGAATTAGGGGAAAATAAATATGAGAAATCTCATGCTACTATGAAGGACTGATGGCTATGGCATTTTTTAGTCTGTCCAACCACTGACAGCTATGATTCGTGTGATGATTTGGGAAAAAATTGCTTCAGTTTGCTTTAATTCTTTTGCTTTGATTATTCATTTGATTTACTTCTTCGTTTGCTTTGTTTTCTTCTTTCTCAAGAATCGATTTTGTCTGCCTTTTGGACTTTCTCGACCGGAACCGGGTTTTATCAGAAATTCCGTTCCGCCCACCGCCGGAACCGGGTCGGAATGACCGGAATTCCGGCGTGCCGGACGGAATCTTGAACCTTGGTATTATTATCATCCACCCAAGTAACAAAAGTAGATATCTCTCCGTTGGAATGCCCGTGTGTGAATATACAAACTAAAATAGTGATGCATTTACATGAATTATGTAGCAAGTCCTTTGGTAATGCTTCTGCCTCATTCAACCAGCGATTATTGTACATTTTTAGTCCTTTCAAAACTGTAATTCTAGATATGGTGATGGCAAATAGTCTTTTAAATTCAATAATATATAGCCCAATTTATTTGGTTATAATGAGACAGTGGAATCTAATTAGGTTGGTGATATTTCAGGTAATGCTTTATACAATTTTTTATTCAAGTTATCTTAAGTTAAAGCATCCCTTAGAAATTGGAATAAAGTCATGGATTCTTTCTCTGAAGTTGTACATTTAATACGAGATCAGAATGATAAGTTACATAGGAAGGTGTTAAAGTGTCCATCGAATCAGGAAATTTTGCAAAAAGTCTGAAAATAATATTTTCCATCTGCAGTGTGTCCTGTATAATCATACTATCGAAAATAGATAAAAATATAAAATCAGTTGGCTGTGGAATAGTGACCAATGCTCTAAATTCTTCTATTTGAAAATGATAACCATGAAGCATAAGAAAAATCTGAATGGTATTTTCAATAATCATGGTGATCCCTTAACAGACCATATTTCTTTGCAAGATACCACTATTTCTTATTATGCCATGCTATATAATGTACAAGTTGTTCGTACCTCCGTTGACAATGTCATCTGCAAAAAAATTGAATACATTTATATAGTTTATTTTGTCATCTTTTGTTTTAAAAACCAAACCATGAATCAATAGAAAACTTCAAAATACTCTCCATCCATGACGCGTTGTAGGAAATACGGGTTAATATAAGGAGCTGCTAGAAGGCCCAAAAAAGGGGTGTGGGTTTAGGCCTGAATAATATTAAGCGTCACATGGAATTGCTGAAATTCAAAGGGGGCATTGATTCAGTTTTCGCACTACTTTTTGTCAAATTTTTCGCGCCTCACAGCATTTCTGTCTGATATATCTTGATGATTTAGTTAGTTTGTTACATGCTTACTTATATTGAATGGCAAGGACATCAATGTGGTGCTAAGGGCACTCCAATTTCCTCTTCCTATTATCACAACTAAAAAATACCACAAAAATTACTCTTTCACTCTTCCTAATACCTCATATTAAAAAATAGGGATTACCACCATATATATATATATATATATATATATATATATATATATATATATATATATATATATATATATATATATATATATATATATCTCCCTTTCGGCTTCAATTCGTCCGTTCTTTCTCTTTTGAAAACCCTAGACTACATACTTTTTGTTTTCGACGTGTTCATCCATATTTTTCTTCATTGAATTTTACGCTAATACAAGAATGAGTGGATGCAAATAAAAAAATTGTGAATAAATATCGAATTTAACAAAAAAAAAGAAGAAGAAGAAGAAGTGAAGATGAATTTTGAAGTCGTGAAAAGCAGCGGCGGTGAAGGAACAAAGGTTAGAGTTTTAGATTAGGGTTAGATGCGTGATTATTTCGGCAATCAATAGTTGAGTGAGAGATTAATGTGGCATTAGGTAGCATAGAAAATTTAATGTGTTTTATTTATTTCGTTGTGGTAATGAGAAGAGGAAATTGGGGTGTCCTTAGCACCACACTTTTCTTTTAAAGACTTGGAACATTATTAAATTAGACACATTGTAAAAATTGTCCCTAACAATATATCCAATAATTGCCATTATTTTAGCTTATTTCCAATACACCGGGACAATATATTTTTTATTCATGCAATGAGTATTTGGATCATATCAATAATATATTTTTTATATTTGTGCTTGGTTTTTGTGGTTGTAAACTTTTTATTTGGGAGGTTCACATAAGTGAACATAATGATTTCCCTTGATGTGTAATAACACGTAAGGTGTGAGTTAATTTTGCAAGGCCATGTAAGACACATTGACTCAGGGATACAGTTCTTCGCTTTTCTCTTTAGTATTGTATAAATTGTTCCTATCATCATCATATAGTACAAAGTTCTTTAATTGAGTGTTGCATGTTGTACAGATTGGATTAGGAGACTGGAGCCGAGGACTGCAAAATGAATTGATTAGCGCTAATGGAAGTGTTGCATATTGTACAATAGTGCGTGGATCCAAGAAAATGAAGCTGCAAGCCTACAACCGGGATTGAATTCTTTGTGTAAAGCATTCTACCTATAGCTGAAGAAAGGATAGAGTGAAAAAGGAACCATGGACGCATTCTCATGCCATCAAAATTTCTTCTACGTCTTTGTCATTTGTACAAGGCCTGAATTTGTGAATGAGCACACCACACAAAATTGGCAATCTTGGTGCTTAAAAGGCGCATGGGCCTGCAACTGCAGGGATATAGGCCAGTCGAAGCCAAATGAAATAGCACAACTGCCTCCTTAAGATGAATAACACGGTCTACAATGTAATATGAACTACGAGGATCTTCGAGCGAGAACAAGCTGGTATTGCACGCCTTGACTCCAACACCATCTAGTCTGATGCGTTGGCAGACCTGAGGTACCTCCAATGATGAGCTGGACTGAGAAAGACGTTAACGGTGTTGCAATATGCAGGCCCGCATTAGATGGACTGTGCTGGACTGAGAAAGCTTATGATGGGTGCAAACATATAAATGGCTGGGAACATCCTTGCCTCAACTAACTTCATGGATGCTTGCTTATATATTCTTGATTTCACAGAGTGTGTACATTTATATTTACTGGGTGTGTCTAAGCTTTTATATGTGTGTATGTTTGGGTGTTGCTTTGTATCGCTGTATGTGTATGTTGGAAGGATGCTGCCAACAAAGTAGATATGTTAGCACTTCTGCCGATGTGCAATGGATTTGTTGCAAAATTTATTTTCATATTTAGAACCTGAGTGTCATTACAAGAATTATCTCATCTATACCTTTTTATCAAGTAAACAATCAAACGTATTTCTGTTTTACTCGCAGTTGGGTATGTCTTTAGTAATCAATGCATAATTGGTAATATGTCACTTTTATATGCTTTTTGCATATTATTGGTTCAGTTCATTAGAGTTAAAGTTAATTATGTCAATTTTAATGGACGATTTTTGACCTAGATTCTTCTAATTTTAAATTTTTTAACTATCTTTCAGTTCCCTTTCATAAAATACATCTCTGTTCTCATAAATCTATTTTCAAAAAGTAAGTGAAATTCTACAAGGCATTTATTGATAAATTTACTACCCTTAACATGTAATTATAACACTATATGCCCACAATCTATAACCATCCTTAATATACCTTTTTGGACCGATTCTTAAATTTACCACAAGAGAAGCAAAATTTGTGCAACGGACGACGGACTTAATGTAGATTTTATTTTCTCATCCTTTATGGTGACAATTCACATGAAAATAAATTGTTGCATTAGACTAAGTTTATAAGAAAGTTATTCTCACAATTATATAACATATTGCATTATGAATTTCCATAAAACTCAAATTTTCTACAAAATTAAATATCAAACTAACTTATGATAAATATCAGTCTGTTGGAATATTTCGACAATTGGGTCACATATGTAAAATAAAATGTGTTGTGCTATTTTGGTGTAAAGCCTAATTAAAGTGATCTAATTTTGGATTAGAATTAATAGGCTTAAAGTTTAAGTTATCATGGGCCTAATGTGTAGATACCGGGGCATTTTATAATTTGTTGAAGGGCCGAATTACAAAATGCCAACTCTATAAATAAAGGGTTATGGTCCCCGAATTACACAAGCCGTAGCAACTCTCTAACCTCTTCTACGGAGAGCTGAATGTAATCTAGGGTTTGTGTCAATTTGGAAGACCGAACCAAATTCTTCTTCTTCTACAACAGATAATCTTCTCCGTGGCAACCAATTATGGGATTCGGGTATAGCAATAATTAAATATAGATTCAGGTACGCTTCCGCTAATCAAGTTATTTATTTTCTGATTTGTTCTCAATTAAATCAATATGCTTACATATTTGGATCTAGGGTTTCACGATTGGATATTGTTAAAGTATATTGAAATCCTAACAAGTGGTATCAGAGCCAACCATTATTGATTTTATTGGGAAAAAACTTTTTTTTTTTTTTAGTATTATGGTTCCGTATGATCATATATATATATATATATATATATATATATATATATATATATATATATATGATGAGTTGTTTGTTTTGATGTATACATGTTTCTCTAGCTTCGCTGCTATATGAAGCAAATGGAAGATTTTATCTTTGGACCTAAAGTAACTTCGGCATGAAATAAAAAATAAAAAAAAAAACGTATTTGTTTTTAGATCTAAATTAAATATTAGTTCGTATATTGGCTACATGGGTGTATGTTTGTGGTAATAGCTTTTCAACGGTTGATCCTAAGTTATTTTGAATCATTCCTAATGCCATGAGGATTTGCGGTTTGGGCCTTATTAACATTCTGTTTTTTTTTTTGTGATAGCATGAACGTGTGTTCAAGTGATTGCAACACCAATTTTATTTATTTATTCAGACATGTCAGGCTATTCCTATCTACAAACTTATTAAATCCAACCAACTGGCATGTTTTCCAATTCATAATGAATCAAGCTTATCACGTTTTATTTTATTATTATTAGAATAGTCAAAGTTGGACTAAGTATTTAATTGCGTGCATATATTCTCTTCGATCTGAAGTTTTCTAAGGGATGCGTTAATAAAATTCAACTTTTATTCCTACGCCGATTTGTCTTCACCAATTCGATCGTCGATTTGGAGGCTGTCGAGTTTCAGACGCGAGATGTAGTTTGATCCATCTTATTATATGTAACGACAACCGGGATCTGAGTAGTTCTACTAATAATTTTGATTCTTGGAATTAATTTATCTTTTGAAGTCTGGATCTAAGGCGACTCCATGCCTTACCGATTTTGGTTCCATATTTTGCTGGCTTGTTGATTAAGTCATTTCATATGAATGCAATATTACATTTGAAAAGGTCAACTGTGAAATTTCTTTCATGATGTATGGTCAGGTTGAATATTGTACTCATACCAAATTATACTTCAGAAACTGTGCGCAATCTATGTAATGTTGCCTTTGGATATCAAATAAGAGACTCATTATGTTATGATTTTATTTTATGTGACACTTAATTTTGACATTCATTAATGACATTTGTTATGTGATAAAGAATTATGATATCTTTTATCATATTTGTTTAAAATGTCATGAGCATAGCTACGGATCTAAAGAAAAGAATTATTACAGTTATGGTTAAAACATATTGTGTCACTGTTATAATTCTAAGATCATCAAGTGTCATATAATACTAAAGCAATTTTTTGAGAGTATTCTTTATAATACTCAAAATATTTTACACACTAAGGATAAATTCAAATATAATTTTGGTGTCTCTTTACAGCTGTAAATATTTTACATTAGTAGTGAATTAACTTTAAAATAATATGTCACCAAAGTGACCTCTATATTTTGGTGGTTCATGAAAATGTTTAATATTTGTGTGTAGTTATTCATGCGAATATTAGTCGGCCCAAAGGAAGGCTAATGTTTGGCCGAATCACTTACACATGTGTGATGATAAATAGGTGACAATTATAAAGTTTTTCGAGTGAATAATTAATCGGCCCAAAGGAAGGTTGTTATTTGACTTGAATTTATTGTCAGTGTTTGATCATTACAACAAGAATACCACTTACAATTAATATTACTGTCCAAAGACTTGATATTAATGTGTACTAGGTATCTTGAGAAGAGACTTACCAATTATTTGAATTTACTATGGTTGATATTTGGCTATGAGCATATACGGTCAATCTTCATTTTATTTTTTGTTCATTTTCAGCTAATTTAACTGAATTATCTGTCAATTTAAAGAATATCTCCATCTTGTTTTGGGATAAATATAAGGATTTGTATGAGAGCATGTTATTTGTTCTTGACTTTATAGATTTAACTCTTGTAACTAAGAGGGTTACAGCCAACCCTACTACGGTTAAATATTCTTATAATGTTATGAAGAATATTGAAAGGTGATGGAATTCAAAGGCAAGAGTTAAATGATCATTAAGTAAATACTTCAGAAGTTTTCAAGGATGTGCTATAGGTAACGATAACTAATTTTGTATAAGTTATCTACTGAGAATTGAAACGGTTTTTGTGAAAACAATAAGGGAAATCAAGCACTCTTTGTGGTGCTTGATTACATAAAGTCAAAGTAAAAGAAATATAGATGAGTACTATACGGAAAAAGATATTGCTTCAAAAGCTAAAGACGCTCAAGTTATCGTTATTTTTGGTGCTATCTTCAGTATATTCATTTAAAGATTAAAATTATTTTAAGAATAATATGTTATCTTATTGGGCTAATTTAGCGCTTTGGTATTTAAAATAGAGATTGAAGTTTTTTATGATTGAAAAGTACTCATTTGATATACATTGTAAATAAATGTATGAATAAGGATTAAGAAGTCGCTAAGGATCTCAAAGAAAAGAAATAACATACAGATATTTTTTATAGTTGTTTCTTTAATGAGATATACAGACATATAAAGTAAAATATACTTGATATTTTAAAGTTATTATTGAGATTTAAGTCATTTTTTTTTGGATTTATTTGATATATTATTTATGCTGTCATTTAGACAGATTTCGGTTTTATATTTCTAAGGTGAACATATTAGGTTATTATTGTTCATCAAGATATAGTAATGTTAATTTATGAATAAATTCAAAATCTTATGTAATTGAAGCTCATATAAGTTATGGCTACTTATGCTAAATAACTTATGTAATGATATCTCAAATTTTGTTTTGGTGATTAATATAATTTTTTTATTTCAGTTTACTGAGGAATTATAGATTGAGATATCATAAAGATAGAAAATGCTTTATTGGTATTCTAAGGGATTTAAAGTATGAACCCACACTAAGGAAAAGTTTTAAAGCGGGAATTTCAATAGTTATTTTTTGAGGATGTTGAGTTTGGGGGGAGAAATAAAGTAATACCATTGTCTTTAAAGAGAATCATTATCTTTGATTCAACTGCGGTTGCTTCTTCGCTTAAAGTTTAAGATTTGTTTTCTTTTATTAAGAAGAAGTTAATTAAGAACCATAATAAGACGATGTTGAAGATAATTTGTCTTTAAGCTAAGGATACTGCTTCAAGAAAACAATCTCAACAACCTCAAAATGCAAGATCACTATGGAAATCCACCTAAATGGGAAGAAATGCTATTTCAGATTATTGTGTAGTATTTCTTCATAAAGATAAATAATGGATTGATAAAGATAATGCTATGGACTTACATCAATCCATGTAAGGTACTAATTGAAAATGTGGATTTAAGAAATGAACATATAGCTAACTCTATATGGATAATAAAGTTTGAAATCTCCCTCTAACTTAAGTAATAAGATCATTGGTTATGAATAACTATTCAAAGCCAAAAGGGATCAAGTGGGTAATATTGAATTTTATAAGGCACTTTTATTGAAATCGCTATTATTAAAAGGAAATTTTATTTTCTTTAAAGAATATTTCATTTTGGTCTTAGTAAACGATTCTGAATCGATCACTTTGGAGCTTACTACAGTTTGTACTTTTGAGCATTATCTGATGAAGATTAAAGTTATATTTCTCAATGGAGATATTGTTGAAACTACTTAAGAAAGTCATTTATGGATTAGTCTTTTGTATTTGGGATTCAAATTCACCATTATTGTTCATGGGGTGATATTTTGGATTGTTACAAAAGAATTAGGAAGATAAATGTTTCAAAGATTAAGTATGTAAACTGCGATTCAGTTAATTTTCTTTTACCAAAACAGATAAATGTTGCCATCCTTGAATCTAAAGAAATGCAAAATATTTTTCATGCATTTGCAATTTGAATTCCAATGCATACTAATGTATTTACACATATGGATATGCGTGTATTATTTGGCAGATACCTTATTGATATTAAAAGTGGATCAATAATTTAGTAGCCAAAATGGTTATGATATATCTTTAAAAGACAAAATAAAAGATTATATGCTCATAGATAAAAGATCGGATCGGGTGGAGATCATAAAGAATTACGATCCGGATATTTTGGATGTCATTACTGTAAAAGATCCACTTCTAGCAATGATAATATATTTTATGGGTGAAACTATATAAGGGAAAAGTGTCATTTAGGCACTTATAGTTTTCGCCATTTTGAAAATATCGTCTTTGGTTAATTATAAGACATCCAAATATGGAAAATAATAATGAAATTTTGTCACAATACTCCAGTTATAGATAAAGAATTGAAAGACCAAGTAATATTGTGACAGTAAAGAATATATTATTTTCCAATAAGGGAAGAGTGCAAAATGTATTGTAATTCATAGAGCGCACTTAGACAAACTCCATTATGGCGGATCCGCTTACCAAAAGGTTATCACCTAAGGTCTTTCTTGAGCATGTAGCTCAGTTGGTGTAACTTTTATGTAAGGATATTTTGGTTCAGGGGGAGTTTGTATTTGGTATTGTCATATGACTCATTGCTCTATACTTCAGTTACAGATATATGCATATCAAGTTCTTTTTTTTTCTTTTTCTGATCAGAAATAAAGTAATGAATTTTTCTTTGCACTCAGGTTGTTTAAATATTAAACATTTGATCTCACTAAAGAAGGACCAGTTGGAAATAGACATGTATAGATCACATTTCATGTAATTTCCATGCTACGCATCCATGATTGATCTATGTCGTTTGATTGTATTGATATATGTGACCATTGATGGGTATAGTTACGATAAATGTAACGAATGCCGCTTTGATCCTTTGTCAACCCAATTAATGGACGAGATTGTTTCAGATACACCATATGTTATAAATAGCAAATTTTGGAGCTCATAAAGTCAAACACATTTTAAGGTTATTTCATATGTGACCCAGGGGGAGATTGTTGGAATATTTCGACAATTGGGTCACATATGTAAAATAAAATGTGTTGTGCTATTTTGGTGTAAAGCCTAATTAAAGTGATCTAATTTTGGATTAGAATTAATAGGCTTAAAGTTTAAGTTATCATGGGCCTAATGTGTAGATACCGGGGCATTTTATAATTTGTTGAAGGGCCGAATTACAAAATGCCAACTCTATAAATAAAGGGTTATGGTCCCCGAATTACAAAAGCCGTAGCAACTCTTTAACCCCTTCTACGGAGAGCTGAATGTAATCTAGGGTTTGTGTCAATTTGGAAGACCGAACCAAATTCTTCTTCTTCTACAACAGATAATCTTCTCCGTGGCAACCAATTATGGGATTCGGGTATAGCAATAATTAAATATAGATTCAGGTACGCTTCCGCTAATCAAGTTATTTATTTTCTGATTTGTTCTCAATTAAATCAATATGCTTACATATTTGGATCTAGGGTTTCACGATTGGATATTGTTAAAGTATATTGAAATCCTAACACAGTCTTCAACAAACTATTTAATTAACTTGGGTTTTTTATAAAATTAAAATCTGCATAATACTTTCAGACATTCATATAGAATGATTTTACAACAGAAATTTTTTAGTAAAGTAAATTAGCTAATGTACACGTAACATTAAGTAAATAACGCTCACAAAAGTAGATAGACAGATGGCTAAACGTTTAGAAAATAAATAACCTAAAATTGTAGTCATCATTATAGACTGTATAATGTTCTTCATGAAAGTATGATATGTCGAAGAATATAACGTTAAAATTAAAACTAAATTTTCTCAATAAACGTGGTTCGTAAAATGACAACAAAATAACTAATTTTATATCTTTAAACACCATGTTGTGTGTATACATTCATAATCTCGAACTGCCCGTGGCGTAGCACGGGCCCCACACTAGTGTGTGTATGTATATATATATGTGTGTGTGTATATATATGTGTGTATATATGTATGTATATATATATATATATATATATATGTGTGTGTGTATTTATGTGTGTGTATATATACCATGGTTGTTACGACGACAAGTCGAGTCGAGTCGATATAGGTCCAACTAGTCGAACTAGTCATAGACTAATCGATAAATAAATAAATATATACGTATATATTAATATATAATTGCAGTATATAAATAAATACGTCTTTGCAGTGTATTAATAGTTAATTGTAGTTTATAATAAATAGGGTTCAACTTTGGCTTAATTCTTCTCCATACTCGTATTTGACTCCACGGTGTTCCCGTAACTCGTATTCGACTTCAGGTTTATTCTTGTAACTCGTATTCGACATCGACTTCATGATTTAGGGTTCAAGTTCGTGATTTTGACTTCGACTTCATGATTTAGGGTTCGACTTCGAATCCGTGATTTGGGGTTCGAGCTGATGGCAAGTTGATTCTCTTCCGATCGATGCTCAAATGTCAACTAATCGATGACTAGTCGCGACTAATCGAGCATTGTAATAACAGTGATATATACTATAATTTTATTTAAAAAAGCTAATTACGAGCTAAAATAAGATTATAGCATGGTTTGCTTTATTTACGGTAAGATGAGACTGAACTATATATACCAATTATAGAACAAATATTCGCCTCACAGTTTATATTGGGTAGAACACCCATAATTAAGAGCTTCGTCAGATGAGTGCAAATTTATAAGTGTGTGAAGACCTGCGAAACAAGATACGTTTCAAGGTTATATGATAATCGAATAGTATAAAGAGCGTGAAATATATTTTAGCTAGAAGAGATGAAAGTCATAGTTATTTTACTTAGAGTTGACACATTTCACAGTCATTCTGCAGTATATTTGTGGCTGATAGTCGTATGTTTTAACAAAACAAGAATTTGCGAATATTGGGTACCACAGACTTGATTTAACAAGATGTTTTGTGATATAAGGTACACGGTTAAAGTGCAACCTAAATGTATTCTAAATGATACTTGCAAACAAAATAAAGTATATTTTGACTTGGCAGCAACACATTAAATTAATTTCATTTCTGGACTTAAAACCAACAACTGATAAAGCAAAAGTAATTAGTTTGCCATGTCATTATAAAATGAGGTAACAAAGATGGTAACACTGGCAAACCTGCTACAACCTTTTTCTTGTTGAGAAAAAATTGTGATCAAGGCGCCAATCAAGCTTATATATATCACAGTAACCAATTCATGGCAGCCAACACAAACTAAATAGCAATTCAAAAATGTCATCAATGATATGTCTTATTTTTTCTCTTTTCCTTTTATCTTCTGCTTTGCCTCATAACCCAAGGTTAAGTGTTTCTAATGCTCGCCACAAAATCACAGAAGATTCAAAAAATAATTTGGTCCACAGGGCACAATTTGATGGTGTTGGAAAACAATGGCTGAGTCACGTACTTCGTCGCTTTCTTGAAGACGATTCGGCGATCTGGCCGGTGGTGCAAAACCAGTTCGTACTTCCGCCGCCGCCTCTAGGATAAAACAGCCTCTCTCTGATTAATAACTGATCTGCTTTGCACAAACAAATCAGTGCAGATTTGCACTTTCTGATTTTACTGCTCGAAAATTTCTTAAGAGTATTTTAATGGCGGAGAAAGAGAATGCAGAATTTTTTCTGTGTAGATCTCGTCTAATCTAACGATAATATATAGACGGGGATCAGGGTATTCGAAAAATCTGGTCAGTGGAGGAAAATCGGATCTGCGAAAATACTTGGTCAAAGTTTTACCGCGTCATATAAAAATCGGTTCAGAAATTATTTTCCTGATTTAAAAACTGGTTCGAAAATAGCAGTGTTTTCTGGACCAAAAATATAAGTGTCTACACCACATAGCCAGGGCCCAAAGCCCAAAGCCCGAGCCCGAGCCCGAACCGAGCCGAGCCGAGCCGGGCCGGGTCGGGTCGAGTCGAGTCGGTCGGTCGGGCGCGCGCGTGTTTGGTGGTCATGATGCATGGGCTCCCTCCTCACAACAAAGCATGCATTGAGAGCCCAAGGCCCCATCAAAGCTTCTTAGAAACAAGTATATAAGCTTGCCTCTTCCATATAATCCCATGATGTGGGACTATTCACAAATAGGAGCCATCATACACTTATTTCATGTTTTAAATAATTCACAATATTTCCAACAATCCCCCACTTGAATTTTTAAAATATTATCGAGCAGTTTCTAAAAACATAAGACTGTGCATAAACAAAGGTGTCATCCGACTTGAACCTTTGCGTAGTGAATAAGATTCAGTTTTTACTAGAGTGACACGTAGTCTTGAACTCTATTCCTGACATCAAACCACACACAATCTTTTCCATAGTGCAATCAAATAAGCCCGTGCATTTATGGCCATACACGTCTATCCCAGTTTAGTGAACGCTCTAGAAGTTCTGCCCAAAACTCCATAGGAAACGGCCTCATTTCCACATTCACATAGGTGAGTCTATCAAGAGTACTCCTGAAGGTAGGTACTCCACTCCAAATAGAGTATAGATCTCATTAAGAGTTTCTATTAACTCATCCTCTATCACTTCAGGAATACATGCTTCTTAGTTTATTATATAGCATGTTCAACTTCTATCACTACACAACTTGTTATTACCCATTGAACCTATTTCTTGGGATCTCCAGTCATATAGGTCGGGTTACCATTGTGCGTGAGTCAACAATCTAAGGGCAATAGTCCCATTCTTTTAGAAGAATTATGGACTTTCTCTCTTGACAGTCCTTTCGTCAAAGGATCTGCCAAATTTTCTTCACTACGTACGTAATCTACTCTAACGGTACCTGTAGAAAGTAGCTCTCTAACCGTGCTGTGCTTACGACGTATTTGTCGTCTCTTACCGTTATAATAACGGTTCTGAACTTTTGCAATAGCCGCGGTACTATCACAATGTATCAACACAGCCGGTATCGGTTTTTCCCATAAGGGAATCTCAGCTAGCAGATTTCTCAAATATTCTGCTTCTTCACTAGCTGTGGCTAGTGCTATCATCTCAGACTCCATAGTGGACTGAGCCAAAATAGTCTGTTTCTTGGATTTCCAAGAAACAGCTCCTCCAGCGATGCTAAATATATAGCCACTGGTCGCTTTAGAATCATCAGATAAAGTATTCCAGTCTGCATCTGAATATCCTTCAAGTACAGCTAGAAACTTTTCATAATGTAATCCAAGGTTCATTGTTCGTTTAAGGTATCTCATGACCCTTTCAATAGCATGCCAGTGCTCTATACTAGGTCTACTGGTAAACCTGCACAATAATCCCACGACATAGGCAATGTCGGGTCTAGTACAATCAGTGGCATACCGAAGGCTGCCAATGATGCTCGCATAATCAGACTGTCTTACACCTTCACCAGTGTTCTTAAATAACTTTACACTTGGATCGTAGGGTGTACATGCGGGTTTACAGTCAAAGTAATTATATTTCTTTAGTATCTTCTCAATGTAATGAGACTGATCCAAAGAAATTCCCTTTTCTGACCTAGTAATTTTAATACCGAGGATTACACTCGCTTCACCTAGATCTTTCATATCAAAATTGGCACATAATAAGGATTTGACTGAATTTATGGCATGAATGTTTGACCCAAAGATGAGTAGGTCATCTACATAAAGGCATATAATAGTGCAAATGTCATTCTCATATTTGTAATAAATGCATTTGTCACTTTCATTAACTTTAAAATCATTTGAAATGATTAAGTTATCAAATTTTTCATGCCATTGTTTAGGTGCTTGTTTTAAACCATATAATGATTTATCTAACTTGCATACTTTATGTTCTTGACCATGTACTACAAATCCTTCAGGCTGGTCCATATAAATTTCTTCGTCTAATTCACCGTTCAAAAAGGCAGTTTTAACATCCATTTGGTGTATTAGTAAGTTATGAATGGAAGCAAGTGAGATCAATACCCGAATGGATGTTATTCTAGTTACAGGTGAAAAAGTGTCAAAGAAATCTATATTTTCTTTTTGTCTAAAACCTTTAGCTACTAGTCGTGCTTTGTATTTATCTATAGTACCATCAGGTTTTAGTTTCTTTTTAAGCACCCATTTACAGCCTATAGATTTACAACCATGGGGTAAATCTGCCAAATGCCAAGTCTTATTGGATTCCAGAGAATCCATCTCATCATTTATAGCCTCTCGCCAAAAATCGGCATCTAAAGAAGATAAGGCCTCTTGGAGGTTTAATGGATCCTCCTCTATAGTAAAAGCACAAAAATCCGAGCCAAAGTTTTTCTCGGTTCTTGCTCTTTTACTTCTTCTAGGTTCAGCTTCAGAACTTTTATCAAGTTCTGTTCTTATAGGCGTACTTGATGTGCCCCCACTATTCCTTAATTTAAAAGGAAATTTAGTTTCATAAAAATCGGCATCATTTGATTCAATTATATTATGTGCATTTAAGTCATAAAATCTGTATGCTTTGCTATTAATAGCATAGCCTATAAATGCACATTCATATGCTCTACTTGCCAATTTTATTCTCTTAGGGTCTGGAATGCGAACATATGCTAAACAACCCCAAGTTCTAAAGTATGAGACATTGGGCTTATGATTCTTTAAAATTTCATAAGGTGAAATTTTATTCTTAGATTTAGGGATTCTGTTCAGAACATAGCATACAGTCAATAAAATATCCCCCCACCAATGTTTTGCTGCACCAGAATTTAGTAGGATGGCCACTACTAATTCGGTAAAAGTCCTATTTTTTCTTTCAGCTTTACCGTTCATTTCAGGTGAATAGGGTGCAGTTCTCTCATGTACAATACCATGTAATTTATAGAAGTCCAGAATTGAATTAGATTCATATTCTGTTCCTCTATCACTACGAAGTCTCTTAATCTTTCTATTTACTTGATTCTCAATTTCAGTTTTGAATGTTTTGAACATTTCAAAGGCATCACTTTTATGTTTCATAAGATATACATATGTGAAATCAGAACAATCATCGATAAAAGTGATAAAATAACGATGTCCATGTCTAGTCAAAGTACCATCAAGTTCACATATGTCAGAATGAATCAAGTCTAAGGGTTCAGATTCTCTATCAACAGACTTGTGAGGTTTCTTAGTGATTTTTGCGTGTGTACAGAATTCACATTTATCAGATTCAGATTCTGCTATCTTAGGTATCATATCTAGAGTGCTCATGTTATTAATTATTCGTTTATTAACATGACATAATCTAGAATGCCAAATATTAAAATCACACAACATATAAGCAGAATTATTCACTTTATTCAATTCAACATTTAATTTGAACATTCCCTCACAAGCATAACCCTTTCCTACAAAGTTTCCCTTATACACTATAGTATACAAGTCAGCACCAATAAATTGAGTGAACCCTGCCTTATTGAGAAGATAGCCAGAAACCAGATTCTTCCTCATCTCTGGAGTATGCATAACATCTTTGAGGATTACAGTCTTTCCAGAGGTAAACTTGATCTCCACGTTTCCAACCCCAGCAACTTTAGTGGTGTGAGAATCTCCCAGCAGCACTTTCTGATCATCAGCAGCCGTGTATGTGGAGAACATAGCACGATCATAACAGACATGGCGAGAAGCACCAGTGTCTATCCACCAGCCATCTGATCCACCAACAAGGTGAATCTCAGAAATCATAGCCATAAGTGGCTCATCCTCAGTCAAGTTAGCCTGTGGTACAGAGCTAGGCTTGTTCCGACACTTTCGTGCCATATGACCTGGTTTGCCACAGTTGTAACATAGAAACAACTGTCCAGAGTCATTCTTTTGGGCTGGTTTTTGCTGTCCTTTTGGGTTTCCCTGCGGATTCCCATTGTTGCGTCTGTTCTGATTCTTAAAAGATTTCTGATTTGGTTTCAGAACTGCGGGCTTGGTCTTTTTAGTGTTGTTGTTTGAAACAAACAACACTTCCTCTTTCTGGTCCTGTTTGCGTGCTGCCTCCTCAATGCGAAGGCGAGTAATCAGACTCTCTAAGGAGAATTCCTTAGTCTTATGGCGCAAGAAATTCTTAAAGTCTTTCCAACCTGGGGGAAGTTTGTCAATAATAACAGCAACTTGAAATTGTTCATCTAAAACCATACCTTCGGAGATGATCTAATGAGCTATTTTCTGCAGCTCATGAGACTGCATCTCTACTGATCTATCGTCTGTCATCTGATACTTCAGATAGCGGCTCACAGCATACTTCTTCGCCCCTGCCTCCTCTGTATCGTATTTCTTCTGCAGTGCTTCCCAGATCTGCTTCGCTGTCTTGTCTTCTGAATTGTAGTAATCATACAGATCATCGCTCAATCCGTTCAGAATAAAATTTTTGCACAAATAATCCTGTTCTGTCCAGCTTTGCAACTGGTTCAATTGTTCATTCCAGGATGTCATCTGCGCTGCGTCAGTTCCGTCAGGCTTGTCTGGCAACTGCGGTTTCTCGGTGGTAAGAGCAGCAGCCACCTTCCTCATCGTCAGGTAGAACTCCATCTTTTGACGCCAGCGTTTGAAGTGCAGACCTTCGAAACGAAATGGAGCAGCAGTCACCAATGGGATCTGGAATGCAGAAGCAGGAGCAGCATCATCTACAGTTGTTGTCGAAGCCATTGTTTCTGTTCGTCTTCAAATTGTTGGAAAACAATGGCTGAGTCACGTACTTCGTCGCTTTCTTGAAGACGATTCGGCGATCTGGCCGGTGGTGCAAAACCAGTTCGTACTTCCACCGCCGCCTCTAGGATAAAACAGCCTCTCTCTGATTAATAACTGATCTGCTTTGCACAAACAAATCAGTGCAGATTTGCACTTTCTGATTTTACTGCTCGAAAATTTCTTAAGAGTATTTTAATGGCGGTGAAAGAGAATGCAGAATTTTTTCTGTGTAGATCTCGTCTAATCTAATGATAATATATAGACGGGGATCAGGGTATTCGAAAAATCTGGTCAGTGGAGGAAAATCGGATCTGCGAAAATACTTGGTCAAAGTTTTACCGCGTCATATAAAAATCGGTTCAGAAATTATTTTCCTGATTTAAAAACTGGTTCGAAAATAGCAGTGTTTTCTGGACCAAAAATATAAGTGTCTACACCACATAGCCAGGGCCCAAAGCCCAAAGCCCGAGCCCGAGCCCGAACCGAACCGAGCCGAGCCGAGCCGGGCCGGGTCGGGTCGAGTCGAGTCGGTCGGTCGGGCGCGCGCGTGTGTGGTGGTCATGATGCATGGGCTCCCTCCTCACAACAAAGCATGCATTGAGAGCCCAAGGCCCCATCAAAGCTTCTTAGAAACAAGTATATAAGCTTGCCTCTTCCATATAATCCCATGATGTGGGACTATTCACAAATAGGAGCCATCATACACTTATTTCATGTTTTAAATAATTCACAATATTTCCAACAATCCCCCACTTGAATTTTTAAAATATTATCGAGCAGTTTCTAAAAACATAAGACTGTGCATAAACAAAGGTGTCATCCGACTTGAACCTTTGCGTAGTGAATAAGATTCAGTTTTTACTAGAGTGACACGTAGTCTTGAACTCTATTCCTGACATCAAACCACACACAATCTTTTCCATAGTGCAATCAAATAAGCCCGTGCATTTATGGCCATACACGTCTATCCCAGTTTAGTGAACGCTCTAGAAGTTCTGCCCAAAACTCCATAGGAAACAGCCTCATTTCCACATTCACATAGGTGAGTCTATCAAGAGTACTCCTGAAGGTAGGTACTCCACTCCAAATAGAGTATAGATCTCATTAAGAGTTTCTATTAACTCATCCTCTATCACTTCAGGAATACATGCTTCTTAGTTTATTATATAGCATGTTCAACTTCTATCACTACACAACTTGTTATTACCCATTGAACCTATTTCTTGGGATCTCCAGTCATTTAGGTCGGGTTACCATTGTGCGTGAGTCAACAATCTAAGGGCAATAGTCCCATTCTTTTAGAAGAATTATGGACTTTCTCTCTTGACAGTCCTTTCGTCAAAGGATCTGCCAAATTTTCTTCACTACGTACGTAATCTACTCTAACGGTACCTGTAGAAAGTAGCTCTCTAACCGTGCTGTGCTTACGACGTATTTGTCGTCTCTTACCGTTATAATAACGGTTCTGAACTTTTGCAATAGCCGCGGTACTATCACAATGTATCAACACAGCCGGTATCGGTTTTTCCCATAAGGGAATCTCAGCTAGCAGATTTCTCAAATATTCTGCTTCTTCACTAGCTGTGGCTAGTGCTATCATCTCAGACTCCATAGTGGACTGAGCCAAAATAGTCTGTTTCTTGGATTTCCAAGAAACAGCTCCTCCAGCGATGCTAAATATATAGCCACTGGTCGCTTTAGAATCATCAGATAAAGTATTCCAGTCTGCATCTGAATATCCTTCAAGTACAGCTGGAAACTTTTCATAATGTAATCCAAGGTTCATTGTTCGTTTAAGGTATCTCATGACCCTTTCAATAGCATGCCAGTGCTCTATACTAGGTCTACTGGTAAACCTGCACAATAATCCCACGACATAGGCAATGTCGGGTCTAGTACAATCAGTGGCATACCGAAGGCTGCCAATGATGCTCGCATAATCAGACTGTCTTACACCTTCACCAGTGTTCTTAAATAACTTTACACTTGGATCGTATGGTGTACATGCGGGTTTACAGTCAAAGTAATTATATTTCTTTAGTATCTTCTCAATGTAATGAGACTGATCCAAAGAAATTCCCTTTTCTGACCTAGTAATTTTAATACCGAGGATTACACTCGCTTCACCTAGATCTTTCATATCAAAATTGGCACATAATAAGGATTTGACTGAATTTATGGCATGAATGTTTGACCCAAAGATGAGTAGGTCATCTACATAAAGGCATATAATAGTGCAAATGTCATTCTCATATTTGTAATAAATGCATTTGTCACTTTCATTAACTTTAAAATCATTTGAAATGATTAAGTTATCAAATTTTTCATGCCATTGTTTAGGTGCTTGTTTTAAACCATATAATGATTTATCTAACTTGCATACTTTATGTTCTTAACCATGTACTACAAATCCTTCAGGCTGGTCCATATAAATTTCTTCGTCTAATTCACCGTTCAAAAAGGCAGTTTTAACATCCATTTGGTGTATTAGTAAGTTATGAATGGAAGCAAGTGAGATCAATACCCGAATGGATGTTATTCTAGTTACAGGTGAAAAAGTGTCAAAGAAATCTATATTTTCTTTTTGTCTAAAACCTTTAGCTACTAGTCGTGCTTTGTATTTATCTATAGTACCATCAGGTTTTAGTTTCTTTTTAAGCACCCATTTACAGCCTATAGATTTACAACCAGGGGGTAAATCTGCCAAATGCCAAGTCTTATTGGATTCCAGAGAATCCATCTCATCATTTATAGCCTCTCGCCAAAAATCGGCATCTAAAGAAGATAAGGCCTCTTGGAGGTTTAATGGATCCTCCTCTATAGTAAAAGCACAAAAATCCAAGCCAAAGTTTTTCTCGGTTCTTGCTCTTTTACTTCTTCTAGGTTCAGCTTCAGAACTTTTATCAAGTTCTGTTCTTATAGGCGTACTTGATGTGCCCCCACTATTCCTTAATTTAAAAGGAAATTTAGTTTCATAAAAATCGGCATCATTTGATTCAATTATATTATGTGCATTTAAGTCATAAAATCTGTATGCTTTGCTATTAATAGCATAGCCTATAAATGCACATTCATATGCTCTACTTGCCAATTTTATTCTCTTAGGGTCTGGAATGCGAACATATGCTAAACAACCCCAAGTTCTAAAGTATGAGACATTGGGCTTATGATTCTTTAAAATTTCATAAGGTGAAATTTTATTCTTAGATTTAGGGATTCTGTTCAGAACATAGCATACAGTCAATAAAATATCCCCCCACCAATGTTTTGCTGCACCAGAATTTAGTAGGATGGCCACTACTAATTCGGTAAAAGTCCTATTTTTTCTTTCAGCTTTACCGTTCATTTCAGGTGAATAGGGTGCAGTTCTCTCATGTACAATACCATGTAATTTATAGAAGTCCAGAATTGAATTAGATTCATATTCTGTTCCTCTATCACTACGAAGTCTCTTAATCTTTCTATTTACTTGATTCTCAATTTCAGTTTTGAATGTTTTGAACATTTCAAAGGCATCACTTTTATGTTTCATAAGATATACATATGTGAAATCAGAACAATCATCGATAAAAGTGATAAAATAACGATGTCCATGTCTAGTCAAAGTACCATCAAGTTCACATATGTCAGAATGAATCAAGTCTAAGGGTTCAGATTCTCTATCAACAGACTTGTGAGGTTTCTTAGTGATTTTTGCTTGTGTACAGAATTCACATTTATCAGATTCAGATTCTGCTATCTTAGGTATCATATCTAGAGTGCTCATGTTATTAATTATTCGTTTATTAACATGACATAATCTAGAATGCCAAATATTAAAATCACACAACATATAAGCAGAATTATTCACTTTATTCAATTCAACATTTAATTTGAACATTCCCTCACAAGCATAACCCTTTCCTACAAAGTTTCCCTTATACACTATAGTATACAAGTCAGCACCAATAAATTGAGTGAACCCTGCCTTATTGAGAAGATAGCCAGAAACCAGATTCTTCCTCATCTCTGGAGTATGCATAACATCTTTGAGGATTACAGTCTTTCCAGAGGTAAACTTGATCTCCACTTTTCCAACCCCAGCAACTTTAGTGGTGTGAGAATCTCCCAGCAGCACTTTCTGATCATCAGCAGCCGTGTATGTGGAGAACATAGCACGATCATAACAGACATGGCGAGAAGCACCAGTGTCTATCCACCAGCCATCTGATCCACCAACAAGGTGAATCTCAGAAATCATAGCCATAAGTGGCTCATCCTCAGTCAAGTTAGCCTGTGGTACAGAGCTAGGCTTGTTCCGACACTTTCGTGCCATATGACCTGGTTTGCCACAGTTGTAAATTAGAAACAACTGTCCAGAGTCATTCTTTTGGGCTGGTTTTTGCTGTCCTTTTGGGTTTCCCTGCGGATTCCCATTGTTGCGTCTGTTCTGATTCTTAAAAGATTTCTGATTTGGTTTCAGAACTGCGGGCTTGGTCTTTTTAGTGTTGTTGTTTGAAACAAACAACACTTCCTCTTTCTGGTCCTGTTTGCGTGCTGCCTCCTCAATGCGAAGGCGAGTAATCAGACTCTCTAAGGAGAATTCCTTAGTCTTATGGCGCAAGAAATTCTTAAAGTCTTTCCAACCTGGGGGAAGTTTGTCAATAATAACAGCAACTTGAAATTGTTCATCTAAAACCATACCTTCGGAGATGATCTCATGAGCTATTTTCCGCAGCTCATGAGACTGCATCTCTACTGATCTATCGTCTATCATCTGATACTTCAGATAGCGGCTCACAGCATACTTCTTCGCCCCTGCCTCCTCTGTATCGTATTTCTTCTGCAGTGCTTCCCAGATCTGCTTCGCTGTCTTGTCTTCTGAATTGTAGTAATCATACAGATTATCGCTCAATCCGTTCAGAATAAAATTTTTGCACAAATAATCCTGTTCTGTTCAGCTTTGCAACTGGTTCGATTTTCATTCCAGGATGTCATCTGCGCTGCGTCAGTTCCGTCAGGCTTGTCTGGCAACTGCGGTTTCTCGGTGGTAAGAGCAGCAGCCACCTTCCTCATCGTCAGGTAGAACTCCATCTTTTGACGCCAGCGTTTGAAGTGCAGACCTTCGAAACGAAATGGAGCAGCAGTCACCAATGGGATCTGGAATGCAGAAGCAGGAGCAGCATCATCTACAGTTGTTGTCGAAGCCATTGTTTCTGTTCGTCTTCAAATTGTTGGAAAACAATGGCTGAGTCACGTACTTCGTCGCTTTCTTGAAGACGATTCGGCGATCTGGCCGGTGGTGCAAAACCAGTTCGTACTTCCGCCGCCGCCTCTAGGATAAAACAGCCTCTCTCTGATTAATAACTGATCTGCTTTGCACAAAGAAATCAGTGCAGATTTGCACTTTCTGATTTTACTGCTCGAAAATTTCTTTAGAGTATTTTAATGGCGGAGAAAGAGAATGCAGAATTTTTTCTGTGTAGATCTCGTCTAATCTAATGATAATATATAGACGGGGATCAGGGTATTCGAAAAATCTGGTCAGTGGAGGAAAATCGGATCTGCGAAAATACTTGGTCTGGCCCCATCAAAGCTTCTTAGAAACAAGTATATAAGCTTGCCTCTTCCATATAATCCCATGATGTGGGACTATTCACAAATAGGAGCCATCATACACTTATTTCATGTTTTAAATAATTCACAATATTTCCAACAGATGGTTACGAGATATACAATTATATGCAAATCCTGGACCACTTCAATTATAATGCATACGGATATACAATGTTTCCACAAAGATATGCAATTAATCGAAAGTATTGGGGTGGCGTAAAGAGCAACTCTCCAATTTTTGTTTACTTAGGCGGTGAAAGTAACCAAGAACTGGACGTACCAGTGGGGGTGGGCTTTCTACTTGATAATGCTGCACATTTCCAAGCATTACTAGTAGTCATTGAGGTCAATATATATTTTTACTTCTATGTGTATAAAAATAATAATAGTATTTTTCTTCTTATAATTAATTAATCTGGTGCAATTCGGCATACAGCACCGGTATTATGGACAATCCTATCCGTTTGGTTCTAAAGAAGAAGCATTTCAAAACTCTAGCACTACAGGTTATCTCAGTGCAACGCAAGCTCTAGCTGATTACGCCCAACTAATTACAGATTTGAAAAAGAATTTATCTGCTGTGGACTGTCCTGTAATAGCTGTAGGAGGATCATATTCTGGAAGTAAGAACTACAAGTTTTATTTTTGTTATTTTATTTAAGATAGTTGCTAATGAAACATGCACGTTTTCTGTCAGTGTTGGCATCATGGTTTCGTCTAAAATACCCACATATAGTGATAGGAGCATTAGCCTCATCGGCTCCAGTTCTGTACTTTGATGATATCACCCCTCAAGATGGGTACAGTGACATTGTGACCAAGGACTTTCAAGTATGTTTTTTCACATTTTCTCATCTAGTTCTTCTTGGTATACAAAATTAGTAACTAATTAACATCTTATTTCATCCAGGAAGCAAGCCAAAGCTGCTACACAACTATTAAAAGATCTTGGTCAGACATCGACGAACTAGGTGCCAAAACAAATGGGTTAAACATTTTAAGCCAAATATTTCACACTTGCAGGTAATATACTTCGGTTTTAAATATGTTTTGGTGCAAGATTTCAATTCTCTATGTGAATGAACTTTTTTATTTTGCTCGAACAAGTCCCTTGAATAGCACACAAGAACTCAAAGGTATGTTAGAGGGCATATACAGCGATTGTGCTCAGGATGGTCCACCTCCACCAAATTCTAAGGTCGATGCTCTATGCGCACGTATAGATGGTTTTGAAGGAGCTAGTATTCTTGATAGGATATACGCAGGAATTAGAAAACCCAATGAACCTTGCCTTAAAGTGGTAGCTGTGGACGATGATGATTATCTTCCTGGATGGGCTTGGCAGGTTGCTAATTTTATCATTTCATTTTTTTGGGCAATATTCGTAATATTTTCTAACAGCTTGGCAATATATTGCAGACCTGCACAGAAATAATAATGCCCATGGGGGTTAGTAGTAATACTAGTATATTTCAGAAGGCACCTTTCGATATAGAAAACTTGACAGAGCAATGCCAAACAGACCTCGGAGCAACTCCAAGACCCAATTGGGTGACTACAGAGTTCGGAGGGCATGTTAGTTTCTAAATACATTCCCCCACAACACTCATATGCTTATGTCATTATCGGACATACAATTATTTTCCTTTATTTCAAAGTGATGGGAATTTTCATTTCGAGAAACAGTGATGATTAAATAGAAGTACAATGTTTGTGCAGAGTATCAAATTTGTGCTTGAGAATTTTGGAAGCAATATCATATTTTCTAATGGCTTAAGAGATCCTTACAGTAGTGGAGGGTAAACATACATCTAATTATTCATGTTTCATGCATAGTTTCACATGACTGATTTTATGTTTTATGTAATTTACAGGGTGTTATATAACATATCAGAGAGCATTGTTGCTATTAATACAGAACTAGGTAATTGTTCCAACTTCCAACCATGATTTATTTTATTTATGAATGGACCCAAAATTTAAGTTTTGAAAAATAGGAGGTAAAGGCTGTATACATGGCTGTATATTTTCAGTGATATTCAAAATATGTGAACACGAAATTGCACTTTTGTAGGTACGCACGGCATGGATCTGGGAGGCTAACAATCAGGCGACCCGGATTGGTTGACTGCACAAAAAAATGCAGAAATCATAATCATTGATGGTTGGATAAATGATTACCAAAATAGGTTTGCTCGAAAGGCCAATGTTTGATTATACTAGTCAGCTGTCTGCCTATTATTATGTAAATCATAAACAAGTTTTCTGTGTTTTCAACACAAATTTATAAGAATAAATTAGTTGTTATATGCCTAATTGCCTATTATATATATGCGCATTGGTTTGCTAGTATCTGTCTGTGGGTATGTTGACTAGTGTCTCTGACATGCTACAAATTCAGTAATCCAGCCACACAGGCAAATGTTGCTTCAGAACCGTACTCTAAATGAGTTAATATTGAGGCATAGAGGCAGCAAGAGAAAGAAAATGCCTTCTGTGCTTAAGAACGAAAATTTCACTGTATCTTTATTCTTAATTATCCAAAATTGCATGTCATATAAATGATCCACAAAATGTTGGGAATGGTGAGTACTAGTTTATTATCATTTTTTAGATCCAAACTGAATGTTGTTCCCTGATAGAGAATTGCATACTCAGCAAATTTCTACCTCTCCTGTTGTATTCTTTTTAGGAGAGGGGGAAGGGAGTTTGTGTATATATATAATTTAGCCTGAAGTTTAGCATGGACCAATATTTGCACGTAATTTATGTAAACAGACAAAGTTTAGCATGGACCAATATTTGCACGTAATTTATGTAAACAGATATGTGTATGAATATGTCATAAAATCATTCAAGTGTAGAGTTTAAATGTTGTTTAATAACGATTGTATACTGCACTTATCCATTCTAAGTTCGCCACTTTTTAGGAATACATGCGCTCAGATATTAGCCTGTTGACGAGTGTCGTGGTTGTTTCTTTTTGTTTTCATCTTTTTTTTACAATTAATATTTGTATGCACATCATAACCCATAATCAGGGGAAGAAATGCTACAAAAGCAAAAACAAAAAAGTCCAAATAAAAATCGAAAAGAAAAGAAAAAAAGAAGATGGGGACCGGCCTTAGTAATAAATAATAGAGATGCAGCAGGGTTGTGAAAACTAGCACCATACTGTGCCTGACTGCCACCCATGGCTGTTTGCAATGCCACAGAGCGGTTGTATGCAAGTATGTCGGTCGGTGATATTGTGAACTGCATGTCATGCAAATTTATGGCTAACAAAAATCAGAGTTTGACAGTAGAATTCCCAATCTTCGAAAGGAATGAACTAAACTTGAGAATTTCTTATGTTTAAGGATTTCCGTTGAAATGCTTCTGCAGGATAACGATAGTAAATTTGTTGTAGAGAGCAAAATTAGCCATGAGTTTCTCGTTAATTTCTAAGTGGAAGACCAATCCTTTCGTAAGACATTTCGTTAGAATTTCCTTGGTGTGTTGGGATAGCTCCCTTGGGTTTTTTGGATAAAGGTTGGCTACTAAATTCGTTTTTGTGGGACCCTCTTGGCGTCGGATACAGCTCCGGATCAAGCTTAATGAGATTTCAAGGATCGGGAGAATGGTTCCGGAGGGTTGAGCCTTCTTAAAATGACCGTCGAATAATAGGTTTTCATTAATTTCTCAAAGACATAATTGGAAAGTAGGAATATAATCATAACCTCTGATGAATATATGGATCTGATAGGTCAATAGTAAAGGGATCCTAACACAATTTTGGATTACCGCTATGGTTAGTGGATTAAGGATGGTCATTATCTCCATGGTCTATGATCCTAATGGTGGTCATGGTCAAGGGTATGAACAAGCTCTAATTATCCATATAACTCACACACTGTACCTGCAGTGCTAGCTAATAATAACAATAATATACTTAATTGAACAAGATTTCTCATAATTACCGTAATCGCCACACATCTCCTCTTTATTGAATACATACGCAATATTACAAACTCTTTTCCGCAGATTAATTTACAAATTAGGATTTTATCTCGCAATGAGTACAAATTTTTGAAATCAATGTAATGTCCCGATCTTGGCCTTCTATGGTCCTATTTATAGGTGCAGATTGGTTTTCCTTTGACTTCGAGGGTCTCGTCCAGTCATCGCTTTAGAAGATTTCCTGAGGGTCGTACAAAAGTGCCATTGACATCGACTATGTTGTTTCATTAATATTCTTAGGTATACCCTTTCGGTTGCGGTTTGAAGAGTTGCGAGAGGCATGTGTATGTGGACTTTCTGCTTACAGTGGAAGCTATCGTCGAATCAGCGTTTTCTCTGGCATGGTTAATCTTCTTGTTAGGTCCGAGGGCTCTTTCTCTGATATTCAACCCTTTATGTGGGTTTCTCTCTGCTCTTTTCCTTTCCATATGATTCTGTTGCACACTTTGGAATGCATTTTCCTTTTAACATCCTCGGAGGATGAACATGTTTTGCCAGTGCCTTCGTTTACAGAAGATGAGCCTTCCGGAATATGATCGAAAGCGCTTGTCCACCAGACTATTTATGGTTCTCAGTTTCATCTTTGTTTCGTTTGATGCTTTGTCTTTGGCTTACTTCTATTTTTCTTTCTTGCAGGGTCAACAAGTCTGAAGTTAATTCTCTTTCGGTTAAGACCGAAAAGGGCTTTCTGGTCTATAAGGAAATTCCTCTTTTCTTCCTTCTTACATTTCAAAAACGACACTACAGGAAGCTTACCACTACCTCTTTCAGAGTGTCACTGGTTTCCACACTCCTTCACCTCGGTTCCCATTCTCGACCTGCCTGGGTTATTTTTGATGCTAACATTTGCCCTATGGTGAAGGAGTTTTGTTGACTTTTCGAATCAACTGACTCGAATTCTCATGCATGAGTCATCATTTCACCATATCCACCTTTTAGCATTTCTTTTTAAATGGTTGGGATTTGGTCAACATTTGTCGCTTCATTTCTTTTTTCTTTTCTCTTTTCATCTGTGCACATCGTATTTTTTCTCTTTACTTTCTTTTCATCTGCGAACTTCCTTTTAGACTGTGATCATTAATTGCTCCAACTGGCATTTATTCCTACTTAATTTTCCCATCTTTTTGATATTCTTATCTAACCATTCAAGTCTGGTCCAATAACCATACGATGAAAATGCTCCTTTATAAATTATCTAACCCTTCTTCTTTGTTCTCACTGTTTGCGTCAAAAATGGCACAAACACCAAGTGTACTCGAGGTACTTCTCAAAAATCTTGGTATTATGAAATGTGGAGCCAATCAACAAAGTAAAGCAAGTAGAGGGACACAATATTTTTATAGTGGTTCGATCAAGTGTGATCTACATCCACTTTGAATAGAGATTCTATTATTGCACATAGAGTTACAAAGCAAGTACATCCTCTCATTACATTCATTGCTACACTCTTCTAGAACTTGATTAAAGGAAGAGATGATGAAGGTCTTCAAATGTGGAAGATGGTAGATCGGATGGAGATTTCCATATGGACTTTGATGAATTCGGAGTTAGATCTTCGCTTTAAGGAAATTGGGGATGATGAAATCGCTAAGTAGAAGTAGAGAACGGAGTTTAGCAGCCCTTTGGGGTCATAGCATTAGTCCCCAATTAAAGTGGGGTTGGACCTCTATTTATAGGTATGGAGAAATGAGGTGATATCATCTTCAGTGTCATCGGTTGGTCGGCCCTTATTTACGGAATTGCCACTGGCCAGCCTGGCAACAGTTGTCCAGGGACCAACCTGTAGACAGTTGTCGGAAGGACCGATCGGTCTAGATTGGGTCCAGCCGGTCGGTATGGCTCCTTTTCTGCTTTGCACAGGTGACTTGGCAAGGATTCCATAATAAGGCCGGCCGGTTGGCCATCCTTAGGCCGGTCAGCATTGTAACGCTTGGATAAAGCACGTCATCCCAATGAGGCTGGTCGGTACATATAAATCCTGGTGCTGACCAGTAGGCGAGCCTTTATCTCTTTTCACATGAGGTGGCTTGGCTCTTGTGACTATGCGACTAGTATACTTGAATTTGGGCCGTCCAGCATATCTAAAGATGGGCCGACCAGTGTGCTTGCATCCTGGCCGGCCGGTGCCTATCTGTCAGGCTAAGTCACGTTGTGCCTTCTTGATGCGATCGCATAATACCGACCGGTGGTACTTCTTGCTATCTGTCTGGTCAGATCTTTATTCTTCACCATTCAACTTACCTTCATAATCCAATCCCTCAAACCTTCTAGATGATTTTTGATAGATAACATTTGCCCCTCGGGGTTTATAATTTCTTTTTGTAAGAAATTGTGGACATCGAAATAAGTAAAAGAAATCATCTTGACAAACGGGGCTGAACGGATGGATTTGTTGGGTAGGATGCAGGACTGGATGGTCGTAATAAAGCATGCCTGTTGGCGGTATTGGGCCGGGCAGGTTGGCCTTTATTGAATCGGGTTGACTGACCCGTTAAGGTCTATTTAAGTGATGCTCCTGAATGTTTCCCTTCCACATCTCTCCCACAACACCAAATCGACCAGGTGATTTTTTAATGGCTGCGGGAAATTAAAGGAAGTTCGACTTCCCCGCAACTTCAAATCTTTCCCATCTCAAACTCAGCCGATTTTCACCTCAGGACCTTTTTGTCCGCCCTTCCTGAGATCTCGCCTGCCTTCGACTCATTAAGCTCTCAAGGGATCCAAATTTGCTACGATTACTTCAGTCTCAGTCAATTACATGTATTGATCCATTTTAAAACTTACATTTTTCGTTTTAGAACAATAATTTTGGGTTCAAATGCGGTCATTTTGTGGTTAGGGTGACGGTTTGGTGGATCTTGAATAATGGTGTGATTGTTATGGCACTGTATTGGGATGAAATGATGTTGAATACAATTGTCGTAAACCCATGATTGTAAACGAGAGTTTTGTTGTGGAATCTGGCTCGTAACATCTTGATGATGTTTGATGATATGTATGTCTTGAAAATTTTGCGGTTCTGTAGCTTTGACAGTGTCTTTTTTGAACTTTGCCTTTCACACGTAAAATTAACCGAATTTTTGTAAATAATTTTTCTACAAATAGCTCCTTTTTCGCCTTCTGGGTCATTGAAATTTGTAGAACATGCAATTTTATGATATACAAGAATGATCCGATGCATTGGTTGGTTGGCGTCAGGTCGGTTGTGTACATTTTACGCTGGTCGGTGTAGACAAAATTTGTACGAACCGGTTGGATAAAACCTGGCGCTGACCGGTCAAAGCTATGCTGAACCAAATTGGACAGACTAGTCAGTATTAGGCAAAATTTTATATTGGTCGGTTGAATACCACTAATACAGATCGGTTAGTCTGGGTGAATTGACAATCTTTGATAGATTTCAAACTTCTGCTTTCATGGTACTATGCATAACATTTCTTATTCTAGGAATAATATACTTATCTGCGTTGCATGATAACTCGAAAACAATCACATGAGCATTCTGAGAAAATATTTAGACCTTCTTAAGTTGGATCTTTTATTCAGACCGAAATGGCCAATGTTTCCGGTACTGAGGTTACGCTCAAATTTCCTGAACCAAAGTCGTTTACACTATCTTCTAATGAATGGAAAACAACGAAACTCAAACAGCAAGGCTACAAGAGCTTGCGTGCTAAATTTAAAATCTCGGAGGAAGACGCCAAACTCCCGGGAGAAAAGGAATTCGCTGATTCTCCACCTCTAGGTTTTGTTTCTGTTAACTGGCAGATGTTAAGTTTGGGAGCTATTCCACCTTTTAATCCTTTCCTGGAAATGGTTCTTAAGCACTTGGCGATTGCTCCCATGCAGTTACACCCGAACGGTTATGTCATTCTAACCAGCCTGTGTGTACTTTTTATGAGAGTCAAACAGCGCTTGCCCTCTTTCCAAGAAATTTGTTTCCTCTATTCCTTTAAAAGGGCCATGGGAGGATTCCTATTCATGGAGGCAAGGCATTCCAAGATCATTACTGAATTACAGGACAACATTAAGGGTTTTAAAGAGTATTACTGCTATGTCTAATGCCCCAACGCATTTTACGGCAGATGGATGGAAGGAGGTAAAGACTCACTTGTCTTTGACCTTCTCATTTCCCTCCTTTATTTAATGATCGAATTTTATATTTTCCCTGTTATACAGAAATTCCTCCTGCTAACCCATATTTTTTTATGGAGGAAGGCTTATTGGATGCTCTGTGGAAAGTTGATGAAAAGGAAAGGAGCAGGAAATTTTTAGTTACAGAGAAGTTCCTTCGCCAATAACAGTTACTCGACCTCTCCCGCAACCTTGATTTAGATCTGATGTCCATAGGGAAAGTAGCTACTAAGTCACCTGTTAAAAGGGCACCCTTAAAGAAATGTTCAGATATTGCGGGTAGTAGTGGAATTCCCCCAAAATCTAAGTTAACCAACATTGGGGAGGATGAAACTCTACAGGATGAGGACATCAATAAGCAAGCCAATAAGGAGACAGAACAAGTTGAGAAGGAGAAAGCTCTAGTAACAGATTCTTTTGATTTGTTGGCTATTGATACGGAGGACACTGAGCTCCCTTCTAAGGATGTCTCTGGTAAGGCCGATAAAAATCCTGTCGTTCGGACGGTCCGCGGTGAGAGCTCCTCCGAGACCTTTATGAACTTGAGTGACCTTAGTTCCGCCCAAGATATTCTTCATGGTAAAATCATCACCCAGCCCCCAAGACCTCAAATTGCAAACTTGGGAAACACAATTGGATTTCTAATCGCTCAATTGACTATAAAACAAACCACAAAAACTTGTTTGTTGTTATGCTTACAAACACGTGTTTATTTATGCTACAGTCTATTGTCTGACTTTTCCTGTTACTTCAAACCTTAAGGCAAACACTTAATCTTTTCTTAGGTCCAAAGACAATTCCGAATCCTTAATTTATGAATGGTTTTAATGAAGCAGTGGGCCGCCAAGACCCGAGGCGCTTTCTTAACAAGTCTCGTCCTACGTGTCACTCTCATCGGCGTGATTCTTCCCAACCTGTACAACCTGTTCTCCGTCATCAACCCATTCCTGATCTTCCCGAGACCGACGACCAAAGGAGATGGAGAGAGGATAATGAGAATAGAGAAGAAGAGAAAAGGAAGGCAATGGAGAAAAAGAAGAGAAAAACTGAGCGAAAGAGGGATGCAGATAGTCACGGCAAGAGGGACTCATGGAAACGTCAAAAGTCAAATGAGTTACCAGCATCGGATTCTCGTGCTACCAAGATGGTAGCTCTAGTTCCTTCAGCAGCTACTCCTGCATCTTCTGAACTTGAGACAATTATAAGCATACCTTGCTTCATTCCCGGCGCAGCTGATTTTGCCCTTGCCGATCGGTTCCCAGGTTGGAACTTGAGAGGGACATGCTGTAACACGGACATTTACCCCCATGACAAAAGAGATATTCTCGAATCATTTGATGATCTAAAGGAAAGTATGTTCACTCAGTTTGACATGGCTCAGAGACAATTAGAAACAACCAAGAGTCAGTTTGATGTAAAACTGGGCAAGATCAAAGGGGAAGCGATAAGCAATTGGGTGCTTGGCGGTCATTTGCTCATGAACTCTCAAGAGTTAATGGGATTCATATTGATTGTATCGCCACTTTGGAGAGTGATAAGGCTGAGTTGATCAGGGTCATAGGATCATATGAGAAAACCATCGCGTCGCACAATTAAAAGAGTACGGAATTGATGGACTTAGAATTGGAGAACAAGTGACTCAAGGACGAGTTTGCAGCTGTGAAGCAGAATGAAGGTACGTTGGCATCGCAACTTCAAGAAGCCCAAACTGCTTGAGAGCTTGCCGAATCCCTGCTAACCGTTGAAAAGACTACTTTTGCTACTCGTCAACAAGAGATCAACATTCTTCGTCAAAGAATTTCTTCCCTAAATACTTCGCTTTCCACAACGCAACAAGCCCTTGAGGAAACGAAACTCAAAGCTACTGCTGATCTTGAGGAGGCTCGTTTAAAAGCCGACCCTTACCTATTTGACTATTATGTTTATAGTGTTATGATCAAAGGGAGTTTGTGTTTCCTGGATGATAAATTTGAGTTTACTTTGGCAAACATTTGGGAGCGTATTCTTGAGTTTAATGAAGGAAGGCGTAGTGAGGATGATCCTATTGAGGAGCTTCTGGAGCCAGAATCCCGTGATGCTTTGATCTTGGGGAAAGAACAGTTGAAGGCAGCAAAGGGCCTTCTTGAAAGTGAAGCTGTGTGTTCTGGAGAACCTATTCATGGAACAAACGTTGAGACTCGTACCGTTACTGTTGATGTTATGACTTCTTGTATGCAAACCCCTGTTGATCTTTCTGGCCCTCAACAAGACAAGGATATAGGTGACGACGATGGTGGTTCTCTTAATGCAAGTACGTTCGAAGTTGAAATGTGCAGGAATGTTGAAGCAAGCCTCACGGCTGCAGGTAAAACCGAAATCACTCAATTCATATCGAAACCAGGCTATTTGTTCTCTTCTCCTGGTACAACAACTACATACTTAGTTCATTGCTTATCTTCCTTAGCTCTAATCTCCCCAGTACCTCGTTCCGGTGGATTTACCGCTATGATGGCTGAAACCACTGTGACTGACTCGATTCTGATATCAACACCCCCTGCCCCAGTTTACACCTCTTGTCAGGGTGATCAGCCTTTTCCTAATGTTACAACTCCGGGGTCCTTGGACACTCAGATTGCGGGAATTGCTGACCTGGATAAGGATGCTGACTACTTTCCAAGTGAAGAGGATTCCGAGCAGACTGACGAAACTCCGGCCCAAGATACTGAGGCTCAAGGCAAGCGGGGAACGCCTTTGGGATGTAAAGGAAAGACCATAGTCATGCAGAAGAGGAAGAAGAAGAAGGAAAATGTCACTACTGTACCTTCTCAAGAGAGCACCAGGGGAATTGTGACCAAAGGCGGAGACCAATCGGTCGGTCCGGCTTTGAGGTCTGGAGGCTCAAAGAAGAAGTGATGGTTTCAACTTGTTTCCCCTATTTCGTGTCATTTTCGTTTATGCGCTGTAATCAGGCTGGTTGTATATGCGAGCGCCAACCCTCGCTCACAACTTTCATGCTTATTACTTTATGTACTTTTGTTTTTGGTAGCTTGTGCTTGACTCTGTGGTTCTGCGATTTGGTCCTATGTTGCTAAAAGAACCATGCTTTTCTTGTTTCACTTTTCTTGTTGGATCGACCCATTAGTATTTGTGTCTAATCGACTGATCGGTTCATGACCGGTCAGTTGCTGGAGCCGATGATCGATCGGTCATCTTTTGCCTGAGGTCGACCGGTGTCACGGTTCACTTAGCAATGTATTAATTCCATTTTTGTATGATTGCATCTCGACCTCGAGTATTAGAATGTATTGCTAGACGTGTTGTACTGAAGCATGGTTGCCCCAGTTTCAATTTGGATCATCAAAACCTGTCTTGCAATAATCAAAGCATTGTGTAACTTTTAGGTTAGCTAACTCGACGTTGATTGTCCATATTAATTACAAACCAATCGTCTAAGTATGGTGAGTTCCAAACATGAATCAGTGTTTTTGCAAACTTGTTTCATTTGATGGTCTTTAAAACTTATTGAACCTTGTTTGCTAAAATACATCTTCTTGGTTTGGTGTTGCATCGACACTTGACGATTAGGTGGTTGATATAATCTGACAGGTTCAATGTTATACGCTATCTTATGTTTGTGAAAAACGTATTTGTGGTTTGTTTTTCGTTCTTGCAACATAAAATTTTAACACTTTCCATGAAGATGAGCCCCTTCTTTTGTGCCCTTGTTTGAAAGGAGGCATTTGTAAACCCTTCATCCATTGTGACTGAATGGCTCAACCACTCGTAGGATTTGTAGGGTGCCTTTAAAAAAGGTCTTTGGGTCCGTCACTAACCAAATTTTGAAGATTCGGCATATGATCGGACACCCCCGAAGATGTTTTTTTTTGTAATCCGCCAGTAACTGAGTTTGGAAGACTCAGAATCAATAGTCGGATTTGGAAGACCCAATATCTGAACGGATGCTTCTGGAGAGGTCTTCTAGACTCAGTGTTTGTGTCGTTATCCAGCCATGTATCATGGCATCGACGAGTTACCGAGTGCCCCCGGGAGGTTTTTGGTTTTTAGAAACCTAGTGTTGGTGTCGTTATCCGACCATGTATCAATGGCGTCAACGAGTAACCGAGTACCCCCTGGGGAGGTTATTGGTTTATTGATTATATAGTTTTTGAAACTGACGCTAGCTCACTCTCTGGTTTTTATTGCTACTTGTTGGAGCTAGGACTTGGAACCATTTGATTGACCCATTCCTGGTGTCCCGTTTCGCACTGCTGTGCTTTTACATCTTTTTAGTCTATCATGAATGGTGCTTTTAGCGTTAAATGGTGGACATTCGAGCTATCCAGCCAAGACATGCTATAACAATCATCAGGATTATCTACATTATGACAGTGTCACCATTCTTTTGAGACCTGCGATTGAGATCAAATCTAAGCCATAAATTTGTAAATGTACGATTTATGCAAGTAATACAATTTCTTTCATTTATATTTGCAAAGCTTGTGAAAGTGCTCTCAGTATATCTATTACGCATGATATTCTCAATTTTTAAAATGATATAGAAGAAACATTAAGAGAAACAGTGACGGAGATGTATAGCGTTCCAAGCTTCTGGAGGTCTGTCTCTGCCTGTTATTTTCAACTCAAATGTATCCTAACCGTGTGTTCATCTCCTTTTGGAAGGCTCTTTAATTCATTGTTATTCCTCGCAATATCCCCTCATTCCCTTCCATCTGGATGCGGACCTTCTGAAATAGCATTGGTGATCGACATTGGTATGACAGCGTTTGCCGTAGTCACACCTTGCCTCGGTTGTCCAGGGGATGCTCTTGACATCGAGGATTTTGGATATTTTGTGAGTTCTTTGTATACCGCTAATGTCTGTTTTTCCTTATTAGTCCTTCGATTATGCTCTTTAGATGCCAACATTCATTTGTGCTATGGCCCGGTTGGCTATGAAATCGGCAGAATCTTCCAGATTTTATAGCAGCATCACCGACTTTCATTTGTTTCGGCATCGGATACTCCTCAGTTTCTTTGGTGTCCATAAAGATGTTTTCTATAGTATCACTCTAGGGCGTCAATTCCGAGTTCTTGAGGAAACGTGACTTTTTAGTAGCTCGGCTATTTTTCCTGTCATTGACTCGTTTCTGACCTCCCACATTCTTACTACTGCTCTTTGCAACACTATTCCTCTCTTCAAGTTGTACTTTGGCAATGGCAGCATTGGAGTGAGTGAAAAAGGCCCTAACAGTTTCTCCCGGCCCTTGCTCAGATTCATTCGATTTCATTACTCTCGCACATATACCGTTTTGAGTCCAAATTGTTCTTGAAACAATTTGGCTAAGGTAGCAAAATTATCTACAGACCTGGGTGGTAGCTTTGTGAACCAAAGCAATGCCACGTCTTTGAGATAGGTTGGAAAATATAAGCACTTCAATTCG